>CM069533.1:83642500-84842500 GCA_035773235.1 Eospalax fontanierii | reverse complement strand
CCCTAACTGAGAATGAGGTAAAAGAATGATAAGAGTGATGCTGTGGCCTCTGGAGGCCACTAGTTACTCAAGTTGCAGTGTGAGTGGAAGGTGGAAGTCTTACTTAGAAAGCGGAATTTTGGTGGTTCTCCATAGGTATAGGTGAGTTTCAGGTCTTCCTAACTGTCTAAAATTCCCAAAATGGAGGGAAAAAGTCCACTATTTTAGTCTGAGCACTTTGAATAGAAACACATACATGCACCTAGTGAATGTGTAAGTATACATAAATGCTTTCAGTCTTGATGTAGAGTAATTGTTGCAATATGTTCTATAATGGTGTGTTTTGTAAGTCTCACACTGTGTTTTCTCACATGAAAGGAAGTTCGTACTGGCTCTACCAGGACATCTATGCTGGCCAAATTGACATTGGCCACTGTGCACCCACACTGGGTGGGTGAAGGGGCTCACAAGCTTGTGGGGAAGCCACAGGTTTCTTGGTCCTCATGCGCTGCGTATCTTCGGTCCTTTGTGTTCTGGTATGTCTCAGGTATGAGGGGTGCAAGTTAGAACTGTCACTCTATTACATTTCCTGTGTTTCTGGACTTGCAAAAGACATGGTAGGAGAATAATAGGTCTTATTATAAAAGGCTGTTTCTGCCATCACTATAGCATGGCAAGTAGATGACATGACTATGTCTCTAGTTTGCCACTGCCAAAGCAAATCAAGGAACAGCTAGAAATGCAGGAATGATGGCTTTTGTACAGAGATAGTTCTGAGTTCTTGATTTTTCAGTGACTAACATCTTGGAGTTTACTTTCTCCAGTTTTAATTTCTTGTTATTTTGAACCCTGTAATTCTGTTTTGTCGCATTGAAGACTCTAGTCTTATTTTCACAACGTTGTAAGGAGGTAGCCTTGGTCTTATTGGATCAGGGGAGTGAGATGGGAAGAAGATAGGCCTCTTCCTCCTGGTGGGTCAAAGGCAGCACTTCTGGCCTGGCCTCTTTCTCACGGTCCCTAGTAGAGTTGGTTGTGCCTCTGCTGTTTCTTTCCATTAGAGGATGGCTAGGTCTTCCCTTGCATGAGAGTCAAGGAAATGGGCAGTCAGTGGGGTACCCCTCAGAGCTCCGTAGCTCACTGCTCTGAAGTTGAAGTGATTGTGTCAATCTAGACTGTTCCCCAGTGGGATCTCAGTGACAGGCCAGCTTAGTCATGGTCTTAAGTGCTCACACTCATGGGATGATTAGATTTGTTTATAGTTGATAAGTGTAAAAAATAAGCATTTCTTATATTTGTTTGGTTTGGTTTTGGTTTTGGTTTTTATTTATTTTTGGTCCTTTTGAGACAGGGTCTCCCTGTAGTCCCAGCTGGCCTGATACTGGCTTTGTAGACCAGGCTGGCCTGAAACTTACAGATTTGCCTGCCTCTGCCTCCCAAGTGTTGGGATTAAAGGCATGCACCACCATGCCTGGCATATTTCTTACATTTGTATACACTCAGGGTACTGAAACACAAAAAGGCCAGTTTTATACAAGTCAGTTTCCCCTTTACCTTTCTTAACTATATTCAGGTTAGCATTCTAGAAAATTAAACAGATACCGATAACAGTATTTGAAATGAAAGGTTTCTGCTCTGGAAGCCCTTTCAATCAAGCGGCATTTTTGTTTATTTTATTTTTCAGTACTGGGGTTGGAACCCAGGCCTTGTTGATGCCTGACAAGTACCCTATCGATGAATTATACTCAGTCTTCTTATGTTTTAAAATTTTTGTTTCATTATATTTTGGTCCTTGTATCTGGCTGATGTTTTACATTCATCATTGTCAGAGGGAAAAATATTGAGCTACTGAATTCATGTCTGTTATTCCTGTTCACAGTGTTGTGTATGGGAGGCTAACCTGCCAAGGTGGAGCCGAGAAACAGCAACTGAGTGTGATATCTGGCCCAATGGTGTGAACTTGGAAAGACTTAGATGAAGCTTTTTATAATAACAAGACTTAATTGCTCTTTAATTCTTTGGAAGGTCAGAGGTTGATAGATGGTTAAGGACATTTACATTGTGCAGGAGGTGCATGAAATTTACATCCCTTCTTAAATTTTGAAGGTAGCATGTAGATCCTAAAGTGTGCATTATGTTCTTTATGTAACATTACTTAGATTGCTAGGCCTTCTCCATTTAGCCTCTTTTATTTAGTTTATGAGTCTTCCTTTATAGCTCATTTTGTGGAGTTGCACTGTTAATTAAAACACTACAGGTAGATATACAGTAGATCTGTCTAGTTTGCATCAGTGTTACCAAAGCACAGTGGGTGTTTCCAGGTATACAGTGCTGAGTGCCTGCTCACACATGAGCAAAGTGTTCGTTTTCTCAAAAGATGTGGAGACTGCTGGGTCTGGTTCTGATGTGAAAATTACTGTTTGAAGATCAGAATGGCTCCTCATTTGGAACACTTACCTTCTGCATGTTTTATTTCCTTCCCCTCTCCACACTTGATTATAAAAACAGGCTTTTGTAGGGTTGGTATTAGAAGATATCTCAGGTCATGTTGTCACTTAAATTCTTGAAAAATGTATTTGATAAATTTATATTGGAATAATTATTAATTACATGATATTACATCACCCCAATGAAGAGATTAGATTAAAATTACACACTTGCATGACAAAGACCTGTGAAGGAATTGATGTGTTTTAAGTGTTTTGTAACTTCATTTTTTGTTCCCTTAGTAGAGCAAATTCTTATTTTTTTCGCCTTCACTGGTAACAGCTTTTATGGGAGCCCACATCAGTCAAGTTGGACTTGAACTCAGCCGCCCTGTACTGCACTTAGAATGATGTAATACCCCAAGATGTCTGCTGCAGGTGGTGCATCATCGTATACACTAAGTGACATTTCTATCACAATCATTTTATGGAAGATGTGTGATAATCTGTTTTTACTGGTATTAATAAACACATACAATGAAGAAAACAGATAACAAATTTTAAGACCAAGGTAAGATACCTAATCAAGGCCATTTAATCAATCACATTCATCTCATAATAGAAACACATTCATATTCCAGTGATCAATCTAGATTTCAAGTTGAGGAGGAGGCCCTTCAATTGAGGTTATCCCAGAGCTGCGACAATGACACCATATTGAAGGGATGATCCTGATAGAGCTCACTTTTTCCCTCTAATTCATAACGTATTGAATTTTTATGGAAAAATGTCAGCATCTGTTCCATCAGAAACAAAGAGCAAACAGCTCACATTAAGGGGTCCTTTGTCACCGATTCTCATTGCCAATGAAATGTATTCACTAGATTTAGATATTAAACTAATTTCCAACATAAAAGGCAGGAAGAGTTTTGATTCTGTCCTTTTTTACTCAGCAGTTTTACTATGACACTAGACACAGTAAATTTTTAGGGAAAAAAAAATACCATTTGCAGTTTCATCGTGAACCATTCAACTCTTGATCCAATGACTGATATCTAGAGGATGCCATAGTCAGGTTATTTACACCAACAACATCAGTTGCTTTTGTAGAGCATAAGCATCATGTTTAAGTGTTGTGGTCTTGGGTGTCCAGCTGGGGGCATACCCAGGTGCCCGCATGTTTGCATGGGAGGAAAGGCTCCACTTGCCCTCAGCTCAAGAAATAGAGCTTGTGCTGTGTACAAGGTGTGCAAGCAGTGCCCAGTCCATTCCCAACAGACTCATCAGTGTTCAACCTGTGATGAAAGATTCTGAGTAATACTTCTTGTTCCAAACCATTAAGTAATGTAACGCATGTAAAATACATCGGGTGCCAAGCACCTTGCAAGGACTCAGTGGTTCACTGTGGTGAGAGTAACGGTTATAATAATAAAAACAAAATCACCATCATTCCATTTTTATCCAAAAGAATACATTTTACTTTGGCATGAAAAGTGATCCTCTTGACTGCGATGTGCATGTGGGGATAAAATAAACCCAGGAGTGGCAGAACCCTAGCTCTGTTTGTGTGACACCTTAGGGTATTAGACTATGAGGTTGTGCTGGTAGGTCACTGAGCTGACTCTGCTTAAATGTTTACATGACCTCGTAGAGGACCTGGTGTGAGCAGTCTTTTAAGTTGTACTGTTCTTCAGTCTAACACTCTGAACTGAGCTATTTTAACAGAAGATGGTTGTATTGTTCTTAGAGGACATGAAAGAGCTCAGGTAAATTTAGCATTCTAAATTTTTTTTAAAAAACACTAAATTAAACAATATATTGAGAAATGATGGTGTAGAAATAGTCCTGGTTCAAAAAGCGATTTCTCAAAGTAAAGACACTAGCTTGAAAGGCTTTGGGCAGAAATGAAGGGATTTCATTTGAAATTAGAGCATGATGAATTGTGAATGGTGCTTAGGATGTAACTAGTATGTGCAAATAGAGTAGTCAGCCAGAGGACAGGTGCTCTGCTCTGTGGTAAAGAAAATGAGGTCTTCAGAACCAGTGATAGTATCCACAGTGTGGTGCAGAGTTAGCCCCAGCTGAGTACAGAGGATGTGAGGGAGAAAAGTAGGGATGATTTTGGAGTATTCTTTAACTGGGAAGACATTGCCCATCTATGTCCTCAAGCATTCTACAGTGAGAGTACTAGTCTACACGTAGAATTTTCCTGCTCCAGAGGCTAGCAGTAGTCTTAGAGGGGATAAGCAGCATTCCCTTGAGAATCAGTTCTTGGCCTCTTCAAGGAGGTGAGTAGAAAAGAGACACTTGTTTGGAAAAGCTTAGCAAGAAGCAGTAGTTCGTCTGCTAAGAGTACAAAAATTATATCGCATTTATTATGCTACAAATTTAATATGGAATTCCTTCATTTCCTAAAGATGTCAAAATAGTAATGCTACCTCTCTAGCCTTAGGACATTTAAACTGGCCATTGTTGAGATAAGTTTTGCTCCTGCTATACAGAGAGTTTTTACCATTTGATTCCATTTGACTTCCTTCAAACCATTGTGTACCATGTTTGCCTGGCAAGAGGAGGTAGTTTTCTTGTATAAAACTTTCATTCAAAAGAGATGACAAGACTTATCTGAATGTACAGAAGTTTGGGACTGTAGCTGTTCTAACAGTGCGAGTCCTCTCTTGGACAGGGCAGCACCTCAGGGAGTGCACATGCTGGATGGAGGCCTGGTGCCCAGAAGCCAGGTCCTTCAGGTGCTCCTGAATCAGCCCCTCTGCTCCAGATGGACTTCTGCCTCCCTGGTGTCTTTTCCTCAGATTTGATGAAAAGTGAATGTTGTCCTTTGGTCACAATACCTTTAGGTATAAGTTACAGCTCAAGACTTTCTCTTCTATTCATCTCTATTTGCATCTGTGTATCCCAACTGAAAACAACTCCAGTGTTTTTAAGAGGATGTTCCTGAAAACCAAGAGAAATCTAAGCATGAGAACAAAGTAAGCTCTTATAGGACCTAAGGCACAAAGATCCTTCCTTGCTATATAAGGGCATCTTCTCTACGTACTGCCTCTGAAGCATGGCGGGGCAGCCTGCTTCTGGCACGGGGTGGAGGGCTTCTTAAATTGGTCGCCTGAGGGCCCTCAGCCAAGGTATATCTGTTCTTGGCTTAGTTTTTGAGATAGTTCATGCAGAAGCACAGGAAGACTTAAAACTGGGGTCTTGAGGTAGAAGCCAGACAAGGGACAGGGCATTTTCATTAATGGTAGGACACATGACAAGAAGAGCAAGAGAAAAACAGGGAAACCTAACCTGGCAACGATAGGCCTGTATCTTCAGTGCATTTACCCCCAAGGTTGGTATCTGGAGCCTACATATGGGGGAATGGCACCCACCAAGGGGCTGTCACAGAAATGCAATACAAAGAAGGAAAATAAAATAAGCATCTCATTCCTCAGATTAAAATTAATGTCCATATATGCATAAAACTTAAATGACTAAACAGGGCTCCTGAGAATGGTCTTGGAGAGCCTGGAGTAGGGACCAGAACTGAATTTTGCTGTTCATTCTCCAGCACTTACGTGTATTTCATGTAAGCACCTGGTTCTTTTGGCCCATTTGGGCAGAACCAGGAACCCTAAATGAGTGATTCTTGGTTGGTCTCAGTTTTCTTTGTGTGGACTTGATGCTCTGTGAGGCCATGGTTCCCTTCTTTGGGAAATGCCTGTTTAGTGGCAGGTAAACAGTAAGTAAGCAAACTTAGTAAGTTTGCTTCTTTTCTCTGTCACTGATTCTAAGGTACCATATATCTTGTATCCAAACACATAGGTTGGTTGAGCCACATTTGGTCCTGTTACCCAGATGGACTTAGTGTGAGGGGACCATGCAAAGGCCGTTGGACTTAATATGAAACATGCAACAATATCTTATTTTGAAGTCAGTCATTCCATTATCAGTTTTTGAGAAAGTAATCACCAAGGACTACTGTTTATCTTTCAGATGATTAATCTAAATACTGTCTTTTGCTGAAGAAAATCAGAAGGGCTTTCCTAATGTGCTCTCAGAACTTTATTGCATCTTACTGACTTCTAAAGCTTTTTTGGTTTTGTTTTCATTTTAAGAAATACATTGATTCTTGGATATTTTAGGACTTTTGGTGACTGAAGATTACTTTGGTCCTCTTAGGTACTGCTTTTATTGTTTTACTTAGAATTCGGGAATTTTTCATTCATTTTCCTGCTGGTGATGGAAAGTGAACTGTTCTTAGCAGACAGAAAAGTATGTGTCTGCATTTTTCCTTGTACAGGCAGGGCGAGGGGCATGCTCTCTGGGACCTCTGAATCAGCAAGAGTGTCCTTCCTAGAGTTTGCCACATCTCATCTTGTCAGGTTCCTACATCCATATAATTTTTTTCTAGCCTATGTGGTTGGGCTTTTTTTTTTTTTTTTTTTTTCATATAACTCTGACAGTATTTTGAACATGCCTTCTGGGATATACTGTTTTTAAGAAATTACTTACTGGGGGGTTTGTGGGGTCCTAGTCTAGGTGCAAGGCTATTTTCAGCCACGTGGGAGAAGAGAACAGGCAGGCTGTCAGTCTTGTTCCCAAGCCCTCCAGGTGAGGAGACATGGCCTGTTGCTGCAGCTGGCTAGACCAGTCCCCTCCACTGCCTACTCCCAGGGGATGGCTCCCACTGAGGACACAGCTGGGATGTAGTTGAGTCTGTAGGACATTGTGAGACTCACTTTACCCTTAACAAGGGCAAGGGCAAGCCTTCATGGAAACAGTAGCTCCCCCTGGTCTTTGCTGTCCTCTTCTCAAACTATCTGGCTACTAGAAGCTGGCATAGACTAGATGAATGGGAAGCACAATGACACTCTGTGGACTAGAGGTTTTCATGGTCTCAGTAACTCACCCCTGGCTTTAAATTAGGAGCAGCTAAGAAGGTTCTAGTCTGTATAACTTTTAATAAAAATTATTTTGAATTCTAGGATTTTAGATAATGGTTGACTTACTTTAAAATTACTTTAATTCCACTCTAAATACTTCACTGTGATGTTAACTTGCAAGACCTGCTTGAGATTAGTCTTTTAATTTTAGACTCATTATATCTGTTGAGCACAGGATTATCATTTGTAAATCTAAAACAGTCTGTGAACGTACTTCTACACTTCTTCCTTTATGAAAGCATAACTTCAACATGGAAATAATGTTGGTTTATAGAAATATTTATTGTTCAAGGTCTGTAATTGTATTTCAAAATGATGTAGTAGTATTCAACTTGTGAAGGGATTTGTTTTGTCAAAAAATTAAAAACTCAATGTGTATCAGCCCTTGAAAGGGGAGGGGCCTGCTTTGTGGCCACAGTGGGGTAAACCCCAGCTGCCCTCATTGAGCATTCCTGGTGGTCACATAGCTCCTGGCAGTGGGTTGGAAGATGTCCACCAGGTCACCTGATGTTTGATTATGCCATCTTGAAAGTCCCTGTAATAGATGGAGACTGCATTTCCTGTCTCTGAAGGAATGTATGTCTAAGGCAGGTAGGCAGCTTGTTACCATCTCATACTGAGTAGAGAGTGGAGAAAGTATTTTCAGACTCAAGAAAACTTTCGAAAGTCAGGAACTAAGCTGCCTGGAGATCAGTGCCACAAGCATGGCCTTGGTGGACACAGGAAGCCACAGGGGAGTTGACAGTCTGTCCCATCAGTCACTGCATTTTTCCTTTTCCAAATACATCCTGTTGGATATGGAGTAGATCATAGATGTCGTAGACTGAGATCTGGGACTGTGTTGAGACCGTACAGGTGATAAATCACTTCCACAAATGGCATCTCCAAGTAAGCTGTCACCTGGTACGCGTGGAGGTGGAGCCAGCAACTGGAGTGAGGCGCACACTCGGCTTTTCTAGCCGGTGGTTTTCTGAGCAGAGAGCTGAGGGACCCTCCTGACTGGCTAGGGGGTCCTTCCATTTGTGGGTGAGGGTGTGTGGGTGAAGGTGGGACTTTCTACAAGCTGTCATGGACTGTGATATTGTAAGGTCTATATTCTGTATGTGGATCTCAGACCCAATCAGGAAACGAGCCTTATGTGTGTCATTAACATTTATATTTTCATTCAAAATATGTATTCAGTGTTTATTTCCTCAAAACAGACTTTGTTAATTTAGGAAATATCTCCGAGTGGAAACGTGCTAACTTTCTGTAAATCTTAAATAAAAGGTGCTGTTCCTTCCTCTGACCCAGGACTGGTTTGTGTTTTCTGTCTTTCTCTCCATTCCTTTCTCTTTTATAGCTTTTAAATTTTGTTTCAGCCACACTAAGGGAAAAACTGGGTTGGTGGATGGAGCGTGGGCTCTTTTCCATGGATGCTGTGTTGAAGGCCCTTTGTTTGGGTCTCAGGTCCTCCATCAGTCAGATAGGTCATCCTTGGGCAACTGGAGAGCTGCTCTCTCAGAGGTCAAGCTGTGTGGCCACTGATTCCTGAGGCCCTGAACTTCGCTAGTACCTACTCCAGTCTTAACTTAAGAAATGCTCAGATCCTTACCTTTGACCCCCATATATGATGGACATGTTAAATTTGGAGTTTGAACTCAGAGCATTTCAAGTTGCCTCTTTCTGGATGTTGATTTTTAAAAAGTGGGAGGTGAGGGATGGGGAACGGGCCCTGCAGTTCTAGCTAGTCTGCCTGCTGTGACAGATCTTATGATATAACACTGCTCTAATAGTCCTCTTGCTATTTCCATCTTCCTGAAAAAGGTGAGAAAATTGAGCTTAAAAAGGCCTTTTTTCTTTATTAGACTTTTGTTACAAGCTCTGTTTAGAGAGACTAGAACAGTGGCCTACACATAGCCTATTCCTGCTCCAGTTGCCTCTCAGAGCCACAGGAGTCCTCGGAAAGCCAGCCCACTTTGAATTCAAATCGGCAGATGCCTGTATTTATTTTTTTCTCTCATTCCTCCAAATAATTTCAGTGAGCTGAATCTGGAAAAAAGCTCATCAACAAGCCTACAGATTCTCTGCTGGGGTTTTATTTGTATTTTTTTCTTTTTTTTAATTTTATTTTATTTATCTTGTTTTGTGTTCTCTGGCAAACTGTAAGCCTGTAACTTAATTGTAATTATTGAGGTATATAGGAAATGTGGTTAGTACTTGCTCTGTTCTATATCCAAAATTCAGTTTTTGACACTTAAAATCTAACATCAGATAAAAACCAAAAAAAAAATTTAAACACTTGAATTTGATGGATGAAAAGGTTGTCTATTTACCCACTTAAACGTTTATTGCTAGTTCTTGTCAAGTGTGGGCAAGAGGCTCAGTGCAGTAAGGGAGAGGTTGTAGCCAGGTTCTAATCTCTATTTAATAGAAGAGAGACAACCTACCAGTAGTTTCATCTGTCCACATTCTGCATTCTGTCCAAGCCTTTTCCATAGATTCCAGCCTTGACAGGCAGATTGTTCCTTATCTTTCTGTGGGGCAGAATGGATACCTGGAGCTATACAGTAGTGGGAGGAGAGACAGGACAGTCAGTCTATGATGGATGACTCTCCTGACTCTTGAGTCAGCTCTAGAGAAGCAATATGCTTCTTCTGCAAGAGTACAGGTTTTCCTCAGTGTAGACAGCTACTGTGTGAAGCCTTGTTTGGGACTTCACTTTGGTATTTTAAAAAATTCATGTGGTCTTTGGACCTGCACAAATTGGGTCTTGGTCCCAGAGCCCATCTTAGTTTACTTAGCAGAGATAATTGGATTTTCATAAGTTACCTCATTTAAAGAAATTTATCTTATGTACATACGTATATTAAACATTTGAGTTTTCTACACAGCTCTGTTACAAGTGTATTACTACCAACCCAGTGATGGTGTGATTCACAGCACATCACTGGGAGATGGGTCAGGAAGCAGGACTTGTCCAAAGGGCGTGGTCACCCACTGTTTTCTGTGGCTAGTGAACTGTCGTCCACCTCCTTCATCTCCAGGTCTCAGACAGCCCAGGAGATGAACCTTCAGAGTCCCCGTATGAAAGTGCAGATGAAACACAGACTGAAGCATCCGTCTCATCTAAAAAGTCTGAACGAGGAGTGACTGCCAAAAAGGAATACGTGTGTCAGGTGAGGGGCAGGCAGTGTCTGTGTGGGTGAGGGCTTCTCATGAAGTTTCCAGCACCCTGTCTTCCTCCAGAACCCTCCCTTGCCCCATTACCACTCACCACCAATACCTTTTTGGAAGGGTTAGACCACCAGCAGAGCCCTGGAATTAAGTTGCCTTAGTCAACATTATTCATTCTCAGGTGAGAGGTATGTCTCATACAACACAAGAGTACATCTAGTTGGTTAGAAGTAGTACTTGTGCGTGTGCTGGAAGAGGTGACATGCTAGGGTGATGTGGTTTCCCTGCTGCTCAGTACACTGAGTGGGCCAGTCTTGTGCCGAGATGGTAGCACTTGCCCTCTTCCTGCACTGGCAGTGCCTGGCATTAGAGCCTAAGTCAGTGTGCTGCCTGTGTTAGACACTGGCTTGGTGGTGATCTTGAGAAGGCCACTTAACCTTTCTGTGCCTCGTTCCCTGCCCTCTTGTGAGGTGCAGTCAGAGTCAGTGTCCATGTGGGACTTTGACGGGTCTGCAGTTGGGAAGTGTCAGGCAGTCGGCTGCATTGCTGTCCTCTGTGGAAGGGTAGCTGATTTCTGATGAAAAGATCTGAACTGAAACGCCCTGGGTATGTCCTTCAGGGTGTGGCCTGTTCTGCCCCCAGCCCTTCCTGAGGGACTGACCTGCAATTTATTTGGCTGTAATCTAATGGTCTAGGTGGTTAAATTCCTTTGCATGCAGCACTGAATCCCACTGAAAGAAAGGGCTCTGGCTGGGTGTGGGTTCATGCTGCCCTCTGTTCCCCACAGCTGTGTGAGAAAACAGGCGGTCTCTTGCTGTGTGAAGGCCCCTGCTGTGGAGCATTCCACCTTGCCTGCCTTGGACTTTCACGAAGACCAGAAGGGAGGTTCACCTGCACAGAGTGTGCCTCAGGCAAGTTCCAGCTTCAAAAGCTTGGGGATGGGGAAGGCTTTCCTGCTTGTCACTTCCTTCTGTGCTTGCCAAATTGTGTCTGAGATATTTAGAGAACAAGTCTAACACATGCTGACTCTAAGATTGTATTCTCTCTAGGTGCTTTTCCACAGACTGTAGGCTTTACTACTTGAGTGACAGTATCCCTGGGCAAGTGGTTTAGGATACAGTGATGGGTAGAGTGAGGAGATAAAAGACTGTGTGCTCTTCTACACCCTTCCTTTGGGCCACCCTCAGCCTTGCCCTGCAGGTGGCTTTGTGGGTCATTGCACTTTCACACGGTCTTGCCGAACTGGTCAGTTGCAGTGCACTGATGTACAGCTACAGAAGCCTAGGTGTCTTGTGAGGAAAAACCCTCCCTGAAGGGCCAGTGCTTTTGTTCTGCCATCACTTTAGTACCTCAGGTCTCATCACACTGTTGAGGATCACAGTGGGAAGAAGACTGACTGACTGGTGGGGCTCAAGAGATACAGATTCTTGTCCAGACATGTTAGTATCAAGCTGCCCAGGCAGCCCAGCAGCCAATAGTCACTTCAGGTGCTGGTCTTTCTGCAATGTCCTTTCTTCCTTCTAGTCAGAGTTCCCAGGTCACGCAGCAAGACTTGCATGCATTTCAAGTGAATTAGAGCTTCGATGGCAGGGAGCTTGGGTGGTCCGAGGTCTTCTGAAGAGAGTTCAGGCTAGTCAGCCATGCTGGAAACAGGGCCCAGTAGGAAGCTTTGCTGTAGTCGTTCAGAACTGCTGTTTAATTCTTGTTCTCTGCACCTTTCTTTCCACCTGTTTCTTAACCACTTGTTAGGGATTCACTCATGCTTCGTGTGTAAAGAGAGCAAGATGGAGGTGAAGCGCTGTGTGGTAACTCAGTGTGGAAAATTTTACCATGAAGCTTGTGTAAAAAAATACCCTCTCACTGTGTTTGAAAGCCGAGGCTTTCGCTGCCCTCTCCACAGCTGTGTGAGCTGCCATGCCTCAAACCCTTCAAATCCACGGCCATCAAAAGGTACAGATGAGATGCACCATTACTACTTTGGTGTGGGTTCACTTGTGTAGGTGCTTCTGAAGGCGGGCCTGTTGATGCCAGTTAGGGTTGTCACTAAAAGACATGAACTCTGAATGTCTCTAGTAGCTCCCACTTTTCTGCTGACTCACCATAAAATGAGTCTTTTTTTCTGAGACAGGACACCTGCCCCTAGTCCCTTCATTCCATCTGGAACAGCACCTTCAGATTCTTGGTGTTTTAAAAAGACTACCATCTACAGTCATTTCAATGAATTCTGCTTGCTTTGGTTTGAAAGGCATTTCATATAAAAGGGAAAATTCTGGTAGTGCCAGGGTACATCCCAGGGGCTCACACACATTAGACAAACGCTTTACCACTGAACTTTATCCTCAGCTGAGAAGCATTTTAAAATCAGATTATATGTGTGCTAGATAAGGACAACTGTATGGGCTGGGGTGTGGGGAGGGTGGAGCTATGTCCTTGTTATAAGGAAGGTGCCACCAACAGCTAGCAGTTAGGGACCAGTGATGCTGCTAAGCATAGGAAGTGCCCAGGAGAGGCTCTCCCATACCCAATGACAACAGGACCCTGGCCGAGAAAGCACTCTAGTTGATTCTGCTTTAGAACATGATATTGTAGAACTAGAGAGATGGTTCAGTGACTAAGAGCACTGGCTGCTTTTGCAGAGGACCTGAGTTCAGTTCTCTACATCCACATGACATCTTACAACTGCTTTGTAACTTCAGTTCTAGGGGATCTGATGCCCTCCTCTGGCTTATGTGGCCATTACATGCACATGGTGCACATATATACATGCAGGCAAACACTCATAAAAATAAATTAAAAAGTTTTAAAACCATGACATTTTAAATAGTGTCCACTGTCCTCAAACATTGTTCTGGACCACCTTTGTCTTGATGGAAGGCCATGTCCTTAAATACCCCCAAGTATTGCATCATTAACTCTCCCAACTTCCTGAGACTTGGCAATTTTGGTTGTATCTGTGGTCTTCAGCTGTGTTTATCCCCTTTAGGTAAAATGATGCGGTGTGTCCGCTGTCCTGTCGCCTACCACGGAGGGGATGCCTGTCTGGCAGCAGGATGCTCAGTGATTGCTTCTAATAGCATAGTCTGCACAGGCCACTTCACTGCTCGGAAGGGAAAGCGGCACCACACCCATGTCAATGTGAGCTGGTGCTTCGTGTGCTCCAAAGGTGAGGAAGGTGCTTATCTGCTGTGTGTTGCTCTGAACACAGCTCAGCTGATGCTCGACAGTCTCCTGCAGCCCACTGAAGCCTTGCTCATGGATGGTTGTCATGCCTTCTTGTTCTTACATGTAGAATTGCACACTTTTGCATGCGCTACATCATACTTTTTCTAAACTAAATGAGTCACACACTTGAGGAGAGTTACTTTGAGAAGCAGTGCTGATTTTCACTGGGGACTCACAGATTACCGTGTCTTATTTGTGCTGCAGGCTGAGGGGTCTTGGGCTAACCTGGTAAGACAAGTTCAGATGGGTCTGTCTTCCTCTTGTAGGGGGAAGCCTTCTGTGCTGTGAGGCCTGCCCTGCAGCCTTCCACCCTGATTGCCTAAACATTGAGATGCCCGATGGCAGCTGGTTCTGTAATGACTGCCGGGCTGGGAAGAAGCTACACTTCCAAGACATCATTTGGGTCAAACTTGGGAACTATAGGTATGAGAAGTAGAATCCCATGCTGTTACGTCTGTTTTTTTTTTGTTTGTTTTTGTTGTTCAAATGTGTTTACTTTATTTACAGTACTAAGTTTTGAAATTTTTGTTGCTCTCTCTGAAGTATCTGTGAATCTTGTTTTTAATATCTATAATAGATGGTGGCCAGCAGAAGTTTGCCATCCCAAAAATGTTCCCCCAAATATTCAGAAAATGAAGCATGAGATTGGAGAATTCCCTGTGTTTTTCTTTGGGTCTAAAGATTATTACTGGACACATCAGGCACGAGTATTCCCGTATATGGAGGGGGACCGGGGCAGCCGCTACCAGGGTGTCAGAGGGATTGGAAGAGTCTTCAAGAATGGTACGGAGATTTCTTAGTGGAGTATAGATGATGTTCTCTCATGCCTTATTAGTCCTTGTCTGTGCTCTTTTGAAATTTGACCTTTTTAGAAATTATCGGCCCAAACATTCTATCTGTATTTTTAAACTAGAAAAAAGTAAGTTTGTATACTGATGTATTTATTGATGCATACTTATACTGTCTAATAACTTGTAATATCAGCTTGTAATTTTATTAAAATGAAGTGAAGCTCTTTTGAAGATATTATCTTTAAAACTAGTCATAGACATTCTCCATAGCTGGCCTTTTTGTAAGAGGCAGCTCTGGAGAAATTTCCCATTTTTAGGACCCTGTGCTCCATCTCTCATTAGGCACTTTCCCTTCAGCAGGTACAGTGGGGCTTTGGGCACCACACAGTGTCAGGGTGGGCAAGTTGACAGGAGTGTTGTGTCTCATTCCACAGTCAGGTTAGAAGGCAGAGCAGAATAGTGCGCTGAAACCCGCACTACTCAGGTAGCAAAGAGGATAGAGGCATGTCCTTTCACAAGGAGAATTTCTATTTACTCTAGGTACAGAGTGAGTGAGGACAGAAGGAAAGTTCAGAGTGTACACAGGGTTCCTGCAGGGAGAAGAGAGCTGTGTCACTGCTGATGGAATGTCTGGTGTGAGCATCTGAGCCTTGAGTGCTCTTGACTCCTTGCTGCTGAGAGCTTAGTGAACGAGTGCCAGACGACAGAACCGTCCTCTTTCCTTCGGTCCGAGTATGAATGATAAATACCTAAAGGTTTTTGAAAATCTTGAGAAAGGACAAATCCTGGCAGTGAGTTGCAACTTCATGAGCTTCGTGTGGCAGCCAGCTGTTCAGAGTGGGGGCTCCTGACTTTGGATCTTGACTTCCTGTTGAGTCAGGACCACTAATGACTGATTAGCAGCTGTCAGATCTTGCCAACCACTGGCCAGGTCTGGACCTTAAGGCTTTGAAGTTTTGATGTTGCCTCTGATCTGAGCTGGTGCTTCTTCTCAGAGCCCTTTATTTTGAAGGGACTAAAAGTGCACTTTTATTCTCTGTCTTAGTACAATGTGCCCCAAGCACCAACACTGTTGCCTTAGCCTTACATCTCAGGATAGAAGATGGATAGTACCTGAAAGAATCTCATCCTGGGTCTTTGTGCTGAACTGACATAAAGCAGGCCCAGTGTTTAGTCACTGGGAGTTCAGACACCTGTCATTTCAAAGTGTTTCATAGCCTTTAACTTCATGGAAACCTGCAGTAGTACTTAACAGTCAATACAGAACTTAAAAGATAGATGTGTTTATTTACTGAATCTTTTCTTTTTTTAAAAAATATTTTATGACTTTTAAGCACTGCAAGAAGCTGAAGCTCGTTTTCGTGAAATCAAACTTCAGCGAGAAGCCCGAGAAACTCAGGAGAGTGAACGCAAGCCCCCGCCATATAAGCACATCAAGGTGATGGGTTGTGTGTGCCTTCATGTGCATGTGTTACATGAAATAGCTTGGGAGTGGTTCTTGGACTACAGACTTTTCATACCCAGACTGTGCCTGATAAGAGGACCATCTGTCAGAAGCCATCTCTGTGGGTCTAGTGTAATTGGTCACACAGGATATCATAGACAAATAGCAAGTGTCAGTCTACTGATGAGGTTGCTTTTTACATAAGGTGACTGCATGCAGGGCCAGGAGTCTGTGGGTTCAGTTTTTCCTTTTACTGTGAGTTGTATCTTGGTAGCTAGAGAATACCAGTCCTGTTTAGGCTGCTTGGTCCTAAACAGGAAGGGCTAAGAGATTAACCATCTACCTGGACCACATGTCCATTAAGACAAACTCAACTGTCAGTTATAGCATGACTCAGTTGGCTGAACCTGAACCCCTCCCTTCCCAAAGACTATGTGGTTAGGGAAAGACTGCTAATGTTTCTGGTTATAGCACTATTTACTTCAGGAAGCCCATAGATCCTGGCAGGAAGCTATGTGCGTGCATCTCCGGTGTAAGAGGAAATGTAGTTAGTGGTGGCTCTGTAG
The DNA here is from genome assembly GCA_035773235.1 of Eospalax fontanierii. Lineage (NCBI taxonomy): Eukaryota > Metazoa > Chordata > Mammalia > Rodentia > Spalacidae > Eospalax > Eospalax fontanierii. Next base: position 84,825,982 of record CM069533.1, on the reverse strand, counting down.
GAGTTTCTGCCCTTCTTCTGAGCTGCCTGTCTTAAGTGAGCTCAAGTCCCTGACTCCCACTGCCTAGAACCTCTCAATATAAGAGTGACTGCCTTGTAGCTGGGTCAAGGGCTATAGTCAATATCTTTTATGTAAAGAAAAGTATGGTTTATGTAAAGAAAAGTATGTATTTAATATTTTCATTAGGATGTATTCCCAGAGACAAAATTACAGGATTAGAGAAACTACTAGATTCTTAGAAAATGTTTCCAGATTATTCTCTAGTGTTATGTAGCTTGTCACACAGCAATAGTGAAAAGGCTCTTTCACTGCATCCTCCCCAAAGCATCCATTTCTGCCTTAGTTTCTTTTTATTCCTCTACTTTCTTACCTTGCATGTTCTTCCATTAATAATAAGTTACAGTATCAAGGGCACAGCTGTGGTATATCTTCCTGCTTACTACCCATATGGCCCATGACAGAGGGAAGGTTAGGTGGATGGATGGTGTGACTACTGAAGACAGCTATTATGCCATTATTTACTAGATGACCATATTGTGTAAAGCAGTTGCCAATGTTTTCTCTCTTGACCTTACAATAGCCTGAGTAGTGTCAGCATTCAGTCATAAATGAGGAAGATAAACACTGTGATTAAAAAAATATGGGAGAGGAGGCTATGGTTGTGGCTTAGTTGGTAGAATACTTGTCTAGTCCTGGATATGATCTTCAGGACCACATGAACCGGTGTGTTGGGGCATGCCTATAATCCCAGTATGGGAGATAGAAGCAAGAAGTCGTTCTTGGCTACACAGGAAATTTGAGGCCAGCTTGGAATGTATGAGATCCTAGCTCAACACCCCTATCCTCCACCTCCCAAAAGTAAAAGATGTGAGTATTGGGCTGGGGCTTCCAATTCTAGCCCCACCTTGCAAAGCCTAGGCCTGCCTTCTGTGCTGAGCTAAGGGTTCTTGCTGGGTTCAGGTGATGGTTGTTGGAATGAGTGTGTCCCAGCTGGATCCCTGAAAGTTAAACTAAGAGTCTGTGTGAAGGTGCTGTCGTCAGTGTGTGAGGGAATCCAGGGACACTCTGTCTAAAATAGCGCTAAGACAGCTTACTTTTTCCCTACAGGTGAACAAACCTTACGGGAAAGTCCAGATCTATACAGCTGACATCTCCGAAATCCCAAAGTGTAACTGCAAACCTACAGATGAGAATCCCTGTGGCTCTGACTCCGAGTGTTTGAACAGGATGCTGATGTTTGAGTGCCACCCGCAGGTGTGTCCTGCAGGTGAATACTGTCAGAATCAGTGTTTCACCAAGCGCCAGTACCCTGAGACGAAGATCATTAAAACAGATGGGAAAGGATGGGGCCTGGTCGCCAAAAGGGACATCAGAAAGGTATGTGATGTGTTCATTCTCCACTCTTTTTAGTAGTGATTCTTCGTGTTTGTATGTACGCATGTGTGTGAATGTGCACTTGGTATGGCGTATGTGGAGATCAGGACAACTTGTGGGAATTGGTTCTCTTCGCCACATGGCTCCTAGGGATTAAACACAGGTCTTCTTGCTTGGTGGCAATTGTCTTTACCTGCTGAGCCATCTCACCGGCCCTCCCTTCCCTACTTCTAAGAATTGATGGCTCGCTACGTATTAAATTTGATGATTGTCTTTTTTGTATTTGTGTAAGGATGGTCTTTAAAATTTTTTTTATGTGTACTAGTGTCTTACCTGTATGTATGTAAGTACACCATATGTGTGCAGTGCCCATGGAGGTCAGAAAAGGGCATTGGATTACCCTGGAACTGGAGTTTCAGGTGGTTGTTACCTGCCATGTGGTACTGGGAACCAAACCCTGGTCTCTGCAAGAGCAGCAGTGCTTTTAACCCCTGAGCCATCTCCTGCTCCTAAGAGTGGTTTTCAGATTGGATTATAATTGTTGTAACATGTTACATAAGTGATATCTATAAACTTTCTTAGGTATATTGTCATGTTCCACCCACACTTACTTCCCTAGTCTGTCTCCGTTCATGCAGCTCTGTGAAGGGAAGAGAGTCCCTGAGTGGAGCCATGTGATAGTGTAGAACAAAGCAGGAACAGCTGAGGGCCAGGGGCCAGGTGGTTCCTGTCATGTACTTCCCTGGGTTGAGGGTGAGGCCAGGAGAAGACTTGGGCTAAGGCATCAGCTGTGATCATGAGTATGCTGCCTTGGCCTTGGGGCTGTAGACCCTGAATTCTTGTCTCCTCCAGGGGCCATCTAGGATTGATCTTCTGCATTGCAACCTTCCATGTGTAGGCCACACCCCCCTCCATAGGTCTCACTCACCACTCTGGGCCTGCACCACAGGGCAGAGGATGATCTCTGGGGATACCTTGGGCACAGGCATCTGCTGCTGCCGCTGCTGCCACTGCCACTGTCAGCTCCTGAAGCATAGTCAGAATTGTGATGGGTGCTGTTAAGAAAAAGGGGTTTGTGAAGTGACCACTTTCTCTACAGTAGCAGCCAATGCTTAGGCACTCCTGCCAAGAGCTAAGGAGTCAGCACTTCCTTGAGGTGGGCCCAGCATAGTTCAGTATGAATACAAAAGCAAAAATGGGATGATCGAGAGAGACAGAGAGACTGCCAATACCTTGCTTCTGTTCTCAGATTGACTTACCCAGTACATTCCATATATAGAGGCACAGATGGAACTTACTTACCTTGTTGCAGCCTGACCATAATATGCTTTGATAGGACCACAGGCCAGGTCCATGACCAGTGTGTAGGTTCATTACAGAGAATGGATCAGCTGTGGTGTGAGTGTCAGCAATGGTAGAAAAGATTGCCTGAACACTTCCTTCCCCAGCCTCACTCCTCTATTGCTTCAGTGGTGTTCATGTAGACTTGCTGTGGAACCTGTCTATTAAGTTCTTGATAACTACTTTTCCTGTTGGGAGATTTGCATATAATACCGACTTATGTGGCAACTGAGCTGTGTGTTCCTGAGGCAAGATGTGGTAGGAAGTGACATGGAATGCTGTTATTCTGAGAATATTGAATCTATTTCCACTGGCAATCCTTATTTGTAAGATATATATGAGATCATTTGAACATAGACTTTTTTTAATACTCCACCCTCTTGCCCTTTTCTGATAATGGTGTTATGTGTCCTGAGCCCTGACACTGGGAATGGGTCAGGATGTACTCAATCTTTCATTCTTCTGATTTCCAGGGAGAATTCGTTAATGAGTATGTTGGTGAGCTGATTGATGAAGAGGAGTGTATGGCAAGAATCAAATATGCACACGAGAATGATATCACGCACTTTTACATGCTTACCATAGACAAGGTAATGGGAAGTGTGTCTTTGCTGTTCCTTCTCATAATCTTGAGCCCAGAGGGTTCACCCAGGAAAACGGACTTTGTATTGTAGTGACACTCTCTTTATCTCCTTAGTAGCTTGCCTTTTTTGTTTGTTTGTTTGTTTGTCTTTTTGAGACAGGGTCTCCCTGTAGCCCCAGCTTGCCTAGAATTTGCTATGTAGATCAGGCTGACCTTGATCCACCTGTCTCTTCCTCAAGAGTGCTGCTGGGATTAAAGGTATGCACCACTGCTCCTGGCCTTAGAAGCTTTTTAAAAACATCTGTACATATTCCTCTGAATGTAGAACTGCCTCTTGGTAGAGAGCATCTTGAGAACATTGTATGTCCAGCATGGTGTGATGAGCGTACTAAGAGTCTCTTTAGGGGCAGGAGAGAAAGTAAGCAAGCATAGACATTAACATTTGAAGCCTTCTTGGCTCATCTTAGAACAGTGACTGTTCCATTACTTGTGAATCTTAGGTTCTCTTACTGTCTCTCTGTACTGCCTAGGCTGACCTCAAACTTCTGAGCTTAAGCACTCCTCCTCCTCCAGCTTCCCAAGTGTGTGCCCTATTGTACCAGACTTTGCAACCCTCCATTTTAAGCCATCCACAATCTAGCAGCTAGACATTCTCAGAATGAGGGTAAACATACATGGTTGAAGAGAGTGTGTCCGAAATGCTAATGGTTCTGGGACTGACATCCATCAGAGAACCCCAGCTTTCCTAGTGCCTATGAGTGCCAGGCGGGGTTGAGGGGGGAGATAGTGTGCTGTACACTGATGGCCACTCCTGCTGGTTAGCCTCTGATAAGAAGGTGTGCCTTCTTGTGATTGGGTATAATGTAAGAGGGAAGTACACAGAAGGTACACTTGTGTCTTCTTTGGCCAGTAAGCTCAAAGTCCAGCAGGAAAGTAGATCTGTGTTCAAAAGACAAAACTTACAGCAGTGCTTCAAAACAAGATAGAACATGGTCACAGGGCAAACATTTTGCATAGTGCATAGTAAGCAGATTCTCTGGTGAGATTTGAGAACAGAATGTAGAAATAGGGTAACTTCAAGGGCCCTAGCAGATAGTCTCCTGGGAAGAGTAACCAGTGCTCTTAACTGGGCTCCTCTCACTTGCTATAGGTCCTAGGGTCTGGGTCTTCCACTGAGAACAAGCCAGGTATGGTGTTGAATGCCAGTCACCCAGCACTTGGGAGGGTGAGACAGCAGGATCTTGAGTTTGAGCTCAGAGACCCTGACTCAAAAAGGTGTGGGGAGGAAGGGAGAAAGGGAGGGAAGGAGAGAAAGAGAGAATGAGATTTGGAGTGAGGGGAGGTGGGAACTATAAAGAACATAATTGGGAAAGTGGGAAAAATCTGAGCTTAAACAGGGAGAAGTTTAAAAATCTTTCAAAATTATTATGGGTATGAGTACTTTGCTTGTGTGTAAGTGCACCGTGTGTCTGCAATGTGTGTAAGTGCATCGTGTGTCTGCAATGTGTGTAAGTGCACCGTGTGTCTGCAATGTGTGTAAGTGCATCGTGTGTCTGCAATGTGTGTAAGTGCATCGTGTGTCTGCAATGTGTGTAAGTGCGCCGTGTGTCTGCAATGTGTGTAAGTGCGCCGTGTGTCTGCAATGTGTGTCTGCTTGTGTGTGTGTAAGTGCACCGTGTGTCTGCAATGCCAGAAGAGGGCGTCAGATCCCCTAGAACTGAGTTAAGGATGGTTGTTAACTGCTGTGTGGGTGCTGGGAACCGAATCTTTTTCTCTGCAAGAGCAGCCAGTGCTCTTAACCTCTGAGTTATCTCTCCAGCCCTTGAAATTAAAAAAAAATAATTGATTGAAAAATGTGTGGGTCTTGGAGCTGGAGATGTGGGCAGTGTGCCCTCCTTTAGCTCCGCCATGACATAGGACCAGGGAGATAAACTGTAAGTAGGTTCAAGAAAGCTTTCTGTAAGAAGTGTATTCTGGTTTGCTGGGGAAGCAAACAAGCTAGGATTCTGGAGGGGAGTGAATGAGAACTTGCTGACTGTATATATCCAGGGAAGCTCTGGTACCCTGTGTAGTGGTGGTTAAAGAGGCTGCATTTCTCCATAGACCATTGAGCACTGCATGCTGGAGCAAAGACCCAACTGAGCCAGATTCAGACATAAAAGATGGTCTGTTCAGCTCTCCCAGAGCTCATGGTACATGGAGTAGGCAGCCTTGCATTTGAACACTCAAGGTACTAGTGACAGGCCTGTTCAGAAGCCTTTCAGTTAGCTGGAGCTAAGATCCCATTATATCCAAGGCTATCAGAGCCTAGGAAAGGGGCCAATGAATTTGTCCCAGGAAGCAGCAAATAGCTTCTTTCTCTCTGGTTTGGGTGGTTGAGTGACAAAAAGGATGGTTATTTTGTTAGAAATGGAAACCCTTGGCCTGTATATTTATTTCAGAGTTTAAATTTAAACTACTTATGTGTAGTAAGAACTATCAAGCCAGGCATGGTGGCATTCCTGTAGTCTCAGCACTGAGGAGGCAAAGGGGAGGATGGTGAGTTCAAGGTCATGCTGAGCTACATAGGAGACCCCATCTCAAAACCAGTGACTAGGTTTGTAGTTAGTTCATCAGTAAAGCACTTCCCTAACATGAGCTAGGCCCTGAATTCCAACCCTAATCTCAAAAGTGTCAAGTCACACACTTAAAACACAAATTGGGATTGCTGGACATGGTGATTCATCTGGACTCCCTGGCAGAAGAAGAGATAAAGTCTGTGATGTGAGCAACCTTTATACAGCTCACAGCTCATGCATTTCTTTGAAAAGAGCCTTATTTAATGTAATGTGTACAGATCTCAGCAGGATGCAACTTCATACCAACAGAGGCCCTTCACACTGAAAGGCCTACTTAGCTTGTGCTGAGACAATCCTGGTTGGAGAAACTCTGGGGTCTAATGAAAGCTGCATCTTCCAGGGGATCTTAAATGGTAAAAAAGACACAGAGGTTTGTTTTGTTAGGGAAGTAGCAGCAACTATCCCAGCTCCTGCCTCATGACAGGCACTTGTGGGCTCAGTTTGATAAGAAAGTATCCCTTACTCCAGACATTTCAGGGCTGACCACAGAAGTGCAAGGAGTGTGGCCATTGGTGCCACGCTTCTCTCCTGTTGTAGGGTGTCCTTCTGCAGTTGGTGAGGGCTGGTGCTCATCTCCCTGCTCCATTTTTTTCCTTTTCCTTCTTTGGGTGCCAGACTTTATACGGACTAGGACATCATGGCCTGCCTGCCCTGGAAAAGGTGCAGGTTCAAGCCAAGAAGACATTACGTTTATACTTCAGAGTGGTATTTGGCACAGTGATGGTCTGCAGCAAACAAACAAAACATATACACAAACAAAAAACAGAACCCACAAAAAACCAGAAAAATCAAGAACAATGAATAAAAAGAGCAAACTCAGCAGACCCGGCAGAAGAGGAATAATCTTAATTTCCAAAGTTACCGTATTATTATAGTCCAGTGTCCAGTTTTCAACCAAAAAATCCTATGACCTTCAAAGAACAAAAAAGAATGGCTGATTCAGGGGAATAAACGAGACCAGTAGTGACTATAAAGAGACCTTAGTAAACTTCTGGACAGAAACTTTGAAGCCTTGTGTAGTTTTTGTTTTGTTTTGTTGTTGCACTGCTGGGGAACAAACTGTGATCCCTGCAAATGCTAGGCAAGTTCTCTGCCACTGAGCCACATCCTCAGTGCTTGGTGCTAAATTGGCTTTGTAGCCTAAGCTGGCCTTGAACTTGTGATCTTCTGACCTCAAGCCTCTCTAGTGCTGGAATTACCTGTGTACTATGTCTGGCCCAAAACATAGGCTTGAAAGACTATGTAAGGAACTCAAAAGGCTGGATACAGTGGCCGGTGCCTATAATCCCAGCATCTGAGAAGGCAGGGCACGAAGATCCCCACAAGCTTGAGGCCAGCCTAGACGTAGCAAGTTCTAGGGCAGACAGGGCTACAGGAGACTCTATTTGGAAAAACAGTAAAACCAAAAACAAACTCAGAGGAAGGAAGACATGAAGAAAGTGCAAGCATATGGGTCAAGGATAGGGTGTGCTTGTCCATAATGCTGGCACTCCAGGAGACTGAGTCAAAAGAAACTGAGAGTTGGAACCCAGTCTGGACTACATAATGAGGCATTTTCTCAATAAGGACTGGAAGAAAGGAGAATGTAAGTGAAAGAGTCACAAGGAAAGTCGAGGGAAAAAAAATGTATGGACAATAATATGACAGTGCCTGTAAGAGAAAATAAAAAGACATCTCAACACCAAAAAGTGCAGTTAACTGAAATGAAAAATTCTGTGTAGATTCAGAGGCAGATTTGAGGAGATGGGAGAAAGAATCAGTGAGCTTTAAGATAGCACAATGGAAATTTTCAGATCCGAGAAGAAAGAAACAAGATTGAGGTAAATGAATGGATCTGCAGGACATGTGAACACCATTGGGGACTGTGGGATGGCTAAGAGAGCTGAAGGGTAGAGAGAACATCTGATGAAATAGGTGAACATAAATACTCCATGTCTGAGTTAACTACAGATAAAAGGAACTCAGAGCCTCCAAGACTCATCGTGAACATCCTTTTGAAAACCCGATTTCAAGTCCTAAAAGCAGCATCAGAAATCCACGTATGATGGTAATTCCAGCAGGAGGATCAAGAGTTCAAGGTCATCATCGGCCACATAGCAAGTTCAGAGTCAGTCTGGGCTATATGAGATGGCATCTAAGAGAATAAGGGGTGGGGTGCAGGACATACAGAACTTGTTATACACTCAGTGCTCCGCAGTCACCAGCAGGTTGTGAGCCAGTGCACGCTAAGTGCTTCAAGCTAACAAAAGTCCACCCTTCAGCAGAGAATTGTAGGTACGGCAAACTTTCAGGCAGGGGAGAAATTAGGGTATTCTCAAAGAAAATCTGGCCAGTTGAGGTAGTACACACCTTTAATCCCAGCACTCAGGAGGATCTTTTGAGTTCAAGGCCAGCCTGGACTACATAGTACATAGTAAGTTCTAGACAAGCCAGGGCTACACAATGAGACCCTATCTCAAAAAGGAAAAAAAGTTTGAGGGAGTTTGTCACTACCCAACCTTTAGTTAAGTCCTGTGGGGTGGGCATGGACAGGGCACCAGAAAGTGATTCAAAGCTGTGTGAAAACTTTAAGATCTTAGTAAAGGTAAGTACATGGGTGGTGCAACAGTGGTGCATTACCTTTGGGTTAATTATTAACTATGTAGACCATCAGATGAAGTGAGTTCTGTTGGTGGGTAGTAGCATTGGTTGCCATGCTTATGAAAAGGGCTGGTAAGATGGCTCAGTTGGTGAGAGCATTTGCCATACAAGCCTCGTGACTTGAGTTCAGTCCACAAACACGTAGTGGAAAGAGATAGCCACCTCCAGAAAGTTATCATTTGACTTCCATATGCGTGCTGCAGCACACTGGCACTCATACTGGAAATAATGAAGAAAATTTAATTTTAAAAACTTGATAATATATTATTTTTAATATTATCAGTTAACTATATATTGAAAGTGGATGAGCTGCAGCTGGGGGATTAGCTCAGTGGCAGTGCAAAGTTCCAGGTTCAGTCTCCAACACCACACTCAGAAAACCCAGTAAGTTTTTTTAAGGTCTATTGGGGACACATAGATGGCTCTGTTGGTAAACAGTGTGTTGCACAGAGTATAAGGACTGGTTTGATCACAAGCATTCATATAAAAAGCAGATCATGGTAGTATCATTTGTAACCCCAGTGCTGGGGAGGTAGGGATAAGAGGAGCTTTACAGTTTGCTGGCCTGCCAGCCTAGTCTAATGGGTGAGCCCCAGGTCCCAGTGAGATATTCTGTGTCTAAAAACAAGGTGTGTTGAAGGGTCAAGGAACTAGTGAGATGGTTCATTGGGTACTAGGGTAAAGGTGTTTTCATCAAAGTCTGGTACCCTGAACCTCAATCCCTAGGACCCACATGGTAGAAGAAAAGTAGCTGGGATTGGTGGCACACACCTTTAATTCAAGTACTTGGGAGTCAAAGACAGGTACATCTTTTCTTGAGTGTGAGGTTAACTTGGTGAACTCTTGACATAGAGAGTTCTAGGCCAGCCAGGGTGATGTAGTGAGACCCTGTCTCAAGGAAAAAAGAAAGAAAAAGAGGACTGATTCCTGAAAGTTGTCTACTGACTTACATGTGTTATGTACCATGGCATATATGCATGCACAAACAAGTAGCTGGCCCAGGTTTGGTTCCCAGCATCCACATGGCGGCTCATAGCCTTTTATAACTCCAGTTCCAGAGATTTGATGCTCTCTTCTGGCCTATGTGGACATTACATGATGCATGGTGCGCTTACATGCAGGTGAAACACTCATGCACATGAAATAAATCTTTGTTTGTTTGTTTGTTTGTTTGTTTTGAGACAGGGTCTTGCTGACCTGGAACCCCCTGCTATGTAGACCATGCTGGCTTCAGATTCACAGAGATCCACCTGCTTCTGCCTCCTCCCAAGTGCTGAGATTAAAGGTGTTGCCACCATGTCCTACAAAATCAGTCTTTTTTTATTGAAAAAAAAAGAGAGAGAGAGAGAGAGAGTCTGGCTGTCACCAAGGCCCTTTTCCCTGAAATAAACTAACTGCAACAAAACAAACAAACAAACAAAAGATGGGCAGCTCCTGGGAAATAGCCCTGAAATTGACCTCTGGTTTCTACATACATGTGCACATGTAACATACACATTAAAAAAAAAGAAAAGTGGAAAAATACACTCATTAAAATTAACTTGCAGGAGCCAGTGAGATGTTCCGGGGGTAAAGGTGTAGCCACCAAGCCGAGGACCCGACTTCAAATCTCAACCCAAATGGTTGAAGGAGAGAGCTGACTCCTTCGAGTTGTCCTCAAGCTCCACATGTAAGTTAGGATGCATGTGTCTCTGACACATAAATAAGTGTAATTAAAATGTTCACCTTCAGGGTGAATTAAGAAAAATTAACTACAGAGAAAGTTACTGAATTTAAGTACATTAAGTAACTATCTAATTATAGCACAGAAAAATAAAAATATAAAAACTTTGTCTGTAAAGATTGAGACCTGGAAAGTAGTAGTGTTCAGATGTTCCAGAAGGAAAGAACTAGGGGAGAGTGGTACAAGAAAAGAATTCTCAGAATCTGAGATGCAAATCATTTTATTGATGATATTCAAAAGGTTTTCAGTGGGATAAACAAAAAATACATACTTAGGGGCTAGGGAGATGACTTGGTTAATATAGTGCCTGCTGTGCATATATGAAGACTTGAGCTCAATCCCTAGCACCCATGTAAAAAGTTCGGCCTCGTGGTGTGGGTCTGTGCCCCGCAGGGCTAAGGGAGGCAGAGACAGGCCTATCCCTGGGTCTTGTTGACCAGCTAGTCTAGGAGAATTTTTGAGTTCCAGGTTCAGTGCCAAAAGATAAGGTACAAAGCAATTGAGGAAGCCACTCTCCACACACACATTTATATGCACACACAATGTGTACCTGCATGCCCACACAGTCTACACCTAAGTCAGGTGGAAAACGAAGTACAAAGTAAAAAATAAAATCTGTATGGACCAAAGACTCAAATATTAAAAACAATTCTAGAGGGACTAGAGAGAAACGACTCAGTAGTTAAGTACACTGGCTGCTCTTGGAAAGGACCTGGGTTTAGTTCCCAGCACCCACATGATGGCTCACAACCATCTGTAACTCCAATTCCAGGGTATCCGACACCCTCTCCTAGCCTCCTCTGGTTTTGCATGTATGTGGTACCTTTACAGGAAGCAGAACACTCATAGACATAAAATAAATTGAAAAATAATAAAGAGACCCACAAAACCAAAAAGCAATCCTAGAGCAAAGAACATATTCCAGAGATCCAGTTAGGCTATCAGATTCTTGATGACAGAAGCCAGAAGAGACTTCACTGCATTTCAGTAGCACACTGTATTCTGGCTTGCAGTTCCCTGTTGTTATAAAGACAGAGCTAAGCAGTGAGAAATAACAAAGCAGATTCTGTAGGAAGAAGAGGGCTGAGCTTGAGAAGTTAAATGTGAGGTCTAAGAAGTGGTGAGCATGTTTGTTGAAATGTGGTTATAAATACCTAAGTATACAGGGTTCTGTAGTTAGTTGACACAAGGGCTGCCTGGCGGATAGATGGGAGGGCTGAGTAATGACAGCAAGGCAGGAGGATCCTTTGAGACCCACCAGAGCAACAAAAAAGGACTCAAGAAACAAGCTAAACAAAAATTGGTCTAGAAACTAGGCTCACCTTGTTTTTTGTGGATGGGGTGGAGAGATTCTTATCAACTTTGTATTTTGTCAAGTATGCATGTGAAGAAAACAGGAAATTAGTGAAGGATAGTAAAAGAGAGGCAGGAGATCACCGTTAAAGGTAGAAATTGTGGAAAGGAGAGCCAGCCAACATGGAAGGTGAGCACAGATGAAGAAACAAGGTGTGAAAGAAGCTGGTTGGTACGTCCTAGAGAGGAGCCACTTCCAAAGGGCAGACAGCAGGCTGAGGGAGCCCACAGGTGCAGGTTCTATGGGTGCACTGAGGCCAAAAACCTGGTGAACCCCCACCCCAGTTAGTATCTGCCCTGCTAAATTCCAGCCTGAAGGGTGGTAAAAGACTGAAAACTCTGAAACCCAGCAGATGGAGGAAGCCATTGGAATCATTAGCATAAAGCAGGTAGAGATTCTGTGCTGACTGAACTTCTGACACGTGAAGAATCAGGGCTGTCCACAGGGAGCTGAGCATTGGTGGTCTGGTAGCCAGCACCTGGGAGCCAAAAGTAAGAGGGTCACAGTTTAAGGCCAGTTTCATCTACATAGCATATTCCAGTTCAGCTAGGGGTACAGAGTTTGAGACCCCCTCCAAAAAGTGACAAATCCCACACACAGAAAACAGATACTAGAGGTAGGAATGAGGTCGGAGTAAAATGTAATAGACAACAGAAAGCGTTCTAAGACTGCGAGCAGGCCTGAGGTAGGCTGTGTATGACTGACAGAACAGAACAGCTTGAGAAGCTGCCTCGCCAAGATTCTTAGATATACAGAGGAGAGGGGAGTAAGGGTCTGGCTGCTGGAAAAGTGCATTGTATTCAGGGGAAATTGATCCAGAGTGGCTAGCTTAAAAGGCTTAACAAAATGACTGAGTATAACAGTGTTTTGGTACAGCCAAACCTCTGTCCCTTCCCCCAAAATGCTTATGAGGAAAACCAAGTAAGACAAGAAGTGTCTCACAGCAGACTTCAGTGCCCAGGCCAGAGCACAGCACGTGGAGGAAACCAAGGGCTCTGCCTTCAGCCAGGCATCACAGTGACAGAAACAGGTAGGAAACTGAAGGAACAAGGCCTTCCTGAGGAAGCTGCTCCAGCAGTAGGACCTGTGCAGTGTTGAATGGGTGGAGGAGAGTGCCACAGGACAGCACTGCCCAGAGCAGCCCAGTCAGAAGCAGCCACAGCAGTGCCCTTCATCTGTAGTCAAAGTACCAAGTGGAAAATTTCAAAAATGATAGGTTGTGTCCATTCTGACTGGCTTGATTCTGTGCCATCCTACCAGGGTGGGTGTAGTTGCCAGCACCATTATCATGTAGACAGACTATAGTCAGATTTTCTTACAGTATACTGTCAGAACTATTAGATTTAATTACTGTTACTCTCTGAGTAGAACTATTGAAAGCTAACATAAGTAGATGAGCACAGGAAAACATGATACATAAAGAGTTTGGGAACTGTCTGGTTTCTGGCCTCACTTGGGGTCTTGGGATGGTACATCATCTGTAGCTAAGGGAGCCAACTGTCATAGAAGTTTAAGTACATTTAATGATTAAAAAGCATTAAGACAGTGCTGCTGGCCAGGTGTGGTGGCAGAAGCCTGCAGTACCAGCACTTGGGAGGCAGAGTCAGGAGAATCACGAGTTCAGATTCAGCCTATGTCACCCAGAGAGACCCTGTCTCAAAAGAAATGTGCTGATTAGTGTTGAGTTTGTAGAGTGTAGGAAGAGAGGTGGGGTTTTGGCATTGACTTTGGTGGCAGGCCATTGATGCTACATGTGCGTATAAACACTAAGGAAGTACCCTACAAAGGGCAGCCAGCATTGAGAGTGCAGAGTTCCTTACACACAGCCAGCAGGTGGCAAGCAAGACACTCACTCCTACATGGTGAGAGGCTTAAAACCCACAGAAAGAAGCCAAACAGGAGAATGTGTTCTTTCTAGTCCCAGTACACCATTCATCTCTGGGAAAGACAAGTGGGGTACCTGCTTACTCATATGCTGCCATGGTCTACAGCCAAACCCAACTTTATTGAGTGAGAAACAGATTGGGAGGTTCTATTCTAGGGAAGCTGGGCTCAGGCTTGCCAGATGAAGTCAAAGGCCAGGCAGAATGGAGGTTGCAGGGCCTCGTGATAACTTGGAAGCTTTTGCCTTGCCCAGCATCTCAGGAAGCAGCTTTCCCAAGAAGCAGAACAAATGAGCTGATGGGTCAACCTCTGAGTGGACTACAAAGACTAGTGCAAAGGGGGCACAAGACAAAGCAGAAGTTTAGATGCCAGAAACAAGCAGTAAAAATATATCTCCTTTTACAAACAGGAGGGAGTGGGTGTGTGTAAACACAGCAGGGACCAAGGAAGTAAGACTGGACACAGCACAGGTGCACTCCACTGTGTACGGGCCCAAGAACAAGGACAACGAAGTGTGCCTGAGCTTTCCCGTGTGGGCATGGCAGCAAAGCAGCCAAGATCATTTTCATGAAGGCTAGAAAATGGTGTGAAGGGACTCAGACTCATTACTGGTGACAGCTCACACAAAGACAGGATGGGAGACACACCAGTGTGACACATGTCAGAAGCTGCCACCACTACTCACCAGGCACTGTGTATGTGGTGTGGGTTCAGAGACAGCCCAGAGATACAGGGAGGAGACACAGCAAAGCAGGCCATGATACCCACTGAAAGGAGGCCTGGGAAAGGCAGCAAGGCATCCACTTGCCCTTATATCAGCAAAGACCTGGGAAATGTAATTTGCAAGTATCAGAAGGGCAAGATTCTTCTGGAAAACACCGTAGAGTTTTACTGTGAGACACAAAAGGATGTGGACTAGTATAAAGACAAAGCATGACCTAGTCTGGAGATGAAATGCAAAGATATGAAACTTTTTCCATGTAAGTTCATTGTAATCTCAATAAAATATTAAGCTTTAAATGAACTGCACTGTTAGTTTCATAGTCTGTGAAACTGAATCTGCAGTACAAGCCTTCCAACATGATGTGATCCAAGAGGTGTCATGTCGGTGCACTCTCCATTGCGCCCTATGAAGAGAGGGCCAGGGCCAGGGCAGCCACTGAGCGGCACTGTCTCCCCACACTCCTTGTATAGAAATAAGCTCCTGCTGGCCTGAAGGGCCAGGAAAATAGAAATAGATGGTATGATTTAGAGGGACGGGAGGTTGTGCAAGACTGCACAGCAAACGTTGAAAGCACCAAATCTGGGGAATGTGTGAAAAGGGCACTGCATGGTAAAATTTTAAGTTTTGACGGTTATGAATGTGACATTTAAAGTTGTGCAGATGCAGTGGATGCCAAAATGTAAGGCCGCTAGGCCCATCGGGTGAAGGGGTAGGGACTGTTTTGGGAACCTGCCTTTCCCCTTCTCGGTGTGCTAGAGACTGCAGTGGAGCTCCATTTGTGATGTGACCCAAGAGGTGTCATGTCAGTTTGCGGTAGCCAACTGCTAAAGTTTGGGGGTCAGGGACATGGATCATCCTCCAGCTATCAGAAGGACAAAGTAGGGCTAAGAGATGGCTCAGTAGACAAAAGCACATGCTATATGAGTTTGATGAAGTGAGTTCAGTCCCCTGAATGTATGTTTAAAAGCCAGATATAGTGGGGTGCATAAATGATCTCAGGACTCCTGTCACCGGTGAGATGGGAGGCAGAGACAAGAACTAGAAGTGTTTGGGATCACCTGGCTTGGAGTGTGCACCAAAGCAACAGAAACAAGAGTCTGCCTCCAAAGTGGAAGGAGTTGTCCTCTGACCATACATGTGCACTCAACCATATTGACTTTATGTGTGTGTGTGTGTGTGTGTGTATGTAGTTGTATGTGCTATGACATTTTTCGGAAATCAGGCAGCTTTGGGAAATTAGTGCTTGCCTTCCACCATATGGCAGTGAAGGACTTGCACTTGGACTTTCAGACATGGTGAGCGCCCTGTGCTACCAGCTATCTCACCTGCCAGTAAATAAACTTTTACAGGACAAGAGTTAGGGGTGAAGTGTGGTTCAGTGATAGATTGCTCATCTCCCATGTGCAAGAACTTGGGTTCAAAAAGGAAACAAAGGACAAATAAAATTGATTAGGTGGTTAATCTGGGGTTGTAAAAAAAAACATGCAGTTAAGGGCTACATCTTTATATGATCTACTTTCTGTGAAATGAAGTCTCACTTTGTTGCTTAAGACAAGTCTGACTCCTGGTCTCAAGTGGTCCTCCTGCCTTGAGTTTCCAAGTAGCAAGGAAGCCAGGCACACCAAAATAAGCCTGGCTTTCCATTTTTAAAGGAATAGCCCATGTTAATAGATTGTTGGGGTTGAACGTGAAGCAGGTCCCTTTGGAAGCCTCCAAGCCCAGCACCCACCCGATGGTACAAGTACAGTTTCCCATAAGTCTCCCTCTTAATGCTCTGTGGTTTCTAAGGCATGGCTGGAGAGGCTGTTAGCCGAGACTCACCCCATTTGCACTTATGAATTAGTACTGCCTCCATAGCCTCTGCAGATTGCTTTCTCACAACCATTCCTGCCAGCCTGTGAGTGCCCCTGCTATGGGCAGCACAGTGGACACGGAATCTGTTGTCATTTCCAACTGTTTTGAGAACTTGAACAGCCTTCCTGTGCTTGTCTGCTGGATTTGCTCTTGGGAGTTGTTTATACCCTTTGCCTAATTTTCATGGAGTCAGTCTTGCCCATATTCTGTAGGTGACTGATAGGCTTTCCATATTTATGACACATGTATTTCTCTCAGCTTGTGTGTTGCTGCAGATGGTGGGCTGGCTGCCAGCTCACCGTCCTAATTACAGCTCACTGGGGCTTGGTCCATTCCTTGTGGTCTTGACCTGCCCCTCCATGAGCGAGAGAATTTGAACTGGTTTGGGGGTATCCTGTCCAAGTAGACAACAGGACACCACGGTTTTCAGTACAACAAGCAGCATAGTCATGTGACATAAAATAACATGTCACTGACCTTTTTTTCCTGCAGGACCGCATAATTGATGCTGGCCCCAAAGGGAATTATTCTAGATTCATGAATCACAGCTGCCAGCCCAACTGTGAGACCCTGAAGTGGACAGTGAATGGGGACACTCGGGTGGGCCTGTTTGCTGTGTGTGACATTCCTGCAGGTACATCTGAGGGTACTGCAGGGCTCTGGGCCCTGTGGGCAGGCAGGGAGGCAATGGCTGGCACTGGGTGTGGCTGGGTGGAAAGGCTCTAGAACTGTGATTTGGAAGCAAATAGATGAGCCACTGGCTCAAGCACCTGAAGTGGATGCCTGTTCTTGAGATTTACTGTGAGTTTAGTATTGGCCTCAGGAGGCCTCCCAGCATAGATGGTTTCTCCTGTAGGAACAGAACTTACTTTTAATTACAACCTCGACTGTCTGGGCAACGAGAAGACGGTGTGTCGGTGCGGAGCCTCCAATTGCAGCGGGTTCCTCGGAGACAGACCAAAGGTAAGGTTAACTGCTGCTGCTTGGTAAAGTTGTTTCATGGTAGGTGGTAATCTCTGTCTGGGAAGATTGCCATCTAGTGAATGTGTTTCTTCCCAGGAGACTTGTGGCTGTGGCATGGGCAAGTTCCAGAGAGGGAGAGGGGAAGAGGGTACATGGGTGCATGTAAATAGTGGCCTCTGAATGTAGGTTGCTTAAGACTTCCTGACCGATGCATTTCCCCTGGCGGTAGGACTGTCATTAACAAAGCACCACAGATGTGGACTTAATTCTGAAGGCAGATAGCTAAAATCAGAGTGTTGGCCATGCTTTATATTGCCTGCATGTATGTAAGTGTACCTGTGTTGTGCAGTGTCCACAGAGGTCAGAAGTGGGTGTCAGATCCCTTTGAACTGGAGTTATAGATGGTTGTTAGCTGCCACATGGGTGCTAGAAACCAAATTCAGTACTCTGCAAGAGCAGCCAGTGCTCTTAACTGCTGAGCCATTTCTCCAGCCTCTCCAAAGGTTCTCTGGCATCTTCTTGGTCTCTTTCGAAAGGCTAGTGGCTAGTGATCTATGGTGTTCCTTGGCTTGTAGAACCCTCATCTCAACCGTCTGCTGCATCCCATGGTATTCCTGTGGTCTGTCTGTCTGCCGACTACCTACATTGCTTTGCCACTTTTTTCCCCTTTCCTTGGCTGTGGAAGAAACCCAGGGCTCACACATACTAGGCAAATCCCTCTACTACAGAGCCATGCCCCTAACCCCTCAATGATGGATTCTAGATAAGTGCTCTACCACTGAGCCACATCTTTGTCCACCAGTCCCGTTTAATATGGCCACCAGTCATGCTTGTTTGATTAGGAACCATTCTATAACAGTGAGACCTTATTCCAATTGCATTTACAATTTCTCCATTTCTAAATAAGGTCATGTTCCAACATCTGAGGAAGAACATGAATTTGGGGCACCCCTTGTCTTGCAGCAAAGGCCAAAGCTATCACAGGCAGCTTCACCCTGAGCTGGGACCTGGGCCCACCCTATAGATGATGTTTTATAAAGGACTGCTGCCTCGACTCTGGGCTACCTCACCTCACCTGTTCAGCTCATAATTGAATTCTTTGCTAAGGGAAGTGGCCAGTGGGTAGCCACACTCTGCCCTCTTCTCTGTACAGGTAGGGTGCCTGCTTTTATATTTGCGGTGCTAGAAATGGAACCTAGCTACATCTCCAGCCGAGGCACCGTCCTGTAATGTCAGAATATCCCTGGGAATTTATAGTTCCTGTCTTAACCGCAGGCCTGTCTTTACAGTTGGCCTTCTATCACTTCTTCAGTCTTTTTATGTGAACTACGCTTAATTCTTGATTCTAGACCTCAACATCCCTTTCTTCAGAGGAAAAGGGTAAAAAGGCCAAGAAGAAGACCAGGAGGCGCAGAGCCAGGGGAGAAGGGAAACGGCAGTCAGAGGACGAGTGCTTCCGTTGTGGCGACGGTGGCCAACTGGTGCTGTGTGACCGCAAGTTCTGCACCAAGGCCTACCACCTGTCCTGCCTGGGCCTGGGCAAGCGACCCTTTGGTAGGTACCTGAGATCCACTGCAGCTTCCAGGGACCTGTGTTTTGCCTGGTTGCCATTCTCCTCCTGGGCCTTACCTCGTTGCAAATTCATGTAGTATTCAGGTAGTGAATGTTCCCAGTCCAGGGAACCTGCTGGAGGACAGGGTGGGCACAGGCAGCAGCCCTAAAGCCCTATGTAGAGTGGCCATCTCATTAGCAATGATGTCTAAGCTGAAATGTACTGGGGCTGTGATAGGAGAAAGGATGTGGTTGTTGGGTACTTCACTTAACTCCGTCTCCAGAACTTGTAGGTACTGTTCCTAGAGTTGACACCGGGCCAGGATTTGCTAAGATGAAGCCACAGGTTTGGCTCTCCAGAAGACAATGAAATAAGCTTTGCCTGTTACTGCCCCTGCATGTTTCAGACAGATACAGAGCATCATCAGGTGAAAATGGTTTCAGAAGGAAAATTAAAAAGTCCTCATTCAAAGACAAGGAACCAAACAGTGATTTAAAAACAAAAACACTTGTAGTTTTAAAATACAAACCAGAGGCAGTGACAGATGAATATTGCAATGGAGATGTGATAGTCATCCTTACCCTCACGAAGGTCTTCACAGATTAGTCTCAGAAAGATTAATAATCAAGCAGAAAATCAGTCTTTTAGGAATAGGCAAGTCACAATTCACCCAGGGTGATCAGTGGACACCTACCAGGGCCATACTTAGGACAGCAGTGAGGTGTCCGTGGGATGTGTTGTGATCTCGCACCTAACTAGCCTGAGAACCAGACATTAGCTCCTCTTTGGCAACTGAAATGAAAAGCAGTATTTTGTGTTAGTTAGCATGAATCTGGCTAGCTGGCTTCATAATTTCTAGCTTGGTGGGCTGGTATGTTCCAGTCAGCCCACCTACTTCAGAGACTGAGGCAGGAGGATGGTGAGTTTTAGACCAGCTTGAACTAAGCGCTGAGGACCACCTCTTAAAAGAAAAATATGGGGCGGGGCACAACTCAGTGGTAGAGCATGTGATATGCTTGAGGCCCGGGGTTCAATCCTCAGTACCCCACAAAATCACCTTCAGCCCTGAAGATGTTGGAGCTGTGATTGTTGCTCGTTTTCTGACGGCTTGTTCATTTTCAGGGAAGTGGGAGTGTCCATGGCATCACTGTGACGTGTGTGGCAAGCCTTCTACCTCCTTCTGCCACCTCTGCCCCAACTCCTTTTGTAAGGAGCACCAAGACGGGACAGCCTTCCGCTCCACCCAGGACGGGCGGTCCTACTGCTGCGAGCATGACGTGGGGGCGGAGTCTGCGAGAAGCAGCAAGACTGAGACACTCTTCCCGCAGCCACTGAAGTCGAAGGGGAAGAGGAAGAAAAGGAGGTGTTGGCGAAGGGTTACAGAAGGCAAATAGCGCCAAGCAGCAGCTTGGTCAGATCAAGGGGTGGCGTTGGGGCAGCCAGCCCTGCCTGCAACGGGAAGGCAAGCATGGCACTGGCCCCAAGGACCCAGCTTGTAGGTGCCACAACATGTACAGGCCTCCTCAAGAGGGAGTGCCTCTCCCCACTGAGCCATCCTCCGCAGCTGTGCTGCGTCTGCACTGATGCCCGTCAGAGCATGCTCGGCGGTCCAGGACAAACGAGCCTTACTACACAGCATTACAGGCTACACTTGAATCTGAGAACCAACATCAAGGTGCCCTCCCGTTGTTTCTATTTTAGATTAAAGTTATGATTGAAGATTAACTGGCATGCGAAATGCTTTTATCTCACCTTAAATGTATAGAATAGTCTTGTAAAGGTCACCATTAGCTCTTTACCCTGACGGTGCCAGCTCCAGTTCCCACGCGGCCCCCACTCAGGACAGACTGGGACTTCGGCCCGGCTCCTGCCAGCCAGGACTGTGATCACTATTTTTGCTCTTTTAACAGCATATGTTCTTTGTACTGATTGTGAATTTTCCTCAGAATGCTTCTTTTCCACCTTCTCTAATGTGGTCATGGTGTTGCACGATTCTGTGTGTGGTTTTCCTCCTTGTGGACTGACCGGTGATGGCAGTGAGCCCTGTGGAGCGGAGCAGCTGCCCTTGCTTTGGCTATTTTCCCCTGGTGCCTCCTGAACCCAGGTTTTGTCAGCATCTGGGAAAAATTGAGTATTTTCTTCACTTGGGCATTCTTTCAGTTTCTGGCTTTTATTCTTGATTTATTTTTGCTGAACTTGTTTCACAATCTCTGTTGACTAAATTGTGTGTTTGCTGTGACCCCCAAGTTCTCAGGATACAGACTGTTGAGAACACAGGTGGTGCTATCGGATCCTGAGGGAGCACGGGCACAGGCCTGTACAGATGAGGCCTCGGAGCCTAACTGCTGCTGGCAGAAGCTCTCTCTTTGTGGTGCATCTGTTTGTGGAGCTTAAAGCTCATCTGCACTCTACCAGGGCACCATTTGGTCTCACGGTCCGTATTTCCCTGTGAGATTTCCATGGTTTCTTTAAAAGCTCAGTGCAAAAACTACTAGGTTGTTCTTAGGAAGACTCATTTGCCTTGGCTTCTCTTGTCCCATAAAGAAGCAGACTGCATGTTCTCTGCTGGGAGGGAAAGCGTGTACGGCAGCAGGCGCTGGTTTTTAGAAGTCATGTAGTAGAGAAGCTCACAGCTGTCTGAGGTCTCTAACAGGGTCTGTTGCTGCTGTCCTGCTGCCCGTTGGTCCCACTGAACTGTGGACTCCATGTGAACCGGGATTGGCCATCCTGTGGTCTGTGACGGTACTCACGATCAGTCAGGTACAGGATCCGCAGGCCTGCCTCATGGTGAGCGCTGACCAGTGTCCTCTTGTGCCCATCTATGTTTGCAGTCCCTGCAGAGGTACTTCAGCTTGATAGCCAGGGGTTGTCAATAGCTGGGGGCTGCCACAGGCACAGCCTGTTTACCTCTGGCAACAGCTCTCTGACCAGATGGGGTTGGGAGCACTTTTCAGTTTGGAACACAAGTTGGCTCTCTGAAAATCCTGGATTTGGCCTTAGATTTCTGTTCTTCATGCCCTAAGTTTGGAAGGCTGATGTGGTGCAGTCCAGGCAGCCTTCCTACATGCACATGGCCCTGGGCCTTTGGAGTCCCTGGCCCCCAGGCTCCCACGACACTGCTCGGTGGCTTCTGTGCAAGTCAAAACATCAGAATTCGTTTTGCAGTGCACTTTGGGGAACAGATTAACTTATTTTATTTGACCTTAAGTAAAATTCTATGACTCCTGAGCCACTTTGATATTACTTCCAAGTTATGATCTTTCTGAAGGAAGTACTGCAAAATTTTCACAATTCCCCCTTCCCCCAAACTACAAATGAACAAGTAACACTAACTCTGAAAACAAGACTGTTTATAAGCCTGAGCAAAGCAAGCTTAGGGTGGTCATTTTTCCCAGTGCTTCTGAAGTGGCCAATATTCTGAATCTGGGAAAGAGCTGGTAACTTTCTGAGCTTGAGCTCCAGTCTTTGGTCCTAAATGTGAAGACAAATGAAAACCGCCCAAACACCTCAGGATCCTTTGGCATCAGAAACCAACTAGTAGCTGTGCCTGAGCCCTGCACACGGCATCACACACACCTCTGTAAAGCTGGCAACAGCACACAAACCTGGTGTCTCTCAACTGGTCTTTCCGTGCCACTGGCCTCCCAAGGCTTGTGAAGCCATGCCAGTGTTAAAACCTGGCAAGACAGTGGTAAGGGCCCAGGTGCTGGTCCCTAAGGAACGCATGGCCCCCTTCCCGGCACCAGCACCCAGGGTCCTGGGTCCCGGACACACTCAGGTAGGCACTTCCAATGGCTTCAAAGTGTTTACTGTGATGTCAGCAGCATGGTGTGATGTGCCCATCTTCCAGAGCTACCTTATTTTCAAGAATTAAAAGCCTGTTTTAAAATTAAGCCTGTTTTAAAGTTAATGCAAACTGTCAGTTGCCAAATCTCTTCATCTATGAGACGTAGTTGATGACTGTAGTAAAACGCTGTGTCCCCGGGTGTCATGGTGTCACCATGTCCTGTTGAGATGTGAAATGCCCTATCAGAAATTAAATATAAGTTTAAATGTGCCTATTGGTGTGTAAACTTCATAAACTAGAAAGCCAGTTCCTCTTAGGAATGTTGGGTGCTATCACCGTGTTTGACAGTGAAGACGTAAAACTTGAAGCTCATTTGGGGGAGGGGATAACACTGAAATAGACTTGACAACTGCCAGTTGGGGAAACATAGCATTTAAAGTGGAAAATCATGTTCTCGAAACTGTATGAGTATTTTTGTATTAAAAAACTTTAAAGGCCCTTTTCTTATACTTATTTTACATGGGACTGTGTTTTGACTCCTTGGTTTTCCAGGTGCTATTAACGAATGGACAGCTGGCAAAAGGTTGCATCCCCACCTTTCATCTACCAGGGGCAAATGCAGCAACTAGAAAAGAGAAGCATGTCTCCATTTTTAAACACCTATGAAATGCAAAATACCGGGGGGAGGGAGGGCTCATTTCTGAGCTATGCAGCCAGGTACTGGGCAGTCCTTGTTGGGCCCTTGGCTTTCCCTGCTAGGACCTGTGACCTCCTCCTGTGGGGTGATTCTCCCCTTCCCATGCTGGCCCCACTCATCTCCCAGTCCTGGTCTTAGTTGGCTTCGGTGTCTCCCAGACTCTCTTCCCTCGGGGTTCTGAGAACTGCACAGGGAAGGTCTGTTCCTGGAGCAGGTAGTTCAGCTGGCCTGAAACATAAGCTCTGTGGACTTGCTTTAGAAAAGCTAAACTTTAATACTCAGATCAGCTTACAAAGAAAACAGGTCCTCAGGACAGATCTCCAATGTCCACAACTATACAAAAGAGAAATGCAAAACCCAGGCAGGCAACGGCAGTGAGGCCCGTCATCGCCTCACACTGGAGGGCTATCCCTCTCACACCCTAGCCTGCTGAGTGTCACCTTTGGTCCCCTCAACTTCACAGGGAAGGGCATGCATGAGCAAAGGAAGCCCTCTCAGCCAGTGGAATTTAAGAAAAAAAATTAAAAAGGGAAAAGTCTTAACAGGCACTAAAATTAGGAAGTTTTAACTTTTTTGGTTTAGCATTCAAAAATATTAAATCCAAAAAGTATCTCAATCACACAAAAAGCAACTCATATTAAAATATATATCAAAAATAAGCCCCAACACCCCAGAGAAATGGTCTGAAATTTGAAGCAGCTGGGCCCAGTGGTCTGTGGTGGTGGCTGCTGCCCTTGGCTACTCATAGCAGCCCTTCATCCCATCCCCGAATCAGGGTCAGCAGCAGAGGTGGCAGTCTTAGGAGACATTGGTCATAGGCTTGTACTTCTTGAAGCGTGTCCACTGGCCTGTGGCGTAGTTCATCTCAAACACTGTGTCCACCAGCATTGTGGTGCTGCCCTGGCCGTCTGCTTTGGGCAGGTCCTCGGTGTGCTCACTGAGTTTGATCTGGATCACATCCCCCTGCTCCGGGCACGGGTTCTCTGTGGGGAGCAGGGGCTGCTGGGCAGGTGCCTGGGGCTAAGGAGCCCATCCCCCACCCAGCGGGTAGCATAGACACCCCAGGCCTAGTAGCATAGACACACCTCGAGAGCCAGCCATGAAGCCCAGGATAAGGGCCTTCTCTGGCCGTGTGACCTTGTTGGCTGTCTTGAACATCTCCTGGGCAGCAAACATCTGTTCTCTCTGTGGAGAAAGGGCGTGGGACTGCCTGGGCTACATGCCAACACCCACTGGCCCCACCAGGCTCAGCCTGCCACAGTCCCAGTTCCAAATGAGCACTTAATGGACACAGGCTGCCAGGGCACACCTACCGTGAGGGAAAGGTTCTTCTTAGGCTGCTGCTGGGCAGGAGGAGGAGCCTGGGTCTGGGGGGCTACCATGGCCACTGGGGGTGTCTGAGTAGTGGGGGCGACAGCTGGAGGCGTGGTGGGCGTCAGGGGTGAGGTGGGTGCCGCAGGTGTTGGTGTAGCTGGGCTCAGGCCACTGTTATACATGGGTGCCCTCTGCTTGAACTGTGTTGGCAGCGTGGGGCTTGGGGCACTGGGCTCCTCAGGTGGCCGGCTGGCCTGCAGGCTGGCTTCCCGGGAAGGTGGGGCTGCCGGAAAAGTAGGTTTGCTAAGAGTTGTAGGTCAGAGTCTAGACCCCTAACGTGCCATTCAACCCAGACTGTTGGCCTAGCCGTTACCCAGGATGCCTGCCCCAGATACTATTTCCTAGCGAGGCCATCGGCTCCACTCCACTTCCCAGGCCAGTATCTACCTGCTCTGTCCCACTCTTCTCCCTGCTGACCAGAAGCCCTCACAGCCAGGGGCATAACCCCTAAGCACTCCACCCAGAAGGGCAGAGCCCACAACCTCGGGCATTTCCAGATCCACATTTGAGTTGTCCAGGGCTCTGGTGAGCTCCTGATCTATGGCAGGTCCCCCACAGGCTGGGTGCTGATGATAAAGCACTGGAGAGCAGTTTCCCCAACCCTGCCACCCGCTGGGCCTCAGCAAGACTGCTTGGCCCAAGGGCTTTCCAGCCTGAGGTGAACTGACCTGTCCTGCTGACCAGTGACAAAGCCAAGCCCAATGGAACCAAACCCTAACAAACGACAGTCCAGCTTAACCACAAGGGTGTTGGACTTGGAAGGAACCACTCCCCTGGCAGGATCCCTCATGGGGGAAAGAGACGGTCCTAGGCCTGCCCACCTAGAGAATGGGCATTAATGGCAGGTGTGAGTCTCCTGTTCACTCTACTTGGGGTTTCTGGCTTATTTCTTGGCAAAGAGGAGTGCTTCCCAACAGCCCGGCACCAACAGACACTAAGGGACAACAGGACAGGCATCCTGACGGTGCACAACAGGGCTCTGGATCCCCAGCAAGCACCATGTGGGCAAGGCTACCCTTACCTGGGTGGACATGCTAGGCTCACTCCAGGTGGTAGGGTGACCCTGTTGGCACCACAAGGCAGGTGCTTGTGGTGGACTGGGGAAGACTCGCCCAGCACACTTCAGGCTGCTCACCTGAAGGGGTTTCAGAGCTGGGGATGTACGATGAGGCAGGAACCACACTGGGCGTAGAAGGCAAGTAACTCGTGGAGGGCAGTGCTGGCTCACTGTTCAGGGACCCAAGTTTCTGGAACACAGGCCATGATCTCTCTGAGTACAGGCTGGGGCGTCAGGACCCCTCTCTTCCCAGGCCAACCTGGACATTTTCCACCACCTGGTTCCCACCCCTGGAGCAGGGCACCTGCTGTTACCAGGGCAGGGATAGTGGCTTCTCCGGGCCATAGGCCCTTGGTTCAGTGGTGTCGGACAGTCAACTTAGCCACCACCCAGTGCTCTCAAACTGTATGTCTGGGGAAAAGTTCAGCAGTGCAAAGGGCACCACAAAGAAAACACACTCACTTGGAAACAGCCCACACCATGCAATACGGACAAGAAAAGCCCTGATGCCACACGCCCAGCCTCAGCACCTAACTCTGGCTACCCATTTTCATTCCCACAGACAGCCTCCGGGGAAGGGCTGTCCGGCCAACACTCCTCAAACAGGCAGCAGACCCACTGGACGGAGGGAGAAGAGGCACAACAGTGGAGACTCATTCCAAGTCCCAGACTGACTGGCTCTGCTACACAGCACACACGCACATACCTCTGGGTGGCTACACAGCACACACGCACATACCTCTGGGTGGCTACACAGCACACACGCACATACCTCTGGGTGGCTACACAGCACACACGCACATACCTCTGGGTGGCTACACAGCACACACGTACATACATCTGGGTGGCTACACAGCACACACGCACATACCTCTGGGTGGCTACACAGCACACACGCACATACATCTGGGTGGCTACACAGCACACACGCACATACCTCTGGGTGGCTAGCAGCCAGGACAAGAGGGAGCACGTTTCTACACTGGAGCTGGAGGCAGCTGGGGGCGTAGTAATAGGCGCATGGCTGCACTGCATGGAAACCCTACCTGTGTGGACACCAGGCCAGCAGCATAGTCTGGGGTGGCATTTTCAACAACTGTCTCTTCTTTGGCTGGCTTTTCCACCACTTCTGTGTCTGTCAGTAAAGCAAGACTACTGGTTAGTGGCCCCTGAGCTCATCCCCAGAAGACACAAGTGAAGGCTAGCAAAAGACAGCATTGTAACCTTGGGTCTCCAGGCAAAGAAGAAATGATTCTGCCAGCTTGGAGTAGAGTGGGATCCTTTCTCAAAACCAATCTCTTCTCCCCCAAAAAAGATTCCTTGGGAAAAGTGCCTCCACCGTGCGGGTAAGATGCTAGACACTCGGGCCTGCTGCACCAGGAAGGGAACCACACGGAGGTGGAACACGTCCGGCTGCAGCACCTCACACCTCCCACCCTCCAGCTCCCACGCACCTAGTGTCTTCCTTCTCCTCTTTGCCTCTCGGCCAGCGCCGACCGTATTCAGCTCAGAAATGTCTAGGAGCTGTCAAAACAAACATTCCATGCTTAGTTACAGTGACAACTAAGGAGGGCTGGTCTTTCCAGGATGGTCAGAGGCTGGGGGTGGGGGGGTTCCTACCTTCACACCTCTTTCCTTCTGCAGTGGTGTCCTCGAAGGTGGGATAGGGGTCCGGTTCCCAGCAGGGCTGAAGACACTGGGTGTGGTGGGACTTCGGAAGGGAGCCTGCTTCGGGATGCCCTTGAGAGGAGCTGGAGAAAGTGACGTGATGTTAGTTGCCAGTAACAGGTGGCCAGTGACAGCGCCTATGGGCCTGATGTGAGTGGGGTCAATGGACAGCAGAGCAGGCTGCTCCACTTGGATAAGTCCCAGAGGGAAGTTTGTCCCCCAGCACATTTACATGTGGTGTCTTTCACTAAAAAGAGCTCAGCTGTTCCTGCTAGTGTCACTGTGGGAAACGGACAGTCAGCTTTGAATCTAGTGACATCCCTGCGGGTCTGTTGGGAGGAGCCAGGCTCAGTACCCTAAGGTGGGTGATTCCTGGCCTTCCTGAGAGGGCTAAGGAAATGGGAAACAGCTGGCCACAACTGGGACCCCGAGACCAGGACAATGGCCATCTGGGGCACAAGTCCTGCTCAGAAGAGTGACACCTCAATCCAACAGCTTCGCTAAGAACAAAGACACAACATCTTCTATCACATGACCTTAGAACACCAGGTCTCACAACATGCCCACCCTCCACTGACTTATCCCCAACACACAGAGGGCCACATGCTGCAGGGACTGCCCTGCCCCTCCTTGTCCTTGTGTCCAGAGACACCTAAGCTCTGTGCCACTGTGCACCAGCACCCATGTGCTCAGGCCTCACAGTGACCCAGACTTGGGGCAGAAGCTGTGCTATGTGCTAGGTCAAAGATGGACACAGTGATGAGCAGGCCAGGCGCCTCTCAGAAAAGCCTGTGGAGCTACTGCCCTTGGGGGCTGTCTCACATAAATGAAGATGGGGCGTGCTGCAGGCAGGGAGAAAGCACCATGGTTTTAGTCTTTACTCCTCAGAACTAGTGCCGCAATGACTTTCCTGATGAGGAATTAGGTCGAGCCCACAGGGCCAGCATCTCACTGGACTAAATGCACACAAAGCCTTACTTGTCGTGTCCATCTTGCGGAGCAGCCCCCGGCCCTTGGCATGAAACGGCACCCCAGCACTTCTCTTCAACTGCTGCGCTGTCTCAGTGGCTGTGTAGAAAGAGCCACAAGGTCAAGAAGCTTGGACCACAGGGCCTCTCAGCCCACAAAGTGACCTCAGCAGATGCAGATACCCCAGAGGGCTGTGGTCAAGAAAATGCTAACTTTACAGTGGCTGTTTTCTTTAAAAAGGAACGTCTACTCTGTGATCTGCTTCAGTCATTCCTGTGGAGCCTGTAAGAAGGAGCACTTTTGTTTTCATTACGGTTCCTAGGGCAACAGGAAAAATGGGGTGATAGAAGAAACAAGGTGCAGCCATTCTACGGGGCTTCAGTTTCCTTGCTGGAGAGGAAGGAGGTGACCAATTGCCACTGGGTGCTTCTGGTCTGCCAAGTCTCATCCTGGGGTCCTGATTCCAGGTGCTTCTGCAAATTAGCTGGGTGATGGCTGAGAAACCGCCTTAGCTCCTACATTATCTCCAAGAGGTATAGCACTTGCCCTCTCCCATCATGGGGAAAGATCTAGAAGGCAGCACCCAGCTGGACAGAATATCCTGTAACACAGGGCTCTATCTCTCCACTAGGATGTCCCTGATGACCACAGGTCACGCCACTTCCTCAGGGATTCTGAGATGGTGATGGGCTGATGCCAAGTCTAGTGCTGCAGAGCACTTTCTCTAAGTGTGTACTGGCCTTCTAGCATGATGACCTTTTAAGCTAAGAAACCCAGAAAGTGCAATGATGGAGCAGTCAAGGTATCAGTCTAACTCTCAGCACAAAGTAAAATCCAGCTATGTTATAGCTGAATGTAAAAGCTAATGAAACGATCAAAGTTGAAATCAAGTTGAATATTGAACAACAAAAACCCAAGTAAAAAGCACCATGCAAAGGCTCACTTTGGTCTAAGTGAATCTTTCCCGTACACTGAGAAGGCTGACACAAGCTCAGACAACTACAGGTTTTCCGTATGAGGAACTTCCATGGAAGTAACCCCCAAGATGGCCCGAACCACATACACTGTGCCCCTGGAAGGAAACTCACATGCAAGAGGCAAGGAAGGCAGAGAAGGCTGGTTTTAAGTCAGTCTGGACTGTGATCTTCCTGCCTCAGCATCTCGAGCAGCTGTGACTGCAGGTGCTCAGACTCATATTTCATTACTCACTCGGAGGACTGCGCCCACCTCCCAGCAAGCACCTTCCACACAAGCTGTCAGTGAGATGTGATTTGGGAACACAGCCAATGTAGTCATCGGATGTTTTCTAAGACAAACACCGCAGGTGGCTCAAGACCAAGGTCAGAACAGGCCACAACCTTGCAAGAGTGCCTCTGGGGAAGTCCCAAGAGCCCTCAAGATTACAGGCAGCACAGCTGAAAGTCTGGAGGCTCCGAATGCCCATTTTTAAAACACAGGTTGTTGGCAATAAGTATGTTTCTAAAGAGTCATGGAGAACTCAGCTTGTCTCTTTGAAAAGACAGGCTGGGCCTCTTAAAAGTAAAAGGGCCTGAACACACACAGCAGAGACGAGGCAGGGCTGGTGGCAGCCAGCCCGCAGTGGCCATACTCACACTTCTGTAGCAGCTCTGCACGCAGCGTAGCGCTCTTGGGTTTCCTCTTCAGTTGGAAATGCTTCACTGGTGGAGTGAGCGGCCCAGCGAGCGTGGTCAGGGCATTCTTATTCAGGTACTGGCACTCCAGTGGTAACATGGCAGATGCCTCACACTCGCCCACTGCAGACAGCCAGAGAACCGGAGCAGGTCAGAGCCTTCTACCAGGCAGTTCAGGCTGCTGCCCTCAGAGCTCACGTGCCAAGAGCCTTGATGGAGGTTTTATTATTTAGAGCGTCTGACTCTGGTTTCAAGTCCACATGGTCCCCACTGTTCCAGCTCCACCATCTCAGGACCCAAGACCTTCCCAGTGAGTCAGGACCCAAAGGCAGGCCTACAACCCCAGGAGAGGGCATACCAGAAACCCCAGGGGCCTTTTTCAAAAGCAGAAATGTCTAGAAGAGAAGGGGGATGCCTCAACTGCAAGCCTCAAGACTGTGGAGGTCTAGGGACCACACAGCACCCACAGCAGCTGCCCTGCAAAGCTGACAAAGCAGCCACAGCATCAGGAGAATCAAGTGCATGGCTGCCGAAGCCTCTCCCATGACTACGCCAGCCCCGTGGCTCTCTTGGCACTCTACTGCAGTCTTCCAAAACCACCCACGCATGCTGCTTGAGTCTGGTCCCTCAGGGTCAGAGCTACGAAAACTCCCACAGGGAGCTGTCCAAACCAGTCCAACAACAGGAAAAGCAGACCCCTGGGGAATGAGCTTGCCGCCTCATCTGTTCCCAGGAGAACCAGGCCCTTCCTGTGCTGAGGAGTGTCCCAGCAGGGTGCTGTGACCTGTGCAGACCAATGCTCTGGGTTCGAAACTACAAATCAAAAATTAAAAATAAAAAACCTAAAATGTATGAGAAGCTCCAGTGCAGCCCTGCGGGAGTATGCCACTCCAGTGCAGCCCTGCGGGATATGCCACTCCAGTGCAGCCCTGCGGGATATGCCGCTCCAGTGCAGCCCTGCGGGAGCATGCCGCTCCAGTGCAGCCCTGCGGGAGCATGCCGCTCCAGTGCAGCCCTGCGGGATATGCCGCTCCAGTGCAGCCCTGCGGGATATGCCGCTCCAGTGCAGCCCTGCGGGAGCATGCCGCTCCAGTGCAGCCCTGCGGGAGCATGCCACTCCAGCTCCGTCCCCAGCATTCTCCCTTGAAAGAACTTGAGGAACAGGTCTCCATCCTCCCAAGTGAAAGGGAGAAGTCCCTCTGGCACGTTCTCACAAAGCCCCTGTGACTGTTTTCTAACTGAACTCGTATTGTCAACATGTTTCTGAGTACCTACTCTAGGCCAGGGAATGTTCTAGGCTCTGGACAAATAACCTGCAGCGGTCCTTACCCTCATGGAACCAATGGGAAGACAACAGTGGCCAAGCAAACCATGGATAAGCCACGTAATTCCAAACATAGTGTATGCAGTGAGGACAGGGCTGTGCTAAGTCAGACATGGTGTGGGGGGACATGCATGGCCAGTGTCTATGGAGTCACAACATGGCACCAACCGTGTATATGCTGGTCGTCCAATCCTGCTAGAGAACAACTTCTAAAGGGAGACCCCTTCCTCCCACTGTAAAACAAGGTCGGGCTATGTACCTTTTTCTCTAAGTTCCCCTAAGATGTCTTGAACGTTGGGGTTCTGATCCTCAAGGTCCAGGTTCAGGGAGCCCGTGTCAGGGAAGGACTTCAGAATGTCAGCAACCATGAGGACCCAGGGGTCTGAGTCCAAGGTGGCGAGCTGGATGATGTCCATGAGGGCGCCTTTCATCTGTCAAAACAGAAGACAGTGCCTCCATCGCCACCAGCCACCTCCCTCCTAGAAGAGGGTGACTCCAAGGGTCCCCAGTGCCACACACCTGCCATTTTCAAACCAACAGTGGCCCTGGGTGTATCTGTGGCAGAGGCCACTGTTGACAGTGATCACCCTCAGGGCCCACAGCTCTACTTGGGCTCTGTTCCCTTTGTACCTCCCACCAACTCCAGGCCATCAACTTCCCTGTACTGCCCCGACTTGTCAGGCTGTGATGGCCGAGCCTGCAGTGTCTCACTGGAATGGCCCAGTATCCAGTGTCACTGAGGGCCTCCTGAATAGCTCCTGTGATGGCCTGACACCCTCTGGTGGGCACATGTAGCAATGTACAAGATCCTAAACACCAGGGCCACCAAAACCTGCCCCCACCCGCCAGTCCCCGGGAAATCTGTGCTGTTAATGGGGCATCTCTGACACACAGAGTTGGGATCAGGCTCAGGAACACGGGGCACGGAGGCAGATGGATGACCTTGGGCACAGAAAAGGGCTTGGCCAGGGACAAGGGCTTTCATCATGTATAAACCTCACCTCCAATTCACCATCCCCAATCACACAGGAGAGCACGAGCACACAGTGCAGAGGGAGACTCAGAAAGCGAAGCGCCTGGAGTGGTGTGTGGAGCTTATACACAGAAGCCACCTGGGAGCCCAGAGTCAGAGAGAGGCCAGGGACAATCTTGGCTAAAGCCCATAGACAGTATGACTTAACTCCTGCCACCCAGGCAGAGAGGAAGTAAATGCTGCATATAGCCACTCGGTCTCAGCAGCCCCTCCCTGGGAATGAAGAAAATGGGACAGCATTTTATAATCAAACCTGAAAAGTAAGGAAAGTTAGAAAGGGAGAGTTTGGGATTATTTGTGTACCCCCAACAAATTTGTGTTTTGAAGTCTAGCTTACTCTGGGCAGCTGTAAGAAAATGCTATAAACTGGGTGTCTTAAAAACAATAGAAAAGGGCTGAAGAGACGGCTCAGCAGTGGTTGTTCTTGCAGAGATCCTAAGTTCAAAGCCCAGCACTCACATGTGCAGCTAACAACTGTCTATAACTCCAGTTCCAGGGGATCTGATGCCCACTTCTGGCCTCCGTGGCCACTGCATGACACAGGTGCACTTACATACATGCAGACATTAACAGTCATATACATAAAATAATTTTTAAAAAACCCAGAGAAGCTGGGTGTGGTAGTGCATGCCTTTAATCTCGGCACAGTAGGCAGAGGCAGGTGACTCTCCATGAGATGGAGGCCAGCCTGGTCTATATAATGAGTTCCAGGTCAGTTGCGACTACAGAGAGACCCTGTCTCAAAAAGACAAAACAAACAAAAACCCAAAACCAACTAACCAAACAAACAAACAAACTAATAGAAAGTTGTTTCTCACAGGACCAGAAGTTGGCAAATCAAAACCAAGCTGTCAGCACCTACCCACAGTGTTCAAGGTGCCAAGAAATAGGGGCATGTCTGACGGACTTCTCCCTGTCTCCATGTGTCTGACGGGCTTCTCCTGTCTCCATAATTTTTCTTCTTCTTTTTTTAAGACAAGGTCTTCTGCTCTGGAGCCCAGGCTGGCCTGGCTCTTCCTGCCTCAGCCTCCTGCGTACTGGAATCACAGGCATGCACTTTCATACCAGGTTTATATCTCATCTTAAAAACACAAATTTAAGGGCCAGCAGAGATGGCTCAGTGGGAAAAGGGGTTTGCCACCAAGCTTCAAGACCTGAGTTCAATTTGTGGGACACATGTGGAAGGAGAGAACCAACTCCCACAAGTTGTCCTCTGACCTCCACGCATGCACACTCCCAAAATACAGGGAAAATGTAATACAAAAGAATTTAAAAGTACAAGCCACAGGGCTGGGAACAGAGCTCAGTGGTGGGCTAAATGCTCCCATGGCAAGGCTCCAGGTTTGAGCACCCATGATGGAATAAAGGCAGAGCCACAGAAGAAAGAACTACTCAAGTACATAATCTAGGCTCAGAAAGACAAGAACTATATATTTTCCCCCACATGGAATCTAGATTTTAAAAACACATGTAAGACGCAGCAGAACAGTGTGGGAAGAGGAAGGAGACCAGCAAGGGAGGGAGAAGCAGCTAACAGAGCCAAGGACGGGCCTTGCTAGAAACAAGGACCACGCCACAATGACCCATCATTTTCTCCACCAAGAACTAGAGGTGTCTTCTCAGTGAGGGCAAAGGAAGAGACAGCCACCAAAACAGCAGAATGCAGCAGTCAAACCAACAAGCATTTCACCTCTGCCACCCCCACGTGTGCCTGATAAAACGGGACAACAGGCCAGGGCAGATGGCCGGCCCACAGAGATCCACACACAGGAATGGTGCACTTTTCATAATCTGACTTAAAAAGCAGACAACTGGCTCAGTGATGCAGAGGGTGGGATCCAGATACCTCTGGTTGCTGCCAGTGGGGGTAAGGCGCTATGTCACTCGAGCAAAGCATGGCATTACCCAATAATCCCACTCAGGTGTGAATCCCAAGACAGTCGTCATGAAGTTGACACACAGGAAGCTGCATGTTGGCTACTGCCATCAGACCAAAAGGACAGGGTGTTGAGGACCAAGACAGTACCGTACATTTTGGGTGGCAAAGGACCAGAAAGGGACTATTTTGGGATCTTACAGGCCACACAAATCCTCACCACACCACTGCAAAAAAACTCATTTACAATGGAAAAAACATTCTTAACTTGTCAGTCTTGCAAAAACAGGCCCATGGCTTCAGTCTGACAACCCCTGGATTATTAATACTTCTATGTATCGCCCCTGAAGCTGCACATGTCATCAAATCTGATACTGATGATAAATAGGACAGAAGAGCTTCCGAGCCACTCGAGGTCAGCAGTCAGGAAGTGCAAAGTGGAATCCATCTGAGTGGCTGGAACCAAAAACCTGACAACTGACAGGAGAGGGTGGGAACACCAAACCCTCCCAGCCACTCAGGATAGCGGCAAGTTCTTACTGAGTCAAACCTCTGCCTACTCTATGACCTGGCCACCCTCAGCCAGGTAAAAAGCCAGCAGCTTACTGAAGACTTAAGCACACAGGGGCCACTACTCTGCAAGCAAATGTCCACACGCTGTTCATACAGATGGATGACCACAAAGGACACTGCCAGACTGAATCACACCCCTCTGGAAAAGGCACACCACTGCATCTCAAGCAGGGGCAGGTGGGGGAGGCAAAATAGGTGCATGTGTGCTGGTCACCTTCACTGAAGTGGGTCTGCAGGTGTGTGCCTCTCACACTACGAACAAAGTGTGGGCTGTGGATGTCATATCCCTCACACCTTTCTTCATAACCCTCGAAAGCAAAGTGCATCTGAAAAGACAGCAGAGAAAGAGACACATCAAACAGAAAGGCTGCTGCACATGGGAGAACTGAGGGGCTCAGCTCCTCCAGAATCTCAAGCCTGACAGTGCTCTCACTGGCTCCTCTGGCAGGTGTGCCTGTACAGCTGATGAGCTCTGCTTCTCTGGAAAAGTGAACCCATTACAGAACACATCCAGCCGAGTCACCATATCCACTAGAGAAAAACTGAATTTTCAGAATGATATCTCTAAGATACTAAACCCCACACAATCTAACAAAACTAAGATTGAGAAATGAATCAGTTCTGAATGCTTTAGAGTCTGCTTTTTGCTTTTTGTTTTTTTGACCTTTGAGACAGGATCTCTCTGTAGCCATAGCTGGCCCAGAACTTCATATGTAGACCAGGCTAGCCTCAGTCTCACAGATATCTACCTGCCTCTGCCTCCTGAGTGCACATCAGGCTTAAAAAGATTTTTTTAATACCATGAAAGAAATGCTTTTTAGAAAACATTGCCTACAATGCCTATTTATTTTGTAATCAAATTAAATGAGGCCTTTGTTATAATTCTATGTAATATAGATGAACAAAGTCCAAGAACTAAGCACATACATATATACAAGTATATAAACACTACACATACACACACATACACTGATAAGGCTGTATTAATGTTAGATTAAAAAAAGACATTAGACCTGGCAAGATGGTCCAGTAGGTAAAGGGCCTTGTCACCAACCTGACAACCTGAATTCAGTTCCAGGGACCCACATGGTAAAAGGAGAATGGACTTCTACAAGCTGTCCTTTGATGTCTATACATGTGTTGTGGGCACACATATGTGCCACACTCCAAACCAAATAAGCAGATACAATAAAAATGGAAAAACAAAATGGAATAATCTATATGAATTTATTTTTTTCTTGTTCTGAGACAGGAACTCACTGTATAGACCAGGATGGCCTTGAACTCATAGAAATCCACCTGCCTCTGCCTCTGCCTACTGAGTGGTGGGATCAAAGGCTTGTGCCACCATCCAGCTCTATATGAACTTTAAAAAAAAATTGTTCTTTTATGTGTATTTTGCCTGCATGTATGTATGTACACCTGTACATGCGATGCCCTAGGAAGTCAGAAAAGGGCGTTGGATCTCCTGGTACTGTAGTTAGGGGATGGTTGTTAGCTGCCACGTGGGTGCTAGGAACCAAACTCAGGTCCTCTGCAAGAGCAGCCAGTGCTCTTAACTGCTGAGTCATGTCTCTAGTCCCTGTATGAACTCTTAAAAATACCGACTGAGAACAAAATGTGACAAAATACACAGATCTTTACATAAAAGATCTGCAACTCAGCGCACAAGCAGCTCTATAAACTCGCATATACCCACTAACATAAACCCAAACATACAAAGCACAGAAGGGGGAGACAGATCAACAATGACACACTGGGGAGGTCAACATAACAAGCAAGTGGCCTGGACAGTAGGAAGGCCATCAACTGGGGAGCAGGCAGCGGGTCTCAGAGCTAGGGAACACGCAGGTTCTCCAACTCAAACCTTACAAACATTTACCAGGCATTTCCCACTCTGCAAATCAAGTTTCAAGCAACTGAGATAATCTGGACTGTGTTCTTCGACAAGAGTGCAACACAGTTAGAAACCAGTAAGGAAACAAATGAAACCTCATCCCCTTCAACAAACAGAAACTCAGAGACGTTTCTAAAGGACACAGGGCTGGTGGAAACAGGAGCCAAAGAACACCACAATGGTGATGAGAAAATAAACCAAACTTGTAGAACACCAATACACTGACAAAAATTAACGGGAGTGTACAGCCTGAAAAATGAAGTTGGCAACCAGCTTCAGGGTCTAGAAAAACAAACACAAAATAAGAAAGAACATTAATGTAAAAATCAGTGAAACAGAACACCAAAGAAAAATAGCTGGCACTTTGCAGCATTGCAAATTTATATTCATCTGTTGAGGTAGAGCCAAGAAAATGAAAAATGTAACTGGCACAGCGGTGCCAGCCTTTGATCCCTGAACTTGAGGAGGCAGCAAGTTCCAGGTCAGTCTAGTCTACATAGTGAGCTGCAGAGCAGCTGGGGCTACAGGAAGAACCTCTCTCAAAGAAAACGAAAAATAGCCTACATGTGCTTCTGAGATTGAAAAAAAAAGAGTGGGGTGTGGTGACACACTCCTTTAATCCCAGCATTCAGGAAGCAGAGGCAGGGATCTCTGAGTTGGAGCCCAGCCTGGTCTATGTGGCAAGATCCAGGCCAGAGACAGGTGGATTCCTGTGAGTTCAAGGACATTCTGATGTATGGCAAGTTCCAGGTTAGCCAGGGTTAAATAGTAAGAACCTATCTCAAAAAAAAAAAAAAAAAAAAAAAAGTCAGGCATAGTGGTGGCACACCTTTAATTCCAGCACTCAGGAGGCAAAGGCAGGTGGGTCTCTGTGAGTTCAAGGTCAGTCTGGTCTACATAATGACTTCTAGGCCAGCTAAGGCTACAGGGAGACCCTGTCTCAAAAAGACCAATCCCCAACCCCCAACAAACAAACAAACAATGCTGGGAATTTCCCTACCCAGATAAAGGGAATTTCTGAAGACAGCAGGACATGTGATAATTACTGGCAAAATACTACCATTTTTATGTGATCAGACATAGAAGATGTGTACAGGATGTATGCAGGAAGGTAAACAAAATAAAACTGTTAAGAATATAGAAAAATTGGGGCTGGATAAACGGCTTAGTGGTTAGGAGCACTGGCTGCTCTTGCAAAGGACCCAGTTTGATTTCCAGCACCCACATGGCGGTTAACAACTGTCCATAACTCCAGTTCCAGGGGATCCGACGGTCTCTTCTGTCCTCTGAGGGCACTGCACGACATGGGTGCACTTACACACATGCAGGCCTAACACACACACACACACCTCTCACAGAAAAGCAGGGTGATTCTGCAGAAAAATCACTCTAATTTGGCCCAGGGTGCTTTTCAGACTCCCCACCCAAAGCCATTCGCTTTCTTCACGCCAGCAATTAACAAAAGAAAACTCAGCAGATCTTCTTACAGCAGCATGAAAAAAGACGAACACAGTATGGCAGGGCTTCAGAGTCACACTTGATGATGGTTCTAACTGACCTTCCACACCCCTGGCTTTCAGGACTCTTACAAAGAATACTTCACCTCATGGACTGAGATGATGGCTCAGTGGGTAAAGTGCTGACTCAAGAAAGTCATAAAAACAGGATGGAAAGTCAATGAGGAAGAAGCCAATCTCAGCCCACGGCCTCCACTGGTGTTCACACCTGCACGCATGTGCATAATATGAACATGTATAAACACATACAGTGGACACAAAAAAGAATATTTTCACTTCAGAAAGATACATAGTCATGAACACATATGCTAGAGGACCAGGAGGTGGCTCAGAAAACGGAGCCCTCGTTGTACAAGCAGAACCCAGTTAAGCCCTTAGAATTCACATTAGTCAGAGACAGTTCAGTGGTTAAGAACACTGGCTGATTGTGGAGAGAACCCCATTTTGATTCCCAGCACCCATTTGGCAGCAAACAACATTCCATAACTCTGGTTCCCAGGATCTAATGTTCTCTTCTGCTTCTGTGGCACTGCACGCACAGGTACATTTACATACAGGTAGGCAAAACACTCATAGACACAAAATAAATTGTTAAAGAAGTGTGGCTGCACAAGTCTGTAACTCCATCGGTGTTAAGGGCCAAGGGTAGAGACAGGAGGACTGGTGGAGCTTGCTGACTACTTGCCTAGCTCCAGGTTATTGTAAGCAGAAACAACGCGAAGTAATACAGCAGGGCACCCAACATCCTCCACGCACTTGGGTGCACCTACACCACACACACCACACTTACATACACACCCAAATACCTACACACAAAAGAGCTGAAGTTGCTCCTTACAAATAAATCATGGTTTTGCCCTGTTACACATCAAGACCTAAGAATAAAGCGACAGCCACTGACTAGGCAAGTTATTAGCACAACACAAATGACTAGAACAGCAGAGCTCAGGAACAGACCCACACCGGAAGTGAGCGCCTGGACTGTCAGGACAGACCACGGTGGTTGCGCTGAACCACTTCTCCAGCCGGAAGAAGAGTCAAACATCAAGTCCAAGTCACTGGAAAAGGAAGTGTTCGACACCCGGCACCCTACAGAACGCACAGGTACTAAGCTTTGAGGAAGGAGCATTTCCTAAACAAAACCAGGCAGGCGCCAACCACTGGGAAAAAAAGGTGACCAAAACATCTAGCTTGACTTGTTTCCGTTTTGACAACTCAGAACGGAAATCAATCAGACCACCTAGTGATACTCATGCACCTACCTGACTGGCGCGTTTCGGTCAGGAGTATCACCTGACACAACCACTTCGCGAAGCCACTGGGCACAACCCTGATATCACCCGTACTCAAGAGAAAAGCATGCTCACAAGCCCCTAGGCGCGACACGCTGGTCTCAGTCACAACAGGACAAACAAGGCAAAACTAGCTACAACCCGACGTCTGGCTCTCGTGATGCTGTCCAGGTGTCAGACACGCCCACCCTCGCTGAAAGCTTAAGAAACTCCCCACGTGGGCTGAAGCAAACTGTTTAGGAACGCATATGTAACTATACTCCTGCGAAAAAACAAGGTGAAGAAAAGGTTGCTCCCACAGGAAGGGAGACAGGAACTGGAGTGCTTTCGCGGCCCAGCCTCGCTCTGCGATCCCAGGAGCCGACTACTTGTTAGTTTGCCAAACTGAATGAACGCGCTGGCAAATACCATGTAGCTTAAGAAGCCTAATTCTCACCCTAACGATGTGGGAATAAAGTCACTGAAGTGTTTAAAAAAGTGGGTTGTGTTTTTGCTGCCGGACTTGGCAGGAGAGGCCAAGTTCCAGGTCAACCTGGACCAGCTACACCGTGGGACCCTGGACATACAGGGCTTGCACGGACAGTTGCAAAGCCCGGTTTATTTTGCTCAGATACCCACGCAAGGTATTTTACAAACCAAGCCTCAGACCACCAACTGGAGGGAAGAGAGGGAAGCGAGCAGACGGAAAGGCAAAACCCGAGGAAGCCAAGGCCTGCCATCCCTGGGAAAGTTGCGCTCAGAGCCCCAGACCCCAGCAGGCACCCCAAGTACCAGGCCCCAGCCCCCTGCCACGACCGTAGACAGCGGCCCATGGGGGAGACCAGGTCCAGAGGCCCAGGGGAGAGGCCACGCCGGGAGGCCCAGGCGGCGGCCCGGGGGGATGGGAAGGCCAGACCGGGAGGCCCAGGCGGCGGCCCAGCTGGGGCGGAGGCCTGGCGTGGAGCTGCTGTGAGGACAGCCCGCCGCGCCCTCACCTCGTCCACCGTGCGGCGCGGGAGGTGCAGCGTGCCGAGCAGCAGCTTGAGCTTCACGGCCGAAGACAGGCGGTGGAAGCAGAGGCGGATGTTGTCGATGACGGCGGCTGTGAGCAGGGACGCGATGCTGGGCGGTGCCCACAGCTCGTCGGTGGCGCCCAGCTTGTTGTGCAGCCACAAGCCCGTATCGCTCTCCCGCATGGACGCCATCTTGGCGGCAGCGGCGCGAACGAGCCGGCATCTTACGCGGACACCTACGTGCCCTCGGCGAGGACCCCCAACATGGCGGCACCCGCGGGCGCGGGGCGGGGCCTCGGGCGGCTGGCGTGAGCGGCTGTCGACCGCCGCGCCTTGGGGTGGCTTCGAGCCGACGTGGCCTGAGAGCCCAAGCGAAGAGGCGCCGCGAGGAAGCCCACGGGCTTCCGTATCGCATTATGGCGGCGCCCACTGGGGCGCTAGGCAATGACGTACGTCCGAGGCGAGGACGCTCCCGCGCGATGTATGGTGCGCGCAGGAGTCCGACGGCGCCGCGCGTCCGCGAGAATGTAGTTCCCATTGTGCCGAGAACTTTCGGACCTCGTCCCTCCCGCCCTAGTATGGCAGCCTCCGGGGTCTTCCCTCCTGCCGGTCCCGCACAGGGCCGCCGAGGGGCCGAGGGCAGGATCTGGAGAACAACAGATGGCCGTCCACCCAGGTGGATCAGGCTAGCACGGACAACTTCCATCCTCCTGCCTCACCCTCTTGGAGGCCGAGGTTACAGACGTGCCCCCGGATTCCTTTTTAAAGGAAGGGGTTTGGCCAGCCGCAGCGTCAGGGGCACATGGTCACGGATAACAGGATGGCTTGGACCCAGGAGTTTGGGTCCAGCCTGGGCACAGGAGACCCTGTCTCTTCAAAATTAAGTATACACAATGAGACCTCGTCTCTGAAAAAAACAAACCAAAAATCAAGTATTCCCGCTGGGATTGGTGGTTTATGCCTGCAATCCCAGCACTAGGGAAAGACAGGAGGATGGCTCCAAATTCCGGGCCAGCCTGGACCACCCAGTGGGACTCTGTTTAAAAAAAAAAAAAGGTCTGTGTTTCCCTCTACTTCTGGAGGGAGGAGGCTCCCTCGTGAGAATCAGTATGCTAACTGAATTAATAAAGCTACGGGAGCTCAGAAAGTTACAAGCTCAGGGATGCACCTTTGGGAAATGGACACCCACACTTGAGTGGTCTTATGTGACTCGGCTGTCTTAAACTCTGGTTCACCAAGCTAGACTTGGGTGGAATTGTTATTTTGATCTATCATTGGTGCCCTATCTGGGGCAAAGAGCCATTTGTTGACCTCTCCTCAGGAAAAGTCACACTACAGTCCCTTACTGAATTCCTCTATTATGCAAGTCCTGGATTCTGTCCACAAGTACCAGAACTGAACAGTGCAAGCACTACATTAACCATGCCTTGTCTGCCTCCTTCACCTCAGCTTAGTTCACATTGGCTGTTTGACCTTGACAACTGTGGGAAATTTTACACCATGGAAACTGGCAACAGCTACAATTCAGGGTTGGACTAATCCTTGTATTGATTCTTTTGATTTAGGAAAGTGATAGGGGAAATCTAATAATGAGAGTAAAGTGTGCGACACTAACTCAGTACACTGAGAAGTTTCTCCCATTATTCAGAAGCTGTTATCTGATTCAGCAAAGAAATTGCTGTCTTTGACCTGACACGAGGGCGGACTTAGGACACACGTAGATCTGGGGCTGAAAGCAGCTCACTAATAAATAGCTCAGCAGCTCATTATGTGTCAGATTTGATGAGAGTGCATTTGTTGGGAAAACGGTGGCTTGGGATACAATGCCACCCATCAGTGGACTCATGAGTGAACTGTAACTGCCAGGAGGAAGAAATGAAATGTTTGTTCATACAGAGAGCAACATGCAAACATCCTCGCAGCTTTATTTATAATACCCCCAAACTTCAAACAGCCCCAGAGATTCTGACTGCAAATTTTTGTGGCTTTATGTAGAATATGGACATCTCAATGTATCTGAACCTTTGGTTTTAGATCCTCGAAATCAGTTCTGGGTCACTGAAAACATTCCACTTGACATTCAGCTTAACAAAGATGAGACAAAACCACTAACAAGGGTTGTTTGCAGTTTCAGGAACAACAGTGTATTAATATTTATGAGGAAAAGAATGTTTGAAAAGTCAGAAGGAGAAAGGAAGAGGCTGTGGCCCTCAGTTCTCTTCAAGAGTCCATAGCACTCTTCAAGTGACCTAAGACTTCCACTGATCTCCATATTTTAAAGTTTCCAACACCTCCCAGTAGTACCAAGCTGGGACGCAAGCCTTTAACTGTATTGTCAGCAGCTAGGAGACAGAGACACAGCTCCACACTGTCATACT
Source organism: Eospalax fontanierii (assembly GCA_035773235.1). Classification (NCBI taxonomy): domain Eukaryota; kingdom Metazoa; phylum Chordata; class Mammalia; order Rodentia; family Spalacidae; genus Eospalax; species Eospalax fontanierii. The sequence goes on along the minus strand of CM069533.1, from coordinate 84,783,286 downwards.
CAGCAGCCTGAGAAGTCCCCTTAGTCTTTTAGGGATCTTAACTCAAACCAAACTAGAATTCATGACTTTTTTGCAAAGAATTCCAGGACTTGCCAGTGCGAAGCAGAGTACAGTTTCATTAAAAGTAGGAAGATGCTGGGGCTGGAGAGATGGCTCAGTGGTTATGAGCACTAGCTGTTCTTGTAGAGGACCTGGGTTTGGGTCCCAGCACCCACTTGGTGGCTACCAACCATTCATAACTCTAGTTCCAGAGGATCCAGCACCGTCTTCTGGCCTCCATTGGCATTGTATGACTGACACAAGTGCTCTTACACACATGCAGACAGTACACTCATACACATAAAAAAAATTTTTTTTTAATAGGAAGATGCCCAAGAAAAGAATAAAGGCACTCAGAGAGCCTGGTGTGGGCTTCTGGGAGAGGCACAGTTGATTAGACATTTTAAACAAATTTTAAGCACCAGAGTTAAGTAAAAAAAAAATGTGTTTAGGAAAGATAAAGCACAACCAAGTATGGATACGGGCTCCTCAGGGGAGAGCTGCAGTTCACTGGGGTGGCTATCAGGTTACAGCTCAGAAGTTTGTTAAGAAACTTTCTCTTTTGCTAAGTATAAGGTGCATCTGCAGGCAACTTGGGAGGAATTATCATTTGATAAAAGAAAGCCAGGAGCCACTAGGATTGCACAAGGGACTTAGGACATGGCTTTCACTGCAAGTGGAGTTTTCTGGTAAGATATCAAGAAAACTGTAAGTTTATTGCTGAGAAGTGCCAAAGGGCCTTAAGCAAGTGTTGATTATGTCTTCATCAGGAGCCTTTGGGGCACCTTGCAGATGTAGAACATTGCCATAGGAATTAGCCACCTTTGTCTGGGATTGTCCTCTGGCTTTGGGCTTTTTTTGAGTCAAAATCTTGAGTGACCGTCAAAATCTTTGTTGACAGTGGCTGTTTCTTCTTATACTAGTTTTTTTTTTTGACATTTTATGTTTTCTCATAAATTTATCCATATATAGAAAATTTCACATTTGCTCCAAGGAGGTTGTTTATGGGAGCTTCTATTGTCTTAAAATCAATTTTAACTCAATAGCTTTATTATCTGCAGTTATATTACTATTGTTAAAGCTTTGTCTGTCTTCAAAACTTTGAAATAATTGGTCTTTAGTGTTATTTTTAAATTTTGTTTCATCCCTTTCAGTGTGACAGTTAACAACAGGTTCCACCCAACTATCCAGATTACACTGCATAACAACCCACCAGTCCCCAACCCCAGCCTGAGTTCCGCAAGGGAACATTTGCTTAAGGCTTTTCTCCCTTTCTAGCGGTAAACCTGCAGTTTTCCAAGATTGTCACCTGAAATGCTATTTACGGGGAAAGGTTATGTCCCAAGGCTCTTATGCAACCCCAGAGACTCCTGGCTTTACCATATCAGATAATTCCACACAGGTGCCCCTAAGCTGTCAGCAGTAAGGAGACAGACACTGTTGCTCCTCACTGTCACCCTCCACTGCCTTCATATTTTAGGGACCTCAACTCAGGCAAATCCAGAATTGTGGCTTCAATGCAGAAAATTATTTCAGGATGAGTCAGTATGAAGCAAAGTTGGAGATTTGTTTAAATGCTTTAATATAGACTTTAAACATGAGGGTTAGGAAAAAGAGAGGTGCTCAGAGAGAGATGCATAGCCAAGAGTGGGTTAAAAGTCTTTGGGAGAATAACAGAAGGTAAGACCAGCTCAGGAGTATGCTCTGGCTCCTGTCTGGGGGAGAGTTGCAATTAATTGTCTTGGTATTAAACCACACCTATGATTTTGGTGGCTCTCAAGTTACATCTCAAAAGGCTACTAAGAAACTTTCTTTTCTAAAGATTGGTTTTTATTTTAATTTTTTGATCTCTTTTTAAGACAGGGTCTTCCTGTAGCCACAGCTAGCCTGGAACACACTTTATAGACCAGTTGGCCTCGATCTCCACAGAGATCCACCTGTTTCTGCCTCCCAGGTGCTGGAATCAAAGGCAGTAAGCTACCATGCCTGGACTATTTTTATTATTTTTAATTTTTTTCACTTATGTGTGTCTGTGTGTGGTTATGTGTACAGGAGTGCAGGTACCCTAAGAGGCCAGGGACCAGAGGCACTGGATCCCCTGGCGCTGGAGTTACAGACAGTTGTTAGCTACCATGTAGGTGCTAGGAACTGAACCCCAGGTCTTCTGCAAGAGCAGCCAGTGCTCTTACCTGATGAGTCATCTCTTGTTTTTCTTTCTCTTTGATAAGGGAAGTTATAAGAGATGTCTTAGATGGGGTTGAAATTTGATAAAGTGAAACCAGGAACCACCAAGGTTGCTCAAGGGGATTAGGACATGTCCTTTCTCCGTAAAAGGGATTTCTGGTGAGATTCCTAGAAAATTGCAGTTTTACAGCTGTGAAGAAGGAGAGGCCTTAGGTAGTTGCTAGTTGGAATTTCTGCTTCTCAGGTGGCAAAAGACTTAGGATTCCTGGGTAAGGTCTTCCTTGCCTGTCATGTCCCTGTAATTTTCTTTGTCTTTTTATCCTGCTTAGAGCCACTCTATAATCCCATTTACCAAATAAATAAATAAATAAATAAATAAATTTTAAACAGGTGTCTTAACAATCTTTAGAAATGTGGCTTGAGAGACACCAAAATGGTGCCCGGCCAGCGCTGAGACTCTCCCTTGAGGCACCCGCCCCACACTTAGGTGTGGCTTACTTTCTGCAACTCTCCCTCAGAAAAGCCCACACTATGCTCTGGGTGCATTCTTCTTTCTGGGTGTCTCTCTCTTAATCTTCATGCTTAAACCCATTTTAGAATATCTTTATTAAGCCCTGGCTCTGCTTCATACTGCTAGCCCTGAAATTCTTTTGTGTATCAAAGTATATCCTGAGTTGAGGTCCCTAAAATATTAAGGGATTTCTTCAGGCTGCTAAGGGGGACAGTGTGGAGTTGTGTCTGTCCTCTGACTGCTGGTATTCCAAGTGTTCACTCTCCAAATCTGTTCTCTCTCTCCCTCTCTCCCTCTCTCTTGCTCTCTCTCCCTCTCCCTCCCTCCCTCTCTCTCCCTCTCTCTCTCTTGTTCTCTCTCCCTCCCTCTCTCTCTCTCTTGCTCTCTCCCTCTCTCTCTCTCTCTCTCTCTCTCTCTCGCTCGCTCTCTCTCCCTGTCTCTCTCCCTCTCTCTCTCCCACTCTCTCTCCCTCTCTCTTCCCCCCTCCCTCTCTCTCACTCTCTCTCTCTCCCTCTCTCTCTCTCCCTCTCTCCCTCTCTCTCTTGCTCTATCTCCCTCTCTATCTCCCTCTCTCCCTCTCTCTCTCTCTCTCTCTCTCTCTCTCTCTCTCTCGCCCTCTTGCTCTCGCTCTCCTTGCTCTGTCACCCCCATCCTAGCTGAGGTGGTTAATCTTTATACTCCTTCCTCCACCATGATGCACCCTCACACTGTGAGCCCCCGCAAACCTTTTATTCCTTAAGTTGCTGTGCTCAGGTATCTTTGTCACAACAGTGAGGAAAGCAGCCAATGCTTTGGGCTGGAACCTAGAGCTTCAAGCATGTTAGGCAAGTGTGGGAGAGCCAGGCTGAGGCCCTGGCTTCCAGTTCTCCAGTGTGTGGCTGGACGGCCTGCGGGCCTGTCGCCTTACTGATCCCTGCTCTTCACCCTCACGCATGCACTGAGGGGCACACAATGTGTTAGTTTAGCTTTTAAGAAGCCTTTAACAAATAAGTTCCCTTCTAATCTTTTTTATTTAAATTATTTTATTATTTTATGTACAAATGTGAGACCTTCATGTACGGAAGCGTACCTGTGTCGTGCCATGTCCTCAGAGGTCAGAAAAGGGTGTAGGATTCCCCTAGAGTTACAGATGGTTGTTAGCCTCTATGTGGGTGCTGGACATCGAATGTGGGTCCTTTGCAAGAGCAACTGGTGCTCTTCCCTGCTGAGCCATCTCTCCAGCCCTGTAATTTTTTTTTTTTTTTTTTAAAGATAGAGTCTCACTATGTATTAAGAGCTGGCCTGGAGCCCGCGGTCTGGAGTTGCACGTGTGCCACCAGGTCCAGCCTCGTTTGCTTCTTAATCTGCTAAAGGTTTTAAAAATAGCCCAGTGTTGAGTTTTATCAGATACTCTTGTGTCTGTCCTGTTCGTACTGAGAAGACTTGAATTTGTGTCTTTATTCTGTTGATGAATTGTATTAGCTGCTTTTCAAATTAAAGAAACATTATTTTCCTGGAATAAGCTTAACTTGAACTCTTTTTAAAAATATATTTCTGGAACTACTTTGTTAAGAGTTTGCTTAGAATGTCCAAAGCTGAGGAGACCGCTCAGCAGGTAAGGGGACTTTGCCTCCAAGCCTGACGACCAGAGTTCCATTCCCCAGAGCTCAGTGGGGGAGGAGAGAACCAACCTCAGCAAGTGTCCTCCGAGCTCCACACACACACAGTGCTGTGTGCGTGCTCCTTCACATGCACATAAAATTGTAAAAATGGGTTAAAAACTTAAAAATTGGAATATTCACTGCTCCACTCATGAGCTACCCCATGGAATGAATGAGACGAGCAAGACCCCTGGTTCGCTTTGAGCAGCGCACCTGTTCAGGCCCCTTCCCTAGATGTGTGGCAGGGTCCCTCCCGAAGCCAGGGAAAGGTGGTGGCACCAGAAGCAGCAGGTGGCCTGGATGGGATACTGACCAGGGGTGAGAACTGAAGCCACTGGAAATTGAGATCACCTGGGGCAACCTGACTTTAGAGGTTCATTCCAGAAAACTCTTCACCAGGAAAGCTGGACTAACTGAACAACTAACTCTGCTGTTTCCTGTAGGGAAATCCTGACAAGCAGTTTGCCAAGCTGGGAACCGCCTCCTTCTTCAGAACTCTGGTCTGACAGGGTCTACGTCCTGGGTGTGGCCCAACTCAGTAATGTCCTGCTGTAGAGTCAATCATCCCCCAAGCCCAGATCCCAAAGCCCTACATTATGCACAAGCCCCTTGGGCGAAGTAAAGGAAGAACTACTCACTAAATAATCCACAGAAAGGAGCACATCCAAGTTCAGCTTAATGAACCGGTGAGTTTATTGGGGTTACTTTCAGGAGCATGGACAATTTAGAGGGTTGCACCACTGGCCAGTCCCACCCACAGTGTGTGTGACTCCAAGAGGTCGCACCACCAAAGACTCTGGGGTGACAAGCAGGCAGCTCAGCTATGGAAGGAGCCAAACACCTTGTCACCTGTCCACCTTCTGCATAACCCCAGGGAGGAGGTGGTCTGTGAGGGTCTCAGGAAGTTCTGAGCCTCTGTTGTCCATAGCTGCTCTGATGCAAGATGGCAGCTGACAGGGCCATCCCAGCGGAAGCAGAGGCACATATGCTGATTCATCCTGAAATTAGTTTCTGTGACTAAGTCAAGTTCCCAGGTGCTCCTGAATAGAGAGGCCCCTGAGGGAGAACTCAGGCTATGCAGCCTGCAGTGTCCAGCTGTGTGCCCAGCTGTTGGTGCCAGTGTGATAACAAACAAAGACAGATGGGCCAGAATATGGACAGACACCCCAGCATAGAGGTGTAAGATGCGATTGGAGGCCTCAACCCCCAACTTTTCCCCTCTGGAAGTTCCAGGACAGACATTTTGGCAACTCCAGCCAGATTCTCAGAGCCCACTGAGATCTGAAAAAGAAATTGACTTTTACAACTTCTTGAATAGATAAGATTCCCAACCAAGGATTCACAAACAGCTGTAAAAAGTGATTGCTTCCTGGCCCAAAAGTTTACCTTAAACATCAATCTGATGTCATGGGAACCCCTTCCCATAAAAGGGCCTACTGACCATCAGCACAGTTCCTTAGTCCCGGGAGCCTGAGCCTCCAAGATGAGGGGCTCGTCTCCCCCATCTCCTTGGGAGGCTAGCTCCAGGGGGGCTAGTATTTTTCCACTCCTGAGTGTGGAGAGGCTAGTCCTAGCTGGTCTTCTCTTAATAAACTGGTCCCTTTAGCTCCCAGCAGAGTCTCTGGTCCCTTTGTCTGCGTGTCTCTCAAACCCAGACCTTACAAGAGGGACATAGAAGGTGGATTTAAGAGATGCTCAATTGGTTATTAGGCAAGCAAACGTGGAAATGGCAAGGAGGTGCCACTGTGTGTGCTTAGAGTCTTACCAAAGCATAAATTGAATAGAATGTACAGGACCAAACTCTAGACACAGTTTGAGGAAATGCCTCAGCACTAACCTCACTGGAAAACATTTGGCAGTGAAAGACTCGCCTACCTGACTCAGGCATCTGTTCCCCAGGTATTTACCCAGGACAGCCAAATCACACGTTCATAAAGGACTCATAGTGTAGTGTTGCCCGGCATGGCTTTATTAGTAACAGTGATGTCCAGGTGTCCATCCACAAGTGAATGTTTGACCTAGACGATAGAATCTTTCTCCCCATAGAAGACAGAATGGGGTTCCTATATGGGTTCAAGGAACGAAAAAACAGACTATGTCATATGGTTGTATTTTCACAGTAGACTGATAGTGGTCGAGTGATGCATTTCCAAGGAGAGGGAGGGAAAGGAGGCCGCAGAAAGGGATGGAGAGGCTTGGGGTGAGGGATAGGGTTAAAGTTGATCAAAGAGTGTAGTTAATATATGTGACTTACTATATGTAAATCTTTTTTTGGGTCTGTGTTCATGTCATACACGAACATGTTTGTGTGTGTGTGTGTGCATGAATGTGGAGGCAGAGGTCAGTATCAAGAATCTTTTTCAGTGACTCTCCACTTTAGTCTTTGAGACTGCCTCTTGAGTGCTGGGATTAAAGGTGTGTACTATGAAGCCCAACCAAGAACATCTCTTGATCTATTTGTTCTTGGCTCTGGATATTTTTCTGTCTCTAAGGCACAAATGCATCTTCAGTGTGAGTCTCATGTGCAGTAAGCTTAACAGTCCAACTTTGTGATTGTGTTCTTAAGCTCTAAAATTCTTATTTTGTTATTTTTTTCAAACTCTTTCATTTTTTTTGCTTGTTTAAGACAGGGTATCCAACTAATCTTAGGCTACCCTTAAACTCCTGAGTGTGGGATTGTAGATGTGCAACACCATGATGGGCTCTTGGTCCTGTTACCTGAAAAGTCATGAGAACTGGCTTCAGCTGACAGCCATGTGAGATACTGGTCTGGAGCCATCACAAATCCTTTCCTTTTAACTTTTTCCTGATGGCTCAGTGATCATAATTTAGTCACAGTTGCATGCCCCGTGGGTGCTTGTTATAGACTCACAGAGATGTACATCTCTTTTTTCCCTCCATGTCCAAAGGACATCTCCTGGGCCTGTCAATCAAGGGGGAGGGGTTGCTTACTTGTTGTGCCCAGTACTAATCACTTCTCTGTTGCTGTGATAGAAACACTGACCAAAGAACTTATAAAAGGAAGAGTTTATTTAGTTTATGGTTCCAAAGGGGCAAGAGTCCATCATGGCAGGGAGGCATGGTGGCAGAGGGTGTGTTGCATAAATTTTCTCATGGTGGATCCCGGCATTCAGCCTCACCCTACCCTCCAGGTCTGAACTGACTGAACTAATAGAGAATGCTCTTTTTAGAGGATTGATTTATTTAGGGCATTTACAAAATTACTGGTTACCAGCGGCTCGCCGGTAAGGTGTGGCTCTTAGTCCGTGGTGCCGGGCTCTTTGACCATTCCCAGCCAGCATTTCACTTCCACTCACATGATCCTTAGGACTGCAGGAATTTGGAACACTGTTTCCTGGGTTCTGGCCTTCTGCATGGGCCTGGGGCCGGGGCATTTTTCTTCCCGCGTGGATTCAATCTGTGCCTTTCCCCAGGACTCGCTGCCATGTTGTCTCTCCTTCTCCCTACTTCCTTGCCCCCTTATTGGTCAGAGGACAGGACTTGCCACCGAATGAACCAATAGGAAAAAAAAACCTCAGAGAGAACATCGTATTTACCATACAGGGTGACTAGAGTATTTGCAGAAGCTAACTACTCACATCTTCAAGCAGGCACAGGAAGCAGAGAGTGACCAGAGATCTGGCAAGGCTTAAAACCTCTCTAACCCGGCCCCAGTGACTGATGTGCTTCCTCCAGCATGGCCACACCTTCTAAGACCTCCCAAAACAGCACCACCAAATGGGGACAAAATGTCCCAGTACTTAGAGCCTATGGGAGACAGTCTCATTCAAATCACCGCATTCCACGCCCTGGCCCCCATAGGCTCATGATCATATAAAATGCAAAATGCATTTAGTCCAACCTTAAAAGTCCCCATAGTCTTTATCAGTCTCCACACTATTCAAAAGTCCTCAGTCCAAAGTCTGTTCTGGGACCCAGGTCAGTCTCTTAGTGCTAAGTCCCCTGTAAAATCAAAAGACAAATTACATACTCCCAACATACAATGGAACTGAATACACATTCCCATGCCAAAATGGAGACGTAGAGGCATAGTGAGGAAATACCAGACCAAAGCAAGACTGAGAATCAGAAGGGCAAACACCAAATCCAGCAGCTCCATGTCTGACTTCTGGGCTATACTTCCAAAAGACTTAAATAGCTCAACTGCTTTGCTGGGCCTCTCCTGAATCACTTTAATCTCTGTATCAAAGGGATCCTCTCCTTCAGCATATGCTTTGGCTTGAACATCAACCTCCTAGTGCTCTTTTTCAATCCAAACTGTACATTCTGCATTTCTTTCTGCCCCATTTGTTCTTTGTTGCTGTAGGTCTCCATAATAGTCTCCATTAATAGCCATGCCATCATTTGTACATCAGGCTGCCTTGAAATGCTCTCAGCCAAAGAAATTATTCCATTGCTTTTCAATTTAGCCTCAGACAAGCTTTTTGGCTGTGGGCAGACTCCAGCCAGATTCTTTACTAAAATATCCCAGTTGCTGCTTAAGTCCTTATTTCCTTCTGGAACCTCATTGTTCTCAGCACTACTTTCTTCCAGGCTCCTACTAGAATGATAAGCTGTGCCTACAGCAGTCAACTGCTTTTCTAGCCCAGACTTCCAAAATCTTCCACATTCCTCTTAAAACCCCACATGGTCAGGTTCTTCACAGCCAACACCCCACTTCCGGTACCAATTACTGTATTAGTTTGCTTTCTGTTGCTGTGATAGAAACACATACCAAGGGAACTTAAGAAGAGTTTATTTAGCTTATGGTTCTAAAGGGGCAAGAGTCCATCATGGTGGAGAGGCATGGCGGCAGATGGGACTAGAGTAGACACAGAAGCTAAGAGTTCACATCTTTGAGCAGGCACAGGAAGCAGAGAGTGACCTGAGTGCTGGCAAGGCTTAAGAACTTTCTAAGTCCGCCCCATTGGCTTCCTCCAGCATGGCCACACCTTCTAAGACCTCCCAAAACAGCACCATCAACTGGAGACAAAAATGTCCCAGTACATTCTTATTCAAACCACCCCCACAACTCTGTTCACTGTGGGGAGGTGGCAGGGTGGTAATAGACTCCTGGGACTAGCCACATAGGCCCTTCCTCTCCTTTCTCTACCTTTGCTATGTAGGGCTGCCAGAGCCTCAGCCAGGTTGGCCTAACCTACCCCCTGCCCTCCAAACCACCCCTCCCATCCTTTTCCTGCCAAATCTTGATGCCCTGTAGTTCCTACGTACACAACAGGCCCCTCTGGGAAGGGAGATCCAGGGAGGTTAGTGTGGTGGGATTCCAAGACAGAACTGGAGTGGTGCTGTGTGCGTGTGTGTGTGTGTGTGTGTGTGTGTGTGTGTGTATGCACGTGAGAGCATGTTCAAGGTGGACCAAGTTCCTGGGTCATAGTCCCTGGAAGGGCCCAAAGCAAGGACCTAGGGGTCTCCCAGTCCAGAGCAGCAATGCCCCAGTGAATGGCAGGCTCTTCGGGCACTATTGGAAATAGGGAAGGCAGGACCCATTTCCAGAGCTCCTTGTGGTCCTTGGCAGCATGATGCATAGACAGGTCACACATCACATCCTGCAGCCAGGCAGGCAGAGCCAACATCTCAGAAGGGCAGTTTCCTGAACGAATGGTAAACCTCTGGCACTAACCCCTCTCCTTGCCCACCAAAGTGCTGCATTGTGGGCTTTCTAACACCTAGCCCCACTCAGGCCCGCCATGGGCTCAGCTTTCCCATCTTATTGGAGCAGGCCAAACCCTGAGGAAATTAGTTCCTCCTCAAGCTGGCCCCCACCCTTGCCACACCAGCTCAGAAGGGGCCTTCTGTGCCTGCACCTGCTGCGTCCTCCAAGGGACCTGTCAGCCATGCACCACCTACCACATGAGCTGTTAGACATAGCAGGGAGCAAAGAGACCCCCAGCTGTGACAGTCCCAGATATTGGCGAGTGTCCTGAGGGCAAAATCCCCTGTGTCACCTCCCTGTTCCCAAGGACTACTAGATACAACACAACTCATAAAGACAGGGAGTTGAAAGGGAAGGTAGGCAAGTGCCTGTACTGAAGCACCCCGCAGTGTGGCTGTGTCTGCCGGCCCGCAGTGTGGCTGTGTCTGCAGGCCCCCCAGTGTGGCTGTGTCTGCCTGCCCCGTCCATTCCCACTTACGTCTCCTGCGATGCAGACATGGGATGGTGTTCTCCAGCAGTCTCTGCGCTGAGGTGCTGAAGCCTTTAGGATTTAGGGCAAGGTGGTGAGGTCTGGGGCCTCCACCCTGGGAGGGGACCAGTGCTGGTGTGCGGCCTCCCAGGGGCTGCTGCGCTGAGTGAGACCATGCCTTGAGCTTGGCCCCTATTCCATGCAGCTGGCTCCCTTGTGACATCTCTGTTTTGACAGCACACCAGGAAGCCGTAGTAGGATACTAGTACATTGCTCTTGAGCCTTCAAAATGTGCACCAAATAAACCTCTTTTCTTCTTAAACCACCCAGCCTCAGGTATTCTTACAGCAGCAGAAACTAAACTGAGGCCCTAAGGAAGAAAGTAGTTAGGGTAATCCAGGTACAGAACCCACGACCTGACAGGATTAGTGGTTGTGTGGGGTGGGCAGAGGAAGTATGGACGCTGGGTAGCTGGTGAGCCTAGAGACCTTGCAGCCATGTCAGAGGCGATGGCCTCTAGAGGTGAGGTAGGAGCTGCAGAGGGTGTGGGCAGAGAGAGGGGACCTGACAGTGACTGAAAGGTACCATTGGCTGGGTGTGTCACACGCCTTTAATCCCAGCACTCTGGAGGCAGAGACAGGTGGATTATCTGTGACTTCAAGGCCAACCTGGTCTACATAGCGAGTTCCAGGATAGCTGGGACTACAGGGAGACCCTGTCTCAAAAGAAAAAAAAAGTACCATTCACAACCAAGAGGAGGAAGCAACCCAGGTGTTCATGGATACTGACCGATATGGGGACGGGTAAGCTAAATGTGGCTCACCCATCAAGACTATTTATTACTCAGCTTTAAAAGGAGTAAGAGCCTTTGGACAAACAGGCTGGCCTTGAACTCAGAGATCCGCTCTCCTCTGCCTCCCAACTGCTGGGATTAAAGGTGTGCACCACCATGTTTTCTGGCTTTTTAAAAAATATTTATTATTTATTATTTTTATTTTATGTGCATTGAGTGTATTGTCTGCATGTGTGAAGTGCACCCATGATGTGCAATGTCCTCAGAAGTCAGAAGAGGGCATCAGATCCCGTGGACCTGGAGTTATGGATTGTTATTAGCTGCCATGTGGATGCTGGGAACTGAACCCAAGTCCTCTGCCAGAGCAGCCAGTGCTCTTAACCTCTAAACCATCTCTCTGGCTCTAAAGAGCAGAAAATTTAAAACAAACATGGAATAGAAAAACAAGCACATATCGTGTCTAGATGTGGACCCAACAACCCTCAAACGACTCCACCACAAGGTCATGTGTGGCTTTCTCACCTGCACCCTGACAAGACAATGCATTCCTTTCAGCTTGACCTGCTCAGAAAATACCCTGAGTAACCAAGGAGGTAATGCTGGGCCTGCTCCAAGCCTTTGTACTGCGCAGCTTCAGCCTACAGACAGTGGCTGAGCCTTGACTGGCTCCATCTTCTAAAGCAACAGCCCCAACCCAGTTACTCCATTGTGAGTTTAAGCGGCAAGAAAGAACAGAGTCACACCTTATTTACACCTTAAGCAAAGTAAACAGCCACCATCGCCAGCTCACCAGGAGATAAGTTGTTTGTGCCAGTAAATAACACCTGTGAATATATCAGGCCCTGTAAGAAACACCAAACATGGCAATTTGTCAGTCACACCAGGTGAGCCCTCCTCACCTGGGATTATAAAGGAAGGGGCACCCCAAGACTGAGCTGTCTAGTTGCCTGGTCACACATCACAAGCCTCAGGAAACTGCAGCAGTGATGAACTCCTGCCTCTACCTCCTGCTCCCGCTTGAGTGCAGTTTCTCCTGCTCACAACATTCAGCCGCTTCCAACTCACCCTCAGAATGGTCTGTAACCTGGACCCTACATCTGACATCTCTGCATCTAGATGCCAGAACATCTGGCTAAGGCTGGTCCCCTACAGGCTTTTTCTATACCTGGAGCAGCTCTGCCTTTGACTTCAGGACAGATGCCCTGAACTGTGCAGTCTCTTTAACCTGCTCTTAGACATTCACTAACCTGAATGGGCACCTGCACGCGCGTGCGTGCGCGCGCACACACACACACACACAAAGTCATATAAAATGTAGGGGTTAATAGTTAATTTTGTAATTACAGTGGAATGAGGGGACTGGGGATGTAGTTCAATGGCAGAGTACTTGCCAGGCATGCATGAGGCCCAGGTTCGACGGCCAGCACTACAAAATAAATAAAAAGACTGGAATATTGGAGTAAAGGTACCAAAGAACCTGTGATTGTCAATGGCCAACTCCAGAAGCAAAGGGAAATCAAGACTATTAGCAAACTGCAGCCAGTGAGGCTGATGATGGCTTGGGAGTTTATCGCCATTCAAGAAATTCTGACATGAAAAGACAAATATGTCCTATATGTTTCTGATGTAACATGTTCCCAATAGCAGCCTTGAGCTATGCGCCTCAGATTTAGTACAGAGCTCCCCAGGTGAAGCCTGTGCGGTCACTCTGAGGAGCCGCACCCCCTGACGTGAGGTGCACTTCACTCACTGACAGAACTTCTTCCCAGTTCCTACCCTTGCCAAGTTTCTTTCTCAGATGACAGCCACAAACAAGGGTAGAGATTTAGTCTGCTCTGTCTCTGAGATGCCCTTGTTGTGCCCAGGTCACAGAATCCCCTCAAAAGACCACCGGGGGGCCAAGTCTGATGCAACTGCACAAGGATCTTTACTTGCAAGCTCGAGCTCGGTCCACAACCCAACATGCCAACGCAGTGGGTGGAGGGAGAGTGGCCCTGAGGAGAGGTGGGAGGGGCTTCCTAGGGTTTTAGACAAAGGGAGGAGGGGATCGTGGTGCTACACTCTGGCTGGCCAGGGAAACCCGTGCACACCAAGCACATTCTGAAGTGATTGGTTACAAAGGCCAAGACCGGGGTTTCTCATTGACAGTTGCTGTTAGTCAAGCTCACTGCAGGGTCCTGCTTTTCCTAACATGCCCGGGCTTGTTCCCCTTCCCTCAGCGCTTGTAGCCAGAGGCTTGCAACAGTTTGACGTAGGCAAGATGGAGAAGTTAGCCTCTAGCCTTAAGATGGAGTCCAACTTAAAACAGAGCCACTCTAGTCCGTTCCCCACGCCGCCAGAGGGACACTGGACATGCTACATCAGGGCAACAACCAAGCCAGGTGTGGTGGTGTGCGCCTCCAATCCCAGCACTCGGGAGCAAGGCAGTGAGTGTGAATTCTAGGCCAGTCAGGGCTGTGGGAGACTTCTGGTTTGCCTTCAGTCGCTCTGACCAATACAACTTGGGGAGGAAAGGGTTTATTTGGTTAGTTGGCTTACATCTAGTGGGTCACACAGTTCATCAGGGAGCACGAGGTAGGAACCTGGAGGCAGGAGCTGAAGCACAGGAACGCTGCTTACTGGCTTGCTCCCCTGGCCCATGCTCAGCCTGCTTTCTTATACAATAGACAACCACCTGCCTAAGGGGGGCACCGCCCACAGTGGGCTGGACCTCCCACAACACTCAACAATCAAGAAAATACCCTACAGACATGGCCACAGGCTAGTCCAATGGAGGAAGTCTCTCAATTGAGGCTCCCTCCACCCAGGTGTGTCAAGCTGATACTAACATTATCCAGCACAACTGACCCCTTGTCAACTTGACACACAAACCACATCCCTGTTAAACCACAACCTTTCCATTTCTTGTCCCCAAGATATATTAACATTAAAATCACAACATAAGACAATACAACCTTAAAAGCCCTGCAGTTCTTAAAAAATCCACAAACAATTAAAAGTTCATGGTGTCTTTTAAAAGTCTCTCAACTGTGGGCTCCTGTAAAATCCCAAACAAGTTCTGTCTTATTTCAAAAGTAAGAATCGGGCACACCTAAGCAAAACCCAAGTCCAGCAACAGCGAAAGACTGGACATCTGGGATCCACTCATGGTCTTCTGGGCTCCACAGGGTTTCAGCAGCTCCTCTTCTCGGCTCTGCCGTCAGCACACACAGCTCGTCTCTCAGGCCCAGGCCGGCTCCATTCCACACCTGCTGCAGCCGTCAGTGGTCATCACATGGTCCCGGCATCTCCAAAAAGCTGGGTCTCCACTGAAACTGAGGCTGCACCCTCACCAATGGGCTCTTCTGGCCTCCCCTGGTACAAAGTCTCAAATTCTCTCCATGACCCCTGCAATCCTGGGGTCTTCACTGCAACCGAGGCTGCACTTTCGTCAACAGCCTTTCCTGGCCTCTCAGGGTGTCAAGCCTCAGCTGCTGTCTGTAATACCTTCACACTTCCAACACCAGAACCATGCAGGAGATTCTTACACAATTACGAAGTCCTGCTTCCAGCTTGAGATGGAGGTGTGGGCCCCTCTGGACCACAGCTTCGTGTGCTGCCCCTCAGGAAATTCTTCCCAGAAGATTTTGCCACGATGATGCTGGTTTCCTGTTACTTTCAACTGATTTTTCAGCCTCGGCTAACCAGCATCAATTGTCCCAGTAAAACCAAGGTTTCACCACAGGTTCTGGTCTCTTCTTAATCACAGATGATTCTTCAGCCCCAGCTGACCAGAAACCACAAATTCTCAATTCAAAATATCACACAAACAGCCCTGATAGTCTCTGCATCCCTTTGAAGCTTCACAAGCGAGGCCTCCATCAACTACAATTCTTTCAGTAGAACTGTTTCAAACTCCGTGGCAACAAACTCTAAAAACTCAATGGCTTTTCTAGTCCAAAGTTCCAAATGCTTCCACAGTCCTCCCCAAAACACTGCGGTCAGGTCTGTCTTAGTAATATCCCATTCTCGGTACCAACTACTGTATTAATCATTTTTCTGTTACTGTGATAGAAACACTGACCAAGGGAACTTAGGAAGAGCTTATTTAGCTTATGGTTCCAAAGGGGCAGGAGTCCATCATGGTGGGGAGGCATGGCAGCATGTTGAAGCTAAGAGCTCACATCTTCAAGCAGGCACAGGAAGCAGAACTCTGTTAGGCAAGGCTAAAGCAGGTGTCAGGCTTCCTCCAGCATGGCCACACCTTCTAAAACCTCCTGAAACAGTGTGACCAACTGGGGACAAAATGTCCAAATACTTAGAGCCTATGGGGGACATTCTCATTCAAACCACCACAGAGACCCTGTCTCAGAATGACAAAAGACAAAAAAAGAAGCTAATAAACCTGTTACAATAGGACAAATAAGACCTGGCAAGATGGTCTGACAGGTCAAACCACTTGTTCTTCAAGTCTGAGGACCTGAGTTTGATACCCAGAACTCACAGTGGAAGGAGAGAACCCACTCCCTAAAGTTGTCTTTGACCTAAGCATACACACACACACACACACACACACACACACACACACACAAATTTTAAAGGGCAGATACACCACGATTCCCTCATTTGAGGTAGACTACAGTCATCAAATCCATAGAGGCAGAAAGACGGTGGGTGCCAGGAACTGAGTAGAAGGGAGGTTGCTGCCTGTGTCAGGCTGTCTGGGAAGGCGGCAGTGTGGGGACGGACAGAGGTGCTGCCTGTGTCAGGCTGTCTGGGAAGGCGGCAGTGTGGGGACGGACAGAGGTGCTGCCTGTGTTGGGCTGTCTGGGAAGGCGGCAGTGTGCTGGACGGACAGAGGTGCTGCCCGCACACTAACGTGCTTGGACTCGACACCCCTGAATCACACACCTGGAAAGGCAAATTTTTATCTATTTTCTCATATGTATATTTAAAAGTCTGCTCTGGAGCCTGGACCACCAGGGGCTGGCATACAAGTGGAAGGTGGGTTTAGTCCACCTGAGATGAGTGGAATGACAAAGACCCTCAAAAGGGAGGGAGTCCAGAGATTCCAGGGTAGGTCCAGGAGGAGGTGCCAGGGCTGCCAAGGCCCTGGGAGAACATCTGCTAGGGAGCCACAGCAGTGGGGAAGCCGAAGGGATCCTGGGAAGGAACTGAGACTGACACTGTTACATGTGGCCAAGAGTCAAGAATCTGGGCACAGCTGACAAAACCACCTGTAACTGGACTGTACACCCTTTTCTGAGGAAAATCCCACAACCCAGATTGTGAGTTGTGTGTTCTGTCTTGACCTTGGGACCTGGGTGTAACAGTAAGACCTCTTTTGACCCATGTTGATCTCTCAGTACCTAAATAGGCATGTACCCACAATCCATATACATACAACTTCACTTGCAAAAAAATTTCTTTAGATTAAAAAATAAGTATACTAAAACTTTGGAGGGAGGAAGGACAGGGTCTTACTATGTAGCCCAGGCCATCCTAGAACTTGCTTTATAGACCACGTTGGCCTCGAATGTACAGCAATATTTACTGCCTTAGTCTCTTGAGTGCTGGGATTTGGGAAGTGTGCCACTAGGGCTGGTAATCCAAGATGTGTGTCTTCTCTCTCTCTCCCTCCCTCCTTCCCTCCCTCCCTCCTTCCTTTTATGGACTAGGGATTGAACCCAGGGCCTCACACAGGAAAAGTGCTCTTCCACTGAGCTCATTCCTCAACCTAAAAAATGCTTTTCAAAAACTTGCTCTTTTGAACTAGAGTACAGATTACATGTAACTTCAAAAGCCCCCACATCCTACATGTACCTCTTAAGAACTCTGAGCACTTCTGTCTCATCGCCTGGAGTTAAATCTAAGTGTGCTCCAACTTTGCTTCTCATTGACTAGTCTTGAAACTCAAGATCCTGGCTGCACTTGTGTGGAGGTCTTGGGAGGAATGCCTCAGGCCACACATCCAGCCCCTTGGAGATGCGTCTGCAACAGCCAAGGACAGAGCTGCTCCCCAGGCAGGGTTAGGCTGTTGCGGGATGTACAAAGGGGTGGGAGAGGCCCTGGCTGCAACCTCTGGTCTTCACAGCCTCTGGAGAAGCTTGGACCAGGTGGAGAAGAGGCCTGGCCAGGTTGAAAAGAGGAAGGGGGGGGGGAGCTGTCCTCTGGTGGAGGGAAGGAGGCAGGTGGAGGAGGAAGGGGGGCAACATGCAGAGTGAGAGGTGGGTCACACGGGAGGCACCGCTGGCGGTTGGCACAGGTTTCTGTAAACTGAAGTTCTCTGTAGATGCTGCCTTTGTTCTAGATGACTCCAGCCCCCATGGAGGGTGGTAGTGACTGCAGACCAGGAGCCCAAATGATCTTGGGCCCTCTTAAGCTCTTTAGCAGTCAATCACCCTAATGTGTCTATCTGACTTAACATTTTACAGAATAATACAGTTTTCAGAAGGTGTAAGTGTCCCCTAGCCCTAAGAGGAAGAGTGGCCGAGTAACATCTGAGACTTAGGAAGAGATCCGTCTACCTGAAGCATTTACTAATGTGTTTAGTAAATGCCCTGATTTATGACTTCCTTTTCCACGGTGGACACTCCATTCAGGGTATGGCGTCTGTGTTACTAGTCTTCGGCACCCATGTGTGTCTCAGAATAAACTATTATTTTCTTTGGAAGCAGAGTATCTCCCTGTCACCACCTTTGAGGTTCACTTTTCTGTGGTACCTGGACCCTCCAGCGGGGCTCATGGTCTGCGTGGCTGTCCAGGTTGTGTGTGTGTGGTCACAGTCAGCCTTGATTCTGGGATGGGTCAGGGCCGAAGGCGACCTGTGGGTGTGAAAGCAGTGGGAGGGGACCCCGCCCCACTACACCACTCTCTTGGGCCAGTCCAGCCAAATGCGGGTCTTAACTCCGCTTGCCCCAGGTCTAACCCGATCCTTGCTTTCTGAGGGAGGATGGTTCCCTGTCTGAGGGCACGGACGCGGCTGTTCAGCGTGGCGGGGACACGGTGGCGAGGCTGGGGGAGGTGGCAGGGCAGGCCATAAGCCAGAGGCAACTTGCGGCCCAAGGAAGTGAAAAGCCGGCACTCTCCTGACATCCCACCGGCTCAGGTGACTATGACCCGGTGCCCCACCCCCGCCGAAGGACGCAGCGCGCGGACGTGCGCACTGGCGGGACAGGCTGCGAGGCCGGGCCAAGCGTGCGGTCACCGGGGAAACCCGCATCCAAGGGACCCCGCTGCGTGCACTGCGGAGGCGCAGCCAGACCTGTGGGGTCAGAAGGGGCAGTGAGCAGGTGTGAGGGGCTGCGTTCCGCCGCGGTGCGCTCCGGAGGCCTACGGGGTGCAGCCGGGGAACAGCCGGGGAGCAGCGGGGGACAGCCGGGATGCAGTTGCACCGCAGCCTGGGCGCCGAGCCGGGTGAAGCGCGCTACCGGCGAACTCCAGGCGCCCGCTCCCCGTGTTTCCATGACGACGACGTTGGGGGCCCCCGGGTGGGGTCGGGTTGGGGCGCATGCGCGTGCGCGACGGACGCGGTGCGTCTTCGCGAGTCGCCCGCGCTGCAGGTCGCGGTTCTCTGAACCCGGGTGAGGGCGGGGTCGGCCCTGGGGATCGGGGCGGAGCCGGTTGGGGGGCCGCGGGGTTAGGGATCCAGGTTTGCACCTCAGCTCGCGGGACGCGTGAGTGAGGGCCGGGGGGAGGCGGGCCCGGGGGGCGGGCCGCGGGGAGCGGGGGGGCGTGCGGCGCCGCTGACCCTCGCCCGCTGCAGGGCGGCCCGGGTCCCTCCTCGGCCATGGCTCCTCCGCCCGCGCGCCTGTCCCGGCTGTCGCCGCCGACTCTGCTGCTGCTGCTGCTGCTCAGCCTGGCGTGGCAGGGCGCCCGCTCCGAGCTGGCCGGGAGCGCCGTCCCCGCGCAGAGTAGGTGTCCGCGAGGGGGGCGTGCGGGGCCTCCCGCGCCTTTGTTCCCGGCGCGGCCGCATCGCGGTGGGAGGCGGAGGACGGGTGTGGGGCGCCGTGCCGCGCTTGCTTGGGACCGGGCTGGGGCGCGGTGCGTCCGCCCGCGGACGTGACGCCGATCCGCGTCCCCGCAGGCCGGCCGTGCGTGGACTGCCACGCGTTTGAATTCATGCAGCGCGCGCTTCAGGACCTGCGGAAAACGGCTTACAGCTTGGACGCGCGGGTGAGTGCATACAATCCGGGAGCGCTGGGCGTCTCCAGGAGGAAAGCTGGGACTGCACTCCCCACCTACCTTGCACTGGAGTCTGCGGTGCAGTAATCCCAGGGGATCTCGGCCCAGGTCTCACCTCCGGAAACGTCCCTATGCCCAGCACACGATGTCTAGTCCCCCCGCAAAGATCTCAGGGCGCTTTGTCCCGTGACACTTGTGGCAGACAGCGGGCACCAGGGGTAGGTAGCCTTAAACCAGGATCCCCGGTAAGGGATGTTTCCAAGGTAGGGAGAAGAAACCAAGGTTGGGGAAAGGGGACATGGTGTGTAAAGAATGGAAAGCTAGACTGGGCTAGAGGTGTGTCCTGGAGTATCAGGCCCTCTGAGCTGTGATCACATCGATGTCTACAAGTCCAAGGGCGCAGCCAAGGGAGTTGACTTTCTAGGACACAGGAGGAAGGGAAGATTCTACCTGGAACTCTTCCCCCAACTGGAGACCTTCAGTGCCTCCCACAACTGAGCAGCCTCCCCACTTACCACGGGGATTGTGGGGTAGGGGATGTGACCCAGGAGCCCAAATGGTGTGTGACTTCAAAGGTGGCTTGGGGCAGGGTGCCACAGGGGCCTCAGCAGTGTGAGCTGCTCTGGGAGTGGGGGCAGGATAAGGAGGTGGACCCAGGAGGGTACCTGGAGTGTGGAGGGAGAAGCCTGGAGCTGGAGGCCTGGGAAGGTGCCCGGAGAGGGCTCCGCCCCACCCTCATGGCTTCTGGTTCCTTTGCAGACGGAGGCCCTCCTGCTGCAGGCTGAGCGCCGGGCCCTGTGTGCTTGCTGGCCAGCTGGACGCTGAAGACCCTTGACCACTGGTGTTCCCTGTCAATAAATGCTTGCCAGCATGCCTGTGTCCTGTCTCCCTGCTCTGGCCACCAGAACATCCTGGCATCACCCCAGGAGTCCCTAGTTAGCACTTTCCAGCTTTTGGTTTCTCTAACTGTTCCAGGTGGCAGCGAACTTGTGGCACCAGTGCCACACCACTGTCGGTGCTGAGGTCCAGGTGCCTGTTCACCTGCTCCCGTGGCCCTACAGGCCCGGACACTGCAGTGAATCAGTCTGCTCAGATGTGCCCTTGGCTGGCCTGCCCTTGTTTGGAGGGGTGACTTGAAACTGGCCTGACCTGACCTTTCTGGATGCCTGTGGTTGAGTTCTGTAAGGCCTCTGCACTGGGATGGGCATGGTTCCATGGAGGCCAAGTTCTGAGGCCCCAGCCTGGGCTTGCTGGAGGGGGTGGGCAGCAGTGAGTGACAGTACCTTCAGGGAAGGGGAGCTGGGCTGGTTCCCACAGCCTCAGCCCTGCCTGCCGGTCCATTTCAGCCCCAAGCTTGGCCCCTGGGAACCAGGTCTTTTGGATGGAGTTGGCGACTCCCTCTCACATCTGCACATGTGCTGAACCCGTAGCAGGTCCCTCTCCAGAGGTATCAGAGACAGCTTTCTCCTGTTATTCAAAATTTTATGAAAGTGAAATTAAAATGTGAAAATCAAAGTTAGGAGCGAGGTGTGGTGGCACACCCCTTTAATCCCAGCACTTGGGAGGTAGAAGTGGGTCTGCAGAAGCAGGTGGATCTCTGTGAGAATTGCGTCCAGCCTGATCTACATAGTGAGTTCCAGGCCAGCAGTGACTACAGGGAGACCCTTACTCAAAAAACACCCGGGACATGGGCTAAAGTTGAACTGACTGCCTCTCATCCCAGGCAGGCCACTATCGTGCCTGGTGCTTTGGTTCCTTGAGTGGCAGTGCCTCAGTGCTGTCTCAGGTGTGTGGAATGAACATTCCCTGTCTACTGCCTGGGAAGAGGCTGAACTCTCAGGTCACAGGGCCCAGCCTCCAGACTGTCGCTGGTGTTTATGTTGCCCCTGCTGGTCAGATGTCCTTGTTCAGTGCTCCTGATCACTGATCTCTTCTGGAATGGCCTGGTGTCACCTGGCCTGCAGTCTCCACAGGAGATCCTTAGGTACTAAGGGCCAGTGGAGCACAGAGATCCCCTGAGCAGCTTACATTGTGGTAAGGAAACAGTATTAGATGTTCACAGCAAGGATGTTCACAGAGAATTAAAATGGAATGGGAGATTTGAAAGAGCTGAGATATGGCTGGCCTCAAGCGTGGGCACATTCCAGATATGGTGCAGCCACTGGGCTCTGTTTCGGGGTCAGCAAAGGATGTAGGGCTGATCTCTTGTTCCTTTGGTTGAGCTCAGGCCCTTGGCCATTCATAGCTGCAAGGGTGGCCAGTAAGGTAGCCTCCTCTTGGTTGAGGTTGCCAGATCTAGCAAGTCAAATACAGAAACATCCTTTTTTTTTTTTTTTTTTAAAAGTATTTGTCACACAATGTTTTGGATGTACTTATACTAAAAATACTGTTTACCCAGAATTCAAGCTTGACTTAGTGTACTGTATTTTGTGGGCAGCTATTCACCCTGGCACTGTTGTAGTAGCCTCTTTGGAGGGTTGTCCTATGAGATGAGGTGGGGGCATCAGTTCAGAATGGCTAGGATAGTAGGGGTTGGGACTGGTGGGCATGCTCCTCCTCATCCTACAAGGGACTAGGAACTGTAGGGAGGGGTGGAGGCTGCGAGGTGGGTGAGCCTCCTTAGAGTCTTGGGGTTTCAGTTTATCTATTATTGTGTGTGAGCATGGGTGCGTGTACATGTGCGGAGGTCACAGGGCAGCTTTGGGGAGTTGGTTGTCTCTGAGGAATCCACTGTGGGTTCCAGGGATCAAGGTCAGTTCACTAGGCTTTCAGGGCAAACACTTTACCCATGGAGTCATCTCTCAGGCCCCTTTGTGGGGTTTTGAGCAAGCAGATGCCAGGTCTGTGTGAACAGGGTGTTGTGGTTGCTGATGGACACTGGGCTCCTTGAGAGGACAGCATGGGACCATGAGGAGATGGCTGTACCCTTCAGGGATGAAGGTGTCCAGGTACCCACAGCATAAGACATTGAATTCTGGACATAGTTGACAATAGGACCAGTGGGATTTGGGGTGCAGGAAGGGTAGGTCAGTGCAGCCTAGGTGACTTCTAGGGTATACCTGGACAAGGGTCAGAGAATGAAGGGTGGGGCAGATGTGCTAGCTGAGTTCCCTGTGCCTGTTGTGCCTCTGAGATAAGGCAAAGGATCCCATGATAGGAGGATAGCCACCAAGAGAAGGAAGGGAGCTGGATGTGTGCTCTGGGTGGTGGGGTCAGGGCTCTAGGGAGAAGAATGGGGCATGTGTTGTATGCTGTGAGGTTAAGCGAACATGGAGACTGTACTAGCAAATTTGGCACTTTGGGCCACTGGTGATCTTGACCAAAGATAGTCAAGTGTGGAAGACTGATGGATTTCCTGGGAGGCTCAAAGATGGAGAGAGGCAGGACAGATTCCTGGCAAGGAGCTTGGACTTACATTTGCTCTATCCCAGAGCCACCATGCAGCTTCCTGATTGTCTGCTGTTGATTCAATACAGCATCTGTATTTTGGTTGGTTGATTTAGAGATAGGGTCTCTCTGAGCCCCAGCTGGCCTGGAACTTGCTATGTAAACCAGGCTGGTCTCATCTCACAGAGATCCACCTGCCTCTGCCTCCCAAGTGCTAGGATTAAAGGTGTTAGCCACCATGCCTGGCTGTCAATACAGCATCTAAAAAGACCAAACACAGGTCAGGACATGGCCCAGTACATGTGCATGCAGTCTTCCACTGGGATACCTATCGTTTCCTGGACTTGTCCCCTATTGCCTGCTCACTGCATCCTTACCTTGTCCCCCATGGAATCAGAGCCTTCGTCCCAAGACCCCCGCACTTAGCTGGATCTTCCGCTTCTACACCCAGCACAATCCTACAATTGACTGCCCACCCTTCACTCTTCTGGCAGGTCACCGCTCTTTTCTGGATCCCATGTCCTCTTCTCCCTGTGACATGAAGTGGCCTTGTAGGAAGGCATGCAGGAAGGAGACATTGTCAGTTGGTCTGTCCGAAAATACCTTCTGCTGACTCATTCAATTTACTGTGTAACCCTCTCACCCAGGCCTTCCCACTGTGTGTCTCCTCTCTACCAACTGCCCCCTTGGCCCTCAAACTGCCCTCTTGTTCCCCAAGCTCAGCCTTGTACCTTCCTTCCTTTTTCTCCTTTCTTTTTTTAGAGAGGGTCTCATGTAGCTCAAGCTGGCTTTCTACTTGCTGTGTAGCCAAAGATAGCTTTGAAATATTGGTCTTTCAGTGTTCAACTCAAGTGCTGAGATTACAACTATGAGCGGCCCTCCCCTTTTGTTTGTCCTAAGGTACTAGACAGTTTTATTAGATTATTTCCATGGGCTGGGTGAGACTTGATTGGGTCAGGACCCCAATTCCAGCGGAGAGCTCTGATCTGTGTTGAAAGGAGGAGTGTTGAGGGTCCACCCCAGAACTGGGTGCCTCCATGTGTCTGCAGCAGGTGGCTCTCAGGAGGTGAAGCTCTGGGGTGGCTTTTCTGGGAAGGGCTGACCCGGAGGTTGTGTCTGGCAGCCTTTTCTCACCCAGTGCCAGGCATGTTAAATCTGGAGTCCAGGTCCTCTGGCTTGGGGAGATTACTGCTGTCCTTCCTGTCTTCACAGCATTTTGTTGGTGGCACTTTGGGCCTGTTTTTCTTCTCTTTCTTTGGATGTTGTGGTCTTTGGGCTCTACTCTCTAAAAGACCCCAGGCCTCAGCTGGCCTGCCCCTCCCGGTGGCCAGCCCATGATCATTTCTGGGGACGGATGGCTGTGGAGTTTCGCATCTTCCTTCATTTGCCTTCATTGCCAGTGCCAAGCTCTTCCTTCCCCACAGACCCTGCCTGGAGAGGTCACGCCCCAAAAGGACAAGATCTCTGTTGAGCACCCGGGAGGTGCAGGGCAGCTCTGTTTGGGTGACCCAGGCCAGGAGGCCGACCCCTACTTCTGCTTCTGAGATTCGGCCTTAGGTCTGTTCTGGGGGATGGGAGAGGCGGGTCAGGGCTTCTGGAAGCTCCACTGCAGAAGGCTGTGGAGGCCTTTGCAGGGAGGTTAGGAGAGGCCCTGGTTTTTGCCTGGGGTGCAGACAAGGCTGGGTTTCAGCCTCGGTTTTCAGGTCAGTAAAGCATACCCCGACACCACCTGGGGCTGACCAGAGGGCTACCGGCAGAGGGCGCTGCACAACAGGAAAGAATCCTTGGGGCCCCGCTGACCGTTCAGTTGTCTGCACCACTCCAGCCAGACCCAGAGTCCAGGTCTCCACGCCCTTCCAAATGGCCGCTCCTGGGGTCTGGCCCTGGCCTCTGAGAGCTTACAGTTGGTTCTGGTGCGTTCCAGTTGGCTGCAGCACTGGCCTCCATCACGGCGACAGGCACCACACGGTTCCAGGAGATTTGGGGCACTGAAGGGTGTGGTCAGACTAGAGAAGGGGACCTCTGCAGAACTGAGGGGGCGCACCAAGGCTGCGCTGGTGCGGTCCCTGGGCCTGGCCGTGCAAGACAAGAATAGCTCAGGCTTAGGGTGCTGGGGGAGGTGGGGAGGAGCCAGCCCAGTGGCCCTGTAGAGGCTGGGCCACCTTGCTCTCTGGTCACCTCTTCAGGACCCCACTGACACCCAGCCCTCAAGACCCAGCACAGGAACTCCTGGGCAGTGAACTTGCTCCTAATCTTGGCTCACTTGGCCTAGCTAGGAGCCCGACAGATGGGCTCCCCAGATCCCTTCAAGATTCAGTGCTTGCTCCTCACTGCCTGAACCCCTTCCATGGCGGCATAGTTCCTACAGACCACCCAGCCAGCTCAGGTCTTGGGTGCCGCACTGTGGCAGGTCAGGGACCTCTGTGGGTTCAGGCACTATCCATATGTGAGTCCCTTTGAGGTTTCCGGAGCTTCTACTTTAGTGTCCTGAAAGGTCACGACGTGCTTCTGTGTATTGGAATCCCCGGGTTGGGGTGGGAGGCGGGAATCTTCCCGGCCTGCTCCTCTCCGCCCCAGTGCCCTTGCGCTGGAGACCCATGGTGTGGAATCTCCACACCCCACTCTCTGGTCCCATTCTCAAGCCAGGTCCCTCCATCCTCTAGGTGACCTTAGCTGCCCTGCCGGCTCCAACATCGTGGTGCAACGCAAAACAGGGGCCTCAGGCCCGGGGATCTCAGGGTCCCCGCGAGCATGTGGAGAACTTGGCGTTGGGTTGCCCATCAGTGTGACCCGGGGAAAAGGGGCAAAGCCGCATGGGGCTGAAGACAGGGTCTGCCACTACACGTCCCCTCACCCGGAGACGCCCCCACTCCACCCGTGCCCAGCCTGCCGCGTCTTCAGGTCTTGCTCCGGGGGACCTGAGGACGCGGCTCACACGCGAGCCCCTCTGCACCTGCACCGAGGCCACGGAGCGCATGCGCGGACCGCGGAAGGGGGGGCAGGGGGCGGGGGGCGGGAGGGGGTCCTGCAATCCCCAACGCCTGCTGCGGGGAATTGTCGGGAATCGGATTGGAGTGCGGTAGGGTGCGGCTCTGCGGCGGGCGGCGCAAGCATCGCACAGCGTTCGGGTCGCGTCCCCACTCCTGAAGGCCCGGGCCAGGAGGGCGCAGCGCCCCTTCTGAGGACCCCGGCCCAGCGCCGCGCTCAGACAAAGGGGCGGGAGATGGAGACGCTTTCGTGATTGTGCCAGCGGCTGCGGAGGACAAGGCAGCCGGAGCGCAGCAGAGGCTCTGCGGGCGCGCAGGGGCGGGGTGGGGTGGAGGCGTCCATCACGCGCTGCCCTCGGGCGTGCTTTGCCCCTCGGGCCGGGGATCCCCGTCTCGTCCTCTGCTCGCCCACGCGCTCAACCCGGACCACTCGCACCCTCACCGCCCCAGCCAGGGGCGAGCTCCTCCAGGCCGCCCGCGGCGCAGCGCCCAAGTGTGCCATACGGCGGGCACAGAGGCGGCGTCTGCTCCCACCCCCGAGATCACATGGTGACCCTCGGCAGCCAATGCAGTGGACGCTAGGACCCTGCGGGACCCCGGGCGCCGCGACTGCACCGGCGCCGCTGCATTATAAATACTTCTCCAAAATGCGGCGCAGCTCCCTGCGCGCGCCCCGGCCGCCCGCCGCCTCCGCCCCGCGCCCCTGAGCCGCCGCCGCCGCCGCCGCCGCCGCCGCGGGTCCGAGGGCGCCGCGCCCTTGCCCTGGGCCCGGGCTCTGCCCGTCGCCGCCGGCCCGCGTCCCCGCGCTGTGCCGCCCGGCCGGGTGCATGCATTGTGGGCCTCCCGACATGGTCTGCGAGACGAAGATCGTGGCCGCGGAGGACCATGAGGCACTGCCGGGGGCCAAGAAGGACGCGCTGCTCGCCGGCGCCGGCGCCATGTGGCCTCCGCTGCCCGCCGCGCCGGGGCCGGCCGCCGCGCCCCCGCCCGCACTGGGTCCCCAGCCGCACGGCGGCACCGGGGGCGCGGGCCCGCCGGGGCGCGGTGTGTGCATCCGCGAGTTCCGCGCGGCCGAGCAGGAGGCGGCACGCCGCATTTTCTACGACGGCATCCTGGAGCGCATCCCCAACACGGCCTTTCGCGGCCTGCGGCAGCACCCGCGCACCCAGCTGCTCTACGCCCTGCTGGCCGGTCAGTGCGCCGCGGGGGCGGGGGACCCGGCGCGCTCGCCTGCGGCAGTCGGACGCCGGGACCCGCTTGGCGAGGCCGGCGGACCCTCTGGGAACGGTCGTGCGGGGCTCCTCCCTCCTCCATCCGCCTGGGTCCCCCTCTCGGAGCCCAGGCGGGGGCCTTGACTGACGCTGCGCCGCGTCCGCGCTGGGGGTCGGCCGGAGAGGAGACCCTCCCGCCCGCACCGGCGCGCGCCCGCTTTCTGCGGCTGTCAGGCCGAGGTCGCCCCGCGGCGCAGCGGTCCGGGCTCCCGGGCAAGGCGCCAGGCCCCGGCGTGGGAACGAGCGAGGGCCGAGGGCACGGGCTGCGGTTCCGGAAGGAGCGGGTTCGCGACGCGGACCCCGATGCCGGTCCTCCCCGTCGTAGGGCATCCCGGGTGGGGGCGGCGTGACAGGGCAGGTAGCGCCGCAGCTGCGGCCCGGCGCAGTAACTATATATAATCCGCGGGCGGGGGAGGCCGCCTTGCGGCTCAAGTGCTAATTTATGAGGGGAAGACAGCCAGCCCCGCGGGGCGCCAGGGAGGCTGTTCTTCACCGTGGGGAGGGGGACATCCTTTACTTTCTCGAAGCCCCTGCTCCAGGACAGGGTTGTCTTCCCATTCTGCAGATGTGGAGCCTGAGGCGGCTCTCCCAAGGTCACTCGAGGGAGGCAACTTTCACTCCTGTGCCTCTGCCCCCTCCACAGCCTGAATGTGGCTGAAAGCGGTGTGATGCTTGCCCAGAGGCTGCTAAGGGAGGGCTCTGGCTGGGTGCCTTCACACTGGCAGCGTGGGACGGCCTGTAGGCAGCGCCCTGGTGTCTCTGTCCAGCACCTGGGCTTTGCCCCAGACTAGATGGAGTAGACAAGGGTGTTGGCAGAGTTCACTTGGTAGCTGGGAGCATCAAGGGATAATGGGCACTACTTGGCCCAGGCTCTGTTGTGGATCTTTGTTTCCGGTTGTGAAGGTAGTAGGTATTGATGCCAGAGAGTTTGGAAATAGGGGAGCGTGCAAAGAGACTGCAGTCTTGACTGCGTCTACAGGGAAAAGGTCCCCATGAGGCGTATCCCAAAGCCATGATTTCCAAGGTAGCTTGGACTCCGGGTGCTGTGCGGTCCACCTGTGTCTAGGCTGGCTGGGTGTCCTGCCCTGCACCTGCCGCCTCACCTGTGCTCCCTTGCCTGCAGCGCTCTGTTTTGCTGTGACCCGTTCACTGCTGCTGACATGTCTGGTGCCGGCAGGACTGCTGGCCCTGCGCTACTACTACAGCCGCAAGGTGATCCTGGCCTACCTGGAGTGTGCCCTGCACACCGACATGGCTGACATCGAGCAGTACTACATGAAGCCACCTGGTGAGTTCTGGAACTCTCCAGCTCTGCCTCTTCCCTCCCTCTCCCCCACTTCAGGCACAAGTGGGCCTAGGCTGGGGGATCCGGATGTCCCCAGCCTTCTGAATTACTGAGATCTCTATCTACCTAGGGGTGGAGTTTCAGTGGGTTGGAGAGAGACAGTCAGGTCCTTTCCTGGGTGCTCTGGCTCCACTGTTCCCCCTCTTGGACACCTTTCCCTAGTACCTCCTGGGTGTGTTTGGGGGCTGTCATACCTTGCTGGATCCTGAGCCAGCCTGGACTGCCCTGGATGGAGAAAGCCTGTGTGGCACGAGGAAGCGTGCCTCAGCAAACAGAAGACGGGAAAGCAGTTGTGGCTTTATCCTTGGTCTTACTTCAGGCCTGGTTTCTGGGCGACTTAGTGGACCAGGAGGTCTTGTTCCAGCCCTCACAGATTCCTGTAGAGGGAGGGTCTGGAACCCCAGTCTTACCCTAGCTGGGAGCTGTCCTCTGTCCCCCAGGCAAGCCCTGAAGCAGGTTGGGTCTTGGGAACCAGAGGAAAGAGGAGTTGAGGCTCTTGGGATGAAAGGGGCTGTGGACAGGGAGATGGTGCAAAGCCAGGTCTGTGCTGAAGGAGGGCAGCCACCTGGCTGTGCTAGGTGTAGTTGCTGCCAGCTTCTCCTGACTGCCCTGTCCTGGTCCCCAACTTCCTACTCAGCTGGCCTTAGGCCCCCAACTTCCTACCCAGCTGGCCTTAGCACTGGCTGCTCTCCACATCCAAGTACAGCTTCCTGGCCTCTGTAGGGCCTAACCCTGCCTGGCTCTGCTCAGGAAGAGAAGGGGGAGAGCGGCAAAAGGGGGCTTGGGGAGATGGCACAGAGTGGCTGGAGTCTCCTGCTGTGGCTCTGCTCTCTCTAACCTGCAGCCTCCCAGGGGCTGGCATGTTGGCAGTCTTTGCTTAGCCTTCTTGGGACATCTGCTGGGCTTATAGGACACAAGGGTGGAGGCTAGACAGCAGTTATGAGGCTGTGCAGATTAATGGGAGCTGCTCATGCAAGTGGAGGGGCCAAGACCTGGGAGAGTGAGGCCACTATGTGCTGGGGACTACCCCGACCTATGGTCTGGCTTGTGTGGGTTGGTGGGTAAGGACAGACTGGGAAGAGGGGATTGGCCTGTAGGCTCCTTTTAGGGTGGGGACAGTCCTAGAGGTTCTGGGGTGAGGACCCCATGAGTTGGTGGCAGTGAGCTGCTGATTTCTGCCCCCCCCCAGTCCTGGAGAGGTGGGAAGTGGAAGTGGGGGTGCCACGCACTGCCTGGCAGGGGCAGAGCCTTTGGAGGAAGCTGTTCTCCCTTGCCCCATTGAGAGAGGCTGGTCTGGGTGAGGCCACGGAGTCTGGAGTGCCCAAGGCACAGGTGCTGTCTTGGCTGACCGCCACCTGCCTCCTTTAGCCCCTCAGCTCTTGCTTTTCAGAAAGGTCACTAGGTATCTCCTTGAACTTTGGCTGTTCCTGGAGGCCTGCAGTGCTTCCCTAGCCCTAGTCCTGCCCAGCCTCTGTGCCCATTCTCTTTCCTGTGTAAAGTAGGATTGGCTATGCTATGGGTGGGGACTGCTGGCCTGTCCATCAGACTTATTGTCAGTGGAGGCTGAATCAGTGGGGCCTGAAGGTACTTGTGGCTGTCTCTTAGTCCGTCATGGCAATTTATCAAACATTCTGGGTTCTCTCTGAACCCGACCCCTGCAAGGATCCTGGGAGCAGTATGCAGGCCAGGGATGGAATTCAAAGCAGATCAACTGCTCCTGAAGCCTTGGGTGTGGTTGCCCGTGGCCTGAGGGCAGGGTCCTGTTTCGCCAAGGCTTGCCTAGCTCCTAGTTCCTTCAACTACTGCCCTCGCCAGGACAGTACAGCCCCAGGCAGGAACTGAGTATGTCGGCTGTGACATAGATCCTGTTGTAGAGAGTTGGGCAGGTTGGACGGTGCTGAGGTTGGTGGAGTGCTCTTGCTGCTCAGAGGGTCTGGTGGAGGCAGCCTCCCTTTCTGTCTTGAATCATAGCCTCCTGTGGTATCCAGAAGAGCTGGAAGATGGGCCAGGCGCTGGAGGACTAGACATCATTGTGATGTCCCCACCTGGTATCCAGTTGGAGTGGGTGAGGTCTCCTAGCTTTCCATGCAAGAACTGCTCATTATCCTGTTCTCCATAGGTTCCTGCTTCTGGGTGGCCGTGCTGGATGGCAACGTGGTGGGCATTGTGGCCGCACGGGCCCATGAGGAGGACAACACAGTGGAGCTGCTCCGCATGTCTGTGGACTCACGCTTCCGTGGCAAGGGCATTGCCAAGGCACTGGGCCGGAAGGTGCTGGAGTTTGCCATGTTGCACAACTACTCTGCAGTGGTACTGGGCACTACAGCCGTCAAAGTGGCCGCCCACAAGCTCTACGAGTCACTGGGCTTCAGACACATGGGCGCGAATGACCACTACGTGCTGCCTGGCATGACCCTCTCGCTGGCCGAGCGCCTCTTCTTCCAGGTCCGCTACCACCGCTACCGCCTGCAGCTACGCGAGGAGTGACCACCACCACCTGCCCGCCACCCCGTCCGCTCCCCGTCTGCCTCTGCTCGCCTGCCCACTGCCCGGTGGCCCTGCTTTCTGATACTCACCTTGGCGTTTCTGTTGGGTTTTCCTTTTTCAGCATCATGCTGGTTCATCACCTGGCTGGTTCTGGGGGGCCACGGCTGTTGCTCACCTGCAACACTCTGGTGGGGTAGATTGTCTGTAGCCACGGCCCTTGCCCTCTGCAGCCCATCAGAGTGGCTCGCCATGCCTTGAAGAGTGGCTTTGTGGACCACCTGGATTTTCCACAAAGCTGCCCAGCCTGCCTCCATTGGGGAAGGCCTAGCCTGCCCATTGAGTACAGAACCTCTGTAACAAAGCCCCCCAAGGAGCAGACCCCGGCCTTCAGCTAGGCTTAGGGGCTTAGGCTCAGCCATTGGTTTCTGGGAGTGTGGCCTGCTGGGCTGGCCAGCTGCTGCCCTGTAGGAGGTTGAGCTGGCCCCAGGTCCCGCTTTGCTCTGTGCATGTTGAGGACATGGCCTGGCTGCAGCATGCTGCATGCCACAGCCCTCTGCCCCATTGCCCTGCCCAGTCGGTTGCCCTAGGACCAAGCCGGTGAGCTCCCCTGTCCTGGCCTGAGCTCGCCTCTGGAGGGCCTGCCTGCCTCAGCCCATCTGCTCTCCAGTGGAGCCTGGACTGCCCTTACCTGGCTCTGTCCACACCTGCTTTGCTTTGACATCATCTCATCTTCCTCTCCTTTGGTCTCCCTGCCTCCCTTGCTCCAGCCTGACTGACTTGGCTGGTCACCTGGGTGTGGTTCCTGTAGCAATCCACTGCACATCGTTGGGGAGGGTTGAACGGGATGGGGGACCTCCTCCAGTGCCTGTTAGAGCAGGTGGCCCCCTCCCAACCACCAGAGGTCCTGTTACCTCACGCTGTTTGTCGGGTCTGCCCTGTAAATCTTACTAGCCCAGGCTGTTGTTGGCAGTACTTGCCACATCTTCTCCCGGCCTGAAACCACCCCATTTTCTAATAAGTTACATAGACAGAATAGCACTCTGCATGACTTTAATTCCTGGGACAAAATGGTAGTTTGAGCTTCAGACACACATCTGTGTGGTGCTGGCCCCATTGGATAGGGGTGGGTGGCCGGGTGGGTGGCAGATTGGAGTTTGAAGGATGGAAG
Organism: Eospalax fontanierii; assembly: GCA_035773235.1. Classification (NCBI taxonomy): domain Eukaryota; kingdom Metazoa; phylum Chordata; class Mammalia; order Rodentia; family Spalacidae; genus Eospalax; species Eospalax fontanierii. Next base: position 84,751,168 of record CM069533.1, on the reverse strand, counting down.
GAGACCCTAATTCAGTGTAAACCGCCCCTTCCCAGTGCATTCCTGGTTCTGAAGCCCCAGACTGCCCCTTGATTCCCTGTGTGTAGGATTGAGGGTACAGGAGAGCCTCAAAGTCTCAGAGAGGAGCTGGCACTGCCTTGGGAGAGGGAGCCGGTGGTTGGGATGAGTCCAGCCATTCCAACCTGGCCTGCTTGGCTCTGCCAGCTGTGTTCCTGGCCTCTCCTTTTTGAGGCCCCACTAAGGGTCTGGCCTGGATGAGGGGTAGTGGCCTGGGACAGAGAGAGGAAGGCAGTGGCTGGCAGTCCCCATATGGCCAGTTGAGCCTGGGGACCAGGCTTTAGTGCAGGCAGGGCATAAAGACCCACCTAGACCCCTCTATGTGGGGCTTGGGATGAGGAGTGGCAGGCAGGGCAGGCCATAGAGCTGGGCCCCTGGCACCAAGGCCACATTCTTAGAATGGTGCTTTAGAATGAATGAAAAGGCCCAGCTTCCCAGGGGCCTTTTGTCCTGTTAGCAGTTGAGGCATTTGCAGAACTGTACAGACCCCACTCCCCCCTGTACATTCCTCCCTGGTGGCACCCGGTCCCTGCTCGGGGATGGGAGTTTTGTAGACTGTACAGAAATTGGCACCCTATTTTCTTGCAGCTCTCAGACTTTGTTAATCTGGATTATACAGACAGACGTAAAGTGTTTTAGCAAAATGGAAAACAAACAGTTGTGCCTTTTTCCTCTTTCTGTAGGATTGGTCTCTACTTGGGCTAGTCTTAGTTGCTGTGGGGTTGGGGGTTGCTGGTGGGTCTGAGGCCTGGGTGGGCTCAAGTGGGAGCCAGGTCTGGTTGGGTGGGCCCTTCCAGTTGGGGCTTCTCTGATCCTGTGCCTTTGGGGCCTGCAGTCTTTGGGGTTGGGAGGTGTGGCGGGGTATTGGGGCCACCTGGGCCAGGGCAGAGCCAAGAGAGCCTGCAGTCACTCATCTTCTTGATACTGACCTCGGGGAAGTTCATCCTAGGGGCCGGGGTGAGCTGTGGTCCTTCTGACCTGCGGGCACCTGTCTGCCTGAGGAGGATCTCTTCCTGCTGCACAGCCCATGGGCAAAGGGAAGTTTAGTAGGCTCTTAACCAAGGCTTGGTGGTGATACCAGGAGTGGGTGGTGGGGTAGATTCCAATTGTGCTAGAATGGAGCCTCATCAGGCCAGTGTGTAGCTTGCTACCCAGAGGCCCCAGGAGCAGATTTGTCTGCCTGGGTTGGAAGCTGGGTGTGTTGGTGGTTGGGCCTGGCCCTGCCTGCCACATTGTTCCAGCCAGAACTCTTAAGTGCTCTGCACATGTGCACTGACATGAATTTTATGTCTGTGAGACTCTGACATTCTTCTACCTCTGTGGAGGCTCTCCTCCTCTCTCCACCTGGTGGCCATGTGTCTGGTGCAGCTCCTCTGATTGCTGGCCAACACCTTCTCCTTCAGGTCTCCAACCACCTGGGGGGCTGGCACCTGTACTCTGGGGCCTAGGGAGGCCCCGGGAAGGCCAGTCTGGGTGGGGCCTGGTCCTGCACTCAGGGTCCTTGGCTTCTAGGAGTCTTATTGTTTGCTTGGAAGCTTCTGTTTTTCAAGTGCAGAGGGTAGAAGGAAGTGGTGGAGCATTCTAGAATGTCCATGTTAGATACGCCTACAGCGTAGACCTGGTGTCCTGCTGGCGGCTTGCACTGTCCAGGCATGTGTCTCTGCTGATGCCTGGTCCCTGAGTGTGAAGGGCCAGAGGCCAGAATGCATGCTCTGAGACTGCATGTGTTCTGGCCCCTGCAAGGCACCGGGCACAGTGCTGCGTGTAGAGGTGTAGAGGACAAGCCCCGGTGGCCACGGCAGCCTCTCCCACATCCTGCTCTCCTCACCCCTGTGCTCAGCTCTGTTTCTCTCTGGCTCTGCCTTGGGGCTGGGTAACAGCCAAGGGATGGGCCAACCTGGCTGAGGAGGCTGATGGCTGGTCCTGGGAGAAGGCTTTGGCTACCAGGCCCTGAGGACAGCAGGATGGAGGCTTTGGGGGCCTGGGCAGCCCACATCCTACCTGGTACCCTTCCTCAGAGAAGAGGATGGGAGAACATAGGCCAGAGAGGACAGAGTTGAGGACACCTCTGAGGTGAGCCTTGGCTCTTGGCCTAGTACCTGGGAATCTTTGGGTCACAGGGCCTTACTTGCTGCTAGAAAGTATGCTGCCCACCCACCTGCCTCTGCTACCCCCAGGTGGCTTCACACTCACACATTCCTGGAGCTGGCTTCCAGGACTGGGCCTCTGGCTGCAGGCCTAAGGACAAAGTTTCTGGATCTTGCTCATGCCTGGGGCTTCTTGGGGGCTGGAAGTGGCTTCCCAGTTAGGTAAAAGCTGTGCAGTACTCATGAAGCCACCCTCCTGCCAGTGCCCGAGGGGCAGCCTGTCAGCTGAGCTGAAGTTGCTGTGTCTCCCTGTCTGTCGTGAGAATGGCTGCTGGCCCCTCTTGCTGCCTACTGATTCTTTTGGTCAGTTCTGGCCTTGAGCCATGGTCTTGCCCCTGGCTCTTGGCTACACTTTGGGGCTGGGCGTAGGCTGGGTGTGGGACACACCCTGGAATGTGCTGCTCTTTGGTGCTGCCGTCACTGTGCTTCCAGCAGGGCTGGTGTCTGTGGAAGGTGGGCAGAGCTCGCCTGGGCCTAGGTGGAGGATGAGCCTCAACTTACCATTGTTGGATGTATTTTTTTTTTTTTAAACAGCAATAATTAGCCATTTAAAGGAAGGGGCATGCCTGTCTGTGTATGTGCATATGTACACACACGTGAGCTTGTGCATATGATATGTATGTATGTGCGTGTGAGAATCTGGGTGAGTATCTGTGTGAGCATATTTTCAGTGAACATGTATGTATCTGTGTGCAGGAGCACATGCTGTTGGTGATCATGTGCACGTGTGACTACATAAGAAATCACATGTGTTGCATGTGTGTTGTATGGGTATGGGCATGTGTGCACAGGCGTGCATATGTGTGTTTGCACATGTGAGCAGTGGGAAGGGAGGCACTTTGTGGTGAGAAGCAGGGTTGTTCCTCACTGTGCCTGCTCCCTCCTGTGTCCTGCCCAAGTCCACGTGATTGTAGCACAACCCCGCCAGGCCAGCTGAGCCTCTGCTGGCCCCCTGCCTCTTTGTCCATCTCCCCTCGGCTGAGGGGAGGGCAGGGGAGCCCCAGGACCCTTGCACAGGACATAGACTGGTTTGACAAGGGTGTGGAGGGTGTAACATGGTGGTAGGTCTCAGTGTTGTGGTTTGTTCTTGGAGCTGTACTGTGAGCCCATGATGGGGGTGGGGGTGTTCTGAGACCCCAGGATGTGCCAAAATAGCCCCTAGGGCCAGGTGGCAAGCTGAGTTTCCAAGAAGACAGGCTGGGGGCCCGAGTGGGTGTGTGCCCCTGCCTGAACGGCCCCCAATGCTGCTGTTTTTCAATAAAACCAGAGTTGAAGGAACCTGGCTCTGTGCTTTTCTCAGGTGCCTCCTGGGTTGGGGATACTGGGCCCCCCACCATCTGGGCTATTCCTACTTGTGTTTGGCTGAGCTAGGCCTTGGAGCAGGACTGGAAGCCAAGAGGCAAAAGTAGGGCCTTGACACCCCTGTGGTGCTGAGACCCCCTACTCCCCCGATACGGAACCCATCCTTCCCTGGTGCCATCTAGAAAAAGGTGCCTGGACGCCACTGGCCAGGGCTGGGAGGGGCCTCAAACTCCTGCCCACTTCCCTGAGTGTGTTGGGTACAGAGACAGCAGCCGGACTGTGGGGGAGCAGGACTGTGGGGCGGAGGAGTGGTAGGTAGTCAGGCAGGGGTTGGCGTAAGCCAACTCTGTCCCCTTCCCTGGTTCTCCAGCTCCTGGGCACTAAAACTCTAGGCATAGCTGAGACTTCTTTGGTGGGGTCCCAGGCCACCAGACCCCACTGTTCTGGTCTGGCTTTGGAATTGGGGTGTCTACAAGGCTAGGATCCTGGATTTGTAGGGGCTGTGTCCTTGGGGAGTTTCACCCTTCTCCAGAAGGACTCTTCTGGGTCTGATGGTGATGGTAGCCTCCTGCTGGGTGGCTCTATTACAGGCTGGAGCCCCTGCTCCTTGGTTACTTGTATATCCACAAACACCACATGGATAGTGTGAGATTTTGATCTAAGCAGGTGGTGTAAGTGCTGACCAGGCTGACGAGGGAGCAACATGGGGTTAGAGGTGCTGCCTGCCGACGGGGTTGAGGGGTGGGTAACACAGAGCGGGAGAAGGGGTCTGTATGGGCTTCAGGCAGCCTTGGGTTTTAGTGGGTAATGGGATATGGAACGGTGTCAAACAGTGGGGGAACAGAAACTTTCCCTGCAGACCCCAGGGCAGGGTACCAGCTTTGTCAGTAGAAGGACCCTTGGAACCTGGGAGAGGATGTCCCAAACTCAGAGCCAGGCCTGTTGGATAGCTTGTCAAGGGGTTCCCCACTTTCTTGCCTAGGAGCCAGGAGAAATCTAACCCTGGCAAGGGGCACAGCAGGGTTCCAGTGACATGGCAAAGCCCATCTCTGAGACATCTCAGGTGAAATCACAACCAGTGAGCCTCCTGCCACAGGACTGGGCCTTTTATCTTAACGTGAAGGTGCTCTCCTGGCACCAGATGCTGGCTTTCTCACTGGACATGGTCCATGCTGACCTGTGTTAGGCATAAGGAAGAACAGCTTGATTGGGCACTCATCAAGGGCCAGGCTGGGTTGGGGAAACTTCATACCTGGGGCACTGCCTTGTCCAACTTCTTGCCGAGCAGCGTGCGTGTATGTACATGCATGTGTGCTTGTGTGTGTGCGTGTGTGTGTGTGTGAGTGTACATACATGCCCAAGGGAAAATCCATTTAGACAAGGATAAAGAAGGCTTTTCATAGGACATTTACTCCAGGGGACCACTCAGCTGTCCCACAAAGGATTAAGGTAGCCTGCACAGAGTTCACAGAGTGCCAGGCTGGTGACCTTGCGGAAGGCCACACAATGGGCTGGTGGGTTAGGGTTAGGGTTGGTAAAACTAATCACTCCTATTGTTGCCCAGGTATACAAACTGAATGGGAAAAATACACTTGTTGGGGGTATGTGCTGAGGAAGAATCCAGCCCCAGCTGTTGCTGGGAGATTTGGTGTAGATCAGGCTGAGTCTAGGACCTCCTGCAGTGGGGTCAGGTGTCCCCATGAGCGGCCGACACTCAGATTTACCTTTAGGGGTACCTGTTGGGTGACAACAGATGTGAACCTCAGGGAAGGACCAACTGTGCCCAGCTGTTTTCCAGGCCCACGTGCAGGTGGATGAGGTTACAGTGTGCAGAGCAGCCACACACAGAGATGCACACACGGACACACACATGCAAACACACATTTGCTATAGGGCAGGCTCACGCCACAGACACCTGCCATGCCTCAGTCAGTGAGCAGGCCTGCAGGGCTCCCAGACAAGGTACCTTGTACAACCTGTGATCACCCCACAGGGTTCTGCACCGGGGGATCACCAAGTGAAAAAGTTTCAGGGATCTGAAGACCTGTGCTTGATGAATTGTTGCCCACCGCCCTAGATACTAGACAAAGCCCTCTTGTCAGGAGGAAGAGGCTAGCCCCTAGCTGTGACCTGCCTTCCATGGCCTCCTTCCTTAAGGGGGCCTCTCGCTGGCAGCTGAGCAGGGCACAGTGTATGAGCTACTCCTTGATCCTGAGAGGTGCCACCTGTCAAGACACCACCTGCAGGCTGTCTCACACAAGGTGAAGAGTGAGCAGGTCAGAGCCTTTCCTAGGAACCCCTCAGAGGGCTACATGTGAGTAGAGCCAAGGCTACTCTGGGAGGTAGTCAAAGCTTGGCTTTGAGATGCTCACTGGGCTGGATTCTCTCCTGAGGGACAAGATGTATTTCTGGTACCATTTGGGTGGTTCTATAGGCTTCAAGGCCTCCTACCTTGTGAACTCCATTCCATTGCCCATACTACTCCGGGGCAGCCTGCTGAACCACCCAGAGTCTTTTCTTGGCAAGGATTCAGAGCTGCTTCTAAGGTGCAATGTGGGCCTATGTTTGGGTAGGTGAGACCCTAGTGTGGACAGTGAGGGTGAGCCTCAGGAAAGGGTTCAGTCAGGAGCGTGGAGGAGAAGCCGTAGACATCCATGGAGTCCACGGTAGTGGCTGGCTTCTTAGCAATATCAGCCACGTCACTAGCAGGAAAAGGACTCCTCAGCCAGGGACTGGGGCATGGAGGCTAGGCAAGCTGGAAGTCCTGGAGCACAGGACGGGGGTCTATCTTCTGTTCTTGTTCTCCTGCCCCTTGGGTAGTGGGACCCTCTTGACTACCCTGGGACTGCAGGGCCATAGCAGCAAGGCTGAGAAGTGTGTTCCTTTACCTTCAGCTGTAGTTCCGGGGTCTGTACCTGCTGCAAGGACTCCATGATCCCCCTGACGAGAGCTAGAACAGGAAAACAGAAGTTTGCAGGCTGCCTGGGTCTAGGGATCATCAGTTTCCTGGGTTCTAGGCCCCAGGAACTGAGGACAGAAGAATCTTCAGGCTTAGTCCTACTCTTGTCCACAGCACCTGATTATTTTTTGGGTCTAAGATCATACAAATCAGCCCTCCCCTCTCCTTGCATTGAATTGGCCACATCCCTCCACCTTAGCTCTCTCCAGCAGAGGAAGGCTAGCTGAGGTGGGCAAGTACTGTGCCCATACTGCCAGGGGGCTGTGCTGGGGCTAGGAGGAGGACCAGGCTACCCTGCCTAGCCAGAGTAGTCTGAGCATGGAAGATCACAATCCTTGCTGCTTCTGGCTAAGGTCTGATGTGCTTGTCACACTTGTGAAGGTAGCTTTGTGGCCCTGACAGTGGTACATCTTGAGATGTGGGGTCATCATATCTCTAGACTGTCCAATGGTCTAGGTGGAGTATCAGCCAACTATCATAGCATCTTATGACTGCTCTGGAGCATGGGGCACCTACCTGCTTTTTCCAGGGGTTACCAGACCAAACTGGCACCTCTGCCAGCTGGGAGGGGCCTTGAGAGGCACACAGAGGGAAGAGGCTTCAAGGAGATGGCACATCTCCTGTGACCCTCTTCTCACTCCCCTGGGCTCACCTGCAAACTCAGGGATCTGAGCATCTTCTACTTCAAACAGCAGCTCATCATGAATTTGGGCGACTAACCTGGAGAGGAAGGAAGTCTCTTGAGGGTGTGGACACCTCCACACAGGGATTTAGGCTTATCCTTGAAAGCTCCTGGAAGGATGTGGCATCTCATGTCTGAAAGGATGTGGTTGTGGGGGATGGGCATGGCCGGGGTGCTATGGTCCTGGGTCACCTACCATCAGGAGACAGCTCCAGGTAGTGGGGAGAAGAGGCCATAAGAGAGAGAGAAATGACTCTGGTGAGGTAATTCCTGATTATGACGAGCACTTCATGCTCTTCAAAGTCAGGGGTTGTTTCAGGGCCCACCTTCCCAGCACCCTTCCTTTCAGCAGGGGCAAGGATCCAGGAAGCAGTGCACTGCTGGGCAAGGTGTCAAGCAGGCCTTACAGATCAACTAGGGGAAGGGGACAGGTACAGATGTGCACAGGATGAGACATGGAATGCTGGGACATCTGAATACTCAGCTCACAGATCTGTCTTAGCATGCAGAGTATGTGCCAGCTTGCTGCAAACCCACAAGCTCCTTGGAGGGTGTGATCTTGGTGCCAAGCTCTCCAGATAGATACTTTAGAATCCTGTGTATGCATGGCCCCCAGACATAGTGTGCTTGCCTCTCTGTAGGGTATACAAGGTTGCTGGCACTCAAGGATGGAGTGTGTGGTACAGGTGACTCAAAGGATGGTCACAAACACCTACAGCCCTCTGAGAAGAGTAGAGGCATGGATGGGGCCCATGTGCTCTCTCTCCTGGGTAGGACCCCAAAGGGTAGCAATCACAATCACATCCTGTCTGTTCTTCCTGTTGTCTGCTCCTCCCAGTCCCCCAGGTCACCTGGAAGCTGAGACTTCACAGGGAAGGTGTGGCAAGACTCCTCAGTTGGGGTGATGAAATGTGTCGGTAAACTCTGGCTGGAAGGAGGCAGTAGCCTTCAAATGTCTATGCAGACTATGAGCTCTATGGTGGCCTGCTTCATCACACCTCTTCTCTGTCACCTGCTCTTCAGCAGGGGAGGGAGGAAGGGGAGGAAGGGGGCTTTGTTCCCAGCATATACATGGCCCAAAAGACATCTATTTTCCAACTTGCCAGAAGGTTCTGGAAGGGCTCCCTTGGTCTTGGGACCATCACTGCCTTCTTTGCCTGGAAGGTGTAGTGTTGTTTAAAGCAGCTACCCCTAACATGGCATGAGAGGGAAAGGTCTTGAGCCTCTAAAACAAAGTCAGCAACCACTGCACCCAAGACTTCTCAGGGACAAACATCTTTGGAGCCCACACTGCTGCAGTCAGGCCATTGTTCCTGGAGGTCATGTGTGTATCCTAGAGGCTGTCATGCACTGTCATCATGCTGAGCCCAGACCAACTGTCCCATGGAGGTGGTCCCTGTGTTTTATGTCCTGCCTCTGGCCAGGGCATCAGTACTGCCTTCCAGAAGTCAGAATGTGGCAGGACATGGCAGGGGCCACGTTGTGGCATGGTATGTGTCTTTTTAAACTAGTGTCAGGCAGGTCTTGGTTCTGAAGGGGCTTACTTTTCAAATGGGCAGAAACCTCAGAAGAGGTACTTGTAACTTTTTCCAGATTTAGCAGAAACACTTTCACACTCCTCGAAGTCACACTGTGCAATCTGAGCTGCTGGTGTGGCAGGACCTGAGAATAGGTGTGACTGTTAGTCACTCACACATCACCTCACAGCCACTGAGGCAGCACACTTCTCATTGGGAGCCGTAGTGCAGGAGCAAGCAGGGCAGCAGAGGAATGCGGGCTCAGACGCGTCTTGCTCCACAGAGGATACAGAGCTACATTTTTGCATCAGGTTGGCCTGACTGAGGCAGGCAGACCCTGGCTCCTTTGAGAGAACATTCCAGAAACGCCTAACCTCATTTCCCTGCCAGGGACCCATCAGGCAGCTCCTAACCCTTTGTGCTTTCATCTTGGAAGAGCAGTTGTGTGGTGGTACAAAGTAGGAGACTCTTCAGTGCTGGGTAGGTACTCAGCTCTGGCTTGGCTCTATCTGAGCTTGGACAAGGTGCATGTTGCCTCAGTTTCTCCTTCTCTGAACCTCGGATTCAGACTACCTATGCTCATCTTTTGGAAAAACATTGACATGAGATAGACCCCAAGCCTTTACATGCTAACTTCTTTTACCAAATTCCAAAACAGCAGCAGGGAGGCAGCTTGCCAGTCTTGCCCTGCAGCAGACGCAGACTGTTGTGTGGTTTTCCATAGGCCCGCACAGGCTGTGTTCAGCTGAAATGAAGCTAGGGTTTACCTGGGAACACTGGGAACTGGCAGGACATATGGGCTTCAGAAGTTACAGGGAACCCGGAGGGAATGCTAAGCAGACGGCAGAGAGAGTGACTGGAGGAACCAGGGGCCAGCTTTGCAGTGTTCTCCCGACTCTTCACCATCCCCAGGACAGAGGTAAGCAGGACCATGCTCAGCTGGAGTCTCAGCCCCTTCTTCAGGAGCCCTGGGGCCCATTCAAGGGGGGCAGGCTTTGTTCCATCGTGGATTGTGCCCCATGGGCTGTACATCCCAGGCGACTGCTCTCCAGCAAAGTACCTGTAGTAGGGCTATGGAGGGCAGCTGTCAGCAGGGCTTAGAGCCAGAACCGGGGATAGCCTCTGGCCCTTGGCTCTATGGGGCACCAATCCACAGTGCCTGCACTCCTACTTAGAGCTGTGAAACCAAGAACACAGGTACAGGGTCACAATGGACTAGGGAGGTGTTTTCAAAGGAAAGATGAGAAATCTCTGGTGATGAGAAGCCCATGTAGAGTTTCCCTCCCAGGGGCGGAGTTGCTGATCCCCTTAGGCAGTGACAAGGACACCCTGGTCTGCAGAGGCCCATGAGAAGAGCTTGAGATCTTTAGGGTGGGATGGAAAATCAGATGTTATGGGTAGAAGGAGCAAGGCCCTTTTGGCATCTGACACAACAGGAAGGGGTTTGAGTTCGGAATACTAGTATCCTCATGAAGAGAGCAGGTGTCTAGGCAGCTGCCTACACTTAACACCAGGGCTGTTTCCTGGAGGAGGTGGCTGGAGTGAAAGCTTCTTGTCTCCTTGCCTGCACAAAACTCAGAACATTTACCCCAGGGGAGCACTTAAGGCAGGATAGACCTGTGAGCTGTGGCTGGGATGGCTGGGGTGAAACCCCATCACCAAGGTGTGGTTGAACCTGGTTCTAGGTAGACTCACTGCCTCAGGAGTAGGTTCTACCCAATAGGCTGCATATCCACTAAGGACCCCAGATAGCTCAGGGCATAACACCTCTTCCTTGAGATTTCTGTGCTGGATCTGATCAAATCCAGTACACCTGGCAGAGTAGACCCTAGATTTGTGGCCAGGCTGAGTACCTCCAGGGGCTCAGACTCAAGAGAAGCACTTCACTCCATGGTGGGTGGGTAGCCAGAATAGAGGTCCCACAGGTGGGAGAGGGATGAGGCCAGAGCCTCCTGTACAGAGCAGCCACCCCTCCCCAAAGCCAGGGCAAAGCTAGGCCTGGGCACACAGACTGCCCCACGGACCTGGCCGTCAGGGTGGAGGAAGAGGCCACTGCTGCGAAGATCCGGATCATGGCCAGCTTACAGAGGTCTGCGGCAGAACCTGTAAACACAAAAGGTTCTGTTTCAGGATTCAAGGTGTATGGCACATAGAGCCTGAGCTGCTGTCATGCAGCACATGTGACATTTCCTGTGGACAATGCTCAGGATTAAGAAGTGCAGCTGAGAGCCAGTGTGCCAGTCCTGCTTCCTTCTCAGCGCAGGGGCATGGGGTGTGGGTACTTAGCCAGGCACTGGGTGTGATGGAGGGAACCCAGCCCACATATTAAGTAACCCATCTCTAGGACTGGCTTTGTTGTTGGTTGGGGACTCAGGTCCTACCTGTAGAGGGAAACAGAATATAGAATGGCTTCCATGGGTCTTGGGGAAGTTTTTTTTTAGGGTCTGATCATATAGCTTAGGATGGCCTCAAGTTTGTGGCAATTCTTCTGCCTCAGCCTTTCAAGTACACCCTACTATGCCCAGCCAAAATGTCATAAAGATAGGGATGGCCCTGTGCTGTCATCTGCCACATCAGCTTCTGTGACACTACCAAGCAGGGCAGGTGAGCGCTGTGAGGTCACGTAAGAGAGTTCCCAGAGCACAAAGTACAATCTATCAAACACCGGAGGAACAGGGATGCATGCAGCAGAGGGGCCACAGGCAGAGGCAGGCTGGGGCCCTGGTACCTTGCACCACGAAGTTCACTGCCTGACGCTCTGCTTGTGCTCGGAGCTGCTGGTCCTGTGCGCGGATCCTCGGCAAGAGCCTCCTTCTGCCCACAATGGACATCGCATAGCCTGGGTTACAGGAAGGAGAAGCAGATGAGAGACAGGAACAGACGGCACAGCACCTGGTGGGCAGTCCTCCCTCCCGCTCCCTGTGTTGACTACAGGTCTTCCCCAGGACTGCCTGGCATGTTCCCAGGTAAGATGGGTCTTGTGCAGGAGAGCAAGGGCCTGCAGTAGGGTGGCCTCTGCTGGTCAGGTGTCAAGCGTCTACCATTCAGTCTTCTAGCCACACTTAGATCCCACATAAGACAAGGTAGGACAGTTTTTATCCTACAGTTCAAAGCTATATGTAGAGCTTGGGTACAGAAGGTATTCTGAACTGTGTGGCAGCTGGAATACAGGGCAAGGCCATGTCCCACATGAAGGCAGATCAGGTATTCTGGGGCCTGAAGCCCAGGGCTCTTAAGAAATACACAGAAACAGTGTTGGTTGCACATGTTTCTGAGCAGTGTGGACTTCTGTTTTAACATGGTGAGGGTCAGAATCCTCCACTAGTCTAATTGGAAGAATTCCCCACGTATAAAAGAATCTTTTTGTTGTTGCTAGGGAGCTAGGGACAGAATCCAGAGTCTCTCACATGGTAGGTAAGCTCTCCACCGCTGAACTCACCCCAGTACCAACATAATCATTTTAAAGTGACAAGGTTCTGAGTGGTATGCAAAGCAAGGACAGGATGCTGGCTTCTGACTCAGGACATTCAGTTCTCATCCCTTCATATGTTCTTGGTTTCTGACTGGATGCTAGGTATCCAAGAGCTGTGGCTCCTGGACTCTATGTTCACTGAAGACTCCTAGAAGGCCTAGGGCATAGTATTTCTTCTTCATGTTGTTGAACACAGGTGTTGCTGCCCTTGTTTGAGGGTACCCATGTCACTTGGATATCTCCTTGGTCTCTTGAGGCCTGTCTTAAAGCTGTGATAGGAGGTTAAAGCCACCTCTCCATGGGGTTTGCTTAGACCTCCCTGTAAGGTCTGACCCTTGTGAGACCTTTACTGATGGTCTCAGGTGTCCAGTGGGTCTACTCGATATGGTCGGAACTCAGACATCTTCAGGTCCGTGTGATCTCTGGAGCCATCCCGCCGGCTGCCCTCCTACCCTATGCTGTGTGCCTCCTCCGGTACGGGCACCTATGGAATTCACTTTATTTTTCTTTATTTCTCAGCAACCAAAGCAATAGACTGCCCACTATGGGGAGTCTGAAAACTATGGGTTCATGTACTTTGCTGTTTTTCTGGTTGTTATGAAATGATTGCCCTGCGGCTGACCAAAGTGGGTGTCACTTGACTACGTGTCTCAAACATCTTTTTTTGTCCCACTGTATATCCAGCATGGGTGATGACAGTTCCTGTTCCTCATGCAGAGGACTGAGCCCTGTCCCTCTGCACTGATGCTCAGCGTGGAAGCAGTGCATCTGGAAGCCACACTCATGTGGGATGCTTACCATCCCTCTACCACACACAAGAGTGGTGAGCCCTGGGAAGACCAGCACAGGAACTTTCCACCTCACTTCCCTTTTAGCTAGATTAAGAATGGCTGTGGCCCCTCCAAGGCTGCCCCGTATGGGAAGGGAGAGAGATGCAGAAACCTGGAGCAAAAGCAGCAGCTGTGGCTTACTGCAGGTGAGAGACCTTTTTCTGTGTGTGTCAGTTTTGCATAAGACTACTTGAACAGGCTGTGGGCCTCTCCAGGGGCCTTGAAGCAACTGGTATCTTGAGTCTGTTTGGGCTGGGGAAGGCAGAGTGCACAGGTCCCTGAGCACCTGGACTCACCTGCACCAGTGGCCAGAGGAGCGTCTGGGCCCCTGCCTCCCTGAACCAAAGGCTGTGGCCTTCTTGGCATTTCTCTATTCTCCTCTGTAGCGCTCCCGCTCCTGAGCGAATGTCCCATGACTGTGGACGGTTCTAAGGCTGTGGCTTTGGTTCGGATCCCCCTGATCTCTTTCAATAGTGTTGCTAGACTAAGTTTTAAAGATAAAACTGCGCTTCCACGTGGAGTCACATACATGTCTGGACTTGACCAGCCCCATCTGTTCTCTGGTTTGTGTACCTGCCCAGATCCCCCCACCTGCTCACATTGGGCACTTCCTCGGGCCTGTCCTGATCTTTCAGGTTCTGCTCCTGGTCCCTTCCTCAGCCAGGCTGTGGCTGACAGCTGCTCCGGGGCTTCTCTCTGCCCTGCAGCCCATTCGTCTCTGTGATTTCTGTTGTCCCCAGCGCTCATGCTCACATGGGCTCTCTGTCTCTCCTGCTGAGTTTAGAGGTCTAGAAGGGAGAGGAGCTGCTGTCCTTGGTCACGTAGTGCCTGGCATGTGCCAGGGATCCTGCAAGCACTGGCCAATGACTCTATATGGTTTGAACACTTATCACCCACCCCATATCCATTCAGGAAAGTGGACTACAAGGAGAAGATGTGGAGGTCTGTGCAGGGGAAGAGTGTAGGAGCTGTGCTCATTCAACCTGCTGGTCACATGACACAGGCAGGACAACCTCCCAGGTGACTCATTTTATCTGCTGTGAGATGGAGGCAATACTATCACTCACTTCTTAGATACAGTGAGGATTACATGAGTCCCTTTTTGGAAACCATTTAGAGATCACTGCTAGTGTGTAGTCAGCAACACCCAAACGTCTGTATTGGGATCATGTTCCCCATTCACAACTCTGAGAAGACCTTGTTCATACACTCTCATCAATACCAGGTACTAACACTACTTCAGCCTTCAAAATAGATAGTATTTTAACTTTGGTTAGGGCAGCCTGAGGCCTACTGGATGCTGGCAGACGGCCACAGTCTGATGGGCACATAAGAGCTTGAACTCTGAGTGTGCTGGGGTGTCCCAGAGACTCCCCTCATGGGCAAGCAGGAGGTGACTGGGCACTCATGCTGCCTGATGGGCATTTGCTGGCGGGCCGAGGGCAAGCTGATAACGGGCTGCCCAGAACTTATGGCCACGAGCAGCGGCGGTCGTCCCTGAGCAGCGGCTGTCGTCCCTGAGCAGCGGCTGCAGCCCCTGAGAGGATGCAGGGCTATAGCTGTTGCCTGTACCAGGAGGCTCATGCCAGAAGCCACATTTAGGAATGATCGTCCTGCCAGGCCAATCCAGTTTTCATTTTTCATCCAGTAAGTGTTGATTTTTTTTTTAATGTGTATGAATGTTTTGCCTGCATACATGTAAGTGAACTTGTGTCGTGCAATGCCTGTGGAAGTCAGAAGAGGGTGTCACATCTCCTGGAAATGGAGTTAGAAATGGTTGTTAGCTGCCATGTGGGCACTGGGAATGGAATACTAGTCCTCTGGAAGAGTAGTCAGTGCTCTTAACTGCTGAGTAATTTCTCCAGCCCCAAGTGCTGTCTCCCTTCTTAAGAGTCCATCACCCTTCCTTCTTTGAGTTACTCTGCTACTCTTCCCTCAATTCTTTGTGTTGGGTACATTCATAGTCACAAATTTCTTTAAGAATACTCTTCAAAATAGTCTTTATTTCCACCTAAAGCATCAGTGTAGCCAAGTCTCATGTTTCCTGTGAGGTAACTTTACTGACATTTGTTTTAAAAATGGTGTCTTTTTCTTAGAATGTCTTTTTAAAAATCCTACATGGCATAGAATTGAGATACATTTCCGAGTATGTGGATGGAGGCTGCACTGACTCACAGAGCATGTAGGAATCCAACCTTTCTACTGCTCTGTGCTTGCAGACATGTTCTACTTGACCTTTTTTGAAATCTGTTTGTGTTCCTTTTGTAACCAAATTGTGGAGATATTGGACCACAGGCTTTTCACAGGTACACATGACCTCCAGAGTCAGGGTTTTATCTGCCTGTGTCTGCCTATGTCTGCCTATGACTGCCCATGACTGTCTATGACTGCCCATGACTGCCTATGACTGTCTATGACTGCCTATGACTGTCTATGTCTGCCTATAACTGTCTATGGCTGTCTATGTCTGCCTATGACTGCCTATGACTGTCTATATCTGCCTATGTCTGCTTATGACTATCTATGTCTATCTATGACTGTCTATGTCTGTCTATGACTGTCTATGATTGTCTATGCCTGTCTATGCAGTCATTATGCTAACTCAAGTTTGTTCATTGTGTTGCTACAGACAGAGCTCAGCTCTGGCCCTTTCCCACATAGAGTCTTTAGTACTGATTATCCAGTAGGAGCTGAAAGCTCTTCCAGCACTCTACCCAGCTTTGTTGACCCATACACACACCTCTCACTTGTCTGTCCATCTGCACCACTACGGGGCCAGGGGCTCTGGACACCACTGTCCACTGTAGAGAGGGGCTGGGCTGCAGCTGGCTCACCTGCATAGTGACACTGGGCAATAATTGTCTGGGAAAAGTCCTTAATTTTCTTGTACTTCTGCAAAAAGCCCTCCAAAAAGTGGGTGGCTTCCAGGATGGTGACTCCAAGGCAAGCAGCAAGCTGCTCCTTCCCTGTGAACCAGGAAGACAGATGATCAGAGTCCAGGCCTAAGCCACATCAGGTGAGCTAAGAGTACTGAGAACATGGTTCAAGAATGATGACAAAGTGCATGGAAATGAGGCACTATCGGCCTCAGGAACAAGGTAGCAGATTAGCACACAGTGGTGCTGGGAGCCTCATATGGTTAGTTTGGACCACACTGGCTTTGAGCTGGGTGCTATTCATTTGGGCAGGGACAATTAAACATGTACTTTCTCAGCGATGGTGACTATCTGCCTGGTGCTGCAGAGTGAGGCTGGGAATGGAGCAGACCTGGTGCTGCTCTCAGCCTGGCCAGTGGGAGACCTGAATGCAGAACTGGAGGAAGCTATAGACGAGCCCAGAGGAAAAGAGGAAGGCCACATGTGTGCCATACGTGGGAGCATGGTTGTCAGTCCTAGATTAGAATTCATATTTTGGTCTAGACCAGTATTTTGCTCTTGAAGAAGGCAGGGCTCTTGTGAAGCCACTTACTGAAAGGTGATGGTGGAGGTGGCACACAGAGTTAATGCCTCCTGCTTGCTGGGTGCAGATGCTTGGACCACACAGGCCTGGGCCTGACTCCAGCTCTGCCACCCACAGGAGGTTCTGTGTGATCTTAGAAGTTACTTAACTCTCAATAAACTCCTTAGCCCCAGGCTTGCTAGGTGACCCTATGAGCCAAACTCCAAGCCAAGTGTGGCTCTTACTTGGTGCTTAACATGGTATAATCATTGTAATCATCCTTCTCTATTTTTTTTTTCCAGAAAAGAGCTATGAGAAGGTCCAGGGCTAGGTATGGGGCCTTTTGCTTGACAGTAGTACTGTGGGGAAAGTTCTGGGCTCTGGGGAAGCATTGTCAGAGTTGATTCCTGGAGAAGTCAGCAGGGCCAGAGGAGAACTTGCTGAGCCCTGCACAGACCAATTCTGGCCACACTAGAGGTCTCCAGATTGATGACCCAGAAACCACGACCCAGGACTGGAGATGTGCATCTGCAAACACATGAGCAGCCTCTCAAATTCCCCTTTCACTTTTGTCTTTAGCCAGGCCACTCCTGGCCTCAGCCCTTGGAAGCCTTCAGTAGCTTTAGATGGCAGCAATGTTGATCACTTGGGACAGTGAAGGGGCAGATGGCTTCAAATGCTGGCTGGGAAGAGTGGGAGGTGGAGTGCTCTGTTTTCTCCGAAAGGTAAAGTCCTTGGTCTTTTCTCTATGTCCAGGCCTTCCTGACTACTCACAATTTTGCTGAAGAAGAAAAACCCTAAATCTCCTTAGCACTTAATCAAAATAGTGTGGAATCTTCACGATGAAGTTATGTGCTTCGTTACATTCTACAGAAATGACTTATCAATAACTCTTCTATCAAATTCAAATTAGCACTCTTGGTTACAGTGGATGAGTCTAGGCAACAGTGACTGGGACCCTGGTCCAGGTTAGCTAGATGGGTTTAAGTCGCTTTCTATCCTCATTTTCACTGTGCTATTAAGCTAATTTGGGAAGTTTTTTATTTTAGATATCACCAGTTTCAGTTCTAGAAGCTTTAGAGTCTCCTTTTGGTTCTTATCTGGTGGATTCTCCCTTATTTGGTGGACCCCCCCATTTATTGTGGGCATGCTTCCCTTCATGCCGTTGGGCAGCTTTGAAGTCTTTGTCCAGAATTCTAACATCTGGGTCATCTCAGGGTCTGGCATCATGAGTACCTTTTCTCTTGACTGCGGTTGAGCCATCCTGCTTCTTCATATGTTTAGGGATGCTGTATTTGCATTGCTTTGTGTTGGGGTATTTCATCAAAACAACAGAACTGTAACTAGGACAGAGATCATTTCCAGGGGTAGGTTGCTGCTGTGATGACCTGACCAGGTGAGTTTTATGCCTTGAACTGTTTTCAAAGGAGGAACATGGAATCATTGGCACTTTGGGTTGGAAAAGCCAGAGTGCTCTGGGGAGAGCTTAGAGGGCCATCCTTACTGGACTTGGGAGATAAGGCTGCTGAGGTAATGTGGACAGTAGGGTCCAGATATGCTCCAGCAGGAGAATAAGGGTTTTGTACAACATAAACTGGGCTGGAGACTATTTGCATAATATTTTTTAAAAAGTTGTGTGCCACTTGTGCTGGGGCTGAAGAAGCAGCTATGACTATGGAAGAGCTAGGCACTACTGGGGAGTAACCTCCTGTTTCACTGGGACAACACGAACGTTTCCTCAGGATCAGTATACAGAAGCTGTGGTCTAAGGGAGCTAGGCTACACCTTGGCAGAACCTGGTATCATAAGAGTTGGTGCTGATTTGGGAGGCATAAAGGGGTCATAGAGAGCATCTGAGGTTTGGCACCTTGTTGTGGGGTGAGCGTCTCTAGAGAGAGGCCCTAAGAGACCATTATTAAATTATTAATAATATTAAAGGTGAAACCTTGGTTGCAGTGGAGACCCAGGATACTGGAGAATCCAGCACAGTGAGATGCCCCATCAAGGAGAGCTGTAGGTGTGGAATGGAGCTGGCCTAAGAGGAAATTTGTGTGTCCTGTAGATGGAAGAGCCAGAGAAGAGGGGCTGCCCAGA
The DNA here is from genome assembly GCA_035773235.1 of Eospalax fontanierii. NCBI lineage: Eukaryota > Metazoa > Chordata > Mammalia > Rodentia > Spalacidae > Eospalax > Eospalax fontanierii. Next base: position 84,732,670 of record CM069533.1, on the reverse strand, counting down.
CCCTTTAGAGCACAGATTACAAGTAAGCCCCAGGTGTCAGGTGTTAAGCTACAGGATTTGGATTTACACTGCTGGATTCTGCTTTTGCTTAAGTGTGACTGTTCATTTGTTATGTCCTGGTTTTCCCTTTCAGAATAAGAATGTTTAGATATGTAACTTGTTTTTGATTTTATAAGAGCCCACAGTTAAGAAACCTTACCTTTTTAAAGAGACTTCAGACTTTCCAAGGGCTGGAACTTTTGAAAAATTTTTTTGGAGTTGAACTGTATTTTACATTGTGGTATTAACATAAGACTTTGGGGTCAAGGGGTAGAAAGTTATGGCTCAAAGTGATGTGTTCTGTGTTAAGCTGACGAGGAGTGGAGTGTGCTGGTTGGTTTTAACTGTCAACCAGACACAACCTAGAGTCACTGGGGAACATAGCCTCAATTGAGGAGTCATTGAGAGTGGGCTGGTCTGCAAGTATGCCGTGGGGACCTGACTTGCTTGTTACCTAACATAGGAAGACCAAGCCCATGCGGGCAGCACCCCTCCCTAGGCAGGGCTCCTAAACAGTACAAGAGAGCAGCAGGCAAGCAAGCAAGGATCCATGCATTTGTTTTCTCTCTGCTCTTGACTGTGGATGTGATGCTTGAGTTCCTCCCTTGCCTGCTCTGCAGTAATGGCCTGAAACCTGAAATTGTAAATCAGATAAACCCTCTCATTCCCAAATTGCTTTCTGTTTATAGGACTGAACAACTGCCTGGCCAGGATGCTGGCTGGTCTACTTGAACAGGCCTTCCCATATAGCCAGGGCATTACCACCCCGGGCAGCTTCCCAGGCCCTGAGGCTACATCATAAATGCAATCCTCAGGGCTCTCTGTCCTCCAGAGAACTCAGTATGAAGCATAGCTTCACTTTGTCAGAGTCAGGCTCCTTGGGAGCAAGCCATGAGTCCTCATTCACTGTCCTGGTGCAGGGTAGGCCTGGCATTCTGCATGCACTCAGTAAGCATTTGCTGATTGCACAATGGCTGAAAGTGGAGCTCAGTGAGGAACCTTGGAGAAGATTCAGTGTTAGTCCCACCCCAGAAAGCAGGAGCCCAGCAAGTTGGGAATTAGCAACGACCCCCAGCAGGGAACAGGTTCCTGCTGAGCTCAGAGAAGCCTATAAGAACGCCCTGGGAGATGAGGTGATGCTCTGTAAGTTGGCAGATGCTGAATTCAGCTGGCTGCACAGTGGGCTTGTGAGCCGGCTCTGGGTCAAGACCCCAGATAAAATGTGAGTACACAAGTCTGAGGTCCTAGCGTGACTGTGTGCGACAGGAGGCTGAGCACATGCAGCTGCTTCCCTTCCACCCATCTCCCCCGCTTGTTTCACACGCTTCTCCCTGTCATCACCACAGTTCTCACACTGATCACATTTTCTCAAGGTTACACTGAGACTATGCTTCTGCTGGGTCTCAGCACTACCACCAGCAGCTTCTGGGCCACTGAGGGGTAGCTTCTGTAGAAACACATTGCTGCATAATGTCACAAGTTGTCTGGTCAAGGCCCTTCCATGGTGTTTTCTGAAGCTCTAGCAGCCTAGAGACCTGAAGTTCACTTAGGCCCTTAGTCCGCCCAGCAAGGTTCTGGCTCAAACAAGGGAGAATTAGAGACAGCCTAGCTGAGCAGTGGGTAGGCTATAATTCCAGCTATCAGGCAGAGTAGGAACAATAGGGGCAGCAGAGATGGAGGCTTAGGGTGGGACCCCTGTCACCACCAGGGCTAAGAGCAGCCAAATTATTCCCTTCACCAGTGTCACGATTAATGACTCACTGCTTATTTACAGTGGAACTCTCTTCTTTTCCAGAAAGCATAAAGCAAAAGCTCCAGAAGGGGTCTGTGGTTGCTGTGAAGCATCTTTCCACCGTGGCAAGGGATGACCCTGCTTCTTCCTAGAACACAGCCTTCCATTGGAGGGGACAGGGCCAGACAACTCTCAGGGGAGTAATGTGAGAGGACTCCACACCCCTCAATCCCAAGTTCTCTTCAGCTCAGAGGACTAGGAGACTTTTGGAAGCTTAGCCATGTAACTCCTCCCTGAAGCAGGACCCAGACATGAGGCAGATGACAGACATGCAAGTCAACTGTGCCAGGTGCAGTGCCAACAACCCACTGAGACGCATATAGAAGAGGGCATGGGCAAGCAGGTGGCCTCATGTGCGGCCACCAGGTCAGAAGGTCACAGAACCTGGATCAGCCTGGGCAGAGGTGGGAAGCATCAATAGGCCTGAAGAGCTGGAGCTCTTGGCAGGTCTTCAGGAGGATGCAAGGCATCTATGTCTAGTCCATATGACAGAAGCTGCCTTCCCTCAGGGCAGAGGCCCCATGAGGTCTTGGGGCTCAGTGGAGGAGGCTAGGGAGGTCATAGCTCTGAGGAGAACCACCAGCACCTCACTGCTCCTACCCCGACTCTCCCCCTCCCTGAGCTCTGTTCCTGGACTCGCAGGCTGCTTTCCTGATGCTGTGCAGTCAGATGGCCTCAAAGGGTGGTTTCTTGTTCAACAAGTGCTGTGTACTTCTGTGCTGGGGTGAGAGCAGAACTCATGTGAGGGAGCCCCTGCCTTCTTGGGCTCATGTTTAGGATAGGTATGTGACCCTGAACAGATTAGCATGTGGTCCTTTGCAACCAGTTGGCTTTGAAGAGCAAATTGGTCACAGTGCAGGGTGTTCATGCCAGAGGCCCACAGGGCCAGCAGGAACCAGAAGCTGAAGAAAGTAGAACAGCAGTCAAACCTTGGATGAGACCACAGCCTGTCAGTACTCTGAATGTAGGCTGCAGAAGACTGGCATGAACTATGAGGTAACAGGTGGATGCTGTCCTAAAGAGCTATCCTGTGGTAATCTAAAGATGAGTAACCAGTACAGTGGCTGAAAAGGGGAGAGTTGAGAAGCCCTGCACATGTGGGGAAGCATTCCCAGGGAGGGAAGGGCAAGTGCAGAGCCCTGAAGCTGGGAAGGACTCTGAACAAGGCAGTACTGTGACTCAGGAGAGGCATTTTGAGTGCACATCCACGACACTGCAGTCACAGAAAACTGAGGTGTCTGGAGGTGACAGGCTGTATGTAGTCCTGAAGTTCACATTGAGGCTTGTGCAGTTTTTTTTTTTTTTGGTCTTTCTTGAATGAACAGAGGCTTCAGTGGCCAGGAGCTGAACCCTCTTCTGGAGTCTGAGCATAAGTCCCACAGCCTACAGCAGTATTGATCAAAGAAAGAAGGAGGTCCGCACTGGCCTGGGCTTCTGACAGCAGCTGGACTGCTCCAAGGGGAGGGACAGCTGTGTCCACAGCCTCTCCTGAGGAGGAATCAGACCCTACTTCGGCCTAACCCAGAGGGAGGAAAGCAAGCACTCCAGCAGTCCAGAGAGAGACTGGAAGAGACTGGAGAGGAGGAAAGCAAGGAAGACGCAGAAGCTGTGTTCTGCTCTGCCTGGGTTCTGGGAGGAGGGAAGAGGAGGAAGGGGAGCACAGCTTGTTGGTGGATGTGTACTGAGAAGCATAGCCAATTTTTGAGGTGTTATAGCGCTATAAAACCTTGATGTGTATTTACAGATGAGGGCCTCTAAGCATGAAAATGATGCCCAACATAGCACGGGAATGACGCCCATCATAGCACGGGAATGACGCCCGTCATAGCACGGGAATGACGCCCATCGCTGTGGTGAGATGTGGGGCGGGGTCTGGTCACACTCTGCTTTTCTGCCGCCTCCTCTTGGAGGGTCTATGGCACTCTGAGTCGGCATCATGAAGTCTGCCTGGTGTCTGCTAATATAATCAGCACTGTAATGTTTGTATAAATAACACACAGGGACTCAGAGTCATTTCCCTGAGACCCGGCATACCTGAATATGGGCACTCGGCCATCGGCTGACAGGTGACCCTAACCCCCACCCTCTCCCATGGCTTACCTGCTCCATAGACCACTGAGTAGACCACCTTCTTGGTCTGCTCTCTGTCCATGCGTGTCACATGCTTCACAGGAATGTGCTTCCTGTGGGGAGAGATGGCATACATCAGGCACAGTTGGCACAGTCTGTAGTAGGTCACAGTCGTTTCCACAATCACCCTATCACGTCTCTTGGAGTTTCTTCACCATTTCAAGCCAGGCCTGTCCCACAGGCAGCAGAGATGTGTAACATGTATAACATCGAGCTCACTCAAGGCTTTCAACTGGACACTAATGATGAGGCTGCAGCCCTCAAATTCTGAGGTGTCCACAAATCAAAAACAAACACTACTTTCACGAAAGGACACCCATGCAGCTCCAGGAGAGCCTCTGTAATGAGTCCTAGGCCTCGGCCTCAGTCACAGCTGCTATAGGATTAAACTGGTTTCAGTTCTTCCTGCTCCCCCACAGGAATGGGTAAGCAGCCACTGCTTTGGCCTCCCACAGATGCAGGCTGAGGCCTACCGAGAGGCGACAGCATTCAGACAGAATAAGGTTCATCTTTGTATCTGACTGCATGTAAACCATAGTAGTCTCTGAGGTTGAAGCTTAAACAGCTGAGAAGCACAGGGTCCCACAAATGGCACCAAGAAGTGGCTCCTTCCTGCCCGGGCATCCCCCAAGGATAGGTGCTTGTGCCCAGGAGCCTCCTCCTGCCTGCTGCTCTTACAGACATCCTTAGAATGCACACCAGGCCCCATGATGGACTAAGCACAGATTGAAGCACCAAAAGATAGACAAAGAGAAGCCTCTCCCAGTTTTTGAGCTTGGTTCTGCGTTGGGTGCTCTTCATTGTGTGACTAGGGTATTCCCAACTCTGTCTTCACCTCTGCTTCCTGTCCACATTGCACTTCAAGACCAGCCTGAGGTGAGCACTCAGTCGTCTTAGGTCTTTTCTGGGTATGCCCGCCACCCTGGGCATGCATGCACTGTTCTGGATTTCCTAGTGTACACCACTGTTTTGAATGGCCTAATCTCACAGACTGTCTTCCCAGCTCTCCCATGTCTTGCGCCCTGTTGTTTTCTTCAACTATAACTTTTGCTGCAGGTAACTGTGGGCTTGTCTGCATAATGATGCTTCTGTGTATTGCCCACACTTCTCTGCATGGGTGTTGTGTCAGGCAGAAACACTGACCAGTCCTTTAGTCGGCTCCCGAACAAATGGGGATGGAAACACCCACTTCGTGCAAATGAGGCGCGCCCTGCCCACTCCAGAACCGAGGCGCGCCCTGCCCACTCCAGAACCGAGGTGTGCCCTGCCCACTCCAGAACCGAGGCGCGCCCTCCAGAACCGAGGGCCAGGTTCTAGGCAGGAACAGGCCACAGCTGCCCAGGGGAGGGGCAGACAAAGGGCAGAAGAGGTCACAAAGATCCCTTTCACTTTCAAGATGCCTTTTCCAGCATTTGTCTGGCTAGAGTAAACCACTGCCTGTTCTCTGGGGCTCTGGCAGAGTTGGTTTTGAAAGATTTGGCTTGATTTTTCAGCATTTCTGTGGCCGGTGGCTCCACAGAGCTGCCTCCTCTAGTCTTTCCACTGACGTGATCAGTTTCTAAGTATCAACACATTTCTAGATGCCCCCCTTTGCGGCTGTGTTGTTTCACTTACTGTTTATCTAGCCCGTAAACTCGGTATTATAGAGAGCTGTGGGCTGGTACAATGGTCGGGGTAAAGGTACCTGTCACACAAACCTGACAACTCAAGTTGGATCCCCAGAACTCACATAAAGATGGAAGGAGAGAACCAGCTCCATGAAGCTGTCCTCTGACCTCACCCCCACCATTTTGCACACATACAATAAAAAAAAAAATGTAGTCAATGTCCCCTGGGGTCTTTTCTGAGGTCCTTTTCTTCACCAAGTAAAGAATTACCAGGTGAGATGTTTGCAGTAGCAGCACATAGTCGATGTTTACTGAAGCAGACTCCACACAGCACACAAAGAGACCGTCTCCTGGTAGGGGGTTGCCCGGAGCTGGAGCACCATCTGCCCCTCTAGAGACTCTGGGTTTTACATTCTACTGGGTAGGCGGTGGGGTGGAATGTGGCTCCCTTTTCCCAGTTTGGATTGGATAGTAGGGTGCATGTTGCTGGTTGTCTGATTCATATGGACTATGGAAGCAGGAGGAACTTGATTGGGTGGAGCAAGGGCAGGAAGTTTGAAATTCCCACATGGGGCAGGGCAAAAGGGCCAATTCCAGACAAGAGCACCATCTTGAACGAAAATGAAAGTAATTGGAACACAGCTGAGTCTCGGTCTGGAGCCTCCTTCCCTGACCATCTGCCTCCTATTCTGTTCACAGTTGTAGACTGTTCATTCCACACTGAGAGCAACAGTCTTCCCTCTACCACCACACAAATGATCTCTTTGGTGTAGCATTCAAGGCTGGACAACTGAGGAAGCAATGTCAAGACTAGCTTCACAGTCAAGACCAACTTCATAGACCCGAACAAGACAATATGAACAATGACGAGCAGATCAGACTGACTATAGTTTAGATGCCTAGAAAATAAATGCTAACATTTTTCATAAGATAGAAACAGCTAACACTGATCACAGTATAAGAAAATGAGAAATCCAAAACAAAAAGAACACTTCCATTTAGAAATAAGCAAAAATTCAAACATTTTATATGAGGGAATAGAAACAGATATTATTACAGTTTCCAGTAGAAACAATTTATGTCACTGCTAATGGAGCAATGATAAAGTGGTGATGAAATTCCACAGCCCTAAATTCCTATCAGTAAATGTGAAAGACTAAGAGCTTAAAATGTTTTCAATTTAAAAAGCAACGTGAGACTGGGGATGGCTCAGAGGTTAAGAGCACTGACTGCTCTGTCCGAGGACCCGGGTTCAGGTCTCAATGCCCACATGGCGTCTAACAAGCCACCTGTAACTTCAGTTCTAAAGGATCTGACTCCCTCTTCTGGTCTCCTTGGCCTTGCACTTATGCGGTGCAGTAGCATATTCATGTACAGTTGAGGAATTTCTTCCATCCAACTGGCCTGTGGGTATGTCTGTGGGGCATTTTCTCAATTGCTAATTGATGTAGGTGGGCTAGTCCAAGGTCAGGGTGCCATCCCTGGGCAGGTGGGTGTGGGATATATAAAAAAAAAAGAGCTCAGGGGCTGGAGAGATGGCTCAGTGGTTAAGAGCACTGGCTGTTCTCGCAGAAGACCCAGGTTCAGTTCACAGCACCTTCATGGTGGCTAACAGCCATCCGTAACTCCAGTTCCAGGAGATCTAATGTCCTCTTCTGGCCTCTCTGGGCACTGCACAACACAGGTGTACTTGCATAAGTACCTATCTTGTACCTAAGATAAAAATAAGTGAAATAAAAAAAGAAAGTAGCTGAGCAAGCCAGTGAGCAGCAATCCTTCCTGGTCTTTGCCCTATTTCCTGCCTCCAGGTTCCTGCCTTGAGTTCTTTCCGAGGAGCTCCTCAATAGCAGACTGAAATCTCTAAACCAAATAAACCCTTTCCTCTACAAGTTCCTTTTGGTCGTGTGCTTATCACAAGAACAGAGACACAGACTATAACAGAACCCTATTTAGAAAATTAACAGGCAGACTTCAAAGCACATTAAGAATCTTATATTGTGGGGCTGGAGAGATGGCTCAGTGGTCAAGAGCACTGACACACCCAGCACCCACATGGTGGCTCACAACCATGCATAACTCCAGTTCCAGGGAATCTGACACCTTCTTCTGGCCTCTGTGCAGGAAATTCATGCATATGCACAAAAATAATAAATTTAAAATATATTTAATAAAAGAATCTCGGGCTGGAGAGATGGCTCAGCGATTAGGAGCACTGGCTGCTCTTGTAGAGGACCCAGATTGGCACCCCAGCACCCACATGGTGGCTAACAACTGTTCATAACTCCAGTGCCAGGGGAATCCGATGCCCTCGTCTGACCTCTGCAGGTATACAGATGCAAACAATACATTCATCCACGTAAACAAAATTAAAAAAGAAGAATCTCATACTCCACAGTCATATACTAGGAAAACAAGGTCGTTTCAATGTTAGGAAGACTAATCAATATAATTTACCACATTAATAGGTCTAAATAGAAAACTGTATGATCATTTACACAGTTACTGGAAAACATGACAAATTCAATACCTAATCCTAATAAAATTTTATTTTATTTTATATCGGGTCTCATTGTAGGCCCAGGCTGGCCTCAAGTTGCTTTGTAGCTGAGGGTGACCTTAAACGTTTTATCCTCTTGCCTCTACCTCCTGAGTGCTGGGATTATAGGTAGGTTCCACCATGTTTATTTGATGCTATGGCTCAAATTCAGAGTTTTGTGCATGCTAGGTAAGCACTCTGCCATCCCAACTTCATTCTCATTCCCCTAAGAAAAGTCTTGAAAAAATAAGACAAGCTGGAAAGTTCCTTTAAAAGAGAAAATAATACACCTCAATACCGTAAGTGTCCTAGTGGGAAGCACTGGGGCACATGCTTACCAAGGTCAGAAACAAGGCAAGGACGTCCTTTCTCTTTACTGTCATTTAACACTGCTTTGGTGGTATTAGTCAAAGCAATTAGGCAAGAAAAAAATGGAGGTGTAAGATAAAAAAAAAAGCTCTATCTGTACTTTCAGATAACATGATCATAGTCCAGAAAACCCCTTGAGAATCAAGAAATAATTCAGCAAGGTTGTAGGAAATAGAATGAATGTAACAAATCAAAACCCTTTGTAAACAGAGGTAACAGCATGAAGCATAATAAAAATATTTACAGTGTTAACGGAAAAAGAATACATAGGAATACAAGTTGTGTAAAATTTATGTGAAAGTAACTTAGAACTTTCTGGAGGACACAAAGTAGATTTTACCAAATGGAAAGGCATCCATCCACACTTTTTTTGGAGTCAGGGTCTCAGGGAGCCACGGTTTTAACTCATTCTGTGGCTGAGGATGACCTTGAGCCGCTGACCCTCTTGCTTCCATCTCTCAAGTGCCAGCCTGGTTTATGCAGTGCTGGGGATCAAACTCTGGGCTCTGTGCACACTAAGCAAATGTTCTGCCACTGTGCTACACCACGACCCCAAGAATGCCCCATGTCAATGTCCCCTCACATCTACAACCTCAGATCCCATAAGCAAAGCCAGGAGAGAAGAGTGTAACACACTTTAGAGGAAGACCAGATATCCCTAGCATACATAGAACTTAAAAATTGGGGAAACAAAGACAAAAAATTCTTATGGAAGAATGGGACAAATTCACAAGATATCCCAGTGAAAAGGGCACTTTCACCATCTTTGTATTTTTGTTATTATGTACTTGTTTGTGTCTTCCCTTAGGTCACTGGTCATTTTTACCAGAAATCTGGAATTTTCATTTGGTGTTTTATGTATCTCAGTATCTTGGAGCTCAGGAGGTGAAGAGTCACGGCCTTTTGGAGGAGTCGTGCAGCCTTGTTCCTTCACGATTCTTATCTTTTTGTGTATCTTTTGTGTTGGGTATCTCTAATCTTTTTGGGGAGTAGGGGAACCTTCTTGCTAAGCAGCCTGGTCCTGTAGGCTCCCCATTACCACTCAGCAAGGAGAAAGCAAGCTGTTTTGAAAGCAGCTTCTGCTTCCTCTCCTCACCAGGCTCTCCTCACCTGTGTGCAGTTTACTTCTTGGCTTGTAGCAGGAATTTGAGAGCATACTAGCTGGAGGATAGTGAAAACAGGTGCCAAAAAATTTATGAGATGCTGTTCCTTTTAACCTCATGTTGTAGTGAAATACCTCAAGGTAGGCACTTTATAAAGAAAGGAATATTATTTGGCTCAGATTCTGCTGACCTGAAGGTCCAAACAGCATGGCATGGGCAACCTTGTGAGGGTGCCCTCATGACTGTGTCATCATGCGGGAGAAGTGGGAAAGAAAGCAGCTGGGTACAGCAGGAGCACACAGGTGCCGTGCCTTTCAGGGGCATGCTCTGCTGAGCATTCGACCACTGTTTGAGACCTGCATTGTTTGCAGCCAAGAGTGATGATGCTCTTCCCATCTCTTACTTTCAACTACCATTACTTCTTTAAAACATGATTTTGTTGCATTTGTGTGTGTGTGTGTGTGTGTATGTGCGCGCACACGTGCACGCACCTGGTAGCGGTCAGAAGACAACTGTGAGTGCCAGTTCTTCCACCATAAGCATCATAAGGACCCAACTCAGGCCATCAGACTTGGTGTGTAAGTGTCTTTACCTTCTGAGCCATCACAGCCTTGCATTTAAAATTTGTAATACATACAAAAGACACAGGAAGGTGAAAATAGAAAGGTAGGAAAAGATATGCGAGGCAAATATACTTAAAACCTTAATGCTGGGGCATAACCACCAAGAGGTTAATAAATGACAAAGCTACTGAAAATAAAATCTATAAAAGTGAGCAGATTATACATATGGGCAATTCACAGAAGGAAGACAAATGATCAATGATAAGTAAGTCTGGCTTCAAACAAGCAAATGCAGACACTCGCATTGAGAAGTTTTCTCCTTTTTCAAGCTGACAAAGACTAAAAACCCTGACTGTGTGCTGTCCTAGTTACTCTCTGTTGCACTGATGAAAAAAAGTGGGGAGGAAAGGGTTTATTTCACCTTCCAGGTCACAGCCCATCACTGAGGGAAGCCGGGCAGGAGCTGCAGGCAGGAGCTGCAGGCAGGAGCTGCAGGCAGGAGCTGCAGGCAGGAGCTGCAGGCAGGAGCTGCAGGCAGGAGCTGCAGCAGAGACCCTGCGTAACTCTGCTTCCTGGTTGCTCCCAGGAGCTTGCTCAGCTACTCTTCATCCACAGCCCAGGCCCACCTGTCCAGGGATGGCACTGCCCCGTGGGATGGACCCTCAGACGTCAATTAGCAATTAAGAAATTGCCCCACAGGCTAGTCTAATAGAAGAAATTCCTCAACTGAGGGTCCATCTTCCCAGGTGACTCTAGTTTGGGTCAAGTTGACAAATCTGACCAGCACATGTGGTGACAGTCTTGCATGCTGGGCACAGTCTCTGATGCACATTTCAGTACACTTCTGATGCAAAAACAAATTACGATCTTTCTAGAAGGTATTTTGGGAGTGCGCATCAAGTCTTTACAGTACATTTGAATTCTTCAAAATTCCTCTTCTGTGAGTTTTAGGTTCTAGACATAGACTGGGTGATCTGTTGATTTGTCTGTTTTAGAGACAGGGTCTTGCTGTGCTGTAGCCTCTGCCCCTCGACACACTCTTCAAGAACCTGAAGCTCCTAGGCCAGCAGATGACTGCCATCAGTACACAATACAGCCTTTCTTCAGAGCATTGCCCGCTGTGTCAGGACAGAGCAGATCGCTCTCCCTATTAAAGCCTTGTGTTTCCCCTGCATACTCAACTTGGTCTCATTTCTACTGTTTCTGTGCTAAAAGACCCCAAATCTCTAGTAACAAACTAGTCTTCAGTCCCATATAGCTACAGATGCTTACAGATAAAAGTTCTTATACACAGGTAACACACAAATGTATCTTCTGTGCTGCACCATTTACCCACTGGCAGTAGATGAGTGTGTTTTACTCTACTTTGCAGGAAAGCAGAAGGAAAGATCTGCTTCTGAGTTCTCTCAAACCTCCTCCATCAAACCCAGTCCTAGAGCCCCTAACATATAAACTCTCTGGAGGGAGAGCTGGTGGAGCCCCACAGTCCAGCAGTCTCTGCAGTGTGTGCAGCTGAGAGCTCACATGGAGCCAGATCACATGAGCAGAGACAGTTGCATCTGTGGCCATGGAAGGAAATGACTGATGGGTAGATTATGGCCCTCAGGTCATTTCATGTACTGACTCCCATGTGGAGAAGTTAGTGAGAACAAGCATAGCTAATTGGTTCCCTTCAGAAGTCTGCACAGCCCACATGCATGTCGATGGCTTCTCTCAGCCTGAGGACAGCCACAGTAGTGCTTACCACGTATCAAGTATCTCCCAGCCCTTTCTTCCCTCTCTCCCCCAGATCCCTCTCTGAGCTCCAGTCTGGTCACCACCTCCAGCTATCTGGTATCTCCTTGGGGCTGCAGAAGGAATACCTATGACTGGACTCACCTCCCTCACCAGGGTTCCACTTAACTTGGATGACCCTACACTTGCATATCCAGTCCACTCCCAGCTCTTAGCAGTTCCATCTTCTAGTGCCATTGGAGAGTAGACCTTCCTACCATCTCTACTGACATCTCCCTGACTCTCACTGAATGCTGGTGGGAACCTCTCACTGAATGCTGGTGGGAACACTGTAGCAGTTTGAATGAGAAATGTTCCTTTATGGGCTCAAGTGTCTGAATCTGAACACTTGGTCCCCAGTTGGTAGTGTTGTTTGGGTAGGTTATGGAACTTTTGGGACATGGAGCCTTTCTGGAGGAGGTACGTCACTGGGGGTGGGCTTTGAGAGTTCATAGCCTCATGCTACTTCCACACACTCTACTCCTGTGTGTGGCTAGATATGTGATCTCTCAGCTTCCTGCTCCTGCCTCCATACCTTTCCCACAGTTAAAGACATGGCACCTCTGGAACCATGAGCCAAAATAAACTCTTAAGTTGCTTTTGCTCATGATATTTTATCACAGCCATAGAAAAGTAACTAATACAGAAGTTGGTACCAGAGATTTGGGTGTTATTGTGAAGAACTTGACCATTTTTTCTTTTCTTTTCTTTTTCAGAAATGTGGAAGACTTTGGAGCTTTGGACAAGAAGAGCTGTTAAATTCTGTAAGCAGAGCTTAACAGGTCATTCTAGTAGGAACTCAGAAGACAGCAGTGCTGGGAGTGATGTGGAAAGTAGAGGCCTAGCTCACGATGCTCAGAGGGAAGCAAGAACAGCATCAGCAATTGGGTTAGAGACCATTCATGTGATATTTTGGCAAAGAATCTGGCTATTTTCTGCCCATGTTCTGAGATTTAAATATTTTATTTTTATTTTATGTGTATGAGTGTATTATCTCCATGTATGTAAATGCATCATGCCCATGGAGGTCAGAAGAGGCTGTCAGATTCCCTGGAACTGGAGTTACAGACCAGATAGCTGTCATATGAGTGCTGGGAATCAAATCTGGGTCCCCTGCAAGAGCAGCCAGTGCTCTAACCACTGAGCCACCTCTCCAGCGTCCAAGTCCTGAGATTTAGATGCTTATGAATAAGCCTGCACATTGGAAGGGAGAACGGGCCATGTGATCCCTCATAGTGTGAACCAGGGTTTGCTGTGCTGTATCTATCCCTGCCTGTTGCTCCATGTAGGAGGCTAAACTTCTGCAGTGACTACACTGTTGTGCCATTATATGGGACTGCATGGCTTGGATCAAAATAAAAGTTTCTCCAAATGGAGAAAAAAATGATGGACTAATTTCTTTGGTGGAGGAAATTTCAAGACAACATAATGTTGAGCCTGTGTAATGGTTATTACTCATTAGTATTATGCAGATCTACAATGAAAAAGCAAGTGGGACAAAAATAAATTACAACATATAGTTTAGAGAGAAAAAGAGCATAATGAAACTTAATGTTAATGCCAAAGTGTGTGCTCAAAGAGACCCTGTAAATGTTTAGGAGACTAGTGCCACTACAGAGAAACTCTGCTCTGCATTGAGATGATAGGAAGGGTGCCCTCGGGGTGAGACCCGACCCAGGTAGGCCTCCAGCTTCTTTGTGAAAGAGAGCCCAAGGTGTTTTCTGCTCCTAGAAAGCATTCCAAAGCTACTAAAAATGTGGTCTAATCAGGTAAGGGCCCATTCCAAGCTGGCAGCAGAACTTGGAAGTACTGCCCATGTGGTAATGGTTTTAGAGGCATGAAAGATGCAGGAGTAAGGGGTCACGGGTGTCTCCTCTGTGTCTCAAAGACCTGCTGAGGCCAGGCAACGTGTTCCAGGGAAATTCCCATGAGGGGCCATGAAATGTCATGGCCTGAAGCTGTATAAGTAAAGCCTGGGTTGTGGTGGAGAGCTTAAGACGTTGGAGACGTTATAGCTGTGAGACAGCTGCTAAGGAGAACTGCATATTGAGGCTGGAACAAACCAAGGAAGGAGATGTCTGTTTCGGAAGAGAACCTGGAGGGATGGAGCCATCTTTGAAACCGAAGCCCCAGATCCTGGACATGGAGCTACAGGACTTGGTGTTTGCCCTGCTGGGTTTGGAGCTTGCTTTGGCCCAGCATTTCCTCACTATGCCTCATTGCTCCCTTCTGAGATGGGAATATGTATTTTGTGCCACTCTATATTAAAAGTATGTAATTTGGTTTTGCTTTTACCAGGGGAGACATTTAAGAGATTGCCTTGAGTCTCAGAAGAGACTCCAGACTTTTGAACAGTTTTGAGACAGTTAAAGATTGTGGGAACTTTTAGGGGCTTGAGAGATGGCTCAGCAGTTAAAAGCACTGGCTACTCTAGCAGATGACCCAGGTTCAATTCCCAATACCCACATGGCGGCTAACAACCATCTCTAACTCCAGTCCCAAGAGAATTCGACACTCTTTTCTGATCTCCATGGGCACTGCATGACATGGGTGCACTTACATACATGCAGGCAACACACTCATATGCATAAAAAAGTTGGACTAAATGCCTTTTGCATCATGAGATGACCATGAGCCTATGGAGGCCAAGGGCCCAGGAGTAGTAGTTGAATGAGAAATGTCATCCATGGGCTCAAGGTGTCTCAGTAACTGGTCCCCAGCTGGTGGTGCTGTTTGGGACAGTCATGGTGCCTTGCTGGAGGAAATGAACCAAAGGGTGGGCTTTGAGATTTCACAGCCTTGCCCTACTTTCAGTTCCTGTTCTCTTGGCTTGATGATGTACTGTAATCAGTCAGCTTCCTGCTCCTGCCTCCTGCTGTCATACTTTCCTCACCAGTGTGGACTGGCCTTCTGGAACTGGAGCTAAAATAAACTCTTTCTTTTATAAGATGCCTTCATCAGGGTATTTTGCCACAGCAGCAGAAAAGTAACCAATACACCATTCCTCCACACTCCATTGCCAACAATCACAGAGCAACCTGAAGAGTTCCATGATGGAAGCCATTTGCTGAACATCTAAGAAAGACACTTTCAAAGAAAGCAAAAGAAAGGGTATGTATGAGAACAGGAGGGGAGAGGGAGAAGAAATGAGAGTGTCACACACTTGAGAAAACTAAGGGAGATCCTCTCTCTCTCTCTCCATCTCTCTCTCACCAGGCATCAGTGATATGGCAATGAGAGTGATGACGACAGTAATGGTGACACAGACAGATGATGATGGTGACGCTGCTGGTGATGCAACAAGGCAGAGTGTGCTTTCTACAAAATTTGATGGTTTTGACAGGTTTCCCCAGTGACATTCATAATGCTGAGACCCAACAGTTATTCCTCAGTCCTCTGCCCATACAAACTGTTCTGAAAGAAAACTTGCATGTGCTGATCATTTACATGAACAGACACAGCAGAATGTACTCTGGCTCTTCTTCATTTCTTTGGGCAAGAGTGAGCTCCATGGGTCTTTTACTTAAATGCTAACTTATGAAATTCCTGAGTCTGGATTTAAAGCTTCAGTCTTCATAGTTTAAAAGTGCCA
This sequence comes from Eospalax fontanierii, assembly GCA_035773235.1. Lineage (NCBI taxonomy): Eukaryota > Metazoa > Chordata > Mammalia > Rodentia > Spalacidae > Eospalax > Eospalax fontanierii. The sequence continues at coordinate 84,717,166 of CM069533.1, read as the reverse complement.
TCCAAGAAAGAGTTGAAGAAGATACCTTTGGCTATAGCGGACAAGGAGGGAATGTGTGCACAAATCCAATCTGAATGGATGCTGGGTGGGGGCCTTTCTCACGAAACCTTGTTCTACTACTGTGTTACAGTGACTGGCATGACATGGAAATCCATATCTGCTAAGGCCGGTCTTCTCTTTCTGTGGTTTGCACATTTCCTCTTGGAAGTCTTACAAGACTCTCAGATGTTAACTGGTGTGGTCCTGCGAAAACTGTCTTGAAAAGTTCCTGTAACTCTGATAGGTTTCTTACCTATGTCAAGACTTGGTTGTTCAATAAGAAGGCCATCATTGGTAATTTTCTTACACCCTAAATGGATTAAGCAAAAACCTGTGGTTTGCTGGGTAGTATATGCCTGTAATCCCAGTACTTGGGAGGCTGAGTCATAAGGATCTCCAGGTCAAGGCCGGACTGGGCTACATAGTGAGACTGTCTCAGAAACAAAAACAAAACACAGGTTTGGGATGTAGCTTACCTCGTATGCAGAAGGCCTGAGTCAAATCCCAGCACAGATCAAATAAAAATGGTGGCCTGTTGTTTATTGTTTAGCAAGTCACTTGAGTATTTAATAAACCAGTTCAATAAACACACTGAACTTTAATGTGCATGTAGGTCTGTGTACAGACAACTGTGTATTTCAGTGGATGTAGCTTTATATTTTAATCTCTGGTGGGGCTTCCTTACTGTTCTTGAAACATTTTTCATGAGTATTATGCATTATTTTTGCACCATAGACTGCAGATTAAGGTTGTTGGGTCACTGAAAACAAAAAACTATGGTATTCTTGGGCATGCATAGTAAGACATTTTTATACTTATATATTAATGTAAAAAGAAGTAGCATTTTATAAAATCCAGGTTTATTTTCTGCCTTTAGGTGATTTTCTAATTTTTGCCTTTCTCACATAGATTTTGCAGATTTTTAAATTTTTTTATTAGCATTGTTTTCTTCAAAAAAATAACATGATTACTTTGGAAGAATTTTTTGTAGGCTGGAGAATATGGAAAGGGAGTGAATAACAAACTCACATCACAGTGACAGTGACAAGCTTCACACTATTGCTGAAGCTTTGTAGTACAGCCTGCCAGTAAATAATGTTCAGAAATTGTAGTAGACATATAGAATTATGAATTTATATTCCAAAATACAATTACATATTTGTAGTTTGAGAATTATATCAGTTTAGTTATTACAGTATTTTCTTTTTCTTTTTTTTAAACTTCCCAGACTGTGATTTTTATCTCTAGAAGTTCAATTAGGTGTTGGACATTTTCTGTGGGACACAGGTGAAGGCACACTGGGGCTGTAGAAGACTAGTAGAAAAATAACGGAAAGCCTCTTGGGGCCTGGGAACGGGAGAGGTTCAACATCAAGGCCGGGACGCTCAGGACCACCTGTGCGGTCACGACCACAGGGATACATGTATATACATATATATGCACAAATATATACATATATACGCACATGTATATACATATATATACATATATACGCACATATATATACATATATATATATATATCCCTAACGTTCTTCAGTGTGGGTCCATCCGCTCCTGGTTAACTATCAGGAGGCCTATCCTTGATAAAGACTGTCTTTCCCCCTTCCAGCAGCAGCTATCAGTTGCCAAAATTTCTTCAGATATGTTGGCGTTTCTTACCCACTTCTCCTTTTCTATGTTGGTATTTTGTCTGACTTGAGATTACATGGGCTTTTGCTTGCTGTCACCATTGCTGTGAGTTCATATGACTAACTGACCAGCTATCTGGAAAACTGCATTTCCTTATGGACATCCATCACTTGTGACTCTTAACAATCCTGTGCCTCCTCTTCTGCAATGACCAGCCTTGGGAGGCAGAAGTTTGATATAGGTGTCTCACTGTAGCCCAGCTAGCTTGGAACTATGTAGACCAGGCAAGTCTCGATCTCACAGAAATCTGCCTGCCTCTGCCTCTGCCTCAAAGGTGTGCATCAGCATGCCCTGCTGCCACCACAGGCATTTCATCTTCTTTACTGCATCACCTCCATCTACTCCCTAAATGGTGGTTGTTTATACTTAGGGTGGTGGAGGTGAACTCTGTACATTAACTTATACCTGGTTTTCTCTAGACCCAAGTGCTGTTCATCGTTTCCCTTAGTTGATTCTCTAGGCAGACAGTTATCTTTGCCGAATCATGGCTTTCTTCGTCCTTTCCAGTGTTTATGTTTGCTGTATCACTGGACAAGGAGGGCTTAGTAACAGCGGCTTGTCTGCTTCTGAACCTCACAGGGTACTTTGGTATTTTGTGGAGGTGGATGCTGGTTGTTGGCTTTCAGCAGAAGTCACTCAAGAGGCCAAGGCAAGAAGACTAAGAGTTCAGGGGCCTGGACTACAATAGCAAGACTGTCTGAAAGAAAAAAAGAGGTCATAAAAGTAGCAAATGGTGCAGTTGATCTGGAGCCAGATGGAACTGGAGTTGGACAGAGTGTTTTCTGGGAGTGATGATATGAAAGAGTGCCCGGGATGTAGCTGTGGGAGTCCTTCATGGGGACACAAAAGGAGCAGCTTCAGCTGCTATCCCCCAGTAGGTAGATTTGGATGACTACTTGGGTGCAAAGGTCCTGCCGGCTCAGCTTCGGCATGGCTTTTCTGGGGCTGCCTGCCCACAGAAGCAGTGCCTCTCCACAAGGCCAGTCTAGCAAGCAGGGCCAGGTCCGCTGTGTGGGGCTAGTTCTAATTTAGTGGCAGGGTATGGGCTTCATGAGAATAGAGCTGGTGGGTTCCTGCATTAGCTACTTTCTCGTTGCTGTGACACAATACTGACAGAAGCAGCTTAGATGAGAACGTGTTTACTTTGGTCCATGGTTTGTGGAGAGAGAGTCCGTCATAGCAGGGAAGGTATGGAGGTTAAGAATATGAGGTGGCAGGTCCCATTGTGTCTCCAGTCAGGGGCAGAAATATGTGACTCCAGGTACTCGCTTACCTCCTCCTTTGATTCAGCTGTGAGAAGGTGTGGCACACCGTTCAGGGAGGTCTTCCTCCTGGGTTAGACTCTGAATCCCTCACAGACAGGCCCGGAAGTGTCTCTTCCAGGTGACTCTAAAGTCCAATCAGCGGACAATGAAGAGAACCGTTGGTTTTCATTTGGACCCTGTTCCTGTGACTCCTATCACCTGCTCCTGTGGGAGTTTCTGCGCACCGCTGAGATCCCTGCAGGCCACTGCTCCCGCAGCACTGACCTCTGCAGCACAGCCAGCAGGGCACTCCTGAGTTCAGGGGAGGGAAGCCCTGTAGCTGTGGCTGTAACCTTGCTGCCACTCTACTGCCTTTAGTCCTTGCTCCTGCTGGGCCCTTCTTCGACTTTCTGTGTGGCTCCCACTGGAGCCGTCCACGCTTCACACTATTACCAAGGACTCAGAGCCAAGGATGCAGAATACGTCTGTTTGGACAAGGATCTGGCAGCTTGCTTGACACCTGCGCCATCACTGGCGAGTTACAGAAGGGCCCTAGGCCTCAGTTTCTTTATCTGTGGATGGGAAGATGGTATTAAACGAAATGAGCATGAAACAGTATTAAGCACAGAGCAAGCAAGGACACAGGAGATTAGAATTTTTATTCCTAAAAGGTGGAACAGAGAGAAAGAAGGGAGTGAAGGAACCCTCCTGTACAGAGAGAGAGGACACAAGGAGGTAATTTGAGGAATTTCTTTCCAAATCTCCATTTCAGCTCCCAGATAAATTATTCATTGTACACATGTACTGTAGTCCATTAAAATGAAAGAATACTTCTAAGGTAACTCTCACAATTACTCCCCTACCTTCCTAACTGTAAAGCATGAGATACATATTCCATGTGTTGCTACAGTGCCAAACTACATTGCAGTTGACCAGAGATGCACAGAGGGGCCAGAACTTCATGGCTGGTCAACCCCTCTGTGTGATGCACAGACTGTCATAACCGTCATGGACAACGGTGATGTAGCTGTGGGCACCAGGCATGCTGATGGTTTCCCTTGAACAATGAAGAAATGCCAAGCCACACTGCAGTGAAGGTGAAGACGTGCTCACTGCGGAGCTGGCCTTCTGCTCTGTCTGCCCATCTGAGCATGTTAGCACTATGCTGAGTTGGAGGGTGAGACATTTCAGCCCAGAACTGGACTCAAGTAATTCTGCTTCAGCCTCCCAAGAAACTAGGACTGCAGGTGTATGCCACACCCAGAAATTCATTTATTTTTATTAATTACTTGTGCGTGTTGTGTGTATATGCTTGTGTGTGTGCGTGTGTGGGGTCAGAGGTTGATGCCAGCTGTCTTCCTCAATCACTCTCTATCTCATTTGCAGGGTTTCTAACCAAACCTAGGGCTACTTCCTGAGTGTTAGGGTTAGAAGTATGAGCCACAATGCCTGGTTTATGTGATGTTAGGGATAAACCCAGGGTTTTATGAGTGACAGGTAAGCACTCTACCAATGGAGTTCTATCCCTAGCGTTTGTGTGAGTGTTGATTTCTTGTTTTACTAAGGTTTCATGGAAGGTGTGAAGAGTAAAACAGGGATGGGTCAAAGAACAGTAAAAAGGTGTCTGTTGGGTTCCGGGGAACCACTGAGAGTTCCAGAAACACTGAAGTTTGTCAGAATGCAGGTTGAAGAAAGCGTCATGTACTTGTCCACACAAAGCTGACAATGGAGCTGTGGGGCAGGGACAGCATAACGCTTTAGCTCTGGGGGAAGTGAGCACTGACAGACAATAAGCCTGCACCAAACTTGGCTCCACAGTGGACTGGGCAACTGCACAAGGTCATGGAGGAAGAACTGATTCTCTTGACCACTTCCTGGGAAGTGGGAGAAGTGCACAGCCCTCTGGCATCTGAGTGTCTCTGTGACATGTAGTGACAAAGAAAATGGTAATGTTTTTAATATATTTTATTATTTTCATTTTATGTGTATGAGTGTATTGTCTGCATGTGTGTAAATGCACCTGTGTTGTGCAATGCCCACAGAGGCCAGAGGAGGGCATCGGAACCCCTGGAACTGGAGTTATAGACAGTAGTTAGCCGCCATGTGGGTGCTGAGATCCGAACCCAGGTCCTCTGCAAGAGGAGTCAGTGCTCTTAACTGCTGATCCATCTCTCCAGCCCTGAAAACAATAATCTTTTATACTTGCTGGTGATGTTGAGCACTTTTTTGCCCCCATTTTGGGCAATAGCTGACATAAATAATGTATTTATGATTACATGAAATCATATTTATGTGTATGTTTTAACTGGAGTTTTCAGCTTATTTATACTTAATATGTACTTATATTGAGCTTTCTTAGTATTTGGATTTCACCTATCCTATCTGCATTTTGTTCTCTGTTTCTTTTTTCTTGAATATTCTGGGTGAAGCCCAAGCTTTACTATCTCCTTTTACTTCTTCCATTAGTATCTGTGTGAGGTTTCTTCTGGCACTGCTTACCTTAGAAGTCACATAGCATCTGAGTCACTGTTACCTCCAAGGACTATTTGGCCACACAGGCAGTGTGGCCTTAGCAGTGTCACTCCACTTGTTTCTTCTCTACCTTCTTATTCTGATGCTTTATGTTAATCCTACCTATGGTCTAAACTGAGGAAAACTGTTAGCAGATATGGAAGAATTAAAAATTACATGCAGACCACTTAAGAGCAACCTAACACATAGGACAAGTCGTGTGAAAAAAAATGAGCTTTGTATTTGCCCACTCCAGTCCTCCACTGTGTCCTGAAGACCCAGGGCTTTGTGTGGTCATCTTCTTCTTTGGTCTGAAGAACTTTTAGTATTGCAGGAGTACTTGGATGGATTCTTTCAGTTTTTGAGACAGGGCCTCTCTGTAGCCCCAGCCTGCCTGGAATTCATTATGGAGACCAGGCTGGCCTCAATATCACAGAGATCCTGCTACCTCTGCCTCCCGAATGCTGGGATTAAAGGTGCATAGCACCATGCCTGGTTTCAGGTTTTGTATGTCTGAAAACGTCTTCATTTTGTTTTATTTCCTGTAAGTCTCTGGACAGAGAATTGCAGATCGCGCCTATCTACTGTCTGCTGTCTCCTGCTGCTCCTTACCAGTGTGTCTGCCCTACTGCTGCTGGTTTTAAGACTTTTCTTTTGTCTTTCATTTTTTGAAGTTTGACTTTAACATGACCAATGTGTGCCTGTCATTGTATTAAAGATTTGGAGGTTTTCAAGCTATCTGGATATGCAGAGTGACATCTTTAACAGATATTTCTTATACCTTGTCACTTTCTCCTCTCGTTCTGAAAGACCAAAGCTGATGCACCGTATCCGTCTGGTGAGTTGGGGGTAAAGGAGCCCATGCTGTCCTCCTTTGTGCCTCACTCTGGCTACTTCCTTGTAGCATGTCTTCTAGTTCATGGATCCCTTCCCAAGTTACATTGTCAGTTTTAATATGGTAATTTTCCCATCTAACGGCCTTATCCTTTCCTGCAGTGTTCATGAAGCTCTTAAAATTCAATCTATCTTAGCACTCACATTCCACCCTTTAATCTATACGCTTGAGCATTTTAATATATTTTATTAATTCTTTGAGAACTTTATACAATATATTTCAATCATGTTCACCCCATTCCTCCCAGATCTACCTCCCACATCCCCATGCCAACTTCAACTTCTTCAAAAAAGTTTTTATGTTATGTGCATGAGTATTTGCCAAAATGTATGTTAGAGCATCATGTGTATCCAATGCCAATGGAGGCCAGAAGAAGGCCTCACATCCCCTGGAACTGGAGTTATGGATGGTTGTTAGCTGCCATGTAGGTGCTGGCATTGAACCCGGGTCATCTGCAAGAGTACCCAGTGCTCTTAATGCTGAGCCATGTCTCCAGTTCCTTTTTAAGGCTTTTTGGGATGAGTTCTCACTATGTAGCCCTGGCTGGCTTGGAACTTACTATGTAGACCAGGCTGGCCTCAAACTCACAGAGATCCACCTGCCTCTGCTCCAGGTACTGAGATTAAAGGCATGTAACTATGCCTGGCTCTTGTTGCTTTTAGTAACCTACCAAGTCCATTTTGTGCTGTCTATATACTGGTGGATGTGAGGTCATTCATTAGAATGTGAACCAACCAGGGGTCACACCGTTAAAGAAAAGGGACTCTTTCTCTTCCTGAAGCTACTAAGTGTTTACTGCTATACTTGAACATTTTTTTCATAATTTTTAAGGAGTCTCCAGAGTTTTCTTTGGTTGATTTCTGTTGAATATTCACTCTCTTGGGCATAGGGCACATATTCTTGTTTCCACTTGCTTAGAATTATTATGTGTTATATATTTTGTTTGAAACACCAATAGATCCTGAAACAAACATTTACTTCCTAAGAAGGACATGCTGTTCCTGTGTCAGACTACTAATGTGGGGATAGTGTCACTCTGATCTGTGGTTGTGTGAGGTCTGGATGTCACTGCAATTATAGTTTGAGGCAGATCACTACTGGCTTGTCTGTGTTTTGTGAGTAGGCCCAGAAATTCTCCTCCTTCTATGGGGTATGTAGAATGAACTACACAAGTGCAGGATTTTTTAGAGTTTTCCAGCTCAGCTGTCAGCCTTTTCAGATTGCAGACTTCTCTCTCTTTCATCTCTCTCTCTCTCCTCTCTCTCTCTCTCTTTCTGTATGTTACAGCCCAATTATCAGACTTCTGGGTTTCTAGAACATCACTTTGACCTCTGCTCTGTCCTGGCCTTCTGCATTCTGACTTTGGTCCTACCAGAAGGCAGGGGATGAGCAGAGCCCTCAGCTTCTCTGCACTGCTGCAGCCCTTTGCAGCTCAGGTCCAGGACGCCTTGGGTCAGTTTCCCACAGCTCCCAGCTGGCTTTCAGCGTTGATGTTGGCTCCTAGACACTCACAGGACTCGGGGGAGACCCAGTGAAAGATAGGCTCTGTAGGTGGCTCTTTAGAAGTCTAGTCTGCCATGCCAGTCCAAGTGTCAATGAAAAGTTTAGGTGGTCTCTTCTTCCCCATCTATAGATAGATGAGTTCTCTCCTTGCCTCCTTGGGGGATGAGTGTCACCACTGGTTCTTTTCTTTAAAGAGCTAATCACTTTCTGAAGTTCTCTTCATGTGGCTGTAGCCTCAGCAATCCAGTGAGTTCAGAGAAACTGATATTGTCATCTTTTCCTCTTGGCTCATAGCCTCAGTAGAACCAAGTCTCTTGTGTTTTTTTTTTTTACATATTTTTATTTTTGGAATTTATATGTAGTCTAGGCTAGCCTTGAACTTATTTCAATCTTCCTGCCCTAGCCTCCTATCGGCCTTCCAACTGCTGGGATACAGGCATATGGTTCTATACCCAGTTTTCTTTCTACATTAAAAAACTGTTATTTATGTGTGTCTGTGTGGGCACATATTGAGTGCCATGGTGTATGTGTGGAGTTCGAAGGACAACTTTGTGGAGTTAGCTCTCTTCCATCTTTATGTGGGTTTCACAGATTAAACTCAGGTCTTCAGGTTTGCACAGCAGGTAACTTTTACCCTCTGAGATATCTTACTGGATGCACTTTCTACATTTTAACTAGAAATTCAATCTTAACTTTCTCATGAATTAAAAAAATAGCAATGTTTCAGAATATTTGGTCCAGTGTCGAATGCAAGGTGCATAGAGGAAAGGTAGAGAGAAGTCATGCTACCTTGCATGGGACAAGCTTCTGAATGTGATTCCTCTAACATGCATCTGTGTGACCCAGAACCACAACTGCAAAAGTCCCCAAGTGAACTTTTCAGCACCTGTCAGTGACAATCTAACAGAACCCCACTCCAAAGTTGTTCCTGTTCTCCCAGGAAGAGGGTATCTCAAGTGGTTACTACAAGTAGGTGTAGAGTGTCTGGAGCACTGTAGGACTGTCTGCAGTGGGAATCTGTTGACTCAGATGGTCTGAACACTGTGAAACTAGGTATGAAGTAGACAAGATATGGTGTTTCATTTCATACTTGATGGAGACAAACTCCAACATTTATAAGCAAATTATTTTTGTAACTATTATTTCTTATTTATGGAGTATGTCTTGAGAAGTGAAACCCAGCTTACATCTGGACACTGAAGGTTAATGTGGCAGAGAAAAAATAGAGGCATGAAATGAGGACTGCTATGTTTTCTGCCCAGTAAGTCACAGAGTCTGAGTCAGTGGGGAAGGAACTTCACTCTTTAGGAAAAGCTAACAAATACATATGAATCATATTACAGGCCACAACAGCCAGGTTTTCTGATCACAAACATTTGCTTTCCTTTGCACATGAAGAATACATTCATCCTTTACTACAGGTAGCAATCCAAAGTCTATTCAATGAAAGCATGGAATTTGAAAGCTGGGATTCCATAACCATCATATTTCAATCCTGGTGTGGGAACCAAGGAACTAGAGAGTTAAATCTGCCACTTTACAAGTGCTGTGCAACATGAGACAGAGACAGCCACAAAAACACTCCATTTGGAAAAGGAAGAAGACGTGGTATATTGGTCCAGGGTATCTCTGGACTGTCATTAGGTGGACTGAGGGACCTTTCTCCAGGGCTGGCAAAGTGCTAGGATAGGCCCTGGATCTGTAACTTGGGAGTATATTCTCCATGGCGGGTTTCCACTTTCTGGGACTTCTTTCCACTGCTCCTGGCTCTTGGTAGGGCAGGAGTTGTTATTTTTCTTGAAGGATGAGGATGGTTCTTAGACTGCTTCTTGCTCACAGAAGACTAGAAGTCCAGGGGTTGTTGCAAGTCAAACAAACTACAGAATATTTTAGCCTAGGTTGGTGGTTATGTGGGAAGTACAGCCCTCAGAAATGATATTAGCTCCTTCTGCTTAACTTCAGTCAGCTTCAGGTACCTAGAAAACACCCACTTAGAGATGTGTCCTCTCTCTAGGCGTCTCTGGAGGCACTGCACGTAATCAGGAATTTGTGGTAGAGCCGCAGGCTTGTACTCTTTACTGTTGCTGCTGAGTTATGTCCCCCAGGACTCTCCCCTGTCAGCATCAAGACCACACTTGTTTTTTACTTCACAGGCCTTTTAAGGCTTATCTTTTACTGGCTGGAGATGAGACTCATTGATATAGTCTAGTCAGCAAGACTCAAGTTTCTGGACTCTTTCTTACCTCTGACTCATTTCTACCTGTACACCAGCTACTTGTTTCCTGAGTTTGCCTGTCTTACAGTACCTGGTCATGGGGAGACCGGAGCTATCAAAGCATTTTCTTCTGTTGCCTAATTCTGCCTGAGCTAAAGCTACAAGCGCACTGCTACCCAATTCCATCCCCAATGGACAGCTTCTCCTTGCTGCCACCTGGCCTGAAGCTACACCACCTTTTAGGATTTACTAATGCAACATTTAAGGAACTGATTCCCAAGACACCATGCTAGCCCAGGCCACCCTAAAGCCTTATAGCCTCACAGCAGGAATGGTTTCTCTTTAATCTTTTTACAATTTCATTACCAGCTGTGGTCTCACAAGTGATTTCCACTGAACCACATCTTTATATGTAGCTACACAATTGTCAAAGATTTCCTACATTGAAAATGTTACCAAATATGTCTTCTTATTTGCCTTTCTGCTTTTTGTGTTTCAAATAATACAGCACTTGGAGGGAACAGGCATTTTAAGTGTATTTGATCTGCATTTTCACCATGTGCTATTCTAGTCCTCTGTTTAGAACATAAAAATCATCTCCTCAGCACTAATTATAGTATAAGTCACAAACACTGAATTGCTACTGCTGTGGGGATCAGAAGCAACCACCGTTAGAATGCAAACATGAACAGTTGCTTATTTTGAAGTTCTCCCCTGAACTATCATAAGCTAGTAAAGCACAGGGAAGACGTATAATACTTGAACCAAGCATGGACTCCTCAAGTCAGCTCTGTGCACAATCAGCTTGACAAGAGTCTGAAGAGCATATTTCTGCCTCATACATTAAACCTTTGCCAAAAATCAGTTGAACATATCTGTGAGGGGCTCTTTCTGGCACCTCTTCTGTCCATTGATCTACACGCCCACCTCTCTGCAACACCAACTCTCTTGATTACTGCACATCAAACTGCACATCAGGTAGAGAGACGATAGTTGTGGCTGCTCTAGGCCTTCCCCACATGCTTTCCATTGACTGCTTTAGATGTTCTAGGCCTTTCTCTTGTGATTTTCCATGTACCATTTTGGAATAAAGTCCTCTGTAGAAACAACCTACTTGGGCTTTCATAGGAGTTGCATTACAAACATATGGATCAATTTAGGGATACTGACATGCATATACTGAGCTGTGGACGCCACAAACCCAGTATGCTTCTTGACTTATTAGATTTTTAATTCTCTTCACTAGCATGTTCCAATTTTAGGCATACATATTTCTTAATTAAATATTTAAGAACAGATACTCCTTGACTTATGAATGGGTTAAATTCCAGCAAACCTATTTTAAATGGAAAATATTTTAAGCTGAAAATTAACTCAGTGTACCTAACCCGCTTAACACCCTAGCTTAGCAATACAGCACACTGTAGAGTGCCTGTTTCTCCATGTCTGAAAGCTGTGCCTCACTGCTCCTTCCCAGTGTTGAGGGAGAATACCATGTTGCTTATCACTAGCCTGGAAAATTATCAAAATTCAAAATCTGATGTCTGATTTCTACTGTAATATGTGACTTTCCGACCATGGTAAAGCAAAAACATTCTGAGATTGAACTGTTCTCAGGGGGTTGGCACGACTGGTACACATGTGACTATCTTTGAAGTAGTTATAAATAATGTATTTTAAAATTTCACTTTTTGCATTTGTTGTCCATGTGTGTTGATCTTGGGTCTTGTAACTTTGCTGAATACATACATTAGTTCTAGGAATACAAAGCTTTTCTGGTATGTTCTTTGGGATTTTCTATAAACAATCATGTCATCCTTCTTAATCTATTTATTTGCCATTTCATTATCTTATCTTTTGCAGTGGCTTGAAACTTAGTGTTTAATATTAATGAATTGTTCCTCATTCAAGGAAAAAGCATTCTGACTTTCCCCATAAATGTGCATTTATTTCTAACTGATGTTCTCTATCAAAGTGAGCCTGTCCTTCTATTTATAACTTACTGAGAATTTTTATTATGAATGTTGAATTTTGTCAAATGCTTTGTCCACAACAGCTAAATATGATGCTGTTCTTTCTATTCTTTAGTTTGATAATATGGTGGGTGGTATTGATGGATGTTTGTAAGTGGAAATACTACTTCATCTCTGGAGTAAGTCTCACTTAGACATGATGTATAACTTAATACCATGCTGGATTTGGTTTTCTAGTATTTATGAGGATTTTTAAAGTCTAAATTCATGAGTGACATTGGTCTGCACTTTGATTTGGTTTTTTCTTCTCTTTGACTGGTTTTGGCATTAGTGTTGGTACTAGCTTCATAGAAGGGATTGGAAAGGGACCCCCACTTCTGTTCTGTATAAATTGATGTCAGTTCTCCTTCACAGGCCTGGTAAAATTCTCGGCAAAGTCATCTAAGTCTGGAGATTTCTGTTTCAGGAGCTTTCAAGTTACAAATATAATTTGTTTAATAGGTATAGAAATATTCAGGAACCAATTTCATTTTTCTTAGTTTGAGCAGTTTGTAGTTGTGAAGAGATTGGCTTCTGAGAATGAAGTTGCTCTAGCAGCCCTTGTGCTCTGAGCAGGGCTGGGCTGGGCTGGAGGACACAGGACATGGGGCAGTTTTCCAGCTTTAGGTAAGGAGGCCTATGTTTGAAACAGAGGTGCAGATGTCTGTGGGACATAAGAAGTCTTTGGAGTGGTTCATGACTAGGTGTCAAGGACACTCAGGGCCCTGGACATCCAGGCAAGATGACTGGAGTTTCAGATGGACTTTTTCCAGTGCCTAGGCTAAGTGGTTATGGGGATCACTCTGGGCTTAAATCCATCAAGTAGAGAGGCGAGGGCCAAGGCATGCTCAGTCCAGAAAGGATAGCTACTGGTGCTGAGCAGAGGTGAGAGAGCCTATGTGACTCTTCACCTATATCCCTTAGCTCCCTGATAGCTGAGGCCTTGAAGCTCAGCATGATGAAGACAAGATTCAAGACATCACTCCATGAGTGACAGGCACAAACAGGTACCGGGGGTGGGGTGGGCATCTGAGCACAGGTCCAGGCCCGTGAGGACCAGGTAAGCACATAGTAGTGCCAAGACTCAGGAAGGTGACATCTGAGAGCGGGCTCTGACCAGATTAGAGGCTTTGCATAGGCTTAGGAAAAAGCTAAGGAGGAGTATAGAGGATGGGAACAGGAGAGAGTCCCTGCAGAAGGCAGGTGGTAAGACTCTGATGAGGCTTATAAATCAGACCAGTTCCTGTCATGTCCTTCCATAGTGTAACACACCTTGTTTCCAGTCAGGACCCTCTTCTTGTGCTGCATAAGGTTCTGCTATTTCTTGTACCTGACAGCTTTCCTGATGCTCCCATCACAGTCTACTAGAACCCACTGGTGAACCCAGCTTAGCCCAAGGCAGGGTTAGCATTCTCACCCTGTCTCCGTTACAGGGTGGGCTTTCTGACTGTTATGATTCTGATCAGAATCTGTGGTGCTGGTGCGGTTCAGGGAAAGCTTAACCCCGCTCTCTGTACTCATTTATTCAACAGATGCTCTGTGAGCCCAGGGCTTAGTGGGACAGGGTAGGGTTAGGGTTAGTTCTCTGGGTGATGGGTATTAGACGGGGAGGAAGTGAGCTGGGAAGGTCAGGTTGGGGTATCACAGAAAGCCTGGAAGTCAGGACTGCAGTGCATGCTTGGATGGAGTTGGGGAAGGACCTCCCTGAGCACAAAGGAAAGAGAGGTTTGGGTGAGGGGAATACCAGTGTGCTGGGGGCTGGCTAGAGAGGACTAGGGAGTGGGCCATAGCAGCCAGTACCTAATCTGGAGAGATGCAGTCCTGCCCTGTGATAGTTATCTGCCTCATGGAAGGGAGACAACAGAGACAAGTATTTGAGAAGTACACGCAGGGCCCTGTCTAGGCCAGGGACAGCTTCCTGGAGGGCTACAGAGGGAAGCAGGTGACAGAGGAGAGGGAGAGGAAAGAGGAGGCTGCAGAGAGGGCACAGTGACTATAGGGACCCTCCACTAGCAGCTACCCTGCTCCTCTTTCCTGCAACAATGAAGACTCTGTGCCAGCAGAAATGTATCTGTCTAAGTGAGCACCCCCAATTGTCCAAGTCCCTCACAGTCCTGAGCTCCTCCTCAGGATCAGGGGCAGCACAATTGGCAGGAAAGTGGGGTAGAGCAGATGACTCCAGGGGTTCCAGGAAGTACCCTAGGCCTGCAGATCAGAGGGATTTGTGAGATTAGAACCATGCACCTGCTCTTTCCACCTGCCTAGGAGATCAGTCCTCTACTGGGAGGAAGAAAAGCCAATACCCAAGAATGGTGTCTTAGAAAAATAAGAGGACTCTGATGGTAGAGCAGCACTTCTCAGCAAAACCTGAGGCCTATGGCTGCTGGAGTTCTCACAGAGTAAGCCCCAGGGTTGGGGGCTGCCCCCGAGGCTGCTGTGTTCCTGCCCTCTGGCAGTGGCAGTGGTGAGGTGGGCACCCTAGCTGGTTACTCTTCTTTTCAAAACTATTCACTACTAGAGAAAAATAAATTTCTTTCTCATGAAAATAGCCTTGGAATAACTTCAGACTTCTAAAATCATGTCAACATTCCTGCAGATCAGATAATATTATGCCTTGTTATCTTACCACTGTGAAGTCAGGGTAGAAAATACATCATCTCTTTCAGATTCCTGGAATAACTTCAAGAGTTCTGGATCTCCAGATAAATGTGCAAGAATGCGCAATTCAATCTGTGAAAAGTCTGTGAGACAGAGCTCTGGGTTAATTCTGAATTCACCCATGGTGTCCCCATTGTTGCTTTATCTCCACCCACCCCCCCAGACTGCCTCCTTGCATGCTCAAGGTCAGTCAGTACCCTCCTCCCATCTACCGGATTCCTCTGGCCTGAAGTCTATTGCCCTTTCTCTGTGTTAGTAATTCCAAAGACCCCCTGTGAGGTCAGCAAAGCCAGGGATGGCAGTGTTCATTCATTCATTTCAGTTTCAGGAAGGGCCTTCTATGTGCCAGATTTCTGCTGGGATGTGTCAGTGAACAATACAAGCATATCACCTTCCTCCAGGGAGCTTACATTATAGGAGACAGTATGAGCAAATTATATGGTAGAAGGAAGACATGAAATGGAAATGATGGATGTAGGTAAGAAGAGAGAGAGAGAGAGAAGCAGTCAGTTCCCCTGTATCTAGACCTCAAGAAAATGACACTGAACAAAGACAGAGGTGGGATCCAGAATGGCATCTGGGAAGAGAAAGGGATATGGGGCTTGCAGTTCAGAAGCACAGTGGCCAGCAGAGCTGCTTTGGGTCAGGAGGAGGAGGGAGTGGGAGGACTACAAAGGAAGGGCAGATGGAAGGAGCTGTGCAGGGGTTCTCTGGGATCAAAACACAGAAAGAAAAGGGACCCTAAAGGTCAAAGATCTGCTATTATTTCATGTGCAGAAGTAATCTTTGCTTCATAGAAATACTTGCTTTAGAATTTGTTTGCAGGACACAGTTGTGCTTGAACTGCATGAAAGTGAGCTAGTGACATGGCATCCCATCATCCCTTGCATCTTACCTGCTGCCAGGAAGCTGTGGCCTCTGGAGGAAATAAACGGGGCTCTTGGGGAGATCGTGACAGTCTCTTCTTCACCTGATTGTCATTTCAAGAGTCTGTGGTAAGTCTATCAGCTACTTGCAGCTGCTCTTCTTTCACAGAGATTCACTTGCCTCTGTCTCCAGAGTGCTGGGACTGAAGGCGTGCACCACCATGCCTGGCTACTTGCAGCTATCTTAATACAGTTATTTTAATATCATCCAAAACCAAGAGTCTAGATTTTTAATTTTGAAACTATTTCTATTAATATAATCTTTAAATAGCACTACTACTGTGAGCTAATAAAAATTTCTATTATCAAAATTGTCTGTTCTGTCTAGAATTGTGATGAATAAAGGAAAAAGTCAAATACTGATGCCCAAACTTGTTCCAGTAAAAGCAATGTAAAGAGAACCTCACCAACTGGAGAGCTACGTAGAGGGCTGCAGCCATGGCTACCACAGCAAAGGGGAGCTGAGGCACAGGAGCTGTGGTCCTCTTCTGGTCCCTAAGGTGATCATGTATATTCAGAGAGGAGCACTCTTGGCACTCGGTGGTATTGCTGTGCTCTCCTGGCCCATGCCCACAGCTACAGGGCAAACTCACCAGGTCACAGGTTCCTGGGAGTGGGTATCCCAGCATCTTTCACCAGATTAGAACATTTCCTTTTTCAGAAATGTGACCACCAGTGTTTCAGTGAAGTGGCTCAGAAGAATTTTCATATGCCTTTATAAACATCTCCAGAAGTTTTTAGACTTAATAGAAGCCAGTGCTATTGTCTGTATTTGTTTGTTCTTTATTGGGAAGCTGGTGGGGGAAGGATGATGGGAGGGGAGATACTTCCCTGGTATAATTACCATCTATTTTAACAGATAAACTGCTAAAAGGAGATAGCATATTGCTTCAGCTGCTTTTTAAAAAATTTTTTTCAATGTATGTTTAAATCCCGGTTATGCAAATATTGAGGAAAACTTCAGGAAAGTAAACAGCTGGTTTAATAAGAAAGTAATTATAAACACTTCTGAATTTTTAAGAAATGTTCCCAAGATTTTAACAAGGTAAAAAAATAAAGTGTTACCTTTAAAATTCTGAGGCTTAGAAATCTGAATTGGATGCTTGGAGATGCCTTGTATATTCTGTTAATAATAAGAGAGCAGTGTTAGCTTAAACATCTACTCTTAAATTAATCTGTACCACTTAAGAGTATTTAAAATACATAATATTCTTGTCACTGAAAAGATGGCTCAGTGGTTAAGAGCACTGGCTGTTCTTGCAGAAGACTCAGGTTTGAATCCCAGCACCCACATGGCAGCTAACAACCATCTGTAATTTCAGTCTCAGGGGATCTTATCCCTCTTCTGATCCTCCTCAAGCATTGCACGACACGTGTGCACCTACCTACGTGCAAGCAATGCACTCATACACATAAAATAAAAATAATAAGTAAAATATTAAAAGAAAACACTGAGGGTACTCTCAAGGACTCTCAAGTAACTGGACCTACCTGACAACCAACAGCATACACATTCATTTCAGGTATGAAGGGAAACATTTATCAAGACAGATCAGGGTTGGGAGATGGCTCTGTGGATAAAGTGCTAGCTGTGTAAGCATGATGGCCTGGAATTAGATTCCCAGGACCCATGTAAAAAGGCACAGTGACACAGTCTTGTAATTCCAGACTGGGAGGTGGAGACAAGAGGACCTTGGGGGCTTGCTGGCCAGCTAGTTCTGCAGAATCTGTGGGCTACAGGTTCAAAGAGAGACCCCGTCTTAAAACATAAACCAGAGGAAGACAGAAAGACACCTGACATCAACCTCTCCTCCACACACATGTGAATATTCGCATGCATGCACCTCCTACACAAGTGCATACACACAAAACAGATCATATGTGGGAAAACAAAATTTTAAAAATATTTTATGTGTATGAGTGTCTTGCCTGCATATATACTAGTACACCACATGCATGCAGTTCCTGTGGAGGCCAGAAGAGAGCATCAGATCTTCTGGAACTGGAGTTAAAGATGGGTGTTAGCCATCATGTGGTTGGTGAGAACTAAGCTTGGGTCTTATGGAAGACTAGTAAGTGCTTTAAACCACTGAGCCATGTCTCCAGCTCCCAGAAACCAAATCTTAAAGAAGCAAATTTAATCCAAGTATGTTATTGGATAATAGCAGAAATAACTAGAAACCAGTGTCAGAGAGATACCCAGTCTTTAATCTCAGCACTTAGAGGTAGAGGCAGGAGGATCTCTGTGAGTTTTATGCCAGCTTGGTCTACATAGAGAGTTCCAAGCTAGCCAGGGGTACATAGTGAGACCTTGCCTCAAAAACAAAACAAAACAAAAACCCAAAACAAAACAGAAAGATAGCCAGATGAGGGCATTAGAACCCCGGAAACTGGAGTTATAGATGGTTATTAGTCACTATGTGGGTACTGGGAATGAAATCTTGGTCCCCTCTAAGGACACTCTTAATCACTAAGCCATCTCTCCAGCCTCTGTATATCTTAGTTTTATTGTAAAACACTAAGGTTTTTGAAAGAAAAAAGGTTTGTGATATTGAGCTAATAAACAACTGAAATTCTAGGTTCCATCAAGTTAAAGAAACTTTGGTTCAGAGTCTCCTAACTGCTGAAGGTGCCAAGAATGAGTGGCTATGGTGCTCAAATGTGGAGGGACATCTCTACCCGCCGCCCCATACTAAGGCTCAGGGAACAGTGGGAAGCCAAGGCCTCATCCCTAGCTGAAGAGCTACTGGCAGCTGAGGACTGCTGGGGAAGGAACAGTCATTTTTCCTTGGGTGGCTGGTCACTGGCAGGTTCCCCATGCTCCAGTGGATGACCCCACATTCATGGGCAAAGGGGCAGCACTAATTAGACTCAGTGGATTAAAAAATATAAAATAAAGGACATGAAGTTGAGAGGAAGATGTACTGGAGGGTGTCTTGGGGGATTTGGAAAGTGGTAGTTGGGGCAGATATGATCAAGAGACATTGTATGCATGTATGAAAATTTCAAAGAATAAATTTAAAAAATTATTTAAAATAAATAACTAATTGATGGTAATGCAAGGAGAGCCTTACAATGGGAGAATTTTTTTTTTTTTTTTGCAAATCACATAGATGAAAAATATAAAAAACCAAAAAACACTCACACAACAAAAACCAAAAGAAACCAACAAAAACCCACCTCAACAACACAAGGTACTCTCAGAATGGTAGAGTGAGGAGCTTGTTTATCAAATGAATAATATTCTGACTACCAAAGTCAGACTAGAAAAAGAGAAAAATGCTAGCCAATATGTCTCAAACATAGACACAGTAATCCTCAACAAAACTGAACCTAGTAACATTGACAAAAGATCTTCCTTTGTGACCAAGAGGGAATTATCTTAGGAATGCAAGGTTGGTTTAAAAAATCCAAAGTCAATCCATACATAATAGTCACAGAATGAAGTACTTTAAATCATAGCAGAGTAGGGAAAAAAAGAACAATTTTAAAATTCAACATTCAGACCCAATATGTGCCAAAATATCTAAACTAGTTAGAAAAAAAAGGGATTGTTCATAAAGAGTACACAACACAAAGCTCACTGGCTGGGAAATTTCACCATCTAAAGCTACATCACATGCCTGTGCTTGTCATGAAAGCATGAAACCAGCACAGGGCAGACTGCAGTCAATGCACAGCACTGCCTGTCAGAGCCAAACAGCAAGTAAGGGCACAGTTCCTGAACTCATTTCCACAGACTCTAACAAGTTAGTTTTAATGACAGTTTCTTTGCCAAAATAAAGAAGAATACATAAATTTTCTATTGTCCTGAGGAAGTAGCAATACATTTAAATTTATTGAATTATGAGTTCTAAGAAAGCAGGTCGCTAAATAAATTTCCATTTTTATGTTTTTTTTACAATAGAGAATATAACAGGGTAATAGAAACCTAAGCAAGGATTTACTTCATTAAATATACTATGCATTTGATCATCCTAAGGAAAGTTAGAACGCGTCTGTCCTTCAGTCATTGTGGAAGGCTCATCCTCGTTAGGGACTTTTCTTCCTATCTGTACTGCTGACGGCATCATCCCAACTACCAGACTCAAACTGAAAGACAATTTATGTTCTGATGCTTGTGATGGCCATTCTGTCCACGGTGACTTGCTGAAACATGAATGGGAATCTGGCATCCACTCTGGCCAGTAACCAGTGCTTTTCCAGCTCACAGGGCAAGAACAGCAACAGCAGCGTTAGCCATGCACACAAGCCAGAGAGACGCTGTACATGCAGATTAACACTAGAACTCAAAATCACTGAAGGAAAATATTTTCAGTAGAATTGTTTCTGTGAAATGTCTCCAATATATCTGGTGAGCAGAACTATTAAGACTAAGTAAATCAACTGTTTTTTTTTTAAGCCAGAGTTTGTGGTAGCGAGCACCAGAAACATCCATGAGATTGTCTAGCGACCTAAGTGTTTCTATTTTAAAACATCTTAGACCAAAGTTGTAAAGACGGAGTTGCCACGCGGCCCTACCAGTTTCACCCTGTTAGCCCCCCTTGGTGTCTGCCACAACAAACCCAGCAGGGTGGGTACGGTCACCTGCCCTCCATATTCAGCCAGCTTGCCTCACTCCTTGCTTAATGTTCTTTTTTACATGACACCAAACACGTCTCCTTTGGCTCCTTTTCACTGTGATAGTTTCCTGTCTTGTTTTCCAACACCATGACCATTTTAGGAAGACTGGTTGGGTAGAATTCCCCCCTGAATTGGGATTTGTGCTATTTTCCTAAGAGTGACTTAGGAGGAAGATCACAGATGTGAGGTGTCAGCCTCACCTGTCAATTCAGGAAAGATTGTCCACAACATCCTCTTGCTGATTTTCAGCCCCCAGAGGAGGCAGTTTGCTAGGCCTTTCCTTGCAAAGCTGCTTTGAATTTCCCTCTTTTCTAGACTATATGCTTGGAAAGCAGGTCACTAACCAGAGTGCACACTTAAGGCACCATACTGTATTAGTTACTTTTGTGTCACTGTGACCACACCTAATTAAAAAAAACCCCAAACCAAGAGTTCTTTGGCTTCCAATTTCAGAAAGTTCACTGCGTTGTGGCATGTCAGAGGGCACAGAAAAGTGGAGCAGCTCACTACGTGGCTGGCTAGGAGGCTGGGAGATGGGGATGATAATACAAAGACACTGGCTTTCAGTCCTTTGTCCCCTTGGTTCTGTCCAGGTCCCCAAAGTCTACATGTTGGAGGGCTGGTCCCCAGTGAATTATGTTTAGAGGAGGGCCCTGCATTCTGAGGGCTCTGGCCTCACAAATGTCATTAGCTGTTTATGGGTGAAAGCTTAACTGGCTATTGGGCCAGGGTAGAAATTTTAGGAGCTGGGGCCTCACTGGAGGAAGCTGGTCAAGTAGGTATGCCCTTGAAAGGTAAATTTTCCTTCTGGCCCCTCTTCCCTTTTTGCCTTTGCTTTTGGCCACCATGAAGTGAGAATCTTGGCCTCACTATGTTCTTTTTGCCATATTCTGCCTTACTACAGGCTCAGGAGAAATGGAGCCATGTCACCAGACTCAACCTCCAAAATTGTGAGCAACAGTAATTTTTCCTCTTTACACTGAGTATGTCAAGCAATGTAAAGCTAAGGTGGGGGGTGGGTCTCACAACAAACAATACTGATGCATTGCTAAGAATGGAAGTTCAGGCTGTATTTGTTGTCCTTAGTTGCTATGTAACATCCCATTTCTGTCCCAGGATCCCATTGAGGACACCAACTTGCATCTAGTGTGCTCTCCTTGATGTCCTCTTGGCTGTGCACCTTTCTCAGACTTGCTCAAAATGACCTTGACAGTTTGAGTGGGTATTGTTCAGGCAGTCTATAGAATGTCTCAGTGCTTGTTAGATTCTTTATCACAATTGTCCTGGGACTAGGGCTTGTAGAGAAAGACCACATTCACATCCAGGCACATAGGGGACACTCTCTACCAGCAGGACTCAGCACTATCACAAACTCAAGTATTTTTTTACAGTGTCTCACTATGTAGCTCAGGTTAGTGTCAACTTGCCATGTTCTTGTCTTCACCTTCCAAAGGCTAGGAGTACAGGCACACATCAGTACACCTGACTCATCTACATCCTTTTATGGCTTCATAGTTTATTTCCTTTTAATCACTGAATAATATTTCTCTGTATAGATGGGGCAGAGTTTACTCACCCTTCATTGGAAATCTTCAGTGCTTCCATGTTTTAGTGATAATAAAGTTGTCATCATAAGTATTTATGTACAGGATTTTTGTGTAGACATAACATTTCGGATAATCTGGTAAACATTTTGGAGTTTGATAGCAAGATCATGTGGTCTTTAGTTCTGTATGAAGTTACCAACCTTGGGCCTGTGATATGGTTCAGTGGGTAAAGGCACTTACTGCCAAGCCTGATGACCTGACTTTGATTCCCAGAATCCATATGATGTCAGAAGAAAACTGACTCCTGGAAGTTGTCCCCTGATTTCCACATATGTGACATGACATACACAAGTGTGTGCACATACACACAAATGTAGTAAAGAGTTTAAAAGTAACTACCAGACTCTTCAGAAGCAGCTTCATAATTTTCCATTCCCATCAGCAGTAAATGAGAATGTCTACTGCTGCATATCCTCAACAGAATTTTGTAAACTTCAGCTACCAGGTGAGTTGGAGAGAGGGCTCAGTGGGTAAAGGCACTTGCCACGGAAGCCTGATGACCTGAGTTTGATCCCTGGAACCCATAAAAAGGTGGAAGGTTCTACAACATCATTCTCTCACCTCCACATACATGCTGTAACACACGTGCCCACAAACACACATCACACACACACACACACACACACACACACACACACACACAGAATACATTTTGAAAAATTCAGCTACTAGGGTTGGGGAGATGGCTCAAAGCACTTGCTTATCTACATTTACCCATTGTCTCATGCCCTCACTCCTCAGGATTACACATTACACAGAACAGAAATTCCACTAACCATGAACAGCCTGGCCCATAGCAGGTACTCAATGAACTGGAGAAGTGAGTGCTCTTTGAGGCAGGACTGTCTCAAGGGCTCTGAAGCAAGTGAAGTCTGCAAGAAAAGGGGCTACAAGACTGGGTGTGTGTGTTTCCAGGCATCTTCCTGACTGGATAGATGGAGGTGTCCTAGAGAGAGGGCACCAGAAAGGCTGGCCCTCGGATGATGGGGCAAGAAAGGCAGGAAAGAGCTATACCAAAAGGCAGGCCCACAGGTGTAACCAGCTGGGTTCTGCAGGGTTCTGGCGAGAATGACAAGCTGATACCACCACTCACAGGAGAACCCTAGAGAGGAAGATTTGTTTAAAAACAGCAAAATTGCTGAGCCCTTTATTGATTGTGTTATTATTTGGGGGATGCCTAAAAGAAACTGAATGAAGGCTCATTAAGCATCTTGGTGGGCCCAGAGGTGATGGTAAAGGAGGTACTTGTACAGTAGCCAGGGAGAAAGGAGTGACCAGGGAGAAAGGAGGGAAAGGTGCTAACTCCTCTGTGAAGGGGACACCTCCATGGCATCTGCTTTTCTAGTATCTGGGTGAACAGGGCCAGAGAGAAGGGGGAGACAACCACAAGCTGTCAGGATGGCAGAGCCAAGATGGGTCACTGTCAGGGACAGAATGGGAATTGTAGAGCAGAGGAAATGGGCCAGGCCTCTTCCAGGCAGGGAAGTCAGGAGAGAAGTGTGGCCTGTCAGGCAGGAAAGGTAATAGCTTAGGCCATGGTCCAGGTGGCACAATATAACTAAAAGGGAACAAGGGACACCACATACCACAAGCCATAAGTTCTTTAGTCCTAGCCAGCATGTTACAAGGTGAAACAACAGAAAAGGAAATAGAAAGCACTCGAGGACTCTCCTTCCTCTGCAAGTGATGCAGGAATATGTTCATTCTACTCTAAATAGGGGCAAGAAATATTAAACCATTAAAATAATCAAGTATAGAGATTTTTAAAGTCATTTGGGTTCCATATAGTGATTTTGATAGATATTTAAATTACGTTATGTAGAAAGGCTATTCATCCACAAAGTAGAAAAACAGCATGCCAACAATGAGAAGACCTTGACAAATACTAATCAAATTAGCTACTGCAATGGTTTCAGGGCCATCTACCCTTTTGACATTGCAATATGATGTTGTCATCTACAAAGTTCAAGTTACACACATACACATATACACAAGTACACATGTACATACATACACACGCATACATATATACATATACACACAATAAAATAAATCACAAAAACTCATAATGTTTTATGTAAGTTTACAATTTTGTGTGGGGTTGCATTCACAGCTATCCGTGGCCACATACAGTGCATGGGCCACAGGCTGGACATGCCTGGATACTACATGATCCTGATGAAAACAGAGCATAACTATAACCCAGAGGAAAGTAAGGCTTGTCCTCTGGAGGTGCTAACTGTGCACTGAGGAAAATCTGTAAGAATCTTCCTCAAGGAGCCAGAGAGGCAGCTCAGAGCTTAAGAGCACTTGCTGCTTTTGCATAAGACCGGTACCCACATGTGGAGGCTCATAATGGCCTGTAACCCCAGCTCTAGGGGATCTGACATTCTCTTGGACATTGCACACACATGGCGAACACATATATATGCAGGCAAAACACTCATACACATAAAATAAAATGCAATAAATAAAAAGAATCTTCATCAAACAACTTAGGAATTTATGCTGCCTTGGAAGACAGCATAACCAATCTCCTATTAGAACTACTGAGATGAGGGATAAATGGCTTTTACATTTTTCTGATACATTCAAAGGGATATTGGTTAAATTAAACTAAACTTCTTAGAGTAGGTTTTAAATTTAAAACTCTTGGCCAGGTGTGGTGGTACATGTCTTTAATCCCAGCACTCAGGAGGCAGAGGCAAGTGGATCTCTTTGTGAGGCCAACCTGGTCTACATAGTGAGTTCCAGGACAGCTAGGACTACACACTGAGATGAGACCCTGTTTCAAAAAAAAAGAATGTTCAAATTTATAATTTATTTCTGCTGACGGTAGAAAAATTAATCTTGTCACCTGTGGAGGCTTCTGGTTGTTTGGGGCCATGCAGGGCCCTCTCTTCTTTTTTCCTTAGAAAATGGCCCTCTGATTGTTGTTCAGCATCCTGTGCCCAACCCTGCCACCCCCAACCCTGTCACACACACTTAAATTTTTAAAAAATTTATTCTTTTTACTTTATGTGTATGAATGTATTGCCTGCATGCTAAGTGCACCCGTGTTGTGTAATGCTTGCAGAGTCAGAAAAAGGTGTCAGATTGCTCTAGAACTAGAGTTATGGGCAGCTGTTAGTCACCATGTTGGTGCTGGGAATCAAACCTGGGTCTTCTGCAAGAGCAGTTGGTGCTCATAACTGTTGAGCCATCTCTCCAGTCCCAATAAATTAGGACTTGATAATTTTTTCTTTTTTGGTCTTTTTGAGACAAGGTCTCCCTGTAGTCCCAGCTGGCCTAGAACTCAGTATGTAGACGAGGCTGGCCTTGAACTCACAGAGCTCCACCTGCCTCCCACACACATTTTTAAGTCAGCTGGCAGACTCCATCACTGCTTGCTGAGGGCATCTGATAAAGGCACTTCCTCATACTTTCACAGAAGCTGGAGAGAGACATTTTCCTTCATACTGGAGAGAAACTGAGCAATTTCCTTCAGGATCTGCTAGGACTATGTAGAGAGCAGCAACAGGTATTGGGCAGAGAGGAGAGAAGCCTGACCCTGTGACTTAGACCACCAGGTTAAACTTTCCTGAAGCTACAAGTCCTTCCTAAAGTTGACACCGGTAGGTTGTTTAGTTTGAGTCTAGTTTTGTGTTAATTCAGCTAAACGAATACATAAATCATCAGTATTTAGAACGGGAATTCTGGATTCGGTGAGGAGCATGAGGTCAGCGTGGCTCACCTGTCTTCCCCTGGTCACCATCTTCCCCTCCATCTGTGGTGGGGGGGTGATGTGGTGCCCATATGACCCTATGATACTAGCAAGGATGGTCCATGCCAATAGTTTGGGACCTCCCCTTGTTGGATCTGCTGCCTTCTATCTGGGCTCCCTGCCATGTTTGCTTCTATGGGTGAAGTATCCACAACAAGCCTGTAGCTAAGGTCTGATGTCCTTCTTCTACCATCCTGGCCCTGGATTTGGCCTTGGTGACACCACTGTGTTCTGAAACTCTAAGTCTTCTCTATGGACCTGGTCTTAGACTGTTCTTGTCACAGCTTTCCTCCAGGGTACAGACAGAGTGGGTAGATGTGAGGGCCTTCATTCTCACATCAGAGGCCTATGGAACCCAGGAGCCTCTTGTTTTCATGGAGACTTGGCAGGAGAGCAACTTCAGGCCCTTCTTGTAAAACACGTGTCATGTGTTGGCTTGGTACTGCTGAAAAGACTGCCTCCCCCAAGCTTCGGGGCCAGGAGACAGAGCCCCAGGTCCCATGAGTGACACCTATGTAGGGTTATATGCTTTCCTCTGGCTGTTCCCTTTACCCTGATTTCTAATCCAGAGGGGCAGTGCTCAGGTCCTTCCAGAGCACACACTTTTCCCCACCTTGCCAAGTTCAGTTCTCAGCTCCATTATTTTCTCTTGTGGCACATTTCCAAGCTCAAAAAAGCTGCTACTATCCCTTCTCAACAAGTGGGTTCTGCAGGGCAATTTCTGAAATTCAACTAAGACACAAAGTGAACCACTTGTGTTGGTGAACATCTTTAATTCCAGCACTCAGGAGGCTGAAGCAGGCAGATCTCTGTGAAATAGAGACCAGCCTAGTCTACGTAATGAGTCCCAGGCAGCTTGGGCTACAGGGAGACCCTGTTTCAAAAAATACAAAATAAAGCTCAAGAGAGGGGTATAGTAGGAACTAGGAATTATCAAGCAGAAAGGGGAAAATGGAAACGGGGGTACTTTAACTGGGAAGGGAGGAGGGAGGAGGGAGGAAGGAGGAGGAAGGAGAGAAGACTATAAAAGGGGAGTGAGAGGAGAGAGAAACAATGCTTAGGCAGTATGAAAAACCAAGGGAAATGCATTTAATAAGCCTACTGGAAAAATATACACAGTACAGATATGAGTGCATGTGTATATCTGAAGGCTATATAACAAAAATTACAGTGACAAGTAATGGAAACTTCCCTTTGAATTGTTGGTCAGTGTAGTCCAAGAGACCTCCAAAATAATACAGGCTGTTGCCCCAGACCTTGATTGCCTCCCAGAACTTGAATGCAAAACTCTATTGCTAGAGACATGACACACTTCAGACACAGTACTTGCAGCAATTGAACTGGAAATGAACTGGAGGCCTCCTCCCTGAAGACTAGCTCTCATAGTATTAGAAGATACTATGCAAATTGCCTAGGAGAAAACCAATCAATGATCCTACCCAGCTGTAAATCCTACCCACAACAACCAGTCCAGCAAATTATCTCTTATAGTGCAGTAGTAGTACTTTTATCTGGAGGGTAATCAACAGCTGCCTAATTGGATTTAAAGCCTGTTCAATGGGGGGAAATCATGTGTGGTACTGTAAACATAGCCAAGGACACATGGCTGGAGAGGTCACTGATTCTAGAGAAAAGCCTACATCTGTCACTTCCCTAGACCAGCGTACCTTCTTGCTGTATTCTAAATACGTATCCTCATATTTATAGACAAGCATACCTCTCACCACTCATCAAAGAAGCTTTCTGTGGTAACAGATGGAGACTATTACAAAGTTCCACAACTGGTCAAATGCAGAGACTAAGTGACTGTGAGGTGCCCAGCCCCAAGTGACACATCTACAACGCAACACCTAAGGCCCAGGAAACATCATAGAAAAGGGAGCAGCAAGAATGTAAAAGCCAGAGGGACAAGACACCTCCTGCTAGTTAATGCAGCCTAGACATGACAGGGAAGCTGCACCCATGAAAGCTCTGCAGCATGGCAGTCTAACGAGAGCTGCACAACAACAAAACCAGACAACATGCTAAGGTGGATGGGGGGACTGTCATGGGGGTCTCAGCTCAAGTGGAGAGCTGCAGCAATCAAGGATGCTGAGGGAGGGAGAGTCAGTTTTCTCCAGGGACTAGCGCCCTGAGAGGTTATCTAATCCCAAATAGACAGCCCTAAACACAAGTGCACATGAGCGCTACTAAGTGAATTTAGCGCATTCATTATCTATCCATCTCTCTATCTCTATCTATCTATCTATCTATCTATCTATCTATCTATCTATCTACCTACCTACCTACCTACCTATCTGTGTGTGTGCATGCATATATGTTTATAAATGTATATATATATATATATATATATATATATAACAATAATAGTCAAAGAAGAGGATAAGAAACTGGGAAGTGGGGGGCATGGGAGGAGTTGGTGGGGGCCTGGGAGGGAAGGAAATAATGCAAAGACAATACCCATATATGAAATTCTCAAGAAGCTTTGTAAGAATCTAGATTCCAATGACCCTATTTTTTCTCCAGCTGCATTCTATTATTCACTTTCAGTCACTGAAACATGACTTTGGTTTATCTGTCTACTGGTCTGTTGGCATTTTTTCTCATAAGCATATTTTCCAAATGAATTAATATTAGTAGGGTATTAGAATAGTAGTCAATTCTACTATTTTTGACCTTTTATGATGTTTGATATTAGTTACTCTAATAGGGGAAAAATCACTACTAACTTTTTTATTTCTTATTTGTTACTTACTGGTTTAATTCTGGTTATTTAATAAAGTTCTGTACTCTAAAAAATACAAAGTAAGTGCTTTTAGATCTCTAGAGTCTGACCACCCACCTTGTCCTTGTCCTTATCCTTCTCCTCCTCCTCTTCATTTGGTTTTTGGAGACAGGGTCTCCCTGTGGCCCCAGCTGGGGCCCAGAACTTACTATGGAGACCAGGTTGGCATGGATTCCCCAGAGATATGCCTCTGTCTCGCAAGTGCTGGGTGCTAGGGTAAAGGCGAGCACCACCATGCCCAGCCTCGACACTTTTTGCTATGCTCTTTCTGTTCGAGTTGGGAGTCAAGTCTGAGAAGGACTCCTTTATTCTTAGCTGCCCCCTCTGTCTATGAGGGGGCCACAGGAGGCCTCAGCCCCAGTGGTTGGCAGTCTCTCAATAACAAGAGGGGCAGGAATGAATAAACATCAGATGGTATTTCAAACCCATCTTTGTGCTGGGAGTATTTTAGTCATTTAAAGCTGCTGACAAGGAGACTTCTGCTTCCAGGAATGAGGCACAAACATAGTTTCCCTATGCCATTAGGTACAACTAAACCCTGGGTCCTAAGCATATAGCTAAGATAAAGGAAACTGAAAGAGGGACAGAAGAATGCAGATTGGCCAGGGATACAAGATGCATAGAATGGGCGCTGAGGTTCACAGTTCTGTCTAACATGTCTCAGACTGGGAGCTAGAGAAGCCAACGGCCACAGGTAAAATTTCTCGCACAATACCACTGTCTCCCACAAACTTGGAAGAAAGAAAACTTTTAGACAAATAGCATATGATCTCTGTCAAAAACTACAGAAGACTGGCTGAGTTTAGCAAGAATTCTCCTAGCCAAGTTCCTCTAGTAATTTGCCTTGTACTGACCTCTCACCCTGCCTATGTGCCCTAAGTCCCTAGCCACCCTCTTGTGTCCAGAGTTGAGTTCAACCTTGCCACCGTATTGAAATAGTCTTGAATAAAGTCTTCCTGAGCTGTTTAATAACTCTGCCTGATATATTTTTTTCTTTGACAAAATATAACTTATCAAACTGTTTAGGACATAGCTACAGCAGCATTAAAACTTCATGCACAGAGAAAAGAAAGTCTTAAGACTAATCTAAGTTCTCACCTCAAGAAATTAGAAAAAGAAAAGCAAAATAAACCCAAACCAAGCAGAAGAGCACAAATAGGGAATAGAAACTAGCTAGTTGAAAACCGGAAAAAAAAAAAAAAATCAAAATCAATGAAGCAAATAGCTGGTTATTTGAACAGAAATAAAAGATCAGCATCAAGAATTATCTTGTGTACACCACCACAGACACCAAAGTCACAAAAGACTGGGGCCTACCATGGGCAACCATGTGGACTTCAGAGCCTGAACAAAGGTGCACGACACAAAACAGACAATGCAAAAATCTCCATGACAGTTAAGCGTAACGGTCCCTGGCCCAGGTTGCTTCATCAGAGGATTCTGCCAGAAGTTTAGAGAATTAAAATTCCACACAATATTTTCTAGAAAACATAAGAGGAAAGAACATTTCTGTATTCATTCTGTAATACTAGCATTACCCCGAAGCCAAAACCAGAAACAGACCAATACCCTTCATAAATACACAACAAAACATTAACACAAAGAACTCTGTCATACATTTAAGTACACATGCTCCAACAATTGCAATCAAAACACTTAGAAAAATGGAGATATAAGTCCACATAAAAACCTGTGCATTGATCCATACGAGATTTATTTATGACAGCTGAAACCTCGAAGCATTCAGAAGTCCCTAACAATGAAACTGTCAGTTGGAGATTTCAAGTCGATAAACTGCCCACAGGAACATAATATTGTCTTTCAAAATATTAAGTATTTTAACTATTTTCTTTTGAAATTTTTTTTCTTAAAATTGCAAAAATGTTTTTCTATAAAACACATTCACTGTCAAAAAGATTCTAAGGACTTTTAAATTTATTTATTTTTAATTTATTTACTTTCATTTTTTGTGTATGAGTGTACTACCTGCATGTGTATAAGTGCACCCATGTCATGCAATGCCCATGGAGGACATAAGAGGACATCAGATTCTCCTGGAACTGGAGTTATGGACGGTTGTTAGCTGCCGTATGAGTGCTGGGACCCAGGTCTTCTGCAAGAACAGCCAGGCTCTTAACCACTGAACCATTTTTCCAGCCTCCTCTAAGAACTTTTAACTAGAAGTCACTCAGTATATTCATCAAAATCCATGTGTTACTCTAGTGGAAAATGCTAGATCTCCAAGTAGCTAATACTGATATGTGCATGCTTGGAGGGAATCTCTTTATTTGGTGTATATGAGTTGTAAGATTAATGCAATAGTTTTTCCCTAAAAATATCTCCCTATCATGACAGATCAGAAATCCTCAGCACCTGAACATAAGACTCAAATTCCCAATCTACTTTTTCCTTCAGTGCGTCTGTGAGCACATGCAACAGACACTGCGCCTACTTTGGGGGACAAGGTGTCAAGAGTGGAGGTGATGAGTGGGGAGGAATGAGCATGCTGGGCCAGGGCACATAGAGGAGGCTCAGATACACATTCCCAGTGGGATTACTCAAAGTAAGTTTCAGAGGAGACCAACAGGCACAGACCTGAAAGCCTAGACCATGCATTTCCAACGTTCTCATATGACAGAAGCATCATGATGTAATTTATGATGGCAATATTCACAGCAAGTAATTACCCAAATGAAAATAATCAGATCTTCACTTCACACACAGTTAAAAATAGGCTTAAATGGAACTAAAGACTTGATATGAAATAGAAAACTTTGAAGAATTTGAGCATTTCTGTAATTCCCCTGCAAGGAAAAATAATGATACTTTATCCACACTGTAGAGAGTGAACCGGGCACCCATTTGTTCACTAGGAAACTTAAATGCCAACCCACCCAGTGGCCAGGCAGCATTAGTGAGGAACCCTGCACAGAGTTAAGAGTATTCATCACAAAACCATGCTTTCGTCTTAGCACTGTGTTTGTTTATTTATGTGTGTGCACAGGCGCATGCATGTGTGTGTGTGCATACACAGGTACACACATGCATGTGTGCCTGCCTAAGTCTGAAGAGAACCTCAGGTATCGTTCTTCAGTTGCTGTATACTTTTTCCATTTTATTTTATTACTTTACTTTATTTTACTGATGATCCCCCAGTGGTCTGAAGCCCCCAGGTAGAGCAGACTGGCTGGTCAAGGAGCCCCCAGCTATTTCCGCTTCCCCAGTGCTGGGATTACAAGTGTAATCCACCACACGCAGCCTTTTTAACATAGATTGTGGAAACAGAACTCAGATCCTTCGTGCTTATTTACTTGCTGAGCTATCTCTCCAACCCCTCAACATTGTTTTTAACAAATGCTGGCCACAGCCTGGTGTATTTTTACAATGATGTACTGCAGAGCCACCAAGACGTGTGGACTAGAGCTGCCTCTGTCAGCACAAATAAATCTCAAAGACAACATGAAGGAAAACAATAAGTGGTATTAGAGTATTACACACTAGTATTCATGTAACATTTACAGTGGTGAACAAAAGAGTCTCTCCTACCACTTAAGGACATGCATATGAGATGATAAACACTGCATTTGGATAGAAGGGCATCAATTTGGAGAGATGGGATCTAGGAAAGGATAACCGGGATTTCAGTGCAGCCAAGTGGCGTATAAGTTTAAACGGAGGAAGTGCTTACATGAAAAAGCAGGGGGACTAAGCAGATTGGGCTTCCCATGTGGGAATCAGAATTACAAGAAGCTGGAAAAGAAGCTGGGCTGAATGACATGTTGGGACTCAGGGGCAGAAAAGGGAAGAAGATCAGTGGCTTCAATGCCAGGTAGCACAGAAGGTTCAAGGAAACATGGTCATGTCAGAGTAGGATGGGCACCAACCTCCAGGCACTGAAAAACAGGCTGTGACTCACTGAACATAGCAAAGTAAAGAATGCTAAGGAGAAAAGGCACTCACAAAGAAATCAAAGTAAAAAGCTAAATAACATCTGGATGTTAACATTTCCAGTGAACACAGCTGCAACCTTAAAAAACTAGAAGCAAAATGAGAACTCAGGGCTCAAAGCAAGATGTGAAAGGTCAAATATTCCAAATTTCATAATGTTGATAAATTCTGAGCCAGCATCACAAGTGGCTCTGCAGTGAAATAAGGACACAGACAAAGTGCCCTGCTGATGTGAAACACTAGAAGGGACCTCTAAGTCACATGTGATAAGAGGTATTGACTGGAGTAATGTGGCTCCTGGCAAGAGCAGTGAGGGCAAAGGTTCTGGGCCCATGTTTGAAGGCTTTCGTGAAAATAAAGTGCTTCTGCACAGGACTCACGAAACAAGGACAAAAAATATGAACCCTGAGGTCTGAGCTGCAGAAAGAGACGAATTTAAACAGAAAGTAAAAACCTCATGGTCACCTCATGCTCAGGTGCTGGGTATAACAGGTCAGCATGAGAAAGAGACACAGCCATGTCAACACATCATAATCCTGGTAAGGAACCCAAGCCAGAGCAACTCAGGAGTAGGCCACAACAACTGATGCCTGCACATGCTGCACAGGTTTCTGTCTTGATGGCATTACAATCTAGCAAGGGAAAAACAAGTGACCAGGCTGTGGACAGAGCACAAGGAGAACTCAAGGACAGCAGACTGAGCCCTGACAAGGCTATGGTGATCACAGACCTAGTTCACTGGAGGAGAACACAAGGCAGAGTTTTAGATGCATTAAAATTTACTAGATGGGACTGGGCGTGGTGGTGCACACCTTTAACCCAGCATTCAGGAGGCTGAGGCAGGTGGGTCTCTGTGAGTTCAAGGTCAGCCTGGTCTACACAGCAAATGCCAGGGCAGCTGGGGCTACAGGGGGACCCTGTAGAAGTTTACTAGATGGGAGTTTGTACTCCCATGTGGGACATCTACAGCTGTTCTCAACCTAGCAATGATGAAAAGCAGATCATCCAAAACCATGACTTTTTGAGCACACTGAACAGCTAATTACTTGGCAGAGGGCTGAGCCCTGCATGCATGTGAAGAAATTACCATGGAAAGGACTCGGGAGAAAGGTTCAGTGCTCACATGGGAACCAGCACCTGCTCCCAGCAGCCACTCTTGAAAACCTCAGAGTTCATTGAACTATTGGCAGGGAAGTCTTTCTGAACGAGTGAAGAATCATTAGCTTTAGTTAGAATACTTCTTTAGACTTGCCAGCTAACTTATAAAAGCAAGATTGAAAAGGAATAAACTATTTCCAAATAACTCAGAAAAAAAAAAAACCTCAGAAAAGATCCATTACCCATACATGTCTATCATCCCCTGAAACTGTGAGTCAAAAATAAATCTTTTTCTTTTTAATTGTTCATTTAGGCATTGTTACACACCTAACACAATGTCCAAACTGAAACAGAAAATAAATAAAAAGGCAAAAAAATGCATCTTAGTGGGACAGAGTCAAGTGACCTAATATGGAAGAGGAGAAAGAAAGCAGATCATTGAAAGTGTAAGAATACTCAGCTGTGAAGAAAAATGAAATTCACAGAAACATGGGTGGAACTGGAAGATACTTTACTGAACAAGGTAACCCAGACCCAGAAAGGCAAATACTGCTTGTTCCCTCTCAAATACAGATCCTAGCTTCGAATTTTTAGATTTGTGTTTACATTGGAGTCTATAGAGGTCAGGAAGATAAAATGGGCCCACATGATATAGGGAGAGAGTGGCAGTAAGGGGAAAACAGGATAGCAGAACCCAGGAAAATAGATGAGGAAACACTGGGAGCTAAAGGGTTAAGTGGAGACGAGGATGGAGGAATGGGGGAGGGGCTGAGGATGTATGAAAGGCCTTAGGGACGTCCACTACTTTGTAAACCAGTTTAAATATCTAACTTTATAAAAGGAGTTTGACTCCAGCTTACACATTAATAATCCTTTCTGGTGAACAGCTTTGGAATGAGATTTCTAGATTTTTATGATAAAAATGGATTATATCTATTTCTCAGTTTTGGCCCTCTCCTAAATAATTTTAGGGTTACCTCTTTAGAAGGAGAATATTATAGGAAAGAATGGAATCTCCCCCTAGATGGAGACATGCCATTGTCTCTTCCATTAAGAATCAATCCAGTTGGGCAGATCCACCACCTGTACAAGGGATCACCCCTCAGGAAGCTGTGTTAATCTTAAACCATGATAAAGAGACAGGAACAATTAGCCTTTAAATGAGATAATACAGTACTTTTCCAGCTGTTATTTTATTACGTTTGTATCACAATATCCATATAAGCAGCATGCATCAATATACATCCTAAAATCCCAAACAGGAAGCAATCCCACATGGATCAACAAATGAGCTTACAAACTAGAGCACACAGATTGCATGGAATACTGCTTAGCAATAAAAAGGAAGAAAGCACTGAAACAGACCAACAAGCCTGAATCTCAAAATGATAATGCTGTCAAGGAAGGCAGACAAAAAGCAAACTCTGGGACTCTACTGACAAAACTTCCAGAAGATGTAACTGATTTATAGAGCCAGAACTGGGACATGCACAGGTTGAGGGAAGACGCTGTGAAGGGTCACAAAAGTACTTTGGGGTGGTAGTTATATCTGCTATTTTGACTGTATGGATGGCTTAATGGTTGAATGCATACATCAAAATTCATCAGATTGTTTATGACATATGAAGTTTCTAATGCATTAATTTTGCCTCAATAGAGCTGTTAAAAGTGAAAAAAAGGAAGCTGAAGTTCTTGTTCCTAGTGAAATACAGTAAGTACATGCCACTCAATGTAGTTATGAAAACTGGACAGAATGCACAGGACACTAACTTGAAGATGCTGACAAATTACAGAAAGATGTAGACTGGAGTAGCAGACCAGAATTGGAAGCACTACAGACAGACAGCAAACTGATCACCTGCCCTCTCCTCCCCTCCCTGGTACCCCAGGCTTGGTCCTAAACGTGTGGCTAGTGACAGTAAGGGTACAGTAGAGTGAGAAGCTTAAAGCCTCAGGTTTCAGGTTAGAAGACGAAGGAAAGGGATTGTCATGACCCAGAAATAACTGGGGGACCATGGTAAGAGCAGAGTTCAAGAAAACATTGCAGTTGTTTATAACCCACTGGGCTCAGCCTCCAGCTGTACCTGAACCAGCAGAATCCAGCTCAGTTCATTCCCCCAAATGGCCACCGGGTGGCAGCCATGAGGAACTATCTGAATGGTAGGGCATGGCTTTGAAAATAATGTAGGTGCACCACAGCACATGCCTGACAGGTTAGAATTGTGGTCTGAGCCAAGCCAGGCCAACAACTCACTACAACAAAAGTACCGATATTTCAGTGGAATTTTAAAATAAGACCCAGATTTTCAAAACATAATATACAAAATGTCTAGTGAGCAACCCCAAATTCCCAGACACACAAAGAAATAGGAAAATCTGAAGTCACACAGTAACAGATAGACCAAAGGTGTCAGCACCAAAAGGACACAAATGTTGGCCTTTTAAACAAAGTCTTTTAAATACCTATCATAAAAATGCTGCATTATGATTGCCATTCATCACTGATGAAACCAGCATAATCCTTTACACTAATGATTGTATCACAGTTCCTGAATAAACCCTAACCTGTTACTGCTTCATTGAGATGTCAAAATACGGGGATGCAGGGGACCTTAGAGACAGAACACTCTATACTTTGCACCTATAAGAAGCAGAGTGACATGGAAGTAGGAATGAGCTGAGTGATCTGGTGGTCATGACTTTCTGCTGGGTATGTCCGTGAGAAAACTTGCTTTCTGTGAGTACTACAGTTATAACAGGCTTTTAAAATATCAAAGGATAGGAGTATGGCTCAGAAGTAGAGATCTTGCCTAGCATGTGCAAAACTCTTCGTTTGGTCTCTATCAGTGAAAATAATGAGTTAACTGTATTTTTTTCACTGTAAGAACTCTGGTTATCTTGTGGCAGTGATGTCTGATTGAATAATGTACGGCTGGAGTCAAGTCTTCTCTGTAAAATACATGGAAGCACTAACACTTTGAGAAAGTAGAGGCAAACATTCAAATAATCTTGGATCGAGGAAAGCCTATCTGAGATGATCTGAAGACAACCAATCAGGGATGGTGGGGTGTGCCACCACATGGCTCACTGCAGAGAAGAGGGCTACATGTGGTTAGAAGGCACCTGACAGAGCTATAAAAAGAAAAACTGCAACAATGTCGGACCCTGGGATTGCAGAGCTGAAATACTGCTCCACGACACACAAGCACCAGTGAACAAGGCACATGCTCAGGATACTCTCTGCAGTGGGGCATGAACTCACCAAGCTCATCAGTGCAAGGGAAGTGCACGGTCATGATTTATGCTCAGAGGCAGCTGCAAAATGGGACTGACACAAACAGAGAAAAGCAAGAGAAAGAGAAAGACACCCGCTAGAGCACCTCCTTGACAACCACAGATGGTCTGAGGCTGCAGGAGAGTACCTGGCAGGTCTGCAGCACCTAAAGGCTCTGTAAAGTGGGATGGTTAGTGATCACCTCCAAGAGCGGAGGCTGAGAGATAACTGAGACCTGGGAGTTTGCATCCCAGAGCAGGCTCCCTGTTCCAGGAGAACATCTACCCCATGCCAGTCTCTCTCTCCTCCTCATGCAGCCACCTGAGGGAGGTCTGCCTGTCACTGCACACACTATATTGTAGATGCCTGGCTGAAGGCCTAGCAACTAATCAGGGACCCATGGGATGAACAGATGGGGAAAAGATGATTTGAATGCTCT
Organism: Eospalax fontanierii; assembly: GCA_035773235.1. NCBI lineage: Eukaryota > Metazoa > Chordata > Mammalia > Rodentia > Spalacidae > Eospalax > Eospalax fontanierii. Next base: position 84,679,935 of record CM069533.1, on the reverse strand, counting down.
TATTCTTTAAACTTCCACATTATTTTTTATCTCAAATATATTCATAATTATATATAAGTATGTATGTGACTTATTCATATATGTAATTCATACATTTAAATCTAATATAGACTCACACTGAAACAATAACGAGAGTTAAGATAAAAAATGAACAGTATTTTATGAACACATGTGCTGGAAATTTGGAAAGACAGGATGTTAATCATAGCTGATTCTCCATGATGAGTAAAAATGACTTTTATTAGTTTGTATTTCTTTTCTATACTTACACAATTTATATAAAGAGAAATTAATAACAAGTGCATGTTTACACATCCACATGTATGTGTGGGTGTGTGAATGTGGAGGCCAGAGGTCAGACTTAAGTGGTATTCCTCAGGAGCCATCTGCCTGGTTTTATGAGTGAGGGTCTTTCATTGGCCTGAAACTCACCAAATAGGCTAAGCTGGCTGTCTAGCAAGTCCCAGAGATCTTCCTGTTCCACTCTCTCCTGTGCTGGAATTACAAGGTCACACCGCCATGCTGATATTTTTATGTGGGAGCCAGGAGCTAAACTCAGGTCTTCATGCTTGTGCAGCAAGTCTTCTTCTCTAAATTAATTCTTATTTATTTATTTTATTTTGTGCATGAGTGATTTGTCTGCATGCATCTAAGTTCAGCTGTGTTGTGTAATGCCCAGGAGAGCAGAAGGGGATGTTGAATTCCCTCGAACTGGAGTTATGAACAGTTGTTAGCTACCACATGGGTGCTGGGAACCAAACCCAGGGCCTCTGCAAGAGCAGCCAGTGTTCTTAAGCACTGAGCCATCTCTCCGGGCCCCCAGCAAGTTTTCTTTACCTCATAAATACAAAACCATTACAAAGTTAGCTGGGAGTAGTGCACACCTGTGATCTTAGCACTCAGTAGACTGAACCTGGGGTACAAAGTGAAACCCTGTCTCAAAAAAGAACCAAAAAAGCGTTATTAAAGCTATAGCATAACTGCAAGGGCATGTACATTCTTCACTGAGAATAGTTTCCACAAACTAAGAATGGAAATGGTCTCTGTCAGCTAACACTTGGAAGTCACCTTCCCAGAACAAACCTGAAGACGAAGATGGAGGAAGGGAGATCCTCAGCACTGAAGTACCTAGAGTTCTGGGTCAGAACAGTCCTTCTTGATTTCAGAACACAGGTAGTGCCTGAATATCAGTGGGATAAGCACACAGGATAAAACACAGGCCCAGAATTCACAGCAGCAAATATACATCAAGGCCTAATTTCAATGGTGAGACATGGAAATTGCACATAACTTACAGGATGCTTGGCCGAAAGTCTTCCAGTCACAGTTCCAGTCTGATTCCACATACAGGACATGGAGCCCTTAATCAGTTAAAAACCATCAGTTCAGACTCAGGCAATAACATGAGAAGAACAGCACATGGGGCCCTGCACCTACAACACAACTCTCGCTGCTCCTTTGGTTGCTGGCTTTGAATCTCCAAGCCTGGAAGTTACAAAACTGCCTTGGGATCACGAAGAGCTGAAGGACATACGCTGTAACCCAATAGAAGCAGCAATAGGACAGGTCGCTCTATGTCAGTTATAAACTCTGCATGGGGGAAGAGGACTGTGGGGACTCAGCACAGACTCAAGATGGGACTATGCTGAGGGTTCTGTTGTTTGTTGTTTGACTTTGCCACAGATGTCTCTGACTGCAGTCTTCTCATGTGCAAACTAACAGTAATGTCTCCCTCAAATGGTTCCATAAAAGACAGTAGATATGAAAGTAGGCCACCTGCAGAGCTGCCTTATAAATGGAAGATCTTAGGCATAAACCAACCACAAGCCATGGAGACTCAAATAACATACTCATAGTTCACAGCACCAAGAATATTAGACCATTCCTTATTTACCGGAATTGTAAAAGTTGTATATATATCTGAACTCACTATCAACCATATTCCTAGTCTCAATTTCTGTTTTTAGGTATCAGTTACCTTTTTTATGCAAGCTAGTAATCCATCTACAAAAGTTGACTTGATCTTGTGAACCTAAATCACAAAGACAAGAATAGTTATTTTCTTAAGCTTGTTTAAGTATTCAAACAGGCTGCAGAGTGACATTTCACACAGGACCAGGCATGTGCTGAAGAACTTACCTTGGAGGACCTTAGGTGGATAGAATAACACAGGCCCACTGTGAAAGATGCCACCTTACTCTTTAAAATCCCAGTCTCTCATTTTGTCACATCTCTAGACTTACAGAGATGCTGCAAAGATGAGCAGATTCCTACATACTCCACACAGAGTCCCTGCCTGGCATTGGGCTCTTGCTTGTTCTTGCCCCAAGTCATATCACTTCCAGCAGAGGGCTGGTTTAATACCAGTGTGTCCCTGCAGGCCACGGCTCAGTAAATAATAGGACTGTTGGGCTGTGAACAAGGGTAGGTGTGTGAACAGAGAAAATACGGGCAACTGAAGGAGGGAAGGAGGCATGCCAGTAAATGCCTGGTAAATGCCATGGCCCTGAAGTCTGGAAACCAGGGGAAGCTCAGTGCTCCTATGGAGGGATAGGCAGACAGGTCACCAGTCTCCTTCCAAATATGACTCCTTGGGCTCCCAGAGCTAAACTGGGCAGACTTGGACCTGAGCACGATGATATCAGGATACAAGGAAGCAGGGCTAACCAGAGTTGGCTGAGGAAACTGTATCCCCTTAGAACACTGTTAAGGCACTTTAACAAATCTGGGATTGTGAATAGAGACAGGTCTGGACAGTTCTCATAACAAGCTACTTACAAAAGAGTCAACTTACCTGTCTGTATTCCAAAATTATCTTGGGTAATGGGTGAAAGTCTCGTAGAGAATTTAACTAAAAAATAAAAGTATATTTCACCAATGTAAGTCCTTCATTTCAGCATTTCAAATACTTTCAATTTGAGAAAGTTCTAATAAAAAGTGATGTAACAACATATTTTCCAAAATGAAGATTTGTAAACTCAGCTTATCAAGTATCTTAAACCCAACCCCTTACAAAGTCATTCTGATGTCCACAAGGGATCTGAAAGTACTTCACATGACCTGAGGAAGAAGGGTCCTCATGAGACCTTTCGTCAACAAAATCTAAATCCCACACAAAGGAGTAAGGCAAGAAGGTGCCTCCAACTGCAGCCCAGTGGCTTAGCAATGTCTGGCACTTGGCTCAGCCACCGGGGTATGATGTCACAGAAGTGACACTGCAGCACAACTACAAGCTTTTCAATCAAGTCAAAAATCAAAAGCAGCAACACACAGATCCAGGTAAACACACTGTGTAACTGCTGCCATGACAAGGAAAGATACGTCCCAGCTTCCCCGTGGGTCCCTGCTCCTTTCTCAGACCTGAACCTTTCCAGCAGCACTGGCTGCTCTCCTGTTTTTGAACTTCACATCAGATGTGTAGGACAGGTTCTGTGTGTGGCTGATTTACTCAGTATGAAGGTTTGAGGGTCACCTGTGTGGTGTGAGGGGCGCTTTGTGTATCTGTACTGCAGCGTGATTTTCAATCACAGGCCGACTAGGAATTCTGCCCTTGACGGACATAGGCTTTTTTCCACTTGGGGCAGTTATGACTAATGTGGCTAGACACTCTGTGCACATCAGTTAACAACTTCTCACAGTTTTGATGGACACGTATAGAAAGGTGTGAATTATCGCTGGCCCATTTCAGCAGAGACAGACAGTTCTCCAGGGTAAACATGCCAGTTAGCCCATCAGCAAGCAGTGCCTGTATGTGCCAGTGGCTCTGTGGATGACTAAGGAGATGCATATATATATATATATATATATATATATATATATATATGTGTATATATATATGTATGTATATATACATATATATATATCTGCAAGTTTAATTTATAATTCTTCATAACTAAGGTTGGCCATAACTCAAGCATTAGCTTGCTAGTCATATACTTTGATTCTTGAAACCCCTGTGTCTTGCTCACTTAGAATATGGTCTGTGTGTCTTCTCCTTGATCATAGGAATCTGCTATTCTAGACAGGTTTTTTTGCCAGTTATATTATTGGAAGTGTCCCTCCTCTTTGTGGTCTTGTTTTGAATTCATCTCATGGTACTTTTTCATAAACAGAGACTCTAAATCTCACTGCTGTCTAATCGCTCAATCCTTTGTTTTGTGACTGACACACTTTTCGCCCTGTTTATGACTGCTCATCGCTTCAAGTTCTTCATGTAGTCTAATGTTCTTTTCCCTAGCCTTCAGGGTTTTGCTTTTTATGTTAGGTACACAATTCACCTGGGAGTTTTTGTTTGTTTGTTTGTTTTTGTCTTTGGTTTTGTTTTGTTTTCAGACAGGACTTCCTTTAAGCCCCAGTTAGCCTGGAAATTCTTGTGTGGACCAGGCTGATCTTGATGTCACAGAGACTGGCCTGCCTCTGCCTCCTGAGGGCCCGGCACTTGAAGTTTATTTTTAAGCACAGTGTGACAGGATGGCCAAGAAGCTGTGATTTAGATATAAATAAGGAGATTTGTTGTTTGTGGATTTTCTATTGTAATGCACTTGTCCATGTTTTATCCTTGAGTGAACACCAAACAGCAATGTATAACTAATTCCTAGTTATGTTATTACTTAAGAATTAGTCTTGATAGGCAATACACTGTCTTCCCATAGTGCAGCCCCAATATTCTCTTTGCTCTTCTTAGGTTTTTACATTTATCTTTAATGGGAATCAGCTTGCCAATTTCTACCAAAAATCTTTTGCCTGGCTTTTAATTAATATTTGCAATGTAGGGGCTAGAGAAATGGCTCAGCAGTTAAGAGCACTGGCTGCTCTTGCAGAGGACCTTGGTTTGATTCTCAGCACCCACATGGTGGCTAACAACCATCTATAACTTAGGTTCCAGGGGATCCTATACCCTCTTCTGATTTCTGGAGGAAGGGCTGACATATGATTTTGATGGATGCAGGTGAACCACTGGATTGTATGGGTCTCGATCTGAATAAGGGCTGAGGACACAGCCTTGGCCACAGAAATATAAACAGGAGTTGGGATAAGCAGGTACTTCCCAGAGAGAGAAACCTTGCCTGAGAATAACCCAGACTTGAGGTTTTCCTGGAAAAGTTAACCCTAAGAGGAGGAAGTGCAGAAAATACCAAATTGGGAAACCCACTAAAAGGGTTTATCTCCATACCTCACTCACAAAATGACTTTCTAGCCCCCTTCTCCCGGTGTATCTTGACAAGAGCAGCCTGAGAACAGCAAAAAGAACTAAGCATTTGATCACATAAAGCTGTGTTCAAAGTACAGTAAACACTGATGAAGGATTACTTAGAGGCCATAGAATGCCTGTGCCCTGCTGCTTTATCAAAGGCTACATTGACATCACAGTCCTCTAAACTCCCTTCTGTTCTGCCACTCCATGGTCTCCCACTTGGGCTTCCTCTCTGTGACTTCTAAGTGTCGGGTTTTCAGGTTTTCACTCTGAGGTTATTAAAACTGGCTGCTACACTGTTATTAAAATCTGTGGGGAACTTAAGAAACAAACTAGGGACTAGGTCACCTGGCTGATTCGGACTCAGTGGCTCTCAGTTGTGTGCCTGGGCATCTACATCATCCAAGTGTACAGGCAGAATGGAGGGCAATTGCCCCAGGACAACCACAACACTCTGCTAACAACTTCTATGTACATCTCCAATATAGGACTTGTCCTGAGTGCTGTCCCACAGACACAGTTACCTGACTGACACGGTACAACAGTACCTGACGTGTACATCTTACACATCAAAGACCAAACAATTGACATCCCACAAATAAACAGTTTCGATCCCCATTTTCCCTCAGTAGTGACCATAGCTGTCTGCAAAGCCATGAAACTAAGAAACCCAGGACTGCACACTCTGATGCTCTGTATATTCATGGGAGTGTACTAGGATCCTTTCTGTCCTGGAATGTTCTGGAAATTCACCTGCTGCATTCGGCTTCCCTGCTATCACCCAGACCATCAGTGACAAAGCTATGTATCAGGGAGCTTTTTCCATTCTCCAGTGTGTTACAGAGGGATTAAAATACCCACATCTAACACCTTCTAAAATTGTGTTCAAAGCTGGCAATATCAAAGCTGGCAAGGACATGAGGCAACAAGGACTCTCACTTTCTGGCAGGGAAGCAAAATGGCACAGCTGCTTTGGTTTCTTAAAAAGCTCGACAAACTCTTAGCATATGATCAGCAATCATGCTCCTTGGTATTTATCCAAAGAAGCTAAAATTTGTATCTACATCAAGATCTCTGCATGGATGTTTACAAAAGCTTTATTCACAATTGCCAGAATGTGGAAGCAATCAAGTTTAGTGGGTGAATGGACAGGCTGTGGTATACTCATACACTGAAATATTATTCAGTGCTAAAAATAGATAGCTATAAGATATGGAAAGACACAGGAAAAATGAAGTGTGTGCTGCTGAGTGAAAGAAGCCAAGCTGAGAGGCTCTAGACTGTGATCACAACTACTGTCTATGTCATTCTGGAAGAGTGGAAACAATACAAGGATTATTGGTTATCAGAGACTAGGGAAGGCAGATGAGTATGTACAGCACTGAGGATCTGGAGGGACAATGAAAATGCTCCATGCGATACTGTAATGGATACATGTCATAATATTTTTGTTTAAATCCACAGAATGCCTAACACCAGAGGGGAACCCTAATGTCATGTGCAGACTTGGGGTACTGATATGTCAGTGTACTCCATCAGCTACAACAAAAGGACACTCCGAGGAGGATGTTGATAGTGGAAGAGATTATGCATGTGTGGGGACAAAGGAGTATATGGAAACTCTGAACTTTCTGTTCGATTCTGTTGTGAATCAAAAACTGTTCTGAAAAATAGTCTATTAAAAATAAAAAACAAAAATGAAACAAAATGACATTCCTTCCCATAGCATGTAAAGTACAGCTTGATGGATTCCTTGTCCACAAGTCAGTCAGCAACAAGGCCGTAACCTCAGAGCCCTGAGCAGCCAGAGCACCACACGGCCAGGCCCTGCTCCATATCCATGCCACAGACAATAGCTTCTAATCTTCCCACCTCTACTTATAAGTGGTTTCTTCAGAGTTCTTTTTGGGCATCTCAATCTAAAGCATGCCATTAGCTCTGGCATTTGTTCTCAAGCCCTGTTTTCTCTTCAGAGGATCTTATTCTGTGGGAGACATATGCTGTAGTGTCAACTTGATCAGATGACAGACTACATGAAGGGCTGGTGCAGCATTCCTTCTGAGTGAACATTCAGGGAAGACTGGAGTGAGGCTTAGACCAAGTGGAGGGACAACTCACCCTCAATGTGAGTGGCTCTATCCTATCAGCCAGGGCCAGAGAGACTAGAAAAGCAGAAGAAAGGGGGTCTTTCCTCCTGGGAGCTAGGACATTTTTCTCTTGCCCTTGGATATTAGAACTCTAGGCTGTTTAGTCTTTGGACTCCAGGATATATGCTAGTGGGACCCTGGGCTCTTAGAGCTCTGGCCTTGGAGTATGAATCCCATCATCAGCATCCCTGATTCTGAGGCTCTGGGACTTGAACTGAGACATATCACAGTATTTCCAGGTCTCTAGCTTTCAGGATCTTGCCAGATGAGACTTCTCAGCAGCCTTAATCTCATGAGCCCATTTTTCTAATAACATTGCTTTCCTATAACCATGTCTATCCTATGAGTTCTGCACATCCAGAGAAGTGGCTAATATAGCTTGTCACCGGACCAGCTATTTCATCATGACAAGCACTCTTTACTACTCGCCTCAGTGGATAAAGCACTTCCTGTGAAAGCACAAAGACTAGTGTCTTTGGATCCCCCAAACCCAAAATAAAAACCTGGCAGGTATGGAGCCACCTGCCATCCCAGCACCTGGAGGTCAAGATGGGATCCCTGGAGCAAGCTTGATGGCTAGATTAGCTGGAATTGGCAAGCTCTGGATCCAGTGAGAAACTGCCTCAGTAAAAGCATGTAGAGCAGCTGAGGGAGACACTGACATCAACTTTGGGCCTCTATATACATAGGCCCATACATGCAACACTCACCCATGTGTGCCTCCACACAGGTGAGCACACATGGACACACACCACACTCACATATACATGCAAAAAAATAAAAAGAATGCCAGGGAAGCCATCTACTCTATTCATGGCTGTATTCTAAAACCTAGGAGACATACTGGTTTGCACCCAGAACACAGCAGAAAGTAGACATGTCTAGTCTAGAGACTCTGGTCTCTTCACCTGCCTTCAATCCAGCAGTCTGACCTAAAGACCAGACCCCTTCCCGGCATCTAATCCCCTAGGACTCTTAGAGAAAATATGGTTTTGCTGAATATAAAACCACCAAACCTCCTTCAGTTTGTGGCTGAGGAAGAACCTTGCTCTTCATTACTCTGTGTCTGTCTACAGAGGGGCAAGGAGTCCTACAGTTCCCCAGTAGGAATTGGGGGGAACATCTAGCTGATACCATGGGTCTCTAGAACAGCATCCTGCACAGATTCAAGTATGTATCCATGAGTCCATATGGGCAAGCTCTAATGGTATCGGAGAACTGATGGAGAGATCATGTTTTCTGACCATGGTGCATTTACAGTAACAGGGTGTCTGGGAGGCTACCGTCCATTTGGGAACCTTGAGGCACACTTTCAAAGAATTCAGTGATCAAAGAATAGAAATGAGAGATGATGTGAAAACAACAGTTTATGTGAAGATTTGAAGGCATTACTCTGGGTTTGCTGGGCATCCACTGGGTCCCAAGCATCAAAGTAAATGGGCCATAGTAAGTTCAAAATCAGTCTGGTAAGCTGAACAGAAGAAAGAATCCACCAGTGAAGCCTGTGTATCAGCAGCAGCTCAGCTCAGAGATGCTCTGTGGGAAAGGGGCAGGGAGGAAGGCAGGGCTGGTGGAAGGAGGCCAGGCCCACCATGCCCAGGAAAGGCAGAGGGAAGTGAGCAGAAAGAAGTCTTCACTTTGGGTTTAGATCCATGGGATGTATTACCTAATATCCTTGTTTGCTCTGTTGCTGTGATAAAACACTGACCAAAACCAATTTGGGGAGAAAGGAGTCTATCTCCTCTTACAGCTCCCAGGTCACAATCTGTCACTGAGGGAAGTCAGGGCAGGAAGTCACAGCAGGAATCTGTAGACAAGAACTGAAGCAGAGACCATGGAAGAATGCTGCTTACTGGCTTGCTTCCCCTGGCTTGCTCAGCTATCTTCTTTTTTATACAGCCCAGGCCCACCTGTCCAGCAACGGGACCATTCACAGTGGGTTGGGCTCTCTCTTATCAATTAACAACTAAGAAAATACCTTGTAGACATACCCAAAAGCCAGTCTGATGGAGGAAATTATTTTTTTTAATATTTTATTATTTTTTTATGTATATGTGTATGAGCGTGTTGGCTGCATATGTGTAAGCGTACTGGTGTCATACAATGTCTGCAGAGGTCATAAGGGGGAGTTGGATTCCCATAGAACTAGATTACGGATGGTTGTTAGCTGGCCCTCTTAACCACTAAGCCATCTCTCCAGCCCCTAAGGAAATTCTTTAATAGAATCTCCTTCCCAGGTGACTCTAGTTGTATCAAGTTGACAAAAAACTAACCAGCATACCTAGTAAAAGTTATCTTTAAACACAGAATAAACAGCATGATTGATTGAGTAAAACAAGAGAGTGAAGCTGGTACGATTCATGTCGAGCCCAACTTTGAACGGAAACAATGAGCCTCCTCAGTCCGGCCATTGCCTCCGCTCTGTGGACAGGAAAATATCAAAACTGGGAGAGAGTGCCACTTCTTTCCTGAATCGCTGGCTGTCTGGAGAGAGGAAGGCATTGCAAGGGAGGTCAATGGTGCCAACTAGTGCCAGGACAGAAATGAGCCACCCTTAGAGGGTGCAAGTGCAGCCTAGAGGGCCATAAGTGGCCTGCTCAAGGTGGTGCCTTGCTAGAGCTCAAGAGCTCACTGCCTACCTCTCTTCTGCAAAAGTAAGAGCTAAAATTCAATCTCCTCATAAAGGCAGGGCTCAACTATCAGGAATACCTCTTCCCCAATGGTTGGAAACCTCAATAGTCACTAGTTTTAGGCAGTTCCCGACAGAGGAGCATCCTTATTTTGCCAGTAACCTCCCCCTGAGCCTCAAGAGCCACGTGTGAGCAGTGAGTGAACACAGGTTCCCAAGGATCTTTGCCCTAAGTGCCACCACGGGCTAAGATGAGTGAACAGACAAGTGATGGACAAGCAGTATGGTCAGAGGAGTTCTTAGGAGTTAAGTTCCCCTGCTGCAAAGCAAAGGCTGGATGCCACAGGACCAAATTAAATCAGCACCTCAGTTGATGCTCCCCACCCCCAGCTTGAATCTACATAGTCACTTATTTCTACTCTATAACCCCTCAGTGAAATTACTTATCTGCTTTGAATATCTTTTTATGCTTTGCACTTGACAGAGGACAGTCACACTACTCTTTGCCTCTTTAAAAATTTATTCTGGGGCTGGAGAGATGGCTCAGAGTTTAACAGTACTGGCTGCTCTTACAGAGAATCCAGGTTTGATTCCTAGCACCTACATGGTGGCTATCAACCATCTGTAACTCCAGTTCCAGGGGATCTGATGCCCTCTTCTGACTTCTGTGGGCATTGTACATGAGTGCATGTACATACATGCAGGAAATACACTCAAACACATAAAAAATAAAAAACAATAAAATATTCTTAAAGTGCATTGTTCTAAATTGTAATTCTTTAAAATATATTTGGTAAGAAGACTGATGACCTTCCTCATTTCAGTTCCTTTTGGGAACAGGGAAGAAAGAAGTCATAAGTGAATTTTCTTAAGATTTTGTCTTAATCCTACAGGATGGTATACACTTAAAATCCCAGCGACGTGGTGGTTGAGGTAGGAGGATCTTGAGTTTGAAGTCAGCTTGAGCTACACCTGAAGGTGTAAAAAAATAGATAAATAAGAATTTGTTTTAAGAACAAAACTGCAGGGGAGGTGTCCAAACTATGAACTAGAATCGGTTTCTGTGTGATGCCAATACTGAGAAAAGTAAAATGAGGACAGACTCTAAACTGAAGCGTCAAGAGAAGAAAAGCACAAGGAAGCACAAGGCAGATCACAGGCGGACTGCAAAGCCTAGAGGTAAAGGAAGACTAAGTAGTAAAAAGGGGAGCCAGTCTTCTCAGTTCCTCAAGCAGCAGAGGAGGAACCAAAAACTTCCACAGATAAGCCTTGGTTTAAAGAGACTGGCAGCCAGTCCTAGCCACAGAACAAGCCCACAGTTCTTGTGGAATGTCAGTCTAGTTGGGGAATTTGGGCAAAAGTGACTCCTGCAAGACAAGACTTTAGGGAGAGGTCCATGTTCACTCCACTTACCTATGGAGGTGGGGTTATGCTTGAAAGGAAGCAGCTTGAGTCTGAGGTGCTTTAGAGGTTTGTCAAGGAACAAACCATGGAGCCCGGGGACACTGGTGGGAGAGTTAGATGCAGACATGCTGAGACACTCAGGCAGCAGCGGGGGGATGAGGGGACTCCAAAGGTGAAGATTTCAGTGGTTGGTGGCCTCACCATCTTTGGCACAGAGTGGGGATGACTGGATACTAATAGCCCCATACTAGAGGTCAGTACTCTGGCTTCCTCGCTGCTTTTTAGTCTCTTACTTGCAGGACTGAGAACTCTAAAGCTCAGGTCCAGTGTACACTCCCCACAGCCTCCTCCTTCCTGTAGGAGGTTGAATACTGAGCAGATTAAAAAACACTGAGGCAGGTTCTCCAGTGACTGGTCTCAGTGTGCCACCTGAGACCCCCATAACTCAACTTGGTAGATATCTCTTGGATTAGAAATTAAGCACGCTAAGGTCTCTAGAACAAACAAGAACCTGCCCAGCCCAGAGGGGCAAATGTACTGGTGGTCAGAAGAAGCTCATGGTATGCAAAGGAGGGGCTCCTGAATTGACGACAGCACTGCTGAGCACTGGAACTTGACCACTCGGAGCCTGATGAAAACCTGAATGTGATGAGACAGAAGGGTTGCCAGCTTCAAGTGACTCCCCTTCTACCTGAAAGATCCCCGCATCAGAGAACTCAGAAAGAAGCATTAAATGCATTTAAATACAGTGTTTTTATGGTTTTGGTTTTCTTTTCTTTTCCCATTTTACTATACACCTACTACCACTTTCTTTATTTCTTTATGTGTGTACATGTGCCATGGTGTGCATGTGGAGGTCAGAAGACAACTTGCAGGAATGGGATCTCTCCTTCCACCATGCAGATCCTGGGGATCAAACTCAGGTTTACAAGATCTGGTGGAAAGTTCATGACCTCTCATTTTATTTTCCAAAGACACGTACGGTTTTATTTCTGTTTTTGTTTTTGTCTAATTTTACTTACATATTTGTCTTTATAGTGCAATCAATCTTTAATCTATTGCTCTTCCTTCTTTTTCTTCCAAACATTCTTCTCTGTTGTCTGTTTCTATTTAATGTAAACTCACTCTTTGCTTCCTCATGCCCCTTCCTTTGTTTCATTCTATTATTTCTACTTTTCCTTAATGAAAATTTAACCTCATCCACATTATTCTTACTGTTTTCTAAGATCAGATGGCATAGTAGTTGGCTTTAATCAATTAAAAACTATTGCTGAAGCTGGGGACACAGTTCAGTTGACAGAGTGCTTGCCTAGCACACAGAAGCCCAGGGTTCAGTCTCCAGCACTGCATATTCCAGGAGTGGTGGTTCATGACTGTAACTCCAGCATTCTGGAGGTAGAAGAAGGAAGATCAGAAATTCAAGGTCACCCTTGGCTACATAGCAAGTTCCAAGCCAGCTTGAGATACACGGAACTCTGTCTTAAAGAAAAGATGTATTTCTATGTCTGTTTTGGCTCATTATTGTTGAGATTACAGTGATTTATTTTCTCTTTCCTGAGTGGCACTGGGAACTGAGCCCTCAGGAGTAGGCTGCCCACTAAGAGAACTCAAATAATACCAGAATACATGTAGACTACAAGAAACACGAGAAACAAGAAGTAAGGCAGTGTGAGCCCTCCAAAAGATCACAGCTTCTCAACAACCAAATGAAAAATCCTGAGATGGGTAAGATGTGGATGAAGAATTTCACCATTTGTAAACTGTCTACATTTGAAAAGAGTCAAAACTTCAAAGAGGACACAACTAAGTAGATGAATGCAATAAGGATGTCCATTCAGGACCTGGGTAAGAATATCAGCAACATGAGGGTGTAGGGGCTGGAGATGTTCATTGATAGAGCACTTGACTCTGTGTGAGTGTATGTGAGTGTGAGTGTGTGTGTGTGTGTGTGTGTGTGTGTAAGAGAGAGAGAAGGAAAGACAGAGAGAGAGATTGTACCAAGACTGCAACATAGATAAGAACTTAAACAAGAAAATAGACATTTTGCAAAAAAAATCTAGAAGTGTTTGAAATGAAACTTGAAAAAAATCAAATAAAGAGCATAGTGGAAAGGATCGATAATAAGACTAGATCAGCAGAGGAAAGATGATCAGGGAATACAAGGCTAAGGAAATAATATACTCAAACATCAATAAAAGAAATAAATAAGTGGGCATGTGAGCTTCCAAGAACTCTGAGACATGACCACGAAATCAAAACTCAGAATCCATGATGTGGAAGCAGAGAAAATCTGTCCACTGAAAGAACAGCAGAGAAGCCCTCTACCAGGAGTAAATGGACAGCCAAGCACAAAAGCCATTTGGAACCCCAAACAGACAAGACCACTGAAGAATCCTTCTACACACATTGTCAAGTTGCTAAAAAAAATGCAAAACAAAAACAATCAAAGGCTCACAAAGGTGAGCATGTCGAAACAACACCTCTCAACAGAACCCTAAAAGCGAGGCGACATTTCAAGCCCTGAAAACACATGACTGCCAATCAAGATCATTATTTCCAGAAAATTACCTTAAATTGATAGGCAAATAAGGACATCTCAAGACAAGCACAAGTTAAAGCAATTCATGACCACCAAGCCTGCACTGCAGAAGGAATCCTAAACACAGAGGAGGGAAAACAAAACGGAAAGAAAAGTTTCATGAGAGGGATAGGTGAACAAGGCAAACTAGGAAGGAATTAATCCTGTCCAACTCAGTAAGGTATCAAATCCCTAATACAAATAGGCAAGAAAGAAAAGAACAATGATCCAGCCAACCAGAAAAGCAACCAATAAAACTACAGGAATCAGGAAGCACCCTAAATGTACACAGTCTCAAGCCCCCAACTGAAAGAGTCAAATGAGCTTATTGAATTAAAAAAACAAGACCCACCTATTTGTTGTCCCCATGGAATACGCCTCACTGGCCAAAGCGCACAGAAATTGAGAGTGAAAGGATGGAAGGTGGGTTACTCAGCAGGGGAGAGCTGAAAACACACTGGATAGCAATTCTACCTGATAAAAGCAGACTGCAAGCCAAAACCAGTCAGATTGGAAAAAGGTCACTGCATACTAATAGAGGGGACAGTCCATCAAGAAAACATAACAAGAATGTTTGGCATGGCTCTCCAGAAGAGCTGGATGAACAGAATATAGATATACTTATGTATACAGTGTAAAGTGGGGGTGCATTAGATGACTTACACAGTATGGCTGGGGATCCAGATATGCTAGAAGCAGCCATTCAACAGCATTACATGCCTTAGTTTTAGAGAGATGTCAGAAAATCCTACAGCGAGTTACTGTGTATGCTTTCCTTGCCTCTTACAAGTGGTGCATGGGAGTAGTAGATGTACTTATTGCATATATTTCTTTAAACAGTGCCTCACACCGTGGATTATCAGTGCTCCCTCAATCAGAAGAATCTTCAGCAATTTTAGGTGTAGTAGAATTAGAACGTCTGCTCCAGAAAGCACAAAGCCCACTAAAGAAACCAAGCACAACCATGTTTCTCTAGAAAACCACCCGGGGACTCAAATCTGTATTATAGGCAAGGTTTTATACAGTAACAGAATCAATAGAGTGTATGCCTATATATCACAAATGGGTATTTGTTGGACTGGCATGTGTGACAGAGGCTGGGAAATCTAACAATACCCATCTGCATGCTGGAAAGACAGAGAACCAGGCTTCGCAGCAACATGGAAGGCAGCTTGCACCTGGCACAGACAGGACCATGGAAGAAAGATGGAGGAGGCTGGAACCTTACCACGGCCTCTGATGTGGACAGCTGTTTCTGTATCCCAGTTCTGGGAAGATGCTTCTTCTGACTCAACAGGTGCAGCTTCAACTTGCCAAAGAGGATCTTCAGCAAAAGCAAAGCACATATGTGAGAAAGTGCCTGATTTGAGAAAATGAGCATCACACCACCACAGATACAGTCCAAGGACACACTCCTAAATAGACGATTCAAGATGCTCAGATCCTCATTCATAAAAACTTGGGATTAAAGTATCTCAAAATGTTCATCACTTGTGAGAGAACATGAACAACTCACATACTTTTCAGACAATACTATACATTTAGAATATACTTCCCTTTTAGTCTCTAAGGAAGACATTTATTTTTTGAAAGGACAAAAATTTAACATTATCAGCCAAGCATGTTGGAACAAGTCTGTGATCCCAGCACTCAGGAGGATGAGGCAGCAGGACTGTCATGGGGGAGTCTGGGTTACACAGTGAATTCCTCACCAGTAAGGCCTTGTCTCAGAATAAACAAGCAAAACTTGAGAATTACCTCACGAAGCTGATTATTGCTAGTTATAAGAAACTGCTCTCCTGCAACAAAATGGGCTTCTTGCTCTAATTCCTTGAGACGAGCCTGGAAAGGTTTGAAACATGATCATTCATAGTTTTTACAATTTAAAATTGTTTAATTTGCTCATCATACAACTCTCAACAAAAGCCCTTAAGGGAATAATAAATAATTTACCAACATGGACATTTAAAAGCATATACACTGACTTTTGGTGGATTTTTCAGGCTCATAGAATCACCCTTCCCCAAACTTATGAAAATTAAAGAAGCAAAAATAGGAATATATCAAAATGATGGGGGGAAAGACTATTAGAACCAGCAATATTAGAACTAGGAACAGGATCCAGTACCATGAGAAAAAAGACAGGAAGGGAAAGGTTACAGCTCACAGCCATGGTAGATCAAGATGCCCGTAAGTCAGTAAGAGAAGATGTAAATATGAGTAAAAGACTTGAGCTGGGAGTGGTGGCACATGCCTTTAATCCTAGCACTTGGGAGGCAGAGGTAGGTGAATCTCTGTGAGTTCAAGGCCAGCCTGGTCTACATAGTGAGTTCCAGAACAGCTGGGGAGACCCTGTCTCAAAAAAAGACAAAAATAAATAAATATATAAGACTTGGACAGAGGGACATGAGAAGGCTCAGCAAGCCCGACAACCCAAATATGATCCCTGGGACTCACTGGTGGAAAGAGAAAATCAACCACTGAAAGTTGTCCTCTGACTTACACGTGTGATATGTGTGCACACACAAGCACACACAAATAATTAAGTTTAATAAAGATGTTTTAAAGTCTTGGATAGATCATTCTCTAAACATAACTAAATTCAGTGATGATAGGAAAGCTATTAACCTCATCATTAATCAGGAAAACAAAACCACACTCATGTTATGTGAGGTTTATAATAATTACAGCCTGGAGACCACCTGATACCTCTTGACTGGGGCAGACATCACTCACAGCACAGCTTGCCAGCACTGAGCAAAACATGGGAATGCTAGTAAGGCAGAGATGCAAAAGACTGAGTGCACAGGCATATGCAAACTACTGAATGACTCATAGCTCGAAAACAGGCTAAACTATATTATTTAGACACTGAGGTGGAAAACATATGATGAAAACAACAGTTCACCCAAGAAGGGTGGTGGTTACCTTTGGCAGCAGGAAGCAATTTCTGTTTGAGAAAACACACAGGGCTCTGGAAATCTCATGCTTTGACCCAGGTAATAGATACCAAGAGTTTGTTTTGGGGTAATTTAGGTAGAATATATATATTTATTTATTGAATTTTGGTGTATTTAATATACATCTTAGTATATATTATATATGTGTGTTATATCTTTATACACCTTTTCATAGTTTCATTTTTAAAGAAATCTGCTAATTCTAGTAATGATGACAGCATGCACAAGATCCATGTAAACTCAAGCAGACAAAAACAGAGCCTAGAAGTATGGAATGGGCAGCAGGCTTGAATATTGGCTGAATAACTATTGGTAGCTGATTACTGCTGGGTGAGGAAAAGCAGATCTTCTTTAAGGGAGTGACTCTAGATAGGCTGACTAGACCCCAGTGGATGAACTTGCACTGAGTGACTAATGGGGACACCATCTTGATTTGATAGGCCTTAACATAAATGACAGAATGCATGAAATCCAGTGCATGTGGGGGGTGCCAATGGAGAAGAGGGTATAAAGATGATTAAGATGTTGCAAGTGAAATATACAAAAAGTTAATAAAAAATACAAAAAATGATATGATTTGGTATTCAGAAATATTTGTTAGATGTTATAGTTTAAAAATATGAATAGAGAATAAATCAATAAATGAATAAAATAAGGGGAAAAAAAGAGAAATCTAATTCCTTGAATGAACTGTAGGAGGGGAAATATCCTTACAAGGAAAATAAATCTGACTTTTAATCTAATCTCTAAGGGTATATTAAAGAACATCCCCCACACATACTAGAGGCCACACTTGCCCTTCCACACACATGCACAGTAGGTGCCAATAGGGTATAAACTCTTCAACACTTGGTCTTCCCCTATAGTAGCCCAATAGAAGGAAGAACAGGGGGCTGGAGAGTCGACTTAGTGATTAAGAGCATTGGCTACTCTTGCAAAGGACGTAGGTTCAAGTCCCAGCACCCATGTAGTGGCTAACAGCCATCTGTAACTCTAGTTCCACAGGATCCAATGCCCTGTTCTGACCTCTGCAGGTTCTGCACAATAAGGTTGCACTTACATACATGCAGGCATCACACTCATACATAAAATAAAAAGAATAAATAAAATATTTTTTTAAAAAGAAGGAAGAACAATGTCTAAGTTAACAGAGATGGGAAAAAGCAAACTCTTCTGAGAGCCATGACAAGCGCAGACTCGGAAATAACAGCTCACCGCAAGAAGTGCTGATGTTCTCTCCATTTCTTCTTTGTTCACCTGAATATTGTGGTTTTCCATCACTGTGATTAAAAATCCAAAGCAGATCATATTTCCAGTCAATCCTTTTCAATAGACTGAAGACCCCATTCCCTATGACATAATGATGGCAACGCTCATTTACTTGGGTCCTATTGCAAGCCCAACTCTACAGAGGGTCCATCATCAGGACCCTCTGTTACAGTGAGGAAACAGGAGCATCAAAGAACTGGCCAGCTGGAAACATAGCTCAGTGACAGACTAACATGTACAAGGTCCTGGGTTCTGTCTTAAGACCAGAGAACTGACTTTCAAGGTGTGTGTGGGTATGAGCCTGCATTGGCCAGTTCGATCTAGCCCTTTGCAGCCTCTGGATGGAGAGTCACTCCCTACTTCTGCTATCCTGTGCATGCAACAGGACCTAGGCAGAGGCAAAGATAGAAAAGAGCCTGGAGGGTGCTTAATGAAGGCACTCAAGACTATCAGGATAGGGGAAGGAGCACGGGGCTGGAGGATCAGTCTAGGGTCCAGATAACAACAGGCAGGTAAGTGTCAGAGGCTTTCTTCTCCAGGCCAGACAGAAGTCCGGCATATCTGAATGTCCAGGCCTTCAAGTCCTTTCAGACCAGGATTTGATCCAGTCCAACCTCTCTTGCTGCAGAAGAGAAAGTAAAGAGCTGGCTGCTTTGTTAGAGCCTATGAGATGCAGTGCCTATTCTATTACATTCTCAGAATGTAAAGATTCTCCTGAAAAATGACTGTATTTTTATGGTAACTTACCTGCCAAAATTGGTATCAAAGGAAGCTCCAAAGTACAAAACAGTTGCCATAAACCATAAGCCTGTTTCATAGGAAGAAATAGTATCAATATGGTGTTTAGTTATCTTCCCATGTGCTGGGGCCCTGCTGTCTTTTGCCCTCCCCAATGATGACAGCCCTGTTTCCATACAGACTACATTTCATTGCTGTCTGAATATCTGGTAGAGATAGTCTCAGATTTCACACAGGCCAGGCTCCATCCCAATCCCCTTTCCTCTCTCATGCCGAAGACAGATGTATCTCCATGCTCTCAGCACTCCATTTTAATCACGGAATGGCCCACTGAGTTCCAATAAATTTACCTACATTGCCACGGAGCTAGCACTGCCCTGCCAGCTAGCCTGGGGAGTGCTGGAATCTTCATGATAGGCTTCCTGCTCTATGGGCATGCATGCCTTCTTTTGTTCATGGCATTTCCAGGCTTATCTGTTGATTTATGTACTCATTTTCAGATCCCTTGTCTATCTATACCCAGGGTCTCATGCAGTCCAGGCTGAACTCAAGCTCACCATGTAGGTGAGGCTTCCCTTGACCTTCTTCATGCCTCATTTCCTCAGTGCCAAGATTACAGGCATACCCACCACACCTGATTTCTGTGATGTTTACCAGAGTTTTCTCCATCTTTACTTTCTTGCTGTCATCTGCGAGTGCTGGGCCTCATCTTTCTGCTTCCCTCAATATCTCTTCCTGTCCCTGCATGCCAAGGTAGACTGGCCTCCAGGCTACAGCACCTGGGCCCCCTCTACTCTTAGACAGCTTTCCTGTTTGGGTTCCACAGAAGTCCAAGGGCGGGAAGGTGAGAAACAGATCACTCTGGAGCCCAGGGATGACAAAGCTCAGCTATGGCCTATCCTAGGATGCTACTCCATCTTGCCCACCCCTTCAGCCTGGCTTCTGGACAGGCTCTTACTTCAGCTTCTCAGCTGTGTTCATTTTGTTGCTAATCAAAACAAACCCTTGGCATCAGAAACACTCTAGCCAAGTGGACAGCTTTGAGACAGTTGTTTCCAACATGCAGAACATATTTTAAAATTTCAGGTCTAGAGAGAGATCTCAGAAGTTCGGAGCTCATTCTGCTCTTGCAGAGGACCCAGGCTGAGGTCCCAGCACCCATTACAGGCTCACTACTGCCTGTAATTCCAGTTCCAGATCCAAAACCCTCCTCTGGACTTTTCAGACACCAAGCATGAAGGCAGGGCACACACATAAATGCAGGCAGACACTCATACAAATAAAGAAATAAACTTTTTAAAAAAAAAAAAACTTCAGGGCTTATCATTCAGTCTTTTCTTTTTTACATAAGGCACAGGTTAATCTGACTTAGGACAAACATCTCACTCCTTCACATTCAAAACACAAGACTGTGCCATGTTTCGTGTGGGTACAAACGAAACAAATGAAAGCTCTCACAGTCAGAACTCATAGCATAAAAAAACGCCTTGCCTTCAATTTGGAACAGAGGTCCATTGAGAGGTCGTAGAGGATCTTCAGGTTCACACATACATTCTGATTCTTCAAAAGTAAAAAATATTAAAATTTAGATGAACTTATCAATAATTCCATTACAGTATGGGAACTGGCGTTACTCATAAAAGTGTGTCTAGTGACATGGCAGGATGCTCCTGATGGCAGATGTTACAAATAATGGTGTCACCAATCATCCCACCTACAGAAAGTACTTCCATTGGGCCAGTTACCCATAGGCAAACACTTTCTCTCAACCCAGTGCTTTCCTCATTTTACAGATGGAGAAACAGAATTACTGAATTCTTGGTACAATGGTTAAATGATGGCAGAGCCAGAAGACAGGCCTTTCAGATCCCACAACTCTGCTCTCTGGTCCACTACCCTCCAGCCAAGGATGGCTGCCACATTCCACACTAACTTGTCCATTGTCACCCTAGGACAAACACATACAAAGCCCCAAGGAGCCACAAACAGAGGCTGTATTCAAGGACAGAGAAGGGAGATGAGATGGCAGGCTGCCCCTTAACACACATTCTGTGTCCCTCCTAGTGAGGGTCCCCAGGATCTCCTACTCAATATACCCTATTCATCCAGACGGTGCCCAATTCTAGGCTACTCGATTCAACTTTCTGCTCAAGGCCTTAGGCTAGAAAAAAGTCCCTATTGGTGGTAGTTGGCCACATACCTGACATGCTCTCCAGTCATTTCCTGGTCTTGGCTTTCTTGTGAATCTAGCCACCATCTGGCACAGTTCCATGTGGTGTCCTGCAATTTTCTCGACTCTGAAGTGATCGCAGGTTTCCACTTTGAAGAGCTCCAAGACGGGCCCACTTCGTGGCATGGCACAGCCCCCTGAGAGCCCTGCATGCTCATGGCTCCCAGAGCCCTCCTTCTCATTCCCAAACTGCCCTTGTGCCCACTTCCTCCCTCTGCCTGAGCTCCCTTTAATTCTGAGCAATTCAAACCACCTCTTCAGAGAAGCACAGTGGCAGATCCATATATTAAAGGTTCAACTTCCATCTCACACCCTCACATACTGCAAGGCTCTCTCATAGCCACATCTGGCCAAGACACATGATCAGAACTGCATCCAAAGCTGCCTCTTGTCCTCATGAGGCAAGGGTGAGGGGCCTCAGGAACAGACTGGAACACATCTGACCTGGCTCAACAGTATCACTAAGCTGCTACCTACACTAGAATGCCCACTTCCTGGTGTGAAGACATACACTCTAGTTGGTTTTCATGCATTGCAGCTATCTTATTTCTGAATTGTACATGGGCATGTAAGAAGAAACAGTGCTCAAAGTCATAAACCCAAACTGAACTGCGGCCTCAACAGGACGTTGAGCGAGAAGAGTGTATACTAGTATGTGTGCATCTCAGTTTTCCCATCTGTGATCTGGGAATGATAACACTAAAGTGGACAACTTCTTATAGTAACATGTCAGCAGAGCCTGACAGGGTAGGGTTCTAACCAGGGGACCCTGTCCAGTCCTGTGGGGATAGACACCTGATGTTTTCCAAGTGCTAAAACTGAATCTTGGCTCCCCAAGGCTACCAATACTACAGGTTCCTGTTCTTGTAAGGCCTGTATCTGTTTCTCTGATTCAGCACTAGTAGTCATGATTTTCTGATACAGCTTTAAATTAAAGCAAAGAATATTTCTGGTATTTACAGCCTACCCCTAATGGGACACATACTCTCACCCCACACACAGTGGTCAAAAGAATTAAGGATAGTGTGCACAGACGCTTGTGTCTCTTGCTGTGCCCTTGGCCCCCTGCATGTTCACCTGCGGTGCTCTAGTACCCTCATGACCATGGCCATGCTTCTCCCCTACACCTCTCCTCCATGCATGCCCACAGGCAGTATAAACTATGTGGCCTAAGCAGAGGTTCCCAAGTGGGACCACGCTGTCCCTGATACCTCTCCTCCAGGATTTTGCTCTTCTGGAGGTATCTCCTGAAGACCAAGGGCATCTTCAGCACAAGAACGTTTGGGAGATTCCCCTGGATTGCACCTTGGTTCTCTCCCCATGGGCTGAGGTAGCTGTCACAGGAAGTTGGCTACAGAGGCCACTTCACCAGTACTAAAGACTTACAAAAGGATGGCTCTCTGCTCAGAGAGGATGTGCCACTGATTAGAAATTCCACAGAACTCACAGTGTGAAGGAGAGTTCCCGGGAAATCTCCTATTCTATCCAGTAACTGCCACTAGAAATGCCTCCGTCAGAACATTTGGGTGGAATACGTGGAAATGGATGGCAGTGATTTTGTACTATTCAACTGTCTATTAAATAGGAAGGTCTCTAGGAAAAGTCAGGTCGCATTAAAGTAGAGAAAGCCCAGCACAGATAACTTACCACACTTCCTGAGTAGTCACCATATATGCTGCTTGCTTTGACTGGAGTGGACTTTTTTAGGTACTTTGCCACCAAGTCTTCAAATGAGGGTGCAGCATCGCTGGGATCTATGAGCCATGCAGCAACTCTGGGATCTAGCCCGACAAAACCAGCAACTGAAGAGGAAAAGGTTTAGTGTTCCTTCAAATTATAGACAACTATTGCTTCTCCTGCCTTTACAAGGTTCTTTTTAAAAATGAATTATATTTTCTATCCTCTAAAATTAATGACTAAGTACCTTGTGACTATTATTCCTCAATAATTTCCTTTTTTATTTTTTTGTGTGTATGCATGGTGTGTCTGCATGTGTGCAGATGCACCAGTGTGTGCATGAATGTGGAAGCCTGAAGCTAATGGAGAGAGTCTTCCTCAGGCACTCTTCATTTTATTTGTTGAGGCAGAATCTCTCAGTTGAACCCAGAGCTCCCCAATATGCCAAGCCTAACTATCCAGCTTGTCTGAGGGATCCAGTTGTCTCTGCCTTCTGAGTGTGCTGGAATTACAGGTGGGCCACTATGCCCACCTGGTGTTTATATGAGTACTGGGGATCTGAACTCCGGTCTTCACACTTGCACAGTAAGCACTCTTCCTGCTGAGTCATCTCTCTAGCCATCTTTAAGAATGTCTACCCAGAGGGAAGGTGGCTCATCACACCCAGGCCCCACATGGTTGGTTGGCAAGGGCATCACATTAAAGACATGGATTCCAAGCAGGTAAGAAAGGGTAAGGATTCCAAACTCACTTGTATTCAGATCTCTCAATAACACACTACAAGGGACTGCAGCCAGAGTCCTGAGTCATGTCCCTGCACCTCCCTCCCCTCCAATGTCCTCTCCTAACTTGGGCTTTTCATCATTTAGGTAGTAGATTTGCCCTGCTTCCTGTCTGCTCAGGCCATTCATAAATCTATATTTTGGTACTAGAGTCATGTTTCCTGAGTCAAAGAAGAAGGATAAGGGCTACCTGAACTCACACAGTGTCCTTGTCAGTATATGTCAGAAAAAGGAGGCAGTGTAGGACAGGCAGAGTGGTATTCCCTGGCATGACAGTCCCATGAGACAACTAACATAAAAAGAAAGGAATATGCCTTTAAATAAAGCTACAGTCTTGTATTACGTCACATTAGACACCACATTGTCTGTGTTCTTAGGTTAGACTAGTCTGAGAGATTGATATTTATTCAGTAACAAGTATCAAGATGCCTGGTATGGGCAGATCTGGAACTTCAGATCTGAGGCAACAGTCATTTTGGCTGCTTAGCCCCCAGGTCAGCAATTGAGACTCCACAGAATGCTGCCTAGTAATGCTGGCTGACGAGCAGAAATGATTCACTCTACTTACTTTTCAAACCTCTGCTGTTTCAAAGGTAAATGTTCCACTTTTTGAAAGTCTTTGGGAGATCTGACAGCACCAGAATGCTTTGGGGGCTGGTCCCTGTGAACTCTTGCAACTGACAAACAGAAGCCTGCCAGGAAGAAATCTCCACAGTGGGGAGAAAATGCTGGTAGCTGAAAACGAAATGCTGAGCTGAATATGGCAGTGTACACTGTAATGCCAGCAGTTGAGAGGATAAGAAGGGATGACAGAGAATTTAGGCTAGCCTGGGTTACACAGAGAGACCTTATCTCAAAAAAAAAAAAAAAAAAGGGAGAGGGTCATTGAAAGAAAAAGAATGTCAACAAAACAGATTTTAAAAAAGCTAAGAAAAAGTGGGGGAGGGGAGTTGAGACAAGGTGTCCTGTAGCCACAGCTGGCCTAAAACTAACTATGTAGACCAGGCTAGCTACAATCTCACAGAGATCTGCCTGTTTCTGCCTTTCAAAAATAAATAAAACCCAAAATTCTAGGATTAGATGATTTAGAAAAAGAAAACCTGCATAAAGAAATGACAGAACACAGGAAAGAGAAATAACCTAAACTAATACCATATAATCACTGTAATTGAAGTTACTTAAAATTACATACTGTGACATATGTAATCAAGACAGGTGGTTGCTACTGAGAGGACAGACACACAAACCAGGAGCAGAACTTAGGACCAGAAATAAAGCTATTGTCAACGGTCAACTGATTTTCAATAAAGGTAGCAAGAAGGGTGCTAGACCCTAAGATAGGCTGAATTAGGGTTCCCAAAAGGCATCTCACATGGACACTCAGTACCTGACTTTATTTGAAATAAAGGTCTTTATAATGTACTTAGGGTAAAAATTTTGAAATAAGATCATCTTGCATTACAGGAGTCTAATTCCAAAGATGCATGTTCTCAAAAGAGACAGAAAAGGAGGAGCCACACAGAGTTACATAAAAAGACAAGGTCATGTGAAGACAGGCAGAGGCTGAAGTGGCAGCACGTCAAGGACAGCCACCCATGGCAGGTCCTAGAAAGTTGTGCCATGGAGCCTCCTCAGAGACCCCAGAAGGAATGAGTCCTGACAACAGTCTGATTTCAGACCTCTGGCCCCCAGAACTATGAAAGAATAAATGTCTGTTGTTTTAAACACCTGATTCGTGACATGCCTCAACAGCCCTAGGAAACTAACAGAAGTCCCTCACCTCCTCCATATACAAAAACTAACCCAAAATGAATTATAAACATAAATGTAAAACTGAAAGTATGAAATGTTCAAGAAAAACACATCCACAACAGCAAATCTTTATGACCTTGGATTAAACAATAGTTTCTTGCATTTGACATCACAAACACAAATGAGGGATGGGGAGATGGCTTAGTGAGTAAAAGTGCTTTCTTTGTAAGCATGAGGCCCTGAGTTCAATCATGAGCACTCATGTAAAAAGCAAGGCATGGCTACAACCCCAGCACTGGGGGGCAGAGAGAGACATTCCAGGAGCTCACTGGCCTGCTAAGCCTGGCTTAAACAGACAGCTTTCCATTCAGTGAGAGACTCTATCTCAAGTCAACAAGGCCAAGAGTGAAGAGGAAGATATCCAGTATCTGCATACTCACATGCATTCACCACACACAACACCCAGACAAACTCTCACACAAATAATAATTGTTTTTAAAAAGGTACAAGAAATCCCAAATAACTTGTGACTTTCAGAAGACAGCAGATGACAGGCAGACATGATCTGGTAGAATCTCCAGGGAGTAAACTGAGGAAAACTGGGTAATAGCTATCAGAAAGGATGCATGATGGGCAAAAGGCTCTAGTTTCTAGCAAAGTAAAATAGGAAACTACAAAGTAGAACCGGGGAAAATCCTAGTCCATCTCAGTGGAGGGAGTAACTGAAGTCATGGCATGAGACAGAGAGTTTCAGATACTCAGCGCTGCACTCTTGGTAACAGACATTCTAAAAAGGGGGAAGCAGGAGAAAGGGAGAGAAAAGTGCACAGCAAAGGGAGGGGAGACAGAAAATACTCTCCTCTTAGCACTCAGCCAAGGCAGAGATGAGATGCCCTTTTGGTCTTTTTGAGACAATATCTCCCTTTAGCCCCAGTTGGCCTAGAACTCATATGTAGATCAGGTTGACCTCGAACTCACAGATATCTGCCTCCCACTGCCTCTTGAGTGCTGTAATTAAAGGTGTGTGCCACCATGTCTGGCTTGAGATGCCATTTTTAAAAGACCCTGCTGAGCCAGAAGCTTGGTGGCTCCTCTTCTGTGAATGGCACTCTCAGACTTAAGGCAAGTATCAGGAGAGTGTACTCTGAAGCACAGACCCAGAACTGATCTAGATGGTATCAGAACCATGCACTGCCACACAGTGTTCAGCAAGCTGGAGACCTGTCAGAACCATGGTCTACGGGGCACACCGATGAAGTTCTGAGCACTGGCAACAGACACTGGGAAGGGGAACCCCAGGCCAGACCAGCATGTTCAATCAGAACCCAAAAGGACTGCCTAGAGGTGTGGATGATTTCACAAAGGATAGTGTAGGAATGTGACAGGCATCTGGGAGCCAAGAAAAGTATGACAAGCGTTGAAGCTGGAACCAGTCAGCAGGCAAGACAGCAGTAGACCTGCACCTGCTCAGATCTTTACATTTTTACTCCTTCTTTATTTAATTCCCAGTGCTAACTTCTCCCCCCCTCCCCACTTCTTTTTTTCCTCTACTCTCACTTTCCTTTTGATAGGCTTTCTGCAGGCCAGGCTAGTCTGCGGCATCTCTGCGTCCCAGCTTCTTCAGAACTGGGACTGCTCTAGGCTACCTGATTCTGTTTCTGTACTTCCCTCTCTCTTCATTCTGCCTTTAGCCCAAGCCATCACCCCCTCCTGTCTCCACTGTTCTCCCTCCTCTTTGCTTTTCTTCCTCTATTCCTTCTCTACTGATCCACCTGTCCTAACCACTGGTCTAGCTCGTCTCTTTTGGCTTACCCACAGTAACCAGTACCTCAGGGCTCATCAAAGCCACCTGCATTCCTTTGATAGATGAAATGATTGACACTTCAAGAGTGACTGCTTTTTGACTCCACTATTATTGTATTCTCGTGGTGAGGATACTATTTGACAGTGAATATTTTTGCAGACAGTATTCTACTCTGAGGGAAGCACTATGGATTGAATTTAGCATCCTTAACACCAGTCCAGCTGAGAAAAAAAAGACACAGAGCTTTACTACAACCTGGTCTCCACTGAAAGATCAAGGATTATTTAAGAAAACAAAAACAAAAACAACCAAAGGGGTTGGTGAGATGGCTTATTAGGTAAAGGCGCTTGCTGTTAAGCTGATAATCTGCATTCGATTCCTGGGACCACATGGTGAAAGGAGAGAACTGACTCCTGTAAGTTGGCCTCTGACATTCACAGGTATGCCATGTCATACGTGCATGTACAGGTGCATGTGTGCACGCACACACACACAATGAATAAATGTAAAAAAAAATTTAATCCAACGAACAACCTTAACACAGCTATGTAAGGCCCAACACACACACACACAAGAAAGGAAAAATTAAGGCATCTTGGCTCCTCCCCAAATTACTAATCCTACTACAATAACGGCTTCTAATGAGAGTGGGTTAGATGAAATCCGAAATCACTCAAGAGTGATTATAAAGTATGTTCAAAGGCCTGGTGTGGTGGTTCATGCCTTTAACCCCAGCACTCAGGAGGCAGAAGCATGCAATCTCTGTGAGGTCAAGGCCAGTCAGGTCTACATACTGAGTTCCAGGCCAGCTGGGACTACAGGGAGACCCTATCTCAAACCCACCTCCACTGAAAAAAAAATAGAGAAAAAAAATTTTTAAGTACACTTAAAGACATCAAAGAGGATACAAATAAACTCTTGAATGAATTTCAAGAGAACATAGACAGTTGAATGAAATAAGGAGATCAATACAAGATATGAAAGCAGAATTTAATAAAGAGAAATACTGAGGGGAAAAACTTCACAAATATTGGAAATGATGAAACCTTGAACTTTAATTACCTGTTGCTCTTACCAAGGCCTCAGCCCCTTTGGGAAATGGCTGAGTGCAGGGAGGGAAATGCACAGAGTGCACAGAATCCATTTTCTAACTCATCAAAGATATGTGACAAAACCAAGTATGTTTAAATAAATGCTGGAGAGAACAGAATGCACATCTGTATAGCCATGTGGAAGACAGTACAGGCATTCCTTAAGAACAAAGACGGGGGCTAGAAGATGGCTCAAGTGGTAAAGGTGCTTGTCACCAAGTCTGACAACCTAAATTCAATCCCAGGGACACATAAAGAGGAAAGAGGCAACAGATTCCTCTGACTTCCACATACCTTCTGTAGACAAACAGGAACACTTATGTGTACATAAGTAATCAAAATTTTAAGAAAAAAATAAAAGTAGGTCTACCATATGACTCAATGATCCCATTTTGGGGATACATATCCAAAGGAGAATCTGTCACATCAAAGGCACACACCTACATGCCCATTGCAGCACTATCCACAAGTGCTAAAATACAGAATCAGGAGGCAGAGGCAGATGGATGTCTGTGAGATCAAGGTCACCCTAGTCCACATAGTGACTCCCAGGCAAGTTGGGGCTACAGGGAGTAAAAAAAAAAGATATGCGAACAAGGGTTGTTGGACCAGTTGGAGGCAGAATACTAAGAGGACAGCTAGTAACACAGAGATTACTGCCCGTCCTGGGGGAGGTGACAGCATCTCCTGGAACATGGAATCCTCACACAACTGAAATAACAGAGTTTAATCGTATAGTGTTTGGGATTCGTTACAAAATGCCAAGAAGGCTGTGGTTTCAAGTACGGTGAGTTACAGAAGAAAAAGATTAACCATGAGTCAAATCTCAGTGTCACTTTGTGTGCATGGAAATTGTTTATAATAAGGAAGTTTCCCCCAAGATTTTATTATGATTATTTACAGTTGTAGACAACTGAAAACATTGTCTAGTTAACACTCAAGGACTCTACAGTGAATGTGCTCGCCATGTTTGTCTTTCTTGCCTGTTTGCCTCTAGTAAAGAACAGGTATAAAAATCTTCTTTATGCTCTCCAAGATAGCACACACTCTGCCTTGTTTGATGCTCACTGTCTTGGCTGTTGTTTAATTCTGAAGCTGTGACAGTAACAACAAAGCTCATTCTGACTGTGTTTCATGGGTCATTCTTTGAAAAGTATGCCACCAAAGGAATATAAGCTGGTACAAAAGAGGTCGAACCAGACATACAAGGAAAAGTGAGAAAGCACCTGGAACAGGTGAATGGGGGCCTGGCCAGTCTCCAAAATCTCAGAGACAATGAGAATAGTGACTTACCATGCTTCCAGCTGCCATCCTCACCAAAGAACTTCAGCACCGTTCTCACAAAGTCCTTGGCATTAAAGCAAATAACAGGGCACTTACATCTCAGTGTCTGAAATAGCACATTCCTAGACAGGGGAAAATTCACCCATTTAGACATTAATTCAGATCTTCTGATCTGATGTTATAATAGTAGTAAGCCTTACGTACTCAATTAACTAAAGAATCCTGTGACATGTTATTTTTTTTATCTGCAGTTCATACACAGTGACACTTGAACTCAGAGCCTGAGGAACAAGTCCCAGGGCCTATCTCTGAGAAAAGCCTCAAGTCCTGCAGCTCTGTGTAGAGCACACACTGGACCTGGCCTCAAGCTGCACTCTAGCCAGAGCTGTTCCAAGTGTCCTGCCTGTCAGCATGCCAGGTCCTGCCCTCCACCACCTCACTGTACCATTCCACCCAGACTCCTGCTCACGTTCCCTTCACCACCTCACTGCACTGTCCCATCCATGCTAGTCATGGCACCTGCTCCTTCATGTTCACCCTTCTCCTCCTTTAACTTGTGCGAGTTGCTCAAGGGCTGTTGTGAGGGAGCAGCCCTCAGAGTCCCCATGTATGCCTGTCCACACACCTATCATAGAAGGACCCACATGTGCTGGACTGCAGTTTTCTCCCATCACCTCCTGCATTCCTCAGTGTGGGGTCCATAATGGCACACCCTCATCAGATGTGTGCAAATGCCATAAAAAACATTCACAAGGTTGCTTCACCAGAACTTAATTATAGTCTAATGAAGCAGGCACTCCATCCAGAGTGCAGAGAAGGGACTTGTGTTTGGAGACTTTACATCTACAGGTGGCAAGGTTGGAGTCTGAGACTCTAAACCCTAAGTTACTAAACTGTAAGTCTTTCTTCATTACAAAAGTTCATAAATATATTAAAAGGGCCTCCAGATAGAAAAGAAGCAGGAATCCAGTGAGCATGCACACTGGGTAATGTGTTGTTGGACTTTGCTTGTCTGGCTCCACAGACACATTGTCAGGTATTTTGAGTGTCATGTGGCCTTGGCCAAGATAGTACAGAGGGCAAAGTAACAAGAGCACCAGGTCTTGGCTTAGATGGACTTGAAAGGAACATGCAATGGGAGGGAAGAGAAGGAAGGAGTGAAGAATGATGGGGAGAAGAATAGGGTATATGGGATGGTGGAATGCTGCCAAATCCTGAACCGGATCCTGGAGGAGGTACTCTAACAGCCCCCTGACAAATCCTTAACCAGAGACCAGAGGAAGTAATCTATCAGCATAGCTACGCACATGCTAGGGAGACACTCGGGTTGGCTGAGGCCTGTCTTCATTAGATAAACAACAGAAGAGGTTCTTGTGGGCTAGGTGACTCACTGGAAAAAGCACTTGCCACATAAGCCTGAAGACCAGAGTTCAGATACCTAGCACTCCTGCAAAGTAATGCTGGGTGGCCTGCCTGTAATCCCAGTACTTGGGAGACCGGACATCTTCAGCATAAGCTAGCTACCTAACCTGGCCAGAATCAGTGAACTCCATATTTAGTAACAGACACTGACTCAGTAAAGTGAAACACGATGGAGTAAGACACCCAATGTTAACTTCAGGCCTTCACACACATATGCACAGGAAGACCCACATCCACACACATGAGAACACATAAACACATGCATATCAACTGCATAAACACGTGCAAATTTTTACAAAAAATTTATTTATGGGGATCAGAGACATGGCTAAGTGGTTAAAAACACTGGCTGCTCTTGCAGAGAACCCAGGTTTGATTGCCAGCATCTACATGGCAGCTAACGACTGTCAGGAACTCCAGTTCTAGAGGAATGCTTCAACATTCTCTTCTGACTTCCCCAGACATTGAATAATATGGGTGCACTTATATGCAGGCAATGCACTCATATACATAAAATAGAACTAATAAATAATATTAAAATATATTTGTTTTATTTAACTTCATATTGAATCCTAAATATACTATTATAGAATTAGAATTATTACTTCTAATTTTATGGTATGTAAGGTACTTAGTATAATTTTCCTGGAACTTAACATTCATTCAACAATGATGCTGAATAAATATTAATCACTTGTTCTATGGCATTTCTCTTAGCTGTGGGGTCATAAAAATGAAAGAAACAAAAAGTCCTGCCCTAACCCTCAACAAGCTCAGGAATGGACACACAGTACACAAAATAAGATACATATGTGGTGGTAGTGGTGGGTGTCACAATTGTGAATAGTGTTAGTGACAGGCATCAAAATGTGAATAGTGCTAAGCTGGGATGCTGTTTTATCCAGGCGATCAGAGAAAGTCTAGCTTAAGATGTGAAGAACAGCATGAACAAAATTTAGTTCACGAAGGAAAGCTCATCACAGAAAACTTTAATAAATGTGGGAAAAAAGGAGAGAGCTAGAAAAATCACTACCACTTGGGTCACAATTAAGTAAGGTTCATTTGGACCTTTGGACAATTGCAGCTGCAGAGTCCAAAGAGCATAGCACTGGCCTGGCCAGGGCCCACTGATAGCATCAGAACATGGTGGAGAAGAGAAATGGGAGCCAGCTATGAGCAGAAGGAACCAAACACACGGTACTCTCCCTCATAGCACACTACTGTGAGAATCACTCTTGAGAGATGCAACCCAATTTGCAAGAGCAGACTAACCCATTCAGAAGGGAGGAGCCTCTCAAAACCAACCCACCATCCACTGGGCCCCTTCTCTTAAAGGTCCACACCAGAATGGCTACCCTGGGGATCAAGCCTACAGCAGAAAGACCATTGGGACACAAACCACATCCAAGTTAGGTCTTCACAGACAGGGGTTCTTTAATGATATTGAAGACCAACTCCTCTTCCCAGGCAGTGATAACTCATGTAGTACTGGAGTGGAGGGACCTGGAGTACTAAGGAAAGTCACCTGGAACTGGGGCAGTGGCAATGGGTTTTCAGGATTGAGGATGAGGTTTTCTCCCCTAACTTCTCACTGTGAAGTTGTCCTGGAACAGGAACTGGCAGCAGTTTGGAGTCTCCATTCCAGAAGCTCTAGGGGAGGGGACCAGTGCTTGCATGGGTTTCTGTCTTTAAAATCCTTTATTTTCATGTATTCATACAAAATGTCTAAAAATGTAAATAATTAAAATTGGAGTTGGGGAAGCTTTACATTTCTTGTGAAGTGTAAAGATTTCTTACCTGGCAAATAGACTATGTGCCTCTTGTTTTTGGCCCCAGAGAAAGGAATGTTCTGTTTGTATGTAGATATAGTGGTCTGCCAAGTCCTCTCCCAGAGCATCACAGGTGAGAGGACTTAGAGGGCTGCTGTCTACATGGCTCCTTAGCAACATCACAATTCCTTTCACAGAAGAAGTAAGAGCCTGTGAAGACACAGTAGTTTGTTTCCAAATTAAACACAGACATATACCTATTCAGGCAAGATGTATTGCTTTATAATGAAAGCAAGCTATAGGCAAAGGAATAACATCTTTTAATTAATGAAACTAAAAATGACCATTTCAAATCTCCGTGTGTGATGTGTGTATGTGTGTGCTGCCTGTATATAATATGTATGATGTGTGTATATGATGCATATGTATGTATGCTGTGTTGTGTGATGCATCTGTGTATGTGTATATGTACATGATTTGTTCACGTGCCTAATGTGTATATGATGTATGATGTATTATGTGTTTGCATGAAGTATCTGTGTATTATCTGTATATGATGTATGTGTTTGTGTATGGTGTGTCTGTGCATGATGTGTGTATAAAATGTGTATTTGGTACATGTGCATGTGGTGTATTATTTATATGATATATGCATATGATGTGTGTGTATGGCATGCATGGTATGTGTATATGAAGTGTCTGTGTATCATGTGTATGATGTGTATGTATAGGGTGTGTGCATGTGTCTGTGTATAGTGTGTACATGGTGTGTCTATGATGTATCTGTATAATGATGTGTCTATATATGATGTACCTGATGTATTTATGTGATGTGTATGATGTGTATATACAATGTGTGCATGATATGTGAATAATATCTGTGTACAATGTATGTGTATGATGTAGCATGCGCATATTCATGTGAATAAAGGGGCAGGTATGCCATGCGGTTGTTCTTCACCTTTTAAGTCATAGGAAACAGGGTCTCTTGCAGTTGGCCACTGTGTATGCCAGGCCAGCGAGCCCCTGAGCTTCAGGGGCTTCTTGTGCCTCTGCCTTCTAGCTCCCCACAGAAGCCCTGGGATTTCATACACATGCTGAAATGTCTGGCTTCATGGAGGTTCTGAGGATCCATACTCCAGTCCTCGTGCTTGTACAGAGTGTGCTTTACCCACTGAGCATCCAAGTGATTTTTTTTTAGACAGGGTCATCTATGTAGTCCAGGCTGGTCTAGAACTCTTGATCCTCCCTGCCTCTGTCTCCTGAGTACTAGGATTATTAGGTGTGTACTACCACACCTAAGTCTCAACTGATACTTTCTACTCAACAAGACATCTTTCAAAATAGAAAGTGAAGTGTTTAAGGGCTCTACTCCCTGATCTGGTTCTTAAATGATTTTAAGGTTATCTCTTCATAGGGGGGAATGTTACATTAGCCTCTATGGGGCCCATCAAGGAAAGCTATTTCTCTGGCATGGGTGGAGACCTAACATAAAAAGCTACCAAAACATAAAAGTTAATCCTGCTGGGCAGGTCAATCACCTGGCCAAAGGACCATCTCTCAAAGAGGTGGTTTCATCATCAGCCATGCTAAAGAGACAGGAGAGAAATAATTACCTTTTAGTGAAATAATGTATTTTTTCTTCCTAGATTCCTTTCCCTAGTGCAGGAATGCAGCTTCATAAGCCTACCTGTTTTCCTTCTATTTTTATTAATTCTTTGAGAATGTTATATGTGCATATAATAGATTTTTATCAGACTCTCAACTCTACCCTCACCTCCTCCCAGATCTACTCCCACCCTCCTATGCTGTCCTGACTTCATGTCTTCTTGTTTATTTTTATAACCCACTAAATCCAACTTGTGCCATCTGAATACAGCAGCATGATTGACCTACAGTGTCCACATCCTTAAAGAAAATGGACCCTCCCTTCCCCAGAAGCCATCAACTGTCAATAGTTCCTCAGTTGGGGCTGTGAGCACTCCACTCTCCATGCTGGAGTGTTGACTGGGTTGATCTTGAGCAGGCAACCACAGCATTCTGTCATGTCCAGAGATGCTGTTTCACTCTGGTCCTTCCTGACCTCTGGCTCTTATG
Organism: Eospalax fontanierii; assembly: GCA_035773235.1. Classification (NCBI taxonomy): domain Eukaryota; kingdom Metazoa; phylum Chordata; class Mammalia; order Rodentia; family Spalacidae; genus Eospalax; species Eospalax fontanierii. Next base: position 84,645,108 of record CM069533.1, on the reverse strand, counting down.
CTCCTTCATCTGCTTTTGTGTGATGGTCCCTGGGCCTTGCAGGGAGGAGGGGGTACAGATGTTCTATCTGTGGCTCAGCACTCCACAGGTACTTATTATCTCTATACCTGGACCAGTTGTGAGTTTCTGCGTTAACCACTCTCCATGTGCTCTGATGAGGTCTGAGCACTGCGCTCATCTAGGTGCACAGGTGGGAATTTAGAGGGCTGCTCTACTTTTCTGAGTTACTTAGAAAAGCTTAACTTTTTCTTGTCTTCTATATCTGTTCTAACAGTGCTTTCCATAACACTGTGGGCTTTGTCCTCTCTCTAAAGCTCCGATCCCTGGCATGTGGCTGCTTATATGCTCCATGCTGGCCTAACTCAGATGACATGGCTTTCTCTCTTCCTTTTCTTTATATCATTCCCCCAAGCAACTCACAAGATTTATTGCTTGCCTGGCCTGGGATCTTGCTTTTAAACTCTAATAAAATTGTCCTTGAGGAAAAAAAAAAGGAGACAGGCTTTCCTAAAAAATAAAACATAAAAAGAAAGACTCAACATAATTTGTATTGAGCCCCCAGTTGGAAGTTTGCAGAAACTGACAACATAATGCTAAAATTTACATGGATATTCAAGGAGCTGTGGGAGCCAAAGTGACAATGAAAAGACTAACCCAAGGGAAAAGTCACATTTTCTGATCTCCTCGTTTGTTCTAAAGCTCGGAAATTAAGACAGTATGATTTCTAGCATTAGAAAGACCCAAAGATTAAAGAATTGAACATTCAGATATCAACCTTTAGCATATACTTATAATACTAACATTTGGGAAGCTGAGGCAGAAGGATAATCATAAGTTTGAATTCAAGGCCAGCCTGAGCTATATAGTGAGACCTTGTCTCAAACAAAACAAAAACAACAGAAAAGAGAAACAAAACCCAACTGATTTTCAATAAAAACACTGATGGCTAACTTCATTGTCACCTTGACTGAACTTAGAACTACCATGGAAACACTCCTCTGGGTATATCTAGGACGGTGTTCCCAGATAGACCTACCTGAGCAGGGAAGACCTATTCTGAATGTGGATGACTCCATCCCAAGCTTGCAAGTCTAGGGTCCTGGACTGAGTGTAGTGTAAAGAAGAAAGTCAGTCAGCACCAGCACTCATCTCCCTCTGCCTCCTGACTGTGAACACAATGTGACCGCTGCCTCAAGCTCCTGCACAACTTTACCACGATGGACTGCACCTTCAAACTGAGCCAAATAAACCCTTCTCCACTTAAGGTACTTTTTTCAGATACTTTGTCATAGCAAGAAAAAATCAACAGATATAAGTACTGAAAAATTCAGTGAGCAAAGAAGAGAGTTTTCAACATGGAACTGGGACAAACTGCATGCAAAGAATAAATGTCTGCCCCTATGTCCCAGACTATAAAAAGGAGTAACCTCAATAGATCAAGATTTAAATGTAAGAGCCAAAACTATAAAACATGAATAAAACTAGAGCAAATCTTAACCTGGGACAGGAAGAGCTGGGGGGGCGGGTGTGTATTCATGAGTGTGTAGGTACATGGAGATGCCAAAGCAAAGTGTTGGGATATTCCTCAGCGGGTCTCCCTGTTATTGTCTTGAGCACTATCTCTCACTGAACTGAAAGCTGGCCACTTTAGTTAGGCTGGTTGGCTAGCAAGCCCACATGATCTGCCTGTCTTTGCCTCCCAATCTACAGGTATGCACAGCCATGCTGACTTTGTCTTTGAGGGCTGGGGATTTCAAATCAAATCATCACGCTTGCAAAGCAAACATTCATACCTACTGAGTCATCTCCCTAGTCCCAAAGTATTCTGAATACAATAACAAAAGCAAAAGCTTTTGGAGTTCATTAAAGTTTTTTTTTTTTCTTCTAAAGATGTTCTCAAGAAATTTGAACAAAAAGTGGGTCAGAGATAGGGAGACCTGGAATCATAGATCTTTTAAGGACTTGAATGATATAAAGACCATGCCACCAGTGAAATGGTTCAGCAGGTTAAGGCACTTGCTTGCAAGCCTGACAACCTGAGTTCCATTTCCAAGTCCCTCATGGTAGAAGAAAATCATCTCCTCCAAGTTGTCCCTGACCTCTATATGTGTGCATGTGCCTTCCTAAACAAATAATAAAAACTTATAAATACAAAATAGAACACAAATATCCCAATTTTCAATGGGAAGAAACTTGGAATTTCACCAAAGAAGATATATGAATAGCCAGTGAGTGCACAGTATGATAGTTGATGCCACCTTTATTAAGTGCAATTGAAAAGTACAATGAAACACCATTTGCACTAGAATGGCAAGAACTGGAAAGATAGATACTGTTAAGGAGGCAGAAAGTTTGGACCTTTCTATCTTGCTGTGGAGTGAAAACTGCTCCTCTAGACAGCATTGGCTCAAGTGGCCTAAGAGTTGATGGAAACTATACTGCTCATCAACCACTCACCACAGAAGAGGAAGGAGCTTGAAACTTATTTCTAGCTCCCCTCTCAAAATCAGGAGGGACTTGTTTTCAGGTTAGGTCCCACTATGTTCTCCAGGCTGGCCCCTGATTCTGGAGTTCAAGTTATCCTCCTGCCTCAATCTGTCAATTGCTGGTACCATAAGCATGTGCAACTGTGTACTAACCTGGCTGGCTCTGAGTTGAGTGGAACCATCCTTGTACAGCAGTGTCACTACCAGGGCTGCTGCCTGCTTGAGCACATCCATCAGGTGGACTTTTGCCAAATCATCCAGATACCTAATATCACAAAGCTGCTTTTCAAATGTTGCTGAGTCCTCAGAGTTCAGAGGGGCTTCAGTCTCATCAGTGTCTTCTTCCAGAGCCATGTGCTTATCTGTTTCTATTAATGAGTCACTGCATGTAATACATTTTCTTTTAAGACCCCTGCTTTCCTTATTTCCTTTACTTCTACTTTCCTTTAGGAAATGCTTTCTTTTAGGCTCCATTTTCTGTAAAACTGGAGCTTCCTGGTTACATGGAGGAATCACACAACTGGAAAGAGCCAAAGAGCTCATGCTCTGCTGTACTTTCCCAGCACTGAGCTGACCTATAAATTCAGTAATGGAGAACTGAGGAGACAGCTGGGTGGATCCTCTTGGTGTCTGGCCTATTAAAGAGTTAGGGTTCTGCAGAATAGAGGAAAATATTTCATTACAATACAGATTTATAGGACAGGTCTATAAACCCAACCAATTTCTGATACAGCCCAATTAGGATAACGTAAGGGCAAGTTTTACATCATCTAGGACATACTCTTTCCATTTCCTGCAGTGCATGCTGGGCATTGCTCTACCACTGAGCCATCCCTCCCACCCATAACCATACTTCCCAACAAAGCTACCAGTCTTTCTGAACTGTGAACAACCGGATCTCGGGGCTAGAGCAGGTAAGAGCTCAAAATGCTTCCTTCAGCCCCTTTGTTGGGCATCAGCAAATGTCAGAAGCTACATGTCTAAAAGTGAGAGTTGGCAATTTACAATTGAAAGTAGAGGTCAGTCAAAGAGAAAGTAAAATCACCAGAACAACTGGATAATGTTAATCGACCTATCAGATCTAAAAGGAAAAACCATAGCTCAGTCCAGCGATGTGCAATCTGCACAGACAGAGCCACAGGCTCACTGAGAGGAAAGCACTTCTACCCACTTCATTAGAAGATTCACTTACAGTAGTACTTTGTTTTTGATTGCTTACTTCCAAATATATGATATATCTTGGTCTAAACAACTGTACATTAATATTACTTTTGAAATTTTACTTTTACTTTATGTGTATGAATGTTTTACCTGCACGTCTGTGAAAGTGCACCATGTGAAATACAGTGCCTATAGAGGGCAGAAGAGAGTGTTGGATTCCTTGGAACTGGAGTTACAGACAGTTATCAGACACCATGTTGGTGCCAGGAACCAAACCCAGGTTTTCTGCAAGAGCAGTCAGTGCTCTTAACCACTGAGCCATCTCTCCAGCCCTAATATTACTTTTAGAGTAATTCTGAAAGAAAATGCTTTAACTCTTGGTCATATGCCATGAAAAATTTAACATTTATATTCATATTTTTACTGCAGAGAAACAGTTTATGGTTTTCAAGAACTAACTTGTAGGCATAAAATTATATGGATTAAAAACTCTGTGGAGGAGCTTTCAAGAAAAGAAATGCAATAAGAAAAAGAAAAAAAAATAAGATTTCAGACTACTGAAGATCTTATTCACGTGTTTTTTTTTAAAGGGATGATTGTGGGTATTAAATTTCCAGAAAGTACTTTGAATCATAATGGATATATTTAAAATATGGTATGACAGTTCTTAACTGTCAATATTAACAATATGTCAGAAATCATGTCCTTTGCAACTTTTGAAACTTGTGGTTTTAAATTTTAACTTTAAAATATTTCCAGAAGTGATGCTGAAGAGATAGTTTTGCAGTTAAGAACACTTGCTGTTCTTCCAGAGGACACAGGTTTGATTCCCAGTACCCACATGGCAGCCAGCAACTGTTGGTAACTATAGTTCCAGGGGATTTGATACCCTCTCCTGGATTCTGAGGGCACTGCACAACATGGGTGTACTTACACATATGCTGACAATACACTAATACACATAAAATAAAAATAGTAAATAAATAATTACCTAAAAAATATTTCAGGAAGTATGGTACTTTGAATGAGAATGACCCCCCATAGGCTCTAAGTATTTGGACATTTTGTCCCCAGTTTATGGTGCTGTTTTGGGAAGTCTTAGAAGGTGTGGCCATGCTGGAAGAGGCATGTCACTGAAGGCGGGGCTTAGAGAATTCTTAAGCTTTGCTGTATCTCTAGTTGCTCTCTGCTTCCTGTGCCTACTTGAAGATGTGAGCACTTAATTTCTGCATCTACTCTAGACAGCTCTGCCGCCATGCCTCCCTGCCATGATGGACTCTTGCCCCTTTGGAACTGTAAACTAAATAGACTCTTCCTTAGGTCCCTTAGTCAGTGTTTCTATCACAGCAACAGAGAAGTGACTAATACAGTAATTGGCACCAGGAGTGGGGTGTTGGCTGTGAAGAACCTGACCATGTGGGGTTTTGGAGGAATGTGGAAGACTTTGGAAGTCTGGGCTAGAAAAGCGGTTAACTGCTGTAAGCACAGCTTATCATTCTAGTAGGAGCCTGGAAGAAAGTAGTGCTGAGGACAATGTAGTTCCAGAAGGAAATAAGGACTTAAGCAGCAACTGGGATATTTTAGCAAAGAATCTGGTTGGAGTCTGCCCACAGTCAAAAAGCTTGTCTGAGGCTAAGTTGAAAAGCAATGGACTAATTTCTTTGATTGAGGACATTTCAAGGCAGCCTAATGTACAAATGATGGCATGGCTATTAATGGTGAATATTATGCAGATCTACAGCAAAAAAGAACAAATGGAGCAGAAAGAAATGCAGAATGTACAGTTTGGATTGAAAAAGAGCACTAGAAGGTTGATGTTGGAGCAAAGGCATATGCTGAAGGAGAGGATCCCTTTGATACAGAGATTAAAGTGATTAAGGAGAGACCTAGAGATTTGCACTTAAACAATGGAGAGAGTGTATCCAGGGCAAGACCACACCCAGTTAAGACTCCAACTTGTGAAAGGAAAATGCTGGAGGTGTTTTCTACTAGAAAACTACTGAGAGAAAAACTTTGAAAGTGGATGAAGCAGACTGGGGTCCATCCCAAACCTGTAGCCAAACTTAGCAATGTTGTTCACCTAGTCCTGGCTTTAGAGGCATGAAAAATACGAGATGAAAGGGTCATTGATTCTTCCTCTGAGGTTTCAGAGAGTTGACAAGGCCAGGCAGCATGCAGCAGGGCTGTCCCTGCATAAAGAAGGCCCTGACAGACCAAGAACCCCTAATAGGCCATTTTGTGAAGCTGTGAGGTTGAAGCTTGGTTGGCAATGGAGACCCTAAGAAGACGTTAAGATGTCAGAGCTGTGAGACATCTTCCAAGGAGAACTTCATACAGGGAGTGGTACCATCCCAAGAGAGATGTAGCATGAAGCAAAGCTGGAGGAACTGAGCCATCTAAGTCCTTTGGAAATATAGCCCAGAAGTCAGACATTGAGCTGCTGGATTTGGTGTTTACCCTGCTGGTTCTCAGTCTTGCTTTGGTCTGGTATTTCCTCACTATGCCGCTTCGTCTCCATTTTGGCACGGGAATGTGTATTCAGTTCCATTTTATGTTGGGAGTATGTAATTTGTCTTTTGATTTTACAGGGGACTTAGCACTAAGAGACTGCCCCTAGTCCCAGAACAGACTTTGGACTGTGGACTTTTGAATAGTATTAAAACTAGTAAAGACTATAGGGACTTTTAAGGTTGGACTAAATGCATTTTGGGTTTTATATGATCATGAGCCTATGGGGACCAGGGAGTAGAATGTGGTGGTTTGAATGAGAATGTCCCCAATAGGTTTGAAGTATTGGGACATTTTGTCCCTAGTTGGTGGTGCTGCTTTGGGAGGTCTTAGAAGGTGTGGCCATGCTGGAGGAAGCATGTCACTGGGGGTGAATTTAGAGAATTTTTAAGCCTTAGTGATCTCTAGTCACACTGTGCTTCCTGTGTCTGCTTGAAGATGTGAGCTCTTAGCTTCTGTGTCTACTCTAGTTCCCTCTCCCACCCCCACTTCCGTGGACTCTTGCCCCTTTGGAACTGTAAGCTAAATAAACTCTTCCTTTTATAAGTTCCCTTGGTCAGTGTTTCTATCATAGCAACAGAAAGGTGACAAATATAGTAAATACATGGCTTTTCAAAAGTCTAGGGCCAAATAATCAACACAAGAAATAGATATCCTTAGTATTCCTATTTTACTATAGGAAGTTTAACTTTAAATTAAATTAGATTGGGGGTTGATAGATGGCTCAGGGTAAAGGCACTTGCCACCAAACCTGATGGCCTCAGTTCCATCCCCTGGACACACATGGTGGAAGGGGAGAAACAACTTCTTCAGGTTGTCCTCTGCCACACTCACACTGTGGCATGGGCATACTACCATGAACACAAAATAAAATGCAATTAAAATTAAATAGCTTCAAAAAACCAAAACCAGGTTAGAACCTGAACACAAGCAGTTTGCTCCAGAGTCTATTCGTTGCACATGAAACTGCCTCCACCACTGATTCCCACACCAGGCCTTCAGTGACACAACTTCTTTTCCTTCTAGCCCAAACTGCTCAGCTTGTTCATTGTGGCCTTTATATCCCTGGTTTGTTGTTGTTGTTTTGGTCTTTTTGAGACAGGGTTTCCCTGTAGCCCTAGCTGTCCTGGAACTTGCTACATAGACCAGGCTGGTCTTGAACTCACAGAGATCTACCTGCCTCTGCCTCCTGAGAGCTGGGGATTAAAGGCATGCTCCACCATGCCCAGCTTATCCCTGTCTTTTGAACTAATTATTTCTTCTAAAATTCCAAGCTCTTTTCACTTAACTCCTTCAGAATTTCCCAGTGTCCTTCCCTACTCTCTAAAGGTGGGATCCTGGACCTGGCCAACTCCTAATCACATTACATTTCAACTCTGATTCAATTTTCATACTTCACAAAGATCCCAAATTCCTGCCCCCATCATTCATAAACAAAAACCGCAGCAGCTTTGAGGATGGGTTAGAGTCCCTCCTCCTGGTCTCAGAGGATGCTGAACTTTGCTATTATAGCATTTAATAGACATATGGAGCAGGTCTGTGGTTCCTTCTGTCTCTATTCCATGTCATATGCTTTTGACCCCCACTGCCCAGTCCAAATCAAACCCTGTGTTCCTGAAGAACAAGAATTTTATTTAAAGCACCACAGCCACCATGTTTAGCATATGCCAGGATGCTTGGTTACCTATTCATTAACAAATATGGGATGCCTATTTATAATTACTCATATTTGTAAAGATTTACCTTTGTTTCTAGTGATTCATTCCTCTCTTCTTCAGATAGTAATGAATACTGAACGCTGGATTTGTTTGTCATTTTTGAAGCTTTAGAAGATAAAAAAAAATTAAACATTGAAAAATAAATTCTAGAATTCACCAACCCATTGAAAATAGCTATTTATTCACTACTAACACAACCAAAATATATAAGACCATTGTAGTAAGTGCTTATGTAAAATGTTTTCCAGTTGAGTGAACACAGATCTATGCAATTGTGAAGTGCTTATTTATGATCACCTAGAATTTGTACTTGAATACTTGGTTCTGAAAATCCTAAGTCAATATTTCATAGACACCGTATAAGTATTAAAGTTCTCAGGAAACTGTTTAACTGAACTGAATAATGCAATATTCACTAATGCAATAGAACTGCATTAGAAACTGCATTAGGAAAAAAACGCAATGGAACAATCAGAGGCTCAGGGAAACATTACTGATACAAATACCTAATTTAAATTTTAATAAGCCTCAGCTGGGGGCTTCATAGATGGTTCAGTTAGTAAAGTGTTTGCTGTGCAAGTCTGAGGACTCAAATTCAATCCTCAGAAACCAAAAGCCAAGTGTGGTGGCAAAGCCTGCAACCCCAGTTCTGGGGAGGTAGAGACAGGAGGATCACCAGGGCTCACGAGCCTTCTAGCCTAGCCTAGCCTAGCCTAGCCTATTAGTACCAGTAGAAGACCTTATCTCAAGAAAAAAAAAATGGTGAACCATTCTAAGAAACAACCCTCAAAATTGACCTCTGGCCTTTGCATGCACACATGTGTGCACCCACACATAAGTAAGTAACATAAGGTCTGTGGTTCCTTCTGTCTCTGTTCCATGTCATATGCTCTTGACCCCCACTGCCCAGTCCAAATCAAACTCTGCATACCTGGAGAACAAGAATTTTATTTAAAGCATTGCAGCCACCATGTTTAGCATATGCCAGGATTCTTTGTTACCTATTTGTTAACAAATGAGGGATGCCTCAGTAAGGCTGGGCTGAGCAGTAAAGGATGGAACTAGGATTCAATCCCAGGCAGTGTAACTTGGACCTCTGTGTTTTTAGTCACTTTGACAGATGTTTCCTCTCTAGGAGCAACAACAACCAAGAAATGCACATGGGAAAAAATTTCATTTACAACAGAGAAAATGACTATGGATAACTTTAACAGGAAAGACACATTTTCAATAATGAAAACATAAAATCTCATACAATGACATAAAACATGACCTTATAAATGAAAAAAAATGGGCTGGAGAGATGGCTCAGCAGTTAAGAGCACTTTATGGTCTTGCAGAGGACCTGGGTTTTGTTCCCAGAACCTACATGGTGGCTCACAACTGTCTATAATTCCAGTTCTAGGGGATCTGATGCTCTCTTCTGGTCTCTGTGGGCACTGTATACTTGTGGTGTACTTATATACATGCAGACAAAACATTCATACACTTAAGAAATATAAATAAATAAATAATCTTTTTAAAAACAAGTGGAAGGGGCTAGAGAGACGGCTCAGTGATCAAGAGCACTGGCTGCTCTTACAGAGGACCTGGGTTCAGTTCCCAGTACCCACATGGCAGCTAACAACCATCTGTAACTCCAGCTCCAGGAGATCCGATGTATTCTTCTGAACTCTGCAGGCATTGTAAACATGGGTACACTTATATACATGCAGACAATACACTCATAAAAAAATTAAAAAACAAGTAGAAAAATATAACATTGGAATATATATAAAAGTTTAATTCTTCCAAATATAAAATTACTCAATTCCAATTAGAGACCCACAGGGATATTTGAACTTAATAATTTCAAAATGAATAAGAAAACCAAATCCCTGATAAAAGATAAAGTAAAAAAAAAAAAAAAAAAAAGAAGTGGAATTGCCATGATAGATTATCAGAACATTCTTTTAAGGCACCATAATTAAATCCACAGGGTATCTGAAAAAGAATAGACCAAAGGGACCTCTTGAGCAGAACAGCCAGCTACTCCAGGCAGCTTCAGCTGCACCTCCTTCTATTCCCAGGTCTATCACCCTAGCAGGATGGAGACTGTGCTCCTCTCATTACAAGGAGACTGGAATGACCAAGCAGTGGTTTTACACTGAAACTGAATAGCAGTCTTCTGTGCCCTGGGTGGGTTTTCCTCTAGGAGTCAAGACCTGGAGAATAGAGGTGTGATGAACACACTCTTCCTAAATGGTCACCGTGAGTGAAAGACTCCTACCTTTTGATCCCCAGATCATTTACAGTGTCTTAGGGACACTGTACCAGCACATCACTGGTGTGCAGTATAACACTATACCCAGTAAGCTGCTGCTCTTCACTGCTGGGCATTAACTTCAAGAAGGTCCCCAAGTTATCTCTCCATGGGCCATTCTGCTACTTTGTCAGATTAGCAGCTTCTGGGGTTCAGCTGTGAGGGAGTAGATAGGTACCACTCTTGTGTGTGCACTGCTGCAGTCCCTTTCTGTATGCTGATCCTTTGTCAGTGGAGTGATAATGTTAAACACTTTCTTCATGTATTCATTGGCTGTTTATATGTCTTTTGAGAACTGTTCCAGTTACCTGTTCATTTATGAATGGCTCGTTTGTTCTTTTTCACTTTCTGAGCTTTAAAAATATATTCAGATACCTGTCCTCTTAGAGGAAGAGCTAGCAAAGGCTTTCTCCCATTTTGTGGGCTCTCTCTTTACTCTGTTAATTATCTCCCTTGCTGTGCCCAAGCTTCATTTCATGCAACCTCATTTGTCATTTTTTGTTACTGTTGTTGTTTGAGACAGGGTCTCCCTGTAGCCTCAGCTGGCCTGGAACTCCCTCTGTAGACCAGGCTGGCCTTGGTCTCACAGAAATCCACCTGCTTCTGCTTCCCGAGTGCTGGGATTAAAGGTTTCCACCACCATGCCCGTTTGCTGATTCTTGCTGATTTCTTCTTATAGTCTTAGAGTCCTGGTCTATGTCTGCATCATGAAGTATTTTTCCTACTGTCCCCCAGTAGTCTCAAATCTTGCATTAAGGACTTCAATCTATTTTGATTTTTTTTTTAACAGAGTTGAAAGGATCCAGTTTCATTCTTCTACATGTGGATATTTGGTTTTCCCAGCACCAATTGAAGGGCTGTCTTTATCACCATCACACCTTTATTGAAAATGAGATGACTGCAGTCCCACGGGTTTATTTCAGAGCCCCCGATTCTAGCCCATCGTCTGTGCCAGCACCACGCTGTTTCTATACCACACCTTCATCTATTCATAGCACCTGAAGCACTGCTCTTTTTGTTCAGGATCTGTCAGTTTGAGGTCTTCCGTGCTTTCCTACGCATCCTCATTTTTTTTCTAGCTCTGTGATGTCACTGGAATTCTGACAGGGATTACATCGATCCTCTAGACTGCTTTTGGCAATAATCATTTTCACAATGTTAATTCTGCCACTCATGGCAGTCTTTCCATCTTTTAGTATCTTCAATTTCCATCCTTTCATTCTAAGTCTTTCACTTCCTTGATTTCTAGTTTGTTTCTTCCAATTTCCTTTTCAGCATGTTCACTGCTGGCATATAGAAAAACTACTGATATTGATTTTGTATTTACTATGATGAAATGTTTATCAGACCCAAAAGGTTTCTGGTGGGGTGTTTGGAGTTTTTAAGTATAGGATCATAGACTATAAACAGGGAATACTTTGACATCTCCCTTTCCTATACATAACTCTTCCTTTTTTTTCTCTCTTGCCTTAATGCTCGGGCTAAGAATTCAAGTACTACATTGAATAATAGTAAATAGGCAGCTTGTTTTAAAATTCTTTTTACCTCATAGCTGCCAGGTTGGGCTGGCCTTGATCTCACAAAGATCTGCCTGCCTCTGCCTCTAGAGTACTGGGATGAAAAACCTGCACTACTATATGCCTGGCTGTTTTAAAATTTTTTAATTAAATTTTATTTTGTGAGGAGAGGGGCAGCATGTGCTTGCAATGACATGCCAGTGGAGGTCAGAGGGAAGGCTCAGGAATTGGTTCTCTCCTTCCACCTGGTGAATCCCAAGCACTGAAGCCAAGCTGTCAGATTCAGCACCAAGTGCCTTGACTTAAGTGAGCCATATCACCAGTCCAAAGACATCTTTTTCTTACCCTGATTTTACAGGGAATGTTTTCTACTTTTTCTCCATTTAGTATATTTGTTATAGGTTTGCTTAAATTGCCTTTATTTTTCCATTTTCGTGTGTGGTGTGCATGTGCATATGGAGATCTGAGGTTGATGTCCAGAATCATCCTCCATCATTTCCCCACCTTATTCACTGACTGACTCTCTCAATCACACTTGCTGATTGGCTAGGCCTGCTGGCCATTTTGCTCTGAGGAGCCTGTCTCTGACTTCTAAGGCTAGACTTACTGATGGGACACCATGTCCATATGGAACGCCAGTCCTCACCTCTGCATGGCAAATTCTTTAACCATGGCGCCATCTCCCTAGCCCTTAAATCTTTAATCACATTTACTTATGGGGGGTGCACTTGTATAGTCAGAGGACAACTTGGGGAACTGGTTCTCTCCCTCTATCATGTGGTCTTGGGGATCAAACTCAGGTAGTCAGGTCTGACAGAAGGTGCCTATACCCACTAACCCATTTTGCCAGCTCCTATGTAGTTTTTATTTTATCTTATATGTATGGGTGTATGCCTGCATGTATGTAAATGCACAAGTTGTGCAAAGCCTGAGGAGGTCTGAAGAGGGCATCAAATTCCCCTGAAGCTGAAGTTACAGATGGCTGTTAGCTGCCATGTGGGTGCTGGGAACTGAACCCAAGTCCTCTGCAAGAGCAGTCAGTGCTCTTGACCACTGAGCTATCTCTCCAGACCCTTCTATATAGTTTTTGTGTTAAGGTACACTCCTTTTAGTCCTAGTTTCTTCAGGAAACTTTTAGTCGATGTTGAACTTTGTCAAATGTATCTATTGAGAAGATCAAGTGATTTCTGTCCTTAATTTTATTTATGTGCTGAATTAATTCCCTGGTTTGCTTATGCTCAATCACCCTTGATTCCCTGAAATTAAGCCAACTTTATCAGGCTGTACAATATTTTAAATGTAGTATTAAATTCCGTTTGCCAGTATTTTATTGAGAAATTTTGCATCTATGTTCATAAGGGAAAGTTATGCTTGCAAAAAAAAAAAGCACTTTAGTAACTCATAACTCATTACATGCTAACCTAAAAAAAATTTAAATTCTGAATGTGAACTGAACACCTTCCAATTGGTAATGTTTTGGGGGGAACAAATTGGGAGTAATTCTTTTAGTTTAAATAATTATCTTACCTTTCTTTAACATCCCACTTGTTCGTTCATAAAACTTTATGAACTGCTGGATACACAATCCAAAAGGTTTGACCTATTTATTTCTTAGTGATTTCTATTATAAGGCATACAAGCAACAGATGACTGAATGAAAACAGATCAAAATGTTAAGTGCTACTGCATCTTTGAGTGGGAGTGTGGTACATGAAAGGTAAGCGTGTAGGTGCCTGTGTCTTGGGGTGGGGCAGTGGAAGATACCCAATACTGGTTATTTTTCTGTATCACTCTCAACCTTATTGCCTTGAGACAGGCTCTTTCACTCAACTGGAAGCTCACTTTTTCAAGTAGGCCAGCTGACCTGGGAACTCCCAGGATCCACTTTTCTCTAACCCAAGGCTAGCCTGGCTTCTGTACCTGGATGCAGGGGATTCAAGTTCAGGGGCTTATTCTTGCACAGCAAGCTCTTATTCACAGAGTATCTTCCCAGTCCCTCAGGCTACTATACCTTAACCAAGAAACTGTGTTTATAACATTTGTGCCAATATTTGGCAAGACTCTTAGTGACTTCATCTCAACTTCATAACTTAATATCTCACTTATAACTTACTTTATAGGACAATAAACCACAAATGGCTTTGCTAGTTACAAAGTCCTGATGTCCTGCACATTCCAGCTATCCTTGTGCTGGTGAGGCCATGCCACTGCTTTTACTATTACATCAAAGTCACAGACCCACATACAGATTCTGATACCTGGAGTTTATACATTTTTATGGCACTACAATGCCAGAAACTTTCCATATGATCATACACAACAACAAACACTGTGAACAGATTTAATGACCTAAGCTCCAAGCAAGAAACAACACTTAAATATCTAAAGCAAAGCAGAGAATGTTCTATTTATAAAGCAACAGGGCTAAAGGACCATGAATTCAGTAAGCAGTTCAGTCACCATGAGTAGGGGAAGATGGGGCAGGCTGCATATGGCTTTGTTTGTTTGTAGGCATGGAACATCCCTAAAAAATAATGTTCTATAGAATAATTTTGTTACATTCATTTCATGTCTGAGTCTTAAAAATAATTAACATTCAAGACAATAGAAAAGGCTCACAAAACTTACTCTTTGTACTCTCTCCCCAGTTCTCAGAATCCACTGAGCCACCTGAACGCAAAGCAGACATAATCTTCTGAGCAACAGTGGAGAGGGGTGTCTCACAGAGATCAAAACCTATACATGCCTCATAATTTTCCATTTTCATAAAGTCCTAAACATAAGATTAACATAAGATACCCATATGTTAGTTTTAAGACTTCAAAATAAGGAACAATATTATTTGAAATATTCATGTACAAAGATTTTCATTTTAGTTCAATGAGTTTATGTAATATTTCTTGCAGGAATTCAACACAAGCTCTATCACTTAAACCGAATGCTTAAGGAGCATTTGATGAAGTGTTAAACAGAGCCTGGTGTAGTAATTCCAGTGTGGCTAAGGCAAGATCTTGAGTTCAAGGCCAATTTGAACTAGATCCTATTTCAAATGATAATAAAAAATTTAAAAACCAAAGACTGATAAACTACTTCAAACTTTAAAAATAATTTCTAATTGTTCAATATTTTCATCCCTAAGTAGTTGATGTATGTATCATAAACCCATTAAGCAACTCTTATACATAATTTTGAAACTTGTACACGAATGAGTCATTATTTGTCATGCTTAACTCAAAGGTCTACTGTATGCCTTCAGAACCCAGCCCTAAAATGAAAATGTTCAGGACTCCTCACACTGAATGGTGCAAGCAGACACATTCTAACATCTCAAAGGCTACAATGGGGAACAATGGAAAAACATTTTGAGCAACAGAATTTTACTGTAGTCAAATATGAGACTTAGCCAAGTCTGCATATACGTCTCGTCTGACCTACAGGAGATACAATCCAATCCTAATGAAATTCATAGTATGGAAATCAATATGTCTGCTTTCAGGCTAGTGACTAGTAGGCAGGTAACATATAAGCACAGATATGCTGAACAATGATTTGAGTCCCCTCCCACGTAGGATTCAGAGTCTATAACACAATACAGAAAAAAAAAACCTTAAAACTTAACTATTTTTAAAACTTAACTATTTCTGGACTTTTCCATTTAATATTTTCAGAGCACAGTTGCCTTGGGTTAACTAAAACCTTAGAAAGTAAAACTCAAAAGTTCTACAGCTTTTTAAAAACAACAGAAAACATCTATTTTTTAAGTCATATTAAAAATGATTGTATTACATACTGCTTTTCCTTCAAGTAAAAATTTACCAAGAATAAGTGCCATGAAGCAAGTAAGTTATCCAAAGCACTGATAGGCTGGGCACGTGCCACATGCCTGTAATCCCAGCACTCGGATCTCTGTGAGCAGAAGGCCAACCTGGTCTAGATACACAGTTCCAGCCAGCAGGGCTACATAGTGAGACCCTGTCAAAAAAAATTAAAATAAAAAGCACAGGTACTCTGGACAATAGTTATGTGAGGAAACACATCAAATGGATACAAACGTACTATCCCTTTATCTTCAATCTGTGGGACCAAAGTATTTCTAATTTTTTTAATATTTACATACATGTAATGAGATATGTTGGGGCTAGAATCCAAATCTAAACAGTAAATCCATTTATATTTCAGATAAACCTTATACAAAGCCGGAAGGTACTTTTATACATTTTTAGTGCTTCTGCTCTGTGCCTGACTGTCACATGAGATTGGGTGCAATTTTCCATTTGTGGGATCAGCCCAGCTGCTTCTAAAGCTATAGATTTCAAAGTCTTTTAGATTTTCAGATTAGAGCAGTTCAACTTATTTAACACTTGAACCTATTTAAATAAAATGTTCCAATGATTTAAAAATTTAAAAGTTAGTACAGTTGGGGCTGGTAAGAAGGGTGAGTTGGTGAAGGCACTTGCTGTCTGCCAAGCCTAATAACCTGAGTCTAATCCCAAAGCCTACATGGTAGGAGAAAACCAACTTCTGCAAGCTGTCCTCTGACCTCTATACACATGCATGCAAGCAAAAACACACAGACACACACATATACAAAATAAATGTAAAAAAAATTTTTACTGGTGTTTATTAAGTACATTCTCCTATTACACAAAAAATTATAACATAGCAGATATAGTAAATACTTTTAAAAAAATTGATCTTCAATCTTTAAGATCAACAGGCTTAATCTTTGATTGGTTTTCTAAATTTTCCACAATGTTTTTTAGATAGTCTCCATCTTTTGAAAAATACACATATAACTCTCTTTCCATTTGACGAAATTTATCAGTTGCCAAAAGTTTTCTTTTTGTCTTCACATCAGCAAGAATATCAGTAAGGAGATGATTTAGTTTATTCAACTGAGATTCAACTTGATGAAAGTGCTCCGTTAACTCCTAAAAGGAGGAAAAAGGTTTTTAATTCAAGAACTTTATTTCTAGCATCAATTAGAAATTGAAAATATAATTTATAAAGAAAGGGTCTATGATTAATGATTTCCCACAATCTTAGCAAAAATTTTGTAATGGAAAATTCTTGGATGAGATGGCTCAGTGGGTAAAGGTACCTGATACCAAGCCTGATGACCTGAGTTAGATTTCTGGAATCTGCATGGTAGAAGGAGAGAACAGACTCCCATAAGTTGTCATCTGATCTCTATACATGCCCTGCGGCATGTGCATATGCACCCCTATAACCTACACACAAATGATTCAATGCAAACTCTCACTTCCTGAAGCACACCTGATACATTGGTCTGTGTCTTCATATAGTCAATAAATATTACTAGATGCCTATCTTGTGCCAAGCACTGTTTTAACTCCTGACACAATCTTTCTCATGGCACTCCTATTCTACTTAATTAATCTGTTACACATAAGCCCTGGAAGAGCCTTGAAATGAAGCCCAATAAAACACAACTGCTTCGTACTAGGCCCATTAATGTTGTGTTGTGGAAGCGGAAGGGGATTAAGAAGACCTGCCCCTCCCTATGGATACACAGGCAATGAAGGGGTGCTAAGTGGGGCCATGAGGTCCTGTTGTCTACCACCCCATCCCAAGAGGATATATAGGCAGTTAACGGTTGCTGGGACAGAAGATTTGTTGGTGGTATGGTGCCTGGGCTCATAGTGCCTGCTAGTAACCACATCAAACTCACTGATGCCGGTGCTACACTTGAGTGGAATCCTTTGTTTATATCATTGGTGCCTTATCTGCAGTGAGTAGATGGTTTGTTCACATCCCCACAGGAACTTGAAATATCTGCAGGTGGGTCTGGGACATCAGTTAGACCCCCACTAACCACCGTATCCATTTACCTCCACACTGACTATGGTAATGTACAGTGTTTAAACAAATTAGATAATCACATCAAAAATAAGAATCTATAGTGACATGCTGCTTTCTTTTAACCAATCAAGAAGAAAATGTGCCTCAACAAAAATCTCTTTCTTCACAGTTTTGTAAAATGGACAAAAACGACCTTAACATATAATTTTTCCACTTAGGAACTCGGTCATGCTGGAGGGCCACATACCTTTAATCCCAGCCCTTGGGAGGCAGAGGCAAGGTATCTCTGTGATACCAAATCCATCCTGGTCTACATAAGGAGTTCCAAGCCAGCTGGGGCTACAGGGAGACCTTGTCTCAAAAAAATTAAACAAACAAAACAAAACCCAAAACCTCAGACATGTTAGCTCTTTATATTTAATAAATTCAATTTCCTCAGTTTCTGGCATTTAAAGCAGTCTACTAACAAGTTTACACAGTTCTTTCTGGGTTTTGTTGTTGTTTTTGGTTTAGTTTAGTTTTGATACAGGGTCTCCCTGTAACCCCAGCTGGCCTGAACTTGCCATGTAGACCAGGCTGGCCTCAATTTGTAGATCCTCCTGTCTCTGCCTCCTGAGTACTGGGATTAAAGATGAACCACCATACCTGGCTGTCTCCACCATTTTCTAAACAAGCACTGCACTCTTCAATTTAACCAATCCCACCAAAGATTCTCAGAAAAACCTGTAGCTCTAACAACCTCCAAAATTTCACAGCTTCTGGGTGTAGCCCACAAGCAGAATAACCACCTCCAGTGCTTGTTATGAATATACAAATTCCTGTGCCTAGCTCCTAACTAAACTACTACTCACTCTTTGTGACAGAGTCAGGAATCCATATTTCAATAGGCTCCCTCTCAGGTGACAAGTTCAAGAATCATTGCTTTAAGACCTATCATAAATGTCAATTTCACAGATTAGTACTTCTAAAGCTCCAGTTAAAATGAGTAATCAAAAATAACAAAACAAACAAAGTCTCCCACAAACCTGCCATGGTTGCATATGCCCTGATTCCTAGGCGGTGGATTTCTGCAAGTTCCAGGCCAGCTGGGGCTACATAGCAAAACCCTGACTTAAACAAACAAACAAAAGGTAAGTTTGACATTACATTTATTTCTAATGATCTTCTCTAAGAAAAAAATTAGTAAACATGAATATATTGAGAATCTCATTTTTAATTAAATCCTAAAGATCTTATGGTGCGAAAATAAATATCCTTACTGATATTGTAAATGTTCAACTTCATTAATAAAACTGACATGACTCTTTATGACATGAGGAGCTATAGGAAAAACAATAATGATAGCAAATGTTAAGATTATAGTGAAACTACCAAATTTTAGGGATTCTACAATGCATGTTTTTCAGGTTCCTTTTTGTTTTTCGTTCTTTTTCAGACCCCACCTAAAATGAAGATGCATCTTCTAATAGACACCATCCACTGCTGCTGAGGACCAGGCACTCTTAAATGCTTTCTCAGCCAGGTGGGTGTGGTTGCTCACACCTGCACTCCCAGCACTTGGGAGGCAAAGACAAGAGAACACAAGTCTGAGGTGAGGCTGGGGCTACACAGGGAGATCTTGCTTTTATTTTAATCTCACCAATATTCTTGATGTACCATGTAGAAAAAGATAGTCAACTATGAATCAAAAAACAATTTAAAGAAATTCAAAATAGAATGTGAATCTTTAGAAATACTCAACCATTTTAATGGGATTATTTAATCCTTTTAATGTATGCTCAAGAGTATTATGACAAGGGGCCAGTGTATAAAGGCACAACATGCAGCTGTATGCCTGACCAGATAAGTTCAAGCCTTGGGACCCACATGGTAGAATGGGGGAACAAACTCCTGCAAGCTGTCCTCTTACCTCCAGCCATGCACTGTGGAACATGTACACCCACAGACAGACACAAGTGTAATTTTAAAAGAACAAACGTAATATGATGAAAAAAATAACTACATACACCTCAAAGATCCCTTCCAGTAAGTACAAAAAATAAAAATTCTTAGTAAGGAAAAGCATTGCATCATGTTAAATGGAAGAAGTTTTTCTTTCTCAGTAAATCTCAAAATGATGGTGTGATCAATGATGTCCAGTGACACTTCAGTAGCACCAGTGACATCATAAATGGACGAAACTCCTTAGGGAGGGAGTACAGTAACATCAGAGGCAGGCAAAAAAAGGTGCAGGCCTCAAAAAACCTCCCATGAGCCTATTCCAAGAGTTAAACCAAATGAAAGTAACAACAAAACACTACACATACCAAGATGTACATGAACCAGTGAAGAGCAAACAAGGAAAAATCCAAATAAGGTAACACAGGAATATGAGTATCAAGGCCAAGACTGTCAAGACAAAGCATTACAGCAATGGTGAGGGTAAATATGAAATGCTAAATATTTGATTCACAGTAATTTAAGTCCTTCTAGAATAATTATTCACCAGAGTATAGCTTACAAAACAGACTGAGAATACATAAGGAGAAGACTGAACAGGATCACACACCAAAAATGTCAAATGTGCTGTCATGGAGACATCAATCAATCTTTTGCTAATGGATCAAGAAGTCAAAATCTGTACTAGGAAATCTAAAAAACTAATTAGAGACAATACTTCACACCCATCAGAGTGGCTATTATTAAAAAATACAAAGTGGGAACTGGAGAGTTGGTTCAGCAGTTAAGAGCACTGGCTGCTCTTGCAGAGGCCTGGATTCAATTCCCAGCACCCACATGGCACTAACAACCATGCATAACTCCAACTCCAGGGGAAACCGACGCCCTCTGCCGGTATTTCCAGTGCACTAACATATATGTGGGCAATGTACTCACACACACACGAAATAAAAATAAGTATTTTAAAAAAGACAAAGTGAGTGCTCGATGACCTGGAGAAACTGGAATCTTAATACATCACTGGTGGATGTACGTCATGCAGCTGCCATTGTGAACTGGCAATTCCTAACAAAGTTCAATAAAGAACTACCAGGAGGCAGCAATACCACCCTTAAAGAACTACCAGGAGGCAGCAATACCACCCTTAAATTTTGATTATTTAATTTTTAATTTTATGTGTACAAGTGTTATGCCTGCATGTATGTAAGTGCACCCATGCCTTTGGAGGACAGAAGAGGGTGTCGGATCTCCTGGAACTGAAGTTATGGACAGCTGTGAGCCACTATGTAGGTGCTAGGAACAAACCCATATTTGCAAGAATAGCCAGTGCTCTTAACTACGGAGCCCTCTCTCCAGTCCCAGCAATACCACTCTTAAGTGTACATCTAAAATGAATGACAGCACAGACTCCATCAGCTCCCTGTTTACCATGTTTATAGCAGCCCTTTCCACAACAGTGAAAATGCCATCAACAATGAGTGAACGATGTATGCTGTACAAACACAAGGAGTGCTGCTCAACTGCAAAAGCCAAGAAATCTTGACACATGCTACAACATGGATGAACTTTGCAGACACACCAAGGTAAGCAAAGCACAAAAGGAAAGCATGGTATAATGTCACTAACAGGAGAACTTGAACAGAAGCTCAAAACCAAAAACAGAATGCTGGTGCCAAGGGCTGCAACCAGAGGAAGAAAGAGGGAGCTAATACTAGTGAATGCTACAGTTTCTAGCTGGGATGATGACAAAGTTCTTGAAATACACGGTGCTCATGGTTAACAATGTGATAATGCAGAGGTGCTCACTATAATGGTTAAAACAGGGTTGGAGATGACACAGCGGTTAAGAGCACTGGCTGCTCTTGCAGAGGATCTGGGTTCCACTCTTAGCACCCACATAGTGGCTAACAATCACCCACAAATCCAGTTCCAGGGAATCTGACGCCCTCTTCTCACCTCCACAGGCACTGCACGACATGGGTGTACTTACACACATGCAGACAATAAACTCATACACACAAAATAAAAATAAATAATTAAATAAATTAAAATATATAAATTAAATTAATTAATTTTTTAATCTGGCTAGTCATGGGGTGGGAGATAAATTTTAAAAATTAATGTAAATTTAAAAAATTTTAAATTAGAATGTGTATAAAAATACACATATGGTGAATTAAAAAATTAAAATAGTACAGCTTCAAGAATAAAGGAAACTATCATGATGGTAAAAGAAAAGTCTAAGAAAGCAGAAAAGACACTGAGAGAACCAAGAACTTAAGTGACATAAAACTAGAACCCTTGTGAAAAGATGAAAAGCAGTCACAGATACATTTCACACACAAATTAACAACAGACTGGCATTGAAATATAAAAAGAACCACAAATGATTTTAAGACCCTAAAATCTGAGCAAACATGTCTCAGAAAGAGACAAATGACAAGTAAAAAGGGCTCCACTTTCCTAATAACTGGAGAAACAAAAACTACAACCAAACAGGATATCACTTTCTACCAAAGACTGGCAGAAACCTGTCCATCAGACAATGCTACAGGACGGAAGGACACAAAAAAGTAGCATCTCTCAAAACCCTGCTAGTGCAATATGTTACAACTCCTTTAGAACACAATTCGCCATACAGGCTGGGTGTCCCTAACATGACACTGAAAAACCTTCTCGAGCATAGTATTAGAACTCAAGAACTTTTGGTTCTGTAATAGAGACAACAACAAGGAAAAAAAGCTAAGTTTCAGTTCAGATTTTCAGATTAGCGATGCTCAACCAGTAAGATCTATGCAAATATGCAATATCTAAAGAAACTAAAATTTCAACCTGAAACACTTCTAGACTCAAGCATTTGAGATAATATTCAACCTGTACCTGTCAAACTACATACATAGCCTGCAATCCAGTAGTTCCAATCCAACACCTCTGTATATATGTGTATAGAGATTCTTGCAGATATGCAACTAAGACATACAAGACTATTACAATTTAAACAGGAAATCTCCCCCACAGGCTCATGGTTTAAACCTTTGGTTCCCTTCTGGTGACATTATTTGGGGAGGTTCTAGACACTTTAAGAGGTGGGACTCAGGAGGCCAGGCATTGTGGTGCACACTCAGAAAGCAGGGACAGGTAGATCTCTGTGAATTCAAGGCCACCTAGTCCACAGCGAGTTTCAGGCTAGCCAGGGCTATACCGTGATGGGTCTTCAGGGGTACATTGTCCCTGGCCTTTTTCTCCCTCCGTGTTTTCTATCCTCCATAAGATAAGAACGTCAGGGCTTGTTTCTCTAACATAGCACCAATATTACATATCTCTATGGTGGCTGAACATTTTATAAACTTAAAAAAAATGTCTGTGCAAGTCAGAAGAGGGTGTCAGATCCCCTGAAACTTGAGTTGACAGTTGTTAGCTCCCATGTGAGTACAACAATCAAAATTATCTGAGAAGAGACTGGAGAGATGCCTCAGCAGTTAAAAGCATTGGCTGCTTTTGCAGAGAACCCAGGTTTAGTTCCCAGCATACACATGACAACTAACAACTGTCTCACCTTGTTTCACGTCTGAAGGTACTACACACATGTGGTATACCTACACGTAGGCAGGCAAAACATATGCATAAAAATAATTTTTAAAAATTATCTGATAAATATATTTATACAGGCATAAAAATTAGCAGACACACACACAAAAATCATGAAGTTGACATGATGGTAAATGTCCATAATTCCAGTACCTGGAGACCAACATGGGCTATATAGCAAGATTTTGTTCCTTCGAAATAAATAAATAAATTTTGTATTAGTGTAATGGGATGGAATAATAATATTTTCTTGATGTTAATACCTTCTCTTATAATGAATACTATTTTTTAATGTATTAAAAAAAATAAAATTCTATAAAAACACTCACCTGATCACTAAGCAAAAGTTGATTCCCCCCTTGATATAAAATATCACAAAGCATGTCCACATCATGATTCAGTTTGGACAAAAAGGAAAAATGCTCTTGAGTAGATACTGCCAACTGATCTTGTACTAGACAAACATCCTTTTTCAGTTTCTCAGCCACTTCTTCCAGGTTTCCATAGGTTATAAACAATTCTTTTTTTTTATTGTCTCCTTCTAAAAGTTGATAAAACCTAGAAGATAAAAATTTAAATTACAGGAAAATGTTCAAGTTAGTAGTTTTCAAAATTATAATCTACTATATCAGATAACAGGTGGGGACAGATAAGTAACACCTGAAAAATATTACTTATGTGCTTCTAACATCAAGCAACTGAAATCATCCCAACTATAATACTAATTCAGAAGAGAGGTATTTGAATCTGGACATGTGACAAAACACCATCTTCTGCACATTCAGGAGGCCGAAATAGGCAGATCACAAGCTCAAGACTCAATTTTGGCTATAGAGCAAGTTCAAGACCAGTAAGACACTGTCTCAAAAAAATAAAAATAAATATAATAAATTATTCTTTTAAAAGAAATATCTGAATTTCTAGTTTTTCCATCTTCCATACTTCAGCTGTAAGTGTCGTCTTGACTTTTAACCGTCACTAGCCTACTTCAAAGTGGCTTTAGTGATACCTCCCAAGAAAACACTTCTTTCATAGAATATACCCATGATGAAGCAGCAGCAATGACTCAGGGCAAACCAATCTCTAATACCTACCTATTTCACAAGACTGTGGGGAGATTAAAAGGAAAAAATTTAAATGTACGTATAGTAACATGAAAGTAATAAAAGAGCTACATAAATGACCATAACAAATTTGCTACTTTAATCTTATCAGGGTTGGTTGGTAAAAATCTCAATTCAGGAGACCACTGAAACATTCCAATCAAGGGCAGAAAAATCCATCAGCCTATAGGACAAAAAAAAATCTCAGGCAACTTTTTACATGTGTCTCATAAAGACACACTCCTTTTCTTATGATACACACAGAAATATAACATATACATATACACATACAAACTTTAACAGACCATAAAACTGCTTGAAGTACAAAGCTGCTAATTACTGTGGGATATAACTAAACAATTACCTGACACCACAAAGAACATACTGGCGGCAATTCCTACAATTACACGAGGCAACTATATCAAAGTCACTTGGTTTAATAACAAGAAACTAAAGATTTACAGTATTTTATTCTAAGCCTGAAGAAAAGCCAGGAGTAGGATAGAAAATTTGAGTATGTTCACGTGGAGACCAGAGGTCAAAGTTAGATGTCATCCTCAATCATTCTCCACCTTACTTTTTGAAACAAGGTCTCTCAAGAACCTGGAGCTAGCTCATCTATTTAGTGAGACTGGCTGGCCAGCAAGCCCTAGGGTTCTGCCTCTACCTCTCCAGTATGTGGATTGATTAGAAGACCTTAATGCTGAACCTGGCTCTGTGTGTAATTTCTGGGGATCAAATTCAGGTCCTAAAGCATGTATAGCAAACACTTTCCCCCTCCCGCCAACTAAAGTTACAGACACTTGTTAGCCATCAGGTGGGTGCTAGGAACTGAACCTTGGTCCTTCTCAAGAGCAGCCAGTGCTCTTAACCACTGAGCCATCTCTCCTGTTCCATGTCCTGAAATTCTTACTATGCAACCCAAACTGCCCTCAGATTCAAGATCTTTCTGACCCAGGTTTCTGAATGCTAGAATAGGTGTAATCCTTTTACTTCACAGGATTTAGGACACAGTTTTTTGTTTGTTGAACAGTTATGTAGCCCATGCTGGCCCTAAACTCACAATCTTCCTGCCTCAGCTTTCCATGTTCTCGGATGATAGACATGAATCACCACACCTGGCAGGATACAGATGTTTGAAGTCTATTTCAGTCTTCTAATCTCACTGTCTTGGTACCAAATGCTTAGACATTCAGGAAAGACTGAGGAGTGAGCTCTCATTTTTGGTGCTCTACCTGATCAGATAAGGAATTAAGTCTTCTTCCCCTACTACCCACCTTCCTTACATGAAATCAGTTTCAACACCAGCAATACCTATGACACCAAGCTGTAACAACTCTCTGGTCCCAAATCTAAAATAAAGTATCTAAATAAGGGTGCCTAAAGGGGAGTTAAAATCTTTTTTATCAGTCTGGGATGGAAAGACAGCTCAGGAGTCAAGAGCACTTGCTCTTTCAAAGGACCCAAGTTCAAGTCCCAGTAAGCACACTGGTAGCTCACGACCACCTATAGCTCCAGCTCCTGGGGATCCGAACCTCTGGTCTCAGCAGGCACTTACATCCCCCATACACACATATGCACATAATTAGAAATAAATAAATAGGGGCTGGAGAGATAGCTCAGCAGTTAAGAGCACTGGCTGTTCTTGCAGAGGACTCAGGTTTGGTTCCTAGCACCCACATGAAGGCTAACCACCACCCCCAACTCCAGTTCTAGGGGATCCAATGCCCTCTTATCACCTCCTTAGGCACATGCACAATACAGGTGCAATATGTGCATGCAGGCAATAGTTATACACATAAAATTTTTTAAAGTATCAATTCATTCCTCCAACCCATTGACTTAAGCTCTAAAATGGCTACATTCAGATCTTATACGGATGGAAGAGGAAAATTTGAAAAGGAAAAAGCAAAGCAGACAAGAATGGAAAAGTCAAACCAGAGTACAAATAATGTAAAACTTCAATTAGAACTCTCTAGTATTTCACATAAATAAAAAACTATGGACAGGAAGTACACATACCTATGGGTAGAATCATCTTTCGTATCAATGGGGCTCCTCGAGTTTAACTGCTCAGACACGGATGGATCTGTGAACA
Source organism: Eospalax fontanierii (assembly GCA_035773235.1). Lineage (NCBI taxonomy): Eukaryota > Metazoa > Chordata > Mammalia > Rodentia > Spalacidae > Eospalax > Eospalax fontanierii. Next base: position 84,618,866 of record CM069533.1, on the reverse strand, counting down.
TTTCTAATTGCTGGCAGAGCACCATGTTTCTTTGACTAAGCTGTTGAACCAAATTTTCAAGCTGCCGAAATGTGTCCCAATGCTTTCTCAATTCAATTTCATATGATAGTTGTACAAGTTCAAATGACGCCTTTTGCTTTATTAACTGATTTAAAACTAACTTTTGTCTTGCTGTGTAATAATCTTGTTTAGCAATTTGCAGATCAAAATCTCCCTTAACAACAGGCATATTAAGTAACTGGGCATTCTCTTTTACTACAGTAGGTAAACTTTTCTCTTTTATGTGAGTGATTTCTTCTTCAAGTTTCAAAATCTCACTGTTCAAGCTAGAAATTTTATCATCCAAATTTTCTTTACCAACAGCCTGAAAAAAGAAAAGTAATTACATTACTTTCATTTTCACTTTTCATCTTAGGTGTTCAGGATAATGAATCAATGAATAAAAACTAACTTCAAATTAGTATAAACCTAAACTCGTTTTATGAGAAAATATGAACTAAGACTAGAGGAAGGACAATACAAATTCCTGAACTTCAGCGCTTTTACTACAATGTGGGTACACAGAAAGAGCTAACTGAACAGGACATCATAGGACTATTTCACTGGCTCATAGCACTATTGGCACATCACTCACTAATAGCAAATCAACGACACTTGGTTCCTTAGCAGCAGCTCAGCAGGTACTCTCTTAGTCTGTCAGTTGACTATAGCATGCAGGACTCCAAAGTTCAATGCAGGTTATTATAATTAAGGAAGATCTATATTTCTACTCAACTACCCGGAGGTTACATTTTCAAGAAAGCAAGCTTCCCAAGAGTGCAGATGAATAACTGCCATCCATCTACACATTCTCAACAAGGAAAGAATTCAGTCTACTGAATCCTGGACCTTTAACTCCATTACCACCATGTTCCCGTCTAGGGAAATCAGGCACAAATAAAACTCATAACCAAGCCTCTTTGGCATAAATCATACAAAGGAAATCTCAGTTTAGTCAGTATTTGAAATAACCCAAATTTCAAATTCAAAGGCAAAGTAAAGCCTATTTGTTTAGGTGATATGGTTGGGATTATAATAATTACTAAACTCTGCTCTCTATTCATGATGAATATATTTGTATGAAACAAATATCACAAAAAAGCACTGAACAAAGATAAAATTAAGAGCTGTAATTAGATTCCCTCTTTCTAAAGTACTTTAGAGAAACATTAGACTCTGTTTAATGCCAATTACAGTACGAATTCAATTTTATTTATGTTTACCTTGCTGGTTAGGCTATGAAGATTCTCCTCTGCCCATTTTATACTTGACTTCATACTCAGATTACTCGCTTTCAGGTATACTAACTGTTGCTGAGCACAGATGTATGCTAGCTGCAGCCTGGCCATCTCTAGTCGTCTCTCCTCGAGGATTTCTTCAGTCTCACAAACAGATGGTGCTTGTAGATCTAGAAGTCGAAAATTTTCTTCATTTGAACTTTCAACTACTTCATGAACGCCCTGAAAGAACTGCTTTTTGGTGTATAAAGTCAAAGCTGCTGTGCTGCGCTCTTCTTGGCTTATGTATTTTCCCAGGGAGGACTGAGGTGAAAACACCATTGGCTTTGTCTCTTGACCAGAACTAGAATTTCTGAAGAATATCATCAAAGTATTAACACCATCAATGAGGGCCTGAAGTTCATTACTCAACTTGGCATTCACGGCATTTAGGGTTCCTTGACTTTGTTTCAGCTTCTTAGTGGCTTCTTCTTGTTTCACACTTAACCTCATAGATTTGTGGCTAGTTAGGGACGCCATCAACTGGTGTTTGTTCCGTTGCTGGATTTTTAGGTTCTTTAATCTCTGCAGAGTTTGAACTTCATCCTCTAATTTCTGTAGTTCTTTGCAATCCAGCTTGACTGTGTTCAAATCCAAAGCTTTACAGGTTTTAAGAACTTCATCCAAGGCTGACCCTTCTAGAATGGGCTTGCCTGATCTTTGAAGAATGCTAAAAGCTTCCAGTTCTTTTTCAGACAGTACATTCTGTTCATTCACATTCCCACAAAACCATTTCAAAAAGGATTCGTCTTCAACAGTCTCAAACAGCCAGTCAAAATCTTCTCCATTAAGAATATCAGCTTTGGGATAACCAATTTTCTTTAATGTTTTCACAAACTCATTTCCACAACTCATGGTTTAACTACCCTGGTTTTGTTTTATCATTAATTTCCGATAGGGATCTATGATGAAGATTTTTAGAGACTAACTCCAAACAGAAGCAAAACAAAGTTTTACATTAAGTTCATAGAAAAAGAAAAAAAAAAAAACAAAACCTTATGACTCCTCCTAGGGGGGTAAGAAAACCAGCGTTAGATCACAAGTCATAAGTAGTTTTAGCAGATGGAATCTGGGAGCGTGTGCACCTTCTGATGGAGACCATCCAGGCAAGCGTGGGCAATTAGAGCGCTCCACACGGGGCGCGGGGCTACAAGTCTTTCTTTCTCCAGGACAGAAACCGGACAGCGCGCGGCTGGGCAGGGACAGTCGTCCCCGTCGTAGGTCAGCACTGAGCCAGACGCCCAGCTTTCCGAAGAAGCGTCAACTTCAGTACTGACCCGACGACCCAAGTCATTCGGATGCTAAGACTCCCTGCAGACAGCCTCAGAGACACGCAGACAGCCAGTCCCGGCTACTGAGCCACTGGCTAGTGAGATCACCCAGCTACCCAGCTACCGAGCTACCGAGCCCTCAGCTTGGATAGCCTCAGAGACGCACAGACAGCCGGGCCCGGAGGTAGGGCCCGGCTACCGAGCTACCGAGCCCCCGGCTACCGAGCCCTCAGCAGGCAAAGCCACTTCAGGCTCGCAGCGTTGTCCAGCAGTGCACCGGGCGTGAACACAGCCCTCCCCGAAGACCACGCGCCCTCCCGCGCGACTCAGGGGACCGACAGCCGCCCGCAGCCCCTCACCCCTCGCCGCGCCCGCCCCCAAACCGACCCGCGAGCCCCGAAGCAGAGCCCCGAGCTCCAGCCGCTAACCTCAGACGGCGCCCGCCAGCTCCCCTCAGCAACCGCCAACGTCGCGCTCCGCACTGCCTCACGGGAACGCCGGGCCGCGCACGCGCAGAAGTGCCGGAACCGAGGCCAGGGAGTCTGCGCGTGCGCGCTCCGTCCTCTGCGCGTGCGTGGTACTGCGAGGGCGGACCTCCGGCCGGGTGCCAGGAACCAGATGATTGGCCACTGCGCGCCTCTTAACTCCGCCCCCAACCGGCCTGGTGTTCGGGCAGGCGCAAGATGATTGGCTGCTTGCTGACTCTACCCTGTCTCCGCCCCGTCCTAGGCTAGGCCTCGCGGGGGTCCTGCGGTGCCCGGTTTCCAGGCCCGCCGCACCCACTCGGGCCGCCTGTCTCGGGTACTGCTCTCTTCTTGCGGCCCCGCTAGGGGACCGGAAGCCTGATGCTGGACAGACCTGTCGCCCACTGCAGGTCTCCCAGGATCAGCGTGGCCCAGCGTGATGCCAGTCTCGGGGTTCCCACCCGCTGACAGGTGCCCCTCGGTGCAGCGTGGGCAGCGGGCAGCGGGCAGGTGCCCCTCGGTTTACCACGGGCAGTGGGCAGGTGCGCCTCCGTGCAGCGTGGAGCTCCCTCCACAGGCCACCTGGCTGTGATGATGGCTGCGGGACCCTTAGCGGTGGCCATTTAACAGAAGCCCGTAAGTCGGGAGTCAGCACCGGCTTCCTCTACATTCCCATTACAAAGTGCTAAAAGGTCAAGCACGTGAGCTTGGAGTCTAGAGCGAGGAGCTGATCTGACTCAGGACAGACATTTCAAGGAGAATGCCAGAAGCGACACAGGCAATCGAAGAATGCCGAAATAAGGCTGCTAAATCTGGTGTGAGCCTGACTGGCCGGTCTGTGGTCCTGGAAAATTGACCTTTGGAGCTACAGTTGGCACGGGTTACAACGTGGGAGGCGGGTGGGAGGGGGTGACAGAATTGTTTGCATTTCAACCAGACACAAATCACTTGCAACTTAGCAATCTTATTATGTAGTTAACATGAATTTGCAAGGTGTAGGCTTTGGCCATTAGCAAATAATACTACCCTCCTCCAGTGACGGCTTATCTAGTCTAGTTTCTAGTAGGTAGGATTCTTTCTGGATCATTCTTTTTTTTTTTTTTTTTTTTTTTTTTTCTTAATTTGGTTTTGGTTTTTGAGACAAGGACTTGCTGTGTATCCCAGGTTGGGCCTGAACTCAAGATCTTCCTACCTCAGCCTTTCCAAGTGCTGGGATCACAGGTGTGCATCCCCATGTGTTTAAGGAGAAAAAAAATAATGTTCCTATGCAGATAATTTCAGTTTGAGTTGAGGACATTTACTACGAATTCTTGCTTAACTTTTTATCCTTTTAAAAGTCAATAAAACCTAAAGTCTGAAAAACAAGCTGTATAGTGGGAATATTCACAAATGGTGACTAGCCTAGGATCAGGAAAACCAAAGGGCCGGCTGAGGAAGCCCCCTGATGCCAAGCTGGAGGTACCGATTCAGCGGGGAGCTGGCAGTGAGTGCGTTTGGTCAGAGGAACTGCAGGCCGTGCCTTTGGGAAATTTTGCTGAGGAGGCAAAGACTAGAGAAAAAAGAACCAAATGACACAAGATGGGGGATGCACAGTTCAAGAGAGGATTTGGGGTTTTGTTTTGTTTTAAAATGGGAGGAACTTGGGGATATTTATAGACTGAGGAAGAACTCAGAGGATAGAATGAAAGATGCCAGAAAAGAGGCTACTTTGCAAGATGAGGTCCCCAGGAACAAGAAGTACAGGCTGGGGCTCAGAAGACCCTCCAGGAAACCCACTTCTTACTGACTCTGGGGGGCTTCCTGGCCCCCAACTCTTCATTTGGGTTGCTAACCAGTTATTTGATTGAAAAGTGTATGTAAGGTCATAAGAAGCCATAAAAATGTCCCGATAACTACAGTATCAGCCCCCAGAGTACAAATGACAAACATAATGGGGTTAATTGTACAAACCTGGAATTTTTTTCTCAGAATTGAATTGGAATTTTTGAAAAGCAAATACGTTAAATTTATTTCCAAGACAAGTTTGGTTTCTTCTAATCAAAATCAGTTGGGGTTTTAGTGGGGTCAAAAGGTAAAGAGATCCCAGGAGCTAATCCTTTCTGAGCAGCCTGTGAAATGTAATGGACTAAACATACCTAAAATAGAGAGTCATGAGCCAGAGTTTTACTGGTTTGCCTCTTGTACTTCCTGGCAGATTTTCCTCTACTGTCATCAATATTAAAAAGTATCTTATGTTTTAGACAATATCGTTTACAGTTTATTTTTAGATGTTGTATGCAGCTGTGCTGTTAAAGATTCTTTTCAGATGCAGCTTAATAGAAGTGATCTGTTGTCCAAACAGTGTGGAAAGGTGCTGTGTTGAAGCAGGGGAGTGACAGTCTCAGACATGTGCTAGCTTGATTCTGTAGTAAAACCAATGACAAAAGGTCTGAACAGTGCTGGCATGGGGCAACTCAGGAGTGGGGATGGGCAAGGGAGGTCCAGGAACTGGCAGAATCCCGGGGGCTGTCTGTCAGCCAGCAAGATGTGGTCTGGCATCTTCTTCCTATTGGTCTTGTTCTTCCTGGAGAAAACTTTCCTTAGGCCACAGGGTTGGGGGAGGGTGGGGAAGATTTGTTTTCTATCCGACTGACACTCATGTTACCATGAGGGCACAGGAGCCCTAGATTTTTCCAGAAGGGGGTGAGTTATGGCATTGGGCTATCGTGGCCCTCAGCCCTGCCTTCCTCCACTGCCTTTAGTCTCTCAGCCTGCCGGAGGTCCTGGGTTCCTCTAGCCCCTAAACTCGGCCAGGCCTTTTGTTACAGCTTCCAGTCCCAAAGAGCCCTGCTCCTACCCACCACCAGGACCTCTTCCTACCGGACCTGACCCAAATGCTCCTGAGTTTGGGAAAGGAGGAAGCAGCCATGTGAAATGCCCTGCCTGCAATGAGCCCAGATTACCCCAGCACCTAGTTTATGCAGCCATAATCTCGGCAAAAATGTGGCAGGAAGGAACAGAGGACTCAGAGCCCCCTGACAGAGTAGGGCAGGTCTAAACTAACTGAAAACTCCAAGGGGTAGTAAGGACAAAGTGCTGGATCTGGGTTGATATGAAGGATAAGAGAGAAGCTGGCAATCCAGTCCTGCAGGGAGGGGAGCAGAAGGGCCGGCTTGGAGCCACTCTGGCTTCCAAGGAGAGTAGGCAAGATTGGGATTCATACAGGGGTCTCACCTAGGGGCAAACATACATAAACAGGTCTGTCAGGGTCTGGAGGGAGGAGGAGGCAGGAAAGCTGGGGAAGGAGTTTCTTCTCTGAGCCTCAGCTTGCTAATTGTGAAATAGGCCCAGCATGACTTTACGAGAGGTTAATCATGCAAAGTGCTTAGCACAGACCCTGGTACTCTCTGCCCCCAATAGTAGTGGTAGTGCTGAAGATTCAAAACCATAGTATTTGTAATGTCAGCGTTCCCATCAACACCCAAAGCATGCTAATTCTAGACCCCAATTATGTTTGCATCAGAAAATCCCCTTTTATCCACAACTGATCAACTGCCTGTAACCCCACTTCCAGAGGAGTGGGGCTCAAACTTAAAGCGCACTGTAGCCTCCTGGGAATAGGAGAACCAATTCCTTCCCATGCTCCAGGGTTCTACCCCCCAAACTTGCCAGCATGCTGGACCATCTCCAGTGGACTCTACCATGAATCTAGTACAGTGACACCATACAGTCTGGAAGTTCTCATCCATTCCCTCTGCAGAATTCAATGTGGCATGTCCTTGCAAAGCAAGCCCAGATACACTTCTCTCTCAGGAGGGCAGCTGGGTCCTCACAGAACCAGGGTCAGGAGGAGTCCAATGAGCTATAGCCTCCCTATAGGCAGCGGTATGTCAGGGACACTCTGTGCTGTCCTCCCCTCCTGAAGATGTTCTCACAACCTCACAGCTGCTCCTGTAAGGTAAGGGAGGTTCTTAAGCCTGAGTCCCCATGCCAGCACCCAGGCACCTCTGGCTCCACCCCCATCTCTGCACAGGAGATCCTGAGGGGAGCTATACCTGGGTCATTCTGGAGATGCTGAGGATGGGCCGAGGAAGGGGTACTTAGGGTGTAACCTGGAGATCCAGCAGCCTCTCTGCAGAGGGCACTGGGCACCATTACAAAGACAGGGCTGTCCTTGGGTCCACTGTGCCCTAACTCCAGAGTTAAGGTGAAACCTCAAGGCTACCCAACAAGAAAACCTGTCATATGGGAGCAGTAATCTTGATCCCTGCCTTCATTCGATGACAGGTATGTGTGTGTGGCTGGGGGGGTGGGGGGACAGAATGGCTGATAGTGATAGGTAGGGTCTGGTCAGCTTCCCAGTAAACGGAGGCTATGAACAGATGAGAACTAATTCCCAAGGGCCAAAATGACCCAGGCTGCAGTGAGTCAGGCCTTCTAGCTGGGGCTGACGGGAAGAAGCAGAGCAGGGTAATGGAAAAAACGCGAAGCCAGATGAGGTATAAAAATCTGTATTTATATTACAATGACAGAATGACACAGCACAGCCCCACCTGTTAGACAGGTGAGGTGAGGGCCCCATTCCACTCTGCAGCTCAGGTCTTACAGCTCACCCACTGTGCCAGCACCAGGCCCCTTGTGTAGTCTCAGATTCTGGCACGGAACCTGCCCTAGTGCCCTAATTAGAGGCCTGGGACAACCTGCTTGCTGGCCTGGGATCAAGACCTTCTGTGCAGGCACAAGGGGTGTTAGGCTAGCTGACCTAAGAAAGGCAGAAGTTTGGGGAACACAGAAGGGGCTGGCCAGCCAGTTTGTTGCACAACTCCATCCTCCTATGAGGGCAAGCTTGAGTATGCTGCAGGACAAGACTGCAGAGGCAGGCTTAGGGCCTACATGGATGCAAAAGCCTCTGTGGCCCCTCCTGCTAGGCCAGCTGAGCCTGCAGAAGAATGGCAGGGCTGATATGTGTGGACCACCTCCTAGTATGGAATCCAAACCAGAGCCTGAGGTTCTGGACTCCGTTACTGAACACCACACGGATGGGCTCAGGTGGAGGACAGAAGCAGTGACTATTCTGGTCCTGGTCCAGATTTCTTTCTACAGACTCAACATAACCCTGCTGGGTCCCTATGGCCACAACTAATAGCCAGTTTGTGCAAATGGCAGGAAGGAGGAGAAAGGGAGGAGAAAGGGAGGAGAAACGAGGAAGAAGAGGAGGAGGAGGAGGAGGAAGAGGAGGAATAGATATGTAACTCTTAGCACCAGCCCCCATGCTTACTGACCACTCTTCACAGGTCTGCTAGTAGAAGGGAGGGGCAGCTGGCTAGCACCCCTGGGTGGTTGATGAGGTCAACTCCCAGTCCCTATGGGAATCACAGCCTGAGAAGGCAAAGGGTGGAGCTGCATGGTCGGCCACAGGGGCCACTCTGGTCACTGGTGGCATGGATTCTGCTGGAAGGGGTGGAAGCAGAATGCCAGGTGCTGGGGATGGAGTAGGGAGCTAAAGGGCTAAGAACTCAGGGCCTATCAGTAGTCCTAGGGTTCTGGGACCCTGAAGCAAGGCCTTTAAACACAGCTCTGTCCTGCTCCCAGGGTGGGTAGGCTCAAAACAAATGCCCTATAGACATGCTCTGGCAGACACTGAAGCCCCCAGGTGGAGTGAAAATGCAGACAGAACCAGTCAGCAAGATGTTTGGATCTCTTATAGTCCACAAACTCCCATCTAGGCCTGCTCTCCGCCTGTCATCCTGAGCCCCCCACAGGGCAGGTTCTATGCCAGAGTAATTTCCAGAGACCCCATTCTGCCTCAGTGGGCCACAACCCTTGGGTGCCCATGGACATCACTGAAGATTTAGTTTTTTCCCCACAGTTTGGAAATTGTTTACAAATGCACCAGAGGAGGTGGCAGGTGCTGCTGTGGGTCAGCCCATGGCCACTACCCAAATATTGCTGTGTGGTGCTCCTAGAGACGTTGTCTTCCAGGAATGAAAGGTCAGCAGAAGTCTCCCGGCTGGGCCTACACCACCCCAGGTTGCTTTGTTCGTCAGTTGCCCATAGCTGATGCCTAGGTCCCTGTCCTAGACCTAGAACAAGGGTCTCAGCCCAGCAGACCTGTTATCCCTAGGCTGCACAACCACCCTGCCAGCCACTGGGGAGGCCCCCCTGAGGGCTAGGTCATGTCCCCCACTGCAGGACACAGAAAACAGCTGTGGCAGCCACAGGGGCATGCATTATCCCTCCCAGGAGACTGCAGATGCTGGGGAGGGCGGCCTGTGGGAACAGGGTAAGGAGGGCACCTGCTAGCAGGCCTGGCAGGTCCTGTAAGCCACAGGGACGTGCTGGTGGCAGTGGGTGGGGCAAGACAAGGGGACACAAGGCACACTATGACGTGACCGAGGACAGGTCCCTGAGACGCTGGGTCACTCCTACCCCTCAGCAAACAAGGACGCAACAATGGCTAGGAAAATAGAATACAAAACTCTCATACAGGAAATAAAGGTGGCCCACACACCCCTTGGCAAGAGCCTTCAGAGCCTCTTTCCTCTTTTAAAAAATGTTTCTGTTTTGTTTTTTGGGAAAAGCCCCCGTCAGCTGAGGTTGCCATGGGCAGGACTTGTGAGGCTCCCTGTCGCCTTTCTTTTTTTTTTTCCTTTTCTTAAGAAAGGGAGATGAGAAAGTCCAGAGGACCCAGTGGTTCCAGCTTGCCACACAACTCATCCCAGCCCCTGCCAGGAAGAAAAGACCTGTGCAAATCAGGCAGAGCTATCTGGGCTGGCACAAGTGAGCAGGAACTTGGATGGTAGTCAGGCACAGGCCAAGGCCAGCCTTTTTGGGTAACCCAGGCCAACTATCTCAGGACATACATTCTCTGATGTCCATGTGTCTATGTGTGAGTATGTGCTTGAGGGTGGGAGCCTAGGTGTGTATGCATGTGTCTGGTGGTCCTAACAGAGCAGAAGCCACCCAGCCTCGTATGGGGTGGCCCAGCCAGCCCCCAGGAGCTTGCACACTGTGGAAGAGGAGCCCCACCCTGGCTCCGGACAACTTGGAAGAAGAGGCCACCCATCAGTCCCAGGTGCTCACCCAAGTCCCGCCCATTACGGATCCCTTTGTCCACGCCTTAGGAGCCTGTGTGGACCAACAGATGGATGGATGGACAGACAGCCACACCTTCCTTACTTCCTCAGTCCGCTCCTCTCTCCTGGGATCCGATGTCAGGGTCCGTGCTTCCCGCAGTGGTGATTAAGGCCCTACACGGATCCCGCCGAGGTTTGCAGCAATGACATTTAATACTTCTGGAATGATTAGGAATCTGAGAACAGACTGTGGGCGGCTACGCTGGGCTCCAGGATGTGAAAGCCTGGCCTTGCCTCCCTGCAGGGGATCTTGCCCATCCAGGAGGGGACAGGAAGCTTGAGCCCTGACCAAAGGATAGGCAGGCAGGGGCAGGCAGCCCAGGCAACAGCTGGAGCTTCAAGAATGGCACAGCAGTGGGCCCATGGAGAGGCTGGCTTCAGTCAAAGGAGGACTGGAGGGCTGAGACACTTGGCTGGGCAGGCAGGCAGGTGGGCCAGGAAGCAGAAGACGTGGAGCCTACGAGAGGCCGGGGCGGCCAGGCCGCCGGCAGGGGTGACTGTAGCTGCTATCGCTGCAGCCGCTGCTCTGCAGCGCGTAGTGGTCATCGGCATCACTGCTGCTGCCAACACTGTCCAGCTCTCCAGGGCCAAATTCCATGCCCTCTATGTCCACCTCTGAGAGAGCAGAGAGAGGATGGGTCAGGGCGTCCCCTTCCGAGGAAGCTAGGCTGGGGCTCCCCAGTTAGAGCCCATGGCTTCTTTTTATACATGTGGAGGCTGGGGGAGGGGAAGTAAGGGGACCCCTTCTCTGGGCCCTGAGGTGACAGATGCTATGATGGATCCAGCCTCAAAAGCACACTGCCCAGAGCTAAGCAGCCTCTGCCCTTACATAGCCAGGTCATGGACTCTGTGCTTAAGGGACCTCTCATCCCTTTCCAATGCAAAGCTGAGAAATTACTGCAAGCAGTTAGCTCAGGTGGTATGGGAACCTTGTCACCACTGGCATCATCTCCACCCCAGGTGACACCTCTTTGCCCCCACGGCTATGGTAGAGCCTGTGCCCAGAGGCCAGGGTTAGGCTGCTCCAGCCCGGACCTTGATTGTCGTTGTGGGCCCCACCTTGCTCTGAGTCATCTGTGGAGACAGCAGAACCAGTGCTGTCAGTGCGCACACGCTCTACACTCTGCACTGATAGCTGCTCCAGGCGTCGCTTCAGGAAGCGGTGCTCTCGCTGCAGCTGCTCCTTGATGCTCAGTGCCCGGCGGTCCTGCTCCTCCAGTTTCTGGGGACAGTGAGTAGTCTAAGCCCATAGCCAAGAGGGACAAATCTCTCTCTTGGGCACAGGCACAGAAGCTTCAGCAGGACAGGATTCTCACCCTCAACATAGCCTGGCCAGATAGAGGCCACAGGGTACCCAGCCATGTTGCCAGTCAGTCAGCCTGGCCTCTGCTCGCAGCCTACTGACTCATTCTAGAATGCCCACAGTAAGCAGAGTCACATGAGGGCCTGAAGCCCTGGGAGAGTGCCATTCAACCTCTGGCAGGCACCTTCCCCTAGAGGACAGCTCTGTTCCTGAGGGCTCCACCTATCCCCAGGTTGGACCATTGTACCTGTACCTGCAGCATCTGTGTCTTGCCCCCTCCCACCTTCTTAAACCTTCTTGTGGGCCCATCTAAGACACCATAGCCCCGGATGTGCCTCTTTCAGAGCTCCTGCCACCCCACATGAGAGTCCTCATTTTTGAGGCAGAGGAGGTCCCTTGAGGGGACAAAGACCTACCTTGTTTGACCCAAATGTTCTAAATCAGGCAACTGCAGTCTGAAGGCCTTGGGAGGCTGCCTCAGGCAGTATCTCCCTGAGCCCAGGCCCATTCCAGCCCCTAAAACAGTCCTCACGTTCCCCTTCCCCTTAAAGGTTGCCCACTTCAGGCAGCCTGTCTATGAATGTGTGCAGTGACCCCTTGTCCCTTACCTAGCCCAACTTCCTCTTCCAGCTGCTGCCCCTTCATAGCCCAGGTTTGCAGAAAGTCATCTGTACTAGCCCTGAACCTGGCCTACCCTGCATGTAAGGACGCAACAAAGCCCAGCACAAGCCATGTAACCTCCTTTACACCACCAATCATCTCCTGTTGGTCTCCTCACAAGCTCCTGACATGTACCTGCTAGGTGCATGTCCACCTACCTCCAGGTCCTCTGGTTCAAGGACTGCCCAGAGCCCTAGCTGTGTACTCCCCCAGGACACACAGGGTGGCTAGGGACAGCCAAGGTGGCTGGAGGGTAGAAGGCACAGCCTGCTCACCTTGATGTGCATCTTGGCACGCTTCAGGAGGCTCAGAGTGGTGTGGCGTGTGCTGTCAGGGCCCAGGGGCACCAGCTGCTTGAGCTGCTCCAGGTAGAGCCTGAGTTTAGCTCGTCTGAAAGAGCCAGAGACAGACTATCAGGCTGGGCACGAAGCCTGAGGGACAATGGCAGGAGGAGCTGGCCTAGGTTGGCAAAAGGTGAGAGGTAGCCAGCCAGGCCCCTACCCAGGCCCCAGCACCACTGTAGACCTGCCCCTTGACCTGGCAGTTGCTCCAGACTCTACTCAAGGCTGGAGGATCCTGGATCCCTCTCCAGGAATTCCCTCCTGGCCTGACTAATAACTCCCTGTTAGAAGCAGCCTAACACAGGCAGCCCTCTGGATGTGGCATCCACATGGTTCCTCAGGGCCTAAGAGCCCTAGGGCTCAGAGCCTGGGAACAGATATCTGTGTTGCCCACTCTGCCTTTGTAGTGTGCTCTGATTGTTCTTGTCCTCACAGAAATATGAGCTGATGTGATCAAGGAAGCTCCCTCTGCCAAGTTTACTGCTCCATTTGAAATTACTTCATTCCAGATTTTTGTCCCTATACCCATTAGATTGAATCCATTGTTTCCCAGACCCGAAGCCACATATTCAGGGTACTTGTTCATGTGTCATAACACTTTTCTAGTTGGTGGGCTGATCTGGGAGGGGCAATTAAATAAGTCACTCCCCAAGGCTGTCTTTGACACTACTGTTATGGCAGAGACCGCTCTTTGTCTGATGAGCACCTGCTGCAGGGCACCGGTGTCTGTCTAAGTGCCGCCTCATTATGGAGCTACCCAGATCCTATAGGCAGTCAAGGTGGTTTCCAAATCAGTACAGCTTGTAATTCTTAGCAGTACAATTTCCAGGTCAAGGGGTAGGAATATTTTTTGAAGATCTGTTGCCCAGCTGGCCTGCCATGGCCAGTACCCATATATACTCCTAAGAATGGTACCATGCCCAAAGTCACCTTTTACTATCTGTTCCCTAGTCACAGTCCAGGAAACCCATAGACTCCTTAGTTCTAAAGAGACTTTGGAGGATTACAGGTAAGGACAGCCATCTCTAGGATAGAGAAGAGGCCCCTAGGTTCAGGGAGAAGCTGCGGAGTCTTTACCCACAGTATACTGGGGAGTGGGGTGTGCCATCTGTGGCCATTATGCCTGTCAAACAGTACCCTTCACTGACAAAACACTTTTTCACCTACCTTCCTGACCCAGCCCCCTGAGGCCTAGAGGTCCTTCTGGGCAAAGTGGAGTTAGACCAAAGTTCCAAAGAAGAACTTCTTAGAAACATGGCCGAGGCTGGGCTTGACTAGGAGGCAGGGTGTCAAGGAGGTCTGTGTAAGCCCTAGACTCTGCCTCAAGGCTGGATGATATTCAACCTCACCACAAAGGCAAGCTCCTGGCCCTGGCCCCTGCAAGCATGACTTCCTTCTCAGAGTACCCAAACCTCAGCCCCCTCTCCTCCAACAGGGTGAGTTGCTGACAGGACTGGAGACAAAGAGCTAGGTTAGGGAACTGAGAAAGAGTCCTCCTGAGCTGGGTTCCTACTGTCCTGAAGTCACTACTGGGATGAAGGAGGTTGGCAAGAGATGAAACTGTCTGGACCCTTTCTTATCTGTGCCTTTGTGATACAGAAAATGGTAGTTCTTACCACCCACCACTTAATCATGTTAGCAGCATGGACCTTTGTGGAAAAAAATCAGAAAGTGCAAACTGACAAGAAAAAATCCAAGTACCCCAAGTTCCCTGACCTAGAGATGGCGACATGGTCATTTCAGTGTATCTGCCTTTCTACATCATGAGTGTTAAGTGAAAAAACTTAAGGATTCAGAACCACATATGTGACAAGTGACCCAGTTTTGCTTAAAATGTCAAACAGCAGACGCACACAAGAGACTCAACAGAACGCAATGAAGCACGGGAAGCATCTCCAGGGATGCGTCTGGCAACGTTTATTTCTTTAGCCTTGTGCTCTTCTGGGTTTTCTGGGTTTTCCTTGCTAAAAACCCACATATTACGTTTACAACCAGGGAAAGACATGTTTATACAAGAAAGAAACACAGTTAGAAGACAAGTAACAGTAGAAAAGAATTTGCAATACACAGAAAAGACAAAACGGTTAGTATTTGTGGTATTTGGAGTGCATACACATCAAAAATAAAGAATATTGCCTTGACGTAACAGTGAGCATAGGACACAAACAGGCAAGTTGCAGGAAACAAGGGGCAAAATCTAACACAACATGGACTCCATCTCATGAGTAATCAAGGAAACGAAAACTCAAACAAGCGGATACTGATTTTCTCCTTTGCAGCAGTTGGGATATAAAAGACTGTCTGGAGCTCTCTTGGCCAGCACATGGGGACCTGTTGCTGTTCCTGTGGGAGAAGGGCCGTCAACTTCAGCTGACTACTGGCCAGCATTCCTACTTCTAGAATTGGGGTGGTCTAAGATGACTCCCCAGGCATGCAAAGACTCAGCTCAACTGACTGTGCTCATGTCAGAGGGAACTTGGGAAGCACGGCTGTGGTCCTCTGTAGGCTTTGGAGTTAAGGAGGCTAGGCGTACAAAGACAGGTACAAGTAGGCAGCACTTACGTGGTACTGGGTGAAGGATCCAAGTAGGGATAGTGGGTAACAAGGCCCCCCTCTCAGGGGCCTCCAAGTGACCAGGATGCGGTCTCTGGGTAGGGTACAGGGAGTACATGAATAATGCTTTAGAAAAAGATGGTTCTCAAGAGAAGAAGAAAAGTCACTTGACCCTACACAGGTTAAAACTCAATAACTTGTCCACTCAAACGCATGAGCATACACACCCAGGACTGCAGGCGATACAGGTCACCCCGGCTCCCTGCCCAGGGCAGCAGCTGTGACCAGTTACCTGGAGCTAAGCCTATGGTTGGTGAGTGGATGCTGGGAAGATTCTCACCCCTTTCGGTGCCACAGTCCCAAAGCCTAGGATACACTGGGCTCTCATCAAACCCTTCTCCCTGAAGTCACTGCAGCACCCCAGGCCCAATGCCAGTGCCCAGGCAGCCCTCAAGCATTCCAATCCTCTAAAAGAACCCTGCAGATTCAGGAGGCAGAGCTGCCCCTTGTGATTCTGGCATTAGCACCAGCAGCAGACCCATCTCCCCCCACCTCCAGCACAGCCCTTGACACTGCTTCCCCAGCTTCTCACCACAAACCCCTACTCCTCAGAGGAAGGCCCAGAGAACTCAGGGAGGTCTTGGCTCCATGCCAGGGTCCCCTGGTACTTGTGGAACAGAGTGCTGACTGACTGGCAGGCCAGATCGCTAGAGAAAAAACAGTGAGGAAATCCACCAGACAGTCAGTAGTGCTGGACAAGAGGACCCCACTCCCTTCTATTTACCAGCATCTCTAGCTGCTGCTGACAAGTATAAGCTCCTGTGTGGTTCTACATGGCTGCAAGGGCAGGTCAAGGGTACCAGGACAGGCCTGAGCAACCACTTCTGTGTGTTGGTTAGGGGCAGGAGCACAATGAGGGCTTAGGCCTGACCTTAAGAAAGTGCCCTGATACTCCAAGGATACTGAGGGCCAGGAAGAACATCTAGGGCTCTCTCCCTAATACTAGCTAAGGCCAAAGCCTAGAGCTGGGCCCAGGAAGGTTGCCAGGCCCTGGGATCATAAGCAAGTACCAACCTTGGCAGATCTGCCAGAATTGCTCACCTACAGGGATAGTTGGAGAGGAAGAATGAGACTGGGTTGTCCTGGAGTTGGCTGGTTTTTGCTCAAAGCTTCCACAAGGGAAAGTCCCACAGGCCCACCTGAGCCTCAATGAGATAGGCTTCTAGTGAAGGCAGTGTCCAGGACATGCCTCTTGTGGCCTGCTGGGCAGCCAGCCAGTGTTTCCTTCCTTCCTCAGGACAGCACACAGCCCTTCCTTCAGTCAGCAGCCAGGAACACCTGGCATCAGTCTTGGGCCAACCAAAGGCCCAGCCATGGCTAATATCCCTCCAAGGGCCCAGACTCCAGGCATACGGGCTGCTCAGGGATGTCCAAACAAGCCTATTCTGTCTTAAAAGGGACCCATAAGGTCCACTCTAACTATGGGGCACTGAAAGATGGCAGAGATCAAGGTCAAGGGATTGCTGTAGAGATTAAAGGCCAGCCCTGGTCCAGGTCCACCCTAGAGGTTGCCATCCCACCTCGCCTCCCTCAGTGGCATTCCCCATTTATCCTCACTACCAGCTATCCTCTCAAACACCATCTTCAGGAAGCCAGGCCACTGTGCTTGGTGCTGATCAAGGCTGGCTGGTTTCTTTTGACCTAGGAGACACCCCAAGCCTGTCTTACACTGGCTTCCATCCCGATGGCCCCTTGGGAACCCCCCAAACACACATGACCAGTGCAGGAAGTGTATCTCCTCAGGGAACACGGTGTTCTGTCCCTGCCCAGCCACCCGCCCCAACCAGAGTCCTGAATCCCGGGAGAGCGGAAGTTGGCGCTGCCCTGGGCGCAGACATGGGGGAGGGGGAAAGAAAGAACTGGCTGAGTTCCAGACCTTCCCAGCGCACCCAGGAGGGCCATCTAGGATGCAGAGTTACCCTCTCCCCCAAGAAGGCAGGATAGAACTGGCCCATTCCACAGATAGCAACAAAGGTCAGGAGAGCTACTATTTGCCCAGTGTCTCTCAGAGGCCTTCCCTGGTCCTGGCATGGGGGCTACTGCCTTGGGGTTGCCTGGCCTAAAATACCTCTGCTTCCACTTAGGCTGTTACTGGCAGCCTCAAGTATCTCCTCCATGTCAAACACTCCCCAACTCCACCCCCAACCCCAGGGCTCACCTGCACCTTGTGCCCACAGGCAACTGAAAGATAATCATGACAAACCAGCTGAAGCAGCCTTATGGGCTAGCAGCCACAGCAAAGGCTGACTGAGGCCAAGGTACAGAGACACAGGCTGAGCCTGCTGCCTCCTCTCTTCCTCAGACAAGCTCCTTGGAAGACATGCCCCAAAAGGCACAGAGGAATGGGCAAGGGCTGAATCCTCTATCAGGGCCATTGTGCTAAGGGCTGAAGCATGGCTTCCAAAGGGACCTAAGGATGCCCAGTCACACCCATGTCCTCCTCCAGGGAGCCAGCTCACACTACTACCAGCACAAGGAGCCATGCTTCAAGTCCCTGGCACTCACCCAGCTCTGGCCCCAGACTGAGTATCAAAAAAATGGGCCTGAGCTTGGCCCCTTGCCTGCCAGTCCAAATATGCCTGAGAACAGACCCTGGCCTCCTCCAAGACTGACCGTTTCAGAGCCTAGGGCACAACCTGGCAGCCCAGACCCTCCCTAAACAGATGAGGCCAGCCAAAACATCCACTCAGCAGAAGGGGCCAGGCATATCAGGCGGTTCAAATGGGAATGGGGGTGTCACTTACCTGTGCTTTTCTAGTTCGTTGTGTGAAGACCTGTTTAGAGAGACAGAAAGACAGGGCTCACTTAGACGCCCAACAAATTGAACACAAACAATAGTGGCTCTTTGAAGGGATAGGAGCCCTTGCACGGTGGCTAGGAGGGTCTAGGCTCAGTATACTCCTGAACAGTGAGAGCTAGGGCGGGGCAGAGCTGCCAACCAAAGGCTAGGAGCACAGGGCACAGAGGTACCAAGAGGTCTAGGGGCCCATGGTCAGATAGTCTAGTTAGTGGTGGCTCTGGCTGGCAGAGCCCCTTCCGGAGAGGGTGGGCAGTCCTTGATGACAGGGCGAGCTGGTGCTGCCCAGGCACCCAGCCACTGATCTTCTCTGCTCCCCTCTTCGGAGGCCAGCTGTGTCCTCACAACCAACACAGGCCACGTAGGGGGCCAGTGGCAGGGTGTGCAGAGAACACAGAGGCCAGGCCCTCAGGAGACAAGACGATCCTGTCCACTCAAGGCCATTCTCTCGTACAGACAGGTCGACACAGGACAAAGGTGTCCCAGCCAAGTCATCTCACAATGGGCTGTGAGACACAGATGCTTTCTGGGCCGGCAGGCAATAGAAGGACACAGAAGATGGACATCCCCACTTCCCTCAAGGGCTGCATTCCACCAGAACATGTCAAATTTATCTTCCCTGGAGATGGTGGCCCTATGGGCTGCTTGGGCCCCACCTGCCCAGCCACTCAGATCAAAGCAGAGTTCTAAACACCAGAAGTGCCACTTTGCCCCTGAGCTTCCAGGTTACTCTCGGTCTGGGAGCACATCACAAACCAGCAGACTTCTAAGCCACCCAGGTTGTTCACACCTGAGCAGAAAGCTGAGGCCACCTCCAAGCACAGCCATACCAAGCCCCGACCCTTCCCCAGACCCTTACTGGGCTTCTGCTGGCCACTGCCCACCTGTCCCTCTCTCTGCTGCTCCAGAACTTAAGAAAGCCGGCGTACTCTGCCTGCCCCATCACCCGCTGAAGCTGCTGGAGCACTAGATTTCCCACCTTTCCTCAGACCTTGCTGGCTCCTTGGCTTCCCTGTGCAATCCTCCCCTGGGCTGGGCCGGGAGCCTCAGAACCTCTGTAAGAGCCAGAGGAAGCATGGCAAAAGCTCCTCTGGTCTTTGGGAAGCTGTCCCTCATCCCAAACCACAACCTAGCTGTATGGTCTGTAATCTGCTAGTTCATATGGGAGGTCATATGGTTTATATGGGGTCAGCAGGTACCTCTGGATTCCCGCACACCCTGCTGCCAAAGGATGGCACTGGCATTGTTCCCAACCCTGGGCCGGAGAGGTACTTCTCAGCAGCCTGGGAGATGACTCTCCTTGCAATTCTTTCTGAGTCCAAGGATCCTGTTGGGGAGTTTGTGACCCAGGTTCCAGGAGCACTTGCTCCTGTGGAGAGGTGGAATGAGATTGGCTACGGTTGTGCCAGCTGCTGTCCTGGCCCCACCTTGACCCTTCTGCTCACCTTTTTAGAGAACCTGACCCTGTCAGCATGGCACATCACCACTAGAGAGCTATACAGAGCCCACAACCACCACAGGGTTTCCATTTCCCTACTCCAGTGCCAGCCTCCTGCCCACCTCTCATCCCAGTCAGCTATGCCTGGGCCTGTCCTTCAATTTTCCAGGACACAGAAGCCTTACAGGTCCAGGGCTGTACTGCCACACCTGGGCCTCCAGTTTCCCAACTCAACTGGCTGAGGACAGCCTTCTTCTGCCTGCTACCCCTAATCTGCTTTAGGCCTTGGGGTGGTCATGTTCTATTCAGAGGGAGCTGCAGAGGAAGTGTGCCCAAGCCAGGAAGGTCTTCTATCATCTCCTGCCCCCTGCCCCTAAGTCTCCATCCCAGACCAGTGTGGAAAAGCCAGGACCTCACCCAGGAACAACGGAGCAGAGCTAAGTGTCCCCAGGCAATTAAGTGAATCTTTCTATGCCTTGGTTTCCTCGTTTGCAAAATAGAGATAAAAATGACATCTTTACAAGGCTAGGTCAAGATTGGTTAGTTGTGTGTATGGAGGAAGCATCTGGAGTGCCTCAGCCATTTCTGTCAGCTGCTCACACTCCAAGCCACAGGAGCCTGAGAGCTCATCCTGGAGTTCAGAGCAGCCAGGGGCCCAGGCCATCTCACTGTGGAAGCCTGAGGCGGTGAGTTCCCCAACACACTCAAGGTCCTCAGCAAACTGTCCCCAGCAGGAGACCAGGGCTGGGACTGAGGCAGTTGGAAATTCAACCAATTCCTTGCCAGGCCTAGGACGCCACAGAGATGGGTCCCCGTGCCAGCCTCTCTGTTTCCCAAGAACAAGCAGGCCACAGGAATGAGCCGCACCCTCTGCCAAGGGGCCCTGAAGCCCCCAGTCTGCCAAGCAAGTTCCCAGCCTGACCACACCAAGAGTGGCTGGGCCAAGGCTAGCCCCTGGACAGTGTAAGGTGTGCCCTAGTCTCCACAGGGCCAGAAGGGTGGACCTCTTAGAAGTCCTGGTCATGTCTGCAACCCCAGCTTCAGCGCTTCCACTCTCCTAGTACAAGGCCAGGGCTGGGCCTCAGGATTCTCAGTAGAACCTGTGCCCAGCAACACTCCCTACCCCAGGCCAGCCCGGCTGCGCAGGGCGTGGAGTACCCTGGGAGGGGTCTCTGTCTGGGATCCTGGGGGCGGAGGGTGCGGGGCGGAGGAGCCAGGCCAGCTCCGAGTTGGGCAAAGGACGGGGGCGACCTTCAGCCCGTCTGCGCGAGGGGCGTGGGGTCCCCGGGCGGGGCAAGCGGCGCCCAGGAGCCCGCGGACAACTTCGCCGCCGCCCGGAAGAGTCCTGACCCGCTCCGGGCGAGCGCAGGCCGGCGGCGGGCGCTGTACGCGTGGCACTGTTTACAGCGGCGGGAGGCGCGGCCGCGGGAAGATGGCGACGCGCGGGAGGGGCGGGTGGGGCCGGCGCCTCCTCCAAGCCGGGGGCCGGAGCGCACAGGCCGCGCAGCGGCGGCGGGGCTGCCGGGGACACTCGGGCGGGGCCGGGCCGGCGGGGCTGCGCGCGAGGGGCGGTACCTGTGGTTCGGGGCCTTGCGCACCAGGCCGGCCGTCTTTGTCTTCTTCCTGGCGAAGTCGCCGTCGAAGGGCAGCACCGAGGCGTAGCCGTGCTCGGCCTCTGCGAACACACCGGGCGGTCAGCGGCCCCCGCGCGCGCCCGCCCGCCCGCCCGCCCGTCCGCCGCCCGCCCGCCCGCCGGGGCACAAAGGGGCGCGGGTACCTCGGTCCCTGCGCTCCAGGTACTCGGCCGCCTCCAACAGCAGCAGCAGGGAGTTCAGCTCCATCCTGCCGCCCGCGCCCGGGACGGCGGCGGAGGCAGCTGCCCGGCGCGCTCCAGCCGGCTCTGCTCGCCGCCCGCCCAGCGTCCGGCGGCACCCTGGCCCGACTCGCGGACTTCGGGGCTCGGCCGCCACCCTCCGCCCCAGGCCCTCAAACTGACACATACGGTTGATCGGCGGCTGGGGAGGCCAATCGGCGCCGGCGCTGCGGCTGCGGGGGCGGGGCCTGGGCCGGACGCTGGCCAATGGAAGCTGGCCGAGCGCCTCGGGCCGGACCCAGAATGTTGACAGATGCGGAGCCGAGCGCGGATAGGCCAGCCGCGGTAGTAACAATCCAGAAGCCCAAGCTTAGCAACAGCACGTGGTGGCCCGGCCCCCGCGCGCGCTGACTGGCGGCCGTCGTGCATGTTAAGTAGGCACTGCGTGCCCATTGGGCCGGAGCAGCCTATGTAAATTGCGGCCGCGGACCAATGGCTGGCGGCCGGGCGGTTCCCTCCCCCCCTCCTCCCCCCCCTCCCCCTCCTCCCCCTCCTCCCCCTCCTCCCCCCCCTCCCCCTCCTCCCCCTCCTCCCCCTCCTCCCCCTCCTCCCCCTCCTCCCCCTCCTCCCCCTCCTCCCCCTCCTCCCCCTCCTCCTCCCCCTCCCGTTCCTTACTTACACAGCGGGCGCCGGACGCGCGGCCCAGAGGAAGCGGAGCGCGGCATGGCCTGCGCGGGGGCCGGGAGGACGTGGACAGCGTCCCGGGAGACCCGGGCAGGATGCGCGGCGGACGCCCGCCCGGCTTCGCGGAGTCCACGGCGCGAGCGGTGGCCCTGGGTCAGCGGCTCCGCCGGATTCGCGCAGGGGCGGGAACAGGACTCGCGTGGGGCTGCGGACGGCGTCTGTCTCCGCCACAGGCGGAGTGGCTTCGCGGGGAAGGGAGCTCAAAGCCCGGCCGCGACGAGAATGTCGGAGCATTAATGCAGGGTGGACATTGGGGCTAGAAGAAAGGTCACCAGGCCTAAGTGAAGGGCCCCAAATTTGCTGTCGCGGGCTGGGCCTTCCAAGAGCCAGTGTCTGGGGGAAGCTTTTTCTAGAGAGGATCGTCGCCCTGCTTGGAAGAGGCAAGCTCAGCAAGCTTCTGGCTGGCCGGCCACCCTAAGCCCTAAAGACCTGGACCCCCAGGCTGGTCCGTAAATGCACGGGAGCCAGCAGCTCCAGATGCTCTATCCCGAGACCCCCCCCCTGATCTCCCCTTCACTGGTTTTCAAGGTTGCGAGAGGACCGGCGCCTGGAAGGTTCTGTGGTATATGATCTGGACAGCATCCCCCAAAAAGGAACAAGGCTACAGATACTGACAAAGGAAAGCTTTACTGTAGGACCAATATGGATGCATTATACGAACTTCCTTGTGGATCTCTATGTGCCCAGTATGCAGATAAGGAAACCTGGAGCATCTCCTTAAAATAACAACACACACAAAAAGGAGGTTAGACTCCCATACTGGTTACCCAGGGCTGGCATACTTCAGGAGTGTGGAAACCAGAGCCAGCCACCCCTCCAGTCGGGGTGTGAGCCACAGATGTCTGACCTATGGGGCGAGATTAAGAAAAACAGGTGCTCCAGTGGAGCCCTGTAAAACCCAGTGGGGAACCCCATGCTGCCGCAAACACTATATGAACAATAAATTTGGTGTTGGCTGGGGAGCTTCTTGGACCAGCCACACAATCACTCCAGGGACGGATAGAGCAGTTAACCTGTGGGGCTGCCCAGAGCTGTGAGGAGGGAGGACGTCCACCTCTGGGGAGCAGTTGAGGTACAGGCTGAGCCCCGGGGCCCCGACCTTAGCACCTAGGGGCCAGTAATGTGAAGACTCCCTCGCTTTGGCTGTCCAGTTAGTCTCCTCCGATATTAAAGAACGTCTGCCTCCTCTTGTTGTGGCAGACGGTTTCAGTGCACCAATAAGGAGCGAGTGCAGGTGCCCCGGGTGGCTGCCCAGCCTGGGAAAATTTTAATCTCGACCTAAGACATCCCCTCCCCCAGCTGCACCCAGGACCAAGCATTTTCTGGAGCCAGAGTGTCTCTCCCTCTCCAGGAGTCCGGGAGAAGTGAGCCGTGGGGGACAAGTTGAGTGAGAGGCTGGCTTGTGGAGGAGACCTAGAGGCCATGCCTGGAGGCTTCAGGCTGAGCTGGATCCCTAGGGGAGTCTGGAATCCGCATCTTAGGGAGCAGGGACCAGTGTGCAGGCGTAATGTGCTACTGGCCCCATTTGGGCCAGAAGGGTCTCCACAACCAGATGCGTTATGGGGCAGAGGCGTGGGGTTTGTGAAGAGGAGGCAGCAGGCTGGCTAGCTGACTGAGGCCTTTTTCTGGATCTCAGGTCTTCTGCAGGTGCCTCCCCCACCAGTCCACCGACTGTAGCCTACCAGACCCTTCCCTGACCCTTCTCTGGACAGACCCCAGATCTTTAAAGTGGGAACTGCCAAGTCCATGGTGCAGAGGGAGACCGCAGATAACTGCACTCTCTATAATGTGTCCCCACCCCTCAAGAGGACTCCCCCAGCTTTGTGAGGAGGACCAGGAATCCTACCTGGTCTACCTGTCCATTCCTGGGTAAACCTCCCACCTCAGTTTCCCTGACTGAGAATGAGGCCAACACCCACTTCTGAGGCATTTAGAGGGATGAAGGGGGTTTGGTCCCATTCCACAGTCCTGAGAAACCTTTAGAAGACTGCTCTCAGATCTCTTCCCACATAATTTGCCCCTGTTTCTTGTCTCTGGATCCAGGATCATCCAGGTCCAGTAGACAGTCCACTTACACTCCTCCCAATGTTTGGGAACATTGTTCAGGTATCTTGAGGGCCTCAGCAGTGCATCAGGGAATGCCCCACGTAGCCAGGGCAGAAAGGTTGGTGAGGCCTACTCTACCACCCGCCCCCCAGTGGCCTGGCCCTGCCCCCTCCTCTTCCACCATTGGCCTCAGTCACTGGAGCAGACACCCTGCAGCCTCCAAGCTCCAGCATCATATTTTCCCCACCTCTTCCTGGCCCTCGTGTCGGAATCCTGCAGCCTACACCTACCTCTCCTCAGATCTATAGGGAGAAGCTCCTAGAGGGCAGATCTGGGTCTGTAGGATGGTGAGATCAGCAGGTCCTGAAGAGCCACAATGAGCCCAGTCTCCTAGAAGCCTCCGTTCCCTGCACCGAGAGGCTGATGGTGTGCCCACACCAAAAAGGAATGTATGGAGGTTCTGTTTAAGTTCCTCCCTGACAGCTACTCGGGGTTTTAGTATGATCAAAAGAAGTTGGATGTTTGAGCCTCAGTTTCCCTAGCCGTAAAATAGGGATGATAGCCTCTAGCTCTTGGGAGGGGAGCTTGGTGACACATTGAGGATGCATGGAAAGCCCCAGGCAGCAGCAGGCTGAGCACAAAGGGGTACCCAGGAAACAGGGATATGTGCAGTGCCCCCAAACCCCTGGCCCTGCCCACAGGGAAATGGAGCCTGAAGGGGCAGGCCTGCCCAAGTTACAACCACTCACAACCTGGGGTGGAGCCTCTGGCTGCCAAGCTGGCCAGCTACAAGCACCAGGCCAGGTCTCTGAGCACTTGGGGGCCTTCCAGAAAATTGACAAGCAGGAAAACAGTCTCCACAATACAAAAGGAAGGCAGGAAAATCAAAGTGCATGAAGACACAATAAACTGTCTATGGAAACAAACATAATGCCAACATTATTTTTAAATTAAAAATGAAACAGTTCATTATATTTGTCAACAATTGGTGGGGTACGTTTTTTTCTCATTACAAGTTTTTTCCTACTAAATTGATGGGGCATACACTAGTTAATTTGTACACTAAATGAATTTTGTAACTAAAAAGTCCAAATATTTCAAAAGCTTTCACAGAGGGAAAAAGAAAAAAGAAAAAGAAGGTCACAGAGGAGGGATGTGGAAAGATGCACTTGCTGCTGCGGGGTCTCCATGATAGGGAGGGCCAGAACCTCTGGCAGCTGAACCAGCTGGGCTTTGGCCAAGAGGCATAGGGAGGGCCCAGTCTAGCTCTGACTCTGCTTCTGGACCCAATATGGCTATAGAGTCCCTTTCTGGAGGTCTCCCACGAACCACGGGGGCTCTGCTGTGGCCTGTGGGTAGGAGTCGGCACTACTGTTACTCAAGGCTTCCACACTGACCTGGGAGGGTGAAGATGGCAAGAGGTAGGCAGTTTGGGTCCTTGTTGCCTCCCCCAGCTCTCTCTGCATATTTCCTCAGCACCAGACCCATAGAGGCCACAAAACCTCCCAATCCAGAGTGCTTCCAGATCCCACCACAATCGTAGCTCTGAAAGGCACTCAGTTCTATCCTGGATCCTTCTTCCTGGCCTCCCAGACCTGTGAGGGCATAGTCTGCCTGCCTTCTGCCATGCCATGCCAACCATAGGCCCTTCTGGACCTTACAATTCATCTGCATGATCCAGAAAAACTAGTGCCTGGCCACTGAGTCAGACTCTGCTGGAATTCTGTCTGAATTTGGGGTGCTGAGTCACAGTGGGGTGACCCCTGCAAAGAAGCACACCCTAGAAACCAGGCAGTACTGAGGAGGCACAGGGTGCCCCCTGATGGCTATTAGGAACTGCAGTTAGCACCATGGGCTGGGTCAGGCACACAGGAGGGGAGAGGGGATCTCTGCCCTAAACCCATCCCTCCCTTCACCTCCAGAACCATCATTTTCACAAGAATACCAGAGTCCTTCAGAGCCCCATGCCATACCACACACTCAGGGTCATCAGCTGTCCTGCTTATGGCTACCTTTTCTCCACTCTGCCCAGGACATGGCTAAGTGTAAAATAGAGATGCCATGCTGCCTCCCTGCCAGGACTGGCTGCAGCCAGGGTCCTCAGGGGAGGCAGAAAGGGACAGAGGACAAACTAGCTGCACACATAGATGAAACACAAACAAGAGGACTGAGGCCTAGGGGCACCTCTGGAGATCTAATGAGTGGGTGAGGGGGAGCCACCTCTGTGGAAAATGAGTGGAGCCTTTGGGAGGGAGAGTACAAGGCAGGGCACCCCTTTCTTCCCACCTGCGCTACCTCCCAAGTTCAGACACAGCAATCTCTGACCCAGACACTCTTTTAGCTTGCGAGCTTGTACCATGTGGAACTGTAGGCAGTCTGCACCTGTGGGCCCCTGTCTGTCACTGGAATCTGGGATGAGGATACTGGAAAGTGCCCAGGGCCCCTTCCCAGGACTCTGTGTAGCCCAAGAACCACAAGAACCCTACTTCAGCTGCCAAGCATGATTGATGTGGTGCTCATGGGCTGACACAACTCCTGAATCCCAAGGATGGCTCCCAGCACAACCAGCTGAAGCCAGTGCTTCCCAGTTCTTTCCTTCACTGGACACTTACGCTTTTGCCTCTTGATGAATCCTCCTTGAAGCACATAGCTCAGCTGCAGTTTAACCTCCATGAGCCTCAGTTTTCCCATCCATGAGAGGGGATTCTGCTTTCTCTTTTAAAAATTTATTTATTTATTTATTTATTTATTTATTATGTTTTTACTTGTACAAGTGTATTGCCTGCAGATAGGTAGGTACACCCATGTCATGCAATGTCTGCGGAGGTCAGCAGAGGGTGTTGGATCCCCTGGAACTGGAGTTATAGGCAGTTGTTAGCCATCATGTGGGTGCTGGGAATTGAACCTAGGTCTTTTGCAAGGGCAGCCAGTGCTCTTAACCACTGAGTTGTCTCTCTAGCTCCGGACCCTGTTCTCTTGAAAGACTGCCATGGGCATGTATGAAGCTGGGACATGGAAGTGCTCAGAAGAAGGTAGTAGGATGGGATAGCAATGATGGGGACAGGGGGAACTGAGGCTCTCAGAAAGACTGACCTGCAGGAGGCTGGTCAAAAAGGTTGGTTCCATACCTAGAGTTCCAGGCACACTTCATTCTCAACTGTCTTGGTCCTGGCTCCTGCCTATGGGGTGGACATAGCCCCATAGAAGGATGAGGTAACCAGATAACCTAAGTTACATAAGGAAAGTCCGGGGAAACCCTCATCATGGGTGAATGGGACAGTTGGTCACCCTCAGGGAAGCTTGCCGTTATGACAGGGCAGCTCAGGGAGCAGCTCTAATTACTCAACTCATAGAGAGCTGACAGGCCAAGGCTGTTTCAAAGAGCCTCGCATGAGATCATACAGACATGAACATGGGTGTGGGTACACATGCCCCCTCACCCCCGTCCCTGGTATCCAATTGGGTCCCTCTGGACGGTAGATGCTCTGTCCTGGCCTCTACGCCTTTCTTCGCTCTGACGTGGTGGGTGAGAAGAACACCAAGTGTCAGGTCTGAAGGTGACTCCTTTGGGTGCCTATAAGGACAGAGGTACACACTGCAGCATAGCTCTATGTGGGTCCCTGGCTTCCTGATTGCTAACGGCAGAGGGCACAATGTCACTAGGGCACAGCTGTCTAGCCAGTGATACCGGCTGTAGTCAGTGGGGTGGAGATGGGTGAGGCAAGGGTTAGCTCTGTATTCTGTCCTGGTAGGCACAAGGAATGGGTCCAGTCTCAGGAAGCGGGAGTCACCAAGATATCTGGACACTCCTTTCTTCCGCTCCCTACGTTCTGCCAGGCTCAGAATCTTACTCCCAAACATGCTCTCCCCAGAAAGCCGGTTATGATGGCTGCTGCCGCCTCTCACAGCCTTGCTCCCTACCTATGGTCACCAGGCACCCATCTTCAAGGGTTTGAGCCCCCCAAGACCCATGAACCCAGACCCCCAAAGCAGATGAGGGCTCAGTAATCATGGCAGTCCTTGCCTGAACCAGCCTCCTGCATTCTCTCTAGGGTACGAGGAGGCAATCCCTAGGCTGCTGGTTAGCCTAGACAAGACCAATACCATCAAAGTGGAGAAGCCGAAGGTGCCAACCCTACCTGCCTCCTGAGCCCCAACACAGGCCAGGGGCCTGGGCAGCAGAATGGACAATGGCTAGGGAGGTAGCCATCCTCAGCAGCTGGGGAACCAAGCACTCTCGCAGGACAGAGGGTAGGCTTGCAGGAGGGCAGGGTGGCCACTCCTCTCCTGAGGGCTGAGAAGGCAAGCTCTGCCCTTCAACTCTCCCCAGAATATAGATGCTCAGCCTTTCAGAGGAGAATCTATGGTAGTACCAATACCATCACCTATCCACATGGAGAAGGAGTCAGTACTCACAGAAGACATGAGAGCATGTGCAATCCTTAAATAGATTTATGGAAATGGTTTTGAGTTACAGCATTTAGAAAATAAAAATAATCTCAATACATAATATTCCCTCTGTTATATACGCTTTCCCCCCACAGAAGCCATTTTTGTGCATGTGTATTCCACTGCTGGACAGCAATTGGATTTCATCCTATAAAAGAAGCAGTAGCTGTGTCATCTCTCTAAAAATAAAACTGTAATCGTCATTGCAACGTGAAGCCTGAGATTGAAGCCTGAGGAGGTGTCCGTGCGTCTCAGCATGTCCCGGCTGTGCTGAGGTCTGAGGAAGTGGGCTGAGGAGTCCCGGGAGTGCAGAGCAAAGAAGGAAGTGTTAGCTAAGTGGGCGGCTGCCTGGGGAGCCCAGGCCCAAGAACCTGAGAGCTCTGCCTGCCGCCTGTGGGTGGGAGGAGGCCCCTCCTCGGCCAGCAGGTGGCAATGGGGCGGATGCTAAGGACTTGTCTGCTTCCCACATTCCTCCTCTAAGAAGAAATGAGAAGCGTGTGTTTAGTGGGGTCCTGAGGCCGGCAGCAGGGTGCTGGGAATGAGGTGGGTGGGAAGCAGCGGAAGCCCCGCTGTGATTCTGGGTCTGGTGCCCCTTGCTTCTGCTTCCAGGCTCTTACACAGACTAGAATGCACAGAATGGGCACGCCTCTGCCCTAAAATACACAGCTGGATCAGCACTCCAGTGATGGGCAGGAGACCCCAGCTCTGTCCCTCCAGGCACCCTGCCTGGAAGCAGCGACTGGGCACCCCTGGGTTCCTTCTCTGGGTAAAGCTGACCTGTTGGCCTTCCTGCCAGGACTGGTATCTCCATAGGTAGAGACACCAGGGAGAGTAGACAGAGGTGCAGGGCATTCTGGAGACCTGGGCGTGCCTGCAGCAGCAACAGCTTGATGAGACGCAGTGAGGCCCTCCTGCAGCCTGGGCAGGGCACAGAGCAGGTGTAGCCCCTCCTTCCTGGAGACCCTGGACAGGATGCAAGGCAGACACAGTGCCTCTGTCCTGGGCACAGCATCACATGCCAGCCTTGTCGCTGTAGAACGGTGTGACATGGAACATGTAGCAATGTGTGCACACACGGACAGGCTTCATCTGCCCGTAGCGGGGCAGTGGTGCTGAGTGTGATGAGCAGCGGGAGCAGAAGATCTGGAAGCCGAGGAGGGGCAGTGGGCATTGAGTAGGCAGGGCCTTGGTCAACCCCCCTTACACAGCCCTCCCATCCAAACCAGGCAGGGCAATGGTATGTGCCAGTCTATTTGTCCCTGACCCAGCAAGCTGTGACGCTGAGGCTTTCAGGAAACATTGGGCAGGCCTGGCCCCAAAAGGCCAGGCTTCCTGAGGGTATCTAGGCCTTTTTCATGGTCGCTTCAGTCTCCTGCTCAAACCCTCTGTCCCCTCCCTGTTCTTGGCTTGGAGTGGCCTAAACTGAACCCTAGTGTTCCCCAAGAGTGGAGTCAAAGCAGAACCTATAACTCAGAGGGGTTTAAAGACCTTGTCAGCCTCTCAGAACATTTGCCCTGACTTCCAAACCCTAATGCTGGACTTGGGGACAACCCGCCCCTCAGATGCTGAGGGCCAGCGGGGCCCCACCTACCTTCCCACACCACCCCTAAGATGCTGAGGGCCAGCGGGGCCCCACCTACCTTCCCACACCGCCCCTCAGATGCTGAGGGCCAGCGGGGCCCCACCTACCTTCCCACACCACCCCTCAGATGCTGAGGGCCAGCGGGGCCCCACCTACCTTCCCACACCACCCCTCAGATGCTGAGGGCCAGCGGGGCCCCACCTACCTTCCCACACCACCCCTCAGATGCTGAGGGCCAGCGGGGCCCCACCTACCTTCCCACACCACCCCTCAGATGCTGAGGGCCAGCGGGGCCCCACCTACCTTCCCACACCACCCCTCAGATGCTGAGGGCCAGCGGGGCCCCACCTACCTTCCCACACCACCCCTAAGATGCTGAGGGCCAGCGGGGCCCCACCTACCTTCCCACACCGCCCCTCAGATGCTGAGGGCCAGCGGGGCCCCACCTACCTTCCCACACCACCCCTCAGATGCTGAGGGCCAGCGGGGCCCCACCTACCTTCCCGCAGCTGCGGCAATGGTGCTTCCTGCGGATGACAGTGAAGGGTGCTTTACAGGCGGTGCAGAAGCCGCAAGCCTCATCTGGTACCCACTCAGGGGGGTCTGTCCCAACAAGAGAGGGCTGCATCAGCAATGCAGGGCAGGCGGACTGGGGTCCGGGTGGGGTGGAGGCCTGGCTGGCGGGCGAGTATCTCTCATCCCATTCCTCTGGTCCTGCCCTTGACTTGTCAGTACTGTCAGTAATTGGTTAGAACTTCAGTGGAAAGTGTCATCCTGTAATCACACTCCAGCTTACAGGCCCCAGGCTGGGCTCAGGATGTAGGTAGGAGTATCCACTTGGATGTTCATGCCCTGGCCAATACCTTTCCATTTCTGGGCAGCCCTACCTGATGCCATCTGGCAGGTACCAATCCAGGTCTCTATGACCCAGGGATCCATTTGACAGTGTGTCAACATCCTCTTCCTTAAGCCTTAGGTCCCCTCCCATAGATGTGCTGTAATACCCTCAGATAGCCCAGGACCCCTCTCCTTTAACATCCAAGCTTCCTGGCCTCAGGCTCACTCTGAGTAGACTCCACATGACTAGCTCAGTCTGCAGCTCCCTCCCCATCAAAGGAAAGCCCCTGTGGCCTAAACAGACCCTATTAATGTCCGAGGGTGTCCTGAGACTACCATGTGAGACTCCTTTGGTGCAGCCAGTCAATCCCTGCTCCCTACCCTTGACTTTGAGACTACTAGGATGAAATGCTAAACATCTGGCCCAAGGGTCCTGGGTCTTGTAATAGCAAGGAGGTTTTATGTACTGAGTACCAAGTTTGGGGTACAGACTGGGAGGCTACCTCCTATGGGAAGCTGTATCCCCAGGGGCCTGGAGGCCTGGGTATGGAGGGAAGCTGAGTGCATGCAGAGTAGCTCCTTCCGCTCAGCAGACAGCAGTCCAGGTCCATGTCAGAGTTTCCCACCTACCTTCAAAGTCCCCATCACGGGTCTTGGCTGCCAGTTCTGTGGAAGACATGGTCTCTTGGCATAATGCGCAGTCCTCCAAGGCTGCACTCCGCAGGGTCTGGGTTACTGGAAGAGAGAGGGAGGCTGCTGGCTTTGGTGAGCAATAGAATAGATGCAACAGGTTGTTCTTCTCAGGGGTGAGCATCCAGACGCCCCCAAATTTCCAGCTGACTCCCTGACCATCTCTCAGCACACAAACAGGTTACCTCAGCAGATGAGATGCTGATGCTGGCCAAGGTCTTCCTGTCTAAAGGCCTTTCTTTGTACACTGTGGTGGACCCTGGGGTACTCAGTGGTCCCCTACATAGGCCTCCAGCCCTGGGCTCCCAGTATTGAGTGGTCAGATTCCCAGCCTATGACCCCCAAGGCAGGTAGACTCTGAAGTCCAGTGTCTGAGAACCATGGTGGAGGGGCCAGTCTTCATCTCCAGCCTTCCTGAGGCAGCCCTGTGTGGATTTCCAGGCAGAAGGTGGCAGAGCTAGTTATGGAGAGGCTTCTCACCAGCAAGGACATGGCCTCTTGAGCCAGACTTCTAGGACCAACTGGGCTGTCCCATGTACCCAGATACCCCATGAGCAGAAGCCCCTGTGTTAAAATGTGGCTTGCCGAGAACAGGAACCTCAGCCCAGTACCACGAGTCCAGCCCCCTTTCTCATTGGAACCCTAAAGGGACAGAGAGCAAACTGTGCTTGCCAGCTCCTGCTCTGACCCTTCCTTGCCAAATACCTGTTTACCTGTTGTGTACACAAGGAAGGCATGTGCGTGAAAGTGTGTTCACATGGATACCTACATGTAAATATGAGAGCACACACGTGCCTGCAATGCACTGAGTGTAACTGTGAAGCAGATCTTGGCTGGGAGTAGATGCTGCCATGCCATGAGGAGAGGGGCCCGCAGCCCTCCCTCTTCACTCTGGCTGGCCTCTGGATTCTTTGACAGATGGGAAGAACTAATGCTGTGCCTCAGCTGGTCGCTGGTCTGGTCTACAATGGAGGGCAGGTCCCCAATTTCTGCAGTTAAAAGGTTGAACAGCTTGCTTCAGCCTCTGCAGGGGACTAGAGCCAGGACCCACCTGCAAAGAGGCCTGGGGTGGGCCTTCTCCAGGATATATGCTCATCTCCCCGGTCAACAACCTGGCACATTTGGTTGGAAGATTCTGGGGTATGTGCTTGCCTTGTAGGTGTGATTTTGGGGCATACTCCCTTCTTGGGGGCATGGACACAGTGTCTGGCACAAGCCTCAGGGCCTGTCCCATGGTGCTACTCACCCTTCTTTAGCTTCTCCTTGTCATCTGTCTCTGGCTTGGTGGCCATAACCTCAAACAGTGTTTTGAGAATACTCCTCAGGTCACTGGCATAGTTCGTCTGCAGCTGGTCAGCCACACCTGATGGAGAAGTGACAGAAGGCTGGCTGAGCAGACCACACTGTGAGGTCACTGGAGGTCCTGGATAGGTCCCACCCAACGTTGATGGATCGACAAATCCCAGCCTCCTGGGAGAGGAATCCTTGACTAAGTAGACTCAGGGATTGAGAGAAGATGGGACGGGACAGGAGCTTCCTGCCAACTCCACCATGACAGCTCTCATTAATATGCAACTTATCCATGGGTCATAGCCTCCACCCCTCAGTTGTCCTGACTGCTTGTCAAGAGACATCTACAGAACTCACCCCCTACTGTGCCTATAGCAGCACCTGTCACCATCACAGAAACTTGGGCATCCAGATGTACTCATGCATAGTCCCCCCAGTGCCCCAAACCACACTGCTCTGAGTAGCTCTGACTGCAGGGTCTCAGAACAGGAGCCACATGGCCATGGGTCCCAGCGTAGATCCCACTGTATGGTGGTACCCAAGGTCCAGCTGTTCTGCCCACCTGAGCCTGTCACTTCTAGCCACCCCTGGAGGAAGGTGCTCCCCACCTTCCCCTGCAGAGCTCCTGTTTCCTCTCTGTGAGGCAGATCTAGTCCATCCCCTGAAGCCTAGTCAGCATGCTCAGTGTCACACCCAGGCTTGTTCTACAGACCACACTGCCCTCAGCGAGGGGGAGGCGAGGCCAGCCCTGCTGGGTGTCTCTCCCTGCAACACACCCTGCATGTCCTCAAGCTCTTGTCCTGGGCTCAGATCTCTCACCTGAAATGCAAACAAACAGGCGGTGAATGAGGTCGTGGCTGCTATGAAACCTGGACCGGATCTTCTCTCTGGTGGCCATGGGGGTGACAGGCATGGTGGCAGGAGCCACATCTAGCCTAGTCTTGTCGAAGGAGCAGGAACCAGCCGTGGAGCTGATGCAGTAAGAAAGAGAGGCAGGGCAGGTGGGTTGCAGGCAAAGCAGGGGGTCTCCTGAGCCTAAGGTCAGGGATCAGGGCAAGTCTGTCCTTGAGCTTGCACTCCAGAGTCGAGTTGCCCAGATATACCATTTCCTATAATTAAATGCTATCAATGAGGAAGAGGCCACAAGATCAGAATGAGGGCTTGGAGTGATGTGGCCATAAGCCAAGGGACACTTGGAGTCCCCTGGAGCTGGGCGAGGCAGGAAGGACCCTCTTGGTGACTCTGGAAGAAGAGTAGCCCTGAGAGATTTGGGACTTTTAACCTCTAGACTATGAGAGGGTACACTTTTGTCCATTTAGGCCACCCACTGTGATACTTTGTTATAGCAGCAACTGGACACTCATATACTCTCTTCCCCTGGACACATGTTCCTCCCCTCCCCACTTTACAAGCTGTATCCCAGTTGTGTTAGATTTGTTCTTTAAGGGTTCACTGTGACTATGTAAAGGTGATTGACAGCTGAGTACCTGCCAACTCAGGACTCCATCTGGCCCAACTCAAACCAAAAATTAGAAGCCGGGGAGATTGCTCCGGGGTTAAAGCACTTGCCATGCGAGGAACGAAGTTTGGGGTTCCCAGAAACCCACCTAAATGTTGGGTAGGTGTGGTGGCCCACCTGCAACTCCAGCCTCACCAGGTGGAGGCAGGGAATCTCCATCAAGCTGGCTAGGAAGACCAGCCATACTGGAGAACTCTGGGCTTGCCTGAGAAACCCTGCCGCGACGAGCATGGTAAATGAGTGACGATAGGGGACGATCCCTAACAGCAACCTTGGCAGCCTCCATGTGCACACATGTACACACGCATACGTACCTACACACACATGAAAAATGGAAAAAGACTACAAAACCAAATTCGTAACTTATCTTCTCCTTTCACTTTTTCTTTTTGTCTCACTTTCTGGGAAATCTCAGATTTTCTTCCAGTTTTACCCTTCACATTTTGATGTCTGCTATCAGGCTTTTAATATTCTATTCTTTCTGTTGTCTCCTATCTACAAAATCTTTTCATTAAAAATGATTTTATTATTTGTGTGTGTGTGTGTGTGTGTGTGTGTGTGTGTGTGTGTGTGTATGCATGTGGGCATGTGTGCACATGTGGAGGCCAGAAGAGGGCATCAAGTCTCCTGGGGCTGGAGTCAGAGGCTATTAGGAACTGCCAGATGTGGGTGTTGGGGACTGAACTCCAGTCCTCCAGAAGAACAATAAGCATTCTTAATCACTGAGCCATCTCTCTAGTCATTACAATTTTCTGATTTATTTTTTATTTTATGAGTAAGGTTGTTTTGCCTGCATGTATGTAAATGTACCATGTATAAAATGTTTACAGCCAAACAGGGTGTCTGATCTGGAACTGGAGTTAGAGTTGTGAGCCACCACGTGGATGTGGGAACTGAACCTGGGTCCTCTGCAACAATAGCAAGTGCTCTTAGCCACTGAGCCATTTCTCCAGACCCTCATGACATTTTTTTTTAAGTTGCTACTGAGAGACAGATTAGATAGAAGGATCCACTTCTCCCCAGGGTATCGGGATAGGGGTTACGTACTGGTAAATATCATTACATCACTGTTCATCCTAAGTTTTTGTCTTCATGTTTGCTTTTCCTTGAAGTAGGCTATAACATTGGAGGCCAGGGTGATTTAACTTCTCTTTGACAACTGGCTCTGCTCTGACCACCTGGCTACTTTGGGTGAGGTCGGATCAATCAAGCAGGCAAGCAGACTGCCCTCATGCCAGCACCATCTACGCTGAGCACTCCCAGAGACACACTGAGGAAACCACAGTTGTGCTGGCACAGCCCAAGTCCATCAGCAGGAGGCAGTTCACTAGCAACAGCAGTTTCCAGACAGCTTGCTCCAGACTGTTTGCCATCACAAGCCTTGGTGAACACAGAGTGCCACTATAGCCATTTCACCCAGGTCAGAGAAGCACTGCTCTGGTAACAAACAGAGATCCTGTGACTGGTACAAAGATTATCTGCACGAACCCTAGCACGACTGGTGCCAACACCCTTGCCATATCCCCTCTGTGACTAGATAAGGAGGCTGTTCAGCTCACTTTCCAAACCATCGGGGAGACACCTCTGGTGCTGCCCCTGCCACACTGGGTCCAATGAAAGGCTTTTCTAGTTTTTATGGGGTTTTTAATGTGTGAAAGAATATTTTCTGGGGCTGTAGAGATAGCTCAGTTAAGAGCACTGGCTGCTCTTGCAGAGGACCCGGGGTTGGTTCCCAGCACCCACACAGTGGCTAACAACCATCCATAACTCCAGTTCCAGGGGATCCGACGCCCTCTTCTGACCTCTGCAAGTATTGTAAGACATGGGTGCACTCACATACTGCAGGCAATACATGCATACACACATAAAATAAAAAATTTTTCTTAAAGTGTGTGTGTGTGTGTGTGTGTGTGTGTGTACGTGTACACATGCATGTCCATACCATGGTGCATATGTGGAGGTCAGAGGACAGTCTCGGGTGTCTGTCCCACCTTTGGGTAGGGTCTCTTATTGTTTACCGCTGTGTATACCAGATGTTCCAGTAAGCTGTTCTGTTGCTGTGATGAAAACACTGACTAAAACCACCTTGGGCAGAAAAGGGGTTATTTGGCTTGTAGCACAAAATTCATCACCAAGGGAAGCCAAGGCAGGAACTCAGGGCCTGAACCTGGAGCCCAGACCGTGGAGGAACGCTGCTTACGGGCTTGCTCCCCTGGCCCATGCTCAGCCTGCTTTCTTATACAACAGACAACCACCTGCCCGGGGTGGCACCTCCCACAGTGAGGATGGACCTCCCACATCACTCAACAATCAAGAAAATGGCCCACAGACATGGCCACAGGCCAGTCCAATGGAGGCAATTCCCCAACTGAGGTTCCCTCTTCCTAGATGGAGGTAGGTACCTAGTTGACACTAATGCTTCCCAGCATACCAGGCTGGTTGGCCCATATGGGTCAACGGGTCCTGGAATTTCCCTGGCTCCACTTCCCATCTTGCCAAACGCATGTTGGAATTAGAGGCAAGCTACTGCATCCAGTTTTGTGTGGTTCTGAGGATCAACGTTCTGGTCCTCATACTTGCGCAGCAAGAGCTTGACCCACTGAGCTGTCTCCTAGGCCCTCTGGTGGCCTTTCCTTGTCTACTTTTGATTTTTCTCATTAATAAGGCAGGCTGAGTAGAAAACATGAAGGGAGGGCTGTGGGTAGAAGCAGAGCAGGAGCAGCAGCACAGAGCAGCAGCCCATGTGATCCAGAGAGCAGCCTGGGTGGAAATGATGGGAACAAAGTTGAAGACATAGGAATGTAGTGTGGTGACAAGAGAGGGCAGGCCATGAGTGGGGCTCAAGAATTGTCGAAGGCTGGTAAGAATTAGGGATGAGGAGTCACGAATTCTGGCTGCTAAAAGCTTCAGAGAGTGGCCAAACCTTAAGGAGCAAGGGTCTGTCATCCCAGGCCCGAGCACTGTAATAGTGGTCACCATGGAGCTGCGGCCCCGCACCCAAGGCCATCATGGGGTAGCTCTAGCACTAGTGGGCATGGCCTGCTCTGCTCACTGCTCCCAAGTCAGGGCCACTGAGCACCCAGCCTGAGTGTCTAGAACCACAATTCTCTGGCTTCTATGGTCTGGAACAATAGGCCCTGTGCTCTCAGGGATCAGAGCTGTGAGCCTCTGGGTCTGCCATTCCAGCCCCTAGGTCTTTGGCATTCAGGGCCTGGGACTACCTGCACTGGAAAAGCTTCTCGTTCCCTATCACAACTTCTGTCCAGGTAGAGCAAGAAGACCTCAGCCAGCTGCCTGGTGGCAACCAGTGGCCTACACTGTCTCTCTTCTCCTTCTGGTTTATTTGTTGCTAAGCCACAGGACCTCAAATGCTTGGGGTTACTTGACTATAGGGTGTACTTTAGAGGAAGGCCCTGAAAGGCTGCATATCATGGGTGGAAATGTTTCACCTTGTCGGTAGGACATAAACTAATGCAATCACTTTGGAAAAGCATTTTGGTGCCATCTGAATAAAAATGCAAGTGCCACAAATCCCACAGCCCAATGGACCACTGCCAACATGCACCCGAATCTCCTGTCTGTGTGCAGACAGGCTGAATCTTTGCAGCAGCATGTTCCAGAGGAAAACTGGGAAGGAGCCCAAGTCCTCATGACAGGATGCACAGTTTTCTGTGAACAGACTACCCGCTGCCAGGGGCTACTGAGGCAGGGGTGAGCCAGCACAGCCTGCTGTAGGTAGATTTGACACACACTGGACATGCAGTGGGGAAACACAAAGGGCTGGGCTTACAGATACATCCTTGGGATGCGGAAGCATTTGGGAGCACAGAGGCAAGATGCCCAGGGTTGCTCAGGACCGTGGGTCGCACAGTGAGGAGTGGCTAGGCCTGGAATAAATTCCAAAGCCCCATGGGTTTCTTCCATAGTGAACAGAGAGAATCACAGCTGTGTAGTCTGCTGCCAGGCCCTGACGTAGTGGATGTTCACTGGCACACACAGAAGGCTGGGAGACTGGGATCAGGGATGGACATTTGGACATTCTGGGCCACAGAATCTGGTATCCCACTGGAAGGCTGGGGTCGGGGATGGGCATGCTGGGTCACAGAATCTGGTGTCCTGCTGGGAGGCCAGGGTCAGTCTGGGCTACAGCACCTGGTGTTCTGCTAGAAATCCTGGGATTAGTTCCAGACCCCCACATCTGGATGGCCCCATTTCACAGACATAAAATACTTGACTTCAGCCCGAGGTTGTGGGCCTTGCTGATCTGTCCTGGTCACTGAAAAGAAGGGCAGATCTTTCCTTGCCCAGAGTGTGGACTTCCATTCAACACATCCCAGCTGCAGTTGACATTCCCGTCTGAAGCAATTAGTTTGTTTTGATTATTTTTGGGTTTCACTTTCTGCGACAGGGTTTCATGAAGACTAGATTGGCCTCAAACTGTGTAGCTGAGACTGGCCTTGAGTTCTTGACCCTCTGCCTCTACCTCCCAAGTACTGGAATTAAAAGACATCAACCATACTTGGCTGATTTGATTGATTTTTTTCTTGTTGTTGTTTTGTTTGTTTGTTTTGAGACAGGGTCTCTTTGTAGCCCTAGCTGGCCTGGAACTCACTATGTAGACCAGGCTAGGCTCAATCTCCCAGAGATTCACCTGCCTCTGCCTCTGCCTCTGGAGTTAAGGGCGTATGCCACTATGACTGGCCCTAATTGGATGTTTTGGGACAGGGTCTCACTGTGTAGCCCAGGCTGGCCTCACAATCCTCCTGTCTCAACTTCCTAAGCACTGGGATTACAGCACGTACCACCATCCCTGGCTCACTCAAAAGAATTGAAAACAGAGACTCAAATAGACACTTGTACATAGCTGTTCTGAGGGTAACTGTTCATACATCCCAGAGGTAGAAACCATCCAAGAATCCATCAACAGATATGTGGATAAATACCTGATATATACACAATAGAATATTATCCAGTCTTTAAAAAGAGAGGTTCTGACACATGCTCCAATGAAGATAAACCCTGAAACATGCCAATTGAAACAAACCAGATATAAACCCCAGACTCTATTATGTGAGGTTCCTGTACCTGGAAAATGCAGAGAGACAGAAGATAGACGGGTGAATGCCAATGGCTGGGGCAGGAGAACGGAGGCAGAGTACCACTTAGAAGAGGACACCATGGGCTAGGGGGACGGCTCAGGGATCAAGAGCACTGGCTGCTCTTGCAGAGGACCCAGGTTCAGGTCCCAGCACCCACATGGTGGCCAACAATCATCCATAATCCAGTTCCACGGGATCCAATGCCCTATTTTGACCTCTTCAAGCAATGAATGAAACATGGATGCACTTACATGCAGGCAATACACTCATATGCATAAAATAAAAATAATAAATAAAATATTTTTTAAAAAGAAGAAGAGGAAACCATGCTGGAGATGGATGGTGGTGCTTGTTGCCTAACACTGTGAATGTTATATCATAATATGGCTGAAGTTAAACTTGAAATGAGAAATTTGACATTATGTATTTATCCAATTTTTATTATGTGGGAAAAAAACCAACAACCAGAGCAGAGGAAAAGACACTGAGGTTGGTGTGTGGTGAGGAGGGCGGGATGGGTGTGGTCTGAGCACACTGGAAATATGTTAGTATTAACTGAAACAGCAGCATCTTAAAAACTAGAGACACTGGTGAGACAGCTCAGCAGGTGAAGGTGCTCACCACCCAGCCCGGGAACCTTAGTTCACACCCTGGGATCCCCACAGTGACTCCTGCCCTCTGATCTCCACACATGTGGGGCATGCGTGCCACCCACAGAAAATAAATACCCAGAGTTTTAAAAACTAAACCTCATATGGACATGTATGAGTGATTAGGAAATATTAAGCACTGCTTTTCTGATCAAGAAAATAAAGCAGGTCATGATGGTACATGCCTATAATACTGGCTTTCGGGAGGAAGAGGCAAAAGTTTGAGTCTAGCCTGAGCTACATAGTGAAATTTTGAAAAAGTTATTCTAAAAAGAGAAGTGACTGTCAGCAGGTGGCACCCTTGGGCCACCTACAAAGCCGCCTATGACTTGCCTGCCTATGGAGCTTTGCAGCAAGAGGCCTGGAGATGAGAGGAGGCCTGGAGAGTGGGCCAGGGGACATGCTGCTGCAGATTTGTGCAAGAAAGTGGAGATAACAGGTGAGTGTGGCCTGGCCAGAAGTCAGACACGAAGGGCTTGCTGCCCAGTCACACTTGGGCTCTGAGCCAGCTATGTCCTACCATCGTTGACAACTAACATGGCATATCATGTTCTGGCTCTGCCTTCTTTGTGAGTCATGGCGTCAATCAAGGCAGGACATCCTTCTAGGAACTGACTCTAGAACCATCTGCCAAAGTTCTAGCTGCTTTGCAGACCATCTATGAACAGCATCAGATGGTCAGCATGCTGGCTCTCAGGTGTCTGGGAAGTCCAGCTTGGTTAGGCTCTAGCAGGGAGGTGTGTGCTCTGTCATGAGCTGAGCAGTGCCTACCCATCAGTATGTTGAAGTCCTCACCTGCAGGGCCTCCGTGGGGTGGGGTCCTTACTTGCAAACAGGGTCTTGGTGGGTGTTATGAGGTCAGATGAGGTCAGATCAGGAGAGGGTAGACATCTGATTCAACAGGACTAGTATCCTTATAAAAAGGGGGGATCTGGGGCTGGAGAAATGGTTCAGCAGTTAAGAGCACCGGCTGTTCTTGCAGAGAACCCAGGTTCAGTTCCCAGCACCACACAGAGGCTAACAACCACCTGTAACTCCAGTTTCAGGGGATCCGACACTCTCTTCTGACCTCCTCAGGAACTGCACAACATGGGTGCACTTACACACATGCAGGTCACACACTCGTACACGTAAAATAAAATAAAAAAATCTTTAAAAGGGGGAGGTCTGGACACAGGCATGTACACGTGCGAGAGCAGTGTGTGGTGAAGGAGGCAGAGCGCAGCTCCCACAAGCCAAGGAGCGCAAGGGACGCCCGGCCTTCGCCAGGCGCTGCAGAGAGGCGGGGGCAGAGTCTCCCGTGCAACTTCTCTTGGAACCAGCTGTGCAACTCCTTGATCTGGACTTCCTACCTCCAGGGTTCTTTCTCTTTGTAGCATCAGCTGCTGTTTATGGTATCGGGTATCACTGACTGACACCAGGTTAATGAGCTTCACACTCGGCCTGTCAGACATGCTCTATTCTGCTGCACAGACTAGCATTTTTCATCCATCTGCTCGTAAAGTGACTCTCCCTGGTGGCTTTAATACATGAGTCCATGACTCTAAGGAGTCCTGTCTTCCCATGGCAGTTCCCAGCTAGCACCACGTCCCTATGGGTATGCACAGAGGCAGAGGACAGGAAGGCACAAGTCCTGCTCCTTCATCAACAAATCCTCAGACAAGGATCTGTCTAAACAACAGAGAGGACCACAGGGCCAGGACCAAAATAGCAAGTGCTGACCTGAACTGGGAGGTGGGAAACTGAGGCAGAGATTTCAGCATCAGCGTCTCCTAGTCAACTGGCTAACCACGAGCTGAACACTGCCCTTCCGTCATCTCCCAGGCAGGCTCTAGCTGGAGCCAGGCAGACTCTTTTGAGAGGCATCCAAGTCTTGCTATATTCTCTCAGAGTGTCCTCTGGCTCCCAGGACAGTGGCACAGGCCTGGGGTCCTTCCAGATACTCTAGGACCTATCACTGTTCTTCCACTCCATTCCCAAATCTGAGCCCAACCTGCTGCAAACAGGTGCCCTACAGACAGACATGGGCCTGTGCCATGCTAATTCAGGGGCCCCAGGGTATTGTAAAGTCACGAGTGGTAGGCGGGAAAGGTCCTCTCTACTTCCTGGGTGGGGAGTGTTTCACAGGGTTCCCATCGCCTATCTAGCCCATCCTGGAACTGGCTAATGAGACCTGATGACCTCAGCTTGAGGAGGCCTAAAAGGCAGCTGGTCGGAAGCAAGCCAGAGTCCTGCCTTCCTGTGGTGGTATCAGAAGGCACTGGGTAGCCCCATCCCCAGGAATGGGGCACGCTGCCCTGGGGGCTGTGCAGGGATGAGGTTCATACCCATTATGGCTCTATCTACAGCTCTTTTTGTTCTATCAGACATGGGCAGAAATGAGAGTAGCTCCAGAGCCAGACACTGTAGTGCCCGCTTGTAAACCCAGCACTTGGGAAGCAGAGGCGGAGGGACCAGGAGTCCAAAGCCAGCTGTGGTTACAAGTGAGTTCAAGGCCAGTCTGGGCTACATGAGACTGTCTCAAACAACAGCAAAGGAAAGGAAACAGCAGTAGTTCCCGATGAGAAAGTGGGATGTCAACTCTAAGACACTGCACACTGCAGACAGTCATGCCATGCCAGGCTCTAGCCTGCAGGAGCTGTGAGACAGTACTGAGAACCAGTGAGTCTACTTGGTATGTGGATTTGTTACACAGCGTACCTTGCTGATACAATTGGCAGACATGATGGAGGAATGAGGTGACTATTAAGAGATGGGAAAGAACTAAGAGCAAAATCAAAGCATTTTAGTGCAGAGAAGGCTGACCTGGGCTATGTGGCCTGTCTAAGGGCCTGGTGTACACAGCTCCTTCCTAGGGGCTCCTGTGTATCTGGCCTGTGGCCACACCAGAGCCTGGGCCTTTGAAGGGACAGGAGGAAGTGTGGCCATCTGAGCCACTTTGCCTTGAGGCCCCTGGAAGCAAATAGGGTCACTGCACCAAGCCACATACTGACAGAGACCTTCTCATGGCCCTGTGCACAGGGCTGAGAGACAAGAGCTAGTGCCAGCTGCGCTAACTGCTGGCCTATGGCCAGTACAAGGCTGCATAGGGGCTCACCAGGAAAGGAGCTGAGGCCCTCCCAGGGCCTCACACTGCAGACACTAGACACTAGTGAGGGCTTGCACTACAATGACTAATGTTATCAGTTTGAGAGGAATTAGAATGACCCAAGAGACAGACCCACAGGCATGTCTGACAGAGTTTCCAGGTTAATTGAGATGGAAGACCTGCTCTGGGTACGCGTGGCACTGTCCCATGGATTAGGGTTCTGTACTGAATAAAAAGGAGAAAGGGAGCTGAGCACCAGCACTTCTCGCTCTGTGCTGTGAGCAGAGCCCATGCTCCCCACCGTGATGGTCTCACCCCCAGAGTAAGCCAGAGCAAACCCTTCCTCCCCTAAGCTGCTTTTGTCAGATGTTTTGTCACAGCAACAGGAAAGCAGCGTACTGAAAGCAGCAGGGGCCTCCCCAGGGTTTGCATGGTAGGTAGGTTGTCCAGTGATGGCCGAGGGC
This sequence comes from Eospalax fontanierii, assembly GCA_035773235.1. NCBI lineage: Eukaryota > Metazoa > Chordata > Mammalia > Rodentia > Spalacidae > Eospalax > Eospalax fontanierii. The sequence continues at coordinate 84,575,277 of CM069533.1, read as the reverse complement.
TCTGAACTGGGTGACAGCAATTATTGACCCCAGTGGAGACTCAAAAAAAAACAGGGACAGACTCCAAAGAAGACAAAGGGCCAAGGGGTGGCATGCTTTGGTTTGGCCTCGCTAAGCCAGCGGGCATCCTCTCCCAGGACGGTAGAGGAGGTGACAAGAGCTCCAGGTGCTAGGGCTGTCCCCAAACACCTGACAGCACAGGGAGAAGGAGGCTGCAGCACTTCTCAGGAGGAACTAAGGGTGGTCCCTTCCCGGAACTGCCCTGGACAGCAGGTGGTCATGGCTGGTGGGGACAGCTGAGCTCTGGCTTTCAGGAGTGGCCAGACTGTGAGAGCATGTGGCACCCCGGCCAAAACTGGGACTCCACTTCTGACCATATTCCTAGACTGGAGACAGGACAAAGCCGTTCAGCGGCCAGTCTCTCTGCACCTGCACAACCCACTGAGAACAGTGTGTCTAGAGTGCCTCAGAGCAGAACCATTGCAAAGAAGGGACTCAGGGGTGCTTCCTCAGGGATGCTCCCTCAGAGAAGCCCAGGACCAGGGTGTGGTACCAAGCACAGGTAGCTCCTACCAAGATTCCCACATATTCAGAGCACAGGACCTTTGCACAGAAAAGTCAGAAGTTTTCCCGTTCTTGCATACCTCTCAGCCCTGTCCCTCCAACCTCCCTCCCTCCACATCTCCCCTCCCTCATGCCTCTCAGCCTTGCTCAGTGCTGTCACAGTCAAGCCAGGCATGCTATGGCCACGGGACTTTGCACAGGTGTCACTGAGCCCAGCATGGTCTTTTACTGGACACGCCTAGGAGCTTCCAGGTCCTTTAGGATCTGTTCCCAATGTCTTATGGACGAAGCCATCCATGGCAAGGTCACAAATGGATGCCATTTCACACCAAGCTCTCTTCTCTGACTGACTACTGCTTGAGGACTTATCTTCCTGATAGTGTATTCAGTAAGAATGTAAAGCCTGTGCTCCAGGCCTGCACAAAAGACTCCTCAGCACACACTAGCCTTCCAACGTGTGTCTGCGGGATAGACAGAGGAGTCTTTAGACAAGCAGGCTCTCCTCTGCAGGAATAACCACTTTCTCCAGTGCTCAGATGCTACAGGGTATAGGGCAGGAAAGTACCCTGTGGAGCTTGTGTCAGCCTCCCGACTCTGGCCTAGTGCTCATCCTGCTGTCCTCTCTGATGACATCATGAGGACAGATCCAATGGATACTCCTCTGGGGAAGAGGAGGACAGCAGAGTGGTCAGAAGTACAGCATTTGGATAACAGGTGGGTTAGATATACCCTAAAGTGTGACACAGTAGCATCATACCCTGGAAGCTGGGGCTGTGAGTGTGTTGGGAAAAGGGCCTTTGTAGATTTTTCTGGGGATAGATCTCAGGGTGAGACCAGCTTGGATTATCTGGTGGGCCCTAAATCAGTAAGTGTCCTTATGATCAACAGTATAAGAAACACTGGAAGAGGAGGGTGGAGGTCTGAGCGACACATCCACAAGCCAAGGGAATGCCAGGATCCTCAGGAACTGAAGGAGGCAGGAAGTGCCAAGAGCCTTCAGCCAGAATGCCACCAGGTGGGACTGGGACCTCAGACCTCTGGCCTCCAGAAGTGGCAGAGAGCAGATATCTGCAGGTCTGGGCCTCCTTGTTGGCAGGTGTATTGTCAAAGAAGCTCTGATACTAAAGCTAGATGTGGACTCTGTGATCCCATCCTGGGACCACCCCACACCTGCCGGCCGCCTACATGAGTTACTTGGCCCAGAGATGAGTTCGCTCATCCACAGAACAATAAAATGGCCTGATGACCAGACAGGGAAGATCCAGTCTGCAAGGCACTGGCGCAGCACAGATGCCACCAGGGTGCCAACTCTCAGTGAGCTTGAGTAGGCCAGGCTCATCCACGCAGCAGCAGCAGCAGTCCCCACGAACACAGCACATTTAAAGTATCCGAAGTCTTCAAGGGAAGCAGTCATACATACCTAACGTATAGTCAACGACTTAAGTCATTTAGAGGAGTCAGAGCTCGTAATCAATGTTGACACATCTAGGAAAGTGCTCTACAAAGAAGTTTACTGCTACATTCGTTCTGCAAATGGATGCTGAACAGCAAAGAGGCAGCTGTGACTCGTGCTTCTGTGTGGAGCACAGGGAGGCAGAAAGCCTCAGGAGTCTCCCAAGACTCCGGCGACATGGTCCCTTCCACTGCAGATGTGGGAGCTCCATGCTGCCTCTGCAAGGCCTCTCAGGGTGCCCAGGCTGTGGTGGGTGGAGCCTCATCTCACTCCAGCATCCCAGGCAGGTAGCTAGGGGCTGCTACCATGAAATTCTCATGTGTGAATGTTGATGTGTGTGCACATGTACATGGCTGTTACACATGAAGTGTGAGAGTGTGTTGTGTGCAGATACATGTGGATGCATGTCTATTAGTGTGGCAGAGTACTGTGTACATGTGTATAACACCAGTGTTCGGTGTGTGTGTATATGAATTTGCACTTATGTATGAGAGAGACAGAGAGTACATTTAGGTGCAAATGTGTAGGTGCACACTCGGAACCTCGATGGTGCCTTGGCCAGCCGGAGCATTTCTATCCCTCTGCAGGGAGCAGCTTCCTGATGCTCAGAGACTGCATGTTCCTCTCTGAGTTCAATACAGAGACAAAGAAACACAGGAGTGTGGATGTGGCAGATGCTTCCTCATGAACTGTCCCTTCTACCTAGGCTTGGCTTTCAGACCGCTAGGACACAGTGCTAACCCTAGGCCACCCTGACCTCACCAGTCTCACCAGACCTGAGGCTCATGTGACTTTCAAACCCATTTCTAGAACCTGTCCTTTGAGAGCCACCAACAGTGTACAGTGTGACCTATTTGCCTAGCACCTGTGAGTTACTTTAAAAATTAACCTCGCCACGTAATAATTTTAAACACAGTCATTCCAGAATGAAATCTCACTGTGTTTCATGTTACACAGAACGCCACTGTGCAAACAGTGACTGTGCAGACACCACCATGCAAACAGCACCACTGTGCAAACAGTGACTCATCAGACCAAGCCTCAAATCTACTCTCTGTTCACTCGTCTTCAGGGTTCTGCCGATTTCATCCTCAGCTAGTGTCTACTATCTCATGTGACTTCCTCAGCACTCCACCTCACAGGAAGGTTCAGAAAAGGACCCAGACCAGCTTGCAACAGAGTTACCACTGGTCAATCTCTGTGGTTTGGAGAGTCATGATGGCCAGGAACGAGCACCTAGGAGGAAGGAAGCTCCTTCTGGGGATGTGGCACATGGGGGCAACACAGCACAAGTGAGCGCACAGGCTCCCACAACCACAGAAATAGCCAAGGTCTTGGTGTAACATGAACAAACACACATTGGGGTTTTCTTTTACATCCTGTGTGCTACAGGACATGTGGCACCATGTAATGATGACCTTGTGGTCAGGTGGTCCTGGATACAAGTCCTCACTCCACTACTGATCAGTTTGGTGAACTTGAGCAAATCACTCATGTCTCCTACCATCCACCTCCTTATAAAATGGGAATAATGACTCCTTACCCTACAAGATCTAGAAATGACATGCTGAGAGTTCTGGCCTGTGGTCAGAGCTCCATACACACACCTTAGAACCATCACATAATCCCACAGGACTAGAATAGAAGCATTGTGCCTGGGAGCCCGAAGGCAAAATAGCACAAGAAGCTTTAAGGAGCCCCAGCTTTGCACATAGCACGTGATGTGGGGTCCTGTGCGGCACTTCTCCTCTCCTCTCCGGCATCCAGAGGTCCGCTCTGAGGCAGGGGAAGGATCGGATTTCTAGCTAACACTCTACAGAGGTCAGAGGGCACTCTGAGGGGTGGGGTGGGGGAGTGGGGAGTCATCATGGGACAGTGAATACTCAGTCCTGAACAAAGCACAGCCACAGCAGACACCAGATTTGCAAATGTGAAATGAGCTAGGTTCCTATCCCACTAAGCAGCAATGACATTGCAGCCTCTTGAGATGGGCCATTCAGTTAGGAAGGAGCATTCTTTATGTTTTCACAGTCTCCCACCCACTATTGTCCAAAGCCAAACACTGCTGTCTTGTTGAGGCCAAGTCCTGCCCAAGTACAGAGCATCCTGGCCTGAGACATGCCTGTCTGGAGACATAGAAGGAAACAGCCTATGATCAGAATCTCACTGATACTCACACTGGCGATGTCATGGTGGGGGTCCCAGAGTAAGGCAGAGAACTCTCAGGAAGTTAAACAGTGTGGGCTGAAGGTCCTCAGGCATTGTCACCTTTGCCAGGGCTTCAGTTTATTTAATCTATAGAATGTGGAAGTGATGCCACGTGCCCGGAGGAGAGGGTCACCTGAGCACACACTGCGGAGATGTGGGCATATGGTTCTCAGTCCTTCCCATGTAGGAGCTCCCCTGGGGCTGCAATGTGGGACTGAAGTGTGGTTCCCCAGAAGTGACTAACTGTGGAAAGTGGGGGTTGGGGGCACTCAGTCAGTCCTTGGGCCACAAGCTGCTCCACCTTCCATTGCCAAATAGGTGAGCCCTGAAGGGCTAGACAGGACAAGGGCATAAAACTCCCAGTGTGGAGTGGCCAAGGGTCTGCCCATGTTGCTCTGTGAGTATGTCACCCATACTGCAAGATGGCTGACCCTAGGCTTTCTGGGGGATGTCCCAGGTTCAGGACATCTGTGGATTTAGAGACCAAGATCCCAGAAACATCTCCAGATCTGTGACAATCCAGAAAGCACAGAGTAAGCAAGAGTCTGCAGTCACACCCGAGTGACAGGCAGGCACTAGTAGCTGCAGTTGGCCCCTGGATACCCAGAGGAAGGACAGAAGTAAACACACCTGGCAGGCCTGGGGAAGCCCCATTCTCACTGACACCATATTGATGACACCAGCAGGAGGCATGGCCTCTGTGCATGAGTGGAGCCTGCACCCCATCAGTACCACCTGTAAAGGACTTGTGTGCAGGATCAGTTGGGGAGGAAATGCCACCCTTGCTGGTCTCCCAAGACCTCATCCCAGGAGGAAGGGAGGCACATGTGTCCAGAAGGTGTATAAGCTGGGGTCTGGTGCAATGGTACTTGACCAGAAGGTTCCCTCTAAGATGCCAGGCTACCCATCCACAGATCCTATAATGACTCCTATAGGTCTTGTCTACCCACAAGGCCCTGAGTCTATCTGCCCTGTCTAGCTTAGTCTACGTATCAAGCCACAATACTGCTCCCTCAGGAGACATCTCCCAATGCTGGGGCCCAGAGATAGGGGTTCAGCAGAGCTGAGCAGGGCCACAGCTTGCTCCCTGAGACCCAAAGCAGCTTTAGCTGTCCAAGGCTCACCAAATGGGCCAAGAAGTCACCCCTCCATGTTGGCCTTACCCTTCTCTCTGCAGGACAAATATCACCTTAGGGGTGCTCACCTGGCTCCTCCTTCCCACTAGGCCAAGTCCTCCTCTCACCCAGATCCATGGGAATGAGAGAAGAGGTTTCTAAGGGCTGCCCAGCCTGGCTAAGACTCTGGGCTCAGAGACACAGCCAGGCATAGGCTGTTGCTCTGAGCAGCTTGCAAAAAGGCCCCATTATTATGGTATGGGACCCTAACCTTCACATCACTATTTTTAGTTAAAGATGCAGTATGTGTACACACCAAGCAAATAAAGAAATGCAGATAATCACAAAGTATAGTTACATATGTAATGTACATGTACAACATGTATCATGCAAACACAGACATGAACACACATGCCACTGCCACAAGCGGTTCCTTCTGTTTCTATCCTTGCCTGTGCCTTCCACAATTTTCTTGAGCTTCTGTTGCTTCTCAAAGCTTTTCAGAAGATGCCTGGGAAGCATCAAGTAAGCGTGACGAAGGCCTGCCCTGGCCGCCCTGCAATTTAAACAGAGGGAAGCCCCATCTGCCACTGACTCCCACAGAGGGGCAGGGCTGATGGTACTGCTCTGTTTGAGTCCTGCCTCCTATCCCTTGGTTCGGAATGAAAGATGGTAGAGGCAGAGCTGGAGCTAAGGCTGGAAGGAGCAGGAAGCCACTGGGAATGGTCGTGGTTCACAAGGACAGAGCATCTGCTACACATCTTGCAGAGAGGTGTCTCAGAGCCAGGGCCGGCCTGCACCCCTTCGGGGAACCACAGAGAGTGAGGACAGGTGGCTGTACACAGGTAGGCCTGGACTATGCCCAGCCCCCTTCTCTGGGTGCCTCCTCAAGCACCGGACCCCTCCCCTACCTACAGTTCCCTGCATGAGGATATGGACCCTGTCCGCAGGACTCTTCACGTCTGTGCCTTGCCAAGTTGAGGCTGGACCACTACCAGCATGCCTTGGAGCAGGAAGCACCAGGGCAGGAACTGGGGAGAGGATCGAGGAAGTGAGAATCTCAGCAATCAGAATTTGATCCCAACAGTGCTATGCTGGGGGTGCTCGGAAGGTCCACTGCCTTCCAGCCCACGGTGCCGCCCTTTTTGTCTTGGCCTTGAGCCCGTGTGTTTCCCTAGACGAACATCCTAAGTCACATCCAGATACGCAGGAGAGGTGGCACTATACAAGGTGGACTATGGGGATGGGCCTAGCAAGTGGCCCAGTAGTTAGAGTCAATTAGGATAGGCCACTGCAGCCATAGGCCACAGTGGTAACCATAGAAATGCCTGATTGAAGACAGCCACTGGACCTCTACAAGGCCACACACTTTTGCAAAGCTTCCTGTGGGCTCAGCAAATGCAGCAGGGGGAACTGTACTGATGGCTTGGTGTAAGGCATGTCCCCCCTGCAGCCCACAGCTGTAAACTTATTTGAAACTTATTTCCGGGGACAGGACTGTTTTTTTGGTTTTTTTTTTGTTGTTTGTTTTTTTTTTTTTTGCTACTTGATCACACAATTGCGTATGAACTTGATAAGTGACAATGTCACATCATAAGATCATGAGGCTGAACATGACTAGAAGGAACATGAGGATGTCAGAGCAAGTGGGCAGGGACTGTGGCCCACAGGAGCTAATGACAGCCAGGGTACAGAGGGATCCAAAGGCAAGTCCTCTGGTTTGGTCAGAGAACATGGTTAGGGGCGAGGGAAGGCAACTGAGGGATGGCCCTGCCCAGCCAGTGTCCACCTCAGGAACCCGCTGGATTCTTCCTGGCACCGGCTAGAGGGCACAACCTTAGAAGAAGCGGGGTAGGACTGAGAGATGTAGGAGCTACCAGCAGACCTTGCTGGAGGGAAGGGAAGGAGCTGGAGTCAGGACAGAGGGGCAAGCTAGGAAGACCATTATGGGGGACCCTGTGGTCACACCATCCCCTTGGTCAAGCATCCCGCCACCAGCAGGAGGCTCACCAGCAAGAAGGGTAGCGCCCCTCACAGGACCTCCCTCCCAGATTGCCTGCTGGGCATACATGTAGCATTCAAAGCCCTGCAGGACTACACTGTCCTTCCAGGGTTCCTGTGATCCAGGAAGTCCTGTGGCTGCTGCTAGGGAGGGACTCACAGGAAAACCCAGCCCTGTCCCAGCCAGCCTGTGCTCAGTAGGTCAGCCACAATCTCATTCCCACCTTTGTCCTATGTCAGCCCTTAGATGTCATCTGTGAACAAACGATGAGATAGTCGTTATGCCTTATCTTGCTCTCAAGAGTTTAATTCATTCCAGGTTCTCCTCCATTTTTCAAACTATTCAGGCATTCCTATTTTCCCTTCTAGGGGGTGTAGTGAGAGGGTGTTGTACTCCTTGTGGGGCCTCATGCACACCTGACTAGGAAAAGAGGCTGCAGTGACCAGGCTGGCACTTGTCCCTGGAGACCCAAGGAGAGCCCAGGGAAGGGGCCCATCAAGCCATGCACCAGGCAGCACGGTCTTTGTTGCTCCTGCCCCTGACTTGCCTCCCTCTTCCTTTGAAGATACCACTCAGGATTGATACCTCCAGGGCACTCCAGATTCCCTGGGGCACCAGAAGCTATTTTCCTGCTATAGAAAAAAAAAAACAAAAAAACAAAAACACAGTCTCAGAGGCCACGGAGGTGAAAGCACAGCCGTTGCCCTTTGTTGAGACCCTAGGGGTCATCTAAGGGTTAGGGTGGCCAGTGTCTGACTACTGCCCACTGGAGACAGAGCCAGGTGAGGAACGCACAGATGCTGGGACAGGAACCCCATCTGCCGTCGACACTGGGTCTAGGGAGTGGGACACAGCAGAAATGGGTCATGGTGACGGTAAAATCCAAAGCTGTGACGTGAAGGACAAGTCAGGACAGGAAACAGCAAAGATGGTGAGGGATAGCACCAAGACAGAAGGCAGGAGTGGCAAGCCCACCCACAGTGGGCGCAAGGGTGATGGTGCTAGAGGTGGGGGAGGTGCAGGCCAGACGTGGGGAACGGAGGGGAGGGAGGGGAGGGAAGGCGAGAGGGCATGACGAGCCCTGTGCCCTGTGCCGCGCTGCTTCTTCCTCACCAAGGGGCTGGTAGGCTGGGGTGTGTCGTCTGCCCACCTTGCAGATGATAAAGTAGGGTTAGGTCACACAGCCCACACCAGGATGCTGCCTTTCCATCCATGCCTGCCCTTCTAGCTGTGTTCACCGGACAGGAAGATACCCGTGGGTAACACTTCCTGGAATGTCAGGAGGTCCCAGCATTTGATCTACAGGAGACCCCTTTCCATGTCAGCGTCTGCCACCTCTAGTCAGAGCCCTGCAAGGTTCCTGTCATTCCACCCCAATGGTACAGCCACAGAACGGAAACACAGAGCAGACTGGCCTTTGGAGGGAGAGACATAACCGGTGACCATTTCCAAGCCTTCCCAAGCCTATGTCAGTCAGGATGGCCATCAGCCCAGCAGTCACGTGTGCTCAGAGGCTCTCTCAAAGGCTCCATGGAGGCAGGTGTGGTAGTGCTTGTCTATAGTACCGACACCCTGGAGGCAGAGGCAGAAAGACTGTAGTAGGTTCAAGGCCAGTCTGGGCTATACAGCAAGAACCTGTTCTGAAAGAAAGCAAAACACCAACCCCTCCCCGCAAAATACCACAAGCAAACATGACAAAGGCCAGATGGTCCAAACCTTTGGCCGTGGTGCTGAGCCTCACCTCACGCCAGGTATCTGTGTTGTAGGGCTTGTGGGGGGAAGAAAACCACAGCATCCAGGAGGTGAGGGGCAGAGCAGCACACAGCATGTGCAGTGGACCAGGGGAAGCACAGGCAGGAAAATAAAGGCATCTCCAGAAATTTTGTAAACTCAGCTATTTAAAATAGAAGTAGAGACACCTGTAAACCTGGCAGCATCAAGTCACAGGACAAAAAGGCGGCAACAGGTCAGAAAAAGGTCTTGTTACCCACCGCAGAGAAGGATGTTGTGAAGCAGGGGGAGAAACGAGAAAACCGACAGGAAGCAGCAGCGGCCGAGTCACATGCAAACCAGGAAATGCACGAGCACAAAGTAGAGTGCCAGCCACCAGTGTGCCACGCTCGTCCTCTCAAGTTAGGAAGCCGTGGGTATCTGTTTTGGTGAGGGTGGGCACACTGCTGAGTGTGTGTTGTGTGAGTGCTTCCCTGGAAAGACTGTGACCTTCTCAGTGCTGACTCTCGACCGCAGGGTTGATTCTAAGGAACGGACCAAAGAAAACTACGTAACACTGATTTAATGCAGAAATGGAAAATATAAAATAAAATTTCACATATCCTGTAATACAGTAACATTCAAAGTTATATTATTTTATTATTTTTATTTTATGTGTATATGTGTACTGCCTGCATGTGTGTAAGTATACCAATCTCATGCAATGCCCATGGAGGTCAGAAGAGGGCATCAGATCCTGTGGATCTGGAGTTACTGGTGGTTGGTAGCCACCATGTGAGTGCTGGGAACTAAACTCAAGTCCTCTATACAAGCAACCAGTGCTCTTAACCGCTGAGCCATCTCTCTAGGTCCCCCAACATGTTTTTAAAGAACTTTGTGGAGAAATGATCATAACATAACTTAGAGTGGAGAAAACAAAAACTATTCATAAGATGTGGGAAATTTTTAATGTTTTCTAAAGTTTCTACAATGAACAGAGATCACATGGTCTATGTAAGAGAGGCTCAAGAAGTTTTCATCCTCTGACAAAGAAACAATGGAGCTGGCACCAAAGCACGGAATGTTTGAGTTGGGAAGATGGGGTTTCGGGGGAGAAAACAAGCTTTCAAAAAATTCCAACTTAAAAGAAAAAAGAAAGAAAAACTTTATCTTTGACCAGTGAAAAAGGAGAGAAGCCAGCAAAAAGCAAAGAGCTAACGGTCACTGGTTCCAGAACATGCACTCAGCAGGGCGAATGCGTCAGCGCTGACAGAGGACACTGTCTCACTATCCTGGGTGATGGTGCTGGTGGAATCTCCTCAGGCCAAAAGACCACCAGGGAGGGGTTTCTCCAGAGAGGCCCGTTCTCAGCCTCAGGCCCTTCTGCCTCCAGCCCATGTTTGTTCCCTGGTAGGAACAGCCCTGGCCTTTCCCGCCGGAGGCCATCTTCTGTTTGACCAGCAACACACACTCCGGGACACGGTGCAACTCCGCCCTGATGGCGGGTTCCTTCTCCCAGCACCCTGCTCTCCATTCGTCTGTAGCAGAAGAAGGGAGGACTTACACAGCACCGAAGCCTGTGAGCACAGGCCTGCCTGTTGACCATCCCGCCCGTCCCACCACACGTCACAGGAGCCACAGAGGCATCTGCCAGATGATGGGTGAGTCCATGCTCAATTCAGGACAACAGTAGAATGTATTCTGCTACTCAAAGAGTAGCCCCTTTCAGAGGCACTGAGGTGAGGCAAACATCAGTCTCTTTGTCTCCCAGCTGCAGAATTCCCATGTATGAGACTGGAACAGAGTTTCATGGGAATGTTCTCACACCAGCCTGAGCTCACGATGTCTCGTTCTACATCTCCACAGATGATCTGCCCTCATGTCTGTTTGGAGACAAGCTGCTGCATCACCTTCTTTGGGCCTGAGGACCAGTCACAGCCATCATAGTTCCTGGGTGGGTCCTAGCACGTGGCTTGTCCCAAGGAGTGTGTTCCTGATGCACAGGGACAAGTGAGCTGGTGCTCCCGTCTGGACTCTGCCAATGCAGGGACGGGAGTGACAGGTGGCCGTGAGCTGGTCTCTTCCGGCTCTCTGGAGCAGAGGATTGGGCCCCCACACTGCTATCCAAAGTCCTGTAATACACATCTGCCCTCCAGACCTCCTGGCCTCCTGCCAGCTGCCTCCTCTTCAGACCCTCTGCATCTTCTACAGAAATCTTCTGGACGGTGGGTCTTCTCTCCTAGTCTCAATCAAGCTTCAAATGTGTGTTGAGCTGGACAGGGCCTAGGAAGCAGAAGTCAGCTGTGAAGGGCCCTTCCCAGTGTGGGAAAAGTTTCCAAACAGGGTTGGTGCTCTCTGGCTGTCACCTGGACAAACAGCAAACAGGGCAGGTCAAAACAAAACATAAAAATCACTTCTCCTGACAAAGAATTTTCAGGAGTATGTTGTCTTGAAGAAAAATAATGCACTCACCAGAGACCTTGCAGGAGAAAGCGTTTGGGAAGCTAATTCACTCCACTTGACATGGCTCTGAGACTGGAGCTGCTTCTGAGAAAGGCCTCATGAAAACAGGAGAGACATTTGCACCAGCCATCCACAGCAGCACCGTCTATGGCAGCAGGGGTGGAGACATCGCCCCGGTCCACACCAGGGCTGCACTGAGCGCACCCTGGCCCAGCCGTGCCTAGGCTCTGCTTTTCTTTGAAGGAAAAGTGAGGACCTCTCCAAAGAGCTCTGGTGAGGTCTTGGGCTAGAGGTCAGGAAGCAAGGTGGGGAAAAGGCTTGGAGCTCGCGGCCATCGGCCTCACTCACGTTTCTAAGAACTGAGGAGTAAGCTGTAAAAAGGAAAGTGAAGTCCCTCCAGAGAGTCGCATTTAGGTACTTCGGAGTTTTTAGATTTGTGGAGAAAATTATGCAAATATTGTGTGCAATTATAAAACTGAGCAAAACCTAGTTAAACAAAGAAACTTGCTATGAGTAAACTGATGGCAGTTTCAACGACATGAGCAAATTTAAGTAACTTTGTTAATTTTTTTGGTTGTCTGGTTAGGTTTATGTAGAGACAAGGTCTCACTCTGTAGCTCTGGTTGATGTCTCCTGTCAGCCTGCCAAGGACTGGAATTACAGTGTGCACTGCCCTCTTCAAATGATTAAAACAAGTGATTGACTCTATATTAGTGGGTTATGCTTTAAGGGCAAAATAAAACTGCTTAAAAAAGAACTTAGACAATAACAAGTGTTGTCAAAGATACATAGAGAAACTAGACCCCTCACATACCCCTCACACACCCATTGCTAGGATGTGTGTAACTGCAGCCACTGTGGAGAGCAGGCTGTGGAGACACTGCCCCTGGTCCACACCAGGTCCTGGCTGATTGTACCCTGGCCCAGCCGTGCCTAGGCTCTCTGGTCTCACTCACAAGGAACTGTCGTTCCTCAAAAAGTTGGACATACAGTTACCATGTGACCTTCCTATTCCACTGTTTGAGACCCAAAATACTGAAAACATGTTTCTACACAAAACTGAAAATCAATGTTCACAGGAGCATTATTTATGGCAGCCCAGAAACACCACACACATCCACAAGAGACAAAGCACGGCCTCTCGGCACAGCACCCATTACTTAGCTGTAGATGGGGACCAAGTGCTGCTCTCATTGCAGTGTGGAGGACCCTAGAAACACCGCTTGGTGAAAGACTAGGGACACAGAGGGGCCCACACAGTAAGACTCATTCCCAAAGTCCAGAGGCATCAGATCCACAGAGAGAAAGCAGATTAGAGATTGCCAGGGATTGAGGAATAGGGATGGGGGCTTTAGCCAAATTGGCTCATACTGACCACAGAGTCACAGCCTAGCCTTACAGTCAATAGCAGAGCAGAGGGCTGTGTAGTGAGTGGCAGGGACAACTGAGTTCTGACAGATACAAGGCCAGCTTCTCCCCCTACCCACACATCATCTGGGAAGACCATAGCCATCTGCTACCCAGGGAAAGATGAGGTACAGAAAGAAGGAGACATCTGCCCTGGGCCCAGAGACCTCTGACCCTGAGTGTGAGGATATCATCCCTCACACAGACCCAGCTCCCTGCCTTGTCCATAACCTGTAATGCACCCACGTGTGCTGAATTCCAGGGCCTCCAGGTGGAGATCCCTTTTATAACCCACCCTGCCTAGGTACGCCCTACAACCATGCCAGAACCATTGAGGCTGGGCCCAGTCCTTTGCTCCCCCATCCCCAACATGAAAGACAAAATAGGACATGGCATCGACAGCAGTGATGCTTGTCCAAATCTGCTATGCTCAGAACAGCCTCAGCTCTAAAGAAATATGCCCACACCTGGAACCTAGGGTCCCACCTTTTCCTGCCATCAGCCAACTGGAGTGGAGAGGGAGTCCCTGGGGGAGGGGCCTCTAAAGGGAGGGAGGACAGGCCTGCAGCGGGGAGAGAGCCCCTGTGCCCAAGAATTTGCTCAAGGGTCATGTGGAGAGCCCATCCTGGCTCTAAATTCACTGCTGGGGTTCAGTGTACCTCCTTTCAGCTCCGTGTAATTCTGGAACACATGGAGGTAAACAAAGAGCCACCAACAGTGTGCTCAGCCCGTCACACTGCCACAGGCGAGACACAGCACCCAGCCACTCACCACTGGCCAGTCCACCCCGTGCCACACCAGACTTGGAATGGGCCACCAAGGTGAAAGGAATCAGCTTTATGCTAACACCACCTGAAAGATGCACCAAAGCCCTAGTGATCATTTGTTGGCGGCTCAACTTCATGGAGGACGGACTGGTGGCTCCAGGTTCAGCCCTGTTCCTCCTCCTCTCAGACATCACCACATGCCTGACCCGGCTGCAGCACTTCCAGAGGCCGAGAAGCCCTGGTAGGAAATATGTCAGTGTTTTGAGAATCAGCCAGCATGACATGTCCCACGTGTAACAAGAGTATGAGTCTGGTCCCTGGAGCAGAGCCAGCCCTTACCTGGAGCCCGACTGGTGCTGAGGTTCTGTCAGGGCCATGTCTCCCTGCTGACTGTCCTCCCTGACCACAGATGACTTCACAGGGTCCTGCTCCCCGGCCTCAAGCTCCTGCTGGCCTGTGACCTCACCTTCTTGTGACCTGTTGGCTGACTCCATCTGAGGCCCTGAGGTGTGTGCCAGGCACTTGTTGAAGGCAGGGGCTTTGGGCTCCTGAGTGGCGGAGGTGTCTTCTGCAGGCAGGGTGGCATTAGGAGAATGCCAGACCTCATCTAGTCTCTCAGGTTCCTTGTCGCTGGCCTTAACTAAGCCTGTGGCAGGGTAAGAGGCACTAATGACACTTCCCGAACCACACTTCTCTCTCAGGTGCTCGACCGCATCCTCCCTGTTGTCCCCACAGCTCCCGCAGCACACGCAAGAGTGCAGAAGGCAGTTGGTGGCTGTAGCACTGAGTCTGTGTGAACTGTCCCCAGTTCCCGCAGCCCCGGGCTCCAGCGGGGAAATGCCATGGCCTGGGGTTTCCCGGGTGGTCATGGCAGAGTCCAGGGAGGTGGGTGACTTGGGATTGAAGATGACTGTGGCTGAAAGCTTCATGCCCCCCGTCCGGTGCGCTATCATCTCGGCTGTCTCGGCATCATCTGCACTCACCTCCCAGCCGTCCAGGTACAGCTGTGACTCCAAGCAGCTGCAGGACATAGAGCCGGCGAGGCTGGCCAGCTTCATCTTGTCGCCCTCCATGTTGTTGTTGCTCCAGTCCTCTTCCTTCCCCAGGGCAAGGGCACTGACCCCTGCCTCTCCACTCTGGCCGTCCTGTCCTCTCTCCTGAACCTCACCCTGCACACAACCTGTCCATCCAGATGCATCCCCTGGGGAATCAGGCCTCGCGGGGGCCTCCGCTGCCTCCACATCATCCACGAAGAATACGCGTTCCTCCTCCTCACCGCCCGACTTTGGCCTGGCCCTGCTTGGAGAGGCCTCCCCTTGAGGGCTGCCCTCTGCCCCTGGCCTGTGTGCCGGGGACTGGCAGGCACTGGGTGGTGAGAGGAGAGATGACATCTCGTCCCCTGCCCTGTGCACCATGCGGCTGAGCTCCTCCAGCTCCTGATCGTCATACTGCATGGAGCAGGCCAGTTCTGTCTCTGAGTTTTGGGCCTTGGTTGAAAGTGGCTCCTCAGGAGGGATAGATGCAGAAAAGGCGGGCGCCAGGGCACTGGGTGCCTGGGCGTCTGCTCGAATAGGGAGCTCCACGTCCTGAGAGACGCAGAGGCTCCGCTCCAGCGTGTGCAGTTCCTCCTCGGTTAGTGCCTGCAGCAAATCCCTACAGGATCAAGAGAGAAACCAGCGTGAGGGTCTCGAGAGCCACACCAGCCTCCTCCAGCAGCAGAGGTTGCTCTTAAGTCTACATTCACACTGTTCTCCACCACGGTCTCCAGTTCAAAAGGAGGTGTGGTCTCCAGGGCTCCTCCATGCCACAGAGGTGAAAATGGAGCCTGCTGTTATTCTAGGATGGTTTCCTTTAACAATGAGATTTTGGAAACTCTCATTGGTAACAGCAAAGCCCTGTTTGGGCTGGGAATGTAGCTCAGTGGTAGAGTTCTTGTCTAGCATGCATGAGGCCCTGGTCTTGGGAGCACGGTGACCACATTAATAAAATCTCAAAGGAGTGAAAGCATCACACATGTTTGTTTCCACAGGAACTTACATCTTTTCTTTTTATTAGTAGTATTTTTTAACCAAGAACCAGCTAGATGCCTACTAGGTTCTGGGTGCCAAGGGTATTAGAGGGGAAAGGTAGGCATGGTGCCATCCTTCCGGATCCCTTCCAGTTGGATGAGACAGGTTATAAGCATTTGTACAAACCATGAGTAGCCTACAGTAATGACAACTTCAAGAAAGGGAACAGAAGAAACTGAGCAGGGAGCAGCTGGGCACCTGTTTGTCTGGGATGGCTTCCCGGAGGGTGGGACACTGAAGATGAGACGTGAACATAGAGCTAGTTTTGTGACAGTGACCAGGCTAAGCCTGAGACAGGATCCACAGGAAGTGCAACTTGCTTTCTGCTGGGGAAAGCTCAGGAGATGCTTGAAGTCTGAGTTCCATGGGGAAGATTCCAGTACAGTCACAGGCAGGTAGGAGCATCAGCTTCTCAGAACTCTGAGGCCCAAATAGAAAAGCCCAGTGCCAGGTTCAGGACATCTCCCCTCAAGTTTGCTGGTCAGGGGTTTCCAGAGACCCCCAAACAATACAGGCTATTGCCTTTGCTCTTGGTTGCCCACTAGAACCTGACGGTAAGACCCACACGCATTAGTCATAGGACATAGAGAAATCAAGGTGGAACTGAACTGAAAGCTTCCTCATTGCTGGCTAGCTTTCAAAGTGCCAGAAGTTGCTATGTAGGCTTCTGAGGGGAAAAAAGTCATCAACAGCCTTATCCAGCTTTGCACCTTGTGAGCTAAAACAACCAGACTGGCATGTGATGTCCACGGTACAACAGCGGCAAGGATGTCATGGGAGTGACTAGCCAAGTCTCTGACTGAATCGAGGGCCTGCTCTGCAGGAGGAAACTCATGCCTAGTGTGGAAAATCTGGCCAAGAACCTATGCCCGGAAAGGTCAAGGACCCAGGGGTGACTTTACTGTTATTCTGCTAAGTGGACATATGCTGCAAAGGACTTTCCCCCTGACCGGCAGACCATGGACAGACACCATCTCCCCAAGTTTGGTTGCACCTGCTTGCCTAGGATCATCACAGCTAAGCTTGTTGACTGTTACACTCTGCAAGAAAGAAAGGGCAGGAGGGTCAGTCACACCTCCCAACCAATCAGTCCACCTTAGTTGTGTGAGGGGGAGGGGCTAAGGGCATATAAACTGAGGAAGCCAAGGGAAGGCTCTCACTTTGTGAGGGTGTGGGAAAGCCACAATCCAAGCTTGGATGAAGACTTCCCACTGCAGCCTTTGGAGCAGAGCATCCACACCCACTGCTTTGAAGTAAGCCCAATACATTTGCCGGTCTGTCAGTGTATCATTGAGTAAAATAGTACCTCAGTTTGTCGTAGGGACCAGGGGAGGAGGGTTGTTTACACCTCCAAGGAGGGATTTTAGCTACCCATAGTATCAGACTCCCCTTTAAATAGTTATCTCTAGATTAATACAGCTCTCAATCCTTAGGAGGCAAGCTTTGTGCAGGGAACAGTAATTAATACCGAGACTCACAGCTGGTCAAAGTGCAGAGAGTAAGTGTCTTTGGAGAGTTCAGCCATAAATGGGACACCTGTATCACAGCCCTTGACCAAGATGCAGGCAACATCCAGGATGAAGCAGCAGAAAGACTGTAAGAGCCACTTATTGGTCTGTTGTACTTCTGGTGGGCTCTGCTGCTGCCCACCATTACACACCTCTCTTGGAGAATAGGCATGTGTGCTTCCACCTAGTGTCCACACAGGAGGACCCTGCTGGCTTACAGCTGAAAGCAGTCTGGAAGCGGAGGGAAATTGCTGGTGCTCAGCCTTATTCAGTCTGGGACCCCGGCCAGTGGAACGGTGCTGCCCACCATCAGGGTGGGCGTCCCACCTCAGTTAGACTTCTCTAGAAACACATCCAAAGACATACCCAGAGATGTGTTTCCTAGAAGATTCTAAATCCTACCAAGTTGACAGTAGTGAGCAGCATGGAGACGCTGAGCTGTGGCCTGGGCTGGCAACTCGGCCCCAGGACCTTCTAAACACTTGGAATTTTTAGCAGCATCTTGTCTGGTGAGTGTGCACCGGGATCTTATTTAGTCTGATGGTCAGAAGAGGATGTCAGATGCCTTGGAAATGCAGTTCCACCAGGCAGGTGCTGGGAACCAAACCTGGGTCCTCTGCAAGAGCAGCCAGGGCTCTTAACCACTGAATCATCTCTCCAGCCCCACTTTTGCCCATTTTTAATTGGGTTGTCTCTACCTTACTGACTGACAGGAGTGAAGTTCCTGTTGGATGTATTTTATTCTCCAACTCTGTAGCTCACCTTTCACTACCTTAAAGGTGTCTATTAATACAACAACATTTTTAGCTTAGTAAAGTCTAATATTTTATCTTCTTGTGGCACTGGGGATTGAACCCTGGGTCTCATCCATACTAGGTAAGCTCTATCACTGCACTGTATCCCCAGCCCCACACTTTTATGGTTACCTCTTCTCTGTCCTGCTAGGAAACTGTTGCCTACTCCAACATCATGAAGATGATCTTGATTGTTTCCCTCCAACAAGAGACACCCACAAATGAGACTTTTTTCTCACGTGGATACCTATTAGCTCAGTTCATTTATTAGGAAAAAAATCCATTCCTCACTGTTCTGTAATGCTGTGTTGCCTTAAGTTGGGGAACTGCATACGGATGTAGACTTTCTCTTCTATTGATAATTTATTTGTGGGAAGGTCTACCTGCAGCCCCAGCTGGCCTGGAACTCACTATGTAGACCAGGCTGGCCTCAATCTCACAGAGATCCACCTGCCTCTGACTCCCAAGTGCTGGGATTACAGGTGTATATCACCACGCCTGGCCTGATGTTCTTTTTTTTATTTATAGAAGTTTAATTAGATTCTTTACATTTGCTATAGGACACAATACATACCATTGTATAGATTTTTATTTCTTCTTCAGTCAGCTTTGATTACTCTTTGTAGAATTTGTCATTTTAATTCAACTTGTCAACTTCACTGGCATAAAACTATTCATATCATATCTATAAAGTCTGTATGGTTTTCTCCTGTGGGCCCCATCATATAGGGTCTCACTTTGTAGCAGGCTGGCCTTGAACCCAAATGCTGGAAGAATAGATGGTACCGCCATTCCTAGCTTTGGGGCATCTTATATTCCTTCTAAAGTAATATATCCTTTTATTCTTGCTTCTTTTTAGATTTTTGTTTTTGGAAGCTTATTTATTTATATTTTTATGTTTATGAATGTTTTGCCTGCATGTATATAAGTGCACCCATGTTGTGTAAGCCTGCCATGTGAGCTCTGGGAATCAAACCTGGGTCTTCTGGAAGAGCAGCCAGTGCTCTTAACCACTGGGGCATCAGTCCAGCCTCTGTTTTTGTAATTTTCCTGTGACATGCCCAGGCACATTTTGTGTTTAACTGTCTTGTGGTTTGCTTGAGTCTCCTGAACCCTTGGGTAAATTCCTCATCTGTTGGGGAAATCCTTAGTCATTTCCTTTGACTGTTGCTTCTGCCCATTTTCTCTTCCCTTTCTGGGACACCACATGCATGTGCGAGGCATTCTGAACGTGCTGCACACACATTTCACTCGTCGCTCTTGTCTGCCTCTCTCTTCCCTTTTCTCTCTGTGCTTCAGTCTGGCTTCCCTCGATCAATCAATCTGTCCTAAAGCTTACTACTTCCATGTTCTGCTGGGGTCCAATCTGCTATCCAGTCTATCTATTGTGTCCTTTTGTTCATACTGTGAACTTTCTTAGCCCTAGAATGTCATTTTTTATTTTTACTTTTGTGTGTGTACCGGCTTCTCTGTATGTGCCCACGTGTGTGAGTGTTTGCAGAGACCAGAGGGAGTCTAGATCCCTGGAACTGGAGTTATAGACAGTTGTGAGACAGCTGGGAATCAAACCCAGGTGTGCTGCAAAAACAAGTACTCTTAACCACTGAATTCTCCCTCTAGCCCCCAGAATGCCATTTTTAACAGACTCCAGATCTGTAAATGCTCTGTCCTCTTCTCTGAGCCCCTCTCAACCGATGCGGCACAGCCGTGACATTGTGCTCACAGCCTCCTGTGTTCACTCTAGCATATGAGCCATGTGCTTTTCTGGCTCTTCTCTTGAACATCAATCATATTTTCTTGCCTCTTCATACTTTTCAACAGTTTTGAATTGCATGATAGACCTCGAATATAAAATCCCCAGAAGTGTCGAGGGATGTTGTCTTGTGATGAGAGGACTTCTCTCAGCTAGGCAGCTGGTGTGAGGGTCCTTTACCACACTGTACTCAGATGCCAAGCATGTAGGGGATGCATGGCAGCTCCAATCTGATTACTGTAGCTCTGAGGCCAGTGGGCCTCCACCTTCTTGGAATCCAAAGTCTTTAGAGACCCAGCTCTGCCCTTCTGAGTTTCAGCTCAGCTTCTAACCCTAACCCACGTACTTACAATACTGGGCACAGGTCTCCAGAGGAGGCTGGCCATGAGTTTGAGGCATATATTTGCTGCCTAAGACTCTCAGGACTGCAGGAAACTTCCCATTGCTCCTGAGGGGGTTTGTGCTGAGAACTTTCCTGCACCAGAACCCAGCAGGCGTGCCGTTTGGCCTCCAGTACTGACATGTTCTACCAGCCTCCTGTACCTGCATTCTTGTCCCCCAACCCGAACCGTGGGCAAGGAAACACTTGCCTGGAACTGTTAGATGCTTCCTGGGAAAAAGAGCCAGGCTAGACAGCCAGCTTTCCTCTCCTCCAGAACGGCTTGCCCCTCCCCAGAGTTTTAGTTCATCCTGTCCCCACTCCCATAGTTCAGTAATCTGAGGAAACTACCTGAGGGCAGAAGTCTCAATCAACAGTAAAAAGAAAAATAGTGCAGGTGACCAGTCATGTCTGCCTGTGGAGGAATGTCCATTAAGACACCCACTTGCAGATCTGCACCTCACTCAGTCACTTGAAGCAGACTCTGAGTTTATGTTTTGCCTCCCTGCGTAGACACAGCTACATCCCTCTTGTTTCTCTTTCCAGCGATGACGCCCAATCCTTTGCTGGGGGAAGGCTCCAGTGTCTGAAGCTGTGGGAATGTCAGACCCTCCCATTTCACTCTCACATGGCCCACACAGTCAGATGTCCCGAGCTGGGGCCCTCTCCTGACCCCACAGAGCTCCTCTCGTTGCCCTTGCCTCCAGCACCTACCTGTCCCTCCTACAAGGAAAACCCCCTGTTTTCCCTCCTGGCCTCAGCATTGTCTGTGGCTTCTCATTACACAGTCATCCCCTGTCCTGAAGCCAAGGAGGGCAGGACCTCAGCTTCTGAGTCTAGAGGTCACATTCCACCCAGACAGAGGGGAAAATAGTCAACAGCCAACTACAAAACAAGCTGAACTGTGCACCCTGCTCCCAGCCCACTGACTCCCCAAGGCCTCAAGACTTCAAGGTTGCCCACAGCAAAAGCCCCCAGTGGTTGCTTATCATGTCTGGAATCTAAGCACATTTTGAGGAGCAGAGTTTCATATTCTGTGCATCCATCAAAGAACTCGGGCATCACTGGCTGTGCCCGAGACCACCCTGTGCTGAGTCAGGTCTGAGGAGGCCTCTGGATATCTAGACACGAGGAGAGTGCTACAAGGGCCCTTTATTAAAACCTATCTGTGGAGGTTGCAAGCCATCAGTTTTACTACCAGGAGCCATGGGAAGAAACACCAAGAAGAAGCCTGGAGGACAGGTGGCCCTGGCCTCCACACTGCCTCCAGTCCTCCCAAGGGCTACCCAGGGTGTGAGCAGCCCAAGCCATGGAGCTACTGGGTGGACAGGATACTCCCAACAGCAGAAAGGTGTGGCGATGGAAAGGGCTCCAGTGTATCCACACAAGCCTAACAAACCAAGACTTGCATGTGACCGTTGGCTTCCTGGAGGAAACTTCAGGGCTCCAGTGAACTGGAATTGAACAGTGAACTGTGTGGTGCACCCAAGGCTGAGCCTTGGTGAAGCTTCCCATTTCCTAAAGCCTGGCATGCAAGAGCTGTCAACCACTGGAAGACTGACTTGGGCCACCATGGGCTCCTATACCACATGGGTGGGATAGTGCCCAGCCAGGAAGGCTCAGAGGAGGCTGAGCACTTGACATTAGTACCTGCCTCCCAGTCCTTACCTTATTTTCCGCAGCAATGTGTGGAAGGGTCGGAACAATTCAGACATGTCCTCCACCTTACGGTCCAAGTTTAGGGGTCCATCTGCATAAACCACAAGGCCGCTGCATTCAAGACACACAAGCCAGTAGTTAGGTGAGCTCAATAACCCCACTTTCAACATCTGCAAAAAGCCTGGCAGACAACTGGGACACATGGCAACCCCGCACAGCAGAGTTACAGCCTCACCCATTGTCTCCTGTGATGGATCCTAAATAAGTTAAGAAGACAACAATTGCCACCCAGCCTTCACCATAAGACTGCACTCGGTTCAGAGCATGGATCATAACAGCCAAAGAATGCACTTGTTCACATCGATGCTGCAATTCGAGAATTAGATCAAGATTCATTACTAAAATCTACCTCCTGCAAAGGGAAAAACTGGATCTATGGAAATATCACTTCAAAAGCCAAATATAAGGTAGAGAGCGGAGTTCCCACGTGGCACTCGTGTGCCCTTAAGGAAGTAGCCTCCTGTCAACCTCGAGGTAGGACTAACCCTCTCCCAGGTGCTTCCTCACCTAGCCTGGGGCTTTCCTCACTGTCCTCTCCTAGCATGAGCACCCAGCCCGACACCTGCTGAAGGCTAGCCCTACTCAGGTGCCACTTCTGAGCCCTAATTCTGTCATCTCCTTGACAGCCATCCCCCTACTTACCAATCCTGGGAGTCCCACTGCCTATTGCTCAGCTCTGACAGCACCTCTCTCAGCCAACCCCAATCGATTTCCCCTTCAGAACGCTATGCCAGGATCCTCCCCTGCTGTCTCCTTCCAGTCTCTGGGGACCAGTCAGCTCAGGTTTCGCATGTCTGGTGAGCCTACAGAGTATCCACCTGTCCCTTTGTTCCTCATTGGAGCACAGCTGAGGGCCTCTCGGGCCTTCTACACAGAGAGCCCTACTTGTCAGCAGCTCTGATAGGGTCTCCATGCCAGCAGGAGCCCAGGGGTCACCATCCCATAGAGTCCCTGTCAGTTTGGGAACAGTCTTTCTTAACATGATCTAATTTTGCAAGGAAAACTGATAAACAGAACTAAAGGGACTGTTTTCCCCTTTAAATTTATTTATTTAATTTCATGTGCATGAGTGTTCTGTGTTTATATATGTAAGTGCCTCAATGCCTGCACAAACCCAAAGAAAGCAAAAGAAAACCTGGAACTGGGGTTACAAACTGTTGTTAGCCACCAGGTGGGTGCTGGGAACAAAACCCAGGTCTTCTGCAAGAGTAGCCAGTGCTCTTAACCACTAAGCCACCTCTCCAGCCCTGTTTTTTCCATGTGCAAAATAAGATTCAAAAGCCATAGCACTGTGCTGCCTCCAGGCTGGGTGGCCCTGGAGTGGTGAGCTCATACTGAGTAGGAGTAGGCTATGACAAGGACTGTGTCCTAGGTATATGGGGTCAAATTTGAGAACATGAAGGACAGAGTGAGGGGGGTAAAGAAAAGACAGAGGGAGAGAGGATGAGAGAGGCGGAATGAACTGGTTCACCAGACTGGAAATCATGGTAAATTCAAACAGTACCGGGCAGGTAGACACAGGCTGGAGACACAGGGCAGGTGGTACGGCAAGCAGAGGCTGGTTCCCTCCTACTGGGGAGGCCCCAGCCTGTGTTTCACTATGGCCTTCAACTGATTATATGAGTGAAGGGTGTGCGCCTGTGTGTACATGCACCTAAGTGTATGTGTGAATGCTGGGGGTAGAGGCTGGTTCCCTCCTACTGGGGAGGCCCCAGTCTGTGTTTTACCATGGCCTTCAACTGATTATATGAGTGAAGGGTGTGCGCCTGTGTGTACATGCACCTAAGTGTATGTGTGAATGCTGGGGGCAGAGGCTGGTTCCCTCCTACTGGGGAGGCCCCAGCCTGTGTTTCACTATGGCCTTCAACTGATTATATGAGTGAAGGGTGTGCGCCTGTGTGTACATGCACCTAAGTGTATGTGTGAATGCTGGGGGCAGAGGCTGGTTCCCTCCTACTGGGGAGGCCCCAGCCTGTGTTTCACCATGGCCTTCAACTGATTATATGAGTGAAGGGTGTGCGCCTGTGTGTACATGCACCTAAGTGTATGTGTGAATGCTGGGGGCAGAGGCAGCCACTAAGGGCAAGGAATGTTGGGTGATGAAAACACTCTGAAATTAGTGCACAGGTCTTGCTGCGGTAAAACTGATCTGAACATTTCATGGGTGGGTCACAAGGTGAGAAGCTGCATTTGTGCAATGGTAAAAGACAGAGTAGGTGTTCCCATCATGTGAGCCTGGAACTGAGGATTTCAGAAGACAGAACTGGAGAGCAAGTGGGTGTGCAATGAGGGGATGGTAGGGCAGAGGCCAGGCAGAGGCATCCCCTCGGTATGGGCAGGTCTGCTATCCAGGGGTGGAACATCCTCTGGGTCTGAGTAAATGCAGTGTTGCCTTCTGTTAGAAAAGGTCCGGGACTCCTGGCACCCAGGCTAAGGAGAGGGGACATTACTTTGACAAGGGGACTGGGCCAAGAGTGGATGGCACCAAGGGCTAGGTTCATACAGATGGAGCTTGGGAGGGAAGCACTGGAGCTTGTCGCGGGGGCCATAATCAACGTGTAACAGGCCTTGTAGAATAACAGATGCAGATGTGGCCCAGGAGAGTCCTGGGCTAGCTGCTAACAGTAACCCAGGTCCGTGTTGGCCAACCAGATGGGGGCTGGCAAGTGACCATTGGATCTAGAGGTTTTAATTTCTGTATTCTTTTAAGAAACTATTTTAATTGGTTTAAATGAGAGAGAGAAAAAGCCAGTTTGTACAGTCCTAATGCAAACTTGCTCTCCAGACCTTGTCCTCTCCTTTCTTGAGTAGTTGTGGCCTCTGCTATGGATGGCCGAGGCTGTTGTGGACCATGAGAAACAAAAGAGTGCTGGGCTCATGTCCTGTGAGGACCCAGTGAGCACCTAGAAGGGTGAAGCTCGCACATCTCTGGAAATTTCCATCAGAACAGGAGCACCTCACAATTGCTCAGATCTATGTCTGGGTCTGATTCTAAGGGCCCTGATATAAGCCAGCCCCCCATGCTCTAGGCTCCCTTGCTCCCTTCCATCTCAATCTCTTGGGGAACCCCCTTAATACTCTTGGCTCTTTTCCAGGCTCTCCTTTCACCCTGATTAGGGGAGCCTCATGCCAGCGTCTCTGGGAGGGGCCACTCAGAACAAAGCCCCCACCACAGCAGCCTCACTCTGCCCCTAAGTCCAATGATCTGGGTGGGCTACTTATCCTGTATGGATTCTGCTATCAGCCACAGGGCAGCAATGATACTGGTCAGGAAGAAGTGGCTACTGTTCATCAGCCATGTATGCCCAGCACTGATGGGTGGCAGGCTGCTAAGAAAAAGCTCAACAGACTCCAGAATAAAATCAGGCATAGTGGAGGTATGCCTGTGATCCCAGCACTCAGCAGGCAGAGGCAGGAAGCTCAGAAGTTCCAGGTTATGCTTGGCTTCATAATGAGTTCAAGGCCAGACTGGGCTACATGAAACCTTGTCTCAACCAACCTACCAACAATGAGGGGGAGAAAAAAAAAAAAAAGAGTCCAGTACAAAATCTGGAACAGCTTGGGGGCCGTCTGACACTTCTGTTTATTTTAAAACTGGTATGTCACCTGAGACAGGCTTAAGGTGCTCCCAAAGCCTTCCCCAAACCCACCTGTGCTCAGTCAGGAAGGCAGCAGGCACAGCAGGAAGGCCATGCAGCCACCTAATGCATGTGCTGCTCAGGATGGCAGATGGCTCTGCAGAGCTAACTGAGAGCAAGCTAGCCCTTGGATGCCATCAGTGTGTTCTCCTGGGTGGTGGGTGAGTGCTGGAGGTTGCATATCAAAGATACTTGCAGGTGTCTGTAAGATGAGGGGTGAGGTTTTCTGTGTCATCCTCAGAGATACAGTGCCCATTGCAATGAAAGACTAATGCCTATTATTTTGTTTGTTTGTTTTTTGGTCTTTTTGAGACAGGGTCTCCTAGTAGCCCCAGCTGGCCTGGCATTCGCTATGTAGATCAGGCTGGCCTTGATCTCACAGAGATCTGCCTGCCTCTGCCTCTGCCTCTGCCTCTTCCTCTTGAGTGCTGAGACTAAAGGCATGTGTCACCATAACCAGCCAATGCCTAGTCTTAAAGAAAGACTCTCCGACTCTCCTAGGTCTAGAGTTAGAATTTTCAGTTTTGTTTTCCAGATAAAGAGAAGAGGTAAGAACTGAATAAATGTGCTGTTTTCTCTTAATGAGACTCAGAGACACTGTGATCCAGTTCTGGGGGAAAGTCATCCAGCCCACTTTATGCTGGCCACAAGAACTTCTAGTCCTCCAGCTCAGCAGCCTCAGGTGCAAGACACCTAAGTTCTGACGATTATGGGTGTGTTTATGTGCCATCCAGCCCTGCTTCTTTGAGTGTACTGAAGGAAGAGAACTCCATTGATGAAAGAGGGGTGTAAGGGGACCAAGGATGTGAAGAAAGGGACCAGGGATGTGAGGAGGAGGGTGGGGATGTGAGGGAGGGACCAAGGATGCTCAACCTTGCCAGCAGGAAGGACTCCCCTCCACCCAGAGCTCCTGGTCAGTTAGCTAGGCTGCAGCTCACCTGAGCCAAACATCCTCCATCTCCCTGCCAGTCAGACCAATCATAGTGGGAAATTGGGCTTCTCATCCTGCCTCTCGTAACCCTGTAGAGTCACTCTGTACCAAGTGTTCCTGTGTGATGCGTAGTGCCCATCTCCCCTGCACTCAGCACCTGTGCACAGCAAGCTGTTGTCCATCCCAACTGTCCAGTACCAGGTTATGGTTCGTTGTGTCATACTCTCTGGTGGGAGCTCCCTTCCTCCCCAACAAAGGAAAACAGCAGGCTAGCTTGGGGTCTACAGGGGCGACGAGAGTGGAGTCTGCAGGGTCATGGAGCACTACCAATACTCATGAGGAAGAGGGCTCTCACCACACAATGGCCAGCCGTGGGATGGTGAACATGAGGGCGGGCTCATAGTCATCAATCATGTCCTGGGTCAGATACCCAAAGTCCAAGGCCCTGGCAGAGGGAGAGGAAAATGAGAAGACATCCACAGGTAAGCCGGGGTGTGTGTGTGTGTGTGTGTGTGTGTGTGTGTACGCAGGGTACCCAGTCCTTGCCAGGGTCCTTGCTCAGAGTGTGGGTGGGAGGTGACCTGTGCCCCATGGCAGCTGTCACATACAGAGAGGGTAAAGCTGGAGGACAAGGCCACGCTCTGCTCGAGAGTCCCAAAAGAGCAGCTAAAGCTCAGTCTTCCTTCTCTGCTGCTCCACCTCTGTCTCAGGGAGGGGTGGCAGGCGGTGGCAACGTGTGAGGGTGCCCATGTTCTGTGGGGTGTCTGCCATCACCCTTGCTTTGCTTAACCACAAGTGCCAAGCACAAACATGGGGCAAGAATATGTCCAACCTAGCACTTTCTAGAGGCGCTGGGTCAGCTCCCCTCCCGGTGTAGGCGGGTAGGCTTCCCAGCAAGCCCCAGACTGCTGCTGCCATCGATACTTCAGGGTAAAGGTATCTCCTGTCACCTTGTTGTATGACTCTCTGAAATACCTCTCAAAGCATAAGTGGTGAATTCTTGGCCTTTTAAGAATAACTGACTTATGGTATGATTTAGTCAGTTTCAAAACTAACACCACAGTCAACACTTTGAGGTAAATCTTGGCCTCAAGGTCTATTTGTTGAATTGGACTGAATTCCATAACAAGGCCCCATGGAAGCAGCAGTGACTTATCTACAAAGCCGTGGTGGGCAGGTCTGAGCCCACAGGAGCCCACAGGAGCCCACAGGGTGAGCGTCAGAAGCAGAGAAGTGGGGATGAGCGTGGTGGGGCCAAGGAGACAAAGAGACCAGAGCGGAGGTCTAGAAAGCAACCACCTTCCCTCTCAGAGGCCCTACTGGTGGCACCTGTCCTATGGGAGCAGAGGAAACCTGGGGTGCAGGGGACCGAGGATTGCCTTCTGCCCAGCAGCAGGGTGAGTGAGGAAGTGGGCGGGCTGCTGTGTACCCACATGGGTGCCCCTGACAAAGCTGCCATCCCGGGCAGCTTGTCCTTACCTTTCCACAGTCTCACAGAACAGCACGATAACATCCTGTTGCACGTAGTACTCCCTGGGGGACTTCACGGGCACCATGGCCGAGACGTAGCTGCAGACAGAGAAGCTCTCAGACCCTTGCTCCCCAGGCTCCCAAACAACAGCTTTCAAAACGCACTACCCTGTGTCATCTGTTTCATAAATACACAGCTCCCAGCTTTACAGGATACTCTACATCAGAGCTCCTGCCTTCGCAGGCCTGAGCCAGAACCTCCCCAGGCCCACAGCCCTGCTGGTCAGCCCCGATGCTCTGAAACTACCACAGTGACTTAAGTGACTGTTCCCACCCCAGGCCCAGCGGTGATGAAGGAACGGATGGGTGTGAATGAATGCACAGGAGTGTGCCGGGAAGCCCGTCAGGTACCAGGTCAGGCCTTGTGGATCTCAGCAGCTGGGAGTGACCCCAGCCAGACACAGGCCTTGAAGGATGTTTGCTGGGTGACTGGAAGCTGCTGATGGCTTGTCCACTGTTCCCAAGTAAGAACATTTTCATCCTTCTAAACCACCAACTCTTTAATTTTTTTCTTGCTATGAAAGCTTCTTTAGAAAATCCAGAAAGGCAGAAGAAAATGACACTCATACACTCTGATTTCTGAGAGAAGCCTGACCACCCTGCCGACCTCCTTCTAACGGTCAGCTACGCCATCCCAAGATCAGTCTCCATTAACAGAGAGACCCTAAGGGCACGGGTTTCTTGGCCTGCCCCCCGCCCCACCATGAGCATTACCATGTTGGTACACAGAGCACAGTGTGCTTCCCCTTCGGTGTCCTCCTGAGTCCTGTCCCCCGAGATTCTGTCCTCAAGGACGAGATCCCTGCTGGATTCCATGCCATCTTCCCTTCTCCTCCCTAGAAAACCTCCACCTGCAGAGCTCCCTGGGCACTAACTACCGCAACTCCTCCCTCATAATTTTCTACGTGGAATCAGCAAGATGTGCCTCTGAAAGAGTTGGCAGCCCAGACTCATGGGCAAAGGCTGTAATTCCCAATGTCTAAGACACATGCTTGGGGGCCTCAGGTCACCTCAGCTCAAACTCAGCAAACAGGACATCAAAATGCCGCAACGCCTCCCGCATCTTCTCCGTGTAGGTGTTGAGGTCCCGTAGTGCCTGGTCACGGAGTGTGCTCCGCACATCCTCTAGGCTGCGGGTCAGCTCCTTGGCCAGTGGCCGCATAGCCATGCTCTCGAGCTCACGGTTCATGATAATGGAGCCAGCAGCCAGGCACTGTGGGCAGGAGAGCACACTTGGAGTTTTCTGGATTATCTCGAGGTTGTCTGTCCTGGGGAGCCTGACCCTATGCACCCCAAGGCCTCAGTGTCTGGGGAGGCCAGTGATATGACTCTCATCGCCTCCCATTCCAGGGTGACTGTTGGGAGCCAGGAACATCTAGAGGCCACATTCATCTTGGCGCAACACAACAAGGGGATAGGACCTTTGTGGAAGGTCACAGATGCCTCTGGCCTACATGCATCCATGGGTCAGAGGAACCTGTTCTTCACTGGAATTCAGACTTATCAACTTGAGAGGCACCCTATTCCTAGTACATGAGGAGGATACTCCTGCACCCACAAATCTCCCATATATGCCAGGAGCCCCAAGTTGTGCTCAGTAACATAAGATTTGCCTACTGCTCTTAAGGTGGGGACCAAGGGGTACAGCTAGCCTCTTCCCATGTGAATGTTCAGTCCACCAGCTGGCCTTCACCAATCAAGCCACCAGCCAAATCCCATCAACATCAGTCAGGACAAGAAGCAGCCTCCTGGGCAGCCGGGGGAGGGCTCCCTGCTTTCCCAGGCCTATCCTGAAGGGGCGTGTGAAGGCTACAGTGTTCCCAGTGCATATGCCCAGCCAAATCGGTGGAACTGGCCCTGACCTGGCCTCCTTTTACCGTTACTCACTTGAAGCCTCCGTCCTGAGCCACACCATAGTGAGCAGGAGGCAGAGAGGAGCAGCCTGCTGGGGCCACCAACCAAAACCAAGCAGAACTTTGGGGAGGACGCCAGCCAAGTGACAGAGCAATGGTGTGGGGCAGAATGGGGTAGGTGGAAGCAAGGACGGGGTTAAACGAGGCATGAAGCAGCTAAGATCTAGGGTTATGGGGGGGTTCGGGGAGGAAAAGGACAGGACAGCACACAGTGGAGACAGATCAGCTACATACAGTCAGAGGAGCCTGTGTCCCCAACATCTAAAGAACACAGCCAAGGCAGGGGGCTGAGATTTCACTTTGGGGGTTACAGGAATACCCCAGACTGGAGGACATTGGTTCTGCCACTCCACAGGGGTAGGTATCTTCCCCTGAGCCTCAGTTTCCTCCCTGGAAGATGAAGATCTGATGAGCTGTGAGGTGTGGTACAGTGGGACTGTCAGAAAAGTGCCCCCTGCTGTCACCTTTGCAGTAGGTCAGGGGGCACTCTTGTCACTAAGAGCAGGAACAGGATACTGTATGCTTGGGAGTTGAGTCTCCTAATAACCTCTGTCCATGCAGTGGGGGGCAGAGGGACTGCACAGGGTCAAGGCTCTCTCTGATGCTCTAAGGGGCTGGTGACCAAGGAAGCTAAGCCCACACCATCTCTAAACAGGGGTGGACAGACTCCTTGGAGATACCAGGCCTCTGCATCTGCAGGAACCTGTGGACAGGTTTAAAGGGGCATAGCTAGCAAAGTCGATTTAACATCAGGACCCAGAATCCCAGCAGCTGCCCACTACCTCTGCCCCAAACCACAGCTGGCCAGCCAGGTTGTCATGCCGGATCTCCTCAGGGAACTTGACACAGAAATCCCGAGGGGCACGGTCCTGAGGTATGCACTCGTCCATGATCTGATTGATGATGTTTAATACGTTGTCCTGAAACAGAAAGGAGAAAGCACATTGATTACCACAGCCTAGGGCAGCAGCCAGGTACCATTAGAATACACACGCAGTGCACATGCCTGCTTACCTGGACTATAGAAATGATCAGAAATTCACAGTGCTTGCTGTATAATTGCTATGTGAATTTCAAACATTACATGAGTGACTGGAGCAGACAGAGATTCCCACAACCATCCCCTCAGTGCAATGCCATCGTGTCCTCTAGGGACCTGTGCTGCAAGCGGTCCCATGACTTTGCTCACTTGATGACACTGAGAAGCAGATTTCACATCACTCTTTGTCACTGCTGAACTATCTTCCTGGAAAGATGATGATGCAAGTCTGGAGCTCTGACTACTGAGTGCCTCTGCTCCCTGTCCAAGTTCTCTGGAGGATGCAGTGAGAGGAACTGATACTAGGTTAATGAACTCCTGTAAAAACTTCTGGGACTGGGGAGATGGCTCAGTGGGTAAAGTACTTGTTATGCAAACATGAGAACCTGAGTTTGGATTCCCTGTACCCATCCATAAAAGATGGTTACAGCAGCACACAGCTGTAATCTCAGTTCTAGGGTGCCTTCCAAGGACGCTGGCCTTGAACTCACAGAGATCTTCCTTCTTCTCCTTTCCTGGAATTAAAGGTGTGCACCACCAGGCCTGGGTTTTGTTTATGTTGTTCTTTTTATTTATTTTTATTCCATGTCTATGAGTGTTTACCCATGTCGTGCAATGTTTGTGGAGGCCAGAAGAGGGCATCAGATCCCCTGGACCTGGCAACATGGACAGTTGTCAGCCACCAGGTGGGTACTAGGAATGGAACCCAGGTCCTCTGCAAAAACAGCCAGTGTTCTGTTAACAGCAGAGCAATCTCTCCAGCTCCTTGTTTTGTTTTCTAAGATAATTTCTTACTTTAGAGTCCCGGCTGGCCTGGGACTTGCAGCAAACCTCCTGCCTCTGCCTTCCAAGTATAATAACACATCCACTCCACCTATTTTTCAGTGTAAATGTATGTTCCATTTTCTCTCTGAACTCTTCAAAAACACACAAAGGGTGATAAATTCCATTCTTGCTGCTGAGAAACACAATCATATTTATGCCTACAGCTTGCATGCTTAATGTCTCATAATAGTGACAAAGAACTGCTGGGTTTGGATATCTCTCAGGTCTGTTCAAATCCCATCTGGTTCCTGCAAGGCCATAGAATAAAGTCCAAATGATACCTCTGCAAAGCATGCAACACCCAAAAGCAAACCCCAGGAAAAAGGCAGCCATAGGCAGTTTGCATTAATACTGGTTTGAAAAAGGCACATTAAATTCTACAGTCAACAAGAGACTTAATTTGCTAATTATTTTAAAAAATATTCTTATTTAAAAATTTTTTTAAGATTATCTTATATGTATAAAATGTATGTAAGTGCACCACATGCATGCCTGGTGCCTGAGGTGTCAGAACAGGGCATCAGATGCCCTAGAAATGGAGTTAAGGACAGGTGTTAGCCACCATGAGGGTGCTGGGAACTGAACCTGGGTCCTCTGGAAAAGCAGTTTTCCCACTCTTCACCCCTGAGCCCTCTCTCCGACCACTCATATTCTTATATTTTCAATCAGCATGTAATGTGTTAGGCACATTGATGTTTCTGAATAAAGCATGTTTTGGGGTCCTCTCTCCCTTCTCCCTCCCTGCTCTTCCTGTCTCCCATGTGTCCTCTTGACACCCACCTTTCTTCTTCTTACCCAACATGACCCTCTCTTGATCTCCTTTCTAGATTTTTAGACTTTTCCCATACAGACACCTGTTTATAGGCCAGAATTCACAAATATGAGGGAGAACATACATTTTTGGCTACCTTGCTTAATATTATACTTTCCAGATCCATCCACTTTCCTGTAAATGTCATGGTTTCATTTTTTACAGCTGAATAATACTCCTTTGGGTACATGCAGCACATTTTTATTATCTACTCATCTGCTGATGGGCATCTGGGCTGCTTCCGTCTCCGTACTATTGTGAATAGAGCAGCAACAAACATGGCTGTGCAGGATGGGAGGAGACGAGCCCTTTGGGTGTGAGCCCAGGAGCGGGACAGCTGGCCACACAGCAGGTCTGTTTCTGAGTTTTTGAGGAATCTCCTCCCTGATCACTGCCATTGCTGTATTAATTTGCACTCTTATCAATAGTAAATAAAGATTCCTCTTTCCCTACATTCTTTCCAACACTTGTCAGATTTCTCTTCTTTTCAAATTCTACATGATATTTAATCCAGTGATCCAAACACTAAATTCTACTGTATTTAAAACTAGTTTAACAAAGATAATACTCGACTTGTGGTGAGTCTACAGAATACATCTCACCATGTCCTTCTTCTCAGAGTATAAAGTACATGATTTTTTCCAATATATTTTTATTGAATTTTTTGTGCCTTTTATACAATATATATTGGTCATATTTAGATGCCTCCCCTCTCTGCACCTCTCCCCGGATAGCCTGCCCACCAGATCTCATGCATTCTGTCATTCATGTTAAGTCAAGTTTGTGTCCCCAGATGTTCCTCACTGTGAGTTCATTCACTGGAGCCTGTTCAGCCTGTCTAGCGTCACTCCCTTAAAGAAGACCAACTCTCCCTCACCCAGCATTGATCAGCTGCCAATAGTTGCTCAGCTAAGGTTGGGGCCTCCTGTCGTTTCCCCAGTTCTATGCTGGGTTTTTTCTGACTGAGTGCACATGGGTCTTGTGCCTGCTGACACCATCGCTGTAGGTTCACATGAGCGAGTTCCCAGAAGCCTGAAAGGCTGTCTCCTTAAGATCATGCGCCAGCCCTGGCTCTTGCAGTCTTTCTGCCCCTTTTGCAATGGTCCCCGAGCCCTGGGTGGGTGAGGTTAGTACAGGAGTCCTGTCCAGGGACGCGCACTCTGCAGTCTCTTATTCTCTACACTTTGGCCAATTGTGGCCTTCTGTGTTAATCACCCTCTGTTGCTTGAGAAAGCTTCACTGGTGAGGCTTAGATATGAGGTGGCATCTCAAAGCAGTTTTAAAGACTCTCAAAAGTTATTTCACTGTACTCTCTACCTTCAAAGGAAAAAGTCACCAGAATAGACATTTTGCATACATGAGGAAACAAGCAAGTTTACCAAATCTTAAATTCTCTCATCCGTCCTTCAAACCGTCCTTCTCTTTAAGGACTGCTATCTAGTCCACAGTGCTACAAGAGCACAGAAAGTTTCATTTTTCCTTTAATTTTT
The DNA here is from genome assembly GCA_035773235.1 of Eospalax fontanierii. Lineage (NCBI taxonomy): Eukaryota > Metazoa > Chordata > Mammalia > Rodentia > Spalacidae > Eospalax > Eospalax fontanierii. The sequence goes on along the minus strand of CM069533.1, from coordinate 84,541,189 downwards.
AAGACATAAAATGAGCCTGGCACAATGGCTCAACAGGTAAAAGCTCAACAACCTGAGTTCAATCCCTAGAACTCACAGTTGAAGGAGAGAAAGCTGTCATTTCCTTGAAGGAGAGGGCTGTCCTCTGCCTCCACACCCCACCATGGAACATGTGTGCATGTACATACACATATGCACACACTAATAATAATTAATAATAATAATATTTTTTTAAAGCATAGAGTGGCTGGGTTTGACAGTATAATGCCAGCACTCACAAGGCAGAAGTAGGTGGATCTCTCTGAATTTGGGCAGAGCTCTGCGAGTCTGAGGCCAGCCTAGTCTATGTAGTGGGTTCTAGGCCAGTCAGGGCTATATAGTAAGACTAGGTCTCAAAAAAACAAAACAACAAATATAGTGCTGGAGGGATGGCTCAGTGGTTATGAGCTCTTGTAGTAGGACCCAGGTTCAGTTCCCAGTACCCACATGGTGGTTAATGACTGTCTGTAATTCCAGTTCCAGGGGATCCAATGCCCTCTTCTGACCTCTGTGGGCATTGCACAATACAGGTGCACTTATATACAAGCAGGAAAAACACTCATACACATAAAAAATCAAAAAAAAAATTTTTAAATCCCTTCTGAACAAAAACCCAAAAATACAGACAATGGTTAATTCACAACTCACAGGAAATCTTGACCCCAGGAAAAGGCATGGTGCCAAGAAACGCCCTTGGGGGAAGTCCCCTGTCAGCCTGCCAGGCACAGTCCCTCCCAATGCTGGTCCCCTGATCCTGTCTTCAGTTAGAGCGGAGATCATCCTGTGTATTTAATGTGCATTTTCGCTGCAGTCACTCACTGTTGAGAACTGTCCTTAGAGCCCTTTTCAGCTGTCAGCCTTAATGGTAGCGCGGAGACTGACCCTTCCTTCCCCTAATCAGTGTGGTGTTTCTACACCACTGTGAGTGACACAGCATCACCACTGTGACCCACGATGCTCCACATTTGGGGAGATTTCCTCAGGAACCACTCATTTCTAGAAATGAAATTACAAAGGCAATAGTGGGAAGGTTCTGATTAGATTCTGCCAAATTCCTTCATAGAAAGTTGTGCCCTTGGTGACCCTGATCATGACATCTCTCATTTGTATATTCTGAGGCTTGAGTTTCATTTTTCTTAGGAAGGAGACAGGAAAATTTACCATGAGTGGAAACACAATCTTTCTCTTTAAAAAAATTTTATTTATTGTTTTTATTTTATGTGTATGAGTGTATTGCCTGTGTGTGTGTGTGTGTGTGTGTGTGTGTGTGTGTGTGTGTATGCGCGCACGTCCATGTTGTACAATGCCTACAGAGGCATTGGATCCCCTGGAACTGTAGTTACTGGTGGTTTTTAGCTGCCATGTGGATGCTGGGAATCAAACCATGGTCCTTTGCAAGAGCAGTCACTGCTCTTAACTGCTGAGCCATCTCTCCAGTCCCGGAAACAGGATCTTTCTATAATACAACAAGACTTAACTCACTAAGAGTGGGAGGCAGCCTGTAGCATGAGGAAGAGCTTGGCCTCACTACAACATAAAGGAAGTTAATCCAGTCAAACCAAGTGGAATTACTGCTACTTCTTTCTAAAACACTTCCTAGGAACAAAGGTCCCTTTCAAAGGTTACATTCAGTAACGAACGCACCAGAGAAAGAAAGGGTGGGAGGAGAGACTTAAAGTTTAGGTCAGTCACCAATGCTCCTTTTTCAATATTACTGAATGCTTACTTTGTGCAGGCAACTGGGGGTAGACTAGAGAATGTTGTGGACAGAGATCTGTCCTCAGAGCACCTTCACTCAGTGCTATCATTGAGCAATAGAACACGTCAATACTTATTAAGTAAAAACATTCAATGTTGGTCCAGGCATGGTGGTGCACACCTTTAATCCTAGCACTTGGGAGGCAGAGGCAGGCAGATCTCTGTGAGTTTGAGGCCAACCTGGTCTATATAGTGAGTTCCAGGCCAGTTGGGGCTAAAGGGAGTACTTGTCTCAAAAAGACAAAAAAAAAAAAAAAAATTCAATGTCATTTACCATAATAGATGCATGATTATCTATTATTATCTATTATTAATAGTCACAAAGAAAGAATTCCAAACAACTCCAACATCCATTCCTGATAAGAGCCCTCAGCAGGCTACGAACAGGAGATGTCCTTGGTCTGATGGAGGGGTTTGGGAAAATCCTATAGCTGGCATGCTTGACCATGAAGGACTGACAACTGTCTCCCAAGGTAAAAATCAGCAGAAGTCTGCTTACCACCTCTGCTCAGTGCTGGACTGGAACTCCAGCCAGAGCCCAGGGGGCAGGGCACAGCACACAACATAAAATCAAGGCAGCCAGAGAGGAAAGCAAGACGTACACAGCTGGGGTTAGAGAGGGATTAGTGGTTAAGAATGCACACTGCCCTTGAGAAGACCTGAGTTTGGTTCCAGCACCTATGGTGAACAAATCACAACCAACTGTACCTCCAGCATCAGGGATCCGACATCCTCCTCTGGCCTCTACAGGCACCTGCACTCACTATGTGGACCAGGCTGGCCTCCATCTCACAGAGTTCTGTCTGACTCTGACTCCTAAGTCCTGGGTTAAAGGCATGTGCCACCACACCTGGCTATGAACATAATTTTAAAGATTAATTTTTTAAACAAATTCAAAGCTTTATTTGTAGAAAAATTATCATTTATAACTAAACATCTAATAGAGTCTTTAAAAACTGCCCAAACTAGTAAGTTAATTTAGAAAGTGACACCGTGAAATGTACTTGGCACCAGGCAAAGTCCTGCTGCTTTGGCGGCCGAGGCAGGGGCATTGCTTTTGAGCCAGTCAGTAGTTTCCTGTCAGCCTAGACACCACAGATTAGCCCATGTCAAAAATGTGTGTGTGTGTGTGTGTGTGTGTGTGTGTGTGTGTGTGTGTGTAGAGTTTTTCCATTTCTTGACACATAATTCCTAAGACCCTTACAATCTCTGTAGCTAAAAGGCGTTTTTCCAGGCTAATGTGATGACTGCTGGCCAGGCCTCGGGGCTGACCATCACAGAACACAGGGCTAAATTTTCAACCTCTGCAGAGGGAGGGCAATCGACCTGGCCTACGCATGAACCCTCTATAAAACAGGCTTCAGAGGCTTCTGTAACTCATCTGCAGTCTAGCAGGGTGCATCTCTCTTTCCACAGGGAAAGGAGAACCCGGGCTCTTTTCCAGACTTCACCCCGTGTGCAGGGCTGAAGGAAGCATTGCACTGAGTCTTGAGAGCCTGTGCCCATGGGATCTGACACTGGCTCCAGGTAACATCAGAGCTGCCAGACCAAGGACACCCAGCTGGTGTCAGGAAAATCCTCATGTCTGCTGTCAGAAGTGGTGACGGGCCTGTGAGTGGAAGGCGGGGGCATGGCCAAGCCTTTGTCCTCACACCTCCAGCCCAACGCAAAGACAGAAAGAACAGATGTTCTTAACTGACAGTTGAACCTGAGTGTGTTCCTTCTAGATCCTTCTTACAGCCCAAGTCTCACTCTCACTGAGATGTACTGACCTTTGACCTAAGATGAGGCCACCAGTTCTGCAATCAGTCACCCAACACCTAAAATAACACTTTGTCATTAATACCAATGCACACCCAGCTCAGACTGAGATGTTACACTGCCATATACCCCAAGTGACACAATTGTCCTCCTTCCTACCAGGCAGGAGCATGGGGTAGGGACTCCAGCCTTTCCGTCCCTAGTCTTTCTCCTGTGGGGCATCTCACCCCTGGTAACAGCTGTCCTGGCAGGAACTGTTTCTAACACAAGTTCCTAGGAGCATGGAGGCAGGCCAGCTGTTGAGGAGCCCAGGGTGTCTGTTGGGACATCAGAGCAGACACAGGGTGGGTGAAGACTCTGTTAAACAGCTCAGAGCCACAGCCCAAAGAAAGAAGGGACAGAATCATGATCGACAGACAGGCCCTTATACTGGAGCCCCCAAAAGAGCAGGTCAAGTGGACCAAGTGGACCCAGAACATGGAGGGGACGACTCTGAGTTGGTACTGGTCTTCCACAGGCCTGGAGCCAGGCTGGGGGGGTGAGATCAGCATGGCCACTTTGTGGTGACCACATGAGGTAAGGTCCCGAGGACAGCAGTAACAGTGACAGATGAGCAGGCACTAGCCCCACTGCCTGGCTAAGAGGATCAGGCAAAGCAGATAGAAGGGGTCCTGAACTTTGCACAAGACCCTGATTGTCACTTGAGTTGACAAAACTTTGCCCCTCCTGGAAATGCCTCGTGCACATTTGGTGTGCTGGAAGAAAATGTTGTTAGAGAGGTATTTTTAGCAGCAGCTTCCAGGGCTGTCTCTGAATTATGCAGCAAACGCTCACAGTGCCATGAGTCAGCAGCGGTGTGCAGTCACATCGCCCACTGACTTTGCTCACATTGCCCAAAGCAGTAAAGCAAGTGCACCCTTCCCAAGTCAGCTGCTCACAGCTCACCAGGCCCCTAAGCTTCTCTCCCTAGAAGCCCTGTGCAGTTGGCATTCATAACCTGGCCTCATGTCATCCTACCCAAGACTCTCCTCCTCTGGCATCTAGTTTCTCCAGTATCTACAGGAACAAACCCTGTGAACATCCTTATAGGGTGTGAACAGGTGACAAAGCCTTGTGTTTTTACCAAGGACTGATTATTCCATCCTGGGTTAGAAGATGCTGGTAAAAATTTCTCCAAAGCCTTCCCAAGATGGAGCCACCCATGCACACCCTTACCTTCCCACTCACCTGGCAGGATCGGAATTGGCTGACAAGCAGTGTGCACCGCTGCGGCTCCTTCCGCCCATCCAGGCTGTCCAGCTCTGCGGCCACCTGGTTCAGCTCCTCATCGGCGTAGTAGAACTGAGCCAGAAGCTGTGGGTCCGACCTCTGCAGGGGAGAGAGGTGTCAAGACCTTGAGAGGAATGAGCCCTGGAGAGGACACAATAGCTGGCGCTCTTCTTCCTTATTCTGCAGACTGAGCATCTCTAGGGCTCTGGGGCGGCGTCCCTAGCTTGGACCCTTCTACCCCAAGAAGCAGCCAATGCCATCAAATCCCTACATAAGCATCTTTAGGAATATAACCGGAGCAAAAGCCAGGCCACCAGGTCTGTGACCACTTTTCAGCGCAATGACAAGAGATCATCATCCTGACAAGGGATAATCTCAGGCCCAAGGCCCTGAGATAATAGAACAGCTGTTAGAAAAAAATATATAAGCCAGGCCCCCATAGCACACACCTGCCATCCCAGCATTCAGGAGGCTGAAGCAGAAGGATTGTGAGTTCAAGACCAACCTGAACTATGTAGTAAGACTCTGACTCAAAAAAATAGTTTTCGAATCACGCACCTAAACAAAGATGATAAAGACAGCCACTAAAAGAGGCAGCCCAGAATAAGACAGTGACTTTCACTCTACCAAAATGCGAATGAGCACCAGGGCTTATAATCAATTACCCATTTCTTTCCCCCTGGAGTTAGTCACATCTGCCCTCTCAGCCCCGAGTTCAGTTTCCTTAACACCAGGAAACTTTCCTCAACTCAGAGGCTTCACTCCCACTGAACTCGCAGGTGGCTGGTTCTGGTCTTGCAAACACCGCACTCGCAGCAGAATCCAGGCTCCCTGTCTCCTCTACCAGGCATGGCAACTGATCCATGCCCTCTGCTGAGCCCACTGGCTGATTCCTTTGTCTGCACAGACACAGCAAGCCCACCCCACCACCTCTGGGCCTTTGCACATGTGGATTCCTGGGCTCCCAGGTGAGAAGGGCTCTTTCTCTTAGATGTGACAGTCTAGTATTCAGACAAATGCAGGAAAAATGATACAGCCCCAGCATGTTTTTACAAAAGGCACTTGTGCCTGCACAGAGACTAAGGTTTAGCTCAGGGACAGAGTGCTGGCCTAGTATGCACAAGGCACTGTTCAACTCTAGTGCCACAAGGAAAAGAGGCCCAGGACACTGAAATGCACTCAAATGCACCAATTCAAATATTTTCTGTTGTACTGCCCGTAGGTGTGCTCACACGCACATGACACAAAGGCCCACTCTGTTCCACCCAAGCCTTAGCATGTGGCTGTATTCATACTACAGTGTGCTAAACAGAAGGTCACTTCTGAGTTTCCTGTCATTTCCCTAACCTTTCCTCGCCTTCCTGGTCCCCTTGCTCTGGCCCTTCCCTTCTACTCTATGTGGCCATATGTCAGGGAGGCTTTCTTTCCCTTGGCTACAGGGTCTTAGCCATAAGCATCAACCAGCCCCGACCGTCCCAACCAGCCCTGGGACGCTGGAGAGGAAGAAGAAACCCCAAGCAGTCCCTCATGGGGCTTGAGCTCCCAGAGCTGCCACTCCAGAAGTTGCACAGCACCTTACTGTGCCAGCTATAGTGTCAGGCCCGGGTGGTCATCAAATCTTTCCAGAACATTCCTCAGGAGGCTGAGGGAACATTCCCACAGAAAAGATACTACCTGACCTGATCTAGACATGAATGGAACTCCCTCCCCTTCACCTGAGTGATGACATCCTATGAGAGAGTATGAGAGAGCCCTAGTGCCACCAACTACAGGTGGTACTGGCTACTTTCCCATACAGCTGGGCTGACTTCTCAAGGTACTGACATACCCAGGGGGCCAGAAGTCACCAGAGACTGGTGAGATGAAATTGAGATGGGAGCCAGGGCCTGGTAGATGACTCAAGGGTAAACTGTTACCATGCGGGCATAATGACCTGTGTTCAGACATGGAGTGTCAGACATGCTACATGTCTGCGATCCCAGAGCTCCTATGGCAAGGTGAGAGGTAGAAACGAGAGAGGTCCTGGAACTAGCCTGTTGTACACAGATGTGAACAACAAAAGCCTCTGCTTCAGTCAGGGTGGAAGGGAGGAGAAATACCCAGAACTGCCCTCCTGCCCCAACACAATACACACCTGCATTCATAAATACTAACACACACAGACACATATTATATACACATACATGTACACACACAGACTGGAGCCAGAGGTGGGACACACACTCACGCCTCTCCTCCCACGACCTGGTTCTGGCCTCCCCAGTTGTTCCTCCTTCATGGCCATGACTCCAAGGCTTGAAGCTGTCAACTCACAGATGATGACCATGGGCCGGCTTTCCGCTTCTCAGATATAGCCCCAAGAATCCCAGTCTGGCTTGTGGTGCCCACCCCTTTCCTCTGACCCCTCCCCACCAACACTCCTGAGGAAGGAGGGCCAGCCACAGGCACACATTCTTACTAACAGATAGAAGCAGCTTCCTTCTGCCACTTCCTGCCCCAGGAGAGACCTGTCTCTCTCCTACTGCCCACGCAGTAAGTTGTGTTGGACAGTACATCAATGGTGAGGCCCACTGCACCTGACACCCAGTTCAGGGAAGTCACCCAGGACAACCAAACCACAATTTCCTTCTGGCCTTAAACCAACTCACCAACAGGGTAAGTACGGAAGGCAGGGAGAACCGAAGGGAAACACAGAGCTCAGGGGCGACAATCACATGGCGCACCTCACCAGGGCTGCGTGGTTCTCGGAGTCAGACCTTCTGAAGCCCTGATCCAAATGCATGCAGATGACAAACAGGCTTCTCTCTGAGCCCCCACCCCACCCCCAGCCCGCACTGCTGCTTGCAACCAGCACTATCCATCCTAGCACCCAGGCCAGGTACCAAATTCAGGGAACTGGATAATGTCACCTCCAGGAAGTGAAAGCTCTGTTGAAGAAAGAGGGCCTGGCAAGGGCTGTGCCTGGACCACAAGAGTAGCTCAGATGGGTCATCTCTTCCCAGCATTCAAAACCTACCACACATGAACAGGACCCCAGAGTCAAACAGTCTCCAGACACTAGGAGGACAAGGCTTGGCTGCAGTAAGGTGCACAGTACCTGATGGCAGCCTGGGGCCACTGGGAAAGCCCTGTCTACCACACACTCCCAGACTACCACCTGCTCATGACCAAGAAGGGACCCAGCCTCAAGAGGGTCTCCTTGGCCCACATACCTCCTCCTCCATGTGCTAGAGAAGCTGAGAAATAACTACCATGCATACATGGGTGAGTGTGCACATGCGGCTGTGTGAATGTATGTATTTGCATATGTATTTATATGTCACGTGTGTGAGCATGGGATGCACATGTGTGAGTTAACTGTCAATATGCTCAGACAGGGGGAGGGGCTAAAGTAGAAGGTCCACAGCTGCTGGTGTTCCAAATGGTGTGTGTCCCCTCCTCCACCCTCTACCCCATACTTGCCATTATGACCTAAGAGCAACCCATTGATGCTTTAAGGTAGAGGGTAGGGGAAGAATAGAAAGTTTCTGAAAGACCAGAAACTGCTTCCCGCTCAGCTGGGAGAAGAAAGACCACAAATCCCCTGCTGGGATGGTGCTGAGGACCCAGCACAGAGTGAAAGAGCACAAACACGGAGGCCTAGGCCAGAACCTCTCAACATCTTACAGGCACAGACTTGCCCCACTTTACAATATGCCTAGGACAGTGAGAACTCTAGTGTCAGACAGAGGAGGGGTTTCACCCACACCTCCTTGCCACACCCTCCCCATCTCATCAGGCAGTAGAGGCATCTTACATTTGCTTACAGGCTTGTTGTGTCACCTTGACACACCTGAGGGAGTCTGAATCGAGTGACTGCCTGCATTGGGCCTGTGACCATGTCTGAATCGAGTGACTGCCTGCATTGGGCCTGTGACCATGTCTGAATCGAGTGACTGCCTGCATTGGGCCTGTGACCATGTCTGAATCGAGTGACTGCCTGCATTGGGCCTGTGACCATGTCTGAATTGAGTGACTGCCTGCATTGGGCTGGCCTGTGGCCATGTCTGAATTGAGGAATGGCCTCCATTGAGCCTGTGGTCATATGAGTCTGTGGGGTATTTTCTTGATTGTTGAGTAACTGCAGGAGGGCTCAGCCCACTGTGGCAGGTTGTTCTGTATTGTATAAGAAAGCAGGCTGAGCCTGGGCCAGGCTAGCAAGTCAGTAAGCAGCATTCCTCCATGCCCTGTGCTTCAGCTCCTGCCTCCAGGTTCCCGCCCTGAGTTCCTTCTCTGAGCTCCCTCATGGTGAACTGTGACCCAGGAGATGTAAGATAAAGTACACCCTTTCCTCACCAAGTTGGTTTTGGTCTGAGTGTTTTGTCACAGCAATTGAAGGCAGACTAGAACACTTGTAGACCAGAGAGGCACTGTGCTGCACTCACCCTGTGCAGGTGTCTGCAACAGAATCTAGGTAGGGCCCTCACAGAGCTCTACACCAGAAGCACCCTCCTATCAGGTCTGGCTGTGCCCTACAGCCACAGGGTGGAAATGCCTCAGCCACTTCCCCAGCAGCAGACCTCCTTGCTGATCCTGTATCACTATCATGTTGGTTGCACCACAGCCTGACCCCTGACCTGTGCCACCTGGGCTCGTCTCAACCCAGTCCACATCCTTCCTTGGACCTCTCTTTCCACCCTGCACCAAATAGTCCACCAGAAGACCCACTACCCAAAGCCAGCAGGACATGAAGCAGCTTGGCTCCAGCGGCCTCTCAATCTTCATCATGGCTAGTGACCTGACTCCACGAAGACTCTGCATATTATCAGCTTCCCCTCTGCCTTTCTGGTCTCTCTGTAACCCTCTGAACTCTGCTGTGTCCTCTCTAACCCTTTGCAGTTGTTCTGTAACCTGTACTACATATATGCATTTGTAATCCCAACACCAAGGCAGACATGGAGGTTCCCAGGGGCTCAATGGCCAGCCAATCTGGTCCAGTTGGTAAGCTACACGTTCAGAGAGAGACCCTGCACCAAAAACAAGGTGGAGAGCCAGTGAGGCAGACACCCGACATCAACTTCCGGCCTCCACACATGCACATACACAAACCTCATGAACATGCACACACACAGCAAACCCTGTGTTTTTCTCGGTCGGTTACTAAGGAAAGCAAGGCTGCCTGGCAAACTGCAGCCAACAAAACGGGAGTACTTGTGACTTTATTCATGAAGTTCTGACATTAGGGAAGACACAAACATGCCGTCTGCTTCTGACTAAATCACCCGCATCCAGAATTCCTTGCTCTAACTTACTTTCAAAAGGCCAAAGTTCTGAAGCTCTTGTATCCACATCAGCTGGTAAACATGTCACGCTGGGTCCACTGCCTAATAACAGCCACAATGCAGTGTGTTGCCAGGTCACCGCAGAGAGAAGGTCCCTAGGGGGCACAACACCCATGTGTCTGTCATCCTGTCTCACCCGTCCCACATAGGGGCTCACCTGTATGGCTACTTCCAGGATAACTGCCAGTGCTCACTGGCAAGGCGGAAGGTGCTAGTGCTGCAGGGAGCAGCTGAGGTGTTTCGGGAGGCCTAACTGCACGGTCAGGATGTGCCCACGATGGACCCCTCCTGCCAAGACTAACAGAAATGCCTGGTGCTGCCACCAAAACCAGAATCCTGTCTACAGAAGTGCCTCCGGGACCCTTTCCTCTCACCAGACCCAGCACTGCAGGGGTCTGGTCCCAGCTGCAACCAGCACTGGGGAGGTATTAACTCTGCAACATGACCTTATAAGCTGAGCTGTCCCTTGTCCCAAATATATTAAAGTCCTAAGCCCCAGGACCTCAGAATGTGACTATTTGGAAACAGAATCTGGAAAGTGATTAAGGCAAAGTGAACACCCTAACCCCATAAAGCTGGTATCCCCATAAGAAGAGGAGATTACACAGACACAGAGGGACGAGCTCCTGAGGCTGCAGCCAAGGAGAGAGGCCTCCAAGAAACCAACACTGCCACACTTGTACTTCTAGACTTGGCCTCCTGGTCTGTGGGAATGGTCCACTGCATAAGCATTGATATTAGTTACTTTTACTAACTGCTCTGACAAAAGCAACTTGAGGGAGGATGGGTTTATCTGGCTCACAGTTTGAGAACACAGTCTGTCGTGGCAGGGAAGGCACAGAGGCAGGATCAGGAAGCAGCTTGGTCAGCTTCATCCCCAGCCAGGAAACAGAAATAAACTCTGGTGCTCAGCTGGCTTTCTCTTTTTATTCAGTCTAGGACCCCAGGCCATGGGGTAGCACCACTCACACCCAGGGTAGGGCTTTCTTCCTCAGCCAATCTTTCTGGAAACACCCTTATAGATATACCCAGATGTGTGTTTCCATGGTGATTATAAATCCAATCAAGATGACTGTGAAGATTAGCCATCATAACACTGGGCTGGAGTACATGTTGGAGCAATCCCAGAAGCTGATATAGATCTACTTCCGACTTCCAAAAGCAAGGCTCAGACCCTCCAGTGACCACAGCATCCACCAGGGAGGACCAAGGCCCAGTAGACCAGCTGGCTCAGGTCCATGTCTACACACACTCAGTAAATCCTTTTAAGTTACTCTGGTAGAAGGCAACATCCCAAATCTCAAGATGCTGTTGGTAGAGCAGGACTAAGGCTCTGATAGACCTCGAGGACACCCTACTGCCTGACCCAGGCAAGGGAGCAGTTTAATCACCTCTCAACAAATGTAAGGATTTATAAAGACTTTTGAGGGGCCCATGAGATGTCTCAGGTGCCTGCAGCCAATGTCAGTCAACCTGAGCTTGATCCCTGAGACTCACATGACAGAAGTGGGCTGCCCTCTAACCTCCACACATGTACCAACACACACACACACACACACACACACACGATAAATAGGTAAATAGTCCTTTGAAGCCACTGGCAGTTCTTTTGATGTAAGGGAATGATTATAGTGTGATGATCTCCAGACAGGTAGGTGCATCCCAACAAGATGTCCAATCCTAAACCTCCACAATAACGGGTCGGCTCTAAATGTCTCCGTGGCCATACATACAAGTATTCTCAAACTCTGCCTCCCCAGCCTTCCCTGAGAAAACCCCATGGACACCCGGACACTGTGAACTTGGTTTTGGTATACACAGACACTCATTTACTTTTACCTAGCTTTAATTTCCATAAATTAAGGCCCTGAAAACCAGGCCTACAATGTGTGGACCAGTAGCAGGAGAACATTGACATACACACACAAAGACACACACATGCACACACAGACACATGCACATATATCTTGAGCAGAAGAAATTGAGAGTATTCAGAAAATGCTGCAAAAATACAAAAGATCTATGCTGTTTTAAAACTTCAGTTTCTCACTGAGAGAGAGTGCCAGCCCCCACAGGACTTGTATTTCAGACAGAAGAATCAAAGTTCCTGTGTCTCCCCATAGGCTAAGTGGTGGGGGCAGAATGGTTTCTTAATTATTTTGTCAGTTATATCTACTTAAGGGCCCTCCAAGCAGGGAGCCCATGAAATGAATTAACAAAACCAATGAAATTCAGTTTGTAGTGATTAACAAAATCCAGGGGGAAATTCTGGCTACCACCTCTCCACTGGTAAGAATCAAGAGTGGGAACAAACAGAAATCTCACTACTTACCACCCTCTGGCCTCCCAGGCACTGCCCGACCCCTGCCCCAGCTCTGCCCAGCTCACTCGTAGCCCACAGGGCAAACGGCTACAGCCAGACTTATTCAGCAACACTTAACACTAGATTTTAAGTGTTTTGGTCCCTAAATAAAATTCCTACAACAAAGGAGCTGCTCTAAGTAGAAAAAGGAATGTACCCAGTCATAAAACAACAAATCAAGAATGAGAGGATTGCCTTTCCAACCATATGTCAATACTGTCTCAAAACAAATGTGTAGCAAGTAAAAGTCTCACTGCTGAAAGAAGACATGGAGGCCGGGCGTGACGGTGACTTTAACCCTTCAATCCCGCACGTAAGAGGCGAGCCAGCTTGATCTACACGGTGAGTTTTCAGCCAGCGGGGGCTATAGGGATACCCTATCTCAAAAAAATCAAGTTAAAACCAAAACCAAAAAGAAGAAGAGGAGCAGGAAGAGGAGGAAAAAGGAAGAGGAGAAGGAGAAAGAGGAGGAGGGGGAGAAGGAGGAGGAGGAGAAAGAGGAAGAGGGGAAAGACACATGAAGAGCTTCTTAGGTTAGAACAGGACTTACACTTTTTAACTGGTGACGCCCAGTTAAAAGCCGGGGAATCTTTATACTACCCCAGGTACAGCAGTGCATAACACAGGTACACAAACCAAACATTTACCAGTAAGCACTAATGCATTTTCAGACGATTCTTTGAGGGCTGGGCAGATGGCTCAAGGGATTATGTAAAGTCTTTGCCATGCAAGCATGACAGCCTGAGATCCTGAGCACCATGCATAAAAGCTAAGCATGACGGCATTCATCTGTGATGTCACTGCTCTCATGGACAGAGGGGAATCCTGCACAGACAGGAGAAACCTCAGAAGTTCATGGGCCTGTCTCAAACACAGTGGAAGGCAAAGGCTGACATCTGAGGTTGTCATCTGATCTCCCTAAGGCAGGCAGGCACTGTACACACACACACCACCACCCCCACAGAGAGAGAGAGAGACAGAGAGAGACAGAGACAGAGAGAGAAAGAAGACACACTGATATAACAAAATAATTGTAGGTTCAAATCACAATGAACCAATGCACAGCTAACTGCAAAAAGTCCCTTGGATTATCTGTTCTCTCAAGGGCCTACCTGGTTTCTGATGGTATGTGGCTATAAATGGAGATATGCACAAGGTATGAGTTTACTCACCAACCACTGAGCAGTCATGGCTGATTCTAGAGTGTTTCCCAGCAGTTCAGAGGGCTGCCGGTTGTATGGGAAAGCATATGACACCACAGGGACTCTGTACTTCCAGGGTCCATGAGCTGCTCCAGAAGAATTGGGCCCAGCCCTGAGAAGAGGACTGCTAATGAAAGCCTCTGTGCAAGGGGTCCAGGCAGAGAGACTGAAGCTGGAAAGTAGCTAATGTCTGGGTTACGTGTTAGAGACCATGAAGCCAGAACTCCACCCAGGGCCACAGTGAAAACCCTCAGGCTTCTCTGGGCTAAGACTAGACCAGTTCACACTCTTGCTTCCCAAATGTGACAGGACAGCTGCAGCTGCAGCACCTGAAAATGACACCGATGCCACGCCACGGTCTGAGTCAGGCTCCAGGTGGCAGGACATGTGGGCTGGACAGATGGTAGCACAGGCACAACAGACCAGAGAGGCCGGCTCCTGTTCCAGGTCAGGCCAGGGATAGAGTAAAGCCTAGGACACTCCCAGCATCTCTCCTCAGAACATCAGCTGGGATGTTCCCAAGAGGACTATGCTAAGTGGCCAGCTAAGTGCCATCACTGTCCCAACCCTGGTTTTTCACCTCTCCAGTCTCAACACAGCCCTGGGCAGTGGCTGCACATGGGCTCCAGGAAGAGAATGAAGAGTTCAGCAGGGAGTAGGGGACACCCACAATGCCACGCTGGGCCATGGCCTCTCCTGGACCAGCTCTCCAGTAAAGTCTTGAACTCTGTGGTCCAGTGCCAGAAATTCCAAAGCATCAGAGGGATCAAAGAATAGTGAGACTCCTAAGTCTGGCTGCTCACCACAGCTACTGCTCGGGCCACACTATTGTTGGCAAAGGGCCTCCATGGCCAGACTGTTCACTGCCTCCAGACACTGAGCCAGGCCCTCCTGCAGTGTTGTGTCCCTGTCCTACTCACCTGTGTAGATGCCTAGAAACAGTCAATAGCCCATACATGCCTCCAGTCTGACCTGGATCCACGAGAGGCCTGACCTCAGCAGCACAGAGCTCCTGGGAGCTCTGCCTGGCCCAGGATGCAGCCCACCCTCTCAAACCCTTCTGCAGCAAGCTCAGAAGGACAGGCTGCTTGTGTTCATTTGCATTAGCAAACACTACCACTGTGGCAGAATAGAAATAAATGATTTCAATAACGCAGTTAGAGGCATAATGGCCTACAGGAAGAGAAGAATCTGCAGCCCAGATCCTGCAGGCTCAAATCCCAGTTCAGCCACTTACTTCATGGCTCACCCCTGCATAGAGGCCTTAACACACTGTGCCAGGCATCACGAATGCCCAGTAAACAGTAGGAATGGTGCCTAGCAGCATCCTTCCAGTTAGCAGCATCCCTCCAGCTAGCAGGCCCACCCCCTCAAGGCACCACTAACCCCAAGGATGGATTCGGGGAGCGGGGCGCTGGGGACGCACAAGGGAAGGAACATGGTCAGACACCCAGACCATCATCCTCTCAAAGGATAGTGAAGGCAGGAACCATGCAGACAGCAGTCACCGCTCCTGTGTATTCTGGGCAGCCCAGGAAGAGTCAAGCTGTCCCATCCCACCTGTCCACAGCTTCAGCAATCCTGGACAGGCAGCCCAAGGGACTGTACAGGAGAGTATGTGGGCGGAGTGAGCAGTAGACAGAGCATCAGATGACAGGAAAGCAGACCTATGATTCCCAGTGTTTGCAACAACTGGACAAGGGGGAGGGTGGGCAGAAGTGGGGTCAGCCAAGGATCCCACAGTCAGTGAACAAAGGTGTCAGGAGCCATTTGCCTGCCTTGAACTATGCCCTAGTTTAGGGGTTAGGCAGAAGTCAATCTTGTGCACAGAAGTGTTGTTGGGAGCAGGATTCCTATGCAAATAATTTACACCTGAGGGGAAGTCTAACGCCCAAGGCTGAGGACACCTGAAGACCCTTGAAGATGTGATTGGCTTAAGTTATTTTGCCTGTGTTAGTATGGTTTTTGTGTTGAACTTTTGACCCATTGTTTAGTTCATTTCACAGAGTATAAATAGGGGGTACTTAATAAAGGCGAGCCGCTTCAGTGTTGACTGACAGCCCTCTCGAGTCTGTCCTACTTTTTCTCTATCTCTACATTTCTCCACCCTCACTACCCGCTTCAGGTACACTTCGATTTCTGCCGGCGGGCTCGGGCACAAAGGCCACCACTATCCACTATCTTTAAGGTCATAAAGTTAGAGGGATCCATGGTACCTCCTTCCTTGAAGCTATATGGGCTAAGGGAGAGGCCTGTGCCCTGCCAACCGGGCAGACATTCAGAAAAGAGTGATCAGTCCACAGCAGAATGTCACAGTGCAGGCAGGAACGTGTGGCTCATTCCTCTACCCACAGAGATATGGATATCGCCCCAGGGACTCCACCTATGCAAAGGTGAATGCTGCCTGGTGGCTCCCAGGCCAGCCTGGACCAGAGGTCCCTCATCTCTGCTTCTATTCCATCTGGGATCTATGACCACTCAGGGCTCTAAACCCAGGCTTGGATGAAGTCACTCAACTTTCCCTTCTCAGGCTTGAAGATGGCCAGCACCGGTTGGCTTAGGGTCAGTTCCAGGATGCCAAAGGAGCCCTCCAGTTGTAGCTTCGGCTGGATTCTGGGTTATCGGACCACCCCTGATATGAGCAGACTCCAGCTGAGCCCACCATTGGATTAATCCCAGAATGGAGAGGCATAGAAGGAAGGCCAAGTGCATTTGCTTCTGGCCACTGTGGTACTCAGCACTGGAGACGTGCTCCCCTCTATTCCACAGGAAGAGGGCAGGAGGGAAGGCAGGGCACCTCCTCCTTAGCTGGGTACAGCAGGAAGTTATGCAATCTCACCTGACAGGAAATAAGGATACTTGGCCTCTGCCCAATACTCCAGCTGAGGGTGGATCCTGAGACCAGATAGTGACAGCCACGTCTGAATCCAGAGGTTCGAAGGGGACAATGTCTGGTCCATAATAGTTGCAAAACCTGATCCACACCTAAGAGATTCACAAGTAAATTCTGAGGGCAGGAATCTCACTAATTTTTTATCTGGAACTCACTGTGTAGACCAGTCTGGCCTTGAACTCACAGAGCTCTGCCTGCCTCTGCCTCCTGAGTGCTGAGATCAAAGGCATGTGCCACCACATCCGGCAAGATGCACTTTTTTATTCGTTTTACTTTATGAGTGTATTGCCTACAGGTAAGTAAGTGCACCTGTGTTGTGTAAGGCCTGTGGAGATCAGAAGAGGTCATTGGATCTCTTCGAACTGTAGTTACAGATGGTTGCTAGCAACACTGTGGGTGTTGGGAACCGAACCTTGTCCTCTGCAAGAGCAGCGAGTACTCTTAACTGCTGGGCCATCTCTCTAGCCCCAAATGCATTTTTAAAAGCTGTTTACTAAAATGGCAAATTTACTAGGATGACAATTCCATTCCCACAGTGCTAAGAGACACCCCAGTTGCCACTTGCTCAGACCATGCTGACAGGACACAGCATCAGGCCTGGCCCTGGTCAGTGGTGTCTAGAACACTTGGGGGAAGGGAAGAGTTGTCTTAACCGGGGCAATTCATAAAATCTGATGGTGAAAAATGCTTATGAATTATTCTCTCCTGCAGAAAAGATGCAAGGTCACTAAAAGAACATGTGAGCTGAGCTTGGTTCTTTAATCAAAGAATCAATTTTTAAAAAAAGACCCAAACAGGGACTCCAGGTGGATTTCTGCTGTTGGGTTTAGCAATCAGCCCAGGTACTCTGGTCTCTGCTCTGTAGATTCTGGCCCAGCTGTCCATGGCCTAGCAGCCCAAGGGCCTGGGACTCAGTAAGGATCAGGAGGCCTGACCCACACTGAAGGAACCAGGTTTTGGGATGACCCTGCCTGGGTCCTAGGCCCATGCTGCTACCTAGGGAAGACAGAATTGGAGGGAGGGTAGTGGGGACATGACACCAGAAACTAGCACTTAAAAGCCTTGCTGGCTAAGACAGTTGGGGTCAAGGCAGGTTAGCAGACTGAACAAATTAATGGACTTAGAAAATGGTGGTTATGCTCCTCTAAAAAACAAACCCTCATCCAGGAGCCTACTCTCTGCAACACCTTCCCAGGGCCACTCAGTGGGGTGCCAGTCCCAGGTCTATGGACAGTCAGTCCAACAGGCCAGGACTACAAGTCCAGCAGCCATTCTTCAAGGAGAGTTTCGCTTGTGAAATAGTCTATTAAAATCTAACTCCTATCCTACAACACTCTCCCAGTTAAAGCCTGCAGTTCAGCAGGGTTTAGGGTATTCTTTGACTGTGTAAACCTTCATCATCATCTATCTAGTTCCAGACCATCTTGACCACCCCTCAAAGAAACCCCACTTCACAGCTGGGTACCTGCCTACCAACCTCAAATCTGTTGACTGTATATTTGCCTGTTCTGGACAGTCATGAAAATGAAGCCCTCCAATATGTGGCCTTTGCATCTGGCTTCTTTAAAGGTTTGTCCATAATGTACTGTGTTATGGTCTGAATGCCTGTCTCCAGGATTTGTGGGTTGGAAACATTATCCCTCATGTAATACATTACTGGCATATGGAGGGTAAGTCTTTGGGAGGTGCCTAGGGTTCAGTGAGGACATGAGTGTGGGGCCCCAGAATGGCAGAAGCTTTATAAGATGAGAAAGAAAAGGGGCTGGAGAGATGGCTCAGCTGCTGAAACGGTACATGAGTTTGGGTCCACAGCGCCTGTGTAAAAATGCCCAGCTTTTTTTATGCAAATTCTGGGGATCTGCCTCAGGTCCTTACGCAGGCACTCTTGCTAACTGAGATCTCTCCCTAGTCTTAATGTCATTCTGATGGAACACCCTACTCTGCCCTCAGTAGGACAGGTTCTCCCAATCCTGGTCCAAGCCTACACCATGGAGGTGTATGAGTGTGTCTTTCATCTTTCTGTGTGATACAGAACTCCAGATGATTTCACTACATAGTGTATATTACCCACCACAGTGACCCTCAGGAAAGACATCCTGTTATAATGGAGATTTGCAGTACAGGCCAAGATGCAGCTGGACTCATCAGTACTTCCTGCTGCTTGAGTCCATTAGGCTTCTGGTGTGAGCATGTCAGAGCTGGGGGTACAAGGAAACTGGACTAGAGCATCAAGTAGGGAAGAAAGGGGAGCAAGCAAATAAATAGGCAGGGAGCCCCAGAATATAGAGCAGCCTCTGACACACTAGCTTGCCACCTCCTGACCCCTCCATCTGCTGGAGTAGAAGCAAGCCTCAGGTTCACACAGGGCCATACCTGCCTCCTCTACATCCTCCTTTCTTTTATTATTTTTATTTTATGTGTATGAGTGTTATGCCTGCATGTGTATAAGTGCACCCATATCATGTAGTGACTGCAGATGACAGAAGAGGGCATCAGATCCCCTGGAACTAGAATTATGAACAGTTGTCAGCTGCCATGTGAGTGCTGGGAACTGAACCCGGGTCCTCTGCAAGAGCAGCCAATGCTCTTAATCACTGAGCCATCTCTCCAGGCCCACCTTCTCTGATCATATCATGGTTGTTGCACAAACTATCAAATAAAGCAAAGAAAACTTAGAGGCACCTGGCTTCGAATGATGCCGTCATGATGGAAGACCAACAAGATGGCTCCATCATCCTTTAAAAACAGCTGTCCTGAGAAAATACCCGCACTGGACAGAACACCATCTGATCAGAGCAAAATCACTGGCAAAGTAGTACAGCCAGAGCCTGTACTTTGCTTTTTATAATGCATTTTTAGAGAAAAAGAAAATGATGTTCTGGAGGCTCAGCATAAGGCAGAAGAAAATCAAAGGACATTTGCTCAGAGTCTGTAGAAGGGTGATTCAGATGCAAAGGCCTCTAAAAAAAAACAAACAAAAGGATAAAAAGACTCCATCCTGCGACACTCCCTAATTAAAACCCTCCCTGGGATTTTCCTACATCAGTGGCAAGAACTAAACCAAACCACTGGAGGTTCCTGCGCTGGACTCCAGTGTGCCCTAGCTGGTCTCCCAGGAGGTGACCTGGCTTGCCCTATCACCTTCCCCAGGGGTGGAGACGGGAAGAAGCTGGAGCCTGGGCAGCTTCTGCCAACAGGCTCTTCTACCCTACAGTACATTGCCAGTGACCTCCCACCTCCAGCCCAGCTGTCAAGTAGTCATCACCTGAAGGTCTGGGTAGGCCAAGCAGGACAAAGGTGCCAGGACCAGACTTGAAGCCAAGTCCCCTGCTAGTGGGCTCTGGCAGGAAGGTAGCAAAGTAGAGATGAGCAACAGAGGAAGGCCTTCCTCCCGATCTCAGCACATCGCTCCAGAGTATGGCTCTGGCGTCCTAAGACTATGCTTCCTTTAAAACACTTTAGTTTTATGTGTATGAGTGCTTTTTGCCTGCATGCTTGTAAGTGCGTCCATTGATACAGTGCCCACAAAGGCCAGAAGAGAGTGTTGGAACTCCTAGAACTGGAGTTAGGCTCCATGCGGATGCTGGGAACAGAACACATCCTCTTCAAGAGCAGCCAGTGCTCTTAACTGCTGAACCGTCTCTCTGCCACTACTAAGATTTCTTAACTCATACACACAGAAAACCATGAACAATAAAAGAAAAATAAATCAACAAACTTGAACCTCATTGCCATTAAAAGGTCTGTTTTTCCAAAGATCCTGTCAAGAAATGAAAAGTAAGTTCAAGCTACAGACTAGGGATTTGCTAGACATGTTTGGAAAACTTATACCAGGCTGTGGGGATGGCTCAGTGTTTAAGTGCTTTTCACACAAGCATGAAGATCAGAGTTTGGAACCCCAGAACCACACATCTGCACACACACCAATGTACATGCAAGTATGTTGGGGGTTCCAGCACTCAAGGCCAGCCTGAGGGGGACCGAAGCATCCCCTCCGTGTGGTGAGGGGGTGAGTAGGTGCAGAGTCAAGACACCGACTCCGGGAGTTGATCAGAAAGCCAGCAGTGGTGGTCTGCTGCAAACTCATTTATTCAAGAAAGAGCAGAGAGTCTTATAGGTCTTGTTAGCCAATAGCCTTATGGGGTAGGGTCCTGACTACAGCCAATCACAGTTGGTTCCCAGGTGGACCAGGTTCCCTCCAGGTGCTGGGCAGAAACTGGCTTCACAACCAACCAGTGTGGAGCACCACATCCACGAGAGCCTTCATTCCTCCTGGCAGGTGGCCCAGCTAGGCCCACCATGCGTTATGCCCAACACATGTATGCATAACAACACACACACATGAAAACGCGCATATACACACATGAAAATGAGCGAAGAAAGAAAAGGCAATTTAATGGTAAGGAAACAAATGGGACAATCTTTTAAATTTATTCTGCACAGCACAGCAGGCATATGGAAACCGGATGGTCGCTCTTGGGATCGGTTCTCCTTCCCCTGTGGGTTCTGGGATTTGAACTACAGTCATCAGGCTTGCACGGGCCAACACCTCTACCTACCGAGCCATCTCACCCAACCGAAGGTTAATCGTGACTGTCAACTTGATAGAATTTGAATCACAATGGAAAGAAGCCTTTGGGCACATCTGTGAGGATTTTCTAGATTAAGTAAACCGCAGAGAGAAGACCAACCCTAAATGTGGGTGACACCATCCCTTGGGCTGGGGTCCCAGATTGCACAAAAATGAGAAAATGAACTGAGAGGCCACATTCATCTCTCTCTGCCTCCTGAGTGCAGATGCAATGTGACCAGGTGCCTTGAGTTCCTGCCATGACAGACCCTCGAACTTCGAGCCCAAACAAGTCCTGACTTCCTTAGTTGCTTTGGCCAGGTATTTTCCTTAGTTGCTTTGGACACGTCACACGCATAGCAACTGAATTTTAAAGGAAACAGGAGACTTGAAGACCTAACTAATGAAGATCCACAGTGAGCCATAAGGACGGAGACTGCACACCAGGGAGAAGGCAAACTCCAGCCGCTTTCACAGTGGGAAATGGCATTTCCTTATGATTCAAATAACTTGCCTCTCCCAGGTCCCCCAAGAGAAATGAAGGCCTATGTCCACACAAACTTGCACACAAATGTAATCGAACAGAAGAACGGGTAGACAAAGTGTGGTACATCCAGTCACCAGAGTATGACTCAGCAAACAGCACCTGGTTCGCATGTACTATAAGACACCTGAATCTCAAAGCATGCAGGCTGCATAAAAGGCAGACCCCAAAGGAGCACATGCTGTGTATGTGATTCTGTTTACACCAGATTTGGGAGATACAGCTATGTGTGGATATGTGATACAAAGTAGATCAGTGGTGTGCTGGCGGGCTGGAGATGGTGGGTCAATGAAGGTTGGCGAGGGATCAGATCACAGTGTGGAGCTCACTGGGAGTGGGCTTTGGGGGTTAACTAACTCTGTCCGTTCTTCTCCTTGTCTGTGAGACAAAATACCTCACAGATACAACTCAAGAAGGAGGGATTTTAGTTCAGCGTCTTAGTGGGGCAGCATGTCCGCATCTGTGGTGGCAGAAGAGTGGGCAGCTTCCTTCCATCTTTGCAGATTGCTGCCACAGGGTGAGACACAGCAACCCATTTCCTCCAGCTAGGCTCACCCTCTTAAATTCCCACCATTCCCTGAACTGTGCCACCATCTGAGACCCATGCATTCAACACATGAGCTTGTGGGGTAGTTCACATTCAGCCTCTGATTGAGATGCCTCTGGGTGTGAGACAAAAAGCCAAGATGGGTCTACCACAATCCCGGCTCACCTGAAACGCCCTTGGGGGTACAGCTGCCCCTACCTGGTTGAAAGCCTAAAATGCCACCCCAAAATCAGGCAGATGAAGACTACACAGGGAAGATGACAGCGGATTCTGCCTTTAAGGGCTGGAGCAAAATGAAAGAGTTCAGTTAAGAGTGGCCATGCTAGCACACATCTGTAATCAAGCCCTTGGGAAGCGGAGGCAGGGAGTATGGGCTCACAGCCATCCTTGGCTACATGGCAAGGTGAGGCCACACTGGAAGACATGAGGTCCCATCTCAAAAACAGACAAAAAGACAAAGAAAAGTAGGAAGGCCGATGACAGAGAAGTGGTCTGGCTGCTCTGTGCTTGGGCTGCCAAGGTGTACCTGGGAATAGTGTTCAGAGGCGTCAACTCACCATGACAGCTGGCAGTTCCCAAGTTCTGAGGCATGAGGAGGTGGGCATGCAGGGTGGTGGGAAGAAGGCTGGGATGTAAGGCTTCTAGCTGATGGTCGTTGTGTATCCCCAAAGTCCTGGAGGAGCAGCTGTACAGAACTAAGTGGTCACCAGCAACAGCACATGGTCAACAGCTCCTAACCACATGACGACGATGGGTCAGGGGACAGCCTAGGGTTACCTCCAGGGGGACCCAGAGAGGACTGTGCAAGAAGAAGGGTGAACAGTTCTGAGGGAAGCTAGACCCCAGGGCCGCGTGGCCTGTGGGGAGAAAGAGAACACTGAAGGCTCGTGACCTCCAAGGACACCTGTCAGGACAGATGGCAGTAGAGTCCCCACAGTCAAGGGACCAAAGGAGCTGCCAAGGAACTAGTGATCTCACCTGAAAGATGACTACATGTCTAAGAAGGCTGTCTGTACGGCATTCACCTAGGAAGCGGGTGTGGGCTGGAGAGGTGGCTCAGCAGTGAACACGGACTACTCCACAGCACCCACGTCAGGCAGCTAACAACAACCTCTAACTCCAGAACCAGGGGAACCTGATGCCTCTGGCCTCATAGGGACCCACACTCATGTGCACATACTGCCCACACACATGTACACATAATTTTAAAAATAAAAAATCTCAGCCAGGTGTTGGTGGCGCAGACCTTTAATCCCAGCACTCTGTAGGCAGAGGCAGGCAGATCTCTAGGAGTTCAAGGCTAGCCTGGTCCACATAGTGAGTTCCAGGCCAGCTGGACCCTATCTCAAAAAGACCAAAAAAAAGGAAGAAAAAAAAACCAAATCTTTAAAAAAGAATGTTCTTTTCTCAAACCCTGCAGAAAGAGGGCTTTCTTTTCTATCCCCACTCTTTTTTCTACATTTATTTATTTGCTGTATGTGTGTAGAAGTCAGTAGATAACTTGTGGAAGTCAGTTCCCTCCTTCCGCCATGTGGGTTCTGGGGACTGATCTCAGGTTTCCAGGTCTGGCAGCAAGCACCTTACCTGCTGAGCCATCTTACAGGCCCTCCAGCATGCGTTCACAGGAAGCTATTATAATGAAGCATTCTTACTCAGTTGGACCAACTATGCATCAAATCCAGGGTTGTGCTCTAACAAAGCCCAAATTACCAAGGACTGTCAGCCTGGACAACATCGAGGGAGGAGCCGGGGCCACTTCTCATGAGGTCCTCCTGCCCTGAAGGGAAAATGGCTCTTCCTAGGAGCCTCGAGTGGCTCATGAAAGGAAGGAATGTCAGCCAAATTACGTCCAGGTCCAGAGGGTGCAGAACCACAGCAGGCCTACCTGGGTAGTTGGTCAGCCCCAGGGCAACGCTGCTGGGATGTGACCCTGGGAACCTAGAAAGTCCCACAGGCCGTTCAGCTTCTATTCTCCTGTCTAGTCTCTGGTAACATTTTTTTTTTTTTTTTTTTTTGGTCTTTTTGAGACAGGATCTCCCTATAACCTCAACTGGCCTGGCACTATGTGGACCAGGATGGCCTCCATCTCACAGAGATCTACCTGCCTATGCCTCCCCAGTGCTTAGACTAAAGGTGTGTGCCACCAGGCCTGGCTCATAACTTTTTTAAAGGTTTTTTTTTTTTTTTTTTTTTTAAATCAGGCTGGAGAGATGGCTCAGAGGTTAAAAGCACTGGTTTTTCTTGTAAAGGACCTGAGTTCAATTCCCAGCACTTATTTAGTGGCTAACAACCATCCTTAACTCCAGTCCCAGAAGATCCAATGCCCTCTTCTGGCCTCCCAGAGCATTGCACACATGGGAGCATTTACATGCAGGCAAAACACTCATCCACATAAAATGAATGTGTGCGTGCGTGTGTGTGCGTGCGTGTGTGCTCATGTGCATGCAAATGCCAGTGGAGGCCAGATGATGGCAGCATGTCCCTCAGAACCAGAGTTAGAGATACTTGTGAGCTGCCTGATGTGAGTGCTGTGAACCCAGCTTGGGTCCTCGGCAAGAGCAGTAAGCACTCAACTGCGGAATCTCCAGTACCACTGTTAACATTTAAAAGCAGTTTTTGTTATTTTTACTTTATGTATATGAATGCATTGCCTGCATGTAAGTGCACCTGTGCATGCAGTGTCCACAGATGTCAGAAGGTGTTGGATCCCCTGGAACTAGAGTTACAGACAGTGGTCAGCCACCATGTGGGTGCTGGGAACTGAACCCAGGTCCTCCACAAGAGCAAACAGTGCTCTTAATTGCTAAGCCATCTCTCCAGCCCACTTCTACTAACTTTTTAAGATTGCCTTTGTCCTCCTTTTCTGAGTTTACAACACCATAGCTCATAAAGACTTTTTCTATTTACACAGAACTCTTGGTCTATCATATATTGGAGCTCAAGGTCCTTTGATTCTGAGAAGTGCTCAGCTGCTGTCCCACTGATGCCACACTCTCCCCTTCTGTTCCCTCCATACTCTCCCCTGAAGTCCCAAGAGACTTCTTGGGCTTTTTCTTTGTGCTTCAATGTCTTTTATTCCTCCGGACAGGGTGAGCCTCAGACCCACATCTCAGGAAGCCCACGTCACTTCCTGTGTGCTGCCTCCCTGAATGGGAGCTCTGCCCGTTCTGCGTACTGGATCACTGCCATAGGCTCAATGCCTATAAGGCCCCTGAAGGTAGGCTCATAGACACTCCTCTCTCTGCCCCAAGACCCACAGGCACCAAGAGCACAGTGTACATCTGCTGAATGGAAAAATCCATCTGACAATACCAAAGTCACACAGCCACCTCCCGACCCTGCTCCACCTGCTTACTCAACCACAGATCCCGGCAGCAGCCAAAATGGCCATTTGCTTTGGTTTCAAACCCTATATCCAGCCTTTTACACCCCTAGGGGTCACCATAGGTCTCAATTATTCCACAGAAGAGGAGCAAAAGGAAGCTAAGTCAGATGGGGCCCTGTACTGACCCACCCAGTCCTAGCCATCCAGCAGTGGGAGATACTGATCAGAATGTTCCCCACCAGCACAGCTGCACTTGATATCTGTACACAGGCTCTGGGACTAATATTATGAGTCACTGGGCAGGTGACCACCGTGGCAGAGGACCATCTAACAGGGCCTGGCCCAAGTAAGGAGGCCTCTGGTCCACTGCACAAGGGGGCTAGACAGGGGCTGGTCACATGGGCAGGTGGCATCTCAAGGTGGCGGAGACTCAAGATACATAGGACAGCAGAGCCCGGGACAGCAGAGCCCAGGACAGCAGAGCCCGGGACAGCAGAGCCCGGGACGGCAGAGCCCAGGCTGCAAGGTAGAGCTGCTGATAGAGAGAGACTCTCCTAAAAATGGTACTTCCTCAAAGTTCAAGACAGCAAAGCAGGGACAACATTCTCCTTGCCTGCCCCTGACAGGAAATCTTAGCATCTCAGGTTCTGACCAGGCCCAGGAGGCAGCAGGTACTGCACAGCACTTGGCTTTCTGTCCCTCTATGCTGACATCAAACCCGAAGCTCTTCTCTCTTGAGAGAATCAGGAAAACCACACAGGCAGCCAAAACGTTTAACTAAAAATTCAAAATTATAGAGGCTGAGATTCCTAGCATGTTATCACTACTGACATTCAGCACTGAAATTGTCCCACCAGCTGGGTGGGTGTGTGGATGCACGCCTTTCATCCCAGCACTCAGTAGGCAGAAGCAGATGGATCTCTGTGAGATCAAGGTCAACCTGGTCCACATGGCGAGTTCCAGGCAGACAGGGCTACAGGAGATCCTGTCTCTCAAAAAAAACAAACAAACAAAAAAAACAACTCTGGCCCATCACCACCCATCAGTTGGGAGATTAAGGCAAGATTCTTGTCTGAGGCCAGCCTGGGCTACAGAATGAGGTGATACTAGTCTGGGATATACAGGGAGATCTTATTAAAATAAATAAATAAATAAACATACACTTGGCCTATCATGAGTGCCTTCCAGCAGCTCCTCATCAAGGAAGACGTGATGTTGAGAAGTGTTGGCAGGCAGCCCCTTCGCCTTCTGGAATTCTCCGTTCTGCCTCACTTCTCTGTATAATGTTATTCTCAGGAATGGTGTTTTTATTGATGACCTATCAAATTTCTCTACAATACCAAAACATGGATAGAATTTAATTTCTCTTGACTGTCAGGTCTCCCTGAGGATTTAAGTTTTTTCACAGATTGAGTTGTTGCAGTACTATCAGCAACAACCCAGTAGGCGTCAACAGGAGACATGTCTCCGTAAGCTGTCGTTTCTCTATAAAATTTCAGTCAAGATGCTCTGGGTTGGCAGGACAGCCAGCTTCAAACTCCAGCTCTACCAGAGACTCGCTCACAGCCCCTGAGAACAGCCTTAGAGGCATTAGGTGAGCACCATCAGAGGGGTGGACCTGAGACTTTCTCATCACCAATACCTCCTGCAGGACTGCTCTCTTTCACAGGAAGGGTTTTGGTAGGGAGGTACCAAGGTGGTAACCATGGCCTGCATTCCTCACAGTGATTCTGAGGAGAAGGGGAACTCACAGCAGATGGAGGGTCTTAGTTGGGTCCCAACCCAACAGGGGAGATGGCTGCCAGGACTGGTAAAAAGTCTGTTCCCATGAGTCCCCAGCATCTCTAAGTAACTTCCAGGAACCCAGGCTCCACTGCTGACAGAACTTTCCAGAAGGAAGCTCCTTCCTCTGAGGAGAGCAGTTTTATAGTGTCTCAGAGCATGTGGAATTCTGAGATGAAGTTGCTAGTCTGGTACAAAGTGACCACTCTGCCAAGAGACAGAACAAAAGCTCTGTGATGCCAGGGTCAGGACACACAGGGGTCACATGACCATGACAAACACCATCTGGGAGTGTAGGGGTGGGTTTGAGCCATCTGGGAAACTCCTGAGTGAAGCCGCTGTCCCCAGTGCCTGGTGGGCTGCAGGAAGCAGCCAGACCCTAGAGGGCTGCAGAGGAACACAGAGCAACAGAGTCAAGACTGTGATCAGAGAAAGAACTGAATTGGCTTTATGATCTTTTAAAATTTTTACAAAAGCAAAGGAGACCGATACCCAGGGTCACCTCACCCAGACTGCAAGACATCTGCCAAGTTCCACCCCTGCGGTGTACAATGTCATGGCAAACTGCCAGGTGCTGCTGGGGCAGGCTGGTCCCCTTAAGTCTGTGTCAGGGAGTAAGGAACCCCACCACACATGGTAAACACACTAAAACACAAACAGTTAAAACACTGTGCCGTTTAGAACAGCTAGAAGGCAAATCGCTTCCAAAAATCACTACTATTGTTTATCCCATGAGAGAAAAATGCCCGGGATAGGAGAGAGAAGCAGGAAGGGCGACCTGGAGAGAGCTCTGCCTGCCTGGGGCTTTCAGGGAGGAACTCCAGCAAGACCATTGCAGGACATCTCTGGTCATTTCCGGTGGATGGGATGAGGATCTGACTTGATGACGTTCTCTCTCTGCTACTCCCTCTTCTACTTGGAAGCCTCAACCCAGAGGACACAAGGCTCTACCTGTAACTTGGGTCAGGAGCTGAGGCTGGCCCCCTCAACAGGACAATTCCTGTTGAATGTTTTGAGCCTTGGATTTATTTAATGACACCACCTCTGCGTGCTCTTCTACAGGCTGCTCCAGTCATCTCTTCAGGAGGCCATGAGCGCTATTCCAATGGTGTTCTGCTGCCTGCCTTTCTACCAGCTACTCACTGTTCTTTTGCTTGCTGTATACTTAAACTCATCCAAAGCCAAAAGCACAATTATCATAGATCATCCCCTCGTCCATCAAGAACAGCCCCACTTTGTCAAGAGTTAAAACAGAAATCTGACTTTTAAAAAAGAAATGATGATGGTAGGAACAAGTCCAAGAACCCTACGGTCTGAGGTGGGGAATCTGTCCTAATTTTATACATTTATTATAAACTGTTCCAGAGATGGAACAAACACTAAACATGAGTTTCCAAGGCCCCGCCAAGAGAGCCATGCGTAAAACTGGCCCCACAGGGACCCACGGTGCACCCCACCTTATCTGCAGGGGCCCCAGAAACACATTCCATGCCACCACCCCTTCCTCAGGACAGAAGCAGATCAGAGCAGCATAGAGAAAACTGGTGGCTTCCTCTCTGGTGGCCACCAACCAGAGGATGTGGGGGGTCAGAACAAAAGCTACGAGCAGGGAGACCCACTGTATGGAAGCAGTTACCTCTGCCTCTGCCCTCACAGAGAACGCTGCTCTGGTCCCCAGCTTGTCCCAGCAAGGAGCAACACCCCACCACTGGACACCTCAGAAGGGCGGACTCGTCACCAGCTCCAAAGATGGACGGGGCGAAGTCTAAACCCCTCTGTCACTTTTGTTAATATCCATCTATACAAGTAATACGTGACTGCTATAAAATGTTTATTAAAAAAAACATAAGAAAGTATAATGAAAATATGGGCTGGAGAGATGGCTCAGCAGTTAGGAACACTGGCTGCTCCTTCAGAAGACCTGAGTTCAAATCCCAGCACCCACATGGCAGCTAACAACCATCTATAAATCCAGTTCCAGGGGATCCAACACCCTCTGTGTCCTCTGCAGGCACTGCATGACACAGGCACACTTACACACATGCAGACAGTATACTCATACACACAAAAATTAATTTAAAAAACAAAAAAGTATAAAGGTGAAGCTTATCCATAAGTGCTACCACAGGAGAATGTGCATCAAAGGGACAGCCTGAAGCACTGTTACAGGAGCACCCTCCCTAGAAGCACATTTTACACCACATCTCACCAGCTTTCTACTGCACAAATTCTTTGCACGAATTTTCACTGCATAGCAATATTGTAATTGGGATGTGTACGTAGGTGTGCAGATGTGTGTGCAGGCATGCAGCTGTTTGTGTAGATGTGCAGGTGTATGTGTGGACATGCAGATGTGTATGCAGGCATACAGATGTGTGTGCAGGTGTGCAGATGTGTGTGCAGACAAGTGTGCACAGGTGCATGCATGAGTAGAGGCCAGACTCAGCACCAGGTGTCTTTCTTGATCGATCTCCATTGTACTTTTCGAGACAGGATAGACTATGATCAGCGAGTCTCTCTGCCTCCCAAGTGCCGGGGTCACAGCTGCACCACTGTGGCACTCAGCGCTTGTCCCCCGCACACCCACAGCCCCGTCCAGGAGACGTGCACTTGTCTGCACACTCTTCTGTCATATTTTTGGTTTCTTTTGATACAGTAAGATGTTTAACCATCTAGAACACATTTTTCCTTTATAAAGCGTGGTGATGGCTTGATCTTGTTTTTCTCTCTGATAAGCATTGATTGTGTCGGTTACCTCCACATATAAACACAGCAGGATCCCCTCAATGTACCTGACACATCACGGAGGACTAGCCCCACACTGCCCTTCGGCTATGGAGCAGCAGGTCTAGGTTGAACCCATGAGGATGCTGCTGCCATAAACTCCCTTCAAAGTTAGTAATAAATTTAAGATATCAAGACCCAGAAAGTACAACCATGTTAAACATGGATCTCAAGAACAGAGGCAAATTAAAAGCTTTCACAGTGTCAGTGTCCCAATTATCTCCTCAAGGCCACTCCTAATAACATTGACCCCAAGCACAATTACCTCCTGGGGGAAAAATTTTAGCAGGAAAGAGAAGGGTCACAGCCAAGCAGACAGCACTCTTCCAGGTCTGCTTGAACTCTTTTTCCGGAAGGGTCTTCCTTCTCCCATCCCATACAACAACAGAAGAGGCACCCCAGAGCTGCTGGATGTACCCAGCTGGCCCCCACCCTCCTCCACTGAGAAAACAGCATTTGGAGGGTGGTACACATTTAGAATGGCTGATGACGGCCAGGGTGCCCTACATGTTGGGCATTTTAGTGAAGGGCTCAGGGCTCAGTTTCCCAGGAGTCAGGCTGAGAAGCTACCAAAGACCAGGCAGTGAGCATGAGCTGGCACCAGACCCAGAGCCATGCCCGTGTGCCTCAATGGCCCTCTAAGAAACGGAGAGTGGGCAACAGCTGCTTCAACCCACAATTTGGGGGGTGTGATTTAGCCTTCTTTGCTTTTGTGTGGCAGTGGGAAAGGAACCCACGGCCTCATACATGCTGGGCAAGTGCTCTACCACTGAGCTACAACCCCAGCCCATGACTTATACTTTTAAAATACACCCTGAGGATAAAGGACAAGAAAGATGTCCATAGCAGGGTTGTGGACCAAAGCTTACAGATCACCCCACGGCCAGTAGCGGCCTCTGGTTCCCATCTCTACAGTCCTCCTCATTGTGGAGCTGCAGAGGTCTCCTTTAGGGGCTCCAGCTCCCCTGTTCCTCCCATCAACACTGACTCTTCTCCTGCCCCTGGACTCACCTTGTTCTCCCATGGTCCCAGTGGCCAGAGCCTGGCCCACTCTCGAAAACCTACAGCAACCAAGGCTACCTGAGGATTGCCTATGCTAGCACGGGGTGCTCTGCCTCTGTGGGTGTGGTCTATCCAGGGCCCATGTGACTCACCAGCATGCTGGCCCTAGGATTGGCATCTGGGTAGAGGGGGCTATCCGGCCTGCTTCCCCCAGTCCTGTGTGCCCACAGAGATACTATCTGGTCTCTTGCGCCTCTGTGTCCACTGTATGAGGAAGAACCAGAGTCAGGGTGACACAGGAAGTTCAAAGCCCCTAAGAAGAGCTGCTCTCTACCCACTGCCAGCAAGAAACCATCACGTGCCCCATCCTGCCAGCAGTGATCAGGCTCACCCAGGCTCTCATCTCTCTCACCTCAGATCTGTAGCCTGCTTGCTCTGAAAGACACCTTCCCTTCCTGTTTCCTACTATGGCTTCTGTGGTGGATGAGAGTCCCCCAAGGACAGGTCCACCTGGCCCCTCTGGACGTGACACTGCTTGGCAGAAAGATATTTGCAGGGGCTGGAGAAATGTTTCAGTGGTTAAGAGCACCGTCTGCTCTTCTAGAGGACCTGGGTTCATTCTCAGTATCCACATGACAGCTAAGAAAAAAGTCTGTAACTCCAGTTCCAGGGGGGGATCTGATGCCCTCTTCTGATCTCCACAGGCATTTCACAACATGGGTGCACTTATACATGTAGGCAAAATATTCAGATAAAAATAAAAATAATTTGTTTTTAAAGAGAATTTGTATTTAGAGAGAAGGGCCTTGCTGTGGCTGGACATGAAATGATATCACATTTCATGTGACTTACGTTGCACATTTGGCTCCGAGTCGGTGATGCTTTGGGATAGTCTAGAAGCTTTAGCGGGTGAAGGGTACAGAGGCATGCCTTTGAACCTCTACCTGGTCCCATCTGCTCTCTGTCCCTGCCCACCCTGAGGTGGGCAGCCTCCTCCACCATCCCTTGAGCCACTATGATACTCTACCCAAGTACATGGGGCCAGGTGACTGAGGACAAAACCCTCTGAAACCACGAGCCAAAACAAACCCTTTATCCATTAAGGTACATCAAGCAGCATGTCAGCATGTCACCACAATGAGAAATGCAGCAGACAGTAGTTCACAATCCGCTCAGCTTCTATTTTCTTCTTACTCCCTGTCATGGCCATCCCTCTTCTCCCTCTTCTGCCTAGGTGAATGGGGCTCTGAGTCAGTCATTTTCTGGGAGGGTTCGTTCCCCGAGGAGAATAAATTCCATCTGTTGTCCTGAATATCTATTTTTGTGTGCCAAGTAGCAAACTACCACAAACATACCAGCTTGAGATGACCCATTTACTAGGACACGGCTCTGTGGGTCAGATGCCAGGCACTACATGCCCTCACTCTCTGCTCCAAGTCTCCTCCCAACCTTTCTCTGCTGTGAAGTTTCAGGGGGAGAAATTATCTCCAAGTTCACTCGGGGAGCTGGCAGAATTCCGTCCCCTTGCTCACTGCCAGTCAGGTTGCTCTCAGCTCCAGAACAGCCCACGTCTCTGTGTGTGCCCCACATCCTGGAGCAACAGACCCACTTGCCTTATCTCTCCATGATTTCCACCACCTGCTGGATAGAGCCCCTATTCCTCTGAGCTCCTGGACTAATCCCCTGGATGACCTGTACAGGAAAGCTAAAACAGCTTATTTCGAGGGCAGGGGAGTAGGATGTGGAATTTCAGGGTCCAGTTTTTGCACCAAGTCTGTCCCCAGCTCTCTGTGTAAGTTCAAGATTTGCAAGCAGCAAGCTTTTCCACTCCTTGGGGGGGGGCAAGGGGGGAAGGGAGCGTGATATTTTCCTGAGGTTTATCCATGCCTTAGGGGGAAGCAGCAGACCTCCCATGGTGACTGGGATTCTCAAGTGTATTGCAACTTCAACTTGTTTACAAAGAAACAGCGGATTTGTCTTCAGAGTTGGGTTCTAGTTTCCCATCACAACATCTCACATTTCTGGAAGTGCCAGAAGATGCTGTGCACTTGGCTGTGTTCTTCTGGCACCAACCTCCTATGGGTCAGAGGTGCTGACTCCAACCTCACTGATAGGCAGGAAACAGGCACAGAGAGGCCAAACCCTGATCAAGGTCAGGTGGGCCAGCTCTTGGTCCTTTCCAAGTCCACATTTGTGGACTGTACAAATGTGCACTCCTTTGATGGCTCATCCCAATCTTGCATTGGCACACTAACTGCTCCTCACAGCTGCTCACAGCTGCTCAGTGCAGCTCCTCAGCAAACATGCCTACCAGGGACCCAGAGAGGTTGCTTAAAGGATATAGGACTTCCACTTTCCACTTGAGGTGATGAAAATGTTTAGATCTAGTGCTACAGAGATGGCTCAGTACTTAAGAGCACTGGCAAGTCTTGCAGAGGACCTGGGTTTGGCTCTCAGCACCCACATGATGGCCAAGAACCATCCCTAACTCCAGTTCTAGGGGATCCATCTAGTCTACCAGGTAATATGCCGATGCCTTCTCTGACCTCTGTGGGCACTGTATGCATGGATGTACTTACATACAGGCAGGCAAAACACTCATACACATAAAACAAAAATAAATCAATAAAAAATGTTCAATTAAAATCAAATAAAATGATGGATTTGGGGCTGGGGTGTCAGTCCCAGACAGGATGCCTACATAGAGCACATAACCTGGCTTTAATCCCTAGCAGTGCCAAAGCAATGAAGTAGTTCATTTTATGTTACCTGAATTTGATTTTAAAAAAATGACCTAGAGGGAAAAATACCACCCCATGGAGGTACATCCCAGACAGAAGCTGCCTCCTGCACAGCCAGCTTTTCTAAACTCAGTCACAAGCAGGCACACTCAGTGCACCTCAATCTTCCCCCTAAATAAACAGCACCAAGCAATCACTTTCCATCCTCATCAATAATCAGTGATTATTATTATAGCAAAAATGACAAGCAGAAGTGAACCAAAAGTATGAACTAGGCAAGACTTTTAGAAAAGTATTGTTACATCAGTCCTTCTTTTCAGCCACGCAGAAAATGGATGTAATTTAGGAAAGACGCCATTAAAAGTCAGTGTTTAAAAAACAGGTGTTCAAGTTTGCTTTCGATTGCTGTGACGAAACAGTAACCAAAACTAACCTGGGGGGGAAAGGGCTCATTTTATCTCACATCTCCCGGGTCACAGTTTATCACCAAGGGAGGTCAGGGTAGGGACCTGACCCTGGAGGAGCACTGCTCACTAGCTTGCTCCTCTGGCCTGTGCTCAGCCTGCTTTCTTAAATAATCAAGGACTACCTTCCCACAGTGGGCTGGGCCCTCCCACATCACTCAACAATCAAGAAAATGCTCCACAGATATGGCCACAGGCCAGTCCAACGGAGACAGTTCCTCAGCTGAGGTTCCCTCTACTCAGAAGTGTCAAGTTGACAAGTAAGCTACCCCAAACAGCAGATCAAGGTAGATCATCCTTTACAGTGGGTGAAAATTAGTTTAGAGTTCTTCGTGAGATCATCATCTACTCGTGCATCTCAAAAAAAATGTTTTTGTGACAGGACCCTTACACCTAATCCAGGCTAGCCTCAAACTGGAGCTCCATCTGCCTCAGTCTCCCAAGATGCTGGTATTAGAGCCATCGTACCCTAAAATTACTTTAATACAACTCAATTTTGCAGTTCACTGTGTGTCATTAATATCCTTTCTTTCTTTCCCTAAACTTTCCCATAATCCAGAGGAAAAGTTACCAAGGGAAATGTTAGTGCTCCTTAATTCTTCTGTCAGAACACCCACCTCCTGTCTCCCTGTACCCGGTATTTAAACGGGCATCACTCGAGTTTTGATTCATGAGTTTAATGAGAGTCATATATCAACCCTGACACTCCAAGAAGGGAGTTTATATGCCTTTTTAGATTAAGGCAAATTTGCAGAGCTACCACCTAAAAGGACTGCAGAGTATATCTTTCTCACCACCAAAGTCATCTCATTGATTATAGCCAGTCAATTATTTCCCATCCTCAGGCCCTGGGGACCCCACAGTTCTTCAACAAGGGGCACCTGAAGGCCTCCCAGCCACTCAGTTCGGAGCACCCAGAGGCCTCCCCAGAACCTTGGTGCGAAGCTTCCAGAGGCCTCCTCAGCACCTACTAATGAAGGGGGGTTCTTGGTAACTCCTCAGTATGAGGCATGCGGGGTGTAGAGGCACCTGCAATATCAGGCCTCCTCTGCAAAACTGATCACCAGTCAAATGACATTTGTGTTCTCTGGGTCATTATGTATAATTCACTCTCTGAAAAGTTTGCTGTTTCTCACATAAGATGGTGGGCAACACTCACTCAACTCGTGAGCTTGGGAATTCCCTCCTTAGAAGGGAGGCTGTGCAGACTGCAGGCACAGTGGGTTTTTCAACTGCACAAAGTTGAAGCTAAAGGTTGCAGAGGTTATTTCTGAGCAAGCACCTGTGAGCCCACTGGGTGACATGCAGATAGAACCGGCTGTTACCTCCACCTGTCCCTCACACTGCAACCTTCACCTGAGCCCGGCTCTCCTGGCCCCTCCAGACAGCTTGGTTGTTGCCACGTGCCATCCTAAAAATACATTTTTGGTTGTTTTTTACTCTATAAAAAGGATATTATGTGTGTGAGATATTTTAAGCTGGTGTTTTGCACACACCTCTGTGCTGCTGAGACTGGTTCAATCCTATGCACTGCCACCCTGTTCCGCTGCGTCCTCACACAGCAGCCCTCATGTCCATCGACTACGGCCTGGGACACAGGTACTTCTGGGTTCTAGCAGTCTGAGCAGAGCCTCAAAATCTCTTGTACCCTTGTGTGCCACACTAGTTCAGCAGCTGCTGTTAACTAATTGCTACAAACTTTGTGGCTCAGATTAACTGGACTTGTAGCTCACCATGTGGAGAACAGATCCACAGCAGAAAGTCCCTTGCCCTTTTCAGCTTCCAGAGCAGGAGACTCTACTTTGACAGCCTCCTCTTTCATTCAAAGCAAGCAACACTGCCTCTCCTGACCTTTCATCATCCCAGCTCTCTGCCTTCCCTGCCTTCTTCCCTGATCATTACACTTATAGACTCAGGACCTTCCCTGATAATCCCACTATCCTAGAGATGTGCAGTCACAGTTCCCTTGCCACACCTTGCAGCACGATTTAATAGGTTGACAGTCTCCAGGGATCAGGGCAGGGAACAGGGGTGACCCATTATTCTGCCTGTTGCAGACGTACTGTGGCATCAGCCTTCTCAAACCCCAGCAGTCTCATCTGTGGTCCCAGGATCACACATTCTCCAGTATCTGGACCCAGAGGACTTCACACTGCCAGGAGAAGGACAAGGGTGGACTCAGTTATGGTCCCCATGATCGGTGACTTTCCCATTAACATTACAACCTAACTCAACTGAGAGAAACTTCTATCTTCCTTCCATGTCGTGGGATGAAACTATATGGTCTCCTGGTGTGAAAACACGTGTGTTGGACTGGGAAGAACTGGGTGCTCCCTAAACAGCTCCCTAAGCAGCTGGGAATTTCCCTCTTCACTCAGATCTGATCACATCAGCTCCAGTCTGTGGTACAAATAACACACTCATGAGTGAGGGAAGAACGGCAACTCAAGTTTGATGCTTCCTGTCTAGATTTTAAAAGATTAGAAAGAGAGGAATTCAGACACAATAGCTAAGGTTTTGTGAAAACTAGACCATGCTACTTACTGTCCAAGAGCAGGCAACCATGTAACAACCGCCTCCCCTTAAACCATACTATCTTGTCTAATTAAGCCTCTTTGTATCCTCAAGTGTCCAAGAGTGTCCAAGTGGGTCGGTCCCCTTACCCAGTCCTCCAGCTGGTGGAAAATGATCTGAGGGGCATGTCTGGTAAAGCTAGATGTGAGTTCAGTGGATCTGCGATGTTGATCAAGTGCTCCAAATTCCCTTTGGCAACATCCTATTGCGCCGGGCCACAGCAAAAAACCCTGAATTATCAGGATATCCAGAGTGTCAACAGGATAAATGTGGGTATAGACACAGACACAGACATGCAGGAGTACTTATCAGAGAAATTGGTTTCAGTGATCCCAGGGGTTTGGCAGTCCCATGCTGGGCACTTTGCCACCTGGAGACCCCAGGATGTTGTGGGCTGGCTCAGGCTGAGCGTGAGAGCCTCAGTGTCAAGCAAGATGATGGTGACTCTCAGCCTGAGGCCAGGGGCCAATGAGCCCAGGCGCTATTGTATTGGTCATGGAATATGTCCAAGACTGGGAACCTGTAGATGGAGGTTCAGACCACTGGAACCAGACAGCCTCGGGGCTTTACTCTGACCAACAAAGGAGTCACTGGGGGGCTCTGAGTGGAGACAAGATACGAACTGTTTAAAGATGATCTGATTGTTGTGTGAGAACAGCCTGGAGTGGGTTGGGGGGGTGGGCAGCAAGGACAGAGGGATGGGGATACTCAAGTCTGTTGGAAGTCAGATGCTACCAAGAGCCCAGGATACCAGACATGGAGTTGCAGGGTTTGTTGTCAGCCCTGCTTCAGTCTTGCCCTGGTCTGACCGTTCCTCACTGCACCTGTGCCTTCCTTTAGGAATAGGAATATTTATTCTATGTTATTTTATATGTATATTGAATATTGTATAGAACTTGGATTTTTATTTTATATGGCTCACAGAAGGTACTAGATATTAGACTTTTGAGCAATGTTGGAACTGTTAAATTTGGGAGGCCTTTAGAGTCCTCAAATGCCTTATGCATTGTGAGACTTTGGAGACCAGACATGGTATATTAAGGTTAAAAGAGATATGTTTGGGGCCAGTGAGCTGGTTCAGCAGATAAAGGCACTTGCCATTAAGCCTGACAGCCAGAGTCTGATCCCAGGAACTCACATGGTGAAAGAGAGGAACCAACTGCAGTAAGTTGCCCTCTGACCACAGGAATACCATGCACACATACACACATACACACACAAATAAACACAATAAGAAGTTGTTTTCAAGTAACATGTTTGGGTGTTGAGTTGGTAAAGGCTAAGTTTGTAGCAGAAAACCTTCATTGTCAACTGGACTGAATTTATTGACAACTGGAGCCATGCCTCTGAGTGTGTCTGTGAGGGTGTTTTTAGGGAGGATCAACTGAGAGGGGATCTACTCTGAATGTGGGCAGCACCATTCCATTGGCTGAGGTCCACAAAAGAAAAGGGAAAGCAAGGGAGTACCAGCCTTTATCCTTCTGACAAGAATCTGTAACCAGCCACCTTATACCCCTACAGCCCTGCCTTCCTCCAAGCTGTGAGGCAAAATAAGCCCTTCCTTCCTTCCTTCCTTCCTCCCTCCCTCCCTCCCTCCCTCCCTCCCTCCCTTCCTCCCTCCCTCCCTTCCTTCCTTCCTTGGCTTTGTGTCAGGTATCAGGAAAGTTAATGAGTCCCTCATTCCAGCCACTGGCAACTATAACTCTATGTCTCTGTGAATCTGACCCCACTGGGAACCTCACATAAGCATAACCATCACAGATGTCTCCTTTTGGAACTGGCTTTGTTTCACTTGGCATAATGGTGCTGCATGACTTCTCTAGGAAGACATGAACAAAGTCTGTTCAATTGACACCGGGCTCTAATAACAGGTCTACCTAGATCCCTAGCACCACATAAACCCAGACATGGTGGTGCACACCTGTAACTCTGGAACTGGGGAGGTAGAGGCAGGAAGTTGAGAAGTTCAAAGTCCTCCTCAGCTGCAAAGTGAGTTCCAGGGCAGTCTGGGAAATACATGAGACATTGTTTCAATTTGTTTAAAAAGGAAGAGGAAGAACAGCAGTGAGAGGAAGGGGTGGGAAGAAGATGACAGGACAAGTAAGGTAAAGCCATCTGGTGAGAAGTGGGGGAGCACTTCAGGGAGCTCTTGAACAGGCCAAAGGGCCAGGTCCACAAACATGGAGAGCCATGTTGGAATCCAGTTGAGGGCAGGGCATGTTAGCTATTTTTCTCTTTGTTGTGATAAATACCTAACAAGAATCAACTTTAGGGAGGAAGTGTTTTTAATTTTTTAAAATGTTTTGAATCTATTTTTATATGTACAAATGTTTTGCCTGCATGCATGTAAGTACAACCATGTCATGCAATGCCCACAGAGGCCAGAAGATGGTGTTAGATTCCTTGGAACTGCAGTTACAGATGGTTGTCAGCTGCCATATGGGTGCTAGAAACCAAACAGGTCCACTGTAAGAGGTTAAGAGCCAGTGCTCTTAACCA
Organism: Eospalax fontanierii; assembly: GCA_035773235.1. NCBI lineage: Eukaryota > Metazoa > Chordata > Mammalia > Rodentia > Spalacidae > Eospalax > Eospalax fontanierii. The sequence continues at coordinate 84,501,773 of CM069533.1, read as the reverse complement.
CTGAGCCTTCTCTCCAACCCAGAAAGGATTTATTTTGGCATGATTCGGGAAACCCAGGAAAGGCATGGCAGCTCCTGTCTATGTTACAGGAGGCTGCAGGCCCACATCTCTGCAGAGAAGGAAGCAGAGTGCTCAGCTTCCTCCTTCCCTCCATTCAGTCTAGGGTGGCAGCCCATGGATGGTTCTACTCAGACACCCCAAAGATGCTTCGCACTAATGCCTAGCCATTTTTAATCCGATCAAAATTAACTGTCACAGGTAGGTAAGGCCTAGCACACAGGTGATGAGTGGTCCAGATCGCCAATGACAAGAACTTTCAACATGCACTGGAGATCTACATATGAGGACACATACACTTTAAAGTCCACTGCACTTGACTCATCATGTGAAGTGTTTTGATGCAGTGTCAGTCAACCGTAGAATGTAGACACAGGAAGTGATTCCCACTATGCACTGTATGGTAGAGCACAGACAGAAACAATGTTTTTACACACTTCCAGTTCTGACTCTTAAATGCCAACATGTGAGAATGAAGACTTCCTACAGCAACCTGGCATCCCAGACCACCATGGGTGAGTCCTGTCGCGTCTCTGGCAGAACAATCCATAGACTGAAGTTATATGTTTTGATTTGCATACTGCTTTGTCCACACGGAGCTGAAGGTAACACATGGGTCACATCCACTCTGAGAATGTCCTCACCTGCAGATAGGGTACAGCTGGAAACTGGAACCAGCTCCAAGGGGAAGCAGACCAGGAACAGAAGGCACACACTATAAATGTACCATGTAGTAAACACCAGGACTGGAGCATCACTGTCACTGGATATCATGTGCTACATATGACTGCATGTGCTCCCGCTGCCCTTCCTCAGTATCACTTGGCAAGTGGCCAATGTCATGCTAAGGTATGGCAAGAGCTAAAATGCTACAGCATCACCAGGTAAAGGAACTCTGCCTTGTTATGATCTGTGCTGCTGCCGTGTGTATGCTGGCGGACATGACCGAGGCATGTGGCCGTGCACCTACCCAGAGTCCCTTCAGTGGCTCTGCAGTTTGCATCCCATCTTCTACCCTCTGTCCCCACTGCTGCCTCAGGTTCCCATGGGCTCAGGCTCAGAGCTTAGGTAAGCTCCAAAGGGACCTCATTGCCCAGCACAAAGCTATATGAGTCCCAGAGTGGCTCTGGTCCACCATCAGGGCTGAGTCCTCCCTGCTGTCTAACAAGATTATTTACCATATACCCTGCCAGGAGCCAGGCAGTCTACAGGTCTGATCACAGTTGCTTTACTTCTAAGAGTCAGAATGCTGGTCACTGAAGGGGAACAGTATCAGCTGCCAGGTGAAATCTTCCACCTGACACAGGGGAGGAACCTGCTCCATTCCACGTGACCTCTGGGTCACTGTGAGTTGGCTGGAACCACTCCCTCTGTGTCAGGGTACCAGCTCAGTGGTGAGAACAGCATCCACCCATTTTGCCGAGAGACAGCACTACAGATGGGTGGAGACACCCAGCCCACTGCCCCATGTCCACCTTCAGTGAGCTAGCTCCAAGATAGGCTGTCTCAGGGCTTGGCTTGGGAATGTAAAGTCCAGTGCCCCTAAGGCCAGGTCTTCCTTGAGCAAGTAATGCTTGGTTCTGGTCCCCTCACAACACCAGATACAGCTGCTCTGTCCAGCAGAGTCAAGCACAGCTGCCTCCATGTACCCCTGCTCCCGGAGGCTTTCTGAGCAGGTCAATGTCAGAGGGCTGACTCCCATGGCCTCCACTTGGCTACAGTCACAGACTCCTAGGGAAAGGGGGATCACTGCAAGTTTCATCACCAGAGAAACAATGGCAAAACCCAGGACCTGAAGTCCCCAAGCCACAGCCGTTCACCAGAAAAACAGCCGACATGTCCACAAAACATGTTCAAAAGTGGCCGACATGAAGACAACTAGTAAACCACAGAGATGAGGAAGTGGGTGGATTTTATCAGCCAGCACCAGTGGAAAGACGGACGTGGATAGAAAGGGCTAGAAGGGAGTTAAGAAATGACAGCACTGAAGCAGCAAGCTGAAAGGATATTCATCACCCAGTCCTGGACTCTGACATGCCAACTCCATTACTTAGGCCCCTCTACTTCAGATCAGCCTCTCAGATACAAATCAGGACAGTGTTTGAACCACTAGCTGATTCCTGCTGGGCCAGGCCAGTTCTTCAGGCCCTCTCACATCAGCTGATGCCTGCTGCACATACACCCTCAGAAATAAGGTCCCCAGGCAGAAGTTTCCCTCAAGGCTGTCTGCTGTTAGCTGTGCTTGGGAACAAGGCTTGAGGAGACAGGGCTGCTGCGGACAGGACAAGGCATGGCCACTGCTTGGAAGTGATGAGGCCCAGGCCTCATTGCTCTTCGGCTTCCACTCCTGTGATGTTCATGAGTGAGTATTCAAAGTCCTCTGGTCCCTTCTATCGAAACTCTTCTAACATGCCAGAGCATTATCTGTGCAGCAGTTTCTGTGTCCTCAAGGTATGCTATCCTGAGCCCTCCCAGGCTGCACCTGGCATACTATGTGTGGACCCCAGTGCTGCCATGGCCTAGCCTGGCCTAGCCTGGAGACCACAGAGAAAAAGCTTTGTCAAGCTCTCTAGGGAGCGCTCAGAGCCAGGGATTTCCAGGCTTGCCATTTTCACGAATGGGAAACCATCCACAAAGCACCTCTGATACCTGTAATCATGCCCAAGTGTACAGGAGTCAGGAGAGGGACCAGTATTCTCTCTAGGGCCCTACCTGACCCACACAGCTTGGGCTACTCAGTTCAGAGTCCTGGCTGACCTGACTTAAAGAACAGTTTCAGAGCAAAGCTGCCTGCTCCCAGGGGCCAAGGGCCAGGTGCTGGAGCAGAAGGCTAGCTCTTGTGTCTCCTGAGAGCCTCTGTGCTTAGTTCAAAGCACCATGGGGGTCTGGTTGTCACCCTGCAGCTCCCAGGTCCCCAGGCTTGTCTTTTCTGTCTTCCAGAGTATCCAAACTGCAGCTTAGGCCTCTAGCAGGAAGGCTTCCAACAGCAATCACAGCCTCCTTGGGCTCACATTCAGGGCTGGGAAAGAGGCCCGATGGACGAAGTCAAGTCTGTCAGGATTCCATCAGCCTTGAGAAGTGTGGCTGATCCTGACACATCCTCACAACATTGAGATAAGTCTAATGTTATCAATATCCCAAAGTAGCTTAACACACACTTGGTACAGTAAAAATGTCCCAGATCTAGAGCCTGTCAGTCACATTCAGAAGTCATGTCTGGCTGCATCATGGCCACTGAGACCCAGATGTGGCCATCTCTCTCTAAACATGTGAAGGCTCAAGCTGGAGGAAGGAAAACTCATAGTGTTGAACAGTCATCTCACAAATTCATCCTAAGCCCTCACCAGGTGTCACACCAGCCTGGCCTCACAGAAACCCTCCAGGCTACTGCAGGAGGCACAGGGGTCAACACAGTAAAGAACATCCCAACAGCAAAGAGAAGGGACCTTGAGTCAGTGCACTTGTGCAGGGCATTTTCACACCAAAGAGCTTGTCCTCGGAAGCCTCTAGCGCTGCTAGCTGATGCCCCCTCCATCCCTAGTGGACCTGGGGTAGGGCTCTGGCATGGCAGCCTCATCCATGACCCATCTAGTAGAGGTAGAAAGGACAGCCACCTGACTCTGGCCAAAGGTCACCCTGAAGGGCCAGCCCAGCTTCTGGGGTCTCAGGGGTCAGCTGAGGGCTTCTTTAACCCTGGCTACAGCCTGTTCCCCTTACTCCCAACTCTGCTTCCTTCCCCAAATGCTTGTAGGCCGCCTTCCGTCGCAGAGCCAGCTCCCTAGAAAGCCAGTGACCTGCTGCTGGAAACCAGAGCCAGGCCCTAGCCCTTCCCCAGAGGAAACACACACACACACAGAAACAGGCATGCACAAGTACACATGCACACACACTAACACACACATACACACATCTGCACACACAGGCACAGACACACACACATGCACTGCAGCACCAGCGCAGACTCACTCCCTTGCTTTCGGAAATGACAAGCCCTTTCCTTCCTGGCTTTGTAGAAGTGGCCCAGGACCAGCTCCTGTGGTCATCTCATCCAGGAGTCTGGCCAGGTGAGCCAACTCTGCTCACATCCATGACAACCAATGCACATACCGCTGTTTCAGAGCACTGCTGCTGCTCCCGATTCTCCGTGCTCGCTTTGCTGCCCTCTCCCCACTTGTTGCTGTGGTTGGGGTATCTTCCCTCTTCTCTCATCTCCCTCTCTTCTTCAGAGGTTGCCTGTTCTATATCAGTTATCTCAGTGTCTGCCCTGTGTTCATTCACATACTGAATTCGTGGTCAGGTTCTGGCATCTCAACTCCATTCCACACCAGTCCACACCGATCCAGGCCTTTACCTTGTTCTCGAGGGCACTCTCACCAGACACACAGGCTCCCATCAATGCACAGGAGCAGCTGTTTGGGTCTGCGCATGCACACACCAGCATCTCCGCCACCATCGCTTCTTGCCTCCTACCCCTTCCTCTGACTTTGATTTCTTTTGGAGAATATTTTCCAGTACTTCTTCAGCAGGGATTGGGGGTGGTTTCTTTTTTGTCTTCGTCTAAAACTGTCTTCCTTTTCATTCTCCTTTGCGAACTGCAGCTTAGCAGAGCCCAGGTCTCAGTTTGCTCCTTCAGTACGGAAAGATGTCTCTCCATAGACCTCTGAGTCCAGATGTTACCCCCTGAAGCGACAGCCTTTTTGTCAGCCTAGCCTTTGTCACCTTGATGTCTGTGTCCCACAGCGTGTTTGGTAGTGTCCCCCAAGTACCCAGTACAAATGAACACTTGGTCCACAGGGTGGTGCTGTTGGGAGGTAATGGAACCTTTAGGAGGTGGGGCCTGGTGGGAGGTCCTTAAGTCAATGGGACCCCTGAAGGGACTGTAGCCTCTCTGACTTCTTTTGGCAATAAAAGCTCACTTCCTCTCTCTCTCTCCCTCTCTCCCTCTCTCCCTCCCTCCCTCTCTCTCTCTCTCTCTCTCTCTCTCTCTCTCTCTCTCTCTCTCACACACACACACACACACACACGTGTGTGTGCACAGATATCCACTCCATAAAGTTCACTCTCACCAGAGGCCAAATCAATAGGGCCACCTGAATGTGGACTTGAACCTCCAACACTGTGAGCCACATTAGCCTTGTCTCTAACCAAAGCGGCTGCCTCGTGCTCACAGCCCCATCAATGTGACTGGCTATGCTCAATACCACTCACCCATCTGGGCCTTGGGGTTACTGAGCACCATCACTCACTTCAGGAGACCCCAGCCATGAGCTAAAGCACTTCCTCTACTCTGCCCTCTTCTTAAGTCCCATTACATATACCTTGAACAGGCTCCCATCCCATTCCCCTTCCTTCCCATGCCTTAGCCTGAACCAACACTCCAAGTGCTTTCCAGGATCTATCCTTCATGTACACACTCTTCACTGCCCCCATGAAGAAGGGGCTGACAGTCCCCCAACCAGGGAGGACTGGCCTGGGGGCACCACAATGATACTGTGTGACTTCCAGCCTGAGCCTGGGATGTACAAGGCCACCTCTGCTCTGTTATCTAGAAACTACCCTGTGGAGCATCTACACTCAGGGCTAGAGATATAGCTCAAGGGTAGAGTGTACCCCATCATGGGCACATGGGCCCTGGGTTCTACCCCCTGTACTGGGGGGAAAAAAAAGAATAGAAAAAAAAATAAATGAGCATCTAGCAAGATGAGACCAGAGACTGCTGCTCTGTGGACCTGTAAGGACCAGCTGGATCATCCTACTCAGCCAAAGCTTCATCCCATGAACTACCCAGCCTATCCAAAGCGTTATCCCCAGACTGTCGTACCCAGCTGAAGCTTCACCCCCTGGACCAGCCTACCCAGCAAAGACACCTGACAGAAGCCCAGCGCACTTGAAACCTGAGCCAGGCAGTAGGTACCCCAAATCATGGGCAAATGAGAGCTGGGTGACTGTGGGAAGCACCTAGCTAGTTCCAGTGGTTTCCTATCATCAGAGGCTGTGCTCCCAGTCTCCTGGCCTTAGACTTTAGATATGCTTACTCCTGGAGCTAAGGGATTAGCCTTCTCTCTTGCCAGCTGGGTACTCAAAGCCTGTACCCAGACAGCTTTGGTGGGGAGGGCCATCTGCACTGGCCACTCTGGACCAGGAGTCAAGCCCAGGCTTTTCTTTCACCCTTCCCATGGGCATGGCCTGGTTCCTCAAACATTCCAGTTCAAATTCAGATTCCTGCCCCACCCACCAGATCCTCCATGCTTCCCAGTCCACAAAGAGTATCTCTGACTCTCCTTGCTTCCCCATCTAAGCCCCACCAATCCATGCCCAGGCTCTACCCACACTGCCCACACCCTTATTCCATTCTTTCTCTCCACCCAGAGTCACTAGCTGTCTCTGTACTTCACTCTCCCCCACTGTCAGCCTTTCCCACTTCTTCAGCAGTTCTAAAGTGATTCCCAAAGGCAGTACTGATTCCATTATAACCCCACCTCATCCTCATGCACCAAGCATAGAGTGCTATTCAGCCAGAAGGACCCACATCTCAGGTGCTCCCTGTCCTGAGGCACTGAGCCCCTTCCCTCACTCTGCTGACCCGTCTGTCCCTCCACTTACCAGCTGATTGGCTGCCCCTCAGGGTTGCTCCACTGAGCAGGGCAGGCTCCCATGACTCAAAAGCCTCAAGATTTCCCACAGGGCCAGCACACCTCCCAAACTGGAGCTGAGCCACGCTTTAGCTGAGCAACTCAAGAGACGAGTGGTTGTAGAGATTCGATGGAATCAACTTTTAACATTCCCAGGAACATAGCTACTTCCCTCTCACCTTCTAGAAATTCAGAGTTGCTGGGGCAGAAAGAGAGCTGGAGCAGGATGCAAGGATTCTCCTCAAAGTCCTACAGGTGACTTTACCAGCAGGGCTAGGAGGGTCAGTTCCAAATGAGTGGACATCAGTTGTGGGTCCAAAACAGCAGCACTCTAAGAACAAGCACCCTGAACTTCTTTCCCCTGATTATTCATCTCAAAAGGTACTACAGGGCTGGTGAGATGGCTCAGCAGGTAAAGACACTTGCTGCACAGCCTGACGACCTGAGTTTGATCCAGGGACTGACATGCTAGAAGGTGATAACCCGTTCCTTCACACTCCACCATGGCATGCGTGTCTATACAGGGTCAACAGATGATTGATTGATTGATAGATAGATAGATTGATTGATTGATTGATTGATGATAGTTTTTTTAAAGAAAAGAAAGTGTTACAGTTGGAGCTGGAAAGATGGCTAGGAGGGTAAGGTTGCTTGATAAACAAGCAGGAGGACCTGAGTTCGAATCCCCAGGTGTGGTTGCTTGAGCCTGTAACCCAGCACTGCTGGCTGCCAGCTCAGCTTCGGGTTCAGTGAGAGACCCTGACTCACAGTAAGGCAGAGAGTGATAGAGTGGTACACCCGATGTCCTCCTCTGGCCTCTGTACACACATTCATACACATATACCACACACACAATGTTCTAGTTTGCTTCAGTCACTGTGACAAAACACTCTAACCAGTACCAACTTAGGGAAGAAAGGGTTTATTTAGCTCACATCTCCTGGGTCACACAGTTCATCACTTAGGGAGCCCAAGGTAGGAACTCAGGGCAGAAGCTGAAGCACAGGCCACAGAGAGATGCTGCTTACTGGCTTGCTCCCCTGGCCCATGCTCAGTCTGCTTTCTTATACAATAGATAATAACCTTCCCAGGGGTGGCACCACCCACAGTGTGCTGGGCCTCCCACATCACTCAGCAGTCAAGAAAATACCCCACAGACATGGCCACAGGCCAGTCCGATGCAGGCAGTTCCCCAACTGAGGCTCCCTTGACCCAGCCAGGTGTGTCAAGTTGACAACTAAAGTCATCCAGTACACACAAAACTTTTTCATAGATCCAGGGGTATATACTGGGCATGGTGACACATACCTGTAATTCAGCACTGAGAAGGCCAAGGCAGGAGGATGATAAATTTAAATCTGGCCTGGGCAGTTTTAATGAGTCTGACATTTATGTGGTTAATAATGCTTATAGACTATTTAAGTCATAGTATCTCTAAAAATAATTGGAACAGTCTCAAACCCTGACAGCTAAAGGAAAAGACAAGGACAAGGTCTTTCCCACCTCCCTGAGAAGCCAGTGCACCACTCCATCCACTTGATAAGAGGAAGGTACTCAGCTGTACAAACCCACCCTCAGGAGAGACAGAGAGTTGGCCATGCTGAGCTCTGAGATCTTCCACTCCTCCGCCATGAAGAGGACTACACTTAAAGTGTCCCAACACCCCTTGCCTCCACCAGGCATGAAAACACTGAGAAATGGAAGCGCCTCAAATACTTACAGTAAAAGGAAAAAGATCACCCATTCATCTATCCAACCACTCTGCATAAATTACCATAATATAGAATGTCCTATTCTGTCTCTGCCTAATCTATTCAGATAAGTTTAAAAAAAAAAACATTCATTTTTGTCTTTCTCCTTCAAACACTTGAATCACCCATCAATGGGTAAGTTTCTTTGCAACTCAACTGTGAAAAGTACAAAAGTAACTGTCTTGCCAAATGGGACCCATTTAAAAGCTGAGAACAGCCAGCCATGGTTACTTTCTGCTTAAAATGGGACTTTGCTGACATGCAAAGGACAGTGATGGTTCCGGTTCCTGCTCTGGGGTCCAACAGGCCTCAGCTCACATCCCAACACTGCCTCTCTCAGTGAGTCTGAAGCAAGTTCTGCTGTCCTTTCTGAAACACTGTTAATAAAATGAGGTACATGGAAATAGTCTAAATGCTAACAACCAACCCCAAACCTCTGTGTTTAATCAACAGAAGTCTTTCTCTCCCACCTACCTAGCGGTTGGTGGGATGGAAATTGGGTACATTCCAAGCTGTCACTTATACCTGACTCCTTCCCTAGAGGCTGAGCCTCCAGCCAACAATCAAGAGACACGAGCCATGGAAGGACACCTTCAGGGGCTTGGGGGCCAGGCTTGACACAGGACCCATTGCTGTCACACTGGCTCACATTCAGCCTCAGACATCCCAATCACAGGGAGGCGGTGCCTGGGCTGGACTCAGCAGCCAGCACCCCTGCCCTGGGGGAGGTCTCTCCCACTCATCACCAGCACACCCTAGGTAACCTGTAAAACAATCTGCTCTCAGCACCAAGCACCTGACAGACTACCAAGAAAAGGAGGACAGGGGCAGTGTGTGCCTCTGGAGATTCTTTCGCCCTCAGAAGGGCCTGGCAGAAGCAGCTGAAGGCTGTGATGGCCTCTGGGGTTCTATCAAACATGAACCCTGAACAACAAATGTTGGTCCTGTCAGGAGGCCATACCTTCTTATCTTGCCCATGAGTTCTGCTGACATTGGCAGTTGTGACTGAGTTTCTCTGCAAGTCTTTACTCCCGATGCAAGGCAGCATGTCACCCCCTCCACCCTCTTCCCCTCAGAGCTAGAGAAACTAAGGCACAGGGCTAGGAGAAACAGAGCAAAGATCCTTATCTGGGCCCCAGAGGGGAAAGCCCCTGTGCCCTGTCACTGGTGCTATTTCTCTGTAGGCCAGGGCCAGACCAAAGACTTACGGCAACTTAAGATGGGGGAATTTCATAAAACACAGTCTAAACTATTTCTATTTGAGCTAGGATTCACTCGTCAACACCCACCACTGCTCCCACCTGTCTCTTCAGGCCACAGAGTGCACCTTGAATGAACCATGGCTGCCTGAGTTGCTGTCAACTCTAACAAGAGTGCAGTGCTTTTCTACACATTTAAAGCAGACATAGCTACTGTCCTGGGAGTTCTTGGTGCACCAACGCAGGCACTAAAACATCCTTAAATTCCCATCTCTTCTCTTAAGATTGAATGAAATTATCAACCACCTCCCCATTTAGTGTGGGGCAGTGTGCACAACCCTGGCTTTCTTACCCCGGTGACCTGCCTGGACGCTGAGTCCAAATATCAATTAGGTAAAGTTTATGGCTTCCAGCTATGACACGCCCACTTAATAGAAACCATATCCCTTGTTCCAGTAAGCCTGCTGCTCTGACTGGGAAACAGAGCTTGAGCAATGACATGGTCCCACAGAAACCCACACTGGTCCTGCCTCAGCATTGCTTCCCCTACCTCCTGCAGATAGACCCATTCAAGGCCTATGAGGCCCCACACCACTCAGAATCCACAAAAAACCTGAGTAGTGAGACCAGCTTCCTGCTGAGCACCCTGCCTGGAACAGATCTACAAAGCCACCCTAAGGTTCCCAGCCCTCCGCACACTGGCACACACAGTGGGAGAACCTGAGTCTGAAGCAAGGCTCTGGAGGCAGTAGAAGATGGAGGTCGATGATAGGGGCTGTTCCCACCTTCTGATTTCAGGGAACCTGGGCTACAGAGCAACCAATCAGCTTGACTTGGTGCTGCCAAACACTCTTTCCTGGACTCCAGGAGCCCCACTCTGTGCAAAGAGATTGCAAGAAAGGGAGCTGGCCAGGTACAGACCAAGTAGTGCCAAGACACCTGCCGGGCAAAGGTGGCCTTAGCCTCTGCTGCTCATTTGGGAGTTTATCCGCTGAAAACTAGTTGGCAGCTTAGCTAGAAGATGGCACTCAAATCCCTAATGAGAACAGGAGTCATGCCTGGCACGGGGCACATACACAGTACTATAAGGACAAGAGCTTATTCCCAGGGTGGGGCAGAGCATGCACTCTTCTGGGTTGCTCTCCTGAGGCCACAGGCTGTAGGGAAACCCCTCCTGTCAGCACCTCTACCAGACCCCTCCTCAGGACTCCATACCAAGTATTTGCTGGCCTCCATACTGTATTTCTACAGTGGCCACAGTCAGGAGCCCTGAGAGGAGAACCAGGCAGCACCTTGTCCATGCACATTGGGAACCATACAGATAGAAATTCAGGCCCCTGGCCCCTTGCCCCAACCCCGAGACTTGCCTCCAACTGCCACTGCACTTCCAGGCTCCAAGGGGCCAACCACCAATGGGCAGCCAATGGGAGGGTCTGTGGCAAGGTAGGCTGGTATTTGGGACCTTAGAGGGTGCCTAAGTGTGGATCTGGGCCGCAGGCGAATGAGGCTGAATTGGTATCACAGGCAGCAGGTAGGAGGCTCCAAGCTCAGCATAGCCCTGTTACAGCAGTCTCCAAAGCCTGGTGAGGATATTGCACCCAGACAAGACTTTCCAGAGCTTGTGAGTTCTTCTAGAAAGCACATATCCAGGGGCTGAGATATGCAGCAGGTAATGTGCTTGCTGTGAAACCATGAAGTTTGGATTCCTAGTACCCTTGCAAAAAGTCAGGCATGCCGCTGAACACCCGTAATCTCAGCACTATGAGAGCGGGTGGGACATGATCTTTAACTCTGGACACTACCCTTAACCTCAAGGGCAGTAACGGTCCACTTTTGAGGTCTAAAATGTAACAGGGAAGGTGGCTGTGAATTTCACTTCTGGTGAAATAGGATGCAGTTCCTGCTCCCAGCCTTCCAAGTTTAGGGTGACCCTAGCAACACACAGCTCTCACTGCAGCACTGCTGGAAGAGCACCCAGACGCCCCAACACCCCAAAACCATCCTCAGAGACTCGGGTGTCACTCGGCCAGCAACATTTCCCTGACTGCCCCCGCCCCTGACATATGTCAGCTGAAAAGTAAACTCCTAGATGACTTCTTCACAACTGCACTCTTTTGCTGTGCTCTTAACTTGTGATTTAAAAAGTCACTCTAAGGGAAAAGCCACCCTTGTACAAATATCCAACACAAGGGCTGCTGCTGCCCCTGGCACATCCACCAAGAGAGACAGCAGACAGGACTAAGCACGTTGAAGGGACAGCAGTGAGGACAGGGATAGACGCACAGGGCGTGGCCAAGGACAGGCAAGTCCCAAACCACACCCATGACCAGGATGGCCGGTGCCCTGGTACCGCTGCAGCTCTACAAGGAGAGCAGGAGCGTGAACCAATGCAGCACCGGGCACGCAGGAATTCACAACACCCTCTAGCCAGGACCAAGTCGATCCCGGGCAGCCCCACGCACTGCATGCCCTCACCCGAACACTCTCGAACCCCAGAGGGAACTCCCCGACCCCAGGGCCAAGAAACAGGAGCACTTGAGGTCCCTTAACTCCACCAACTCCACCAGCGATCTCCCCGGAATGCGTGCACCAGGAGACATGATTTTAAGGAAAGCTCATCCTTTCACTGAGTCGGGGACAGGGCCGGAGGCAGGATCCTTAGACGCAGAAAAGCGGCCAGTCCGGCGGGAGAAAGGATCAGTTCCTTGAGAGGGTCAGCGAGGCGGTGGCCTCGGCCTCGGACTTCGGAGCCAACCGGACGCAGCTGCGGCACCGTTCGCGCCCTTGGTCGTTGCTCTGACCGCACCCAAGTTGTGACCCCCTGAAGACCTCAGTGCTGAGGTCCTCTGGCCTCACGGACCCCGGAACATTCAGCCCTGGACGCTACGGTGGGCCCGAGACCCTCGCCGGACCCCAGCATCCCAGAGCCCGGCCGCCAGCAGAGCGCAACCGGCCCTGCTCCGTGAGCCGCGGGCGGGCGGCGGGGACGCAGCGCCCGCAGTGCGACTGGCGCAGCCGCTGAGACGCGGGGTGCCGCCGCCCGGACCCGACCCCGCAGCGCTAGGAGGGGCGCCGGCTGCTGAGCAGCACCTCCGTGCACTGAGGCTGCAGGCCCCGGGAGCCTCACTCCGCGACCGGGCGGAGGCTGGTCCGGAATCCGAAAGGATGCGAACTGGGCGGAGGCTGGAAGTGAGGGCCCTCTCAGGACACCGGGAAGAAGGGGTCTGACCCGAGCCTAAGGACTGGGGCAGAAGAACGTGGGGAGAGGGTTCGTTCAGAAGTGTGGAAGGCGGGTGGGTGGCCCATACCCTAGGACAGAGTAATTGCAGGTGCAGCAAGGAGGAGCCAGAAGTAGGGGTTTTGCCCCGAGCACGCAGGCCGGGTCCTTGGGGTGCGAGCTGGGGCCGGTCCAGTACTGGGACGAGACGGAACATTATACCAGGCCAAAGAGAAAGCAAAGGAGTCCGTCTGGTACCCGGGGGAAGGTGCAGTCGGTGCGCGCCAGGATATCCAAGTCGCGGAATGCAGGGAAGGGGTGTCAGGGGGCAATAGAGGGGGACATCATCTAGGGCCAGGGCAACCAAGTCTCCCTCGCCAAGGAAGGAGCTGAGGGAGGTCGGTCCTGCGGGAGAAGGAGCGAGATACCGGGCACTGGCCAGAGCTGGGGCCGCTCACCTTCGGTTTGTACAGCCACTTTCGGAATCTGTTCATCATCGCCACGCCAGCCCCGGCCGCGCTCCGGGCCGCCCTCGCCCTCCTCAGCGCAGCGCCGGTGCCCGGCTTCAGCACCGGGCAGACCCGCAGGCAGGGCCGGGACGGGCCCGGGCCGGAGCCAGAGCAGCGGGAGCGCAGCGCGCAGCGCGCAGCGGCGGGTGGCAGGTGCGCGGGGCAGGTGTGCGGCCGGAAGGATGCTCGGCGAGGGGCGCGCGGGCGCACGGCGGGCGCGGGCACGGGGCGCGCGGCGCCGCTCCGCTCGCTGGCACCGTGGGCTCCGCGGTCACTGCCGCCCCGCGCCGCACATGCGCTGAGGGTGCCGCGAGCCCCCGGCCCGTCGCGGGTGACGGGTGGGGCTGGCCCCGGGAGGCCGCCAATCCGCGCCCGGCGCTGCGCTGCGTTGCGCCCCACCCGGGACGCGCTCCCGCCGGGGGGCGGCTGCGGACTACAAGTCCCGGCGTGCACCGCGGGGCGATGGGGAGGACTGGGGCGGCGGCGCGCCGTTCCCAGGCGACGGCGCCTCAACGACGCCGGGCGTGCGGCGAATTGCGAGCGCTGGTGACGATTGAAGACTAATGGTTAGGGTCGCTGCCGGGGACGAGCGTTGGGGGCGTCTCACGCCGCCCGAAGCGGAGAGACCGCGGCAGCAGGTGGACGCCCGGAGCGAGGCCGGCAGGTCGGCGAGCAGGAGCTGGTGAGGGGAGCCAGGCGCCGCGGCATCTTCCGACTAGTCTCTCCAGTTCTCCAATCTTCCAGTTTTCTGGCTTGGGCGGGGTACTTCTGCGGTCTTCGTCCTAGTTCTCTGATCATAAAGGTCGCGGTGCTTTCCCTCCTGTAATCGTCAGTATACGGTAGTTGGTTTTTGGTTTGTTTTTTTTTAAAGATACTTTAACGTAATACAGGACCTCACCAACAATACCCGAAGTTGGATCTGCAAACACATGGCAAATGTAGCCAAACTCTTGAGTACTTGTTAAGTGCCAGGCAGACAGCCAAGAACAAAGTCGTGGTTCCATTTAAAGTTCCCGTACACGGCTGAAGAACCCTGCCCCCGAGAGATAGATCCAGAGCACCCCCAGGTGTGCCTGCACTCGACATCTTTGCTTTCCTCTCATCGCCTCCCGGAGCAATCCAAGACACAGGAGAGAAAAGAGGGCCTCTCATGGCACAGAGCTCCTGCTCCTCTGGGGTGTCCCAGGCAGAGTCAGCTGGTCCTGTAGGTCCCCAGGTTCCCGACCTCTCCCGGGTGAGGGGGCTCCCCTTGTGTGGTGGTCTAATTCTTGTTGGTTGCTGATGGATTTTCCTGCTCCCCTCTAGCTGCCACCAAATCTCTGCTATTCTAAAAAGCAAATCCCCCTGGAAGTACCTCTTGTCTCCCATGCCTTTCTCACTGCAGTCAGAGTTCTGCCTAGCTACTCCTCTGAAGCCCTTTTTCAAAGTCACCCTTAATCTCAGAGCTGCTAAATCCAGTGATCAGGCCTTAGCTCCTCTATCAGCAGCAGGTGATCTTACTTGCCCCGTGGTGACAATGTCTGCACACTGTTCTACACATGGTGACTCCTCCATGTCCTTCCCTGGGCCCCTCAACTCCAGACCTGTCCATCCTTGTGACCTAGCTCTTTTCTTCTGGAAACTGCTCTTGAACTCCATTACTGGGTAATTCCAAGCAGCTGCATGGTTTTATAAATCTGTCTCTGTCTTTCTCTCTCTCCCTCCCTCCCCAAACTCAGGGTCTCAGACTTGTCAAATCACCTCAGGTTCAACATTTCTCCCCATAAAAGCTGATTCTGGGGCTCAGTCAGGACTTGCCTTGCAAGCAGGAAAACCTCAGTTCAGTCCTCACAGAATCCACACAAAAAAAGCCAGGTATGGTAACATATATTTGTAATCTCCGCTCAGGGGAAGATCCCCGGGATTCACTGGCCAAATCATCTATCCTGCTTGGTGAGTTCCAGGCCAGTGAGAGATCTTGTCTTAATAAGGTGGACAGTTCCTGAAGAATCTCACCCTTTGCTCTCCACATGCACACACACAAATATCCATACATACCCAACACACACACCAAAACTAACTAAATAAATCAGGGCTGCACTTCCAAAGATCACCATCTTCGAAGAACTCTGGGAGAAAACATGCTTTCATGTCCAATCATAAGTGGAAAGATAATTCCCCAGAGTCTGTCTGTCCTTAGCCAACTCCAACTGCATGCAGCTCAGAAGCTCCATTCCTGTGCTTCACAGTTGGCAATTATGCTCAAGACAAAGGTTGACCTCAAGGGAATAGGTGTACCAGGATCTGGCTTAACTGCATGCAATAACAACTTCAGCACGATAAATTATGTTTCCATCTAAGAGGTGTGTGAAGAGGGGATCCTGGAGGTACAACACCCCAAGGCTGTCAGGGATCAGCTTCTCTGGAGTACCATCCTAAACATGCTTCCCCTTGATTCAGGATGGCTGCCTAGTTCTCCTGATCACTTCCTGACTCCAGGTACCAGATAGAAAAGAGAAAGGAATGCACCTCCCTTCCAGGCAGACTTCCCTAAAGTCTCACTCTCCTGAACTTATAGGATGGAAGAACTTATGCCATTACCTATTACCATAGCTAGCTTTCAGGGAGACTGGAAAGTGTCATATTTCAGCTGGACAGCAATAGCCCAAATTACTGTCAGGATTGTTACTTGGGAGGAAAGAGAAAGTTGCCATATGGGACTGTACTGTGAGCACAAGATGTGGGGCATGGGTTGGTGGCAGCGCTTAGCAGTATGACTTTAATCTTGGGAAAAGAACGTATTTTCATTAACCTGCAAATGAGGTCACGGGTGAGAGTATTGAACTGGTTTGACTCTGACAGAATGAACCGTCTTGCTTGCTTGACCTGGTCTCTGGAAGGTGGATAAGGTGCTTCGCTCCCTTCCAGGTCACCTCAAGGACCAGACAGACGGTCAAGCCCTGATTCAAGAGGTTAAAGGTCCATAGGAGAAGAAAATCAGTCTGCTGAGAAATCAAACCCCAATTCCCATGCCCATGATGTTTCACGTGTAAACTAAATGTGGAGGCTCCTGGGAGGTGGCTCAGTATTAGAGCACATGCCTAGTATGGGAGAGGTGCTGGGTTCCATCCTGAGCACTTCAAAGTAAATAAATAATACACATTTTAAAAATAAAGCTGAGTCTGGGTGTGGAGATGTAGTCCTATAAGCCCAGCACTGAGGAAACTGAGGCAGGAAGATGGAAAATTTGAAGCCAAGCTGAGATACATACACAGACCCTGGCTCCAGACATACAAAAAGTCAGTTAAAAAGCTGAGACTGAAGAAATAAGTAGAGCCAAGCTGCAGGCAGCATGAGTCAGAGCCGGAGCCTCCTTTCCCTCATATCTACCCTCACGGTGTGTACCCCTGCTCTGTGCCACCCATGGAGGTACAGAGTCTGTGCCGGCAGCCCTCCCTATCCACAGTGAGCCAGAGGGGCCGGTGGGATGGTTAGAATCAGGCTAGGCCTCAAGGGCCTCTCTCTTCCTTTCCTCCTCCAGTTTGGCTCAGTCTTTCATTCCTTCCAGTCCCTTCACTCTGGATTAGATAGGGCTAGGATTGGCTCCATTGTTCCTCCAAGGGTGCTTGGCCCATTCTTTCTACAGAGAGGTCCAGGTTCCTCAAGAGGGAGGCAGGAGAAGTTGTTCCACCCACACCGCTGCACACAACCCCTGTCCCCTGGAATGCATGTACACCACCTCTCAGACGCCCATGTCAGGCTCAGGAGGACCTTCTTCTGGGTATGTAGCAGGCAGAACAGTGTTCAGAGATTTGAGAATGCCATGGTGGGGGACTGCATCACTGGGGAGCTCTTCCATGTAACCGTAGCCCAGACCTGGGCCCTCTACACTGAAGACTTACTGAAAACAGAATGTCAGAGGGTTTAGATGGTTAAACTCAAATCGACAGGATCCAAAATCACCTCAGAGATGGACTGCTGGCTGTTCCTCTGGGGGATTTCTTGGTTACTTTAGTTGATATGGAAAGACAGGTCTTAACTGTGAGCAGGACCATTGTGGGCAGGGATCCTGTATCAAATGGGAAGAACCAGATAAGCCCCAAGATGTATTCATCCCTCTCTGTGTCTGACTGTGGATGCCACGTGTCCAGCTGCTTCAAGCTCCTCCTGCCTTGACTTCCCTGTCATGATGGACTGCTGCTTGTACAGCATTGTTTCTAGGCCATTTGTTTTTGTTGTTTGGTTTTCTCAGTGCTAGGGATGGAACCCAAGGCCTGAAGTGTGCTAGGCAAGCTCCATCCCACTGAGCCCCACCCCTACTTTAACACTGTCTGCAGACACTCTCACATGACTATATTCTTTGCCATGCTGTTCCCTTTATTTCAAATCTTCGCACTTCAATCAGTCCAGTCTAGGCCTTGGGTCTTGCTCACACAGGAAGAAAACACCTTGGGCCATGGAGAGCTAGACCTCTCCACTTCAGACTCCTCAACATAGACTTCATTCTCTTATTTCCTTGGGATGCTTCTGTAGCATCTATCATCCAAGTAAAGGAGACAACTAAAGCACACTCTGCTGTGTATAGGATTCACAGAAATGTAAGTGAATGTTTAGAAAAGCAGCTGTTTGTCAGGCATGATGGCACACACCTTTAATCCTAGCACTCGGGAGCAGAGACAGGCGGATCTCTGTGAGTTCAAGGCCAGCCTGGTCTACATAATGAGTTCCAGTTCAGCCTGTCTCAAAAAAAGAAAAGAAAATCAGCTATTTTACCAAATGTGAGGGACAGACATGGTCAAGATCCACAATTTAAACATGTGTAAAGTTGTCAAAAAACAAACAGAAGATATGATACTCTATTAAAAATCAGCATGGGCCAGAGACATGACCAGTGAGAGAGTGCCTGTCCAGCAGAACAAAGGCCCTGGCTTCAGCCTCCAGCACAGCAAAATGTATTTGAAAATTCAGAGTGGTCTTTCTGTGGGTGAGAAAGTAGGCCCTGCCCACCATGGTCACAGAAGCTTAATGGGCACTTAAATGACATCAGAGAAGGAGTCTCAGGCAAGGAAAGCAGGCCTCTGCTGTGTTACCAGGTCCTCACTGGGATGTTGAGGAATTGGTTAAGCTCATGGGAAAGAGAAAGAGGAAGGGTGTTTGAGGTTCAGGAGCCATATGCATAGGGGCTTCTAAGCCAGTGAAAAACCTCAGTGAAGGTCAGGAGAGGAGGGGCCCCTTGGACTGTGAAGGAATTGGGACATGCTGAGGAGATCGCACAAAGTCCCACAGCAGCTGGGAACCTAGGAATCATTTAGTGATAGGCAGAGCGGACCCTGAAGCCTCACTTCCCCAGATTTAACCACCCTACCCACAGAAGCCAAGGCCCAAAGCCTGGCCCCCTGCTCTTCCCACCCTTGGAAATATCAACTGAGTGCTGATATAGTGGAGGAGGCAGGCTGTGAGACCAGATGAGTAGATTTAAGGCTTCACCTGGGCACATCCTCTACCATGACAATTGTGAGGCCAGGAAATAGGATTCCATGAACACAAGTAACTGACAGGGAGGGAGCCCCAGCTCTGCGCCCACGCACAGCGAAGCTTCATCAGAAAGATGGGTAGCGTGAGGACGGCTTGCCTGAACCTCCTGTCTCCTTTTGTTCGCTAGTTGCACCTGGGCAAGAAACACAAAGTTTTGCTGGGGCGCAGCCTGTAAGCTGGAGATGGGTTTCTTTCCAGACCTGATGTTTCCACCTGACAGGATCACTATTTGCCCCTAAGACATAAGTAACCAGGGGCAGGAGAAGTTAGGAAGTAGGGTACCCTGGAGCCCAGATCCCCACACCAAGGATTTGAAAGGACCTCCTCACACCCACGAATTTGCCTTTAGCCAAGATTCTTGGAGTATCTAGGATTGTTTTCCTCTTAGGAGAGAGCTAGACTGGAACAAAGGGCCCCTAAAACTGTGCCAGTGCAGGAGGGCAAGGGGCCTACATGGCCAATGGGTTGGTGGGACCAACAAGACAAAGAGTGGAATCAAAGCAGGACCCAGCTCCAGGTGGCTTGCCTGGCAGCTATAGTCTCAAGGAGGGGTTTCGGCTCTAGTCCCTGACATAGCTCCAGATCCCCAGGCATACCCAGTAGGGAGGCCCCCAGCAAATCCAGAGGGGAAGCCACAGGCCCCCACTCCATGAAGCAGTGCCCCAGAATAGTACTTCCTGGCCTTTGTGTGACAATTGCTTGGATCTACCCATGTCACCAGGGCTAGGCACCTGGCCTGGTCAGCCCTTCCCAAGGAGAGGAAGCCACATGCAGAAAGAGAGTGAAATGACCACTGAACACAAAGCCCATCCATTGCTCATTCAGAATGCATCATGGAATAAAGAGCAGAGAGTGGGCTGTGGTCCCCAAACAGCACTGGCTCATCCTTTTATAGCACTAAAGTCCAGGAGGCTCACTAGAGGTAACTTGAGTGACCAATGGAGAGAACCCTGGGAGTCCATGGGGATGCCTTTTCTCCCACTCCCAGCCTTCCAACAGCAAATTCTCCCTTAGGATGGGGTAACTCCAGTAGTCTCCAAGGAGGCAGAGGGCAGAGAGAGCGAGCCACAGGTGCAGGTCAACCCCAGACCTCACATCATTCCCAAGGTTGTACATGGCTGTAGAGTCTGCATCATGTTATGTGTGGATTGAATGGATTGACTCTGGCAACATCCAAGTCAGAAGGCTCCTGTCTTCCACTGTCCCCAATCATCAAGACCCCACTGTCTGAATCTACTGTACAGCAGCCCTGTGGGTCTGTAGGCATGAGGAAAGGTACCCTGTCACCACAGGATGGGCAGAGATGGAGTCCTGGCTGTGCCTGGAGCTTGCTTCCTCCATGCCCATGGAATAAGCTTGCTTACTGGGTCTCTGGAGCCTCTTCATGGCACTAGAACTTCAGACTAGGTTCCAGACTCCCAAGAGACCATTCTCAACAGAGGTTGGTGCTGGCTTCTATGTGTGAAGCCCTGAGGGATTGTTGTCAGGTCAGGCCCCAGTTGTGGTGCAAGACCCAGAATGCAGTCAGGATGCATGAGGACGCTGGCCCCAGTGTTGCAAACATCTTAGCCTCTGCAGATGCTGGCCTTGGTGACAGTTATCCCAGCCTTGTATCCTAACCTGTCAGTAAAGCTGTCCAGGCCACACCCCAGAGAGGTTCATTCTAGAAACAGCAGAGGAGTTCCACTCTCCTCTCTGGCTTACTTGTCCCACCACTCACTAATAGAACCTTGTACCATCTTTGTCTTCTCCACAACCACACTCCCTTGAGCTCAACCTCAACCTCCCAGACATATGCCTATTTCTCTCTAGACTTTCTTAGGGGTCACTCAGGCAGGAAGTAGGTCGTCTCAGGACTAGCAAGTCACCCTTTGGATCCTTAAGCGCTGAAGCACGAGGCCACTTTGGCAGCCATGATCTCCGCTTAAAGTATCTGGGGCATCCTGAGCTCCAAAATTGCTCACTCTTTAAGGGCCTCAACCTCCTCTATGGCCTCCCTGTTGGATGGCTAAGGGTCTCATAGGCATTTCTGTCAAGAACCACACTGACAAACCAGAAGTCATGGATAATGTGACCTGTGATTGTTTATTTTAAGGTCCTGCCAGGAAGATGGCTTACTATGGAAAGTGCATTGAGATTGTGATAGAGCAACTGGATAAATTCAAGTCTGAGAAGAACAGTCCTGAGCAGTTCCTGGAGGCAGCATCCACTTCCTTGAAGCAGGTAAGGGCAGGATGGCTACTCAGGTTCCTAGGAGGTCACGTTAGTGGACACACATCACCTGGCATTTTACCATCCAGAAAACAGTATAAGATCTGTTCCTTTCTATGGGTAGAAGTCTGAGGTAAGACACTCTACCAGGAGGGACCCAACAGTCCCACCACAGACATCTATCATGAAGGAGCTTCTAGCATCCATAATACATAGCAAACTCAGCTCTAAGGAAGATGTACTGGCTACAGCTATGGACTACCCTGTTCCCATGGGCTCCATTCATACAGATGAGAAGAGGCAGCCCTAGTCCCTGCTTGGGAAGATCAGTGACTGTGTCCAGCAGCAGCGAGGGTGGCAGGGACATGGTGATGGTGGATTGTGTTTAGCTGGATGACCTCCTGCAGAGAAGCAGGGTCCAGTCTGGGTACCAAAGCCCTGGAGAGCTGCTGGCATTGTTCCACATGCTTTACTTTTCTGTCCACACCTAGACATAAACAGACCCCTGGAGGCTGGCTACCCATCTCTTCAGCTTCAGCATGTCCCCAAGGCCTTTGGCCCTGCCTGTCTTATGTTTCAAGCCCAGAATCTGGTCCATGGGGATGAAGTACTGATCCCTGTGTCCCCACAGTACACTCTTACTCCACATTTACTGTCCATCGAGGCCAGTTGCTCAGGGAGCAGGACCCTGGGTTGCTGTGATCCTGCCTTCAGTTCTTTGGGACTTGGGCTGTTGGATGGGGGGGGGCAAATCTACCAGGAGAAGTGCTGGAGGACCGGCACATGGGCACCCCCATGTGTGTACCCACATTCACTGTTGTCAAGTAAAGGATGTTTGTCTTTGATTGTGGACTATGGCTGTATTACCTTGGTCTGTATGTGTTGGTTTATCTCCATGCTCCCCAGGAAGATGGCTCTGGCTAAACCCCACAGGTGGCTCATTGCAGTATCTCAAGCCCAGTCATCAGTAGCTGTACCACACCCTCTTGGCCAGGTAGAGCCCAGACCTGTCCCCTTACTCCACCTCAGTACCTTGAAGCCCCTGTCCTGTTCTTTGCAAAATTTCCCTTTCATCTCTGATGAGAGCCCTGCTCTTCTTCTCTGACCTCCCCACAGACGTGACACAGAAGGTATCCTTGCTGCAGAGAACCTCCTAGTTCCACTGCATCCTCACAGTTCTCCAACCCATGTCCACTCTGCTGGCCACACTGCCCTTGTTGTGCATCTACAACCTTCCATTTTTCCCACTATATGTGCCACTCCCCTGCTCCAGCACTCCTGGGTTGCTCAGCCGTTCAGGGCCTTGGTGGAAGAGTGG
Organism: Eospalax fontanierii; assembly: GCA_035773235.1. Taxonomy (NCBI): domain Eukaryota; kingdom Metazoa; phylum Chordata; class Mammalia; order Rodentia; family Spalacidae; genus Eospalax; species Eospalax fontanierii. Next base: position 84,479,365 of record CM069533.1, on the reverse strand, counting down.
CTTTCTCTCAAGCTCAGCAGGGAGAAGTTAGTGGTATTATTCCTTCATGGCCATTCCAGCAACACATGGCTAGTTTAAGGCACTTTTGTTAATAAGCAATAGATTATTAATGGTAAATGAGCCCTAGCAAGCCATGATGCTGTGACCATCCCTGTGCCTATCCACAAGGAGCCCTAGCAGCTGATACCACCCAGCAAGCTGGCAGCAGTGAACGAAGCTGATGCACCCAATGACCTGACACCCACATCAAGCAAAGAAGCAGCTTCCACTTCAGGCTCTGGTCCTATCAAAGTCCCTCTGAAGTCAAGATGGATTGGGGCCCTGAGTACTGACCCAGTTTGGACAATATACTTTCATCTCCAGCTATCAGAAAGTTGTTGTAACATACTGACTGTCGGGTCAAGGCAGAAATGCCACCTACCAGAAAGTTACACAATCCATAGGTTTCCAAGCAGAATCTGACAGCAGGCTTCAGGGCAGGGCATGTGATGGGTAGATTGTGTGTCCCCAGTTGCTGGCAGCCCTAACTTACTGTGGACATGACCTTACTTAAATTGATGGTCTGTGCAGATATAGCCTGTGCCTACCTACACCAACTTGGATTCCCCTGGGCTGACTTGACTGGGCTTCAGGAAGAGGACAGGAGTAAAATGAGCCTGTTCACCCTGCTGGGTACCAGGCAGCTCTGGAGGCCCAGTCCACAGTTCTTGTTCCCACTCCTGGCCAGTTAACATCCCTCTGGAGGAAGCATATGTCACTAAGAAATTGCTCTGGGGATGAGTTTTCCAGGTGGAAGTCCAGGGGCAGATGACCCCAGTCTGGCCAGCCTAGTGAAAAGGCAGAGCTCCAGACCCCCAAAGGATCCATCTGGACCTACTAACAGGACAGGAAGAGTCTGACTTTGAGGAGACTCCCTAAGGAAGGGTAAGGCTTCTTGGCAAAAGGACCTGCCCAAGATGATACTGCAGGAGCCTGGGTCCTGAGCTATGACTGAGGATGAATGGGCCAGAAGGACCAAAAGAGCCTGTGTACCTAACCTCCAGATATGGCTGCCCAGCCTGCAGGCCTGGCCCACAGACAGGTTGACTGTGCAGGAAAAAGGTCAGAGCAGAGCCCAGGCTTTGGGCAGGTGGATGATGAGCAGAAAAAAAAGTCCTTCAGGGCAGGGCTGACAAGGAGAGTATAGGCAGCCAGAGAGTTCAGAGGTAAGCAGCCGGAGGGTGGGGAGGATGGAGGTAAAAGAGCTTCAGGTAGGAGCAGTTCCTGGTCCTAGAAGGCGCAGGCAGGGACTTCTGGTCCTCCCACAGGCAGAGAAGGACAGGGCTGGACTAATCACAAAATGCCTAGTTTTTACATTCTACAAATTATTTAAGAGAAAACCTAGGTGGGCTTGAGAGATAGTTTAGTTGGTAAACAGATGGCTATTTCAGCATAGGACCTGGGCTCTAGACTCAGAACCCATCTTTAAAAAAGAAAGGAAGATGTGTGGCTACATGTACCTGAAATCCAATGCTAGGGAGGTGGAGATAGGTGGGTCCCTGGGGCCTGCTCGTCAGCCAGCCTAGCCTAGTTGCCAAGTTCCAGTCCAGTAAGAGACCATCTCAGAAATTAAGGTGTACAGCACCTGATGAATGAAACCTGAAGCTGACTTCTGGTCTCTACATGCATGCACACACACACATATACACATACCTGCATGCACACACACATACACACATACCTGCATGCACATGTGCACCCAGGGGAGCATGCATACACATGCAGATGTGCACACATATTTACACAAAGTTTTTGGAGAGGAAGAAAGAGAGAACACCTAGGCGTAGGAAATGTGTTCTGCACTAAGGCTTATTAAAATGCAAATGCACAGGTGTGATGGTGCATACCTTTAATCTCAGCACTTGGGAGACTGAGGCAATCAAAAGAAAGAAAGAGAGAGGGAAAGAAAGAAGAAAGAAAGAAAGAAAGAAAGAAAGAAAGAAAGAAAGAAAGAAAGAGAAAGAAAGAAAGAAAGAAAGAAAGAAAGAAAGAAAAGAAGAGAGAGAGAAAGAAAAAAGAAAGGAAAGAAGAAGAATTAAAATGCCTGATATATTGACATAGCTCAAGATGGTATCTAGTGAGAGTATCACACACCAGCCTCAGGAATGATGCAGTGGGCAGCGTTTGATGTCCTCTCCAGGGACTGCCCGGGCCTAACTGGCATTTAGGGAAAAAATCATATAAATACTACATATAAAAGAGAGTACATTACACATACAGATATTAGAGTTTTGCTATGAGCTGAAGGTAGTTTGCCTGTCGAATTCCTCAGGCCATAATATTTGTAGACAGGGCCTAGGAAGAAGTGTGTCTCCCCAACCCCCACCGGGGGCAGAACCTTCAGAGTGGCTGTGTCTCCTGGAAGAAGTCCTCTGACCTTAGTTATCGAAAGAGCAGAGAGCTACAACACAAGGCTAGCCCCTATTCATCTCTGCACACACGTGGTGCCCTTCACTTCTCCGCCATACTTGGAGCAGTGTGAGGCCTTACTAGAAGCCAAGCAGAAGCTGGTACCATTCTCTTGGACTTAAAGGAACAAATGTTTGAAGAAGGAGGTTTGATGGTTAATCTTCGTTATCAACCTAACTAGATACGGACTCACCTAGGTAACACACCTCTAGCACCTCTTGTCGTCGCTTCAAGGCAGATCATGGAGAGCAGGAGGTACAGCAAGAGCACTTGGATCCGAAGCGGACTGGATGTTAGGTAAAAGATTACTTGGAACAGCAGTCAAGCCCAGGAGGCCAATGTCAGACACCTTAGAGTGAGCAGTGCTCAGTGCTTGACTCCAAATGGAAAAGCCTCGCAGACAGCAGGGTGGAGAGTTCTGGAGTTTGGGGGAGGTGCTACCTGGTGGGTGCACAGTTCAAAAGCAGCATATTCTCAGCGTGAAGCTGGGTCAGGTCATCCAGGGATGCAGACAATGGAGAAGAGACTGAGAAGCCAAGAAGAATCACAGCAGAGCTGAAAACAGAGGTGGTCATCAGAAACATTGTAGCCAGATGGGGGTCCATGAGGAGCCCAGGAAGTAGATGGGGGCTCCAAGAGAGAGGATTTAACACTAGAAACCTGCATTGAAAGTCTTTGGAGGGGTAGAAGAGTCAGGGAAAGCCTGGTTCCCCCCAGGGCTGGCCCAGTAAGAAGCCTCTCCTGTCACTGACCAAGGTGCAGTGGCAGAGAACCAGCACAGTGCCCGTGTGGGAGGTGTAGGTGTCAGGGGAAAGAGGGAGGACACGTCCCTTGCCTGTCCCATTTTTCCTGCTAATGTGTTAGCAGCCAGAGCCTAAAGGCAGAGCCCACTGAAGAATGCCTTCCTGGCTTCCGTGTGGTGCTGGGGAGGTAAGGTCAGGGCCAGAAATGGCATGCACAGGGAAACCAAATCACGAGTTGTAACCTGTCCTTGGTCCTGCAGCCTCTTCTGTTACCCTGTTATTATATATTTATTTTATTTACTTATTTTGTATAGAAACAATTTAAGAAATCGTAAAGGAAAGGAGATTTGATCTAAAAATATTGATGTGCGTGTTCTATACAAATTTACACAAATTTTTTAAAATGACTTTTGTGTAAATAACTATGCTTGTAGCCTTAAAGAGACTGAGAGCTCCTGAAGATGGTTAAAAGAGATGTTATCCCACAAAAAGTTAACCAGGAATGTAATTGATAATGCCCAAAAGAATACAGGTATCCAGTAACCATATGAAAATTTCACTGCTAATTAAAAAAACTCAAAATAGGGCTAGTGAGGTGACTTAGGAAAGTTATTTACTTTCAGTCCTGATGACCGGAATCTGATCCTCAGGACCCACAACATGGTGGGAGGGAAAAACCAATTCCTAAAAGTTGTCCTCTGACTCCCACAGACACACTGTGGTGTACATTCTCCCCCCCCGCAATGTATATACACACAAACACACACGTACACATGCACATGAGTGCTTCTATGCTTACACACATTGTTAATGTAATAAAAAAATTTTAAAGTTGAGATAGCAATGTTTCTTCATGGGTTTAGTGACAGAGGTGTGGCTCAGTGGTAGACTGCTTTTCCAGCAGCACTAGGGTCCTGGGTTCATCACTTTGGTTCCTGCAAAGAGAAAACAAACAGTAAAGGAAACTCTTGGATGAGTGCTGTGGAAACTCAGCTCCTCTGAGGGTTTTGGTACAGCCGTTCTACAGGATAGTGTGATGGGGACAGAATCTGTTTAAAGGGGTAGCCCCCTTTGGGAGGACTGTAATAATTCTGAAGTTATCAGAGAATTTTCAGGGAACTGTGGCTCCAGAGGAATGGGCAGAGAGGAGAGGCAGACCCCATTGTACACCACCAGGATCTTGTCCATGTTCTCGTTGTATGTTGTTCTATTTCATCATCCTCGTAAGCCTTCACAGTCATCTTAATGACTGCATCATACTGGTCTGGACATGGAGAGATGATGCTTGACCCTCCGTCCCCTGCTGCTGGACACGCGGGCTGTTCCCATTTCCATAGCTACCCAGAATTATTCCCCAGATGTTTTCACGTGGACATTTTCTGAGTGGCTTTCTTAAGTTCCCAAAAGTGTACTTACTCAACTAAAAGGTCAGGCAAACAAGGTTCTGGAAACCTATTTTCCAAATTGCTTTCGGGAAAGGCTCAGCAGCATGCTCCCTACCAAACTCTTCAGTGCCATGCTGGCACTGGCAGACACCCTCGTTTTCTTTCTCCTTTAAAACTTAATTTGAAAGTCTTACTACTTTAAAAAAATAATTAACATATGCCACATACAGGTTGTGGTTTGGCCCTGTTGTGCCCACTGAAGGCTCCTATGCCAAAGGCCTGATCCCTAGTGCAGTGTTGAGTGGGACTGGTGGGAAGTGACTGGATCCCCAGGCCTCCACTTCATCAGTGGACTGCTCCATGAGGGGAGTCGTACTGTGATCACATTATTGGGAGCTGGTGGAGCCAGGACATGGCTGAAGGAATCAGGTTACAGAGAGAGTGCCTTGAAGAGGATGCCCCTTGTCTGCTTTCTGCCGCATGGAGTGAGCTTTGCCGTCTCTCTGCCTTGCTGTGGACCAGAAAGCAGTGGCTCCAAGTGTGGACTGAAGTGTCTGAAGCCACGGACCTGATCACTCTTCCTGTCCCTGTGCAGCTGTCCCTGTGTGGCACTGGCTTCCCAGCCCTTCCTCTGCCCTCCCGTGAAACGGCTGTTTTATTTTCTGTCTCTGTCGATTTGCCTGTTCTCGTTAAGGGCAGTGTTAGCACAAGGTTGGCATTTGTCTTCTTGTCTCATCATGTTCTGTGTTTGTTTTGTCTGTGTGCCCATCTTGCCCTCACTTGTGGGTGCGTCTCCCTCTCCAGCACGGCTGTTGTGCTCCAGCCATGCCAGAGAATGGAGGACGATAGAACAGGACCTCAGGTGGCTCAGAGTGCGGCGGGAGGAGTTCCCTCTCGGGAGACTACGTCGGTGGGTAGTTCGGTTATTAGAGCCAATGCAGGGGCTTATATAGGGAAGCCTCTCTGACCATTACAGAAGGCAGGAAAGTTAAAGTGGAGTTTGGGGGTAAAGGGTGGGAAGGCTGTGGAAGTTCAGGAAAGAGGAAACGAAACCCAAAAGCCTGGTTCTGGTCTGGGGTGGGGGAAAGGAAGATTCATATCTACAGTACCTTCCTGGGGCCAGGTTTATCACATCAGGCAGAGAAGGTCAGACACCTGCCATTCCTTTAGGGTATCTGGAGTTGCTTGCCTTGCTCAATACCCAGATCCCCACACTCACTCATGCTGGAGAAGCCATGGACCAGACCTTGAGGGTCCTGCAGTCCCAGTCACCATGTCATTGCATAGTGGGAGAGTTGAACTAACTGGCCTCTACTCAGCCCTGTGATGGTTGTTATCCCTTTCTTTGTCCTTGATCTCCTAGCTCTGGAGAGCTTCCTCTTGGCTTTCTCTTCCAGACCCTGAGCCCCCAAAAGCATGCCTTTGTTTTGGAGGTTCTGTCCGGCTGCCTCGAGTATGAGAAGTTACTGACCGTTGTGGTGGATGCCTTCTATGTGCGGGATGGCCGGCTCTGCCTGTGGGCTGACTACAGCCTCTTTGAGGGTGTGTGACTCTACTTTCCACATGTCCCTGAGGCCCAGGCCTACTGACCACTATCGAGTAGAGGACTAGAGTAGTGTCCACCACAGACCCTTGGCAGGTTGTCCTGAGACAGGCCAGCTTCTGGGTGCAGAAGGCAGCTCCGAGCATTTTCTGCCACAGCCCTTTCCCTCGCTTTAGTCTCAGGTACAAGTGTCTGGCCCAGGCTGCGTATATATTCTCACCTCTCAGGTGGAGAAACTGAGACTTCAGGCCTTGAAAGGCCAATGTTAGTCCCGAGTGCTGGTCCTGCTGCCCCATGCAGTCTCTGGACCTCTTGCTACCTGCCTGAGAGAGAATGCCCCCCAAAGGTAGCCTAGGCAAAATGATGTGCCTCTTGTTCCTGGCCCTAACCCTGGCATCTGTGGGCAGAGCAGGCCCTATGCTATTCTGAACCATCCAGGGGAGATTAAATATGAGAACTACCTCCAACTACAGTCTACATTCATGTCCACTATTATAGACAGTGGTTGCTGCTACCATGGGATAGGGAGGGATCCAGCCCTAAGACTTGCACTTGGCCTTGCTGATAGCCTAGGGAGAGGGAGAGGTGAGGGCTCTGGCATACCAATAGATTGAGTTAGGTGACTGGTGCCCGATGTAGAGCTGGGCTGACCCTCACTGCCTGGCTCAGCCTCAGAGGCAGCCAGCAAACCCCTCTCCCCCCTCAAAAAGCTTCCTCACTCAAAGGCTCAAGGCAATTCAGCTCACAGAATTAACAAATTAAAACTGGAGATGATGTCACTTTTACCCAGAAAAACCCTTGTATTTCTGAGAATTGAGAAAATGCAGTAATTAAAAGACCCAAGTGCCCTGCTTCTAAAACCACAGAGCTTGTACTGTCTGTATAAGGTGACAGTTGCCATGTGGGCCTGTCCTCACACGCCCTGACAGAGTAGGATGCCTTAGAGGCCCCCGGCTACTGCAGAATTCTCCCAGAATCACACACAGCCCATCCCCAGGGCGGCCATGCTCCTTATACCACACTCTCTCCTCAGTGATCTGCTACCTGGCCATGTTCCAGCTGGATGAGCTCAGCTTCCAGCTCTTCTGCAGCATCATCAAGTCCCAGCCTGTGGGCAAGACATGCAAGGTGAGTCCCACTGCCCCCACCACAGGGCAGTAGGCAAGGCTTCTGACCAGGGAGAACAGGAGCCAGGGCCAGAGGCTCATCTGAAGAGTCACCCACCTTTGACCCTCTAAGCAGAGGCAGGTACGTCCTTCCCTACTTACTACCAGCTTAAGTCCTCTGTCTGGGACAATATGCTTTCTGCCTCAGGGAACTCTGACTCTGGTTGGTTGCTTTGTAAAGGACACGTTTTCCTATCTGCCCATAAACAACATAAGTAGCCTATGATGAAGTCATCTTAAGCAAGGGCTTCGTTTTTATGACAAAAGAGCAAAATTGGTGGCATCTTCTGAAAGATGCTTCGAGACTACTCCTCACACCTCTGCACACAGCAGGACCTGCACTCGTTTCTTATTCTGCCATCCCTGTGCTAAAACCCTACCAACTTCTGAGCAAACAGCCACCTTGAGTCCTGCCCTGGATCACACAGTGCTGACTGACCAGACGCTTGGGGCGCAGACCACACACTCAGAGTCTGTGTAGTGTCTCTATGCCAGTACCTGCTCACTGACCAGCCCAAGGAGCTCTGGAGACCCAGCAGCAGCCCACAAAACCTGCATGTGAGGCAACCCTGCTGGCCATGATCCCCACAGCTTGAAAGGCTGAGACAGAAGGATGAAAAGTCCCAGCCTAGCCTGGGCTACAGAGGGAGACCCTATCTCAGAGTTTTTTTTTAAAGGCTGAGGCTGATTGGTCATAGAGCACTTGCCAAGCCTGGGTGGTATCAAAGAAAAAGAAAGTCCCAAGGACCCAAGCTGCATAGGTAAGTGTGAACAGCACAGGCTTCCCTGGTCTGCCCTGTACTCCACGCCCCACGGGGTGACTCTGGTCCCGTTGGTGTCCCTCTGCCTGACTCAAAAAAGAGGGCAGATGGGTCCTGAAGATGGAAATCCAGCTTTGGTGACAGAGCGGCCTCTTTTGGGTCCTATCACTGCTACAGACAGGAATGACATGTCAACAATCATGTTCCCAGGCTGGCTGTTAGGCATCTCTGCCCATGGCATCTACAGGAATTCTGCCAATCATGCTGATACGGGGCCAGAAGTCCCTCCCACCCAGGAATCGCACACTCATTCGCTGAAACTTGCCCAACAATCCAAGGGCATTTTTTTTTCTTTTTTTGAAATACCATCTCACAAAATAGCCCTGGCTTACCTGGAACTCTGTGTCGACCACCAGGTTGGCCTCCACCTGCTTCTGCCTCCCAAGTGCTGGGATTAAAGGTATATGTCAGCGTACCTGGCCAAAGATTTATTTTAATTTTTTAAGTATATGTGTGTGTGTGTGTTTCTCCCCTTCCCCACCCCCAAATCAAAGAGCTTTCTCAGACCACAGGGAACCCTGTCCCCACTCCAGCAGGGTCTCTGGTAGCAATGCCCCATACCTATGAGAATGGTGCCCTTAGGCCTGCTGAGATGAGGGTGTGAGGCTGTGAGGAGGGATGGAGGGTCAGACAGGAAACCTGGATGGGATGTGCCCAGATGTCAGCAGGCGAACAAGTAGAGATGGAGACCCCAAAGTCCAGCCACCGGGGCTAACTACCCACTTCAGGTGCTCTGTAATAGACAGCCTAACAGTTGGGAGAGGATTAGAAAGAGGATTAATGGAACGGTAGCCATGGGTAAGAGCTAAGAAGCTCCCTGTGGGGTAGGGGAGGGAGGAGGGGCCTGTGGTGGGTGAAGAGAGTGGGCAGGCAGCCAAGGGTGGGAGCTGTGGAAGGCTCTAGGAGGCCTTAGTAGCCTCTGTGTATAGTAGGCCTTGGTGCTGAGAGTAGGCTGGAAAATGGTAAGGATGAAGCTGATGAGGACAGTAGTTATATTAGCGAGGCAGCAGAGACCAGAGATGTGCTCAGACACAGACTCACTTACCACTGCACTCTTGGTTGGTCTTATACTTCCAGAGTCCCTTCCTAAACATACTCCCTGCTCTAAGTCTCGGCTTTGTATCCTGTGACACCACAAAGCTCTCCCCCTAGGCTCTGGCATGTGGCCCTTGGGTTCTGTGAATAGTGGGATCAGTGCGACCCCAGAGCCCTTGACTGTCCCTATTGATTGGTTTTGGGGGATCTGTCTCAAACAGTCTCCAGGAATCTCCTCAACTGTACAAGACCCCTAGGCTGAAGTGTAGGTTAGGGAGTACTAACAGCTTCTTGGGTACCACCTCTGAAGAGCATCCCCAGGGTCCCAGCCATCCAGAGGGCCACCTCCTAGGCCTGGATCCCTCCTGTCTGTACTGTCTTGCATAAGGGTATCTTCCATCTCCCTAATGGAGCCTCCCAAGAAGCTAAATCAGCCTTGTACCTTCTGGGGCCAAAGGTTTTGACTTGGGGACTGGGAGCTGGGAAGTGGCCTGCAGAAGCTCACAGCTCTAGAAATCTCCCAAGAGTAGCTCTTGAGTTATCCAAGACTATCACGGCCCCATGCCGGGCATTGTGCCAGCCCCTAACTGGGGAACACAACCTCAACTCAAGAATTAAGACCACATACCCATTGTGAAGGGTTGAGTGACATTCTCAGAGTAAACAGGTCTGAGGACTTCCGCCCTCCTCCCCTGTGGTCTGATAGCAGGATTGAGGAATACAGAAAAAGGCGTAATTTCATTCCCAGAATTCCAGAGCCCACCAAGGGAAAAGCAAGAGGCAGGCAGCTGTCCGTGTGTCCCTGCAGCGTCGTGTCCAGAAGTGGAGTGAAGGGCCTTCCAGGCCTAGGGGCTGCATAGGATCCAGGATATGCCAGGGAATAGGGACATCCTGATGGGCGCAGTCTCTTCAGCCACTGCAGTAGGAGTGGCAACTGAATGTCATACTCTTTTCTGGCCCCTGTGAGGAGCTATGGGGCATCATCTGGGCTGTAACGGAGCTACTCAGGCCTTTCCCACCTCAGTTCCTCAGGTTCTTCTTCAGCCCCTTGAACCTGTGCTCATGGATCAAGGATGAGTGGAGCCTTATCTACGAGACAGCCCACGTGAAGGAGAACTGGATCAATCCTCTGATGAGGTAGGTCCAGCTGTGGCTGGGCATTGGATCCCTGAAAATTGTCCTTACCCACTCCGGTTGCCTCAGAGTGGGGGCCTGCTCACAGAAGCTCTGTAGGAGGCCAGCTCTAAGGTGGGTGAGACCTCCAAGATGCCATGAGCCTGTATGGTACCACAGCTTGTGACAGGGATAGCAAGATGTATTCCTCCAACCTACCCTCAAGTAGGCCCAGCCCTGGAGTGGACTTGTGAGAGCCCTTTTCTAGACAGCCTTGATCCATCTGGGTAGCTCTGGTGCTGCAAGTAAGGCAGGTACTATTTCAAGCCATACACCCACCCCGGTGAGTCCCAGAGGAGGGGACACTGGGCAGGCTGGTGATGACCCATTCAGAGTGTGGAGACTAAATCAGGAATTACCCAGACTTCCAGGCATCCGACCAAGGCCCTTCCAACACCCTTGTACCCTGAAACTCAGCCCAGGACAGCTGGCCTTCACTTAAGGGGGTGTGTCCCTCACCTCACCCAACACCTACAGCTCCTTCCACCTGTCATCAGCAGTTCCAGAACATTCCTTTCCCATCTCCAGCCCCCTTTGCCTGCTCCCAGCTTCCTCTACCAGTGCCAACTGCTCTGCCCAGATTAGCTCTATTCCCCGGTTGTTGCTTGTCTAGAAAGCCCTATACGCCTGCTGTGGGGATGTCCCAGCCTCCCAGCTCCCCATCCTCAGGACCTCTGAGTCTGTTTCCTCATCTGTACAAAGCGAAGCCTGATGTATGTACCAAGGGGTATGGCTGGATGGCACCCACAAGTAGAGTCAGTAAATAGGGGTTGCCTGTCTACCACCTCATCCTGAGGGGCAGCCAAGCACTTGGGGTCCTTTAATCCCACAAACAAGCTTAGGTTGTAGGTCACAAGGGGTGACCTACTTAGGATGTGACTCCAGGGGCATGATCTCTACTTTTGCCTTCAAGATGGCAACCAGAGGTCCAGGAGCTGATCAACCAACTGGAGGGAGTGCCAGCCGGTCAAACCCCTCTCTCCAAAACCAAGGCCAAGGTCACAGAGCCCAAGGAATTCAACTTGACCATCCCCAAGCCTCGTGCCATTCCAGTGCCTGAGACTGTTCCCACCATGGCCAAGCTGAGATCTGTGAGTCGGGCATAGGCCCACACCTCCAGCATGTTCAGGCTGGGAGAATGGACACAGGTCACTGGAGGCTGGGCTTCTCTGGGGCCAAGGGTGTACTGAACCAGACCAGAACATCAATGACCCACACCCATAACACATGGAGGGAAGCCAGCTGACCCAGTGCCCACCACATTTAGAGCCCAATCAGAAGGACTGAGCAACACTGTCAGACCATGGGTTCAGACTTGTCTGGAGTTGTGCTTGGAGTTCACCTTAAGCCATGGTGACCACACCAGCTCTCCCCATTCACTGGTGTACATGCAGATCACTGTAGAGATGTTCTCTAGACCACGGACAGGGATGTCCTGCAAGAACTCCAGCAATGCCTGCTCCCCACTCAGGGCAATTCTGTCTTATCTGCTGAGAGTCTCTCCACCCCCTGTTAATTGGTCAGGATTTCTGAGCTGCAAGTAACAGAAAAGTGAAGTTTAAAGTGGCTTAGGCAAGGAGACCATAGACTGACTCTCCTGATTAAAGGAGGAATGGCCTTCAGACATAGCTTAATCAGAATTCCAGCTCTGTGTGAAGTGCTTCCACCTTAATCTCCTCTGTATGTGAGTTTCATTCATCTTTATACTAAATTCTTCATCTAAGTTAAAAAGAACCTAGGCTTCATGTCCACACTGAGGATATCAATAGCCATAAATTCCTTAAAAATGTCTGATTGAGCCAGGTCAGGTCCCCGTCATGCCTGCTTGAACTGGTCATCATCTTTCTGGGTGTTGTGTCCTAACTGGACCTGGAAATTCTTTAGTCACTGGCAATGGACTCAACCTCCCAGAGCCAGTCTGGTTCCCACAGGACCAAGGGCTGTACAGGAATGTGGGGAGCTGGCACTAGACATTGTGTGTCATACCCCAGTTCCATTCTTCAGGTGTCATTAAAAATCTCTCATCCCATGCCAGGCATGGTGGTAGTGTACTCCTTTAATCCTAGCACTGGGAAGGTAGAGACAGGTGAATCTCTGTGAGATTAAGGCCAGCCTGGTCTATATAGTGAGTTCCAGGCATCTGGGACTACAGAGGGACTGTGTCTCAACAAAACAACAAAATATCTCAGAAACTTTTGTTGAACCCCAACTCTACCGAGTCCCTTGCTTAGTTTTCTTCTCCTTGACCCAGCCTCTTTTCTTCGTACCATTGAAAAGTGTTTATAGTTTGTGGCCCTGTTTACTATATGGCTCTTCTACCAGACCACATCCATTTTATCTGTGCCACATTCCCAACACAGCTAGCAAAAACCTGGCTTAGATAAGACTCTCAATAAGTACCTGCTGGTTGGATAGATGGATAGATAGGTGAATAAATGAATGGATGGATGAGTGGATGGACAGACAGACAGATGGTTGGACAAACAGATGGATGGATGGATGGATGGATGGATGGATGGATGGATGGGACAAGTGGATACTTGGATGGGTGGGTAGATGGGTGGTTGGATGGCTATATGAATGGTGGGTATATGGATGGATGGTGGCTAGATCATCAGAGCTTTGTTACTAAGCAACCCCACGGTTACCCCATCTGCAGTCTTTGGTGTTTCTGATGCTTCTCAGGAATCGAGTCATCCTGCATCCTCCTCTCGTTCTGCTGGCTGCAGTGAGACAGTTCTGCCTGTTCACTGACTGTGATGCGGTAGATGTTCACCCTCCCTGATGTAGTCACAAACCTGTGTCTTGTACCCTGCTGTTCTGGTGGTGGCCAGGACTCCCTTTCCTCCCCTGAGCTAAGACTCACTTCAATTCACTCATTCCTTCATTCATTCATTCATTTAAAAGTTGCTGAATGTCCAGTATGTGCCAAGGACTTGGTCCTCATAGAACATGCTTCAAGTAGGTATTCACACCTAGAAAAAAAGAAAGAGGATGTAAAATGCAGTGTTTGTTGGTGATGCAGAGAAGAAAAGGGATGGCAGAGAAGGGAGAAGTGTCATAACAATCATGGGCCTGAGTGGTGGGGCCCGAAAAGTCCTCCAGAGACGTGGTGTAGAGAAAGAGCTGGAAGAAGTGAGCCACAGCTTTGTGCTGTCAAGAGCAGGCAGCAAGTCAGGCACACACACACACATACACACACACACACACACACACACACACACCACGGGCCAGGTGTTAGAGAGCAGCAGGGAAGAGCTGCAGGGCAGTGAGGATGAAAAGAGGAAGGAGGCACTGGGAAGGAGACACACGCTGTGCAGAATGAAGATAGTGTCATTCAATGAAGATAGTGCTGAGGTGGGCTGGCACCCACACGGGTCATCTGGCTATCAGGGTGAAGGAAGGCACAAGGAGAGGCGGTTTGTGGAACTTTCAGAAGCAACTCGGCAGGACTGGAGTTGGCTGGGTGTGGGGGAAACAGGCACAGAGGAAGACTCCGAGGCCTTGGCACGGGCAACAAAGAGACAGCGCCAGGGTGCTGAGAGTCAGCAAGGCTGGGAGCCGGGTGACTGGAGGAAGGTCAACATGAGGTTGAGTTGCCTTGTTGGTGAATGAGGGGCAGTTCAGGAATCTGGGGCTCCAGGGTGCCCAGGCCAGCTCTCACCTGCTGCCCCATAGATGTCTCTAATGGGAGATCGAGACTCCCATGACATGATCCAGAGGACAAGGTCCCTTTATAGGCAGCTCACTTTTCTACAGTATGTGACACTCTGACCCCTCCTTCTGCCTCCTCCTACCCTAGGAGCTAACCACCTCCCCTCACTCCTTGCCCACCCTGGCCATCTCATCTATGCCAGTGACAGGCCCTCAGTGCCCTGGCTTCAAAGCTCCTTCTGTCCACCTGCATCCCATGCTCAGCTCTAGACCCCATACTGGCCTGACCCTCCTACACGACAGCCACCGATGTGCTCTTTCCCACTGTCAGGTCCCTCAGAGCACCTACCGGGAGCCCCAGGAGCAGCAGATCCTACAGATGGTCAAGAGAGTCAACCGCCGGAAGGCTGAGGTGGCCATGTGGGACCCTGTCTCCCTAGAGACCCTATCAGGGACTGTTAAGGGCAGGGGAGGGGGAAAAGGTCAGAATACCAAGGGTACAACACATACATTCACCTCCCCTGTGGCCCGTGGCCCAAGGACCCTGGATTGCGGCTGGTAGAGCTAGAGCTGCTTGGTCTCATGCAGGAGCTGCTGCTAAAAGCCAACATGGAGGAGCTTCGGTGTGCCATGCCCAGGGCTCGCAGGGAGCCGTCAGCAGAGGTAATGCCCACTTGCAGGTCATGCCCAGTCTCCATGGTGGCATTTCTCAGGTCATAAGAGCTTTCCTTCCAGGCTGGGGATGGAGTTTAGTTGGTAGAATGTTTGCCTAGCATGAAGACTTGAGTTGGATCCTTAGCACCATATACACCAAGTGTTGGTGGCACATACCTGTAATCACAGAACTCAGGCACTGGAGACAGGAGGCTCAATTGTTCAAGGTCATCCTTACCTGCATAGTTTAAGGCCAGCTGGGCTACTTGAGGCCCTACCTCTTTCAGTGGTCAGTTGTTCAGCCTTTTCCAGTGACTCCCACAGACCATCCTGGAACCATGCACACGAAATCTGGTGTACCTCCAGTAGACAGGCAGAGGGAAGCATCCAAGGCTCTGATGCAGCTGCTGCCTCTGGCATTTCCAAATCCCTGCACTGAGCATTCCATGCAGCCTTTTCCTTTTTCTTTTTAAAATTTATTACATATATTATTTGTGTGTTGGGCGTGGGGCAAGTGCCCTTGTGCAGATTAGAAGACAACCTGCAGCAGCTGGTCTTCTCCTTACACCAGCTTGGTCCTCAGCTTTGAAGTCAGGTCCTTAGGCTCAGGAGTAAGCACCTAACCCACAGTGGCTTCTCCCTGGCCCCATACAGAATTTTTAAAATTTACTTTTATTTTATATATATGATTATTTTGCCTGCATGTATGTAAGTGTGCCATATGCATGTGGTGCCTGTGGTAGCGTTGGATTCCCCTCAACCTGGAGTTACGGATGTTGTTAGCTGCCATGTAGGTGCTGGGAACCAAACCCAGATCCTCTGTGAGAGCAGCCACTCTTTAACAGTTGAGCCATCTCTCTAGTCTGCTACACAGAATTTTTTTACAGAAAGATAAGCAAGGGTGACTGGTACAAAAAATCAAGGGACCTGTACATAGAAGAGTACCCTCCAGAGAAACTCACTCCAGAGCACAGCTCGCCAGCAGACGGGGAGTCCCAGAGCTGTGCACCAGTCAGCAGCATGCCTGGGGTTGCGGTGGCCGCCTTTGCGAACTGTTCCTCTACATGGGGCTTCAGGTGCACCCCCTTTGTATGAAGGGGGAGCAGGAGGCGGGCCTGGGGCAGGCACGGGGCCGGTGAGAACCTAGCCCTAGGGATAGCTGAAGGAAAGGGTGAGTCCTGAGGAGGCCATCCATCCCTCTGGGGACTGTTGTCCCAGGCCTAGCGTGCCCTGCCTCTTCCCTGCTCCAGCCCAGGAGGTACAGCGCCCCAGCAAGACTTAGAGTGTAATAGAAGACAAAATGCTGTCCTGGGGACCTGGGTGGGCACTCATGGACTGGCAGTTGGAGTGAGGACAGAAGAGAGTGCTAAGCCTTTCCTGGTGTGCTAGGCCACACTTGTGGCACAAGTGCCAGGTATCTCTCTGACTTGCAGGACTGCAAGAAGCAGCTGCAGATTCAGTCCACACCCCGAATCCGCAGGACTCCAAAGCTGACCTTCTATAAGGTAAGGGCCTCCTGGCCAGTCAGCCTCTCCTTGGCACCACCCACTCTCTCCCAGAAGACCCCAAGGGTGGGAGCTCCAAGGCTACTGACAGCCTTACTCTTGAGGCAGAAAGAACCTGAGTAGAGGACAAGGGAGGAGAGAAAAATGGGAGGACACTTGCTTCTAAGATACCTGCTCTCCCCGCTTCCCTTGACCACAGGCTAACAACTTCCCAGTCAAGCTGAACACAGCCACCATCCTTCGAGAAGGGGCCTTATACCAGCGGCAGGTGGAGAAGGAGCTGCAGAGGTAAGGGGCAGGGAGGGGCTCTGAAGGTGTTAAGGTAAATGCAGATCAGGCCAAGATCGACAAAGTGGTGCACACCTATAATCTTAGCACTCAGGCGTTGAGGCAGAGGGAGGGAGTTCCAGCGCAGCTTGGGCTGCATGGCAAGACCTTGTCTTAAAATCCAAACAAATGGGGCTGGAGAGATGCCTCAGTGGTTAAGAGCCCTGGCTGCTCTTGAAGAAGACCCAGGTTTGATTCCCAGAACCCACATGGTGGCTGACAACCATCTGTAACTCCAGCTCTAGGTGATCCGACACCCTCTTACCTCCCTGGGCATTGCACAACACTGGTGCACTGACATATTTGTAGACAGTTCACTGATACACATACAATAAAATAATAAATTTTTTAAAATCAAACAAGCAAAAACTACTCTATGTTCTCAGCAACACACTTCTGACATGAGGCAGAGGGTCTTTCTCACCAACCAGTAGAGCCACAGCTGTGGACAGCAGCTTGGTGATCTCTAATTCAGTTCTGTTCTGACAGTATCCATGAGTGACAGCATCAGACCCTTTGGTTAGAGGGCTCTATCCTTAAGACCCCTCCCTGCAGGTGCTAAATCTTCTTCCCAGCTGGCTTGACCTGTGCCTCTGGCATATAAATCAGGGTTTCCAGCCCCCTCAGGTTTGTACTAGGGTGGCTCACAGAACTCGGGCACACACTTATGAACATTTACTAGTTTATTGTAAAGGACATTATAACTAATCCAGTCATGAATAGTTGTCCTGCCCATCATGATGTCAGGTAAAGGAGTCTGTCAGGGCTTGTAGACTGCTGTTATATCAGTTTGAAAAGCAGGACTGGCTTGGCTCATACAACTTTGCCCTTTCCGGGTTATGTATAACTGAGTTAAGACAGTTCTGTTTATTGCTCTGAGCCTCTTATGATGTTGAAACAAGACTTTCCTTTGCTCTGTAATGTATCAGCTAGCTCCTTCAGTTCAGCCACTCCCTCCACACCCAAGCCTTTCCTTAGAATCAGCCATTGTGCAGTACAGACCACAGATAGCAGGTCTAGGCTGACAAGTCACTCCCCTGCGGTCATTATCATTTAGACAGGACAAGGACCCCCGAGACTGCCAAAGTAGGTGAACATACAGCCATGCAACCCTTCCCACTGTTCTTCCCATGTTTTCAGTTTCTCACACCAGGTGTGTGAAGATTTCCTCCCACCAGCCAGCAAGCACTACAGTAATAGATACTGGCTGGGGGTCCTCTAATTCAATTCTGCCGTGGCACTGTTCACCTGTAGGCAGTGTTAAGTGCTGCAGGGCAAGGGCTCTATCCCCAAGGCTTCTTGCCACCAGATGCTAATTGCAATACCCAAGTATTTATTTGGTTTGTTTTTTACAGTGCAGGGGAGCAAACCCAGGGCATTGTGCACACTGAGCAGGCACATCCCCAGGCCCTCAGGTAGTTTTAAAACTGGCCAACCATACATAACTTGGGGTTCTACAACACCTTCCTTCCTTGTTTGTTTTTTTAAGATTTATCATTTAAGTGTGTCTGTGTGAGTATATATGCATGTAGGGGAGGGGTACCTGAAGAGGCCAGATGAGAACATCCGATCTCTTGGAGCTGGAGTGACAGGCAGGTGTGAGCTGCTGGACATGGATGCCAGAATAAGTACTCCAGTCCTCATGAGAGAAGAGTACACTTAACCACTGAGCCATCTCTCAAGCCTCCCCTCGGTGGGTTGATTAATTGGCTACAGAGGCTCAGAGAATTTGAGGACACATTAATTTACCAATTCATTATGAAGAACATGGCCAGAGGTGCCGAGAAGAGCTGCCCAGGACAGGGGAGAGGGCCTCAGAGCTTTCACACCCCTTCCAGATAGCTGGCTGCAGATCTTCTACCTGCTCTGCTGTCCAGAAGCTCTCTGAACCCTGACTTCTGTGCTGTGTGCAGACTTCCCACAGGCATGTGATTAATAAAATGATCGGATGAGCCTCCAGCCCAGCTCCCTCCTGTAAGGCTGAGTGAAAGAGGGGCTGCAGGCTCCCAAGTTTGACCTGCCTTGGTCTTTTGGCTACAAGCCCCCATGCTGTTTCCTAAGGTGCGGCAGTCCTCCCATCAGCATACAACGACTCTTCATACTTTGAACATCCCTAGCACTTTGGAGTCCAGCCATATGCAGGAAATGGGGATGAGAAGCAAATACACATGTCATGCTTCTCACAACAGACTGTGGCACTGCTGTGTGGAGAAGGCAAGGAGTGTGTCAGGTTCTTGCCATACTGACAAGAGAATCTTGGCTCTCTGAGGGAGCCAGACCAGGACAGGAGACTCGGCAAACACCTGCCCACCCCTTTGGAGTCCCTTCCTTCCTGGACCCCTCCTGGAGCCGTGCTCACTCCTGCTTCCAGGTGTACAAGTTGGGTTGTGTGTGGGAGCTTGGGTGGCTGGCCAGAGGGATGAGCAGGTGGACAGGCTTGGTGGCCGGACAGACGGAGAGAGAGCAAGCGTAGGCATCGATGAAGAGAGGAAGATGACGTGCCTAAGAGGTGCATAGGAGGAATGGCAGATGGTGGCTGGGTTGAGGGTGGTAGGGCTGAGTGGTGTTTGAGTGGCAGCCCAGGAACCCAGAAGAACCTCTGGCCTCCTGGTGGCCCTGGTCAGGGGGAACCCAGCCATGCCTCTGTCTCCCTTCCCCCAGGGTCGACAAGCTTGTGGATGGGGCTGGGGACTTCTCAGAGTTCCTTGGGTGGCAGAAGAAGATGCAGGCAAAGGACCAGGAAGAGCGGCTGGCTGCAGAAGAGTGCCGACGGCTGCAGGGGAAACTGAGCCACGAGGAGGCCATCCTGGCCCGTCAGAACATCATGCAGGAAAACAAGCAGAAGGCTGACCAGAAGAAGGAGGAGGTGACTTAACCTATGGAGGAGCGGCCAAAGCCACAGAGGCCTATTGAGCAGTTTGATTTATGGGAGCCACGGGCCATAGCCATGAGAGAAACCATTGGCCTTCACTTTGGCTGGCTAGGGCCTGGCAGGATTAGTAACCATAGGTTTTCAGGTTGATCCAAGTTATCGCAGCCAAGACCTACAGGGAGCCATGGTTCTTCTGTCCCCATTAATAGCTAGAGCCTCAGAAAAGTTCATGTTAACTGGGTTCCATCTCATTAGCACCTCTGCTCCCGCTAAGGGATTTCCCAAGGCCAGTAGCTCCCAGCTTGTTCAAACTTTAGCTCTTTCTCTCCTTTGATGTATCCCACTTAGCACCCAAGGTCAAAGGCTGCACTCAAAGGTCACTTACCCTTCTTTGAGTAGCTCAATTTTAGGGTTTGTTTGCATTCAATTTTGGGATTTGCTTTATATTAGTTTGTTTTGTTTTGTTTGACTGTTGGAACTAGGAACTGAACCCAGGGCTCTGTGTAGTAAGGATGTCCTCTACCAGTGAGTTTAACCCTCAGCAGTATATTTCTCTTTTGAAAGTTTTAAAATTACAAAAGTCCATTCCCATGGGAGATGCAGTTCAGTAGTAGATAGAGTGCTTGACTAGCCCTAGGTTCAATCCCTAGTACTGCATAAAACAGCAGAGCCAGCTTAATAGAAAGAAGGAAGGAAAGAAAGATTTCAGGTACCTGGGTATGATGGCTCATACCTATAATCAATCCAGCACTTCAGAGTCTGAGGCAGGGAGAATAATGTAAGTTCAAGGCCAGTCTAGACTAGATGGTAAGACCCTGCTTCAAAAGAAAAAAAAAACATTTTTTTCATTCCCATAGCAATTATAGGATTATTCAAACAAGCAATTTATTAGGTGAGTTGTGGTAGTTTGTCTATTTTGAGGAACTGGTCCATTTCACAAAGTTGTCAAATGTATAAATGTAGACACTTATAATACAACTTTTAAAAAAAATTCCTGATACATATTTTTTAATTTTATTTGCTTTTCCTAAAAAGTTAACATTTGTTTCACTAGTTTTCTCTGCAGTGTTTCTGTTTTGTGTTTCTGACCTTCTGCCTCTCCCTGTGGGCTTCGTCGGTTTCCTAGCTTGTGATCAGAGCACAGGCTACTGCTGTAAGGCCGCCATGCTTTCCCACTGTAAACCTTCAGTGCAGCATGTTTTCTCTTGCTCATTGTTTGACTGTGTCTCCCAAATTCTGACATGTTCCATCTCAAATAGAAAGTCAGTGTGTTTCTTCCCATTTCCCTTGAGACTTCCTCTTTGTCCCATGAATGATTTAGAAATGTCCTGCCTAGTTTACCAACATTTGGAGACTTTACCTTTCTGTTAATAAATCCGAATTCAGTTCTACTGTGGTCAGTGAATATACAGTAAGTTCTCTCCTTGAGACTTTTTTTATTTTTGTTTTCAGATAAAGTCTTGCTGTGTTGTAAGCCAGCTAGGCCTCAATGGTGCCCAACACTGGTCTGTGCACACTAATAGACTGATTGGTAGCCTAGATTACAAACATAATATTGGGCACCATGCCCAACATAGATCTCAATTTAAGTTTCTTAAGTCGTTGGCTCTGTGTCTTTTTTCTTTTTTTCTTGTTCAATTCTGTTCTGTTTTCTTTTTCTTGTTTCTTATGGTTTACTAAAGCTTTCTTCAGAATTCCATCTTGTTTGCAGTACAGAAATATACCCACCTTTACCTCTGCCTCCTGAGTGCTGGAACTAAAGACATGTGCCACCATACCTGGCTTATATGCCATTTTTAAAAAGACATGGTGTTACTGTGTATCCCTGGATGGTCTGGAACTCACTATATAGACCAGGGTGGCCTTGAACTCAGAAATCTTCCTGCTTCTGCTCCTCAGTGCTGGAATTAAAGGCATGTGCCACCATGCCTGATCCCCTGTATAGCTTTTTTAAAGTAGTTGCTGAAGAAATTATATATGCACACATTAGTAAGTTTTCTATTACTAAAAAAAATACCTGAGATCATTTTAGAAGAAAGTTGTTTTTTGATTTACAGTTTTGCAGATTTTAGACCATGGCTGATTGACTCCACTCTTTGGGGCCTGCAGCAGCACAGGAGGGAAACTGATCATGGGTAACAGAACTACCAGGAGTAAAAGATAAAAGAAAAAGACCATTATCTCAGTCCCCCTTTCAGGGTCATGTCCTTAACCTAAATGTTCTACCACCTAACAGTGCCATGGGCTTGTGGACCTTGAGGAGGGGATGAACTGGTATTTAAGATCCCAGTTACGACAGTACATCATAGTCTACTAAAGATACCTGTCACTTTGCCAACTCAAATGAGGTGTAGGAATCTGACATGCATGCACTCAGACTAGATGGGGCTCACCCCTGTAATCTCAGCACTTGGAAGACGGAGGCAGCAGAATTAAGAACTCAACATCATCCTTAACCATAGAGACCAGCCTGGGCCACATGAAGACTGTGATTAAAAGAAAAGGAGTTGGTGGGATGACTCAGGCAGAGTTTAATACCCGAATCCCAAAATGGAAGGAGAAAACCAACTTCTGAAAGTTGTCCTCTGACCTGCACATGTTGGGGGCACACACATACCCACATTCACATGCATGTATCATAAACACCCACAGTAATAAAAAGTTTGAATTAAAAAATGAGAACACACGGTCTGGAGAGAAGACTCAGTGGTTAAAAGCACTGGCGCTCTTACAAAAGACCCAAGTTTGAATCTCAGCATCCACATGGCACCTAACAACCGTCCATAACTCCAGTTCCAGGGAATCCAATGCCTTCTGGCCTCTGAGGGCAGTACATGACATGAGTGCGCTTACATACATGCAGGGGTAGCACTCATGCACATAAGCAGAAAATTAAAGTCAGGCATGGTGGTACATGCCTTTAATACCAGCACTCAGGAGGCAGAGACAGTCAGATCTTTTGTGACTTCAAGGCCAGCATGGTCTATATAGTGAGTTCCAGGCCAGCTGGGGCTACAGGGATATCCAATCTCAAAAAGACAACAAAAAAAAAGTTAAAAATAAAACATTATTTTAGGGTAGATCTTCTGATAATGTTAAATTTGCTTTCTAGGAGGATACTTGCTGGGTAGGGCTTCCTGGGTTGACTTTCCTTTCACCACTTGAAAAATACTGTCCAACTTCCTCTGGGTTCTAGGGAGAATCCACTGCCATTCAGGTCTTCTGCCACAGGCCAGGCATCAGTCTTCCTGTGGACACTTCAAGATACTTGCCTTCACTTTTCAGAAGTTTGACTTTGATCCGTCTTGGCCACTCTTTTTTAAAGCTGTTTTCCTCTTGTTGTCTCTTGGGGCTCTGATGATACAAACATGAGGTGTTAGCTGTAGCCTGCAATCCCTGAGGCTCAGTGTACTGTTTTCAGTTTATTTCTCCTCTGGGTAACATTCTTTACTCTATACCCTCCATTCTGCTTACACCTGTGTTCATGAGTTTTTTCATTGCTGTGAACAAACACCTGACACTTACATGAGGAAGAATTTATTTTGTTTCATGGTTCAGAGACCGTAGTCCACCATGATGAAGAAGACAGCTCCCTCCATCCACAGCAGTGGGAGTGGGAGGAAGCAGGAAGTTAGGACCAGAACTAAATGGATATCATCTTCAAGGCCTGCCTACTTCAACTCACTTCTGCTGGGAGATCACATCCCAAATGTCCATAACAGCGCCACCATGCACAGACTAAATACTCAAACATGAGTCTGCTGGGGATGGCTCAGACTGTAAACATAGTGCCATCTGTTGAGAGTTTACTTTGTTTTGGGGGCTGGAGACCATGCACAGACTAAATACTCAAACATGAGTCTGCTGGGGATGGCTCAGACTGTAAACATAGTGCCATCTGTTGAGAGTTTACTTTGTTTTGGGGGCTGGAGACCATGCACAGACTAAATACTCAAACATGAGTCTGCTGGGGATGGCTCAGACTGTAAACATAGTGCCATCTGTTGAGAGTTTACTTTGTTTTGGGGGCTGGAGACCATGCACAGACTAAATACTCAAACATGAGTCTGCTGGGGATGGCTCAGACTGTAAACATAGTGCCATCTGTTGAGAGTTTACTTTGTTTTGGGGGCTGGAGACCATGCACAGACTAAATACTCAAACATGAGTCTGCTGGGGATGGCTCAGACTGTAAACATAGTGCCATCTGTTGAGAGTTTACTTTGTTTTGGGGGCTGGAGACCATGCACAGACTAAATACTCAAACATGAGTCTGCTGGGGATGGCTCAGACTGTTAACATAGTGCCATCTGTTGAGAGTTTACTTTGTTTTGGGGGCTGGAGACCATGCACAGACTAAATACTCAAACATGAGTCTGCTGGGGATGGCTCAGACTGTAAACATAGTGCCATCTGTTGAGAGTTTACTTTGTTTTGGGGGCTGGAGACAAAGTTCAGTGGTTAAGAGCACTGGCTGCTCTTGCAGAAAGACCTGAGGTCAGTTCCAGCATCCACATGGTGGCTCACAACTGTCCCTAACTTCAGTTCCAGGGGATTAGATGCCCTCTTCTGGCCTCCAGAGGCATTGCACACACTTGGTGCACTTACTAGCATGCAGGCAAAATATGCATACACATAAAATAAAAATAATTAGCTTTTTTTTCCACATTCTAAAATTTCCATTTTTTTTTTCTTTAGCCTCTCTTTGCAAAGATTTACTTCTTGGCTAGAACTCAGTCTCCTCTCAAGCCATGAGCAGGACTGCCCGCTGGAGCGCTCTTGCAGTGGCTTTTTGAAATCTCTGTCAAGTCTGACACCTACTATCTCACTGTTGACATCTGCTGGTTGTCTCTTGTTTAGATTGAAACTGCCCTGGCCTTGAGTATAATGAGTGGTGTTTCACTGAAATCTGGCCATTTAGGAGCATGGTATTAATGAGACTCTGGATCATATTTAAAACCTTCCATTTTGGCCAGTAATGGTGGCAAATGTCTTTTAATCGTAGTACACAAGAGACAGAGGCAGGTTGATCTCTGTGAATTTGAGGCCAGCCAGGTCTACGTATTGAGTTCCAGGTCATCCAGGGCTGTTAGTGAGATCCTATCTCAAAGAAAAATGAAAACAAAACAAAACCCTTCCATGTCACTGGCTTCTCTGACACCACCCTGGCAGGGCAGGAGAGGTGTATATATGTTCCTACGATGGATGCCAAAATGCAGGTTCCCCATGAGGCCCCTCCTGACCCTGCGTGTGAGTTAGGGAGGCTTCCTTGTTACTGCTGACACCAGAATTCCATCTCTACCCTCACCTCTCTGACTAGAAGGCATAGGGAATGCCTTACAGTTGCTCCCCACCCACTCTGCTGTCACTATGCAGGGTGATAGGAGCCATGGCCTCCGCAGCACCTTGTCAAGTCTGTCAGAGATCTTTTGTCAGCTGGATACCAAGGCAGGAGTAGCTGCTGTGTCTTCCTAGCAGTACACAGAGATCTCTCTCAGCCTCTCCAGGCCTTGTTACAACTGAACAGTCTCTGCTGACACTCAAAGGCCTTGTTCATGGCCTCCAGGTAGAGCCCACGGAGGGGAGAGTGCCACGTGACAGTGGTGGCCAGCCAACCTGAAGACTGCTGGCAAACGTGAACCTCCTCAGCAAAACTAGAGGCTGGAATCACAGTCCCACAGCCATGTCCTTCGTGACTGGCCTGGGAATGTGTACGCTGCCTGCACATATCCCGGAGCCTCATTCCTGGTATTAGGAATGCCCAGTCACACACATTCATATGGCTAATTTTTCCCAATAATTGCCACATTAGATGGCATGGAATATTTGAAGTTAAAACTTCTAATTTTTCTTGTGCACTTTACAATGGGCAGATAGCATTTTTTTTCTCTTTTTGGTATTTTTGAAACAGGGTCTCCCTGTAGTCCCAGGCAGCCCAGAACTCACTATGTAGACCAGGCTGTCCTTGAACTCACAGAGATCTGCCTGCCTCTGGCTCCTGAGTGCTGGGATTAAAGGTGTGTGCCACCACAGCTGGCTGACTGATTAACATTTTTTAAGATTTTATTTTGTATTTTGCCTGCTTGTATTTAAGTGTACCACATGTATGCCTGGTACCTACAGAGACCAGAAGAGGGCTTTGGATCCCTTGGAACTGGAATTAAGGATAGGTGTTAGCTTCCATGTGGTGCTGGGAACCAAACCTGGGTCCTCTGCAAGAGCATTAAATGCTAACTGCTGAGCCATCTCTCCAGACCCTACTAGTGTCTGTACAGATCCAGCATGTGCTAACAAATCATAGCTTTTATTTCTGTGCAGCGCCCCTTTACTCCTCTCTAGCCACGATACCCTTTATCTTCCAATCTGTCTCTGCTTCTCCAGAGCCTTCTGAAGTCTTTTTTTTTTTTTTTTTGAGATGTAGGATGTTTGGACCTACCTTGGTTTTCTCTGCTTAAGACCAAATTATTAGCTAGGTATAGTGGTGCATGCCTAAAATCCTACCTCATAGAAGCCTGAGGCTTGAGCCCAGCCTGAGCTACACAGATGTTGACTCAAAATGACCTAGTTATTCTCCAACAAGCTCCATGCCTTGCCATGGAAGCCAGTAGTGAGTTCCAGCTTGTTTTCTTCCCCAGTGACCAGTAACAAGTACTCTGTCAACAAGGCTGAAAAAGAATGTATTTTAAAATGTGTATAGCAGTGATTTCTTAATGTACATGTGTAGGTATGTATGTATAGATTTTTCCATGTTGGTGTTTGAATCTAGGGCCTTGTGCATGATAGGCAAATGTTCTGCACTGAGCTATATCCCCAGCAACAGTGATATTTTTAACTCGGCTGTACCAATTATTTGATTCCTGAGTGTATTTTCTTCTCTTAACTAGTTTTATACCCCCTTTAAAATAATTGCATGAACCACACAAATAATTATATGGAATAAAACTTGATTTTAACCCTTCATCACTGTGAGACTAGTGCAGGCTAGCTGTTCCAGTTTTCACACTAGATCTACCAGTACCATTTCACATGCCAGTTGTCATAGGGACCATTCTTTGAGCACATTTTACTGAAGTGTTCACTCTGATTTAGTCTGGCAGCTTTCAGTGCTTTTCAAAACACTTGGCTCCAGTCACAAAAAGGCCATCCAGCGTGTTCTGTGGGCTTTTTTGCCTTTTCTGCAGTGTAGGGGATTATGCCCAGGGCTTCACACATGTTGGATAAGCACTTTCTCAACCCCAGTCCTGTGTTATTTCTGAAGTTATCCCACGAAGTAACTGAAAGCTCCTGCTTGGTGCAGTCTCTAAGAGCAGCCCCATGCAGGTGCTGTCCTGTTTCGTGGGTTGAAAAGGAGTGATCTGTAGGAACCTGCTGGAACTCCAGAGCTGGACCCAAAGATGCCTTCATTGCCTCTGGTCCCTAGCAACTCAGGACTCAGTCTGAGGTTTCCATCAGAGGAGACAGCCGTGCCTGGCCTAGGCTCCAGTCAGCTGGCGGCTCTGCCACGGACCCTCTTGGTAATTCCAACCTTGCTAAGGGGCTGGCACATATGACTCATCAAACACCTGATCCCACCTGCCACTCCTGGCCCACTAGCCTCTGCACCACTTCTCTCTGCTGCCCCCATACTGTGCTAACGCCCTGTCACTGATGGTGCCCCTCTTTCTTGAGCCCTTGCCCCATGCCGTACACTATGCCCAGTGCATGCCAAAAACAAAACTTGTAAAGAAAGGAGCTGGAGAGATGGCTCAGCCGTTGAGTTCAGGCTGCTCTTCCAGAGGACCAGAGTTTAGATCCCAGCACCCAAGTCAGGTGGCTCACAACTCACACAAGTCAAGCTCCCGGGGATTTGATGCCTTCTGGCTTCCACAGGCACCTGCACATACCATGACACACACATACATACACAAGTTAAAAGGAGAGGCCCAGATTTTGCCATAAGTCACATGGCTGGTTAGGGCTGATAAAGCTTAAATCCATGTGTCTAACTAGAGTCCTAGGTCAGGAGAGGCCTGACTTGGAGAGTCCCAGCAATGCATTGTCACCACCAAAACCAAATGGAAACAGTAATTGTAAAAAGGATAACCACATCAGAAAGGAGACTGGCATCCTCAGCCTGCTGAGAAAGCTTTGAAGATCTTTTTTTGGAGATATGGCCTCACATATCCAAGCTGGGATAGCATTCACTATGAAGTTGAAGTCTTTGAGCTGCGAGGATTACAGGCATGTGCCACCATGTATGTGGTGTATGTAGTGCTAGGGATCAAACCCAGGGCTTCATGCATGCTAAGACTCTATCAACCGAGCCACAGCCCCACATTTTTTAATAGAGGAACAGGATAGTCCTAGAGGTCCACACCTATCATTTCAACTGGTGGGAGGGAGGCTGAGGCAGAAAAATGTCATATTGGAGGCTAGCTTGGACAATTCAGCAAAAGACTGTTTCAAAATGAAAAGGCTGGGGGTGAAGCTCAGTGGAGGGGCGTTTACCTAGCATGTGTGAGACCCTGCATTCAATCCCCAGTACTGAGAAAAGGAAGATGGGTAGAGAGTAATGGCTAGGGATCTGTGTAGCTTAGGGACCTGCATTGCTGAGGACTTGCAGAGTTAGGGCTTGCATAGCTGGGGGATGCATACCTAGCAAAACAGGCAGTCTTGGTTAGATCATGGCTCGGTTCATTGTAACCAGGTGTGTGTGAGGAGAGTGTAGACTTTTGTCAAAAGACACTTATCAGATGCAGATTGGTGGTTTCTGGAACTGAAGGCGACTAGGCAAGATGGAGTTGGTCTGCTCAGATTCAGGACAGTAACTAGGGACTTCGTTGCAATTACTGTGATCCACACAGTACACTGAAAAGCTAGCAGCTGAGAAGCTGTTGATGTCAATGCAAATCCTGAAACTATTGCTGTTAACTTGTTTTCATCACCGAAGGTGGGATGTGATTGACAGCCCTAAAACAGGATGTCTAGGTGCCAAATGGATCAAGAGTTGGACTCAAAATTTAAGAGTAAAGGAGACAGACACAACATGAAGGCAAAGATGCCCTGCTTTAGCCTGCATTTAGTTACCATCAGGCCACTTGCAGCCCAAAAGAAGTTGGTGCTTTTAGCAAAAGCAGTCTCGAAATCTCATTTTAAAGGCTTGTCCATAGAGTTGTGTCACCTTCCTGAGTCCATGTGCTCAGAGGTCCTCCCTGGCCATGAGTCCACCTTTCCTCCCTGCATGAGCTACCCTCTGGCCCTCTATAGACTTGGTTCCAGACAGTGTAGCCAGGTTGGGGATCCCTATAACTCCGCTTGGGGAAGAGAGAACACAGTACAGGGCCAGTCATCTTTATTTTCTCCTTGTTTACTTGAGACAGATAGGTAGCTGGCACATGCTTGGCACCCTAGCCCTTGGGAGGCTTAATTCAGGAGGAGTTTGAAGTCAGTCTTGACTCATAGTGAGACTCTGTCTCAAAATGAAGCAAAAATAACTCTACACATACTTGGTTTTTTTCTTGTCTTTTTGAGACAAGGTCTCCTTATAAGCCCAGCTGGAACTCACTGTGTAGACCAGGCAGGGTTGAATTCACATAGACCCACCTGCCTGTACCTCCCGAGTGCTGGGATTAAAAGTGTGCTTCACCATGCCTGGCTCCACATGTACTTTAAAAAAAAATATGTGTATGAGTGTATTTCCTGCATGTATCCAATGTCCAAAGAGGTCAGAAAACAGCGTCTGATTCTCTGAAACTGGAGTTACAGATGGTTGTTAGCCGCCATGTGGGTGCTGGGAACTGAACCCAAGGTCCTCTGCCAAAGCAGCCAGTGCTCTTAACCACTAGGCTTTCTCTTCAGCCCAACACATATACTTTTTTTAGACACTTTTTATACCTCATATTTCCACATAAGTATTTCTCCAACTTACTACAAAATTTCAAAGTGTGGTAAAAGGTAACTCAGTGGTAGGACATACGGCAGGCTTGGGTTTCAACCTTCAGAACAAAAATAAATAAAACAATTTTTAAAAATTGGCAGCCTGGGATGGTGGCACATGCCTATTATCCCAGTACTTAGGAGACTGGAGCAGGAAGACTGTGAGTACAATGTCAACATGAGGCAAGTTTGGGCTACAAAAAAAAAACCCTTCAAATTTAAAAGTAGGTGTGTGTGGTGGCATGTGTCTGTAATTTCAGAACTTGGGAAGTAAAACCAGGAAGAGCAGAAGCTCAAGATCATCCTTGACTACATAACAAGTTCCAGACCAGTCTGGGTTACAGGAGACCCTGTCTCAAAACAAAACACAATTTTTTGTCATTGTTCTGGAGATCAAACTCAGGAACTTGCACACCCAAAGCACATGCTTTTCTGATGAGCTAACCCCGTTCCCTCCAGAGTAATTGTTTTTGCAGTAGGGTATCACTATGCAGACTAGACTGCCCTCAAACTCACAGAGATCGTTGTGCCTCTGCCTCCTGAGTGATCCGATCAAAGGCACGTGCTACCATGTGTGGCTGAAAAGTAATTTTTAAAATAAACCTCTTAAGACAGTTTTAATGTTGACAGAAAAACCACAACGATAGTGCAGAGGGTTCCTGGATCCTCCCCACTCAGTTCCCTCCACTGTGAGATTCTTACTTTATCATGTATGTCTAGAGCTGCCATAACAAAATACCAGAAATTCAACCCCAGACAACCCTGAGAAGGAAGGAGGACATGACATAGAACTTCCCCAGCAGGACCAACTTCAACCAACTCTCTAGGAGCTTTCTGGCTCTGAGATGACTGAGACAGAGCTGACTGGGTGCCTACCCCCAAACCCCAAGTGGTCAGGCTGCTTCTGGGGTGGGCAAGGGTGGGGAGTGGTGGGGGAGGGGACGGCCCATAACCCACAGGACCCAGCCCAGTACTCCCTCTGTCTGAGCAGACAGCTGAACTGATGCTGCAGTGTGCACAGAGGCGCCTCCAGGAGGACAAGTCACTGAGAGAGCTGGTGGAGCAGGTCACAGAGGCACAGAAGAACGTCAAGGTGGCACAGATGAAGCTCCTCAAGGGCCGACGGCAGATAGGTACTTGGGGAGTCAATGATGGAAGGCCTGCCCCACTCTCTTGGGTCCTTCTCCATTCCTGGGCTTGGGCTGGTATCCTGTCCCGAGCAAGCTACTGTGGCCCATGAGGGCTGGTGCCCCTGGAGGGTAGGCTAGGATGGAGCGCTGGTCAAGGCCTGAAGACGCTCCTGGGACATGTAGCCCCTGCCCAATGCCAACCAGACTGTTCACTGGCCCCATCAGCACCCTACTTGGTCCCCAAGTTCAGGAGGTGATAGAGGAGAGCCGGGAATTGCTTCAGCGCAGCTCAGAGGCAGCCAAGGAGGAGCAGAGGCAGCGCTGTGAGCTCATCACCCAGCTGCGAGCACTAGAGACACGGCCTACACGCAAGTGCAAGTTGGTGGACCTGACCCAGGTAAGAACGGGGCCCCTTGAGAATATAACTTCAGTGTGCCTCCTTGTGTGATACCAGCATGTCCAAAAGTCCCATCAAGAACTAAGGTGGGTCTTGTTCTACCCAAGATCCCCTGGCCATTTGGGTACCGCCAGCTGCAGATTCAGCACATACATGTACTGCAGCAAGACAGATGGGAGCTTGTTCTGTGACTTTTCCATTAACTCCAGATAGGGCACTAACCACAGTCCAAAGATACAATTCCACCCTAGTCTAATTTACTGAACCAATGAGTTTATTGGAGCTACTCATCCCCAAATGGGTGTGCGGTTTACTTATAAGGGCATAGATGACTCAAAAGCTGCTGAATCACCAAAAAGCTCACCCCAATGTAGGATGAGGGATAACTCTGGAAGGCTTCATCCCTGGAGCTCTCTGTACAACTTGCAGGCAACTTGCCAGGCCCCTCTGTCGGCTGCCCTCCTCCAGGAATTCTTTACTGCTTTTATAGTGCTGGGGAGAGGCTTTCAAGAATCTTGCAAATTTCTGCTTTCCTAGACAAGTAGCATTTTGCTGGCCTCCTGTCTTACCCACTTTCCCTTCCTCCTGGTTTTGGTCTGGAGGAAAGGACTATATAACACCTGCCCCACACCTGCAGAGTGAGGAGTGCTGTTTAATGGCTCCAGCCCTCGTTATTGCTCATATAACTTAGGGGGCATCCTGTGACTCTTGTAACTTGCTGAGCTTCCTGGACCTTGTAAGTTTCCTTTACTTCCTGAGTAGTCCATCCTTCTTACCTTCAGGATGGCATGCTTTAATTAGAAGGAAATAATTACATAGCAAAACCAATCTCTGAGGGTGGGGTAGGGTAGGCTTTGTGGAGACAGCCACTTGGGGAGCTACATTTTGGGGGTAAGGTCCAGGGACTGTCCAGGCCTGAGGTGGGAAGGGGAATGAGGAGATGAAGCTAAGGAAGAGGGCCTGAAAGCCTGTGTGGGAAAGCAGGAGCCAGGTTTCTGGGAGCAAAGGGGCAAGGCAAGGAGGCCTTTGCAGCTGGGTCTCACCTAGCCCCAGGATAGGCAGGTGAGGAGTCCAGCCAGCTCCACACAAGGTAGAACACTACAGCCTGGTGACCCAATGGGAACTGCACAGGCAGACTAGAGTGAAGGAAAAGTTTTCTTGGGTAAGGGGAGACTGGCCTGTACGGCTGCCAGCTTGGGACCTCCCCTGTTTCTTGGAAGACTCCAGGATATGGCCTGGAAGGGGAGATGTCTGTTGTGGAACTTCAGGAGCGTCTGGCCTGGCTCAAAGAGACCCAGAAACGTGAGGAGGAGGAGAAGCGAGATCAGATCATCCAGGGCAAGCGTGCCAAAATCCGAGAGTTACAGAACACAGTGGAGCAGATTACACTGTGCCGGGCTGCCATGGGGAGAACGGCGGCCTTGAGGTGGGTACCCAGTCCCAGGGAGCGAGCCTCCAGACAAGGAAGGGGCAGTAAGTCTGCTGTGCACCTTCCTTAGTTGGGATCCTCGTGGCAACCACCAGTCAGGCAAGTCTAATGGCAGAAATTCTCACCACTCTTAAGAGACAATTTTTCATCACACAGAAGCAGTGAAGACAGTCTGTGGTGAGGGCTTGATGCAGACTTTCTCCACTGGCACTTCATCTAACTAGCTGTGTGTCAGTCAGTCAGCTTGCATCATAGGCCTCACTCCTGACCACAGCAGTGTCTCTTTTCTTTAAAAAAAAAGAAAAGATTGTCCATATGACCACAGCACCATGGCAGTTAGCAAAGGGAACCAGAGTTCTGTCTGTATCCATACTTTTCCACATGTCCCAAGACTGCTAAAACTTTAAAAAATTTGCTATTTTTTCTTTTTAAACCAGTATCTAAGTCACACACAGTTGTGTGTGCACACAATGCACATAGCTTTTATTTGAGAAAACATAAGTCTTTACCTAGGCCAGAGTCCCATAGCAGCCCAGTCATTTGGCCTTATCCCAAGACCAAGTTCTATTATAACTGCACACTGGGTTCCAGAGAAGTATTTCCGAGGGACTTAAGAGGGGTGCACAGAGGAGGAACTCATAATTCATTATAATTCATTGCCATTGTAGGACCTTCATTTTTTCTTAAAAGACAGGACCCTCACTTTAGCCATTAAAACCTCCTTGTCAGCTCACCCCTCCCTAACTGAAAACTCCCAAAAGTCATAAGGGCTATGTCAGCATCTCCTGTCACAAAAGCCATGTCAACAACTTGTGGTAGGTGAGATAATGTCTGGGATAATAACAGAAAAAGCCCCTTTTCTAATAAAAATAGACTCCTGGTCAAGACATTTGTCAAGTCAACAATTTGTAATGTGTCACAATGCTTGTGGCATTACTGAGAAAAAGGTTGGACTATGTAAAAGTTGTCTTTTTGTAACCCTGGTCTGTGCCAATCTATACCCTGTATGTCAATATATGATAATCTTGTGGTTTTTTGCTATAAGAGCTTGGTCCGAGCAGGGCCGGGCGGGGGGGGGGGGGGGGCTTGGCATCCCGAGGCCAAGTCACCCACTTGTACAAGTGTAATAAACTCCTCATGCTGCTTGCATCTGACAGTCTGGATTCTTGGGACTGACACTCAGGCAGCCTGAAGGGGTTCGAGTCCCCTAGGCTGAGAGTGGGAGTGGGGTGAGGCTCCCCGAGGTTGGGCTCTCAGGCAGCCCTGGGAGGGGTTCGAGTCCCCTGGGCTGAGAGTGAGAACCAACACCATTGGCAGAGAATGCCTCACCCTTTGGTCCTCCTGGTCACTGCTGCAATTCAGAGATGGGGGTGCCCCTGGGTGGGCGGCCACTGCAAGTCGAAGAGAGGCACACAGCTCAGGAACCACCAGGTCCCAGCTGCCCGCCTCAGCCTGGCAGACCCCAAATATACTCGTTGATGTTGGAGTGCCTGCCAAGACACAGCTCTGACTAAACAAAAGTTCCTAGGTGCACCTTACCCCCACCAGCAAGCATACAGCCAGCTCCTGCTGCACCGTGGGGCCTGGTTGCCCGGCCAAGGGCGGAAGGTCAAGGAGAGCATGTATCCAGGCAGGGGTGTGCACGTCCGTGGAGGCTATAAAGCCTGCCCACGTAAGGAAAGAATGGCAGGGGGAAGGGGCGGCAGAGATGGCTCAGCCGTTAAGAACACTGACTGCTCTTGCAGAGGGCCCTGATCTGGTTCCCGGCACCGACATGGCGGCTAACAACCACTCATAACTCCAGTTCTAGGGGAATCTGGCGCCCTCTTGACCTCTGTAGGCACTGCACAGAACGTACACTTAGCCACATGCAAACAATACACTCATACACACAAAATAATATCAAAACTCAGAAAAGGACGGCACCACAGTGTCCGCAGCTGTCACCCATCGGGCTTGGGGCCCATGGAGACCGTGAGCCAAAGGGGCTTCTTGTAACCCCAATTCTGTAGGCAGTCAGAATGCCTTTTTCTTTTTGAAAACCTTAAGGATAAGAGGACGGGGTGCCGATAGGGTTCCACTCAAACCCCTCCGGCCCGCAGGTGGGAGGAGAAGAAGGCCCGGGCGGCGGCCCCTGAGTCGACCTCCCGCTCCGAGCAAGTGCTGCAGCTGCAGCGCAGGATCGAGGAGAGGGCGGCCGAGCGCCGCAGGCAGGCCGCGAAGCTGCAGGGCACCCTGCCACGAGCCGCGCGTCCCGCGTCCAAGGTGAGCGCCGAGCTCCGGGCTGGGAAGGAGGAAAGGGAGTGGACGCGAGGGCAAGGAGGTAGGGGCGCGGCCTGTCCGGGGAGGGGCGCGGGGCGGGGGAGGAAGACGGGCCCAGCCAACTCGCGGCTGTCTGCAGGCGCAGGTGGAGGCGCAGCACTGGCTGGAGCTGGAGCAGAGCCGCGAGCGCAAGCTGCAGGCGCAGCGCAGGGAGAACCGCACCTGCCAGGCGGGCCGCAGCCTGAAGGCCACCTGAGCCAGCGAGCAGCCGCGCCCCAGGCCCCTGCCCTCTGCCCAACTCCTGTCGTCCGCCCCTCCCCCATGCCCCCTCCTCCCCTTGGCCTCCTCCTCCTTCCCTCTGTCCCCTTCCTCGCTAGCTGATGCCTCCAAGCCTCTCAGCTCCAGCCAGCCCCAGGATGGGCGCCCTGGAAAAGAAGAGGTGCTGGGTGTGGCATGCGCACTCGAGAAACGCTAAGTGATATCCGCTCTTCCTCTGGAACCCACTTGGCGTCCTACGTT
Organism: Eospalax fontanierii; assembly: GCA_035773235.1. Lineage (NCBI taxonomy): Eukaryota > Metazoa > Chordata > Mammalia > Rodentia > Spalacidae > Eospalax > Eospalax fontanierii. The sequence continues at coordinate 84,444,387 of CM069533.1, read as the reverse complement.
ATTACGAAATCCAGACTTTCCCAGTCCCAGCAAGGCTTTTCCTAGGGTGGGGGGTGCCCCGTCGCACTCAATTGGGAGCCCACCTCGGCGGGGGATTGGGCGTGATGCTAGCTTCTGATCGTCAGTTATGGACTGGTCCTTCCCACGTGTGTGAGGGCACCTGGGCTCCAGGAGGTGAACCTCGCTCTCACAGGTAGGCAGCTAAATCTGGGTGACTTTCACCGCCCCACAACAGCCGGAGAAAGCCTGAATCCAACACCAGCTGAACAGGGCGAAGTACTGGGGAAATCAGACGTGTTCTAAAGCCTCTGGACTCAGTCCCGTGCCGTTTGTGGAATGGATGCTTGCTGGTAAAACTTAGCCTAGGAATAAGGCTGCCTAGGATGTGTGTCCAGTAGGGAGAGGATGGCATCAAGTCGGGGGTGGGGGCAGAGAGGAGAGACTGATAGATGGGTAAATATTCTGCAGGACACCGACCCTACCCCATATCAACTCGGACCTTCAGAGAAGATGGTCCCTCAGTTGAGAAGGCTGCACCCAGGGTATTTTCAGACCAAAAAGGCATCTTAGCAGTGACAAGAACAGACTCCGTGATCATAGTCCTCCTCTATTATTCAGAATTGTAACAATTCCACAAGTCTTTCCTATAACTGGGGGGCATGGTAAGGATCCCCATTTCCCTCTTGAACTAGGGTTAGGGACAGATTCAGTTCCACTTACGGAAATAAAAATAGCATTTCTTAAATCTTGGGTGATTCAACTCATTCAACTGGAGGGAAATGTGTTGGTGACTGGTCCAAAGAGAATCCTTCAAGAACCCCAAGGGCTTCAAACCATTCTCCATAAGCTCCTACAGCTCACAAGCCAAAGCCAGGGTGAGCTTCAATGGACATAGGAACTGTAACCAGGCCCCAGGGGTTCCAGCTTCAATAGGGAAGATGTGTCACTAACTAGGTTGAATGATCCCGCTGATGGGGGGGTGGGGGAGTCTGCACAGCTACCTGAGCAAACACAGGGGGTTGGGGGGTGCACTGCCCTTCACTTTTTAGGATACCCTATGGGTAGCCCAACAAATTGTGGGTGCCACTGGCAACAGTGCTGGTTGGCAGTCAGCAAGGTCCCTTCCCTGTCTTGTCCTCCTGAACTGAGCAGGCAATTCAGGAGCACTTGGATGCTTGCTCTACATGAACCTGAGTGGGAGAGCAGGCCTGAGACTACTAGAGTTGTGGCAAATGGATGCTCTGTGTGGTGATCTATGGTCAATGTACACTATCAGTATTCATTGCCTTGTAGCATTACTATACTGAAGTCAAGAGGTGGAGTCTTACAAGGAGGGATTCTGTAATCCCAGCACTGGGAGGAGGAGGCTGGAAAGATCAAGGACTGAGGCTAATCTGGCTACGTACAGCAATACACATTAAAAAAAAGAAAAAAGAAAAGGGGGCAGCAGGATGGCTCAGTGAGGTAAGGCACTTGTCCAACAAGCATAGAGACCGGAGTTAGATCCCCAGAACACACGTAAATGTGGAAGGAGAGAACCAACTCCACAAAATTGTCCTCTGACCTCCACACATTCTCCCATTTAAAAAAGACGAGTTTATCCCTGCAGCCTCTTCTCCATGTCTAGCTCTACTGAAACTTTCTTTGGCCAGTACCACACAGAAGTGGCAGTGTGCCAGTCAGGCCTCTTGTGGCCTTGCAGGTCCTATGTGTTCTCTTGGAAGCCTGCCTGACTCCATGTGAACATGGTCAGGGCAGCCTGTTGGGATGACACCATGTACAGGAGAGCCAGTTGTCCCTGAGGGGCCATCCTATAACCAGCAGACTCCAGCCACAACCGGAGTCTTGCCCCTCTTGTAGATTCGTGAACACTAAACACATGCTATTTAAGGCATGGAGATTTGGGATGGTTTGTTTGAAAGTAAAAAGATAAGTGACATACCCACCAGTCAGAGCCTTCATACTGGGAACCCCTGCCTCCTTCTCCCTAGATGATCTTAAAAGCGGCTGGCCAGCCCAAGGGCTGTGATTGCTCTTTCTGGAACTTTCTTGACTATACCTGCTCAGGAGTTGATCTGTATACAGTCCAAAAGACCCTCCTTAACAAGAACATCCTAGTCACAGAGTACGTTCTGTAGCTGGTGTGATACCCAGGGACACTGCATTTACCTAGTTCCCACGTGTGCGTCTACAGGAGCACTGATGTGCCAGTCTGCCTTCCAAGATAGGGATGTTAGGTCTGAGGGAGGCATTATTTGTGAAGGAACAGGTTGGTTGTCAACTAAGGTTCGGAGGAGACTTAATTTCTGAGCATTAAAGTGGTATTTGTGCTAATTGTTTCACTACCACAGATTCTGTGCAATAAATTTACAAATAGAGCCAGGTGTAGTGGCTCACATCTGGAATCTCAGCATTTTCAAGGTTGAATTCAAGGAAAGCCTGGGCTACATGCTGAGTTCCAGGCCAGCCTGAATTATAGAGACCCTGTCTTAAGAAAAACAAAAGCTAGAGAGATGGTTCAGCATCTAAGAACACTGGATACTCTTGTAGAGGACTTGGGTTTGGTTCCCTACACCCATCTGGCAGCTGACAACCATCAGTAACTCTAGTTCCATGGGATCCAATGCCCTCTTCTGGTCTCACAGGCATCACTCAGCATAGGTGTGCTTATATACATGCAGGCAAGACACTTTGTACACATATAATAAAAATAAAGCCAGGCATGATGGAGAACACCCTTAATACCAGCACTCAGGAGGCAGAGGCAGGCAGATCTCTAAGAGATCGAGGCCAGCTTAGTTTACACAGAGTTCCATGCCAGCTGAGGCTACAAGGAGACCCTGTCTCAAAAATAAAAAACCAAACAAAATAAAATCACACACCAAACAAACCAACAAAAAACCCAACTGGTAAAGGTGCTTGCCATCAAGCTTGATGATCAGAGTTTGATCCCCAGGAGCCATATGATGGAAAGAACCAGCTCATACAAGTTGTCCTCTGACCTCCACATGTGAGCTGTGGTACACACAATAAATAAAAAATTTTAAATATGTAAAATTGAAAGTATCCCCAGGGTTCAGAAAGCTGAGTCATGAGATCTCAAGTTAAGAGGCCAGTCTGGTCAACAAAGCAAGAACTTGTTTCAAAAAACAATTACAAGGTTCATGGAACCGGCAGAACAGGGAGTAGAGACAATACTAATGTATCTCTCAACTCTCACCAGTGAAGCTTCCTCATGCAACAGAGTATGACGCACACAGAGGACAAAGTGGTCACAGTGTAGAGAATAAGACTGTAGAGAACGAGTCCCTGGAAAGGACTCCTATATTAAACCTCACCCACTCATAGCTCAGGAACCAATGTGAAAGGAGGTGGAAAGACTCTAAGAGCCAGGGCTGGTGCATATTCATAAGAAAAGTCTTTCAGGCTTCAGGAAACTTGCTTATGTGAACTTACAGCAATGCTGTCAGCATGCACAAGACCCATGCAAACTCAACCAGAAAAAAACCAGCATAGAACTTGGGAAATGGGCAGTAGGCCCCGACCTTGGGCACGGTTCTTACATACATGCAGGCGAAACACTGATATACATATTTTTTTTAATTAAAAAAGGCTACAAATAGGAAATCCTAGCTTTTCCTTAGGCTAGAAGGGAAAATTACTAATCTTACTGCATTTATGGATCTGGTCAGTTTAGCTGGGATTTTGATTAGACATGATCTGCTTATGAACTGAAATTTCCTTAAACATTTCAAATTGTATGTATACATGTAGAATTTAATTTTTTCAGTTCTCTACCTTAGTATTTTTCACATGAAAAGCCCACATTTTGCTTAAATTTGTAAGTTCTCTTTATTCCAGTTATAGCATTTGGAAAAGACTCAAAAATCACCCCAACACACATTTTACACTAGAGTCAGATGTATCTATAGACACACTTTACCATGACAAGTACCCTTATAATTCCATAAAATAGCAGCTCTTGTAACAGCACAAGCACTAATACTCCAGTTTTGATCTGCTCTGTCATTCCCATAAGTGAATCAGCCTTCTGGATTTCTTTAATCGCTGTGACAAAACACTCTGACCAATACCAACTCAGGAAGGAAAAGGTTTATTTTGCTTACATCTCCTGGGTTACACAGTTCATCAGGGAGCCCAAGATAGGAACTCAGAGCAGGAGCCTGGAGGCAGGAGCTTAAGTTTACTGGCTTGCTCCCCTGGCCCATGCTCAGCCTGCTTTTTTATACAACAGACAACAATCTGCCCAGGGGTGGCACTGCCCACAGTTGCCTAGGCCTCCCACAGCACTCATCAATCAAGAAAATACCCCACAGACATGGCCACAGGCCAGCCCAATGCAGGCAGTCGTTCAATTGGGGCTCCCTCAATCCAGTTGCGTCTAGCTGACATTAAAGCCATCCAGCACACGGGTTAAAGACCCTCTCTCAGGAACCAATTCAACCACAATTGGGGACACCTATGCCTAAATTATCTATTTATCTATCTGTCATTTTCTATTTGCTAAACATATGACCAAATCAATCTATCTTCTATCATGTGTCATTTTCTACTTGCTAAACACATGCCCAAATCAATTTATTTATTTACCAATCAATCATCAATCATTGTCTAGTTGCTAAACCCATCAATCAATCTTCTATCAGTCATTGTCTAGCTGCCAAACCCATCAATCAATCAATCATCTCTCAGCCATCGTCTAGTTGCTAAACCCATCAATCAATCAATCAATCAATCAATCATCTAACAGTCAGTCATTGTCTAGTTGCTAAATCACTACCCAAATTCAGTCAAAGACAGTCATTCCAGAAAACCGTCACGGATTTTCGGGTCCCAAGGCTTGGCGCCCGTGTTCTCCGATAGCGCACTCTGGAGCCCTCAGAGTAGCTTGACGTCCTCTCCGGAGAGCGCAGGACGTGGGGTCGCTCTCCTTTCACAGCTCCACTCCTGCACAGTGCCCTTCCCGTCCCCCGCCTCTGCCCCCGACCCCGGGCAGCTGGCCTACAGCTTCCGGCCATCTGTCCCCTCTCCTGGCTCCGCACACGCCGCCTTCTCCCTTCCTTTCCCTAGCCCGGACCGCAGACTCCGGGGCTCCTGCTGGGGGGGGGGGGCCCGTGTGAGGCGTCCGTGCGACATGCCCACCCAGGGCCCTGCTTTTGGTTTCCGGCCGATCAGAGGAGAGTCAGGATCTCCCCGAGGTAGGCCTCATCCATGGTCGGGAAAACGGAGAAGGGCACCGTATGGCCGACAGAAGTAGCACGCGTTAGCCACGCGGCCCGCAACTCGGAGCAAAGCCACCAACCACGGCTACCGCGGGCCACCGCTAACTTCTCCCGGGGTCCCAGAGACAGCGCGGTCGAGTTCTCGCGAGAGGAGCGCGGCTGGCGGAACTCTCGCGGGAAGTGGACGCTCGGGCGCGCGGCGTGGGCGGGACCGGAAGGAGACCCATTTCAAAGCGGTAATAGAAGGTTTTCTTACCCAATAGACTTGAAAATCAGCCCCTTAAACCGGTAGCGCACGGGCACCGGGGAGGGAGTAAGAGAGGCGCGGGCCAATGGGGGTGGTGCAGGGCGGACCAATGCCGACCGAGCGGAAGTGGGCGCTGTGAAGCGGCAGCGTCGGGCTTGAGCGAGTCTCCTTAGCTGCTGGCGGAGGTGCGTCCTTGCTCGAGCGCATCGGCGGCGGCGCCGCTGGCGCCGGCGGGAGGAGCGGACTCCTGGTGAGGTCGGGGATGGCGAGGAGGGCGCGGGCGGGCTCCAGGGGTCTCGGCGCCCTCGTGGCGCGGCCGAGCCCCGGGCTCGGGCCCAATCTCCGCTCGCGGCTCGGCTGTGCGCACGGCTATCCGAGGCAGGCGTGGCGGGCGTCGGAAGTCGGGAGGCCGCCATCCTGGCGCGACTGTGTCTCTGGCGGCCTAGGCCCCTGTGTCTCTTTGTGAACTAGCAGGGGAAACTGAGGCTTCGAGAGGGAGGGACGCCCCCAAGGTCACTGGCTCCGCCGGGCGCACCTCGGGCGGAGACCCGAGCCAGGTTTCTGTTTCCCGCGGACGTCGCCTTTGTGTCGGCGCCGCCGCCCCGCCTTCGTGGGGCCTGTGAGGGTGCTGAGCCCCGGCCGCGTGGCGGGGTCTCAGCTGTGGAGGGGGGCGTCTTAGCCGCGAGGGGGCGGAGGGCGCATGCGGGCCTGGGCCCTGGGACCGAGCGGGGGCTGAGCTTCCGGGAGCGCTCAGGCATAGTCCCAGGCCCGCCGGTTTCAGGAAGACGACTGAGATCTTTGGGTCGGAGGCGGTTTCCGGGAAGGTCGTTGTCGGCCCGTGACCCAAGGAGGGGGACGCGGAGAGGAGGGGATGGGGGAGGGGAGGTAGAGGGGGTAGCCGGCGGCCGGTGGCTTTCCGGGGCGTTTCTGCTTTTGTCTGTGCGGCTGCGCCTCTGCTCGGCTTTGGCACCGAGGTCTAGAGCTGGACCAAGTGCTCTGTTCTGCAGTTTGGTGCTCAGTGCAGGCTGCCGTAATGATTGGGGAGACTGAGGCCGTAAAGACCGAATCTCCCCAGCCGGCTGGTGGGTGGTAACCCTAAGAAGAGCCCCCCGCCCCACGCTTTGCTTTGTTCTGGGAGCAGAGACACTTCGTTCAGGTTTAACTGCTCAGGTTTCCTTGTGAGCCGGAGAAGAGGCGTTGAGTGGAAAGATGTCTTGCCGGCTTTTGTGTTGCTTAAATGTGAGCTTCACTCTCATTCAAAAAGCCTGCTTTAACATAGCTTTTTTTTACCACCTTCCTAAGGTACCGCCATTGTGAGCATTTGCAGACCGTGTTTTCCTTAACATCCTCCATGTTAAAATTTAAGTACCATATGCATGTTTGTGCTTTGTACGTGAATGAGTAGGATTGTTTTTGCAAGTTTTAGTATTACTTTGAGGTCCTCTGTGTGCCAGGTTTCTGTTTGGGGTATGCCAGTGTACCAAGGGGTATGCCAGTGTACCAAGTAGGCTTGATACTTCCCTTTCTGGAATTGAGTGACGGGAGGAAATGAAAGTTCAAAGGTAGGTGATGAAGTGGGGCAAGAGATAGGACTGGCAAATTGAGGTCATAGGGTGCCCCTGCCTTAAGGAGTTTGAATTTATTTATACAAATGAAATTGACCGTTGTTGACAGCTTTAAGCTGCGAAGTAACACAATGAAGAGTTGTATTTTTAGAAAAATCTCTTTTGAGATGCAAGTATCAGAAAGGTGTGCATGACTAGCAGTCTTGGATCCAGGCATAGTGCTAGTTCCTCTAAGATCAGCTACCTTGGTATGCTGAGAGGATTGCTTGAGTTAGGGAGGTCAAAGCCAGTTTGGACAGCACAGCAAAAATTTGTCAGAGGAAAAAAATAAAAAAGGATTGGGGGAGGGGCACTCACGGTCCTAAGACCAGCTAAGAAGAAAGAGAAGATAGTTTGAATCAGATAGTGACTGGGAATAGAATTTGGTGCGGACCAATTGTCTTGGCAATTCTTTACTAGCTCTTAGTGTCTGTTAGCAAAGTCACATGGCCAGTAGTTTGTACCTCCACATATTCTGGGTTTGGGGAGATGCAAATCACAACAATACACACCATGATTTGTTCCTGTGGAAATGTCACCACTGTCGTTTTGAAATGATATCTTTCATTATTCCTAAATTTGCATATTAATTTTTTTCCTCTTTAAAACTGAGGAGTCCACTATAAATACCACTATTTTCAAGAGTGCCTGTAATTCTGGCACTTAGGTGGGGGCAGGAGGATTGGGGAATGTAAGGTCATCTTTAGCTCCATACTGAGTTTGCCATGCTAGGCAAGTGCTCTACCACTGAGCTATATACTCAGTCCTTTTAACGTTTATTTTTATTGTGTGTATATGGTATGTGGGTCTGGCAAAGACACATGCCCTGCTGTGCAGGTTGGTGGCTTGTACAGCAAGTGCTTTACCTGATGAGCTGTCTCACTGATCCTGCTTCTTTTTTGAGACAGTGTCTCCCTAAGTTACCTAGGCTGCCCTTGAACTCACTCTACAGTCCAAATAGGACTTGTATTTGACATTTCTCCTGCCTCAGCCTCTAAAAGGTTCAGTAATAGTACGTTCAGTAATAGAACGTTTGCTGAGGTGTCAGGTTCAACCCCTCATGCTACGAAACATCATGTTGCCATTTCCTCCAGTTGTTTAATGAACCTGATAATTTGATTTCCATTGCCCTGGAAAAAAAAATCCTTATCTGTTTTGCTAGGGGTGCTAAAGGCAGTGGACTCCTTGGAAGGTGGAGAAGGGTCCCCAGAGCATGCTGGCTAGCAGGACCAGCCATATCTCAGAGCTCTGAATTTGATTGCAAGACCTTGGCTCAAAGAATGAGGTGGAAGAACTGTCAAGGTTGATTCTGGACATTAACCTTGGGCTTCTACTTTATATATATATATATATATATATATATATATATATATATATATATATATACACACACATACATAACATGCACATGCAACACGCAAATCAGAAAAGGGCTGAGGGGTACTGGGGAGATTGAGGGAAATACATATAACCTCTAACTGGCCTTGAAGTACCGACAATTGCCTGAAATGGGGCAGAAATGGCAGGGCCCTTGACATATGTCAAATTATAGCACTGAGGGCTGGCAACATGACTCGGTGGCAAAAAGTAGTACTGGCTGTATAAATAAGGCTGGCAAGAACTCACATCAAGGTGCGAGGAAAAACCAACTCAACAAAGTTTCTTCTGAGTGACAGGGAAGAGCCTAGGATGGGTGACTGACTTCCAGGGTACCTGGAATAAAACAGTCCTACTTAAAATGCTTGTTTGCAAACATGTTCGTTCCAGTGGGGTTGATAGAATAGGGAACAAGGCAACTCAGTAGTTAAGAACACTTGATGCTCTGCAGGTCAAAACTTTCTGTAACTCCAGCTCCAGATGTGCATTGCCTCTCTGGCCACTGTTAGCACCTGCAGTATTGTGACAAACACATATAGACACCCACACATGAATATAAACATTAAAATTTTTTTTTAAATTTTGTGTTACGTATGCCTTCATGTGTATAAGTGCACCGTTGTTGTACAGTGCTGAGGAGGACAGAAAAGGACATCAGATCCCCTGGAACTGCACATGGGTGCTGGGATTTGAATTCGTATCTTCTGCAGGAACACTAAGTGCTCTTAACCTGAGCTCTCTCTCTCTCTCTCTCTCCAGCCCCTGATAAAGATTTTCTAAAAAGTGACAGTTTGCCGAATAGGCTGCATCTGTGAGAAATAACAGAGAAATTCAGAAAACTGGCCAATTTGGTGAATGTTAGGTCTGTAATTCCTTGTTTTTCTCATAAATCCTATGGAATTTAGTATGGTGAGGTGATTTTTGTAAGGAAACATTTCTGTAACTGCAAATGAAGCTGGACAGGTAAAGGGCAGGTTAAGGAGAGGAGGCTGGCTGTGTTGTGAAGTATATTATAGTGTGACAGTGAGACCAGGGAGATCAATAGTAGGCAGTCTACTGAGACTGTAAACTGCCTGTTGAGACTGAAGGCAACTTGAAGCCTAATCTCCCTACTTCCAGGAAAGAACCAATTAAACTGTTGGATAGCAAAGCCTATGCATTTTCTGGCTTTTATTTCATGGTTTTCTATCATTACAAAACTGCCACAGACACAGTGGAAAGAAATTAGGTTCTTTCTTTCCCATTTGATCAAACTCTAAAATCCCTTTTCCTTTACTAAAACCTATTTAAAAGTTTAATGTGGCTGAGACTGGCTTTGAACACCTTTCTAATCCTACTAACTGTTCCTCACCCTGTAATGGAACCTGGTGACTTTTAGTTACCTTATGAAGGTTAACTAACTTGAACCAATTTAATGGTCTCCATTTTTCTGCCTTTTTTAGAGCATTGCTTTTGTAGCAGTGCTTGTTTTTTTTTTTTTTTTCCCCTGGGGCCCAACAACCATTGATCATGTTTCTTCATTGGAGGAGGCATTGAGGAGAGTCTACAATGTGGGTCTTTTGCTGCAACTCATAAGCTGGGTGCTGCATTTCACTGTCAGATATTTTACCTTTTCATTAGCCGGCCTGTAGATGAAATCAGAATAAGACTGGAAGGGAAGGCTGACGTGAAGAGCCCTGGGGCAGTGCTCTGTTAGAGCCCCTCTATTATACATGTGAAGGGTTTGTACTGTAGAGCCTTGCTCAGCTGCTCTCTGCTGGTACAGGTCAGAGAATCAGATTTGGAGTTGTTAAGGTGACTCTGCTAGTTAAGGTACTTGGTGCCAAGCCTGGGGACTGAGTTAGATCCCTAGAATTCACATGGTGGAAGAAGAAAAACTGACTCCTGAAAGTCCTGACTTTATGTGTGGTGTTTGGAGATGCACACAAAATAAATTGTAAAAGAATCATATTTGAAAGCTTCTAGGCTCCCCTTCTTCCCACTTCCCACATTTCCCACCACTCCACCTGACCTCTGGTTCAGGATACACTGGTAACAGCTAAACTTCTAGCTGACTCCCACTGGCTGGTTTCATGCTGGGATGCTTTGGAGCAACTGACATGCCTGCTTTGGCTTTATGGTCTTACAGTGAAATGACCTTGAGCCCTGAGGCCTTAGTATCTGAGGGATTTACCCAGTTGTCTTTGTCTTTTTTTCCCTTTAGGAAGGGTAGATCCTAATCTGTAACCCTTCATCTTGGCTCCCAGATTTTCATGTGTAGAAGGCCCTCAGAGCCCAGGCTACCTTGACTGGAAAATGGTTTTGGTGCTCTTTTCATGCTTCTTTGTTAACTGATGGTGCCTTCACAGGCCCTAAGGCAAATTCAGGAAAGTCCTAGTTACTTGGCAGATGATCATGCCTCATTCCTCTCCAAGCATAGTATGCCATTTGGTGATTCTAGCCTTACAAAACACTCAGGGAAGACCAGTGTGCACTGCGGTTGAGCCATTTTTTTAAGCAAAGTATGAGGGCTGTCTCAGCATTACCCTGAGCCCACTTTTTACAGCCTCCTTTAGATAGAAGCAATTGATGAGCGATGTCTTTTTTTTTTTTAAAGAATGATCTCATGTAGCCCAGGCTGGTCTCAAGATTTGCTGTGTAGCTAAGGAGAACTAGTTTTCAGCTTCTAGTTCTCAAATGCTAGGGTTATAGGCATGTGCTGCTGTGCTCAGTGATTAGCTAGATCTTGCTCTTTTCTGTAAAGCCTTGCTTTCTAGTTCTAGCTGCTCTTAGGGTTGAGGTTTGCTTAGGAGCACTCTTGCTTTTCTGACATGATGTTTATTACTCAATCTATTAGCCATTCTTCTAGTAACCATATTGCTCCATGGTCAGTTGTTTTGTTTGGTTTTAACTTTGGGTCAGCACTAGAGTGTGCACTTGATACCTAGTTTCTGTGTCTATGAATTGAGTTGAAGTAGTGTGTAGAGAAGGCTGTCTACTGAACGTGGAAACTTTTTCCTTGTAATTTTTTTCATCTGTAGTGTACTGCTTAATGACTTTATAGCATTTGCATTGTGTTAAGTATTACAGGTAATCTGGACATGATTTAAAGTATTTGGAGAGGGGACCAGTGAGGTGGCTCACTGGGTAAAGGTGCTTGCTGCCAGCCCTCTGTTGAGTTTGATTCCTGAGACTCAATACTCTACCCTCTGGCCTGCACATGCACGCGCGTGTGCGCGCACACACACACACAACTACATGAAAGTTCTAAAAAGAAAAGCCAGGGGCTAGAGAGATGGCTCAGTGAAATCACTGGCTGCTCTGGCAGAGGATCTGTGTTCCCAACACACATGTGGCGGCTAACAACTGCCAATAACTCCAGTTCCAGGGGATCTGATGCCCTCTTATGGCCTCTGCAGGCATTCTACATCACAAGTGCACTTACATGCAGACAAAACACTCATACATAAAGAAATTTGTTTTTAAACCGTATAAAATAATAAGGAAAGATGTGCGTAGGTTATACAAAAATTTTGCCATTTTATTTAAGTAACTTGGGCATGGGTAGATTCTGGAATCTGCAGAGTGTCCCAGAATCAACCTACAGTTTGTGAGGGAACAGTACTTCTATCAGGCTAGGCTATACTTGGTTACAGAATTAATCAACTGGTAGAACTGCCTCTGGGGTGCTAGGAACCACATGGGGCACATTGATTCTTATTATGCATAGAATAACAGCAAGGAACTTGCTTTTCTCACATAAAAGACAAAAGGTACCCATGCCAAATGTTTGTTCATGGGCATAGGGTGATCATATATGGCTAGCCACATAATTGTTGACCCATGTAATATTACCAAGCAAGAGCCTCATTTTCCCTTAACACTAAGATGTAGTTATTACTGTGCCTGTGCCATCAGAGTTGTAAGATGAAAGTTACTGGTAATGGTGTATGTTTTGGTATGGGGCTGGGTATTAGACCCAGAGCCTAACTCATAATCTAGGTAAGTACTTTACCATTAAACCCAGGCCCCCTTTTATTATTATTTTTAGACACAGTCTCCATAACTTATCCAGGCTTGCCTTGAACTCATTCCATAGCCTATGCAGGCCTTTCCATCCTTCTGCTGCTGTAGCAGGCCTTCCCTTCCCATTCCACTAGGGATTGAACCTAAGGATCTCATGAGCTAGGAAGATATATTTTACGTTGAGCTACATCCCCAGCTCCCACGATGTAGCCTGAGCTGATCTCAAACATAATTTCTGCCTCTGCCTACTGAGTACCTTGAATCCCACCATAGGCTGCTATTGGCAGATTTTAAAGTTCATGCCTAGTGCCAAAGAGGGCAGGTTGTACTAGGCACTGACCATTGCCAGTAGCATATTTTGACCTTTTTTCACAAAAAATAATTGGCTAGTACAAAACAGCAGTCTTCAGTATTCATTATTAACCTGTAATCCTATTTTTGAAGTTCCATCTAGGGGCCTGGGGATATAGCTAAGGTAGAGGTTAGTGTGCAAGTGACCCAGAGTTAGGTCTCCAGCATGAATGAATGAATGAATAATAAAAATGGGAGGAGTCTCGAGCTTCCACCTGGAAGAGGATTATAATTTTATAAAACAGGTGACAAGCTAGGCAATCAGATCCAGCAGTGCCCAGTCAGTCACTGATGATTTGTGCATTTCCTTGGTGGAATTCTGTTTGTTTTGTTTTTTTTTTTTTCTTCTCTTTACCCTGTTAGCATAAACAGTTTACCCTGGTAAGCTTGTCAACTCACAGGAGACTAATGAAGCCCCCCCCCCCCAATAGCTATTTGAGTCTATAGTGAGAACTGACACAGTAGGTGCCCTTTTGTGCTCCTGGGAAAAAGCACAAGCAGCCCCATGAGGGTCAGGCTGTTATGGATCGAACCAGAGCCAAGGAAGTTGGGTGGGTTCTTCCTGTTTTTGTTTGAGGCAGGGTCTAATATGTAGCCCTGACTGACCTTTTTATGTTTTGTTTGTTTGTATATTTGTTGGCCATTTGAGACAGCCAGATCTGAAGTTTCCTTTGCAGACTAAACTGGCCTCGTCAGTCTTTGATGATTAGTGAATAATTGTCCAGGCCTGCTTTGGGTCTGGCCTAGATGAAGAGCTTCCCATAATATTTCTTTGAACCTTATTATTTCTGTTGTACCTTTTCTGCTGATTTGGGAACATGATGATAAGTCAGTGGTGGAAATCAATGCCAGACGAAAACTCTAGCCACCATGTTCGTTGAACTCTTGTGACTCTTGTGACATATACATGTGATTATATATGTCACATTTCTACTAGAGTTGGTGGTGGATGGTGGCTTGGCTTTGACATTAAGTGTCCATAACAGTTTTATTGGGGGGGAAAAAAATAGGGGCTGGATAGATGGCTCAGGAGAGGAGTGGTATGCTGCTCTTCCAGAGGACAATCACCTTAACTCTGCCTCTGGGCATCTGATGACCTCTGCTGATTGCCTCGGGTACTTACACTACACATGTGTGCATACATTCAAACTGATAAGCATAAAGATAAAACAAATCTTTTAAAAATAAGTTGAACATGGTGACACATAACTTTAATCCCAACACTCAGGAGACAGAGGCAGGGAGATTTCTGAATTCTGTAGCCAGCTTGGCCTGAATAGTAAGACTGTATAAATAAGTAAACAAATAAAATGAAAAATGTGTGAAAACATAGAGGCCCCTAAATTTTTTCAGTTCTGCCACCTGTCCTCAGATCTCCCATACATGTTCATACTCAGTACTTCTCTGGCACATCCTTCTTCCTCTGCTCACCTCCACCCAGCTAACTTATTTTCAGTGCTTACAATTTGTGTATGTGTACACAGACTGGTCAGAGGACAGCTGTCATTTCTCTCCTTCCACCATGTGGGTTCTGGGGATCAAACCCAGAAGCTTGGCAGCAAGTGCTTTTACCCACTGAGCCATCATAATGACTGTTCCTAGCTTTTAAAGTTTGCTTTTACAGAAGACTCTTCTTTAAAAAACAAAACAAAACCTGTCTTCATTCCTAATTTCTCAGACATTCTGAAATCTGTTCCATGTCCTCCTGGTTCTCTTCAGTTTTCCAGGGACATCATTTAACCTAAATTTCTCATATCCACTATTTACAACATGATGGGGTGTTTGTTTCTTTCTGCTTTTATTTTCCTCTTTAATTTGCTTACTTATGTCTTGTTGGTTTTGTTTTTGTTTTTTGTTAGTGGCTTACTATATAGTCCAGTTCTCGGTCCTCTTGCTTCAAATTCTGGGATTATATACCACAGAGCTAAATGCCCTGGTGTGAATGTTTCTCACTCATCCTTACAGCATGCCTGACCTCTGACTTGGTGGTCTTTCCTGGCTGTAATGAGTAACTATTCTACCCCGTCTTTTTTTTAAAATGCATTTATTATTTTTATGTGCATGAGTGTATTCCCTGCATGCATGTGAGTGAAGCTGTGTCATGCAATGCCTGTGGAGGTCAGAAGAGGATATCAGATTCCCCTGGAACTGAAGTTAATGGACAGTTGTTAGCTGCAGTCTGGGTGCTGGGAATTGAACCCAGGTCCTCTATAAAAGCAACCAGTGCTCTTAAACATTGAGCTGTCTTTCCAGCCCCTGGTGGAGATTTTTAATTAGAGTCCTCTTGCTTTCACGGCCAGCATTCTAACCCACTGAGCCATTTCCCTAGCCTCTTGTAAAGATATTTTTGTTCTGAATTCCAAGATCACTATTGTGGTAGATAACTGCAGAGGGAGAAAAGCATCTCATAGATGTGTGCTTATGCTTAAGGTACTTCTAAAAATAGAAGCATAAGTGTGCATCAGAATTCAGCAATTGGTAGATCTAGGGCTATCCTGTGGTCTGTTTGGAAACTTCTAGAAGATGGCTTTTATCTCCTCAGTCCCCTCATATCCTTGGAAAGGGTAGAAGTGAAAGCAGAGGCTTATGGCCTTTCTTGAGTTAGGAAACTCTGTTCCCTTTTCTGGTTGCTGAGGCACTGGTGTGGTCCAGTTCCCCTGGTGTTACTATAGTACATTTGCTAGGTTTGAAGTAGCCAGGAGGAGGTTAGGAAGGGATAACAGTAGATAAATCAATGGTGAGTAAATGAAACCTTGGATTCAAACCCCAGCACCAAAAAGGAGGGTAAGAAAATGGCATACTATTGGATTGTAGGCTTGAGAAACACATAGACCTGTATCTAAGAATCCTTAACTTCCTAAAATGAACGTGGGATTAAGGAGTCAAATTGCATAAAATGTTTGACAGACAGTCAGGTAAAAAGACTGAGGAAAGACTGCACCAGTTTTGAACTGAACTTCCTTCCCTCTCTCCCGCTGTATGTGTATGAACTTAGTTTTCAACAATGAAAGTGGCCACATTTATCAAGTTGGTATTAACATTTATCAAATTGGTATTTTTGTTTTTCAGAACTTGGAAATACTGGACATCTAGCTGGCTCCAAATTCTTTGTAAGCCAAAAGATGAGTATTGAGTGTGCCTGAGAGATTGAGAACATTCTACTTCCCAGAAAACCTTGGTGTAGATCACTTCCTTTCCTGTGGATTGAAGGCAGAAGGCACAATGAGTACAGTAAGTTTTATCAGTTTAAAATTTTTGTTTTCAAGACTATGTAACTACTTTGTTGCTTGCAGCACATTAAGTACAGAGGACTGTAAGCCAGGTATGGTCGCATGGGCCTCTAATTCCAGTTGTCAGGAGGCTAAAAGTTGAGGCTAACCTGGGTTTCATAGTAACTGTCTTAAAAATTAACTAAATGAGTAGGGATGGGGATGTAGATATCCCAGCAAAACTGCAGAAAACTGGCATTTGGTGCACACCCATAATTCCAGTACTTGGGAAACAGAGCCAGGAAAATCAGAAGTACCAAGCTCAAGGCCAGTCTCAACCATATACACAGTGAGTTTGGGGAGCCTGCCTTAAATTTTTTTTTTTTGCTTCTAGATAACCTTAGATCCGGAAGGAGTATGTGTAGGGTCTAGATGTCAAGGATGGTGCCTCCCCAGGACAGAAGGCTGAGAAGAATTTTACATTTATCTTTGGAGCAGTTGTTTGTGTGCTAGAAATAGTAAGATGATAAGGCTGGGAAAATGGCTCAGTGGGCAAAGTGCTTGCTATGCCAGCATTAAGACCTAAGTTAACCCTAGCACCCATATAAAAGCTGGGTAGGGTAGCACCCATCTGTAACCCTAGTGCTTGGGGGAGAAGCATGTGGGAACAGGCAGATTCTAGGACATGCTGGTCAGCTAATCTAGCTGAAACAGCAAACTCCCAAGTTTAGTGAAGGACTTGTCTCAAAAAAACGATAGAGTGAAGAATGGTAGAGGAAGACAGTCAGTGTTGGCCTCTGTCCTTGACAAATGCATTAGAATTACTATTTTACATACCTGTGCAATGGCTCAGCAGGTAAAGGCCCTTGGGTACCAAGCCTGATGACCTGAGTTTAATCCTCAGGATCCACATGATGGAAGGACTGAAATGACTCTCAAAAGGTGACCTGACTTCCACTTAAACATCAGGGCACAAGTATGTGTAAAAACACACACAATACATAGATCAATAATGAAATGACAATTTATTTCGTGTGTATGCATATATTGCCTTCATGTATGTAAGTGCACCCACATCCTACAGTGTTCATGGAGAACAGAAGAGGATGTCAGATCCCCTGGAACTGGAATTACTGAGGGTTGTTAGCTGCCGTGTGGGTGCTGGGATTTGAACACAGGTCTTCTACAAGAGTAGTCAGTGCATTTAACCACTGAGACGTCTCACTAGCCCAAAATGACAATTTCTTTAATGGATTAAACTTGCCTGAGGGTTTTATATACTGTGGGACATACAGGATCTTCAGTGGTTTTGGGAGTTGATTGGTATTTTGATTTTATAATAAGCACGGCTAAGAACTTCCCTTGGAAATATATAGGTATGTGATATACATGGCAGGATTATAATTATGAAAGTCAAATCAACTCAAACACCAATTTTTTAAATTAAGCATATTAGTGCAGTATAATCTGAGAATGTGCTAATTTGATAGTCCCATGTTGAAGAATGCTGGTAGGAAGATAACATTTTGGTTTTCTGTAAATTAAACTATTATGTTTCTATATGTACACTACAAAACACTGCAGTACCTAATATTACAATAGTCTAAAATCTAGGCTGAGGTGTGATGGCCAGTATTTGTTAGCATTGGGTGGTGTTGGCAGCATATTCAGTGCATAATGTGTGTAAGTTGTATGTTTGGGCCAAGGCTCTAGTAAAGTCACATGATGGAAAATAAACGAGTCCTATGAGAAATACCTTGATTCATGATCAGTTTGATTTTTAGTTAACTTTTGGTCATCATACGTACAGAAGAACCTTTGCTGCTGCTGCTAAGTATTTTTTCAGCCCACCATACCAGTTATATGACCACATAAGGGGTTGCACCTGTGGGACTATGCAAATCATAGTTGACACTATGTTTTTTGAGATTAATCTCGTGTAGCCCTGACTGCCCTGGAATTTGATATGTAAACTGGGCTGGCCTGGAACTCTGAGAGCTACACCTAATTTTACAGCTCATAGTTTAAGAAGCTATGGTCTTTAAGAAGTTAAGCTGTAGAGAAGAATGCCTGAAGGTCCTTAACCCTTCTTTACTCTTTACTGATAGAGTCAGAGTCTTCTCTTCACAGAAGATCCAAACTCAGAACAAGTGTTTTCTGGAATATACTAAAAGTTGTCAGATATATTAAAAATATCTGGAGGACTAGAGAGATGGTTCAACAGTTAAGAGCACCAGTTGCTGTAGGGGATGATACGGGTTCCATCTCACCACCCTCATGGTGGTTAACAATCTCCTATAACTCCAGTGCCAGGAGATCCAACACTCTGTTCTGGCCTCTGCAGGCATTGCACACATGTGGTACACATTTACATACAGTCAGGCAAATATATATAAAATGAAAATCAATTGGTCTTTCTCTTCCTATTCTCCAATGTGCCACATATGATGGGAGAGGATGCACCTTTGTGCAGGTGGAGGCCAGAAAACAACCAAGTTGAACTCATTCCTTTGACTTCTTCACTCTCCTTGAAATCCTTTCAAATCTGGAGCTAATGCAACTTTCTTTTCCCCTTGATATCCTTAGAGAAATCCTCAAAGAAAGCGGCGTGGTGGAGCAGTAAGTTCTAGGCAAACCCAGAAGCGGACTCGGGAAACAACTTCAACCCCAGAGATTTCTTTGGAAGCTGAACCCATAGAGCTTGTGGAAACTGGTAAGAGTGCCAGGAACCCTGGACTGTTTGTTACAGTGGGAAAGTGTGGTGGTGTAAAGAAATGTGATTTGGACCTAGTTCGTGCCCATCACTGCCAACTACGGGTCCTCACTCAAGTTACATACTCTTAATCCTCTGTTTCTTCCTTTATGGTAGGAGATATTAGTACTTATGGCATGTTAACTCTATAGAGAAGTGCTTGGGACCATGGGTGGCAGGTAGCACCACACAAGAGGAAGTTGTTAGAAACTTGTGCCACTTTCTTTATATAAGACCAGAGTGTGATGGTAGATTTACCTACCCTTCCCAGCCTTCAGCTGCATTAAGCAAAGTTGCCTTCTTTGGTACCTTGGAGCCTTCATGGGTTTTGAAGCAACCACTTGGCTTACCTAACCTTTTACCCTTCTTATAATGTGCAGCAGAGAGGTGAGACTATCCTGGGCCTGCCTTTTTTTGATTGAAATCACATCCCAATATGCTTAACTTTGTGAAGCACTTGGGTTTCCTCTTCAAACTCTTGAAAGAAGGCAAACATATTAATAGCACTACCATTGTTAGAGCTTGGTTTAAGCAGGGGCCAGATTGGATTTTCTTCTGACTACTCAGGAAAGTGTCAAATGGCCTGAATCAAGTCTTTTTGCTCTGCTTTGTTAAAGTTATTTTTATAACTGATGCCTAAGAACTCTAATTTTGAGAGAAGCAGTGGGCTGTGCACATAGCTCAGTAGTAGAGTGTTTTCCTAATGTGCAGGACGTTGGCTTAAACCCTAACACGATAAAGAAAGGAAAAAATAATTAAGGGGCTATACAGTGTGCACACCGAGAATAAGAGCTTTGAGACCATCATAGAACTGAAGAGAAGCAGGTAGTGTGATGGGGTTTCATGGGCCCCCGGGGCAATGTGCATTCTCTGTGTGGTCTCAGCTTCACTTAACAGTATTTCACTTAACAGGCTCTGGGCCTCTATCCCTGAATGTGTGGTATATTTCTTAGTTGTGACACTGAACATGCATGTGATCTCAGTCTCAGGATTCAGAAGGATCTGGCTGCTTCTGGTGTGGCACTGGGTGTACTACAGGCAGTGGTACCTGCTTTACAAGGTGATACATGTACAAACTGCCCTTTGGTGTGCTGTTTTTGTAAGAGTCAGTTGTATCCGCCTAAAGGAATAGCTCATAGATTATGATAAACCAGTCTGTGGCCTATTAAGTAGCAGCCACTCTTTGATAAAGAATGAGAGGCTGTTGTGTAAATTATATTGAATATCTAGACTTTGTTCTGCATTTTATTTCTGGGAAACTTCTTTTTCTATTTTTATTTTTGAGATGTAGCTCTGGCTGGTCTGAACTAGTTATGTTGATCAGGCTGTCCTTCAACTCACAGAGATGATCTTGCCTTTGCCTCCTCAGATGTTGGGATTAAAGGCACATACTACCATGCCCAGTACTAGAAACTTAGTAAAGGCAAATAAAACAAGTTAGAGTATTGTAAACCAAAGCTGTTTATAAAAATTGAACCTTGTACATTTTAAAGCTAATAGTAATCAGAAACAAAAACTCTTATATAGATGGTTTTTGGAGTTTTGTGAATGGAAGAACTCTTCCTTTTCCCATCTGCCAAACATACCATCTCTTAACTGTTTGACCCATATTCTTCCCTCATTCTGTGTTCATGCTCACTCAGCACTGTTGCAGCATGATGGGATTCTAGGAGACTTAATGAATTATACCTTTCCTTGTGTAAATTGGGAGGCACTTGAGAAATAGAGAAAAAAATGTTCTCCCTAATTGATGACATTACTGTGCCTAGGCATGACTGTGATGGAGTGACACCACTAGGTTGGAAGTTTGTCCCCACATACAAAACCCCCAGTATGTCTGTAAAACCATATGCCCAACTCTGCAAAATACTGGAGGGACACTTTTTGGCCATCACTTCTGGAAAAGAGGTTAATCTTGATAATTCTCTTTGTGTCAGGGTTTTATGATTTGATATAACTACACCATGTTTGCAATACCTACCGAGACTAAGGAATGCACGCTTACTTTCCCCCTAATACTTTTTGAAATGTTTTATTTTGAAGCTGGAGATGAAATTGTGGACCTCACCTGTGAATCTTTAGAGCCTGTGGTTGTGGACCTGACTCACAATGACTCTGTTGTGGTAAGCATTTAAGTGAGAGTTGGCTGGTTCTTACTAAATTCTGAAGACTAGGCTACAGGTCAGGGTTAGAAAGATTGTGCCAAGGACGAACATACATTCAGTGACTAGAACCCATTGATGAGAAATGTTTTAAGAAAAGCACCTGTTGTGGATTTATTGGGTGTGGAATAGATCTACTGGAGACTGACCTTCCCCAGTAGGGCCTAAAAGTGGTTTTGGAAATCATAAGGAATCTTAGCTCATTAATAAATGATTCCACAGATGATACTAAAAATGTGATCATGGATTTTCTAATCTGTTTAATTTACTTCACCTGTAAAGTGAGGTAAGCTACCCTATGGTGCTGTATTCTGAGGCTTAAAAGAAGCCTCTGTGTTTGGGTATCTGGCTCCAAATGCAGTATTCAGTTAGTCAGTTTGAGCTTATGCTTCTTGAAGGGAATAGGAATATTGGCTCTGTGCTTCCCTTGGGAAAGGTCACTGTTTCGGCCCTGTCAGTTGCAAATAAACATAACTCCAGGGGAAAGAGGTACCCTGCCTCCACCACTCTGTCTTGACTCCAGGAAAATAGAGCCTGAGAGGTTGTGCTTGTCAAACCCCTGCCTCTGAACACCAGAAGTAAGGCCTAGTCTGGTCAAAGGGATTAGGAAGTTACTTCTGATAGACCTCCATGGTGCAGATTTCTCTGGTGTGTGGGTCCTGGAATCTGGTCCACTCACTGGCCAGCATCCTAAGGACAGGTTTGCCACTCATGAGGATGCCACTTACAATACCTTCTGGTGACGGTATGCCAGGACTGCAGCTTGTGGAGTAGAGGCAGTGCCATATCTTCAGCATGGGTATATGTATAGCAGGTATTACTGAGGACTGTGTAGTAGGGACAGAGGTGCTAGTAATAAAACCTTTCCCTTGCCTCAAAGGTTGGAATTCTGAATGAAGACAGGCTGTCAGAACAGGGACAAACTGTAGACAGTGTTTCTAATTTGCTGAGAATTTTAAGGAGGGTTTCAGAGTCTTAAGAGGAGAAGAAGAGATGGGTGGCCAAGTGTGGCTGTACATGCTTGTGATCTGAGAACTTGCAGGGGAAGGGTCTCTGGCTATTCAGTGAAATTCTGTTGAAAGAAAGAAAAGTTGGGGGGGGTATATAAGGGTAAGATGTGGAGCTGCCTTAGAAGATAGCCTGTTTTGGTTAGAGATCACTACCTTGTCCTGCTGCCATCCCATAAGATCACAGTGAATTTAAGGGACATTGACTCCCACACAGGAACCGGTGACTTCCCTGAAAATGGGCTAGGACTGGACTGGCTGAGATAAGTGGGAATAGCTTTACTTGTTAAGCGGCCAGCTCTAAGGTCTGTGTATACTTTGAATCTTGGAGTTGTATGAAGAGCTTCTCCTTTCTCTCAAGGTAGTAGAAATAGACCCAGTTTATTAAGAAAGGGAGCATTCTATTGAGAGTCAGTGCACCAGTGAGCACAGAGAGGCTTCCACCTAAGTCCTTTCTGGAAGACTCAGCATCTACCAATAGTGTACCTGACCTCCTTTCTGCTGGGTCCTAAGGAGGGAGTTGGGGTTTTGCCTCCACAAAGACAGCGGTTAACTTCTCTTGGGTGATAGATCAACCTAATTTCCCCTTCCACCCCTTTTTCTTGTATGTTGACTAGATGGCTCTTGCTTCCTTTCATCCTTGGCCTAGACTGCTCTGGCACCCCTCAAATCTCATCCCCAGTCCTCGCGAACCTAGTGAAACTTTGTTAGGGCAGCAATAAGTACCTGGGGAGACCCTGAAATGGGAATGTCAAAATTGGGGAACTGCCCTGACAGTGACTAGATGGGCAGTGCAGGAAGTTAGATGAAAGTCTGTCAGTACTGGTGTGGGAGACAGGAGGCTTGAGTTCTTGTTTCACATCTATTGCTGGATTTGTCTAGAGTAATTAACCTTAGGATGGCCTCATCCCAGCCCTGAAAGAATTGTTTTGAGCTGGGTATGGTGGTACACCATACCAGTACTCAGGAGGCAAAGCCAGGCAAGTGTCTTAAGAGACCAGCCTGGTCTACATAGCCAGTTCTCAGCCAGCTGAGGCTACAGAGAGACCCTATCTCAAATATACAAAAACAAAAAAAAATGTTATGGACTTGGTAGTTCCTTTTCTAGTTATTTTCCATTTCTTGTTGATTTTAATGAGCCCAAATACAAGTGTATGACTATAAGTGCATCCGTGTTGTGCAGTGCCCACAGAGATCAGAAGAGGGTGTTGGATCCCCTAGATCTGGAGTTACAGGGGTTAATATTTGCCATGAGTGTCTTGGGAACTGTACTTGGGTCCCCTTTAAGAGCAGCCAGTGCTCTTAAACATTTTTGTTTTATTCCTTAAATTTCAAAAGATGTGTTATTTGGGCTGGGGAGTAAAGCTCAGTAGAAGCCCTGAGTTTGGTCCCCAGCACTTCATAAAACCAGGTGTGGCACAGACCCTGTCCCCCAAAAATGACTTTTTAAAAAGCATTTATTTGTTTTATACCTGTGTGCGTGTACATGTGGCACTGTTTGCGTGTGGAGGTCAGAGGATGAGTGGGGTGGCGATGGTGTCCTGGCTCTTTCCTCCCTGTGAGTGTCATATTCTGCAGCATTGGACGCCTTTGGAACACACTAGCTGCTGCCTGGCAGTACGTATGTTCCTCATTGCTGGCACAGGGTCCAGGTCTAGCCCTGAGTTGGGTGTAGCCCAGAGGTGAGATGAGAGAGTCGGGAGACCCAGTTTCCCACACCATGGTTGCTAAGGAACTAAGGGTGTCCTTTGAGTGTACCTACTCCCTAATCTACCTTGGCCCAGAGTGGTGGGGCCAGTGTTGGTGCTATACAATCATTTCTTCCACAACAGAAGTTTTAAGTTTCTTTTATGTATGCATATTGCTTGAGTGAATGTAAGTGCACCTGTGTTGTACAATGCAGCGGCCAGAAGAGTCCATCAGATCCCCTGGAACTGGAGTGATAGACAGTTAGCCCCCTTGTGGATGCTGGATACCGACCCCTAGTGTTCTGCAAGAGCAGCCAGTGGCTCTTAGCCACTGAGCCATCACTCCATTCCCCCCATAGCAGAATTTTTGCTCCCAGCCAGACTCGGGGCTCACCAAGGCCAGCGCTGTTGTCCAGTCTTCCTTTTCTGGCCCTAGAAAAGACTTCATGTGGACCGTATTGTGCCAACTTACACTTCTAGGAGATTTTGTACTGGTAATGAGACAGACTTTCACATTTCCAGTCACCGTCTGAAGTTCCCTGGGAGGAATGGGAAGGAGACAGCACTTTGAACAACTTAATAATTCTCTTATCCAGTTCTTAAATCTTTTTAAAGAATTAAGTCTTTTAGCATAATGAATTCCTAGTCCTCCTGTCTTTTTTTTTTTTTTTTTTAATTACATTTGTATGTGTGTACATAAAAGCCATGGCATGTAGAGAGGTCAGAGGACAACTTGTGAGAGAGCTGGTTCCCTTTCTCCCAAGTAGGTCCCAGGAATCAAACCCAGAAACTTAGACTTTGCCACAAGCACCTTTACCCACTGAGCCATCTTATCAGCCCATATCCTATTTTTCACATAACTTCCATGGATGGCCATGGTATCTGTCAGGATTCAGTTATCAACAGTTAAATCAATCCTAAAAGGATTTTTTCCTGTGGAAAGGGTTGCTTAGATGACATTGAAAAGCCTACAATATACTACAGATTTGATGACCTGGAGTAACTTCTGACCTGCCAGTATCAGTCCACCTGGGCAGCTTTTGTGCTGCCTAGACTGAGGACCAGGAGATGGGGTCCGTCCCTTTAGTAGCATCTTTGAGCTCAGCTCAATGAAAAACTGCTGTTGAAAGCCTCATCAGATGCTGAGCCTGCCCAGATAACATGTTTGTGAACGATAGCTGGAACTAACTTAACAGAGTACTTAATGCAAAGGAGTCAGAATGGAGGGCAGTGCATTGTACCACAGGGGTGGGCAGCAGGGCATCTATGGTTAAGACTTTCGAAAGTGATGCCTTCTGTGTGAAATCAAACCTATGGTTTCCCTTCCATGCTTTAAATACTCTCTCCTTGACTGGAGTCGAACTATTTTTGCACAAATTGTCAATGTGCTAAACAGGTATGATGGCACGTGCCTCTCAAATCCTAGCATTTGGTAAATGGAGGTGGATCAGAAGTTTAGGGTCATCCTTGGCTACATAGGATGTTTGAGACCACCCTGGATTTTTATAAAATATAGGAGACCCTATCTTTTAAAAATGTATGTGTTATATGAATATATGTAAATTGAGCCACCAGGCAAAGGTTTGTCCTATTCTTAAGAGGTCTGACTCATGACCTCAGATCTGAAGTGATTGCAGCCCTTGGCATGTGCCATTTATTGGTCCCCACATAGCTGTTTGTTTGCTTGCTTATTTTGTTATTTTGAGACAGGGTCTCCTCTGTAGCCACAGCTGACCTGGAATTTGCTATGGAGAACAAACTGATCTCCATCTCACAGAGCTCTACCTACCTCTGCCTCCCGAGTGTGGGGATTAAAGACAGGTGCCACCATACTCCACATTTATTTTTGATAGTACAAGTAGTACAAGATCCTCTTCCAAGATCCTGTTCTTGACAGGTACCTGTGTTGGCTGTAGGTAGTATTTACTGGGCTGTGCTGTTAGTTGTCTGAGTTTGTGTGACTGTGAAGTGGGCTAGTCCTCTTTTGTGGGGTAAGAAAATGTAGCTTCACACAGTAAGTGTAAGTAAGCCTTCCTGGCCATGCAGAGGACCTGATGTGGCTGTGCTTAGGCTTCCAGATACTGGCATGACAAGGTCCACATTGTCAGCTGTAGGGGGACAGTGACCATCAGAGTACCATAGCAAGTCTGAAGAGGCACACATTTCCGCTGGGGATTCTGAGAGATCATACATGTGTTAAAAGCAAGGTGTGGCCATGGGTAAAATGTCAAAATTGAGGGTTGGAGAGACCGTTCAGTAGTTAAGGCCACTTGCTGTTCTTCCAGTGAACCAGCACCCACATGGTGATTCATGACCATCTGTACCTCTCAGTTCCAGGGATCTGACACCCTGAGTTAGGTATTGCCCACATGTGCATTTAAATACATGCAGGCAGAATACTCATACATAAAAGAAAAATGAATCCAAAGATTTTCATATCTGTATTTGTCTTTTTCTTTTTTGTCTTTTCAGATTGTTGAAGGTGAGTGGTTTTCTCTCCTTTCAGGATTTGAAGGTAATTACCATGAGTAGGAGCTCCTGCCAGACTCTGCTTAAGAGACCAAGATCTCTAGACAGGAAGAGAGCTCTGGTCAGACCTGCATACTCAGTCTTTTTGCCTTGCTGAAAACCTACCCGTGGTGCTAAACAGCAATCCTACTTTGGGGCCAACCTGACTTTGGAGACAGGCGGCAATTTGAAATACACCAGTTTGTGGCAGTAATGGGTGCTTTCTCCTAAGAAGACCAGGGGAGTAACCTCTGGAATGGAGTAGGGCCTTCTCAGGGTGTAGCTGACAGAGCAGCAGTCTGTCCCCAAGATCTTGGGGAGGGAAGGTTTCACCAACACCAGAGTGGGGTGGCAAGGGTGGAGACCTTTCATCCCGGAAACATGACCTTTACCTTAGAGAGGAGGCGGCCAAGGAGGAATGCAAGGAGGCTGCGCCAAGACCATGCTGATAGCTGTGTGGTGAGCAGTGATGATGAGGAGCCGTCTAGGGACAGAGATGTATATGTGACCACCCATACTCCTCGAAGCACCAAGGATGAAGGAGCCACGGGACTCAGGTAGTGTTGTGCCCCTGTTTTGCTGTTGCTGTGCCTAGTGGGAAGCCAGGTAGAAATAATGTATTTGACAGCAGGTATGTGAGCACTTGGTCTATTAAGAAACTGATGCAAAGCATTGTGATTTTTAGGCCCTCTGGTACTGTCAGTTGTCCAATTTGCATGGACGGATACTCAGAGGTAAGTCACCTAGTTGTCTTCTTCCTTTTGGTCCTAACCTACTTCATTGAAAAGAACTTGAGGGTCTGCACTTGGGTGAGATGTTGACATTTATTTACAGTTGTCCCTGAGCAGTCACAAGGCTAATTTATTGCAAATCTCTGTGTGAAAGGCCAGTGTCAATTTTGTCACTTAGCTGGTGGTACAAATATGGCTGCTTTCATGTCTCCCACACTGGCCCTAGCCAAAACTGCTGGTGCTTGCTGAAGCCGTCCTTTGTACTGATGCATGTGGGAGAGCTCCACCTGCCTGGGGCTACATATGTAAGACTGGGTATACAGACCACTGGTGCCCCTTCCCCATGAGCACCTTAGTGGTAGGTGGGTTTGGGTTCATGGGAATGTGGGAAGCTTGAAAGCTGTTTCTTTTAATGTCTTCTAGATTGTGCAGAATGGGCGCCTCATTGTTTCTACAGAATGTGGCCACGTCTTCTGTAGCCAGTGCCTCCGTGATTCCCTTAAGAATGCTAACACTTGCCCAA
Source organism: Eospalax fontanierii (assembly GCA_035773235.1). Classification (NCBI taxonomy): domain Eukaryota; kingdom Metazoa; phylum Chordata; class Mammalia; order Rodentia; family Spalacidae; genus Eospalax; species Eospalax fontanierii. The sequence continues at coordinate 84,416,980 of CM069533.1, read as the reverse complement.
CTTGTAGGAAAAAGATCAGTCATAAACGATACCACCCCATTTATATATGAAATGTTCAGGGCTGCTCAGGAGAGACCAATGGACAGAGAGCTGGGCTGGCCTCTCCACATGGTATCTGCCTCCAGTTCCTGAACTCAGAAAGACTTTCAGAGCCAAACATCTGATGTGTAAAACTGCTCTTTTGTTTCCAAACCCCTTAGATCCTTTTGTTAACTTCTGTTTGATGCTATGGAGCTGGACCCAGGGATCCTCCTAGGTCAGCTCAGCATCTCTGCTCCTCTGGGTGGTCTCCCCAGAGTAGGAGAAAAGGAGTCAGGCATACTGGAGTTGAGTATCATGGCTCCAACCTCTTGATGGAGCCGACATGTTTGCCAAGAAGTTTCCTTTTTGGGAAAGTGCCCCAGCTCTTGTGGGTGCAGGACCTTTCCAGGAATTTGCCAGTTAATTATTCTGCCTGCCACACAGTGACCTGGCCAGATACAGTCCACCTGGTCCAAGGGTCCCAGTGCAGGAACTGCCCCTGCAAAGCCCAGCAACTGGGCTTTTTTTCCTTCTTTCCCTTGAGAGTCAGAAGTGATGTGTGATTGATTCTGCCTGCACCTTAGCATTTGATGTGCAGGGTTCTCTGCCAGTGAAGAGACGCTCTGCAGGGCACCCGTTCCCGAAGAATGAGAAAGTGCAATAAAGCCCGATCTTCACCTGCTCCTCAGCAGTCCAGGAGATGGAGCACTGCTAGTCTCCTCAGCCCAGTGTCGCCTGTAGACCAGTGCCAATCCCATGCCATCTCTGTCCACCAACTGTTCTCAGGAACCCTACCCACACTCCAGAGTTCTTTGCCTGCAAAGGGTATTCGAGGCCAGTGGGGAGACAGGTGTTTGAGTGTCCTCTTTCTTTGCTGAAAAGATCCGTCCTGTGTTGTCCACATGCCCTCTAGCCCTCAATTTTTCAGTTCTCCTACCTAATGTCTGCCCCAGCATAGAGAGGAGGAGGTGGTAGCAGTCGTGGTGGCCTTATCAGCTGCTCACTTCCATGCTTTGCCCAAGTTACTGTCACCCATTGCAGAGGTGTTGGCCCATGGATCCTGGCACTGCCCTGGCTTTCTCAGACCTCTTGAGTAGTTACTTCCAAAGTTGCTCTTCTGGCCATTGGCACTTTTGACTGCTCTGTAGGTTTGGTTGGCAAAACATGGTACCTCTTCTTCCCCATGGGGCCACATAACACTCTACTCCATGTGTGGGAGCCTCTGGTGCTCTCGGAGGCATTGAGGTGATAGAAATTGCCCCAAACATACCAGGCACAGGGTGGCTTGCTAGGGGATAGGCCTTGAGTGACAGACAGCCTGCCATCCACCTCCACACTACTTCCTCAGAGGGCTTCAAGCCAAACCAGTAGCCTTTTTGTGTGAAACATCTTCAAGGTAGGGAAGGGACCACTTGGGGCTTTGCTAGCAATAACTGACCTTCAGTTTACCCTTCTGAAGGAGCAGGGACTCAGCACAGAATTCACTTTAATGGAGCTGAAGGAGTGTCTGTCCCTCCTCTATGTGAAAAGAAAATGGTTTTATTCTTCATTCTGACTTTTTAACTGTTCCTGACTTCCAGTTAGTTTGAATGAGAGTAATAATTTTCTTCATGGACATGAAGAGGGTAGGCACATTAGCTTTTATTGTTGTGTAGTGTCTGCCCTCCCCTTTGATGCCACAGCCATTGAGTTCCCCATGGGCTCATGGACTTGGTCTTGTTAGTTCTCATAACCAGACTTCAAGGAGCCAAGGTGACCATGGAGCCAGTTCACCAGTAAATTCGGTGACACCTGCTTAAAATTTTGTTTTCTCCTTATAAAGACAGTTTATGAAGTTGGTCATAAATGTATTGCTTCATCCTAAATTAAATTGAGAAAAAGATGTGTTTAGTTCTCCTAATCAGAAACTGCACCATAGGAAAAGGTTAATACAGAAAAGGCTCTGTTCCTTTCCTCAATGTATATAGTTTAATTCTGTTACATTTGAACTATGCTCATGGATGTCACTGTTTTGGACTCCTGCTATAGTATTAAAGATGGAAATAAAACCATTAATTTGAGACAAATGTGAGTCATTCATTTATTTGCTCTTTGGAACTATAATTTTTTTTACTAACAAAGTATGTGATTATTACCTGCCTGGTGTGTGTGGGAAAGCTGGTCACTCACAAGATAACAGGTAAGAGGTCATTCAAGTAACAGAACCACATTGTAGGTCTTGGAATCTCTGTACATGGTCCACTCTGAGAAGTGATTGGCCTGGCCAAATAAAAGTTCCAGGGGCATTGTGAACATGAACCAAGAATCTTAGAATCCCATGGTACAGGTTTCACACCTTCCCTGACAGACCCAGAATGTCATGTGGTTGGAGTCAGGACCCCAGAGTGCATGGGCAAGGCACCACTGCCATAGAAGAACGTGCAGAGTTCAAGTGCTGCAGTTCGACTGCTCTTCTCACTACTGGTGCCACTTGACTGGGTCTTAGGGAGACGGCTACGTTGCTTTGCTCCTTGAGTATGTTAACTGGAGGATGCAGTCCCATCCTATGGCTCTAGTTAAGAGGACTGTGTTTTTCAGAGAACCGTAGTACTTGTGACCAAATCTGGTTTCCTCAGTTTGCTTCCCAGGTGGGAAGATCAACTCTCACAAGTCTCTGACATCCACACCCGGCATGATGTGCACACACACAATAAAAATAGTAAGTTAAAAAGAAAAACTTGATACCGTTCTTGTTAATAACAAATAGGATTCCTTTTTCCTGACATGGCTATTCTGTCAACAGTTTACTTGGTTTTTAGTATCCATGTTTTTCTCATTTAGTTTAATGTATAATAGATTGAGAATCTCCAATCCAGAAATGAGTGCTCCCAAATGGAGACTTGGTGCCCCATTACTACTAATGGAAAGTTTCACATTTGGACCCAAAGCAGAGCTCTGCTGGCCTGGAGAAAAGGCAGACATGAAGGCCTGAGTTTGAGTCCCCAGAGCCCACAAAAACCTGGATACAATAGCATGCATCTATAATCCCAGCATTCCTATGGGGAAGTGGGGACAATGTCTCGAAGCTTGCAGATCAGCTAGTCAGGCGTATTCAGCAGGTGAGACCATCTCTAAACAAGGTAGGTAAAGACCAGTAACCAAGGTTGTCTCTGACCACCATGTTCTGTGGCGTGTGTGCTTTATATATAACATGAATGAACATGCCTAGATGGACACTTTGTTAAAAATTTTGTATGAGCCTACTGCCTGTGTGTTGTACAATGCTTGTGGAGGTCAGAAAACATCACATTCCACTGGAACTGGAGCCATCAGGTGGGTGCTGAGAATCCAGCCAGTGCTCTTAACCACTGAGCCATCCCTCGAGGTCACAATTTTTTATATACAGTTAAATCTATAAAATGACCTTTAAGGGAACTGCATCTGAGGTTAAGGTGCTGGCTGTGTAAGCATTAAGACTGAAGATTGAATCCCTTGTGGGTGGCGAGAAGGGAAACTGGATACTTAGACTGGCAGGGTTGGTTCATCCAGAGAGAGACCTTGTCTTTGTAAAGTGGAGAGCAGTTAAGAAACCTGTTGCCAGCCTCTGGCCCACACAGATGTCAACATATGTACACACAAGCCATCAAAATTACCTTCAGGTTATGGTTAAGGTGTGTATAAAACATTTGGATCTAGGCTCAGGAGTTGGAATTGAAAATGGGACATAGCTCAGTGGTAGATGATCTGCCTAGCCTACGTAAGGTCCTGGGATTTGATTTCCAGCCCCACAAAACATTTGAGAGCAGATAATAGGGAAACTAGAGGAAATTGCTGGAATGATTATGAAAATACTAAAATGAAAGCTGGGTTTGGGGGAGGGGGATGGTTTAGTCAGTAAAGCAGTTGGCTTGTCAGCATAAGAACCTAGAACCCACATTAAACCCTCGTGACACAACCTCTTGTTCTCTGGGGAGGTAGACCCCCTGGGGCCAAAAATTCGAGCTTAACTGATGAGCTACAGGCCCTGTCTTGGGGGTGGGTAGCACTCCTAAGGATGACACCTGAGGTGGTCCTCTGGCTTACATACACATACACACGCCACACAATGGACATGTCATCTAGCAGGACTGAGGAGGCCGAGATCTAGAAGCTACCTACAGAGACTGGCAAAAAGAAATCTACCATAATTGGATTCTTCAAAAAGATAGTTCTGTGTGTGTGCGTGCATATGAGTGTAGGTCTGTGTGCCTCTGGGTGGCCATAAGGAGTCCAGAGAAGGATTAAGGATGTTGGGTCCAACATGGTTCCCCTTACTGCTTTTAGACAATGTCTCACTGAACCAAAAGCTCCCCATTTTGGCTAAGCAAGCTCAACAGCCATTTGGGTCCTGTCTTGTCCATACCCTTGCACCCCTTCCCCCATCCCACGATAGTGTTAGAAGCATGTGCAGCCATGCCAGGCTTTGTGAATGGATGTAGGGTACTCAGCTAAGTGGTCATATGTGCACAGCAAAGACTTACTTGAGCTAGCTCCTCCCAGCCCTGGATCAAGTTCTATAAAGTCCTTGGAAGAGAAGATACAGATACTCATGACCTTGGACTTAGCAATTAAAGAACAAACAAAAACAAGTTCATATAATGTCCCAGCAATTTTTAGATTTAAAATAAATTTATGTTTATTAAGTGTTTGAATGTATATATGGTGTACCACAAGTTTATCTGGTGCCCTTGGAGGCCAGAAGAGGGCATCATCCTCTGGAGCTGAAGTTACAGGAGGTGGTGAGCCACTATGTGGGTCCTGGGCACCAAACCTGATTCTTCTACAAGAACAGCAAGTGCTCTTAACCACTGAACCATCTCTCCAGCCCCAGCTGTTAAGTATGACCAGAAATGCCCAGGCAGTAAATGGAACAATAGGTGAGTCAGACTGCAGATGAAAACCACACCGAAGCAGGGTGTGGGGCACACAGCTTTAGTACCAGCACTCTGGAGGTGGAGGTGAAGCAGATCTCTCTGTTTCAGGCCAGCTACAGCTACACAGGACGGCCTGCACCAAAAGCCAACTAAAATGGAAGTGTTCTTGGGAGTGCTGGTGCAACCTGCAACCTTGGCACTTGGGAGGGAGCATTGGAAGGATCATAAGCCTGGTCTACACCACAAATTACCGACCAGTCCCAAACCAAAAAAGGCAAGTCATTTGCTTCATAGGGATCAATATCTAGAATGTCAAGTACTACAATTGAACCAAAACACAACTTAGTTCAAAGGAAGGGACAGAAGCTGAAGAGATGTCTCAGTGGGAAGAGTGCTTGTACAAGCATGAGTGCCTGAGGTCAGATTGCAACACACATAAACAGCTGGGCAGGGCCATGTATGTGCCTGTAATCCCAATTGGGGGGGGTGGGTGGAGACAGGGACAAGATCACTGGAGCTTGCTGGTTGCCTGTCTAGCCCCAAGTTTAGTGTGAGCCCTATCTCCTGCGAATAAGGTAGGGAGTGATAGTGCAGGACACAACATCTTCCTCTGGCCTCTGCACATGCATACACACACACGTGCACACACATACATGCACAGATACTTCCAAAGAATAGTCAAAGGACTTCTATTTCTCCACAATGTTTTACAAATGGACAATAAGCACATTGTATCAGTTACTTGTCTAGATGCAACAAAGTACCTAACATATGCAACTTGGGGAAGGAAGAGTTTATTCTGCTCACAGTTCATGGCATGGAAGCTATGTGGGCAGGGGCAGGCAGTGTCTGGTCACATTGAGTCTCGCCAGGAACCAGGGAGCCATGAATGCTGGCTGTTTCTTGTTAAGCCCAGGATCCCATCCCACGAGTTGCCCACATTTAGAATCAGTTTTCCCTTACTTAACCTCATCTAAAAAAATCTCAGTCATGCCCAGACACTTGCCTCAGTGATTCTACATCCTGTCAGATGCACCATTAACGATCAATGGATGCTTAGTATCATTAGCTCAGTATCATTACTAGTGAAATGTAAAGCAAGCCCACCGTGAGGTACCACTTCACATGTGCTAGGATGGCTATTTATCAATAACAAAAGTGTTCAAGATTGGCCTCAGCTACCAGGCTGGGTGACATGAGACCTTGTCTCAAAATTTAAATGGGAGCTTGAGAGATGGCTCAGTAATTAATAGCACCGCTGTTCTTGTGGAGGACCAGGATTTGGTTCCCAGCACCCACTTGCTGGCTAACAACCTTTTAATTTCAGTTCCAAGGGGATATGATACCTTCTTATGCCCTCTATGGGTATTGCATGACACAAGTGCACTCATGTACAGGCAAAACACTAATAAAAATGAAATTAAACTAGGGGCTAGACAGACAGCTTATCTGTTAAAAGTGCTTGCTGCTTTTGCAGAGAACCTGGGTTCAATTCCAGAAGATCTAACGCCCTCTTCTGGCATCCACGGGCACCAGGCATGCACATAGTGCACTTACATACATGTAGGTCAAAACACTAACTCTTAACACATAAACACTAACATGAAGTAAAAATAAAATCATTAATAAGAAAAAAATAGAAAAGATGGTACCTAGAATAGGCAAATTCATAGAGACAAGTTAGAATAGAGGTCCGAAGGAGCTTGGGTAGGAGGAACTACAGTCTAATGATACAAAGACTGTTTCAGATGACAAAAAACTTCCAAAAATAGACAGTGGTAGTTACACAACAGTCTGGAACAGTCTGAGTGCAGTTCATGCCACTGAATTGTACACTTCAAACTTAAAATAGCTTAAGATCAAGTATATTTTGCCCCAACTTAAAAATACCCAAAACAAGGCTGGTAAGATGGCTTAGCAGGTAAAGGCACTTGCCACCAAGCCTAACTTGAGTTTGAGTCTCAGGACCCACACAAGGAGAAAACCAATTCCTGCAAGTTGTTCCCTGACCTCCACACACTCTTGCATGTCCACACAACACAAACATACAACAGATATAATAAAACACTTAAAAAAGGTCTGGAGAGATGGCTCAGTGATTAAGAACACTGGCTGCTCTTTCAGAAGATGTAGGTTCATATCTCAGCACCACATGGCAGCTGACAACCATCTAAAATTCCAGGTCTAGGAGATCCAACACCCTCTTCTGTCCTTTAAGAACACTGTATGACACGAGTACACTTATATACATGCAGACAGTATGCTTATACACAAAAAAGTAAAAATATGAAAATTAAACTAAAAAGCAGAATTGCTAGGCTGTCATACACCTTTAATCCCAGAAGAGGCAGAGCTCTATGAATTCAAGGCGAGCCTGGTCTACATACAGGTTCCAGGCCAGTCAAGGCTTAATAGATTCTATTTCAGTAAGGGCAGAGGACTGTTCTTACAGAGGACCTGAGTTCAGCTTCACGGGATCTGACGCCCTCTTCTGGCCGCCAATGGCACCTCCACACACTTGACATCTACCCACATAAAGACACATACACATAAATAATAGTGTCTTAAAAATAAAAAGATACAAAGGGGCTGGAGAGATGACTCAACATTTAAGAGCATTTGCTCTTGCAGAAGAACTGGATTTGGTTTCTAGCACCCACCTGGGGGCTAGCAACAATTTGTAATTCCAGTTTCAGGAATTCCAACAACCTCTTCTGGCCTCCTCAGGCACTGCATTCATGTGTTGTATTTATATATATGTAGGCAAGACCCTCATACACATAGAATACAAATAAAGAAAAAAAACAATAGGCATGGATGCATCCCAAGTTCTAGGCCAGTCTGGGCTGCATAGAAAGACCTTGTAAATAAGTAAACAGTCTCACTAATTCACCTAGGCTGGTCTCCAGTCTATGACCCTCCTGCCTCAACCTCTGAAAATCTGGGCTAATGGCCTGATTTTGTCTATTTTTATTCCTGTGTTTTAACATGCAGAAATATTTTAAATCTTTTCTTGTTTGTTTTTTGAGAAAGGATCTCAGTATGTAACTCTGACTTGTCTGGAACTTGCTATATGGACCAGGCTGGCCATGAACTCAGAGACATCTGCTTTCTTCTGCTTCTTCAGTGCTGGGATTAACGGTGTGTGCCACCATGTCTGGCTTAATCTATTTTTTTAAGACTTACTTTTTATTTATATGCATGTATGTTTGTATGTTTATGTGTTGGGGTGGCCTCTGAGTGGGCATTTGATCCCCTGGAGCTGGAGCTACAGGCTGTTGTGAGCCATCTAACATGGGTGTCTGGAACTGAATTTGGGTCTTCTGAAAGAGCAGTATGTGCTCTTAATCCCTAAATCTATTTTTATCTATATTTTAAAGAGGTGTTTTGGGGCTAGACAGATAGCTCATCAGTTAAGAGCACTGGCTGTTCTTACAGAAGACCTGGGTTCGAATCCCAGCACTCACATGACGGCTAACAACCATCTATAACTCCAGTTCCACGGGATCTGATGCCCTATTTTGTCCTATGGGTGTCCACTGCATGACATGGGTACACTTACATACATGCAGGCAATACACTCATACACATAAAATAAAAACAAAGAAATAAAAAAATATCAAAGAGATAGCTGGGTGTGGCAGAAAACATTTTTTAATCCCAGCACTCAGGAAGCAGAGAAAGGTGGATCTCTGTGACTTCAAGGTCATACTGGTCTACTGAGTGAGTTCCAGGACAGTTGGGATTATAGGGAGACCCTATTTCAAAAAATTTGAAAAGTAATATTTTTTTTTTATAGTTAGGGTTATAGGGAGACCCTGTCCGCCCCCTCCCCCCAAAAAAAGGCTTTAAAAAATTAAAGAGGTGTCTTCTTGGGTTGCTCAGGCTGATCTCCCACTCCTGGACTCAAGTGGCCTTTGTATTTCAGCCTCTGGTGTGGCTACTACAGGTGAGTATTTACACACCTGGGTTTCTACAAATTTTTAAGTGCGTGCTGACCATGGAGTTAGGTAGTACTTGCCTAACATACAGGAAGCCCTGAGTTCACACGGCATTAAACCTGGTGTATTGGCACATACCTGTAATCCCAGCACTCCATGAGGATCAGAAGTTCAAGACATCCTTGGCTGCACAAGGAATTACAGGCCAGCCTAGGGCTAAAGATGAGATAGGGGAGGGTGAAAGGATAAGAGTAGAGATTATGGAGGGGATATGCTCACTGTAGAGTATATATTGTATGAAAACTTAAAATATAGAGGTCGCTGCTGGTAATCTCCCTCTGCTATGCGCATGTGTGGCACATGCATACTCAGAGGACAACCTGCAGTCGGCCCTTTTCCTTCCACCATGAGGGTCCAGGAATGGAGCTCTGGTGGCATGTAGTATACACAGAGCCATCCTGCTGGGTTTTTTAAAGCCAGGGTCTCCCTGTAGCCCCAGCAAGCCTGGCCTTGATCTCACAGAGATCTGCCTGCCTCTGCCTCCATTTTGAGACCCTGTCTCGAAACAAACCAACAAAAACAGCATGCTTTACAATGTGAACCAGACTGGTCTCATTTTTCCTCTCATTGAGGCTGTCTCAACATTTAGTCCGGGCCACAACCTCTCAACCATCCTCCTGGTTTAGTTTCCCAAGTAGAATAGTAAGTCTGTAACACCACGCCTAGTTTAGGGTAGTTCCTTTGAGTTGCTATAACAAAATACCATAAATTGAATAGCTTACAAACAACAAACTTTTTTCAGTTCTGAAGGCTAGGAACCCAAGAGGCAGATTCAGCATTTTGTAATGGTCACTTTTCTGGCTCATAGCTGAGCCTTTAGCTGTGTCATCATGAGGCATGGGAACAAAATCCCACGAACTCCTGACACCATTCCTACTCTTCTGCCATCCTTCTGTATAGAGTAGTCATAGGTCTCCCAGAGGTATGCATCCCACCATGGGGGCCTGAAAAGCCTCCACGGCTCTCCCAGCTGCTTGTCATAAGACCCTGCCTCCTTGTGAAGGCTTAGTGGTACTGCCCTTTTCATTTGTTCCAGCCACAGTGGCCTGGACACCAGTGCCCAGGTGGTGTCTATCATCATATCTGATCAGGAACCTGGACCCTGGCTTTGAAAATTGGGGTGGCTTTGGGCAACTCCTTTAGCACCCATGAACCTGTTCCTCAGAAAATATGGCTAATGGCATCTATCTGAAGAGTAAGTATGTGGACTGAGATAGGTCTTCAGGGTGCCAGACCGCAGGACAAATGTTCACTATTGTGTCACTCACTAAGCAAAGTTGGGGTGCTGTGTGCCCGGCGCCTTACTAGGAAGGAGTTGGGATTCAGACGTAGGAGGCAGGCACTCATACCTCTCCTGTCCCCTAAGATGTTCTTAGATACTGGTGACACCCATGAACTCCGGCAATATATCATGTACAGGAGAAAACAAGGGGGTCATGGGGAACGGAGGGTCCAGCTGGCACCTGAGGGGGAAATGGAGGGAAGAGGCAGCCCAAGGCACTGTCCATCCAAGGAGGAGTACTGGAGCCCAGGCTGACACCCTATCCCACTTCAGTGGGTGGCCGCATCATCCAAGACCTGGTAGAGTTGAGAGACCTCCATTCTACTGGGAAGGGGACCACTGAAAAGGAAACAAAGTTATTCATATTAGGTTATTTTGGTTTTGGGTAGAGTGGGTCAGAATTAGCAGCTGAGGCTCCAGCTGAGCCGATGAGATAGGGACAGACCAGTGAGTCTGTCGTCTACACACTGCTGAGCTCCACAGCGTGTGGGCCCTGGAGGCACCCTAGGAACCCAAAAGGCACGCCTGCAGCGGGGACCCAGCGAGACTCCGGGCCGCGTTCTCCCGGGCGAGCAGGCACGCCGGCTTGCAGGGGATCCGCAGGGTGTCCAGCTGTGGGGGGAGGAGTCTCCAGGCGGCAGCCCAGAGATGCGGCATTATGTGTGCGGGAACTGGCGGTGGGGACCAGCCCGGATAGGAAGCGCCCCGAGAGTCCTGGGGCCTCGGGCGAACCAAGTGCCGCAGGCGCTCTTTTCTTGCCGGCCTGGGCACCACGGCCGCGAGGGTCCTATTCGCGGACGCCGGCCCGCTGCACGCTGGCCCGGGCACAGGCCAAGGTCACACGGCGACGGGTGGAGGAGCACGCTCGAACCCGGGCTGGGCCGAGTCTCGCGGACCAGTCTGCCGCAATTGGAGGCGTTCGCGCTCGAACCGCGACCCTCAGAGTCGGAACTGAGCGACCCACGGACCCCACCCGCCTCCAGCTCCGCCCGCGCACCGACTACAGCGCCCACAAGGCGGCGCGGCGCGGGCGGTTTGACGTCACGCTGCGACTCCGCCCGCCCGCCCGCCTTGGCCTGCGCACGGCCTGACGGGAGTCGTGGTCCCGCCCCGCGCGACCGTGTGGCGCCACGGGTGGCTAGAACTACAACTCCCGGCGGGCCCCGCGTGCGGCGTTGGGGGGCGGGGCTGCGGCTAAGGGCGCGGCGCCCGGGAGGGGGGAGGGCGGCAGGCGGGGGGGGGGGCGCCTGCCCGCGCCCCTCCCCCCCCCGCCGCTTCCCCCTCCCCCGACGTAAACTGGGATCCCTTTCCCCTTGTGTCCGCCATATTGGACTCTAACTCTGGTCAGCCGCGGCGCCGGGCCCGGTGGACTCGCGTCGCTCCCGCCAGCAGCCGCTTCGCAGCGCCCGCCCTCCCCGCCCGCTCCGCCCGGCCAGCGACCCCGCGCCGCGCCCCCCCTTCGCCCAGCCGGCCGTAGTGCCTGCCGCCGCCGCCGCCGCCCGCGGCCCCGCGCCTGCCCGCCCGCGCCCCTTCCCCGCCCGCCCTCCCTCCCGCCATGAGTCCGGCCGACGCCAAGCGCGGGGCCAAGCGCCGGAAGAACAAGCGCGGCGGCGGCGGCGGCTCGGGCGGCGTCCACGGCGGCACGAGCGGCGGCAAGGCCGGCTCGGCGGCGGCGCTGCGCGGCCCTCAGGCCCCGGGCCCCGGTGCGGCGGGCCTGCTGGGCGGCGCGGGGACCCCGGGGCCGCTGGGCGCGGGCGGCGCCGCCGGAGGCTACTTCGAGGTAAGTGGTAGCGGGGTCTGCGGGCGGGAGCAGCCGCCGCCCCCTCGCGCCGGGCGGGCGGGCGGATAACGGGCCGGCGCGGCTGACAGCTCCTGGCGGGCGCGAGCTCGGCGCGGAGGGCGGCGACGGGGGCCCGGGGCCTGCCGGCGGGCGGGCAAGCGCGGGGGCCCCTGGAAGTTTGTAGGGGCGCCGGGCGCGGCCCGGGGTGCCGGCGGCCCAGGGTCGAGCTTTCCCTCGGTGCTGGTTACGCGCTGCCATCGCTTTCCTGCTGCCTCTGGACCTGGTGCTCGGCCGCGGGATGTACGGTGGTGTTCAGGGGTTGCACTGGTGTCTGCGGGATTTCGGATTGCTCCCCAGGAGTGACGTTCTTGTAGCGGTCAGAACTAGTTAGCTGGTTTAAAAGACGTCCGCAGGAAGCGGAAAGCGTCGGGAGTGTTGGGTTCTAACCAGAAGATTCCAGTCCTGTGCGGGGACAGACGTGGTGGGAGCCGCCGACTCGGTACCAGGTCGCTGCGTGCGGCTCGGGTTTTGAGCTATTGTAGGAAGTGCAGCGGGGTGTGCTTGACCAAGTTGGCACCTGGACTTCTCCGGCGTCTTTACAGTGTGGGTGCAGTTGTGGGCGCTTTCTTTGCATCACATTGTTATATTTGTTTTGAATCCGGGGTTACGGCCTTGGGCCTCGGGTTTCCAGAGTTTGGCCTTTTCGACCGCTTAGTCTCAGTAAAGCGGGCTCTGGTTTTAGATGAGACTTGAGCTTGAACCATTGGGCTTCTTGAAGGCAGTGTTTGCTGCTGCTGGGCTGGGAGGGCTGGAAGGTAGGAGGCCTGGCTCTGCAGACCTTTTGCAGAAATGTAATAGTGGCTGCTGGAACTGGACCTAAAATGTGACCCATTTCTATCCATTCCGTGAAGAGTAGTAGTTGGTAACAAAATAGAACCCATACTCTTCATAGTTTTCGGGTTTTCATAATTTCAACTACATTGCAATATTTAGCTAATATAACCTACTTTTAGTAGGTACCAGTTGTTCTAATTACACAGATAACCTTATGCAGAGTATTAATTTTAGCAAGATTGTTCCACCGTATTAAATTCTTGTGCTTCAAGGATTTTGGCCATAACACACTATAAAAAAATAAAATCATAAAAAAGGTTCACAGAATCATACTTCAGTACTTTCTAATCTTTTCTGTTCTAGTCAGTTTCATTAATAGAATGCATAAAGATAATTGTGCACTATTGAGCTTTGACCTACACCTTGATAAACATTTGCTTCATTGTATTTTAAGCTTTTAAAGATATCTTCAAATAAATAATTTTTTTGCAAGTGTTTTAATCCTATACTAAACTAGCTTGATGGTAATAGGGCCATAAGTGTCCCTCACATTGATCACAAAGTTCCATCCACTGCCTTCATAATGCCGCCCTGAAGACCAAATTGTTCCCTCACAGATGGTAAGCTTTTTAGGTACCTTGTTTGGCACAAAACAGGCACTCACAACAGTGTCCACGGGTAACAGTGGGTCTGCCTTGGCCCTTGGTTTCCCAAAGAGGCTTTCTGAATTCTGAGGATATCTTCTGCCACTCCATAGGTCACTCAATGAGCCAGAAGGTAACTAATAGAAGATACAGTGGAAAGGGTGCAGGACTGTCTGATTCTCAGGAGGGGTCCTATCTCTGCTCTGTGTGCTGGGTACAGCACTGTGGATTATACCACCTTCATCATGTAGCTCTGGAGCCACAAGGGCTTGTGTGCTTGTGGGAGCTTTCTACAAAGAAACGGAGGCCTGGGTAGAAGGAAGATAGCCTGTAGATTCTTGAGTCCAGAAGTAAACCCTGCTATTCAGAACATGGGGAGGGAGAGTATAATTTAATAGGTCTTCTTCCCTTAGGCTATGTGTCAGACCTGTTTACCATGAGGCACCCAGTTCCTAGGATTAAGAATTAAGTATAGCTGGGGTATGCGCTTCTAATCCCAGCATCAAGTAGGCTGAGGCAGGTGAGTCTGTGTGAGATTGAGGCCAGCCTGATCCTCATAGCAAGCTCCAGGACAGCTGGGGCTACAGGGAGACTCTGTCTCAAAAAAAAAAAAAAAAACAAAGAGAGGAGAAAAAGAAAAGAAGAGTTAAATAAATGCAGAGGAAGTACATAGGCCAGGTGTGGTAGGTCTCTAAGTGAATGTGATTGGGATCATGTTTCAGGGTGCTGGGCTTCATTAGGGATTTTACTGCAGAATACTATTGATCATGTTTTTTCCAGTTGTGAAATGGAGAACTCAGAGCTGTACATATTTGGCATTTCTATTTAAAACAATTTTCATGTTTATAATATAGTAAGTGAAAAAAGGTTACAAAACTGTTTAAAGCATAGACCTGCTTTGGTAAAACATTGTGTGTTTGGATAGAGAAGTCTCTCGCAGCGTGTCAGTCAGGCACTTTGTGGTGGGCATCTGAAACTTCGTTTTCCTTTTCCCACAAGTCTCAAGCGTTCCAGCTTCTCTGCAGCAAGTGATGCTTGTGGTTCAGAAGGCCCACTTCATCTACTGAAACTAATGGAAGCTTTTCCCACCTTTGACACTTAAATATTTTGGCATTGCATACAAAACAAAATAGTCTACATAATCGGAATTCTATTTTTTTGAGTGTTTAACATCAAGTCACTTACAAAATTAGAATTCTTCTATTATAGGAGTTAGCCTGTATCATTCATTAGCTGTTGGAATATCAAATACATGTGACTTATGCAGGGCTGGAATGGGGATTTAAGGGTACTTTTGTGATGCTGTTTGAAATTTATAAAAGGATGCCATTTAGGAGTCAAAGGAAGTTTTTAAACTGATAATTAGAAATTTAGAGTCAGAGAAACCTCTCGCTGAGTGTGCATTTGTAACAATGTGAGCCTTTTTCATGCTTAGTGCCAGGAGGAGTCTGGCTCCTAATGGGTTAAGGCCACCTTACAGTTTGTTCTGCATCCTGGGCTTGGAGGGTGTGAAAGGCTGGTGTGCATTTGAATCCTTGAGGTAGGTCAAGGTGCACTTGTTCAGTGCCGTGCCGTCATGGGCTCTTTACAGTTTACATTTGTCTTGGAGACCTGAGGAAACAGGCTGAATAAATGTCTAAAACTTAAAGTGCCCTAGTGTTAACAGTTTAACTTGGATCAGTACGGCATCCAGGCTTTAGAAAGAGTGAATCCACAGAGAGCCTCTCTGTGGTGACAGGTGCTTTCAGTGTACAACTTGGAGAGAATGTCCCAGGCCCCAGTGCTCTGCCCCTGCCAGTTACAACACTGCTGTACCTGTGCCTGTCCTTGTCAAGTATTTCCCTTGCTGAGTCTCATAAAAATGAACCTTTTTGTGCTAGAGTGCTTTGGCTCAGCATTATGTCTGAGGTGACTCCAGGGTGGCCCAGCACTTGGTCACTGTTTATCCTATGGCATGTAGATTTTCTACTGTGACTGTTCCTTGTTTGATCTGATCTGGTAGGGATGGACATTGGGATTTCAGGCTGATGTGTGTGAGCTGCTCCTGGTCCTGCAGATGTCTGTTGGTGTGCATGTCACCGGGAGTGGGATTGCTGATGGAGATGTGTCTTGATCCAGCTGCTCAGCTTTCCTGAGTGCTGCTGTTCTGTTCTGTTCTGTTCTATTTTTAGAGGTTAACATATAGCCACATTTTGTATTTTGGGAAACAGTCTTGTGTTGTTGCCCAGGTTGGTCTCAAACTCCTGAGCTAACGTGATCCTCGCACTTTGGCCTCCCAAGTGCGAAGCCTGGGGGAGTGGGTGTGCCATTGAGCCCAGGGCCTTACATGTGCTTGGTGTCATACCACTGAGCTGTACCTTCAGCCCTGTTTTTTGAATTTAACACATATGTACTCATGAAATCACTCAGTCAGGGTGCAGAACAGTGCCATTAATCACAACAGCTTCATGCTACCTCATTCTGCTCTTGGCAACTACTGCTGCAGAATCTCACTAGCAGTCATGGCTGCCCTGGAACTCACTGTGTAAACCAGGTGGCCTTGAACCTGTAGCCCTCTTCCTGCTTTTGCCTCCCAAGTGCTAGGGTTAAGAGTATACACCTAAACCTTCCTGTTTTGAAGACATTATATAAATGGAATCTTAAATATAAAATCTTTGGAAGTGCTTTATTGTCCTAAGCATGATCACTGAGACTCCTAGTTGCTTGTATCAGTAGTTCCTTTCCACTGCTGAATAGTATGCCATTGTAGGAATGTACTACAGTTGAATTCTCCCCTTGGTGGGCATTGGGGTTGTTTCTAGGGTTTATTGATATACAGTTGGTGTCAATATTTGTGTGCAAGTTTTTGTGTGAAAAGTACATTTTCATTTCTCTAAGGGTTCAAAGAGTGGGAACTAGGTCATATGGTAGCATCATGAGAACTTACCAGACCATTTCTGACAGCGTAACTGTGAGTTCTGGTCCCTTTGTATCCTTGTAGCATTTGCTGTTGTCAGTGGTTTTTCTTTCATTTTAATAAATAGGTAGTTATAGTGCGGTTTTAATCTGCATTTCTCTGTTTAATAATGATTTTCATGTATTCATTTCTAATTTCTCTGTCTTCTTGGAAAAGGTGTTTATTTAGAACCGCTAGTTTCTGATTGGATTGTTTCTTACTTTTGACTTTAGAGAGGTTTCTTTTTCTTTTTCTTTTTTTTTTTTTTTGGCGTAAGCTTTGAGACAGGGTCTCCCTGTAGACCCAGCTGGCCTGGAACTCTCTACGTAGACTAGGTTGACCTGGAACTCACAGAGATTTGCCTGCCTCTGCCTCCCGAATGCCACGATTAAAGGTGTGTACCACCATGTCCGGCTACAGAGGTTTCTTTTATGATTCTGGATATAAGCCCTTTGACATGTGTGTGATTTGCAGATTTCTTTAATGTGAATCTACTTTTACTTTGTCAACATTCAGTAACTTACAGAGAAGAAAATGTAATTTGGGGGCTGGAGAGATGGCTCAGTAGTTAAGAGTACCTGCTGTTCTTACAGAGGACCCAGGTTCAGTTCCTAGCACCCACATGATGGTCAACAGCTGTCTGTAATTCCAGTTACAGGAAATCCAATGTTCTCTTCTGGCCTCCACAGGTACCAGGCACACACATAGTACACATACTATATTCATACAGACAAAAAACTCATACATGTAAAATTTAAAAAAAAATTTTTTTTAAAGAACTTTCGTTTAGCCTCAGGTGCCCTCCCCCTTTCATTTAGGTCTATGATTCATTTCGAGTAATTTCATGTAAGTTATAGTCATGCGTAGAGGGTTATTTTTGATCTAGGCCCCATTATGCAGTCCGGGCTGGTGGTCTCCAGTTAGAAGTTAGCCTGAGTTTTATAGGAAGACTTGTCTGGAAGCCCACCAAAACTTGAACAGTGTAATCAATCTCATTTTTCCGGTTATTCTGCACTTTTTCATTGATCTGTGTCTGTGTCATTGCCAGGTCTACACTGTCTTGATTACACTTTTAAAATACTTTGCTATTTTTATTTTATGTGTATGAGTGTATTGCCTGCATGCATGTAAGTACACCCATGTCATGCACTTGGAGGTCCCCTGGAACGGGAATTCTAGAGGGTTGTTAGCTGCCTTTGGGTGCTGGGATTTGAACCTGGGTCCTCTGCAAGAGCATCCGGTGCTCTTAACATGAGCCATCTCTCCAGGCTCATGTCTTGATTACTCTTAAGTCTTAAAGTCCAGTAAGGTGATTCCTTCAACTTTAAATAAAAAATAATTGTTTTAATTATTTTGTTTCTTTGTCCTTTCTGTTCAAAGAATCAGATTGCCTGTATCTATAAATAGTTCTTCTGGGATTTGATTAGAAAATGCTTTTGAGACAGTGTTTCTCTATGTAGCTCCAGCTGGCCTGGATCTCATTGTGAAGACCAGCTGGTCTTGAATGCATAGAGATCTGCCTGCCTCTGCTCCTGAGTGCTGTGTCTAACCCCGCTGAGCTTGATTAGGAAAGTCTTAAATCTCTATATCACTTTGGTGGAGAATTGACAGTTTCTCTTTTAGATCTTCCAAAGTGTGAAAACATTTTGACTTTCTGTTTATTTGGCCATCTTTGTTTTGTATTTCCGTTAATGGTTTGTGCATAGCAGCATGTAGATCATACTGTTTTTTTTTTTAAAAGAAACTTTAAAAATTATTTTATGTGTATGAATGCATTGCTTGCATGTATGTAGGTACACCTGTGTTGTGCAGTATCCTTGGAGGACAAAAGTGGGCGTCGGATCCCCTGGAACTGGAGTTACAGATGGTTGTCAGCTGCCATGTAGATGCTGGGAACCAAACCTGGGTCCTCTGCAAGAGCAGCCAGTGCTCTTAGCCACTGAGCCAGTCCAAGTATGTTTTCCCCCACTGCCGAAGTGTTTTTCAAAAGTTTTAATTTCCAGGTATTCATTGCTAGTATAGAAATATAATTAGGACTGGGGACGTAATGATAAAGTGCTCGCTCAGATTCATGAGGCTCTAAGTCAATCCTAGTCATTGACTTTCTATATAAACAGTTATATTTCTTCCATGCCTTGGAATTTTCCACACTTACTTTCTATTCTAAATATGCGCCTTTTTCTTGTTATACTGCACTGACTAGAACTGTTAGTGTAGAGT
The DNA here is from genome assembly GCA_035773235.1 of Eospalax fontanierii. Lineage (NCBI taxonomy): Eukaryota > Metazoa > Chordata > Mammalia > Rodentia > Spalacidae > Eospalax > Eospalax fontanierii. The sequence goes on along the minus strand of CM069533.1, from coordinate 84,398,371 downwards.
CAGCTAGAAGTGATGAAAGCGGATATTATTTTTTCCTGCACTTAGGGAAAAAGCATCTAGTTTTTCACCATTGAGTATGCGCTTTCCTAGAGAGTTTTTGCAGATGCCTATTATCATGTTAAAGAATTCCTGTTTCTATTTGCTGAGAGTGTTATTAGTGGATGTTGAATTTTTTTGAAATGAGTTTTTGGCTCAATTTATTAAGATCATGTGGTTTTTCTTTAGACCATCAGTGTATAAGTAGTATTACCAGTTCTGAATATTGAACCAGCTTTACATTCATAGAATAAATCCCTGTTTGGTCATGGTATATTCTTTTTTGTTTCTTTGAGAGATGGGATCTCCCTGTAGCCCCAGCTGGTCTGGAACTTTCTATGTGGACCAGGTTGGCTTTGATCTCACAGAGATCCTCTGTCTCCAGGGCCCTGGGATTTTATAAAGATATGTGCCACCATGCCTGGTGATGGTATATGTTTTGAAATTGCTGTATTAAATTTTTTGCAGTGATGAAGAACTAGCTTGCTGGTACTGATACTCTGATAAGCATTGTATCTATTTTCGTGAGGTATATTGCTAGGCTTATGAAAAAATACATACTGTTCCTTCCTGGTTTGGGTATTAGTATAATACCCAAGGTAAGGTTAGGATTGTTCCTTTCTTATCTGTTTTCAAGGATTTGGTCTATTTCATCTGAGGAGTTGGATCTCTGTAGTATTCCTAGACTCACTTATAATGACAGCAGTATTTACATAACAGGTTTCCAGGCAGTGGGCAGAGCTGCAGGAAGAGAGCTGAGGAGAAATGCCTTTTCCCTTCATTCTTACCTGTCCCACTAGGTGAAGACCTGGACAGGCAGCTAACTTCATGTTGAGCATTACCTTGGTATGCATGGCCACCCACTCTTTTGTCAGATGTGTGCAAGACGTGTGTGGGATGGGGCCATACACATTAGTGCTTCTCAGATCAGAACAAGAGCAGAGAAGCCCATGATGAACATGGCCATGTTCATTATCTTCTTGTTGGTGTCCCTGCTGGTCTGAATGTGGTCCAGCTACACATATCATCTTCGTTCCAGCTGTTCCAGGCTGGCCTTCTTCTTCAGGACCTCTGGCTAGAAGATAGCTGTTTAACATGGGCTGCCTCCAGCAAGGGATAGTAGTCATACAGATCACTATACCTGGAGACAACATTGTCTCCTCTCCACAAGTTGTGTGCTAAACTAACTCACAAGTTGTGAGTTAGAAATGACTCCTGTGCTAGTCAGGTTGAAGGTCTTGGTAGCTGACATTTTGCTACTGTTGCCTGTCATGGCTGCCCAAGACTGCCCTTCAATGTCTGCAGAGGTCTTTAGTGATACCACGCTCTCCTCTAATTCCTGTTTCCCATAAGATGAAAGCACCCTCCTTCAAATACATTTAACATGAATATTCTTGATTGGCAGCACAGCGCACTGTAGAGTACCAGTTGTTGACTTGGATCTTGTGGACAGTAGAGCTCATTGCCCACTGTCCCGCATTTCAGAGGTCAGACCAAGCTTCATTAGTGCATGATGAGATCAGTTTTCCAAGTTCAAAGTATGGTTTCTCCTGAATGCCTGTCAGTTTCCCACTGTCATAAGGTTATCAAAAAGGAAAAAATCTTAAGTAAAACTGATGGAAGCTGAAGAGCATCTGTAATTTGTTTTTGTTCTTGTGTTGTACAGAAATTAAGCCCAGAGCTTCAGAGCTTTGCATACTTCATCACTAGGATGTATCCCTACTCCTGTGACTGTGCGTGTGCGTGTGCGTGTGTGTGTGTCTACTTGGTAGGTGCTTTCTAATTTTTTAAAAAACTTTTTCTAATTTTAAGTTAATTGACTTAGTCTTTTTTTTTTTTTTTAAAGTTTACTGTGTAGACTAGGCTAACCTTGAACTCACAGAGATCTGCCTGCCTCTGCTTCCTGAGTGATGGGATGTTTAAAGGCGTGTGCCATCATGCCCTACAGTATATTGATTTGTTGTTGTTGTTACTGGGGACCTGTCCCAGGTCCCTTGTACCTTGTAGACAAGTGTCCTTTGGGCAGTGAGGTCAACTGCAATACTCCTCTCCCTCCTTTTTTAAAAACATGTAGGACCTTAGCATGTAGCCCAGGTAGGCTGTTCTTCCTACCTCTGCCTCCTGAGCGCTGGCTTTACAGTTTGCTCCACTGTGCCTGGCCTTAGGGTTATTAGAAGTATCTTGTTTAAGTCCCTGATAATTCTGTTACTGAATCCTAGTCTTAATCCCACTGTAGTCAGAGAACCTTCTTGTGTGGTATGATTTTTTTGTTCAGAAATTTGAAGTTCTTTGGGGTTTCTCTTTGAATGTTCACATGTGCACTGAAAATGATTTTCTGTGGTTGGGTTGGCTGCTTTCTGGACAGTTAGGCTCAGTTGGTTTGTGGTTTTGTTCAGTTCTCCGTGTTGGTATCTCCTCACAGTGTTTTTGGTGAACACCTCTTTGTCGCTTAGGTCATGTGCCTCTTACATTTTTATGTGTATGAGTGTTTAGCCTGTGTGTATATAAGTGTACCATGAGTATGCACTGCCCATGGAGGTCAAATCCCCTGGCGCTGGAGTTATGGGTGGGTGCTGGCTGTCATCTGGAAGAACAACTGGTGTTCTTAACTACTGAGCTGTGTGTCCAGCCTCCCCTTCTTTCTTTTTAAAAATTACATTTATTATTTTGTGTGTGCTCATGCTTGCACATGTGAAGTCCAGAAAGCGTGGGTTGTCTTCCTCTAATGCTCTCCACCTTAAAGTGTTTCTTACTAAATTTATTTCTCTTGTTACTGTGTGTGCAAGCACACGTGCCACAGCTAGTGTGTGCAGGAGATCAGAAGACAACTTTCAAGAGTTGGTTTTCTCCTTCCACTAAGGAATTGAGGGATGAAATGCAACTGGTCAGCACTTTTACCCAGTGAATAAAAGTGGCCCTTTACTGGCTCTCTCTATCCTGTATTTTGAGATAGCATCTCTCACTAACCTGGGTTGGCTGGCTGGAGCTCCGAGGATCCAGCTGTCTCTGTCTGCAGTCTAGGTTTATGGCACATAAAGCCTGAGTGTGCTGGGAATTGAAACTCAGCTTCTTGATTTTTTTTTTTTTTTTAATGAACTTTTTTTTTCACTTTTTTTTCCATGCACACAGTTGCAATTTAATGTCCCTACTTTTCATATGTATATGTAGCCTAGTCTTGAGTTCATGTGGGCCCCCATGCCCAGCTTTATTTTTTCCTAGAGACATTCTCTTGTATCCTTTAACTTAGTATGTAGCAAGTCCTCTACCAATGGAGCTCCTCTCCCAGCACCTGCCCAACTTTTAGGAAGTTTTTTATTTTGGAATAAAAAAAGTGTGTGTCCCCATGACTGGCTGAAATTATTTCTTTTAAAAATTTTCACTTATTTTTATTTTATATGTATGACTGTTATGTCTGCGTGTATGTAGTGCACCCATGTCATGTTGTGCCTGTGGAGGACAGAAGAGGGCATTGGACCCTTGGAACTGGAATTATGGGCAGTTGTTGGGCATCATGTAAGTGCTAGGATTCAAACCTGGGTCCTCTGCAGGAGCAACCAGTGTTCTTAACTGCTGAGCCATTTCTCTAGCTCCTTAAATTTTTAAAATTACATTTATTTATTGTGTGTTTGGGGAGGGTGTCTCATGGGTATACCACAGCCCACCTGTGTGGAAGTCATTTGACAAAATGTGGTAGTCCGTTCTCTCTTCCTACCTTGTGGGTCCTGGACATCGAACTCAGGTTGTCAGGGTTGGTAGCAAATGCGTCTGTCTCCTAAGCCATCTTACTGGCCCCATTTATTTAGATTTTTTTGTTTTTAAAAACATTTATTTGTGTGTTTGCCTATGTTATGGTGTGCATGTGGTGGTTAGAAGTCAAATTGCAGTAGTTGGTTCTCGCCTCTCATAATGTAGGTTCTGAGGATTAAACTCAGGTCATCAGACTTGATGACAAGGGCTTTTGCCTGCTGAGCCATCTTACTGACTGCTGATTTTTTTTTTATTTATTTAATTATGTGTATGATGTGTGTACGTAGCCCACTCTTGCCATGACTTAAGTGTGAGGTTCAGGGGACAACTTCATGGAGTCAGTGCTCACCTTCCATTCGTCTTGTCACTTCCAAGGATTGAACTCAGGTCATCAGACTTAGAAGGCAAATGCCTTTGCCTTCTGAGCCATCCTGCCACCCCCGACCTCCTCCCAAAGTGGAGTTATGGACAGTTGTTAGCTGCCATGTAGGTGCTGGGAACTGAACCTGGATCCTCTGCAAGAGCAGCTAAGTGCTCTTAACCACTGAACCATTTCTCCTAGTTTTTGTTTTTATTTAAGATAGGGTCTCACTATATAGCGACTGGCTGGCCTAGAACTTGCTAGGTAAGCCAGGCTGGCTTTGAACTCACAAATCGCATTCCTCTGCCTTTCAATTCCTGGTAGCATTTATTTCTCATCAGTCCTTGACTGAGATAGGAAGACCATTCTGCTTTCCCAGGCACCCTTACCTGCACTTTCTCTTCCTCAAAGCCAGTCTCTAGGGTACTTTGCTACCCTGCCCTTCACCCGAGGGCGAGGGCATGTGCTGAGTTCAGCTCTCCTCTCTCCTTGATTGCTCTATTTGCACTTGCCCAGCTGGAGCTCAGCTTCCCTCTTGCTTTGGGCTTCATCCACCTCCATCTTTGCTGCTTTTGCCTGTCTTCCCTGTCACTCGTGCTGCTCATGTGGCTCGGTCATACAGCCTGGCTGGGCTGTTTTCTCACTTCTGTACCTTTACCACTGGCATTTGTTTCCCTCCCTCCCTCCCTCTCTTTCCCTCTCTCCTTTTTTTTTGGTTGGTAGCCATTCTTCTTCTCTAAAGATGTTTGTCATTTACTGTCCCTGTGGAAGCAAGACTTTCATCTTAGGCTGCTCCTGCCTAGGCTCTCATAGTGCCCATCCTTGCTTGGCCACAGCATGTAGACGGGATTGAAGTTACTCAATTTGTGCTGTGACTTGCTCTGCCATGATGCCCCAAGGTAGGCGTATGAAGTTCCAGAAGTATTCTGCTGCCTCCCTGTTTCTGAAACCCCTGGTTTTCTTTGACTTCTGATTTGGAAGAAAGCATTTATCTTATTTCCAAGGTCAGTCCTGCACTCTAGGACCACTCAGCTGCTGGATTTCAGGTAGTCTGTTAACTCATGGAAACTCAATGCAAAATTTATGTGTGTGTGCACTATCTCCAGGCCTCTTAAAACTACCTTGTCCTGGAAGTTGAGAATTCGAGGAGGACATGAGAGAAGTTGGAGGGTAGAAGTAAGGCAAATACAATACTTATGTATGAAATTCTCACAAAACAGCAACACCAAAAAAGCTGCCTTGACCTTTGCTCCTGCGTCTTGATTCTTTATTTGGCATTACTTTCTTTGACCTTCAGATTTTGAGTTTTCTATCTCCTGTCCCCTCCTCAGTTCTTTTGGCCTTGCATAACCTATAAATAAGGTGCTGTTGGATCTCTCCTGTTGCCACCGATACTGGCTAAGAACACTGGTTTATACTTGCTGCTTCTAACACACCTTTCAGTTCACATTTTATTCCCTCCCACTCTTGGATCTACCTTTGTCATCAGCTTTTCAGAGGTTAAGTAATCAGATCCTTAACACGTCCTGAAGTTATTTTTCAGTGTTTTTTGTTTGTTTGTTTGTTTTTGTTTTTAAGACAGGGTGACCCTGTAACCCCAGCTAACCTGGTCTGGAACTCACTATGTAGACCAGGCTGACCTTGATCTCACAGAGAGAGATCTGCCTGCCTCTGCTCCGCCTCCTGAGTGCTGGGATTAAAGGCATACACCACCATCCCCAGTTTATTGAATCCTTTTGACTTTTTTGGTTTGATCTTGATTTAATGCTTTTCTGGAACTTTGTTTGTCTTTTTTGTTTGCAGTGCTGTTCCAGTTCTCCTGAGTGTGGCTTCTCTTACCGTCCTGGCTTTGGGGAGCTCACATCCACACAGTTCCCTCAGTTTAGTTGGTTCTGTGACTTACTTCCTGTTAGTGGTCAGGAGGTCTTCAGCATCAGTATACTCACTTAGCAGAATGGTCATGAAGATCTGTTTTCTCCTAGCTGTGAGCTTGGCTTGTGTCTGAATGCTTCTTTCTATTTTATCCAGCAGTTTTAGGTGTCATGATTTGAAACCACAGCTCCTTATAGTCCCAGCGGGCCTGGAACCCACCGTGTAGATCAGTCTGGCTTCGATCTCGAGAGGTCTACTTGCCTCTGCCTCTTGAGTGCTGGGGTTAAAGGCGTACACCACTACGCCTGGCTCCGGAGTTTTTGTCTCAGTTCTCAGGTAACCGTGCAGTTGTGCACTGGACATAGTTTCTTTTATCATTCCATAAGAACACACTGCCTATATCATCTCTGTGTGCTTGGTATGTCTTTATTTTGATTGTTTGAGACAGACTGGCTTCAGACTGTGTAGCTGAATACGATGCACTAGAGTTTCCAGTGTGTTGTTTGTTCACTTCTCTTTACTTTGTTGTTTTTTGGCAGGGTGTCACTGTGTAGCCTCGACTGGCCTGGAACTAACTAGACAGACCAGGCTGGCCTGGAACTCACTAGATAGACCAGGCTGGAACTCACAGAGATTCACTTGCCTCTGTCTTCTGAGTGCTGGGGTTAAGAGACCTACCTGTTGCCACCGAAGCCTAGCCTTTTTGGTTTTTGTTTGCTTTTTTGAGACTGGCTTTCTTGTAGAACCAAGACTGCCCTTGAACTTGCTTGAACTCCCAATCCTCTTATTTTGATCCTCTCCTAAATGCTGTAATCATAGGTGTGTGCCACCATGCCAAGTTCTGTACTAGGTAACCCTAAAGTTTTTTCGTATCTTTATGACAGTTCTGTGATTGTCTCTTTCTGTCTTATGGCTTCAGTGACTGTTGGGTGCCTCCAGGATCCCTTTCTGTGGCCTGTGCCAAAGGCCTGCCTGGGAGCAGTTACTGTGAGCTTTTGACCTTCTAGAAGAGCTATCTTCTATCTCTTCTCCCCTCCTCTTTTCTTTGCTTTAACATTTTTCATTTGTTATTACTGTATGTATGTGATGTCTGTGGGTGTGGTGAGTGTTCCACAGTACCCAGGGCGAGGTCAGAGAACAGTTATGGAGCTGGTTCTTATACTCTTGTGTGGGTTCCAGGGGTTGGACTCAGGTTCTTGGGCTTGCAGGGCAAGTAGTCTGTCCACTGACAAATCTCATTGGCCCCTTTCTTGTTCTTTCTTTGAAAATAAGACATTAAACTTGAGAATCTGGCAACCCTCTTGATGTACGCTTCAGGCCATCAAGGGTCTGGTGTGAGTATGGTGCTGTCCTGAGGCAGGAGAGGGGCTTTCAGTTCTCAAGTATGCTGTCTTGACATGCGCAACCTGGGCACCATGATGGCTGGGGAGTGCTTCTTCAGAGCACCCACAGGTTCTGTTGTCTGATTCTGGTTAAACTGGTCCTCTCGGGATCGTGGCCATAGGCTTGAAGACACCGCTGTTATGAAAGCACATGGAATGAGGGGACAACAGCAGTCTGCTCTTGTACTCCCTCACAAGCTGCTTGTTCCCCACATATGCCATTCAGAAAATTATCTTGGGGTTGGGGCGATGGCTCAGAGGTTGAGAGCTCTTGCTAATGCAGAGGACCTGGGTTTGGTTCCCAGGACCCACAAAGTAACTCACAACCACCCATAACTCCAGTTCCAGGGTATATGATGCATTTTTGGCCTCTCCATGGGCATTGCATGCACACGGTACACTTACATGCATGCAAGTAAAACACACATAAAAATAAAATATTTTTTAAAAGAAAGAAAATGATCTAAGCACAACTGAGAATCGACTTTCAAAAGTTACTTGAAATATACCCTTTTTCATTAATGACCAATGTGCCTGGAGCAGTTGTCTTACCCTGAGGTTAGGCAAGGAAACGACCATGCTTACTTACCGTTGGCAAAATGTTTAAAAATAAGCTTCCAGAAGTAAAATGCCACCTGCAACATGGCTCAAGGTTCTAGCCAGTAGTTCTGTGGTGGGCAGGATTCAGTTGTACAAACTGCTCTGACTGGTTAGCATAGGTAGGTGTTTAATACCAAGAGCTGGGCGCTTCTAACAGTTTTTGAAGGTCTGCTAGAACAGGGTCTCTGCTGGACTTCCGAGAAAGACCAGTAGGACAGCTTTCTGCTGTGGAGTGGTGGAGCTGTGCACACACCTGCCCTTTGGAAAAGATGGGGTTGCAGAATAAAGAAGCCAAGTGAAGTTTATTTACTACATGATGCACACAGGGAGGTACTCATAACTCTTTGGTGTCTCAGTCCCTGCATTGTCTGTGATGAGGGAATCGGACTCTCAGTACTTTGTAAGATACAGGTTTGCTGGTCATCTTATGACAAGGTAAAAAGCACTGCCTAATCTGAAGGTGAACTGTTTTTTCCTTTTATATAAAGGTAAGCTGTGTATAGATTCTCGTTGACCTTTTTGAAGTGGTTGTTAGTAAACAACTACCTGGTAAATTCAGTATTTTCAGAAAAATACCTAATTTCCCCTCCCAAGGTGAAGGTAGCATTTTAGCAATGGGTAGAAAATTGCTTTTTGAGAAAAACTTGATGTAATGAGTATTTTGAAATGGACGTTTAAAATTGTTTCCATTGTGTGTATTTGCTACAAATAATGTAAATGGTTACTATCATGCACAATTAAACTTGGAAATCAGTTTTTTAATCCTGTTTAAAAGGTTCTCTCCTCACTGTAGGGTTTGAATCTTTATTAAAATGCAGAAATGTGAAGCCTGCAGGTTACTGTGTAAGAACAAGAAACTTGTGAGGAAGGTGTAAGCTGGCTTGGCTGAATTTCAACAAAAACCTTTGCGTAATTGATGGGGATGAAGACCAACTGTTCTGAGTTAGTAGTTGCAGCAAAGAGACGTCTTCCATTGAGTCCGTGTGCCTTTGAGACGGACCTTTTCAGCAGGCGCTGTCATAGAGCGAATTAATTGGATTCAGCTCCCAAGATCTTCCCTTTTTCTTCCCTCTTCTCTTAAAAAGGTGTTTTTTTTGTTTGTTTGTTTGTTTTTAATTCATTATTTACTGTCCGAATGTTTGTGGGCACATGTATGCCATAGCACATGTATGGGGACAGCTTAAGAGAGTTGACTCTCTCCCTTTACAATGTAAGTCTAGAGGATTGAGCTCTGGTTTTCAGGCAGGGCAGCAAGCCCCTTACCTGCTGAGTCACCTCTCCTCACCTTCACCTTCACCTTCTCCCCTCTCTGCCTCTCCGTCTCCCTCTACTTCCTCCCCTCCCCTGTCTTAGTAGGATGGAACCCAGAGCCTCTTCCTTGCTGAGCATATGCGCTCTGCCACTGAAACACCCCCCTCTGTTTTGTATGCTTTTTACTGCACGTAAATGGTGCTCTGTGTTATTGTGGGAAGCGCAGGTGCCCTGTAGCCCCAGCCATCCAGCAACTCTCTATGTGGACCAGGCTGGCCTCAAACTCACAGAGATCCGCTTGCCTCTGCCTCCAGACTGCTGGCTGGGATCAAACTCCTCATAGGGGTTCTCTTCTGCCTCATTTTAGTGAAGAATTCGTTCTGTGAGCCAAGTTCTGATGAAGGTCCTGGGTGCCTTCATCCCTCACCTTTCAGTGCCCTTCATCGCCGAGCCTGTGGTTCGCCCCATTGGTATGGAGGTGTCCGCAACTCTTCAGGGCCGCGTTTGTCCATTGCTGTCCTTCTTTGCTTCTAGAACCCTGGCGTCCTCCAGGGCCTGGCTCACCACTGTCTGTCCTTTACTTGACCTGAATATTTATTGTCCTTTGTTGTTATGACTTTCATATTAGTTTTTCAGTTAGCTGCAAAATGATGGGTTTCATTACAATTTTGCCATACATATATCATTATTCCTTGTTTGTGTCTGCACCTGTTATTATTCTCCTCTCAGTGCCCCCCCCTTCTCCAAATAGTCCCCCGTCTTTTTTATGTTATTTATATATATGTATGTTTTATATATAAGCATACATTCTACAAATGAGTAAAATTATACTATATTAGGAATTCGTAGTTGTTGGATAAATCAAATAAGATAGAGTTTAAAATATATTTATTTATTTAAAATACTTTATGTGTATGAGTGTCTTGTCTGCTTGTGTGTAAGTGCACCCATGTTGTGCAGTGCCCACGGAGGTCAGAAGAGGGTGTTGGATCCTCTGGAACTGGAGTTATATAGACAGTTGTTAGCTGCCATGTACATGCTGGGAATCGAACCTGGGTCCTTTGCAAGAGCAGCCAGTACTCTTTAACACTAAGCCATCTCTTTAAGCTCTATTTATTTAAAACAAAAAATTTAAGTGTATGAGTGTTTGTCTGCATGTGTATAAGTGCACCCAAGTGGACAGTTCCCTTGGATGTCAGAAGAGGTCATCAGATCCCCTGGAACTAGAGATACAGGGTTGTTAGCTGCCATGTGGATGCTGGGAACCAAAACCTAGTCCTCCTCAAGAGCAGCCCAGTGCTCTTAACCGCTCAGCCACCTTTCAAGCCTCAGGAATTAGAGGAGTTTTTTCTTTTGTTTGTTTTTTGAGTTTCTAAGAGTTGCTGCTGGGGTGGGGTTGTGCACACCTTTAGTCCCAGCACTTGGGAGGCAGAGGCAGGCCAATCTCTCAAGGCCTGTCTGATCTACGTAGTGAGTTCCAGGCAAATAGGACTACAGGGAGACCCCGTCTCAAAAAGATAAAAAAAAAAAAGGTTTCTAAAAGTTGTGGAAATTAATTCCATTTGAACTGTAGAAATTTTCTGCTATGTGAATTTAGAGTTCAGCGATTTTCATGATTTTCAGTCATAATGAACTGAGTTCTCCTAAAACGTCCAAGGCCAGGATTCCCATGGTGAGGTAGCTGTGCTCTTACCAAGTAGCTGACCAGAAGTTTAAAAAAAAGAAGGAGGCATCACTGTGAAAAAGGAGTGTGTGTTTAGTGAATAAGAACATGGATCTGAGGCGATAACTGTGTGAATGTTTGTTGATAGATGAGGTTTCTCTGTGTAGCCTGGCTGTGAACATTTTATTCTCCTGCATCAGCCTTCATAGTTCAGCATATACCACATTCTCAGGTCTTATGTGCAGGAAAGTTGATTTCTGATGACAAATTATAGCAGGATCTAATAAAACCCTTCTTTTCCTTGTGGCATGGAACCTTGGGGTTAATCTTTAGATCATTTCTGAAGGTAAACAGTTTGCCTCAGTGTTATTCTGGTTATTCATTGAAATACTCATGGGCTTACCTGTCTGTCTAGATTTTTGTCAGTAAGCAATTAGAAATCCAGATAAGGAGTTGGTATATTACAATGAAAATCTTGTTGTCAACAGGGGTAGAATATAATTTTATAAACATTTGACTAGGGACTGGGGCGATGGTTCAGTAGGCAAAGTGCTTGCCAACAAAGCATGAGGACCTGAGCTTGGGTCCCCAGCATGCATGTTAAAAGCCAAGTGCAGTGGCATACCTTTGTAACCTTAGAACTGGGGATGCAGAGACATATAGATCACTGAAGTTCCCTGCCAGCCAGCCTGACCCAGTGGTGAACTCCAGATTTAGTGAGAAGCCCTGTACAATAAGATGGAGAGCAATAGAGGCAGAGAAAACACCTGACATTGACCTATGGCCTGCATATGCCCATATGCACCTGGGTGCACATGCACACATCACACATACAGTTTGGCTACATTTGCCATGGTACAGAAGCAGTCCAAGCACAATGGTACAAATATGAGGTCAGTGCTGTTTGTCAGGGTTTGCTGCTGGTTTTTGTTTTTTTTGTTTTGTTTTTTTTTTTTTTTCAGTACTGGGGATTAATCTCAGACCTTGTGAATGCCAGACAAGGACTTAGGTACAGAGCACCCCCAGTCCTGTTGTTTGTTTGTATTGTCTTGTAAGACAGTCTTGCTGTGTTTATAGCCCAGACTTAACTTGAAATTCCTGACCCTTTGGCCTCAGTCTCCCAAGTGCTGGGATTATAGCTGTGAACTACCACACCTGGCTTGTTTGTTATTTGTATGACTAGGAGTTCAGGGAATGCTGGCATTGAACCCAGGCTTTGCACTTGCTGGGCAATCATTCCTAACACTGAACAGCATTCCAACTGTCAGGTTTTTGTTTTTAAAAAAACATTTTATTATTTTTATTTTATGTGTATGGGTATATTGCCTGCATGTGTGTAAGTGCACCCGTGTCATGCAGTACCTGCAGAGGTCAAAAGAAGGCATAGGATCCCCTGTAACCGGAGTTATGTAAGCACAATTGTTAGCCACCATGTGGGGGCTGGGAATTGAACCTGAGTCTTCTGCAAGAGCAGTCAGTGCTCTTAACCACTGAGCCATCTCTCCAGCCCCTGTTTGTCAGTTTTAATAGTGAGAATTCTATTATTTTAAAACCCCAGAAAGCCAACTGTGGTGGTACATACCTGTAATTGTAGCACTTGGGACGTAGAGGTTAGAGGTCCTCTTCAGCTACATACAGAGTTTAAGGCCAGTTTGGGCTACTTAAGACCCTGTCTGAAAAATAAGAGCAGGACTAGGATGCAGCTCAGCTGGTAGAACGCTTGGTTAGTAGAACAAGGCCCTGGGTTTGATCATGAGTGCTATATAAACTGGGTGTAATAGTACACTCTCTAAGCCTGTATTATCCTAGCACACAGAAAGTAGAAATGGGAGGATCAGAAGCTCAAGGACAATCCACAGCTACGTAGTGAGTTTGAGGCCAGTCTGGGCTATGTGAATCCCTAACTAAAATAAATAAACAGAAACAAACCAAAGCAAACTCTTAAACCACCTCAGATACTTGTTTTCCCCTGAGATAATCTTAGTTGCTGTGAGGAAAACGAGTCAGGGTACACCTGAACTCTGGCTTCATTAAATTGTGGGTTCATCATTATGTATTTAGAGAATCTGTTCTGTGTCAAAATGGTAGTTGGTATGCATCAGTGAGAAAAACAGAGGAAGACTCTCTTGCCCTAATGGCATGGGAAGGGGCATTGTGCCATGAGGGTGATTCAGGGATGAGGGATAAATTAGGAGGGATAGGCTAGGATGCATGGGCATGCCTGCATATTGGTTTGAGGGTCCAGGAGACTTTCCAAGGAAAAGAACACTGAAAAAAGACCTAGAGGCATTAAGGAAGCTGAGCTCTGCCATATCCAGGTTTCGTTTATGGTCTTGTGGTGCTGGGCCAGCACTTTGCCTCTTGAGTTATTTCCCTGGCCTTGTTACAGAAATTTAAAGTATGACTTTTGATCTTTATATCTGAATCTCCTCTGAAATTGTGACCAACCTGCTAAAGTAGCCCAGCTGTTCTTTGGTGGTTCTGGGTAGTATTTTGGCAGTGGCCATCGTTTAGTCTCCACCTTGTCTCAGCATGTGGGGCCAATTTGAATCTGTGTGCTGTGGGTTTGTATCTGTACTGTAACCCAAAGGACCAAGGTTTGGTCCCCAGCTTGGCATATTGCATAAAGGCAGGGACTAGTTGGGGATCTTCAGGTCTTAGGGGCCTGTCCTCTCAGGTCATAGCAGGACTCCAGCCCTTCTCTTCATGCCTTACCATAGCCCTGAACAGTGGACACAATGGATCATTGACTGAAACTTTCAAAGCATTGAAAATTTCAAATATACCTTTCCTCTTTGTAAGGTGATTATCTCATACATTTGTTACAGTTACAGTAAGCTGTGGGCATATTGTACTTCTTGCGGTAATTATGTTACTCTTATTTCTACTGTAAAGTTGAATTCAGTGTCATGTTGTGTGTCATTCTCCCCCCACCCCTTCTACCTTTTTGAGACAGGGTTTCACTTTGTTGCCTTTGCTGACCTGGAACTTGCTGTATAGACCATGCTGGCCTCAAACTCAAAAATCTGTCTGCCTCCTGAGTGCTGGAGTGAAAAGGCCTGTGTCCTCACAGGTGATTCTCCTGTGTCTGTATCTGTAAGAAAGTAATACATTCTGGGTACAGAGATAACTCAGCAGTGAAGGTGCTCACCCTGAACCTGACAGTCTGAGTTCAGTTCCTGGGATCTACATGGTAAAAGGAGACAATTGAGTCCCATTAGTGGTCCTCTGAGCTCCTTAAACGTGCTGTGGCACGTACATGTCTCCTTCCCCCAAATAAATAAAGAACATTCAGAACAAAAGAAAGAACTACATCCTGTGAGCCACCTAGGGTTTCTCACAGGGTCTTAGAACTGGAGCTAAAGCAGTAACTCTACATCTCTGCTGTGAACTTTGATGTCCTGGCTCATGAGGGAACAAAGTCCATCAGATCTCACTATTTGAGTGTCCCTGGTGTTTCACAGGCTGCACCCTTGCAGGAATCAGAACAGACTTTTGCTGTGTGCTGTTCTGTCTGGAGGAATGGACACTCTCCTGCCACATGCAGATCAGGGCTCTGCAGATGTCAGCAGGTTGGTGAGTTGCTCAGGGCCTAGGCTCCCTTGCAGGCTGGCAGCTTTTGTGCTAGTGTTTAGGAAGATGCTTTTCCATGGGCTGCAGTTGGTCCTCTTTCCTGAGACCAAGTCCAGCTCCCTGTGTCTCTTCCCTCCTCATCTCCCAGCCCCTATTGTACTCGGACTTTGATTATAAGAAATAGAAGCCTACTCAGTTTACAGCTGAAGAGGGACCGCCAAGTCCCTTGTGCTTCCTGTGCATCACATCTTCGAGCGTCTCTGCCTGACGCCCCTTCCCCGTCTCTGCTGCTTTTTGGTAGTTTTGCTGTTCAGTGGTTCTGTCACTGCTCCAGCTCTTCTTACTGGCAGCCTCTGCTGAGTAATTACAGACTGACTCCTAAGTGTACCAGGTGGTGATTCCATCCCAGGCCTCATCATTTCTGAGTCCTTCTCAGAGCAGCTGTGCAGTGGTATGCCAGGTCCTGTGTCTATTCCCTGTGGGTTAAGAATCTATTCTGACTTTGGAGGACTACACAGCAGCTGTGACCATACTTAATAGGATGGCAACTGTCTCTTTGATTATCTGTGAAAATCATATTTGTAACAGGAATTTGGAACTGAGTGACTTCTGAAATAGAAAGCTAATTTCATTTTTAAAGATGTCTTGATGAAAAAGGCTTTTAGGGATGGGTGTACAGTGAAAGTCTAGGTCAGAACATTTTTTACGTTTTAAAAAGTCTATAACTTTAAATTTTGGGTCACAAGGCTGATTATGAAGACTGGATTTCTGCTGCAAGTGAAGTTCAAAGAATTACGTCAGGCTTTCTTTCTAATGATCTTTCCCCAAGATGTGGTTCTGCATGGCACCTAATGGAAGCCAACAAGGGACGTGCTGTTGGTAGGAATATACCTGTGATGGGAGCAAGTCTCTGTATTCTCTGGTTCACAGGCAGATGAGGGGTTGAGGGGAAATGCAAAGTCGCAGACTGAGCCGGGCTGCACGGGGTTAGAGGCTCCGAGGATGAAGCAGCCCCAGTCATGGTGGGTGTGGTAGGGTAGCATGAGTTAGAGGGAAGGGGTGCTCATCTGGGACCTGGAGGCTGAGGCGAAAGTTTGAATTTGGGGTACAGTTGGAGAATTTCAGCTGCTGTCAGTTTGGGAGTACACAGTGGATCCAGAGAGACAATAAAGAAGGTTCAGCAATCCAGGCAAGTGGTGACAGTGGGGAGGGGGACAGAGTGGGGCACCTAGGAGAGTGAGAGGGCCTGATTATGGGAGGGTCAGAGCCGCCTGGACCTTCACAGGTGAACATGCAGTACTACAGAAGGGTTAGGCTCAGAGACGTGGGTGGCTGGCTTTGCCTTCTTTAGACTGTGGTCTTGGCTTCGTACTGTACTTTCCACATCAGAGAAGTAGAAGTCTCTTTCTTCGCTTCCTTTTGGGGACTGGGACTCAAACCTAGGGCTCTACCCCTGAGTCACCTCCCGCTCCCTTTCCCACCCCATTTTGGTCTCACACTCAGTTCTCTTCCCTTCGTAAATATGCTCTAGTCTTAACTGCTTTATGTGTTTGGGTATGCTGCTGTGGTCGGTGAAATCGCTCGAGTAATTGCCCTGCACACCTGACGATTTGAGCTCAATCTGTGGATCCCATGGTGGAAGGAGAGAGCTGACTCCCAAAAGTTGTTCTCTGACCTCCACATGTGCACCCGCACGTATCATATGCACACACAAACATGCCAACAGTAATATTTTTTTAAAAAAACTTTTGCTTGTGCCATGTGTGGTGGTACAGGTCTGTAATCCCAGCACTTGGGAGGCTAAGGTGTTAGAATATCTCTGAATTGGAGGCCAGCTTGGGCTACAAGACCCTCTCTTGAAAACTAAAAGAGAAGACTGGTAGACAGAAAGAAATATTAAAGAGCTCTTGTGCTGTGTGTGCTTTAATGACTGTGAGGCCAGCTGCTGCGCTGACTGGCTGCAGCTCTGTTCTCTGCCTGTTCCCTAAGTGGCTGTTGAGTACCTACCTGTCAGACTCTGTTGTAGGCACCTTACCTACAATGGGCCTATTTCCACATGACCAAGACTACGAATTAATTAGACCCTGTACGGTGGGGACTGGGATATAAGGAAGGACTCAGGGAAGACCTCGTCAGTGACAGTGTTTGAACAGGGACTAAGAGAAGGAAAGGCTGTGAGGCTGGGTCTGCTTTGTTTTGGTTTTCAGCTAGAGGGAAGGAGCTTCCAGCTTCCAGGCAAAGGAAGAAAAGCAGTGCAGAGGCCTTGCCCACAGCACCTGTGTTGCTGGAGTAGAATGATGTCAGAGGTCTAGGGACAGATGGGAAGAGGAGATTTATTGGCCTCTTCAACTACTTTGGAACACAGTGTGTGACGATGGGAAGGAAGGTACTGAGCCAGACTGGGGTGCTATGATGGTGTATCTGTAGTCAGGGAGCAGAGAGTGATGAACAGTGGTGCTCAGCTTGCTTTCTCCTTTTTGTTCAATCCAGGACTCCGACCATGGAATGATGCTGCCTACATTTAGGGTGGCTCTTCCCACCTCAGTGAACCAAATCTAGAAACTCCCTCACAGATCCATGCAGAGGTGTGTCTCCTGTTTGAGTCTAGATTCTGCTGTGTTAACAGTGACTGTCAATCATCACAAGGTAGAGGGAGAAGGGGCCGGGAGTAGAGCCTGATACTCTCTACCACTCACACTGTGAGCATCCCCGCAGTGCAGCTTCTTGAAAGTGGTGATATTGACACTTTGGAGCGGGGAGCTTAATAATACTTAGAATGTTTTTCTCTCTGCTACCGGGGCCTAAACCTAGGGCCTCATGCATGCTAGGTAAGTGCTCTTTCACTAAGCTATATCCAACCCTTTTTCCTTTTTTTGTTTTGAGATAGGGTGTCACAGAATTGCCCAGGCAGTCCTTGAACTCCTTTCCTGGTCAGGGTTGGTTCAGCAAAGTGTAGTAGCAGCAGGTCTGGTTAAGGGTGGAAGACAATTCCCATCACTGTGCAGAGGTAAGGTATGCATGGGAACATGCAGGCTGCAATAAGAGAGTCAACCCTGAGTCAAGCCAGGCTTGTCAAGAGGTATCAAGATCATGGACTTTAAGCTGAAGTAATTTTTAATGCAAGTTAAATGCGACACTGTCACAGACGGGTCAAGCACCTTCTACCTAGCAACTGTTTATTGAATTGAGTTTTCATTGTTACTGCTTTTCGGTTTTGATGGCTTCTCTCTCTTCTTTTTTTCAATTTTTAAAAATTGATTATTTGTGGAACAAAGGGTAGAGAGAATGCTAATGCATCTCTGAACTCTCATCAATGAAGCTCTGTCATGCAACAGAGGGCCATGAACACAAAAGGACACAGATGGTCAAAGCGTAGAGAATCAGAGTCTGCACGTGTGGGTCCTTAGACAGCACTCCTATATCAGACTCCACCAACCCAGGGCTCACGGACCATTGTGGAAGAAGGGGAAGAAAGACTATAAGAGCCAGGGGAGGAGGTGCATGACTGTATGGAAACAGAGTCCTACAGGCTCATGGAACCCTGCTCATAAGAACTTAATAGCAATCGTGTCAGCATGCACAAAACCCGTGCAAACTCAAGCAGACAAAAACCTAGCATAGAACTGTGGAAATGGGCAACAAGCCCCAATCTTAGCCGAAGAATTACTGGCAACTGATTACTACTGGATGGGGTAGAGCTGATTTATTTTTAAATTTTAATTTATGTGTATGAGTGTATTGCTTGCATGTGTGTAAGTGCACCCATGTCATGCAGTGATCATGGAGGTCAGAAAAAGACATTGGATCCCCTAGCACTAGAGTTACGGACAGTTGTTAGCCACCATGTGGATGCTGGGAACCTGGATCCTTTGCAAGAACAGTGAATGTTCTTAACCACTGAGCCATTTCTTCAGCTGGAAATGATCTTTTTAAAGGGAGGGACTCTAAATAGGCTGACTAGACCTCAGTGAATGAACTTGCTGAGGTATGCCTGGAAAATAACTTGACTTGATAGGCCTTAACATAAATGACAGAATACTTGAAATCTAGTTAGGGGCTGTGGCAGGGTGCCAGTGGGACAGGGGGGTATAAGATGATTAAGATGCTCTGTATTAAATGCACAAAAGTTCAATAAAAATTTACAAAAAAACCCCAATTTGATAATAACCAAAAAAAAAAGATTGTTTTGGGGTCTGGAGAGATGGCTCAGTGGTTAAGAATATTTGCATTTCTTCCAGAAGAACTGGGGATTTGATTCCCAGCACTCACACAGCAGCTAACCACCATCTATAACTCCAATTCCAGGGGTTCTGAGGCTCTCTTCTGGCTTCTGTGGGGCATTACTTGCATGTGGTGCACTTATATATAGGCAGGCAAAAACTCACACATAAAATTAAAATAATACATAAAATATTAAAAAATAAAATTTATTTTATGTGTTATCATAGTTTGTGTGCATATATGTAAGTGTACTACGTGTGTGCAATGCTCACGGAGCCTAGAAGAGGCGTCAAATCCCCTGGAACTGGAGTTACCATGTGTATACTGGGAATCAAACTGGGATCCTCTGCAATTAACGCTCTTAACTGCTGAGCCATCTCTTCAGCCCCTCGGTTTTATTTTTTGAGATAGGGTCTCACCCTGTAGCTGTAGCTGGCTTGGAACTCCCTGTGTAGACTAGGCTGGCCTCAAACTCCAAAAAATCCTCCTGCCCCTGCCTCTCAAGTGCTAGGATTAAAGGTGTGTGCCACCATGCCTGGCTCATTGATTGAACTTTAAGATTTTGTTAATTTGTTGAGCAAATATTGGTTGTAAGCAAGATGCTGCGATTGTGATATTTGAAAGAATTGTGCTGCCGACCACGAGGTCAGATTGCTCACAAGGTCAGATTATAGGACATGTCCTGTGTCATGGTCTTAGCCCTCAGAAAATGTTTCAGGCCAGCTGGACAGCTGTGGGAACCAAGTAGCCATAGTTTAGGATTGTTTTGGAAGAGAGATCAGACTTAGTTTGTGTGGCTCTCCTGCTGCTGCTGCTGCTGAGTGGCCTGAGGTTGACTGTGTAGCTCACACACCTAGTCATTAGCTGTTACTTTAGCTGACACTCATCAGGTGCTTCCATGACACTTGCGTGTTTCTTTCATCCTCATCATGATCTGATGTGTAGGTGTGTGTCCTGTCTCATTTTATGCTGAGGAATGGCATAGGGGCCCCAGGCCAGGGGATGACTGTGATGGTAGTGCCAGGGTAGAGAGCTGGCAGTGACGCTTAGAGATAGATGCTTTTCCACAGTAGAGCTGCCTGGTCTGGCAATGTGCTCTGACCAGTCTTGTAGCTTGTAACCATTACATATAGAGAAAGTGTTTTTGAAGATTTTATGTGCTTGACTTTATTAGATTTTTTATAGGTGTTGATTGTTGTAACTACCTGAGACAGCTAAAGTACCTCAGAAATCTTGAGACTGTTGTAATGTGCTTGTGATATTTATATCATGTTCTTTTTTTTCTGTCTGACTTTGTTATTTGCTGTTCTCTTAAAGCGATACAATCGGATTTGTACCATTTATTTCTGAGATATTTCATTTGCCATAGAAAAAAGGATCATTCGAGCTTATTTCTGATGTGATGTCTAGTATAGTAATTACTGTCATACAGTTCTTGATTTCGATGAGGCGTGGATTGGAATGGGGTAAGTCTTGATGTTTCTAGGTTTGTTTGGAAGTTGCTTAGCTTTTTGCTATGTGTGTTGTTGTTGTATACATCTTTTTTTGTTGTTTCAGAGAGTCTCATTTAGTGCTAACTATGCTGCCTCATACTTCCTGTGTTCCTGAGGCTGGCCTTGAACTCCTAATCTTCCTGCTGGTACCTCCCAAGTGTTGGGATTATAAGCAAGCATCACCACACCTGCCTTAATTGGTATGTTCTTAAAGATCTGAGATCATTTAAATCTTTATTTATTAAAATAATTTTAGGTTTTCTTGCAACAAGGCCTGGCTCTATTTATAGCCCAGGCTGGCCTTGAAATCCTCCTGTCTCAACCTCCTGAACACAGGGATGACAGCTGTGTGCTGCTGCACCTGCCTGTTTTTTCAGGTGTTCTCAGAGGTCCTGAGGTGTTGACTGATGTCACTAGTATATTGTGCAGAGTAAGCCAACTGCAGAGCATCCAGACTTTGTGGGACAGTGCGATGGTTAACCTAAAACCATGGCTTTGTGATATGTGAGTAGAGCGTGTAGAGTTCACAGAGAGGCCGGTAGGGCTCACTCATGAGTCTTAGACATCAGAGAAGTTTATGTAGTCACTGTTTACTTCCTGAAAGCTGAAGTTGTGCTGAGCAGCACTGTACACCGACTACCACTGAGAAATAACAGTCATAATGGCTCCAGTTGTAGGCCCCTGGGCTCACTCAACATGCCTCCCTACCTAGAAGATGTAGTGCTCAGATCACATGCTAGCTCCATTTCCCCCAGCACAGGAGCGGGAGTAAAGGTAGAGGACATGGAGGAAAAGGAGTTGGGACTGAACTACTCCGCTTTGTCCTGTGGTGTCCTTTGCCCAAGCCAGAAGAAAACAACGGGAGAAGGACTGTGGGGCTTTTGCTTTCACTTGAAAATGGAAGGAAAGTGTCATACTCCCTTTCTCTTTTCAGGGGAGTATTTTTATGTATGTCTATGTGGTATGCATGTTGTGTACCCACACATTTGCCCTTGGGTATGTGTCTGTAGTGGCCAGAGGTTGACCTCATAGCTTTTTCCTTTTTGATCACTCTGCACCTTGTGTTCTTGAGACAGCATCTCACTGAACCTGGAGCTCACCAATTCAGCTAGACTGGCCAGCTAGCAAGCCTCCCCTAACCTACCTCAAGATCTGCCTGTCCCTGCCCCACCAAATTCTGGGGTTACAAGTGAGCACCACCACACCCTTCTTTTATGTGGGTGCTGGAGATGTGAACTCAAGTCTTCATGCTTGTACAGCAAGTGCTTCATCCACTGAGCTGTCTCCCCAGACCCCAGGTGAAGTGTGTTTCAATCACCAGCCTCACCCCATTCACCTTGTGTGTGGATATTCACCTTGTGGTTAGGAAGGGTGAGGCTGACCCAGTCTTACCTGTTACACAGCAGTTTGAAGCCCTGAATGGAAGAAAAGAAAAGGTGGAGAAGAGCAGCACCAGGAGAGAGTGGATGGGACCATAACCTCTTTGTTTTCTAAAAAATTCTATAATTTTAAAAATATTTAATGATTAATTTCCAAGTACACTTCAGACTGACCCTTTTACCCCCTTACTCATGGCTCTTTTTTATTCAGTCAACTTTAAAAAATTTTTTATTTTAAAAAATATTTTTAAACTGGGCATGGTAGCATACACTACACCGTTAGTCCCAGCACTCAGGATCCAGAGGCAGGTGAATATCTCTGTGAGTTCAAGGCCAGCTTGGTCTACAGAGTGAATTCTAGGCCAGCTGGTGCTATAGGGAGACCTATCTCAAAAAGATCAAAAACAAAAAGTTTTAATTTTATATGTACGAGTATATTGCCTGCATGCATGTAAGTGCACCCATGTCATGCACTGCCTGCATAGGTCAGATGAGAGCATTGGATCTCCTAGAACTGGAGTTATGGACAGTTGTTAGCCATTGTGGGGTTCTAGGAACTGAACCTGGGTCCTCTGCAAGAGCAGTCAGTGCTCTTAACCACTGAGCCATCTCTCCAGCCTCCATATTTATTTTTTAATGTGTATGAGTGTATTGCCTGCATGTATGCAAGTGTACTTGGGTCATGCAGTACCCACAGAAGACAGAAGAGGGTGTTGGATCCCCTGGAAGTGGAGTGATGAATGGTTGTTAGCTGTCATGTAGGTGCTGGGATTCAAACCTGAGTCTGAAGAGCAGCCTGTGCTCTTAACTGCGGAGCTGTCTCTCTAGCCTCTTCAAACAAAATTTAAGAGCTCTCATAAAGCCAGAAGTACTGATAGCCCTCAGCACCCCAGAGCAGTCCTCACTTTTATATTTCCTTTCAGGGAAAAAAAAACAGGGGACTGGGGAGGTAACTCTGTGGGTAAACTAGCACTTACTGTACAAGCATGAAGACCTGAGTTCAGATCCTCAGGACCCACATAAAAACCTAGGCCCGGTCGGTATGTGTCTAATTCCAAAGCTGGGATGGAAGTGTGTGTATGTGCAGAGATAGACAGATCATTGGGGCTTGATGGCAAGCCAATCTAGCTGAATTGGTGAGCTTCAGGTTCAGTGTGAGACCTTATCTCAAAACATAAAATGTAGGGCAGTAGAGGAAGATTCCTAACACCAACCTCTAACTGCACTCACACACATGTGCACACACAGAGAAATACATACACACAGAAACACACTGTGATTGACTGAAAAGAGAGGTAGAGAACAACCCTCAGAACAGTATGTAAGCCCTAGACTAGGTGGTGTGAACAGTCCCCAGAGAGAAGAGGAAGGGGAAGTAGGCATCAGGCCGTGCACGCAGTTTTGAGCTTCTCTGGAATCTGTCCATCCAGCTTATGGTCTTCATCAGCAGCTTGCTGGGTTCAGGACCCTGAGCTTGCCTGATGGTGTCGCAGGTGATGGTGTCACAGGTGATGGAACAGAGTGCCTGGACTTGAGGACAGCAGGCTTGCTGAACACACTCACTGGTGCTGAAGAGGGTGCTTTTGCCTGAGGAAGACGTTGCCTTGCAGAGCAATCTGTGCAGGGAGTATTCAACCTGCACTCTAATTTCCTGTCACATGTTGAAGCTCTTTAATCTTGAGCCCCATCAAGTGAAAGTACTATTGATTATGGGAATATTGTGCTTCATCAAACCTGTAGCTAGAAAGAAAATCTCTCAGTGATCTGTGGTATAAGTTTAATTTTTTTCCCCTGAACCAGTTTTAGATTTGATAGTCATTTACTTAATTAAAAGTTTTTATTGTTGAGTTTGGGGTTTTGTTTTTCTTTTTTGAGTTGGGATCTTACTCTGTAGCCTGGAGCTGTATGAAACTTGCTGTATAACTATGTAAGCAATCCTCCTGTTTTAGCCTCCTGAGTATGGGATTACAGGCATATATACCATACCCAGCAATCCCACTGCTGCCTATGTTGCTAAAGGAAAATCATTTTTTCTTTTAAATTTACTATGTAGCTTAAGATATCCTCAAACTCACCATGATCCCCCGTCAGCCTTCCAAGTGTTGGGAGCCACCACACCCAGGGGAATTGAGATTTGAAAAAACACACTGCCATGTTCACTGCAGTGCTGTCAGAGTAGCTGGGACAGGGCTTCCACCCAAATGCTCATCAGTAGACAAGCCCATTAAGGAAATGTGGTACACAGACACTTTAGTATGTTTGTTTTGAGACCAGATCTCACTCTGTAGTTCTGGCTGACCTGGAACTTACTATGTAAACCAGGCTAACCTAATTTACAGAGATTGCCTGTCTCTGCCTCTCGAGTGATGGTGTTAAAGGCGTGTGCCACTATGCCTGGTAACACTATGGGTTTGTTCAGCCAAAAAAGGATTAAGTCTGCCATTTAGCTTGTTTTTTTTTTTTTTTTTAAGATAGGGTCTCATTATATATGTTTGCCTGGCCGGAACTTGCTATGTAGACAAAGCTGGCCTGTAACTCAGAGATCCGTCTGCCTCCGCCTCCTGGAGTCTGTCATTTATTCTAGGTCATGTGTGAAATAAATAAGCCAGGCAACAGAAAGTCAAGTCTCATATGATCTCATTCATAGTGGGACCTAATACCATTGATCTCACAGGGGCTGAAAGCAGAGGCTGGAGAGAGTAGAAGGTTGGGAGAGCTTGGTCAGTGACTGCTAAGTTACAGTTAGGTAGTAGGAATAAGTTTGGGGATTCTGTTGTATAAAAGGTTAATTATAGATAACAGTAATGTACTGTATACTTCAAGAAAGCAAAGGGAAAATTTTTTTTTATTTGAGGCAGAATCTCAGGTAACTCAGGCTGGCCTCCAACTCCCTATGTAGGTGAGGCTGGGCTTGAACTCTGGCCTCTTCCTCCTAAATGCTGGATTTAAAGCTTGCATTACCACACAGCTCTAACAAGGAAAATCCTTGTTAGAGGATCTTTCTTTTCACTTCATTTCCTTCCTTCTCTTCTCTCTCCATCTTTTCTTTGCATTTTTTAAAAGGTGCTTGGGACCAGAGAGCCTTGTAAATGCTAAGCAAGAACTAATACCCAGTCCCTGAAGAAAGGGTTTAATATTTCTCTAACAGAGAAATGGCAACTGTTTGAGGAGGTACATTTCATGATATATACTTGTGGTTGAACATTACACAATGTATACCTTGTTTTAAAAAATATTTTATTTATTTTAATTATTTTATGTGTATGAGTGTTATGTCTACATGCTTAAAAGTACACCCATGTCGTGCAGTGTTCTTGGAGGTCAAAAGAGGGCATCGGATCCCGTGGAACCCATCATACAGGTACTGGAATTCAAACTTGGATTCTCTGCAAGAATAGCCAGTGTTCTTAATGGCTGGGCCATCCCCTCAGGTCCACAATTCCCTGTTGTAATGACGATAAGCAGCAGCTGTCTCTTCCTGCTACAGTATTGTCATAAGAAGGGCCAAGGGAGGCATATGTAGCACAGCCATGTGTATAGCACAGCCGTGTGAACAGCCATTCATCACGCTTGGGAAGCAGAGAAGGATGGAGAGTAGTGGCCAGTTCCATTGAGGACCATGGTGCTCCAGACTCCGGACTGCATTTAAGCTCATGGCCCACGTTATTTCGCTGTTCTTGCTTGTTTCTGTGGCAAGCCTCTGAGAGGATTTAATCTCAGCTCACCTGAAAGTCACTATGTGGACCAGACCTGGCCTTTCATCTCCCAGAGATCTGCCTGCCTCTGCTTCCTGAGCACTGGGATTAAAGGTGTGTGCTACCATGCCTGGCCTGAGTAGATTTTTTAAAATGCATTCATAGGTGGCTAAAGGTGGCTCAGCATTTAAGAGCACTGACTGCTCTTGCAGAGGACTTGGGGTTTGGTTCTCAACATCATATGATGGCTAACAACCATCCATACCTATAATTCTAGGAAATCTTATGCCCTCTTCTGGCCTGTATGGGCACTGCATGCACAGGTGCACTTACATATATGCAGGCAAAACATTCATACACATAAAGTAAAAAGAAAATATTCATATATGAAAAAAAAGGGCCAAGCAGGGTTACTACTTGTTCAGGGGTAAAGAGTAAGGAGCAAGCATTCAACCGTGCTAGTAAATATTTTATTTCACATATATGTTTTCTTAGCAGCAGTAATGTTTTAATGGTTGAAAAAAGCAATCTTTTCAGAGCTTATGAAACACCTCTAATTCTCAGAAGAGTTCTGAAAGGGAAAAGTGGCTGTCAGAGTCACTCAGCCAGTTGGGAAATGGAATTGGGATTCAAATTCAGGCGTTCTGGCTGCAGTGTTCAGGCTCTTCATAAGTGCTGGTGTACAGTTTCCCCTCCGACTACTTGTGACATTCAAATTTTAGCTTCCCCTTGGTCGTGTCTTACAGTGAGACATAGGAAGCAGTCTACTTGTCTGCGTTGTTTGTTTATCCCGATACAGCCTTGATTTTGCAGGGGTTATATTTAGAGGCCTTATAGGTACAAATAAAACTCGTGCTGACTAAATTTTGTTTGAAGAGGGACAGATGGTTCTGGGGTAATATTTTGTTATTTTCTTCTTCATTCTGTTTTATAACAAATTTAGATGATTCAGATGGTTGGAAAATTTATCAGCATTAATGTTACTAATCTGGGAAGACACATCAACGTTATGGAAGGAAGCTTAGTTTAGAAGGTTAATTTTTAAACAAAACTTTCTTTTTAGAATTCTACCTGTTTTCATGTTCTTTCTGTCACCATTAATGTAGTTGGTTATTGTTTAGCTTTGTGGGTGTACAGTAGAGTTTTATTCCTAGACAATAGCAGCTCTTAGTGATGTTGTATGTAACTTCAGATATTCTGATTTGTTTTGTTTTGAGACAGGGTCTCGCTATATAGCCCTGGCTGATCTGGAACTTGTTATGTAGACCAGGCTGGTCTTGAACTCACAGAGCTCCACCAGTCTCTGTCCCTGGAGTACTGGAATTAAAGGTATGTGCTGCTATATCCAGTTTACTTAGCCAACTACTCAACATATTATAAGACTCTTCTTTTTAGCTGCTAGGACAGAGATGTGAGTCCAGATGGTCAGGCTCAACGTCAGCTGCCTGGTACAGCTATACCTTTGGATACAAAGACTTCTAAACTGTCAGAACCCTAAATTGTGAGGCTGCGAAGAAGGATTTCTCTGGATTGTTCATTTACTGTATTAGTGAGAAGTACTACTCTTTAAGCCCTTCTTTCTCAAACATGTCTGTCTGACCATGGAACAAGCGCTGTGTATTGGCTGTTAGAATGCTTGCATCCAGTGCTTTTTATTTCCTACCTTACCATGTTTGTTTGTTTTGGGATGGGGGTCTCAAACTCAAGACTAAAGGATCTTCTGCCTCCCGAGTCCCAGTCCCTCCTGGGACTACATGTTCAAGCCCCCATTCCCAATCATTCCACCATTTTAGATTCAGTTGCTTCTGGAGTTGGGATATAATTAAACAAGGGGCTTCCACCATCATAACTGATCCGTGCACTGTTGAGCATAAGATTCAGACTCTGTGTCATTCATGGTGGCCATGGTGGCCATTTAGGAAGTCTGTAGGTTTGATGTTTAGTAACAAGCAGTGCCCAGTTTGGGCCAGTCATGAGAATAAAGAAAGGTACATAGTCATTTTAATGTATTGAAGATTTTTTTTTTTTAAGACGAGGCCTTTTCTGTTGCCTGTGTTACTGTGTTGAACTTGCTGACTTTGTACCTCAGCCTCCCAAGTAGCTGGGATTACGGATGAACAACTGTGATAATGGGTGTGTGCTGCCACCCAGGCTGTTACTCCATTAAATAGTCATTAAACTGCAGTAAGAGAGTAGGTGTGAATAGGAACAAGAACACTAAAGGCTGCTCTGAGCTGAGGCATAGTACATAAGAAAGAAACTTTACTTCCGGCACTTGGGAGTTTGAGCCAGTTTGTGCTAAAGAGTATCTTTAAAACCAAAACCAAGGCACATAATTTGGAAAGAGCCTTCTCCCCAAGACTGAAGTTTAAGCTTGTGGGAGAAAATATGGTTGTAGCCAATAGGTTGGCCATATTGCATAGGCCAGAGCTGGTCTGAAGTCACCAGGAAAGCAAAAGCGGTCTGAGAGTGATAAGTAAGTGTGCAGCACCAGTCAAGGTTCCCAGGGCACAGCAGATCCCCTGTGCGAGAACTCCCTCTCTATATGTTAGGCTAGGGCAGCTCCAAGCCACAGTGTGGGGTGAAGGTTGGGAGGAAGCATTGATGCATAGAGAAGGCAGGAGCAATTACTGGGGCTGGAGTACAGATTCATGTCTCTGAGGCTCCAGATATACACTGCAACTTCACGAGCTGGAGAAAAGCACACATTGTTAAATATAACTCTAGAGAAACTGCAGTCCGAGGGAGCTGTGTTCTACAGGAACCGGGTGCTTGGTTTTCAGGTTCTGAAAGGGAAGCCTTTTCTCTCAACTTTGTGCCTCCAGCTTCCTCTACTGAGAAGGCTTAATTAACTTCTTACTGGTATCAGAAGTAAAGAGGATTCTTGGCATTACCTTGGTACAGACATATATACAGTCAAAACCCCACACTTGACAGAATCTTTACCCAGGGCTAGCATGTGCACTGCAGTCTTGTCCAGAGATGATTAACTGCAGCAACAAACTTCAGCTCCCAGTTGGCCCTGAGACGGTTGTGATGGGAAATAGCACCCTACAGTGCCTAGCACCTTGTGTTGTAAGCTAGGATGGTTGGGAGGTTAGGAGAACTAAGTACATGTTTGTTTGTTTGGGAGGAGAGGCAATGACAGATTTTTAAAATTGAGTTTTTGCGATTTTCATACACTATAGCTCGGTGGCATTTAGATCTGCTCCCCTCTCCCCACCTCCCCCAGTGTTTTGGTTTTTTTTTGTTTTTTTTTTTTCAGTAGTGGTTTATATTGAGGGCCCTTCAAGAGGACAACAGGCTGGGTAGTAGCTGAAGTACTGCCTGCAGCTTACATGCATGTTTGATCAGGGTATTTTCATCAGGATGTAACTCAGGAGCATTGGTACCAAGGGACGCAGCTTCTTTTCTGAGCCGCAGAAAGAGTGAACATGAAGCCAAGAGGCGCTGTGTCAGCAGACAGCGCACAGACATGTGGACAGGCTGTGCTGGTCAGCACTCCCTTGCCTCTGGGTCCACATATGCCCACGGTGTAGGAGGGACATTGAGCTGTCTCTTTGCCTCCTGGTCTGATCACTTCTGTCAGTAATAGGAATTGTAGACCTGCAGGTGGACAGGGCTTCTGATGCCAGTTCTCTCTGCTTTCCTCTGTAGGTTTCACCAGAATTTCTGTGACAGCTTTCTGGTGAATTCTTTTGGCACATTGACTGGCTTCCTAGAAAGTCTAGAAGCACTTCCATGGGTGGTGAGTTTCACCAGGACTACAGAAAGTGGCTTTTCAAAAAAAAATTTTTTTTTTGAGGTCGGGCATGATGGAACACACCTTTATTACCAGAGGCAGAGGAAGGTGGATCTCTGTGAAGAGGTACTGGTCAGCTGGGGCTACAGGGAGACCTTGTGTTAGAAAACAAAACCAACCAAACAAACAAAAAGGATCTAGCCAAGGCTGGACTCCAGTGCTCTTCCTGCTCCTTCCTGTCTGCCACATTGCTGGAGTATAGGTATGCAGAAAGCTGTGACTTTCTGATAAGTTTTGCTGGGTGTAGTGATACAGGCTTGTACTTTCAGGTGAGGGCACTGAGGCAGGTTCAAGACTTGCTTAAATTTCCTGCTTGCCAGTTCTTCTGTGGTACTATCCTGGGGCTATAGTTGCCTGTCTTCTGTCTTCAGTGGTGTCTGAATCTCAGCTTTGGCAGGGTGGAACTTTGCCAGATTTGTCCATGAGGGGCTGGGAAGATGGCTCAGTGGGTAAAGTGCATATTGTGTAAGCATGAGACCTGAGTTCAGATCTCTATCACTGGGTATGGTAGCATGCACCTGTAACCCTAGATGAAGGGATTCTGGAAACTTGCTGGCCAGTCAGTCTGGCTGAAATGATGAGCACCATATTCAGTGCTGATGAGCTGAGTTTGGTCCCCAGAGGCCGCATGATAGAAGGAGAGCAACTCCTGCAAGTTGTCCTCTGACCTCTGCGTCTGTGCTGTGTGGCATGCACGTATGTATACACAATAAATAAGTAGAATAAAAAAAAAAAAAACTGTCTGAAAAATGATGTTGGATACCAATAGAGGAAGACACCAGGCTTCTGGCCTCCACCACAGGCAAGTACACCCTCACATATACTTGTGTATGCACACATACATCACATATCACACACACACACACACACACACTAAATATAAACCACACCTCATTGGTCTTTGAACATTGTCTCAGGTCTCGGGTAGTGGCTGCCTCCTTTGTCTGGTAGTCTAGTCTTGTTCTTTTTCTTTTTGAGACAGGGTCTCCCTGTAGTCCTAGCTGGCTTGGAACTCACTGTGTAGACCAGGCTGGCCTTTAACTCACAGAGATCCATCTACCTCTCTGCCTCCCAAGTGCTGGGATTAAATGTGCTCCACCATGCCCTGCACCCCATTCTTTATAATAAGTACTAGCTAATACTTTAAAAAGTTGCTCAGTAGTCTCATGAAATTCCCAGCACAGTTTCTGTCTTTTGACTAGATCCTCACAGACACAGAAATAAATCCATACCAAGACTATTTCTCTTCAAGGAAGAACAGATTGCCATTCCCCCCATGATGAAAGGGTTCAACGTAGTTAATATGTTCCTGACAGTGGCTCTTTTCCCCCAAGTGTTTTGCAGGTTGGGCATCAGCAGGGGCAGGGTCAAATCCTCCAGGTGGAATGCATGCTATCGAGCAAATTCATTTGTCCATTTGTGTTGCAGTTCCTGTTTCTCATAAGCCCATTGAGTAAGCATTGGGGGGAAAAGAACAAGAAGATACTTGAGGCATCTGGCTGTAGGACACTTCTCCTCAGTGACTGTCATTATCTGAATACTTACTTAGAACATTGCTTGGCCTTGGCCATCCTCCACCCTTCCCTAGAACTTTTGTCACCAGTTCTGAGTTGAGACTGGTTCCTGTAGGTGAATTGGTGTGACCATTTATTTTCAGCAAGGGATACAACCTAATATATGTTAAAATCAAGGATTTATTTTTGTTTATTATTTTTATTTTTTGTGTATGAATGTAATGCCTGCGTGTATGTAAATGGACCTGTGTCATGCAGTGCCCATGGAGGTCAGAAGAGGACATTGGATTCTCTTGGAACTAGAGTTATGAACAGTTGTTAGCCAGCATGTGGGTGCTAGGAATTAAACCTGGGTCCTCTGTTAGAGCAGCCAGTGCTCTTAACCACTGAGTCATCTCTCCAACCCTTTAGGATTCATATTTATTTATTTATTTATTATTTACTTATTTGGGGGGTCTCCCTGTAGCCCCAGCTGGCTACTTTCAGAGGTCTGCTTGCCTCTGCTCCCTAGTGCTGGGATTAAAGGCATATACCACCACACTTGGCATTATTTTTATATTATTATTATTATCTTTTTTTTTTTTTCTTTTCTTTTTTTTGAGGCAGGGTCTTCCTGTAACCCTAGCTAGCCTGGAGCTTACTATGTAGACCAGGCTGACCTTGAACTCACAGAGACCGGCCTGCCTCTGCCTCCCCAAGCGCTGGAATTAAAGGTGTGTGCCACCACGCCTGGCAAGGATTTATTTTTACTTATGTGTATGTGTCTGTGTGTTGAGTGTGTGTACATAAGTGCAGGTGCCTGCAGAGGTCAGAAGAGGGCATCAGATTGTCTGAACTGGAGTATAGACACTTGTGAGCTACCATGTGCTAGGAACCAAACTCAGGTTCTCTGCAAGAGCATAGCAAATGCTCTTAAACCCTGAGCCATCTCTCTAGCCTCTTAAAAATATTTAAATTTTATTTATTTATTTCATGTGTGCATGTGTATAGGTGTGTGTGTATATGTGTGTGCACACATGTACGCCATGTGGGTGCCAGAGGACAACTTACAGTGAGTTCTTTCTCCTTCAGAATGTGAATTGGGCCCAAACTCAGATCATCAAGTTTGATGACAAGAACCTTTATCTGCTGAGCCATTTTTGAGCCCTTAATATACATTATTGTATTTTATTTTTATTTTTAATTGTGTCTGAGTAGGTTTATGAGCATGTTTGCAAGGCCCTTGGACAGGAGAGGCACTAGGACATGCTCACCTCCTGGTGCTGGAGTTAAAGGTGGTTATGAACAATCTGACTTGGGTACTGGGAACTGAACTCAGGTCCTCTAGAAGAGCAGTACACCCTCTTAAACATTTTTCTAGTCCCCATATGTACTACCTTTTTTTTAAGGGTTTATTTTTATTTGTGTGTGTGTATAAAATGTGTGCAAGTACCTGTGGAGGCCAGAAGGTGTCAGATCCCCTGAAACTAGAGTTATAGGTGGTTGTGAGCTGCCTGGTGTGGGTGCTGGGAACTGACCTTTAGTCCTCTGTAGGAGGAGCTCTTCCCTACTGAGCCGACTCTCCAGCCCCCAGTACACTTCTTGAACTTTGCTGGTGGGTTGGTTTCCCTTTTTACCTGCCTTTTAGGTCAGTTCTGAGTGTGGTGTCTTGCTGTCTACTGCTGGTTAATGCCAGTACCACTTGAAGCATCTCTAAAAAGCCTTAAATTGTTCTTCTTAGGTGTTGGCTAAAATACTGTGGGTGTTGAGGTGTCAGGGTATGTATGTGCATGTACATATGTGCATGTGTTTGTGTGTGTGCAGGTGCACCCGTGGGAGTGGGTGTGTGTGCACATTCTTGGGTATAATTCTTGAGGAGCTGTACACTTTGTTTTTTGAGACAAAGTCTGTTACTGGCTTAGAGCTCAAGTAAGCTCTGCTAGGTAGCCAGGGAGCCCTAGGGATCTGCCTGTCTCTGCCTCCCCAGCACTTGGGATTACATTACCATGCTCAGTTTTCTGCGTGGGTGTAGGGATCTAACTTGAGTCCTCCTGCTTGCAAGACATGTACTTTACTGAAAGAACCATTTCCCCAGCCCTCTTGATTTTGTTATTTTTGTTTATTTCTTGTATGTGTGCACAGTATGCACTTGCAGGTACCCATGGGGGTATCTTTCTCAATTGCTTCTCTGCTTTTTTTGAAGCACAGTTTCTCACTGATCCTGGACTTCACCATTTGGGTTATTCCTAGGATCTTCCTCTTTGTCTCAAGTGCCAGAGTACACACCATGCCTGGCTTTAACATGGGTGCTAAGTATCTGAACTGAGGCCGTCCAGCAGCAGGTACTATACCCACAGAGCTGTCTGCTGAGCCCTGTTTTGATTTTTGAGACAGTCTTGTCTCGATGGCAGGCGAGATTACTATGGAGCCAGGCTGCTCTGGCCTTTGCCCCCCCCCCCCCCCCCCCCCCCGTTTTCCTGAATGTTCATGGGTATGCGCCATCACACCCAGCATGGATGCTGCTTGTGCAGTGGCACTGCAGCAGCCTGGCTACAGTGTGTATGACTTCAGGAGCAGCTTGAAGGACTTTCCTGTGACAGTTCTGGTGGTGTAGTCTCTCTTCTGCTGCTGTCCTCTAGAAAGGTTGAGCATGGCGGGTGATCACAGGTGAAGACTGGAGTTTTTTTGTCCCTGTCTTTTGGGTGGACACTGCCAGCTCTGTGAGCTAAAGTACTGTGGAAGGAGGAGGGTGGTGACTGGAACAGAAGTCAAGAAACTGTACTGTGTTTATTGGGAGAGGAAAGCAAGCCACATGGTAAGAACGTTCCCTGGTAAATGCATTTATTTAGCACAGAAGGGAGCTGAAACCTGGTGAGTGGGGTCAGCTGAGGATCAGGCTTTAAAGAGAAGGTGCCCTGTGAGTGATGAGGCTCATCCTGCCTGAGCAGGAGGCCCCTCTGAGCCTGTTCTTCCCTGTCACAGCACTTCCTATGCAGGGCACCAGCCTGTGGTCAGTTCTATCTCCAGATTTAGCTCTGAGATGGCAGGCGAGGTTACTTTGTATTCTGTTCACAGCTTAAAGGAAGGTACAGATGCCACCCTTTTAGGGTCAGCATAGGGTGAGGAGAAAATACAAGCCTGGTGAGCTCAGTGCCAATGAGCACCATCACCTCTGTCTGTGCTTCTCTGACAGAGTGGACCTTCCAGCCTGAGCATGCTTGGTTTTGGGTTTTTCTTTTACTCAGTGTATCTTTTCTTTGCTTTTCTCAGTGTAGATTCCTTTTGCTTTGTTGTAGTTTTTCCTTTGGTATTTTATAACTTTAATTTGGGCCATGTGTGGTCACATGCACCTTTAGTCCCAGGACTGGGGAGGCAGAGGCAGATGGATCTCTTGAGTTTTAGGTCAGCTTGGTCTATGTAGTGAGTTCCAGACCAGTCAGAGCTGAATAGTGAGAGCCACATAATGTCTAAACAGAGAAAAAAATGAACTTGATTTCATATTTATGAGAAAGCGTTAAGTATAAAACTTTCCCTTCACAGTCTCTCGTCTCATCACCTCTTCCTCCTTTCTGTACTTGTACCTCTTGTCTGCACTGAGCCACCTGGCCAGCATTTTTAGAGTGTTTACTTGCTCTTAGTGTGTGTAGCCTAACAGCAGCAGGAAAACATGGGTTTAGATTTTGTTTATTACATTTTCTTCTGTGTGTGTGTTATGTGTGTGCATAGACATGCTGTGTGGGAGCTAGAGGACAAATCGTGGGAATTGGTTCCCTTTCTCTACTGTGTGGATTCTAAGGCTCAAACTCACACATTGCCAGGCTTGGTGCTAGCTGCCTTTTCCCACTGAGCCTTTCCAATGGCCCTAAAAACTAGTTGTTTTCTTTTTTAAGATTTTTTTGGCCAGGTGTGGTAGCCCCTGCCTTTATTCCCAGCACTCAGGAGGCAGATGCAGGTGGAACTCTGCTATGAGTTCAAAGCTAGCCTAATTACATAGTAAGTTCCAGGCCACCTAGAGCAACAGGGAGACCCTGTCTCAATAAACAACAAAAGTTTTCTGTTGGTAGGTGGAATGCTGATTTTCCTTTTGTACTTACTGGCTGTCAGTGCACTAAGTCACTTCATTACACCTTTGCATCTCCCTGTGTCATTTCTTTGTATGTTGTCTTATTTTTGCTTTTTAAATGAGTGCCCTCCATACTTGTAAGTTTATCTAGTACCAACGTATAGGACAGTGCATTGGACAGGAACAAGTGTAAGGCCAGGAGGGCATGGTGGTGCGTGCCTTCTTTAATCCCAGCACTTCAGAGGCTGGTGGATCTCTGTGAGATCTAGGTCAACCTGACCCTACATGGCTGGTTCCAAGCCAGCTGGCTTTATGAGGAGACCTTGTCTTTAAAAAACAAGGGGGCTAGAGAAATGGCTCAGTGGTTAAGAGCACTGGTTGCTTTTGCAGAAGACCAGGGTTCGATTCCCAGCATCTACATGGTGGCTACCAGCCACCCATAACTCCAGTTCCAGGGGATCCAATGCCCTCTTCTTACCTCTGCAGGCATTGCATGCACGACATGGGTGCACTTACTAAACACTTGAGGCAATGCACTCATACACATTAAAATAATATTTTTAAATGAGTTAAAAATTTTTATTACACATTATTTTGTGTGCAGGTGTGTAGAAAAAAATAAGGCCTGCACCTGTTTTGTTGTTGTTTGTTTTGAGACTCTGTTTCCTGTAGCCAAGACTAGCTTTACACTCTTCATCCTTGTGCCTCCATCTCCCAAGAGCTGGGATCATAGGTCTGTGCGCTTCCTCCATGGCCCTTTCATTTCCTCTCTTTTTGCTGCACAGATCACTGTTACATTCCCAGTAGTAAAGAGAGGTTTTCGCTGTTTCCTCAAGTACTGTTGTTAAATAAGCACCTTTGATCAGTGACTACGTCAGTTGGCAGGTCATTGGTTCAGAAGAGAGCATTCGATCCCTCGAAACTGGCATTACAGGTGGTTGTAAGCTGCCCAGTGTGGAATCCCACACTCTACCAGCTGAGCTGCATCCCCAGCCTCTTTTCATTTTTGACTGAATTTGTGTGCTTTCTGCTTGTTTCCTTGATCAGTCTTAGTCTTCCTTGTCTGTTCTTCGACCTTTTCAAAGAAGCAGCTTTGGCTTTGTTGTTCTTCTTTAGTGTTTATTTTTCTATTACTGTCTCTGATGCCGCCCCAGCCAGGAGGATTCTTACCCAGGTGATGCAGGTCTCCAGGCTCACACTTGTTTTCCACACCTACAGGAGTGACTCAAGCACACACTCTTTGGGCAAAAGACCATATTGCCCTGCTGTGCTCCCTTGCTCTCAGGCTTGCTGATGTGGCCTCTCTTTTCCTCCATTTTGCAGTCCTGGATATCGAACCCAGGGCTCTTTGCATGCTCAGCAAGCTGTCTACCCCTGAACTATATCCTCCATCCCTTTAAATTAAATTGTTCATTCATTCATTCATTTAGCTAGCTAGCTAGTTATTTTGAGACAGAATCTTGCTGTGTAGTCCACGCTAGTGTTGAACTAACTTTGTAGCCTAGGCTAGCATCAAACTTAGAGAACTCTCCTGTGTCTGCCTTTTTTTAGAGACATGGCCTCCCTGTAGCCCCAGCTGGCTTGGATCTCTTATGAGAGCCATCTGCCTGTGCCTCTCCCTCTGTCTCCCAAGTGTTGCTGGGATTAAAGGCACGAGCTCCTGGCTCTGCTCCTCCCTCTGCCTTTTAGGTGCTGGAGTTATAGGTATGTGCTGTTGTGTCCTGCTTTTGATTTTATGTTGAGACATGGTTTTTCTAAGTTGTCCAGGTTGGCCCTTGACCTTGTCAAGAGCAGCTGTACTACAGTGGTGTGCTACAATGCATAGGTATTTGGATAGTTTTCTTAAATTCTGCACTTAGTTTTCCTTTCAAGGACCTGGTGGTTATCATTGCATTGGCCTCTTAGATCTTTATGATAATAAAGAGCTACTGTAACTCCAGCTCCTGATAACCTCTGGCCTCTGGAAGCACCTCCACTTACACGTCCCCCCCCAAAAAAACAAAAATAAAACAAATCTTTTTAAAAATTGCCCATTGTCCTGTATTATAGATAGTTTTCTAAATTTAGGGTGTCTTTAAAAAGAAAGTTGTGTTTTTCACAAGCTTTAACTTTCAGTGTTAAGATGCCTGTCCTTTATGGCCCTGGGTATAAAGCTACTGAACATAGTACATGGAGGTGTTGTGCTGTACAATACTGAGGAGTTGTAGCCCAGGCCAGGTGCTGACACACCAAATGTCTCAGTAGTTTCTGTTGATTCTCACTGATGTGATCTTGTGACTTATAGGATTAAATACAGTGTGAGTAGAATTCACCTCTGGGGTAGTTGTTTGTTTGTTTGTTTTTTGTTTTTGAGGGGGAGAAGCATTGCTTTAATAGCCTTTAATTTTAGACAAGTTAAGGTTCATAGCAAAAGTGAACAGAAAGTAGAATGCTGTGTCTGCCCATGCAGAGTCCTACCAACTGTACAGCAGATGAACCTCACAAGTCCATAGTTCATGTGAGGCCCACTCCTGTGTTGGATGTTGTTTATCTGGATGTAGATGTACCATGACATACATCCACTGATACAATGTCAGAACTGTGGCACTGCCCCAGTGTCTCCTCCCTCCACATCCCCTGACAATCACTTGCCTTGTATTGTCTCCATAGTTTGCCCTTTGCAGAACGTTCTGTGGTTGGAATTGTGTAGTGTGCAGCCCTTTCAGATCAACTTCTTTAGCTTAGCAATGTGGGTTTAAGACTCCTTCCGTTCTTTTCATGGCTCAATAGCTCATTTCTTTTTAACAATGAATAATGCTCCACTGGGAGGACCAGTCTATCCCTTCACCTGTTGAAGTATGTCTTGATTGCTTCCCAGATTTGGTGGTTATGAAAGCTGCTTTAAATATCCAAATAGATTTTATGTGGAGGCAAATTTTCAGTTCATTTGATAAATATCAAGGAGCATAGTTGTTGGATAACATGGTTAGGGATTGTTTTGTTCTATAGGAAGCTGTGGAGCTGTCTTCCAAAACAGCTGCACCACTGTGCATGCCTACTAGCTCATGGTAGGTTTGTGTTCTTGGTTTTGTCCATTCTAACAGGTTTGTAGTGATATTTGTCGGGGTAGGAGCGAGAGGTTGAGTAGCTCATGCCTGTGGCTTGAGTGGTTTCCTTTAGAACTGGAGTAGACATCTGGACAGTTGTGAAGAGGAAGGAGAAGTGGGTAGGCAGACGTAGGATGAGGGGGCTGGGAGAGGCTCAGTGGTTAAGAGTACTTGCTGCTCTTGCAGAGGATCTGAGTTCAGTTCACAGCACCCATGTCAGGTGGCTCATAAACCACCTGTTGCTCCAGTTCCAGGGGATCTGACACCGTCTTCTGGCTTTCAGTCACCTTCATTCACATGCACATAACCCTCACACAGACACACAATGCACATAATTTAAAATAATAAAAATGAATTTTAATAAAAGGGGCATGAGACAAGCAGTGTGCTTCCACCTGATGGAAAGAAGGAAGTGCCGGTGCTGTTACAGAAGTGGGATAGAGTTAGAGTCCTCAGGTGATGGTGGGATGGGGCCTAGGCGTATACCCTGGTGAGGAGGTGGTAGGGTTGGTAGTGCTAGAGAAGAGCCAGTGACCAGAGGACGGGCTGGTTGGGGT
Organism: Eospalax fontanierii; assembly: GCA_035773235.1. Lineage (NCBI taxonomy): Eukaryota > Metazoa > Chordata > Mammalia > Rodentia > Spalacidae > Eospalax > Eospalax fontanierii. Next base: position 84,360,097 of record CM069533.1, on the reverse strand, counting down.
CTTGGGACTGCCACCACGTTGTTTCTGGGAAAGATTGTGGCTTTTCCTGCTCCCCTCAGCAGCCTGTGGTTTCTCTCTTGTCCGTCCCAGGCACTCCTGTGATGACGGTACCTGGCCTTCATTGGCTTAAACTGTCTCCCGGCACTTTGACGTAATGGACTATAAAGTTGTGGTCACCATAGTCTAAGGTCACCAGCCAGCCTCTGGTGTGGCTGTCCTTGGGCCAAGTAGTGCTCTCTGACCAGAAGAACAAGTGGTGCTGGTGGGAGTGGTGTTCATAGGCTTTGTTCCTGCCTGGCTACCTGATAGATAGCAGGACCACGTGGGACTTGGGACTTTCCAGGTTTCCAGGTGGCAGAGACCTGATGTGTTTCCAGATGCTTTCTGTGCTGTAGATGAAAGCAGTGATGCTGAGCTTGTCCCGGGGCTGTGGACATGTTTTCTGTTCCAGATGAGAACCACCAGGCCAGTCACAGCCTTAAACCAAGTAGTTGTGTCACATAGGAACCACATTAGCAGCAGTCACCTAGAAACATTTCCAATGACTAGCTCTGGCCCTGTAGCTATAGAAAAGGATGATAGAAAATGTAGTGACTGGCCGTTACAACTAACTACGTGGAAGGCTGAGACAAGAGGATCACAAATTTGAGTTTGAACCAATTCAGACAATTCAGTGAGACCTTGTTTCAAAATCAAAGGGCTGTGCACCTGCCTAACATGTCAGGGTTCCTGGGGTTGACCAGTACCAAGAAAGGGAGGGAAGGAAAGGGAGGGGAAGGGGGAAGAGGAGGGATAAATCAGGGTTGTAGTTTGGGAGGTCTAGCTAGGAGGTGCAGGCGTTTGAGGCCATTTTTGGCTACATTAGACCATCTTTTAAAAATAAACACAAACATAACATACACAAAAAGATAAAGGGCTGCTAATAACATTTTGCAATTGGTAATCAGTGCTTACTGAATTTTATTGAGTTTTTAGAGAGTAGTCTTGAAATCTGTAAGCTGCTGTGTACTTCGTAAAATTTAATCAGTTGCATATTACAAAACATTAAGTATTTAAGCTAATTTTTTACCTAATTCTTGCTTCTTTTATTAGTTTCTTTGTGACTGTAAAATGGGGGATTCAGGTTTTGTTTAATAATTATTTTTGAGGCAGAGCCTCTTGCACACAGAGAGTGCTTTGGGAACGCTGAATTCAGGAAAGGAAGGAGGAAGGTGCTACAGTGACAATGACAGGTGGTAGAAGTAAGGATTGTGGTAGCAAGATAGTGTGCTTCCCGAGGGGACTGCTCAAGTCAGGCTTCTCAGGGTGTTTGCTGGTTGCCTATGGAGTGTGGGGCATATCATGGCTTTGAAAATGTGGAATGTCTAGGGAAAAGATAGACATTTGAAGGATAATGTTGTGGCACAAACATGCCTTATAAAGTTGTAAGTAGCTATGAGAACATGTTTTAAGAGCAAAACTCACAGGAAAAAAGTCACAATGGGATTTGTGGGACTGATGATCGTGTCCAATAAAGGGGAGGTTGGTGTTTCATAGTGGCAGAGGGGAAATCAGGGAGAGAGGGTGTGGGGCTCCTTCTCCAGAGACAGCCGTTGCGCACCGGCGGTCCAGAGAACGGAGAGTAAAACAGGTCCTCAGAATGGCTCAGAGTGCGACGGGAAATGACACCCGGGAAACTGCGTCGGTGGGCAGATCGTTTATTGGGACCAAGACAGGAGTTTTTATAAGAAGGCATTTTGGCATTGGGAAGGTTAGAGGTGGGGTTAAGGGATTAAAGGTAGGAAGCTTGTGGAACTTTAGGAATGGGGAAACGAAACCCAAAAACCTGGTCTGGGATGAGGGAAAGGAAGATTCATATCTATAGTGAATTCCTGGGGCCAGGTTATCACACATCAGGCAGAGCAGGCCAGACACCTGCCGTCCCTTCAGGGTCTCCGGGGTTGCTGGGCTTTGCTCAATACCTTATTGCAATGAACACTGGCCCCACATCTCCCCCTTTGTTTTTCTTTATAGGGGGGAGGTATCATCATAGTCGTGAGATTTAGGAATAGTTTGATATTTTATCACGACTTTTTGGGTAGTTACGTTGACTAATGTTTTTAGGCGTCCTTGAAGAAACTGGATAAGGCAAGGGGCAAGGAGAAGGAGGGCACAAATAGCTAGCAAGGGGCCGAGGAGAGGGAGTAGCCAGGTTATGACAGGACTACTGTACCAGGGGGTTTCTGTGGGGTTTGGGGATAGAAGGGAGAGTTTTTTTTTTAACTTTAGTAGGTTTTTTACATTTGTTTTCACCACCCCTGAGTCATTGACATAGAAACAACATTCCTCTTTCAGCAACATGCAGGTCCCCTCATGTTCAGTTGTAATGAGGTCCAGTGCTCTGCGGTTTTGGAGAACCACCTCTGCCAGCGACGTGATCTGTCTTTGTAGGGCCTCTAGACTGTTAGTGGTGCTGCTGATGGCCTGTTCTAGGCGACCTTGAAAGTTCGCTTCCATGAGGTGGGCTTGGTAAAGGGCACCATCGGCTAATCCTGCTGAACCTGTTGAGATGGTGAGGCCAAGTCCGATTAAAAGGGGGATAAGGATTTCTCGTTTGGGCCTGCGAGTTGTCATTTTTGACATTGCTTTCTCCTTTTTGAACAGCAGCAGCTGAGGTGTGACTGCAACGGGAATGCAATAAGAGGAAAGGGTGGTATTGATGCAGGGGAGGATGGTCCCCCCACACCAGAAGAGCATAGGAGGGGAGGCACAAAGACTGGTGGAGACGGTGATGTTGAGGAGGCAACGCGAGGAAGGGGTAGTAGAGCTGGGGGCCAGGCATACCGGGGGATTTAAGGAGGAATAAAGGGGAATGTTTCGCAGTGGCGGGGATGAAGATTCCAGAGTGGTATCTGTAGTGAAGACAGAGACGTTAACAGGGACAGCAGCGAGTAGGGGCCTAGACAGGGAGGCACATAGGAAGCACTGGGATATGTTGGGGTGAGAGGAGAGCCGGAGGAGGTTAGTTGCATATTGAATATACTGTATCCAAGTAAAGGGGGTGCGGGTAGAATTGCGAAGGTTGTTCTCCTGCGAAAGAATGTGTGATTTAACTTGTTCAGAAGAGGGTGCAGGAACCAGAGACCGGGAAATGGAGATGTCAGCTGTAGGGCAGGAAGAATACCCGTTATGGTAAAGTTTGCATTGTACTCCCACCCTCCATTTCTCATCTCAGGGGTCTTTTATTTTAATTTGTAGTTTACCCCCTATGTTTTGGTATATGCTCCCTTTAGAGGTAGAAAATTCGATTACACATGACCACCTTCGGCATCCCCCATAGGTGGGTGTGTCAGTCAGACAGTCCCCACAGTTCCTATAAGGGAAGCAGGCAAATGAGGCAGGGGTCACAGAAACAGATTGGGGCTTAATGGGAATTTCCAAGGCTGTTTGGCATCCTCGTGGGGAACAGTCACCTGTTCCAATAACTGTGTTGGTTCTCTCAAAAGTTTCTCTGACAGAGAATCTCCAGAGAAACGCCTGTTGGGCAGAAGCAGAGTTAGCATGTAAAATAACCATGGCAGCCAGGAGGATGGCAGAGAGGGAGGCATTAGGTGGGCAAGTTGCCTGTGCTTGGGTCACTAGGCAGTGTAGATCCTGCCAGGTGATATTGTGGTTACGACGGTGTCGTCTCCTCCGGTGTCGTCTCCTCCGGTGTCGTCTCCTCCGTCTTTGACGTGTTGTTTCCTCCAGGGACATGCGGGCCATTTTTTTGATCGGCGGGGAGGTGTCGGACATTTCTGGCTGGAATCCAGATAGGCCGAGGTTGGTCCTGGGGAAAAACACAAGCAAAGCCCCTCCCTGTTGTGAGGAGGGGGTCTGGCCCCTTCCAGATCTCATCTAATGGGTTCTTCCATTTTACTAGGATAGGGGGTATGGCTGGGGGTCTAGACCAGTGTAGGACTATAGGTGGAGCTTGAGAGGATTTATAGATATTAAAGACATTAAGGGTAGTTAGGGCCAAGACGAGTTGTATTGATGGGGGGTAATTGGGTTGACTTTGTTTTTGTAATTGATTTTTTAAGGTCTGATGTGTCCTTTCAATTATCCCTTGCCCATGGGGGTTGTAGGGGATGCCAGTATGGTGTTTAATTTTTCAAGTATTGTAAAAGTTTTTAAAGGCTGAGCTGGTGAAGGCAGGACCATTATCAGTTTTAAGTTGTTGGGGTATACCCATGATGGCAAAGGAAGATAGTATATGGTTAATGAGTTTTTTTGAGTTTTCATGTGTCTGAGCAGAAGCCCATATAAAATGGGAAAAGGTATCAATAGTAACAAAGACATATTTTTGTCGTCCAAATTGAGGAATATGGGTGACATTAATCTGCCAGAGTGCATTGGCTTTAAGTCCTCTAGGGTTGGTCCCCATGTGCTGAATGGCAGGGGTGGTAATAAGAGAGGCACACGATGAGCATGTTCTAATGATGCGACGGAGGTGTGCCAAGGGGACGTTAGGAAATTTTGCATGTAACCCTTTGAGGTTGACATGGATGTTTTGATGTAAGAGTTGGGCATCAGACAGAATGGGGAGACCTCAACAGGGAGGGCTCTGGTAGAGGCAAGGTGATCGGCCAGGGCATTGCCTTGAGTTAAAGGGCCTGGGAGATCAGTATGAGAGCGGATATGTTGCACAAATAGGGGGGCCTTCCTGGCTTGGAGGAGGTTAGAAATTTTGATGAAGAGTGGGGATAGGGGGTTGCCATCCAATTTAATCAGAGAGCGACTAAGCCAGGGTAGGAGGTTGACAGTGTAAACACTGTCAGAGTAGAGATTAAGGGGGCCATCTTCATTTTTGAGTACTAGGTAGACAGCAAATAATTCTTTGAATTGTGGCGAACGGTCTGGAAGGGCTTGAAAATAGGTAATGGGGAGTTTATCTGCAGGCTGAACAATAATTGCAGCCGCCCCCTTACAGCCTCCATCGGTGAAGGCTGTGGGGGCTCCAGGGATGGGAGCACGGTAGAAGAGTCGGGGGGGGGGGTAGCCAGGGGAGAAGAGGTATGGCAGAGATCCATTTGTCCTTTGGATAGTGATTGTCAATTTGGCCAGAAAAATTAAGGAGGCTAAAGGCGAATGAGGAATGATTCCTCATGAGCCATTGTATGTCCGTAAGGGAGAATGGCGTGACTAGAATATCGGGCTCTTTCCCTAAGATTTGTAGGGTGCGGTCCCTGCCTTGCCTGATCATGGAAGCTACTGCATCAATTTTTGTAAGGACTCGTGGTGCTCCTCCGACAGGGGTGTGCAGTCATTCAATAACTCCCTGGGGCTGAAAAATAGCACCGACTACAGTGGGGGAGGAATTAAAGAGAAGAAATTGGACTGGTGACTGGGGATCATATCTATCCAGTGAAACTGATTGTAGGTGGGCGTTAATTTTTAAAGTTTCTTTGGCTGCAGTGGTCAATTTTCTTTGGAAGGAGGGGTCTTTGCTGCCCTTAAGGAGTTTAAACAGGGGTTGTAGTTGACTGGTAGATATAGGGAGCCAGGGTCTTAGCCAGTTGAGATTTCCTAAAAAACTTTGTAAGGAGTTTAGAGTAAGGGGTTGAGGGAGGGTTAGAGTAGGCTTATGGGGTCGGACAGTGGTCAGAGAAATGTCCGTGCCTAAAAAAGTAATGGGAGGAATGGCCTGTATCTTATTAGGGGCAATTTTGAAACCTTTAGTTTCGAGAGTAGATACAATTTGATCTCGCAAAATAGGCAGCGAGGTGTTTTGGCTTTTCCAAACAAGGAGGTCATCCATATAATGGTAGATATGGAGTCCTTTTTCTAAAAAAGGGGCCAGAGCTGCTGAAACTGCTTCCTGATATATGGTCGGGCTGTTGGCCATGCCTTGGGGGAGGACACACCATTCGTATCTATTGGCAGGGCCAGAATTATTGAGCTTTGGGATAGAGAAGGCAAAGCGTTGACAATCATTGGGATGGAGGGGAATGGAGAAAAAACAATTTTTTATATCTAAAGCTAGGAGTGGGGTATTAGAGGGGATGGCAGAAGCAAGAGGGAGTCCTCTCTGTGGGGATCCCCACACCTGCATGGTTTTGTTTATAGCCCTCAGGTCATGTAGTAAACGCCATCCCCCTGACTTTTTTCGTATAACAAAAATTGGAGTATTTCAGGGGCTTCTGGATGGCCGGATGTGTTGTAGGTTAAGCTGTTCTTGGATAAGCTGATTAAGGATTTGTAGTTTCTCCTCATTAAGAGGCCACTGTTCAACCCAGACTGGTTCTAAAGAGGTCCAGTCCAGGGGAGGAGTACAGTAATCAACAGTGGCCGTTAGAATTGGGGGTTTTGTTTAGTTAGTCTTTTTGTAATTTTATTAGCCTGAAGGTGGCCTGCTTCTGGGCTGGTGGCCAGGACCACATTAAGGTCCTCTAAGATATCTCTGCCCAAAAGGTTAGTGGTCACATCAGCGACTAAAGGCCTAATAGTGCCAAAGGTGCCATCGGGGTCCTCCCATCTATAGGGTTCTTTGGTGATAAAAGCTGGGGAAGACCCCCCTACTCCCATTAGTTGTGGCCCAGGGAGTAGTTTCCAATGGAGGGGAATTTCTGATTGTTTTAGTATAGTTTTGTCAGCTCCGGTGTCAATTAAACATTTAAAGGGTTTATTATCAATTTTTATAAGGAGTTTAGGGTGGGAATTTTCCACAATGCTAGTGACCCAAAGAGCTTGATGGGTGTCCCCTCATATTGGCGGGGCTGAGGGGTGCCCCGAGGGGAGTTTAAAGGCTCTATTGGGCAGCCGTCCTTGTCATATTTGGAACGGCAATCCTTTTTCCAATGGTAGCCCTTCCTGCATTTGGGGCAAACAGTCTGGGGCAGTGTACTCCTTTTTTTAGAGGAGTTTTTAGAGCATTCATTTTTCCAGTGACCTGTTTCACCGCATTTGAAACATTTCCCTTTGTTTAGTGTAGTGGTTACAAAAGCCTGGGCTATTGCAGCAGCTTTATGGGAGTGTGTACCAATGTCCTGCGTGGCCACAATCCGTTTGTCAAAGTGCTCATTTTTAAGACCTTGGCAAGCTTGACGGTGTTCAGGGGTCATCCCTTCCCAAATAGTAGTATTAAGTAGGAGGCCCCTGGCTGCTGGGTCAGAAATTTTTCTTTCTAAACTAGCACGAGTTCTGAGAATGAAGTCAGTCAGTGCCTCTTCAGGTCCTTGCCTTAAATGTAACAAAGAGAGGCCTCCTTCCTCTGATGTAGAGGGGGATGTCATACGGTCCCAGGCTTGAAGAGCACAGAGACGTACTTGGTCAAAATATCCTGCTGGCAGGGGTGCCTGTTGGACTCCTGTGGCAAAATCACCTTGCCCGAAAAGGGCATCATAGGTCCAGGTAATGGGGGGAGTATTCTGACCCTGGTTCTGGGAATTATTTCTCCTTGCCTGTTGGAGGCATTCATCTCTGTAGAGAGCCTCCCATTGTAAAAAGAGAGAACTAGGGAGAGAGGATCGGCAGATGTCCCGCCAATCTTGAGGGGTTATCAGAGCATGATTTAAGGATTGGAGGATGGATTTTGTCCAGGGGGCATGAATGCCATCCTCACGAACAGCCTGTCGTAGTTCTTTGAGGTCACTGGCCGGAAAGGGATACCAGCCCAGGGGACGATTACGAGTCACCTGAAGGTTGACTGGGAAGGCAGAAATAGGGGAGTCCCTAGCTGCACAAAGCAGGCCTGTAGGTGTAGAGGAATGGGAAAGGGGAGGAGGAGGAGGAGGAGTTGCGGGTGGTTCAGGTTTGTGACATCCCGATGAGCTAACAGGAGCCGATGGCTCATGGCTGAGGGCCGTGGGTTCATACGAGGGAAGGGGAGGGTAAAGGGACATAGGATGGGGGTTTTTAGGGGATATGTTTTGCCTGACAAGTTCTATGGCACGCTCCAGAGCAGCCAGATCTGCTACCGGACAGTCGGCTGGGTCTTCCTCATCAGAGCTGTCTTTTTGGTTAGGAGCTTCTGCGGGCTGCACAGAAGGCCTGACGCACTGTCTAACAGCAGCAATAACAGGCAGGAAGGAAAGGGAGGGAGGGGATCCCTCTTGGGCTTCCCTCTGGCAGGCAAGATAAGCCACGCGAGTCCAGACCTCCGGGTCATAGGGGTCTGCGGACTTGAGCCAGGGAGCTACTTGTAAGGCTTCCTCCCAAAAGATCAGGGCATCTTTATGTGATAGTCTAACACCCCGAGACCGGAGCAGAGCCCGAAGTCCACGAATTTGGGAATCCTTTTGGTGGGAGGGTGAATTTCCCATGACAGAAAAGAAGAGAAGCGTGCACTACAGGAAAAACGTTCCCAGGTCCGTGGAAGGGGCCTGGGGGATTCAGTCCAGTATACACACGCAGGCCTTGCCGCAAATTTAAGAGACTGGCAGCCACTCTAAGAGTTTTTAACTGGCTGTTGCGTTACCAGGTTTTAATCGGAGAGAGTTAGACAGGTGGTCGTTGCCAACACCCAGTCAGGCAGTCGGGGTCTGATCAGAGGACGTTGGGCCTTCAGCTAACACCAGAGAGTGGCCCTGGTCAGAAAGCTTCAATTGCCCTTCGCCGTAACCAGTCCCTCGCGAAGGCTCAGACCGAAGAAAAAGAAAGAAACCTTTGCCAGTCCTCAGAATGGGATGGCGGGGCAGTAGCCGATGTCCCTCGTGGGGAGCACTCACCTTCTTCAGCGCGTTTCTGGAGGGTCCCTGTTCGGGCGCCAGCTGTGGGGCTCCTTCTCCAGAGACAGCTGTTGCGCACCGGCGGTCCCAGAGAACGGAGAGTAAAACAGGTCCTCAGAATGGCTCAGAGTGCGACGGGAAATGACACCCGGGAAACTGCGTCGGTGGGCAGATCGTTTATTGGGACCAAGACAGGAGTTTTTATAAGAAGGCATTTTGGCATTGGGAAGGTTAGAGGTGGGGTTAAGGGATTAAAGGTGGGGTTAAGGGATTAAAGGTGGGAAGCTTGTGGAACTTTAGGAATGGGGAAACGAAACCCAAAAACCTGGCCTGGGATGGGGGAAAGGAAGATTCATATCTATAGTGAATTCCTGGGGCCAGGTTATCACACATCAGGCAGAGCAGGCCAGACACCTGCCGTCCCTTCAGGGTCTCCGGGGTTGCTGGGCTTTGCTCAATACCTTATTGCAACGAACACTGGCCCCACAAGAGGGCCAGTGAGATGATGCACCAGGTGAAGGTGCTTTCTAGATTCTGTCCATAGGGTGAAAGAGAGCCCCCCTCCCCTCTCTCTCTCTCTCTCTCTCTCTCTCTCTCTCTCTCTCTCTCTCTCTCTCTCTCTCTCTCACACACACACACACACACACACACAAATTGATTCATTAATTTAAAAAAATTTAAGGCACCGGGCATGGTGGTGCATGCGTCTTTAATCTCTGCCCTCGGGAGGCCAAAGCAAGAGGATGTCGGTGAGATCAAGGCCAACCTTGTCTCAAAAAAAATTTAAAGCAGGGTTAGAGTTAGAGTTCAGTGGTTGAGACCGCTGGAATGTCTTGCTTCCCAGAACCCACATGATGGCTCACAACTGCCTCTGACTCCAATGCTAGGGCTTATGGCACCTTCTTTTGGTTTCCACAGGTATTGCATGAACGTGGTGCACTTACATAATGAAGGCAAAACATTCAAACAAAAACTGAGTGACAGAAGTATAGAAACCCACAAATACTAGCAGATTATATCACACGTTAAAACAGTTTATGAGTTGAAATCAAATGGAAGATTTAACTTTTGGGGTTTTTTTTGTTGTCCTTTAACAGTTTTATTTTTATTTTATATGTATGAGTGCTTTGCATGCATGTTTTTAAGTACACTTGTGGATGAAATGCCTCAGAAACTTCCGGGTCCTCTGGTACTGGAGTTATAGGCAGTTGTTAGCTTCTATGTGGGTGCTGATAATCAAACCCATGTCTTCTGCAAGAGCAGCCAGTGCTCTTAACCACTGAACCATCTCTCCAATCCCCCACATCCAACAATTTTTTATTTATTTTAAACTAAAGAAGAATGAAAACTTAACAAGTTTTGTTAATTGCGGCCCCTAAGTAGTATGTGAAGGGAACTTTATGGTATTTAACAACCTGTATTGTACAGAGGAAGGGCTTAATGACCTAAACTTCCATCTTAACAAAGTAGAAAATGTTTGTAGTCAGTTATGCCCGAAGTCGCCCAGTAAAATAAAATAACATAAAAGCAAAAATAATCAAATAGAAACTCCCCATAAAAAGCCATGGTTCCTTTAAGAAACACCAGATTGATAAACTTCAAGCCAGGCCAAAGATTTGAATTGGTCCTGCACCGCAGAAGACAGAGGACAGACTTAAGTGCACATGACATATCTAGCATTGTAGTCACTAGGGTGAACAGTGAGGTGAACCAGCTTGATTCTGGAGTAGAGAGACAGAATGTTGAGATACTCATCTTTGGAAGAAGTTTGGCAGTTTCTCAGCATGTGACCCAATGTTAGGCCTTGATATTTGTGTAAGAAACAAAACTTGTGTATGAATGTTCATGCAGCTGTTTGTAATAGCTCTAAGGGGATACAAGCTAAGTGCTTATCAGTGGGAGACAGGATAGACAAATGGTGTTTCATCCCATACCTTGGAATAGTAAGCACTCAGCAGAAAAGAAGAGCAAATTTCTGTTGCGTACTGGCAAGTTGTCTCAAAATAACAATTTTCTGTAGGACAGAGCTAGACAGAGAGTATCTGTTGTTTGACGTTCATATGTAGCCCTAAACATGGTATATGTTGTTGAGTAGGACACTTAGGAAGATGAGCCATGTGATTGAGCATCTCTGGTACATATGGTTTCAAAAATCATGGAACTTGGTGACAGAGAGAGAGAGAAAGAGAGAGACAGAGACAAAGAGAGAGACAGAGAAAACACACACAGACTCTGTCAGGAGTAAGCCTAGTCTGGTGGTTTCCTGTGGGAGAAATTGCGATTGCAGGAGAAGGGAGGGCTGGCGGGGGCGGGGGAGGGGGGGCGGACACATCCTTTTGAGACAGGGTCTCCCAGACTCCAGCTGGCCTGGATCTTTCTATGGAGGGAGACCAGGCTGTCCTCAAGCTCACAGAGATCCTCCTGCCTCTTGGGAGCCAAGGTGTGCACCACCACATCTGGCTCTGCCTCCACCTTGTTTTTTGACACAGGAGCTCTCACTGAACCTGGATTTTCCTGATTTGGTTAGCCCGGCTGGCCAGCCTAGGGACTTTGCTGTCTCTACCTTCCCAGCACTGGGACTGTTGAGACATGCCACCTTGTAGGATGCTGAGGGCCTCAAACTCAGGTCCTCTTGCTCAGATCACAGACAAGTGCGCTAACTGACCCACTCACGTTGACCCTGGAGAGCTTCTGTCCTGCTGTGCTGTTAGAGACAGCTGCAACTGTTTGTAAAGATACTCATGGAGTTCATATTTGTACTTGAAGTGATGATCTAGTCATCATTGGAAAGTAATGAGGCAAAGGGGCAGTGTTTTTTTGTGAATTTGGATTTTAATTTGGTGTCTGTTTTATGTGTATGTGCATGTAACTGGGGTCAGGAGTAACTTGCTACTTGCTTTGCAAAAGGTGTAGAGTAGAATTTGGTTCAAGGACTAACTTCATCATGGCACATATGCAGTTAAGTATTGAAAAGTCTGTTTTTGGTTTTTAGTTGGTGACAGTCTCACTGTGTTATATGAGCCTGCTTCAAACCCTCCAGTCCCACCCAGCCTGCCGGGTAACCGGGACTACAATGTATGCCACCACACTTTGGATATCATATGTAGCAGTGATGCCCAGTCACTTGCTCCCTGCAGCCCGTGCTCTTGAATGTCTTAAGTTATAAACAGCAAGCACATTTCACATTAGATGTGCAGTTCATAGGAACAGCATCTGAAGTAGACTTTGGGTTTTGGCACTAGTTCATCCTGGCCTATCCCTTGGCATGTCTGTTCATGACTGCTCTTCCAAGGTGTTAAGCCCATCAACCCTTTGCTCCCCTCACAGGCCCCACTTGCTCTTCTTCACTGTTCATGAGTGTGAACCGCCTTATCTGCACCCAGAACTGGCTGCAGTAGCAAGAGTTCATTTTCATTCAGCAAAATTTCCCTTTAAGGTGGAAGTTGGGTCATGCCTCCCCTCATATGAGAACTGTCAGCTTGGGTGACCTGCCCTACCTGGCTGTGTCCACTTGCTACAGAAACTCTAGTCCTTTGCTGTGTTCCCCATGACCATGAGTGTGTTCAGCATGTGTGCTATTCCTCCCTTCGGGCTGTATGTTGATCCTTTTCCTTTAGCTTTGACACCTATGTTGCTCTTGTTTAAACACCTTCTTGACCAGGTAGACCTGTAGTTAGTTCACAGAGATGAGTGGCCTGCCAGGGTAGAGAGGCACCACCTGAGAAACACAAAGTCTAAGCAGCTGCTCTTCATGCCCAGTGCACTGTGGCTCTGAGATTATTTGTCTCTGCAGTCCATTCTGTCTGTCCTAAGATGGCCCAGAGTAAGTATTTCAGGTGTTCGGAGATGTAACTCTCTCAGCCTGGACCCCGGGAGCTACACTGGCCTTGCTCCTGGCTCATCACATCTTGTTGGTGCTCTTCCTGCAGCCCTATTGCCAGAGTTCCCACCTCCCTCCCCTCTCTCCAATCCTCTGCTGCCCTTGAACCTTCTCCTTTCTGCTTGCTGAGCGCTCTCCTACAGATAGGTGTCCTTCCTGAGGTCTCTGTAAGGCGTTCCTTGAGGAAGCCCTCATTGTACCTAAATGAAAGAGGCTCTTCCCCCTTGCTGGTTCTGCTGAGATACATCTTTTACCATTTTATTTTTCTCTTTTTCTGGCTTTTGAGGCAGGGTCTCCCCGTAGCCCCAGCTATCTTAGAATTTATCATGTAGACCAGGCTGACTGGCCTTGATCTCACAGAGATCTGCTTGCCTCTGCCTCCCAAATGCTAGGATTAAAAGTGTGTGCCATTCTTCCCCGCTCTATTTTATTCTATTTAAAAAAATATTTTCTTTACTATTTTTATGTGCATTAGTGCATTGCCTGCATGTGTGTAAATGTACCTTGATATGCAATGCTTAGAGATGTCAGAATAGGGCATTGGATCCCATGGAACTGGAGTTAACAGACAGTTGTTAGCTGTCGTGTAGGTGCTGGGAATTGAACCCGGGTTCCCTGCAAGAACAGCCAGTGCTCTTAGCTGCTGAGCCATCTCCCTGGCCCCTCTATTTTATTTTTTTGAGACAGGATCTCACGCCAGCCCAGGCTGGCCTAGAACTATGTAGCCCAGGCTGGTCTCAAACCCATCATTCCCAGTTCTACTCTGTCTTCTTTATATTTGTCTTTGAGGCTCTTAGCTCCTTAAAGTTCAAGGTTTATTCGCTGCCACACTCAGGTCCAGGCATATGGTGAGTTCCCAATAAGTACTCGCAGAGCATTCCTGATCCAGAAAGTTCAAGATTTGGAAGAGTCTCAAATTCAAAGCATTTTAGGTGCTGATTTGACACTGTTCCAGGAAGTTTCCTCACCTGACATTTGACGTGGCTGTCACAGTGCAGGGCACTTGAAATACCAAGTGACACTGCTGTCCATCTTTGTGGAAGGCCCACATGGAGCCTAAACTTTCATAATCATAAATTTTGGACCCATCCCAAGGTATCTTAATATATATGCAGATATTCCAGAATTGGAAAATAGCTGAAATCTAAACCACTTCTGGATCCATGCATTTCGTGGTGCCAACTGGGTGTCTCCCAGCAGTTTGGGCTGTTGCTTTGCGTTTCTGGACTATGGTTCAGTGAGGCCCAGCACGTCCTCTGGTGCATGGCGCCTGTGAGCTCAGATGGTTGTGGCTCTTGTGCCTATGACAGGGAAATGCCAGAGCCTGCCGGCAGAAATCGAACGGTACCTGAAGTGGGGAGTGAGGATTGAGAAATAAAGAGAGAGAAAAAGATAGTTTCGGGAGGGTGCTCAGTCAGTACTGAGGCCTAGACTTTATTTTGCTCAGCCTAATTATACCTTCATAACTGTATGAGGAACAATACCACCATCAGGAGTTCAAGCAAAAACAAACATGCATTTACATATGTGAAATTATTCAAGCCACCTACATCTACTAACAATAGGTCCTCAGCCTTGGGCTCAAGGCAGGCTTCCATTCAGGAGTCACAAGATTCTTGCATATCAAAGCATCCTGCTCCCACAGCACTTCCGTGACTGACCTCTCTGTTCAGTCCTAAACTAGGGCATAGCTCAAAGCAGGCAAATGGCTTCCGACAGGGAAAAGACAAAGTTAAGTGAGTTCTGAAATTTTCGTAGTGTGGACATTCCAGGCCTTGTGGTATTGAAAAGGGTGCTCTGTGGTTTTACAGTTCGAAGCTCTCCAGAGCTTTCTGCTTGCCCTGCTAGGTGCTCAGATGGCTGCTGCACTGGGCCTGGTCAAACCCTCAATGCCTTGTGGGTGTGAATTTGAAAGTCTTTCACCTGCATAGGTACTAGCATTCCTTTGTCTGTCTGTCTGTTCATTTCCTCATTCAGCACCAAGTCTCAGCCAAAGTTCCTGTGAGGTAACCTGGGTTCAGGTGGGAGCTCTGAGTTGGTTGTCGGTTATCTGTGTCAGTACACACCCAGAGTCTAGATGAGTGGCAGTGATAGGCCAGGGAGAGTCATGGGGCTAAGGGAAGATCTTAGGAGCTAGCTTGGCATGGCCAACCTTGTGCCAGAGGGAAGTTTCTGGGTGGAGCTGTTCCTCCCATCTGAGGCCTGTGACAGGAGAGGTGAAGAGGATGCCAGGAGTTCTGCTGTCAGCCTTTGCTTTGTGCTGGGGGTCTGAGCCAAGGCAGCCCCTACAAAGCCATGCCTGGCTGCTGGGTCTACTGCTCTATGCGTTCAGGTGTCCCTCAGTGGATGGTCAGCAATACAGTAGGGGAGGGTCTAGATTATCTACTTTAAGTTAAAATCTTGCCCCCACTTGTTCGTCTTGGTGTTCCAAAGGCAGAGAGGACCTAGGCTGGTGGCTTTGCCTCTTCTTCAGCCCACTCCCACATTTACGGTTTTGACAAAGCAGCTATTGAAATTAGCTAACAGGCTCTGAATTCAGCTTTATGATCATCCAGCCTGGGAATTTGGGTCTTGGGTATGTAGCTGCCTTTGGGCCCTTTGCTGTTTATCTGGAGTCTAGACTGTGGGCAGCCTTTCTCAAGAGATGCTGTCGAGCAAGTTGCTGCCTTGGTGCAAGCCCTTGTGTGCAGGTGCCTCTGGTCTGGTGGCTTCACACCTGTTCAAGGAAGATGGTTGTGGTGTTTCGAGGACTGAAATCAAGACTGACTTTGTCCCAGTGGGAGAAAGTAATGCAGAGTCTAGATGGAGAGTGAAATTTTTCTTTACGGCCTTACTCTTTTCTTTGAAATGTCACTAGTTTCTAGAATGCTAGGTTCAACTTTGTGTGTTTCCTATTTATGTTTTTCTATGCAATATATAAATATGCGTTTTATTTTAGAACTATATATATATATTTAATAGTCTTGGCTTTCTGGCTCAGGTTTTGAACATAGAATTTTTTTTCTATTCCAGACTCCTTTTAGTTTTGGCATGAATCATAGGACACCACCCTACCCCGCTGGGGATTGTTGTCTTCTATGCAGAAGTGAACGGAAAGACTCTTCATTCTTAGAGAGTGGAGTTAAGACTGCGAGCAAATGGGCCCTTTCCATGGCTCCCAAGGGCAACAGTGTGCTGCACCTGCCGCTGTGGGTGTGCCCAGACTGCCGGAGGACTGTGGAGAAGGAGGAGAGGCACAGCGGTCTTGACCAGCCGGTGAGTGGCTGCAGCTTCAGTGGGCTCCTTGCTCCTCCCTTGTGGGTGGTGGGCTGACTGGCAGTGAAAGGAAAGGATTTCTGCCTGCCATCAAAATGTTCCCAGACCTTCCCTCTGGGATGGCCTCCCTGGCCTTTGCTGGCCACACCTGCACTAGGTGGAGGGCATCTGCTTCCTTATCTGAACAGTCAGCAAGCTGGCCGCCTATATGCTGTGCTTTAGGTGTCTGTGTTTGGTCTCAGGGTTTCTTTGGTGATGTAGTTCTCTTGAAAAGCTAGTAGGACTTTCACGTATTTTTTAGTAATGGACAATGCCGTATGCCGGATATCTCCTGAAATTCCTTCTCTGACTCAGTTTTCAAGCTTTCCCCTTCCTTGATTCCATTCTTCCACTTAGTAGAGACCTTGAGGCCTTTTGGCTTGATCTGATATCTGACATAGGTTAAGTCTTAGGAGGTGGCTTTTGTAACCAGTGAGTGTCCCACATTCGAGTGCTGTTCTTCTTGTCCACCTTCTCGAGGCAGCTCTGTTCTGGACAGTTCTTTTCTTCTGACCCTCTGCTCCTTGTAGTCCGTAGCATTGTCTTCTGTCACAGTCATTGTCTTCTGTTTTCCAGTTGTCCCGGGGCAGTTTAAGAAGTACTGGGCTCCAGTGTGGATGGCTCTCCACCTCCCAGGCCCAGGCTCTTCCTTACTGGCCTTCATCTGGCTGCCCAGCTATGGACTCCTGGAAGACAGCTCCCTACTGCCAGAAGTCTTGGTGGTAGAACCTAGCAGCTACATCTGAGGTCTTAGTGGTTTTCAAGCCAGGTCAGCGTTCCTCTCAGCCGCTTCCCTCTTTAGAGTCCTGTCCTGTTTTATTTCTCTTCCTCGGATCTAGTTCCAGCGGTCTGTATATTGTACTGATCCATTTTGTTTGTCTTCATTGTCATAGGAGTTCCACAAACATGCCATTTTTGTGGGGGTTTTGTTTCATTTTGTTTTTTTGAAAATGATCTCCATATAGCTCCAGCTGATATAGAACTCGCTGGGTAGACCAGGCTAGCCTCAATCTCACAGAGTATTGGGCTCTCCCGAATGCTGGGATTAAAGGCATGTGCCACCACCCCTGGATTCTTGTGTATGCTTTTAAAGATTTTTTGTTTGTTTGTTTTCAAGTATGTGTTGTGTGTCTGCCACATGTGTGTGGTGCCTTCATGTCAGAAGAAGACTAGAGCTGGAGGTGGTTGTGAGCTGCCAGACATGGATCCTCTGGTCCTTGGCAAGTGCTGTTAGCTGCTGCACCTTCTCTCTAACCCCCTTTTGTGTGTATTTTAACTAAGAACAGTGTTTAACCTGACATATTTGGGACCCAGAGTATTCGAATTAATGAGTAAATGAAGGAAGGAGCAAAGAGTAAAAAGACTTCGAGTCACCAGGCATTTGAGAGCTTGGTTGGCCAAAAACTGGTCAGCCGAGATTGTCTTACACTCACCTCACCCCCATTACCCTCTCTTACCTTCCTCCCTCTCGTACTTTCTTCACAAGCTCCCTCAGTCTTTGACAGGGTTTTTGTACATGTGTGTTACCTGCTGAGTTTACTTACGGTTATTTTTGTGAGCATGGGCAACTAGCGTTAACAGTGACTAACCAGTTACCCCTGAACTCAGAGAGATCACCTGCCTCAGCTGAAATTAAAGGTGTACACTACCACACCTAGCAGTGTAAAGGTTTGAATGAGAAATGTCCCTGGTAGGCTCAGGTTTCTGAACACTTAGTCCCTAGTTCATGGCACTGTTTGGGGGAGATTTGGGAACCTTTAGAACTGAGAGCCTTGCTGGAGGAAGTATATCAGAGGGCTGGCTTTGAGAGTTTATAGCCTTGCCCCACTTCCAGTTTGCTCTCTCTGCTTCCTGAGTGTGCATCAAGATGTGATCTCTTCATTTCTTGTCTCCTTGCCTGCTTCTTTCTCTTCCTCTGCCTTTACAGACTCTGCCTCAAGACCATAAGCCAAACAACTCTCCCTTATGTTGCCTTTGGTCATGATATTTTATCACAGCAAAAAAAGTAACCAGTACATCCAGTAGCCATTAACTGCCAATAGTTCTCTCAAAGAGGCTGAGGGATCTCCTGAGCCCCTCCCTGTCCAGATGGACGGTTGAAGGACTGGGTCTTGTGCAGGCATTAGCAGCTGCTTTGAGTTCATATAGGCACCAGCCATGTCCTGTCCATCATGTGGTATTTCATAGCGCTCCTCATCTTCTACCTCCATGCCTTTTCTTCTCCCCTTCTGTGATGCTCTCCAAGCCCTTGAAGAAGTGGTATGGATGTCTTTTTCAAGGCTGAGCACTTAGTGGTCTTTAGTCTCAGCACTTTGACCAGTAATGAATTTTGTCTTTGAATACTGCCCACTGCAAAAAGAAGCTTCTGCGACCAAGGCTGAGAGCAGCATCATCTGTGAGTGGGCACATAGATATTCAGAAGGTACTTTGACAGCATGTCTTTTTAGCAAAACAGTAGTATTAGGTTCCCCACTAGAGCCATGACCTCCCCAGTCATGGGCTTTTGACCATGGTTATATTACCAAGCATGAATTCCCTCCCTTCAAGTAAGATTCAAATCCAGTCAGAAAGCGGTTAGTTACCCCGTAATAGTTGTGCCATTATTGTACCAGTGGGCACACCCTGCCTTACAGGTGGTTAATTGTAATTCATAGGATTTATAGCTGGGTAATACCATTGATGACTCCTCTCCACCCATGGCTTCTATAGCACCTTCCAGCATGATTTCTCTATGTCCTACAGCCAACATGTGTACTGTTCTCATCAGTCAGGTCCTGCTGTCCAGTTCTGATGGGCAGTCAGGAGCAGTGACAATTAGCCTGTACTGTTTCAGGGGCCTCTGAGAAAGGCATCACACTTGGAGCACTGAAATCTTTAGTAACTTAAGCTTTTAGGATGCACATTATCCACACCTGCACATACCTGTGTTCATATTTCTTTCTCTTTTAAAAAGTTATGTTTTTGTATGTGTTTGTGTGCATGTTTGTATATATGTGTAAGTGAATATATTTATGGTGGAGTTAGGTGGGCATCATGCTGGGGTGCATATGTGGAGGTCAGAGTTGGTTCTCTCCTTTCACCATATAGGATACAGGGATTTGAATTCAGGTCATCAGGCTTGGTGGCATATGCCCAACCCAATGAACCATCTCGCCAGCCCTCATTGTATTTTTAAATAAACATATAAAATAGTAGGTTTTCATATGGCTTTCTCAAATTTCTCAGTTTTAGTTAACCTTTCCCCCTTTTTTTTGATTTTGAGAGAGTCTCAGTATGTAGCTCAGGCTGGCTTCAATCTCATGGCAGTTCTCCTGCCTCAGCCTCTTGAGTGCTGGGATTATAATGCCACCATATCAGGCTCCCCATCAGATCTTTGTTTTGTTGTTGTTTTTAAACGATCTATTTTTATTCTTTTTCTTGTGTGTATGTGGGTATATTTCTGAACGCACAGACAAGTATGAGCCACCCATTATGGGTGCTGGGACCAAAGTGGGTCCCCTGGAAGAACATCATGTGCTTAACTTAATGTTGAGCCATCTCCTCAGCCTCTTTATTTGTTTATTTTTTAGTTTGTTGTTGTTGTCTTTTTGAGACAGGGTCTCCCTGTAGTTCCAGCTGGCCTGGAACTGGTTATGTAGACTAGGCTGTCCTTGATCTCACAGAGATCCACCTGCCTCTACCTCCTAAGTGCTGGGATTAAAGGCATGTGCCACTACGCCCAGCCTTTTTGTTTATATTTTTGAATGCATGGACTCTCTGCAGCCTATGCTGGCCTAGACCTTGTTCTTGCCTGCTCAGCCCCTTGAGTACTGGAATCGCTGCTGTGCACCATCACTCTCAACTTTGGGCTTCCTGTTGTCCCCACAGCTCTACATTTTCCAGAAGGCCATATAAACTTTTGTCAGCTTGGCACAGTGCTTTTGAGAACCATCATGTTGCTGTGTGATCTGTAATTTGTTTCTTTTTGTTATCAAGAAACTGCACGACTACAGTCTGCCAGTCCCATCAGTCCACAGACCTTTGGGTTGTTTCCAGATTTCATAAGTCTGTCTGGACGTCCTTTCTCCCTGTTGTATTGAATGTGCATTTGTGCTTGGGAAAGATGTCTGCCTGTACCCCTCTTTTCTTGTGATGTCCTTTGGGCCTCATAAAATGAACTGAGTCTCTGTTTCTTCTTTGGGGGAGGGTTCCTGTAGAACTGGCATTTCCCTTTCCTCCTTAAGCATCATTCTTGCCTTCTGCTTCTCTTGTTTTGTTTAGTCACATCCCAGACAGTGAGTCGAGAGCATAAGGCTGTTGCTGTCTCCTGACTATGACCTTGGGAGGCTAGTGAACCCTGCTGCCTATGGTCTCTTAGAAGTGGGTGCTGCCTGCTGGTCCGTGCGTGGGCCCGGGAAAGGGTCTCCCTGGAATTTGTCAGGGGTTGTTGATGGAGCTACTCTTGGAGTGGGCCTCTCTTGGACGACTGACAGCAGTCTTCCAGGTAAGTGCTCAGCTATCAGTCACAGATTACCTGGAAGGTGGGCTTAGAGTTGCCCTTGGCCTTGCAATTCCACACTTTAGATATCTCCAGGTATCTCTTCTTTGTAGCTGCCCAGTCCCAGATTTGTGGTCTATACATTGTCATACCCAGAAAGCTAAAATGCTCATTTTAAATCTTCAAATCTGTCTGTGACTCACTGTCCTGACTCTTATGTACTTGTCTTCTCAAATTGTGTTGCTAAATTACATTGTTAGGGATTGTCAAAGTTATCAGGACAGCGTTCTATTTTATTTCTCATATTTATACTTTCTTTTTGGCTGCATTTTTTAGCTTTGACTTTTCAAAGAAGCATCTCTTAATTTAAAAAACTACTGCATTTTATTTAGTTTTGGCGTGTACATGTGTGCTTATGTATATGTACATGCATGTGTAGGACTGAGCAAACTCATGCATGGTGCACATGTGGAGGTCAGGATAGCTTGCAGGAATTGGTTCTCTCTGCTCACTGTGTGTTCTGGGAATCAAACTCTGATCATTAGTTTTGGCAGCAAGTGCCTTTTCCCACCTAGGCAGCCTTTCTTGCAGCTTTTGAAGTGTCCTGTGCATCATTACTGTCTCCACCTACTCCCCTCCTCCCCCGCAGCAGACCAGAGTTTCCTGCCCCTTCTCTCACTGTAATGATTTTTATTGTGATGGTGTCACAGTTGGAAATTGTGGTCTCTGACAGTGACTCTTGATTCATCAGCTACACTTGCTAATTCTGTCACAGTTAAACTTTCTGAGTGTTCCATATGTTCCATATGTGGATAGTCTTTTCTCTGAGCTTGGGTGGAAGGCTCTGTGCACCTGTGTTACTAGACCAACCATTCTTGAGTTGTGTGCCCATGTTTCTCTTGATTCTTGTGTGCTTAACTTGAAGTCTGGGTGAGGTCAGCTGAAAGTTCCTATCCTGTGCCTTTGTCCCTTTTCCTTACAGGTGTTCTCAGTTTTGTTCTTAGAATTTTAAGGTTGTACTGGGTGACCATGTTGAAGTTGCTGGTGTGTCCACTTTCTCCTCAAGGTGGATTTTGCGTGGTCCTCTCCAGCTTCTTGGGTTTTCTCCCCTCTTCCTGCTCTCCTGCGTCCTTTCTTTTCCATCTCAGGGCGGGGTGTGCTTCAGGTGTCTCCTGCAATCTCACTAGACAGGTAGGCTTCATTCTGTTGATAACTGACCCCCTGTAACTAGTGTTGTCTCTATTGCCAGAAGTGAAAAGTCTTAAGTGCTGCTGCCCTTGGCCCAGGTCCCCTTGCAGCTCCTAGTCTCAGGGCTTGACCTCCTGCTGAGCTTTTGCACACTGCCTTGCCTCTGTTCCTGGTAGCACTTACAAGTGATTTGTTTTTTCAAGTATTTTGAATTTTGTGAATGTATTCATTCAGCATTTTTCCATTGTGAGGTTTTTAAGTGCTGTGGCTTTCTTAATTTTCATCTCTGTGTACTATTCACTTTTATAGATAAATATATATATAAATACATTTTAGTCTCTGGGGTTTTATGTTTGTTTGTTGTTTGTTTCGGGGGCGGGATGTTTAGTCTTTTTAAGACAAGATCTCCCTGAAACCTCAGCTGGCCTGAAACTCACTTTGTAGACTAGGCTGGCCTTGAACTCATAGAGATCCGCCTGTCTCTGCCTCCCAAGGGTGGGGATTAAAGATGTGTGCCACCACGCCCAGCTTCTAGCTTCCAGCTTCCATCTTCCAAGTTTTTACTTTACGTGTATGAGTGTGTTGCCTACATGTGTATAAGTGCACCTGTGTTATACAGTGCCCAAGGAGGTCAGAAGAGGCCATCAGATCCCCTGGAACTGGAGTTACTGACAGTTGTTAGCCACTGTGTGGATGCTGGGAATCGAATCTGGTTCTCTGCAAGAGTAACCAGTGCTTTTAACCCCTGAGCTATCTCTCCAGCTCGTAGCTTCCAGGTTTTGCTATTATAAATTATTCTCCTAGTTAGGCAGATCTCTGTGAAACTGAGGCCAGCCTGGTCTAGATAGCAATTTCCAGGCCAGCTGGGGCTACAGGAAGACCCTGTCTCAAAGGACAAAAAATTAAAATTAAAAAATAAGTAAACCAAAAAAATAAAATTGTCCTGGAGCACACAGTCAGACATGGTGTACCTATCTTGTAAGTTTTGCGGCTCTTTAGAGCTGAGGCTTTTGTGTGCTGTTCTCTTGGTTGGTTGTTCTCATTGAGGTAGATGAAAAAGCACAGCAGTGTCTTTGTACATAGTTTTGAATCTCCTTCTTTGATGCTTCACCAGACCACAAGAAGGAATCTTTTTTCCATGTGTAGTTGCATTGGAATTTGAAACCATGTCAGTGGCTTTCCCTTCTCTGGTGTAGTAAGGGAGAACCCCAGTTAAGGAATTACTCCCATCAGATTGGCCTCTGGACATGTTTTTGAGGAATTTTCCTTTTTAAAAATATTTATTACTTTTATGTATATGAATGTATTGTCTGCATTTGTGTAAGTACACCCCTGTTGTGCCGTGCCCTTGGAGGTCAGAAGAGGGTGTCAGATCCCCTGGAACTGGAGCTATGAATGATAGTTAGCCACCATGTGAGTGCTGGGAATCAAATCTGGGTTGAGACATTCTCTTAATTGCTAGCTGATGTAAGGGGACCCAGCCCACTGTGGGTGATACCATCCCCAGGCAGGTGGTCCTGGTCCTGGGTTGTAAAAGGAACATAGGGGCAAACCAGTGAGCAGCATACTTCCATGGTCTGTGCTTTAGTTCCTGCCTTCAGATCCTATTTTGTCCGTGCCCTGACCTTCCTTATGATGATCTGCAAAGTATAAAACGAAACACACCCTTTCCTCCCCAAGTTGCTTTTGGTCATTATGTTTATAACAGCAAAAGAAAACTGAACTAGTCTGTCCTGCCCTCTAAGTGGATCTCTTTACCATCATATGATTTTCTTATATCATTGGGTCATTTATAAAATAATGATTTACCAAGGTAGGCAGATCTTTTCAACTTTTTCTGAGACAGGGTCTCACTGTGTAGCCCAGGCTGACCAGGAAAATCACTGTATAGGTTGATTTGAACCAAAAGCAGTCCTCCTGCTCTAACCTCCCAAGCATTGAAATAACAGGCATGAGTCGTCACACCTGACACTTTCTTCTTTTTCGAATGCGTTTAATA
The DNA here is from genome assembly GCA_035773235.1 of Eospalax fontanierii. Classification (NCBI taxonomy): domain Eukaryota; kingdom Metazoa; phylum Chordata; class Mammalia; order Rodentia; family Spalacidae; genus Eospalax; species Eospalax fontanierii. Next base: position 84,336,572 of record CM069533.1, on the reverse strand, counting down.
TGTTTTAGATCCTTTGCATTTCTAGGTAAAGTTTAGAATCAGCATGTCAATTTCTACAGAAAAATGGGGGATTTGAATTAGCATTGTGTCGAATATAGAGTGTTTGGGAGGAGAATTGTAACAGTATTGAGTCCTCTGGACCACAGTGTGGTATAATTTTCAGTTTATAAAGGTCACTTAAGTTTATTCTTAGCATTGTTTTTTGTAGAATTAATGTACATTTTAAATGTGGTGGGTTATATATCAGAATACTCAGTATTTTTCTTGCTATTTTAATTGTCCTTCTAAAATAATACATTATCTGTTTACTGCTAATATATATATAGATGTAACGACCTTGATCCTATGAAAACTTGCTATCTCTTGTAGTCTTTGGCAGATTTCTTACAATTTTTCTATGACCATCATCACCTCATCTGTAGGTGATGTGTTTCTTTCATTTCAAACTGTCCGTCATTTTTCTTGCCTTGCTCCATTGTCTTGAGACCTCCTGTGAGGTTCAGTAGGATGTTGAGAGTAGGCGGTCTTTTCTTGTTGCTGGTCTTAAGTGGGAAACTGTAGGATTTGTTGATCAAAATGAGGAAGTTTACTCCTGTTTTTAGTTGACTGCAAGTTATCATGAATAGATACTGAGTTTTTTCATGTTTTCATTCTACAGCTATTGAGGCAACATGGAGATTTTTTTTTAAGATAAAATTATGATTTTTGAATGTTAGATCAATTTTACATTTCTGGCATAAACTCACATGATATATTGCCCTTTTTAAAACTGCTGCATTCACTGGACTTGCTAATGTTTCATTAAGAGTTACTGTATGGGACTGGAGAGAGGGCTCAGTGGGTCCCAGCACTCACATGGCAGCTAACAGCTATATGTAACTCCATAACTCCAGTTCCAGGGGATCTGATGCCCTCTTTTGACCTCTGTGGGCACTGTACAACATGGATACACCTACCTACATGCATTCAATACAATACACTCATACACATAAAATAAAAATAATAAAATATTTTAAAGAGTTAGAGCTATGTTTGTGAAAAATATATTAGTCTGTAATTTTCATTTTCATGGTGTGATTTTTTTTTTTTTTTTTAGGGTCCTGAAGTGAGCTAGGAAGGGGCTGGAGAGAGGGCTCAGTGGTTAAGAGCACTTGCTGCTCTTGCAGAGGACCCAGGACCAATCCCCAGCATTCACATGGCAGCTAACAGCTATATGTAACTCCGGTTCCAGGGCATCTGATCCTCTCTTCTGACCTCTGAGGACTCTACAACATGGGTGCACTAACATGCATGCCATCATAACACTCCTACACATAAAATAAAGAAAAAAAAATTTTTTTAAAAGAAGCTAGGAAATGTTCTTCTTGTTGATTTTTCTGAAAAAGTTTGTGTAGAATTGGTATTTTTTCTTCTGTAAGCAGTTGGTAGAATTCAGTGAAGCTATGCTGATAGGAAGCTGCTTATTGGGACTGGTATTTGACTGAGTTCAGTTCATTTGCTAGCAGTTATCTGTTCCTTTGTTAGGTATGCTAGCTTTTGTCTTTAAATGAATTTGCCTATATTCTGTCAGATGTATGAACATGAAATTTTCTAGACTATACTTTTATCATTTTTAAAATTTTTATTGCATCTCTTGTATCTTTTGTCTTAGTTTCTTTTCCTGTTGCTGTAATAAAAATCCTTCTGACAAAGGCAACTTAAGGGAGAAAGGGCTTATTTTAGCTCACCATTCAAGGTGCATGGTAGGGAGGTCAAGGCCCTAAAGCCACTGGTCACATCCACAGTCTGGAAACAGAGGATGAATGCATTGAAGTTTCTCTTTCTCCATTTGATATAGTCTGGGATCCAAGCCAAGAAATGGTACCGCATTAGAGGTCAGGTCTTCCCACTTCACATAACACAGTCAAGATGATCCCCCAGGCCAGTCTCCCAGGTGATTCTAGATCTCATCAAGGTGATGATGGCGATAAACCATCACACCTTTCTTTTTCTTTTCTTGTATTTATTTATTCATTTTTATTTTAAAATTATGTATCTGAGTACGCAAGCTGTGTGTGTTTGTGGTATAGGTAGTTTTGAGCTGCCTAACTTGGGTGCCTGCAACTGAACTTGTCCTCTACAAGTGCAGACCATGCTCTTAACCACTGAGCATCACTGCAGCCCCATTACACCTTTATTTGAGAGTTTGGCTTCTGTCTCTTTTTCTCTCCAGATAGGAATCGTTAAAGGTTTGTCAGCTCTGCTCATCTTTTTAAGAACCACACTTAGTCTTTGTTTCAGGAGTTTTGCACTTGTCTTTGTTTCCCTTCTCCTGCTACTAGCTGTTTCTCACAAACTGGGCTGGGTTGAATCCTACCTTCTCTTCAGGGCATGATATGTGGGGTGGGTGCACTTGTACGGGGGCAAGTGTGCCTGCACAGGTTGTGGGGGAAGACATTGGGTGTCTTCCTGGATTGCTCTCCATCTTATCCTTTGAGACCCAGCCTCTCACTAAGCCAGAGCTTGCCTTCTTGTGGGCTAGCTGGCCAGTAAGTTCCTAGGATCTGCCTCTCTGCCCGTCCAATGCTGAGTTACAGCTCAGCCATTTGCATGGGTTTTGGGGATTCAAACCCCCTTAGGTTTGTACAACAGATGCTCTTACCCACTGAACCATCTACCAACCCCTCAAACATCTTATAAATACCCTTATTATGACTTATTCTTTGACATATGAGTTGTCTAGAAGTGAGTTTTATTCTTTTATTACTGTTTTGTTTTGAGGCAGGGCCTCACTCTGTAGACCAGACTGGCTTCCAGTTTGTGATCCACCTTCTTCATCTGCCTGTGCCTGTATTTTAGTCTCAGAGCCATTACACCAGTCCCTAAGTGTTCTTTCTAAATACTTGGGTATTTTCCCTTTTTTTTTTTTTTTTTTTTTTTTAAAAAAAGATAAGGTCTCCCTGTGGCCTCCACTGGCCTGCCTGGAAATTGCTCTATAGACCAGACTGGCCTCAAACTCACCAAACCCTTCCTCTGCCTCCCTAGTGCTGAGATTAGAGGCTTGCAGAGCCACATCCAGCTAGTCCAGATAAGTCTTTTAAAATATGTTTTTTTTAAAAGGTTTTTTTTTTTTTTTTAATGTGTTTGTGTATTTTGCCTTGGTGTATGTATATGTGCCATGTACCTGCAGAAGTCGCAGAGGTCAGAAAAGGGCATCAGATTCCTTGGAACTGCAGCTGCAGTTGTGAGTTACCATGTGGGCACTGCAAACCCAACCCAGGTCCTCTGCAAGAGCACAAAGTGCTCTTAACCACTGAGTATCTCTGCAGTCCTCTCCAGATAACTTTACTGTGTAGCCCAGGCTGGCCTAGAATTGGCTGTGTAGACCAGGCTGGCCTCAAAGTCACAAAGATCTCCTGCCTCTACCTCCCCAAGTGCCTGGACTAAAAGCATGTGCCATCACACCTGGCCCTACCAACTTTTTATTGATGATTAATTACTGCATTATTTTAAATTTTCAAACTTCACTTTACAAAAACATTTGTTTTATCATCAGTGTTGACAAAGAATTTGTTTTGCTGTTGTGGAATGAATATACAATAAGTATGGATTAAATTGATTGATAGCATTAGGGCGTTCTCCATCCCACTTGATGTTTTGTCTAGTTACTGAGAGGTGTAGGGTTCTCCTGCATGACCCTGCTTCCTGTGCTTTTAGAGTGCTTGCCGGTTTGGCTTTGCTGTTTCTGTTGAGTGATTTCGGCCTCCCTTTTCTTTGCTGCTGATATTCTTTGTCATGTTTTTCTCATCACTTCCTTGGCTATTAATTTTGCCTTAATGATTCTGGTTTACTGACTCAGGTTAGGTGCTTTCTCCTTGTCGTGACAAAGGCAACTTAGGGAGAAGGGTTTACTTTGCTCACAGGACAATCTTGGACTCCTTATCCTATTTCTGCCTCCCCAATCCTGGGATTATATAATTTCATGTCACTCCTTGTCTCTTTATGTGATTCTAGGGTTCAAATTCAGGGCTTCCTGCCTACTAGACAAACAGCTTTACCAACTAAGCTACATCCCCAGCCCCATTTTTCCTTGATGATATTTTGTTTCTTAACATGTAGAAGTTAAATTCTCATTTTTTTTTTTTTGTAAATGTTTTCAGTCACTCTCGTTATGTTTGTGGGTTACTAGGTTTTCATGTATACATGAAGCTTATTTATAAAGCCAGTTGCATGCTCTTGACTAGGTCAGTTGTGCCACACCTTTTATTTTGTGGTCCACTTCCTTTGGCTCACTTTCCCTGTTTGGCAGGTGATGATTTTCTTGTTATTGGACACTAGACATTGTGAATTTCTTTTCATTTTATTTTTTAAAATATTTTACTATTTTTATTTTGTGTGTATGAGTGCTATGCCTGCAGGTATCTAAGTGCACCTGTGTCCTGCAGTGCTGGAGGAGGTCAGAAGAGAGTGTCAGATTCCCTTGGAACTGGAGTTACAGAGTTGTTAGCCGCCATGTGGGTGCTGGGAATCAAACCCCGGTCCTCTGCAAAAGCAGTCAGTACTCTTAGCCACTGAGCATCTCTCCAGTTCAAAGTTCTTTTCATTTTATGTTTGTTTTACTATTCAGAGTTAGACCTACACAAATGGGAGTTTGAGAGTTGGATGTTTCGGGGTGTGGTGACCTTTAATCTTAGCACTGACAGGTGGATCTTAAGATCCAGGCTAGCCTGGTTTATATAGCAAGTTTGAGGCCAACAGGGGCTACAGGGAGACCCTGCCTCAGAGAGGGTAAATACATAAGGGAAATGTCCATATATTCAGTGGAACTGTTAATCAGCCTTTAAGCAGTTAAGAAGGTAGAGAAATGGCTTAGCAGTTAAGACTACTTGCTGTTCTTCCAGAGAACAAGTTTGGTTCCTACATCAGAAGTGTCACAACTGCCTATAACTCCAGCTCCAGAGGATCCAATGCCCTCTTCTGGACTCTGAGTGCAGTTCATCATTACCCAGAAAGTATGGTGCTGTAGTGATCTGTGGCAGTGAAGGCTGTGGAGTGGCTTATTCACATCTCGGCAGATCAGGAAGCAGAGAACTAAAGGCAGCAGTTGAGAGCAGGCCCTTACCCTTGGCGGGACCCTGATCAGACCCTCAAAGGCCCTCCCCCAGCCACCCATCTCTACCAGCTGTGCCTCCTACTGCAGAAGGCGCCACAGGTAGAGACCCAGTATTCAAACACAAGAGGATGGGGGACATTCACATTCAAATCTTAACAGTCTGCTACTCATGCTGGGGTGAGGCTTTTCAGTGAGGGTACTCAGTTTTCCCATTCTATAAGTAAATCTTCACTCATGCTCCTGAGACCCCAATATAACTTCTTGGTTCATTGAGTTGGACTTGAATGGAACCCTTTTCTCTATCATTGACTTCTTTTTCTGGTTTGAACATAAGGAGCTTCCCCTGGAAAGGTCATGTGGTGGAATGATAGCAAGTCATACTGCCATCTAGAGATGTGTCCTGTCCCTCTTAGGCCATGGCCGCCTTGGCCTCCAAGCTACTGCACTGCTGAACCGTGCTGAAATACTTTTCCTAGGCAGCTGTTTCAGCAGTAGACCCTGGAGGCTTTATCTTATCTGGTATCTTTCTCTCTGTCTCTCTGTCTCTGAGAGAAGTGTTTGCTTTAGTCATAATTGGAGAGGGTGCAGCCCATCATGGTGGGCAAGGCATGGCCCTTGGTATAGCTTGGGATGGGGCAGGAAGAATGTGAAGCAGCTGGTTATGCTATGCAATAGTTGGGAAACCAGAGTCATAAGGCCTGCCCCCAGCAACCAGTCTCATTCAGCTAGGCCCTACCTCCTAAGTGTTCCACAACCTTCCCAAAACAGTACCACCAGCTGGAAACCAAGTGTTGGAATGGACATTTCACATTTCAAACCATAACATTCTGGCCCTGCTCCCCAACTCCCAAGACTAATGGCATGATGACTAATGTCATAATGAAAGTACATTCATCCTAACTTCAGAAGTCTCCATACTACAGCTTCAGTACCAGTTAATAGTTGAAAATCTCTTCTGGGACCCTAGACAGTCTCTTAACTGTGAGCCTTGTAAAATAAAAAAATAAGCTACATACTTCAAGTATATAGTGAGCCAGACTAAGCACTCCTGTTCCAAAAGCCGCCAAAATCCAGAGGAGAAACATCAAACCCTGCACTTCCACGTCCTGTATCTGGGGCTTGTGGCAGCATTATCTAGGTCCAGTGGACTTAGATGGCCCACTCATGTTGTCCTGTGTCCTGTGGCACATGTAACTTCTGGACTGGCTCAGCTCAGTGCCTGCAACTTTTCTCAGCAAATGTTTGTTATTCTTCCAACATCCTGGGTTCTCTATTGCAACTTAGGCTTCACCTTCCCAGATTCCTGTGTGGGCCTTGTGGGAACTCCAGCCCAGGTACACACTGCCTGACCTCCTTGGCTTTTTTTCTTTTTTTTTTTTTTTTTTTTGATGGGGGCGGGGGAGGACACGATGGGACCTTGGCTTAAGGCTCCATGACTTCTTGACTCTTGCATTCTGCATACTTGCAAAACCAGTGACAAGTGAATAGCACAAAGTTCTGCCAGCTTAAGATGTAGCCTGACTTCCTTGACCATGGCTACAGAATGTGAGAGGCCTGTGGGGCTTCACGTAAACCAGGGAGGCATTTCCTTAAGTGTCTTTTTGAGCAGGGCACAGCTCTCTTCTATTGATCCTCAGCTGTTTTGCTCATAATCATCTTGATCATACTTTTAAATTCACTCCTAATGATGTATGTGGGTCTTGAATGCTGTGCTGTCAGGGAGTTTCATTCTCTGCCAAACTCAGTCCACTACTTTTAGATTCAGCCACACTCAGATTTTCAGGACATGAACAGAATGTGGCCCGGTTATTTGCCAATTGTAATCACATGCCACTAGCCTAACTCTCAGCAGTCCTGACTCTTGTCTGAGTTTGTTTGACATTTGGGTCTTCCACACACTGAGCAGAATGGCCCACTAGTACTTAGCTAGGCATGGTAGTGCCTGCCTGGAACCCTGTTCCTGGGGGTGGAAGAAATAGAAGCAGAGTTCAAGGCCAGCCTGGACTACATGAAGCTGCATCTCACATAACGAAATAAACCAACGAATCAGCTTTTAACAGTACAGAACTTCTCCAGCTCACAATCCCAACTCTTCCACATTCTTCCAATGGACTACTTCCAAAGGCCTTTGAGCCACATGGTCAGGTTTCTCACAGCAGTGGCCCCACTTCTTGATGCCAGTGTTTTGAGTTGCTTTTCTCACTGCATAAAAATGCCTAATAGAAACTACCTGAGTGAGCGAGAATTTGTGTTTGTCTCCCTGTTTGAAAGGGTACACACAGTTCATTCGGCAGAGAAGGCCTAGTGGCAGGAGAGGCTTGTATCATGGCAGCCATTGGGAAACAGAGAACACAGGCAAGACCTAGGCCTCTATTTTAATTTTTATTATTTTTTTATTTTTATGTGTATGAGTGTATTGCCTGCACGTGTGTAAGTACACTTGTGTTGTGCAGAGCCCACAGAGATCAGGGCTTTGGAACCCCTGGAACTGGAGTTACAGACAGTTGCTAGCCACCATGTGGGTGCTGGGATTCGTACCTGGGTCCTCTGCAAGAGCAGCCAGTGCTTTTAACTGCTGAACCTTCCTCCCTTCTTCTCTTCCTCCCTCCCTCCCTTTCTCTTTTGACTCCACTTTCTGCTCTGAATTCTCACTGTAAATCTGATCAAAAGCAGCAAGCCATCTACAGCCTGAAATCAGTGCTGTTCTAAAATTCCCTCTGCCAAATATATCTAAGCCATTACTTTTGAATTTAGCCTCACTCAAAATCTGAGAACAGACCTGGGCATGTTGGTACATACTTTTAATCCTAGCACTTGAGAGGCAAAGGCAGGTATATCTCTGTGAGCTTGAGGCCAGCCCGGTCTACTAATGAGTTCCAGGTCACCTAGGGCTTCAGGGAAACCCTGTCTCAAAAGACAAAAGAAAAAGAAAAAAAAATCTAAGGATAAGAAGCAGAGCACAGCCAGATTCTTTGCCAGATGACATGAATGACCTGTAGCTGGATCCCTGTTGTAATCCTATGTTAACAGTGAGCTGACTGCAGACTTTAGTGCTACCTGGATGGAAATCATGGGTATGTAGGAAGGCCTTCCCTTGCTCATCTCTGACGCTTTCATTTCCCCTAGTGTGTGGCATCAGTGAGGAGCAGTGATGGGCAGATGGAAGCCACAGCAAGTTGCTCCCTCCAGGGTTGCTGCACTTGGCCAGGTCTCCCTCGCACATCAGTATTCCCCAGCCCTGACCAACAGCCAGTGCTCCAGCTCTCAGCGTAGGGTCTGCAGCCTTGGTCTCACATACTCAACATCTCTCTGACGCTCTTTTGGCAACCAAGGCCTGCAGTTTCTTCCCTGGCTTCTTAGAGCTTTTTCTCCTTCTTTAGTCTCAGATCTCCACTCGGTTCTTGCCGAGCTCTCTGCTCTGTTCTTCCGTCTTCTCCCACCCTGCCCTGGCACTCTTGAACTTTTCAGCTGTTGTCTCTTCAGCTGTTAGACAGCTGGTTGCCAGTTCATAGCTCAACCACTGCTCCAGCAGGACCACTCTACCCTGGCCTTCCCACTCTGCTGCTGCTTTCCCCATGAGGTGGCAGTGCAGGTCAGTGTCTCCCAGTTACTCACCTAGGAACGGATGTTTGGGCAACTATATTTGTTTAGAGCAATCACAACAGTGCCTCTTGGTACCAATCACAGTTATTGGGGCCTCTGTGTGCGTGCATATACATGTGTGCATGTCTGTCTTCCAATCACATCCTTACTCCTCATAGCTCTAGTTCCTCTATAGAGCACCAGGGAAGTGTTCCCCTTGACCAAGGTGGAAATGACTGCTGCTTATCCAAAGTTCATTGGAGGCCTGTGATGGCAAAATATCTTGTACAAACTACTTCAGACGGCACTGACTGAAGCTGTGTCTCCAGATTGCACAGATGGACAGGCAACTGGCATCTGTGTAGTTGTCTTAAGGCATCTATGGACTGTTCAAGACAGCTAGTGCTGACTTAAGGGTAGTCTAGCTTACTGGCTGGCTGACACTTTTTTTTTTTCAAAGGCAGCTAGGACAGCAAAGGAGAATCTACTAGCTATGGATTCAGGGAGTCAGACTGCCCCATCCTCCAACATCTTTTCTTATAGGAAAACAAACACTGGGATTACTTACAAATATAATTTTAGAGAACTTATTATTAGCACTAAGAGTAGCTTTTAACAGCACTTAATGCCTTTCTCAAGTCCCAGGGAGATATGGGTCCTCCTTATCTCTCTCAATTGTTTCCCCTTGAAACCTCATGATCTTGGTCTTTTCCTCCCACATCTTTTGGCATTCTGATCTTCTGAGCTCCAACCAGAATGACCCTTGAAGCTCTACCTGCAGCCTTCTAAGGCTTTTCTAGCCCACAGTGTCAGACTCTTCCCCACATTCTTCCAACAAACCAGTTCAAAGGCCTATCAACCACACGGTCTGGTTTATCATAGCAGTAACCCCATTTTTCTTGTCCTTCACCTGACAAAAGCAGTTTGAGAGAAGAGAGGTTTATTTGGGCTCACAGCTTGAGGGTACAGCCCATCATGGTGGGGAAAACAAGCGGCACAGTCCATGGGGACAGGAGGGCAGGGAGTGCAGGTCACTTCTCAGTAGGATCGGGAAGCAGAAAGCTTAGTAGTATAAATTTTATGTTGTGTGCTGGATTTTGTTGTATTCTCTTAAGATGTGTTTAGTTTAGCTAGAACATAATGGCCTGAGATTCAGCCTAAATACAGACTCTAAGGCACCACATTTATGGATTTAGTATAGGGTTACTACGTGCCTTGTTTTTCTTCTGTCACTGGGAACTCTCCCAGTTTCTGGCTGCTGAGCCACCTGTCACTAGAGGTGCTGGTGTGCACTGTGGTGAGCAGCTAGAAAGCTTCTTGCTCGTAAGAAACTCCTGTTGTGATGTTGAAGATGAATGAAAAAAATCAGAAAGCAAGAAAAGCCAAGATTTCACATAGTCTGTGAAAGAAGAGCTTAACTAGGGGCTTGGCCAGCAGGTGGCCATCATTAGTAATTAAACTCGTATATCTTAACCTCCAGGAAAAACTAATCAATGGTGGGAGAACATACCATTCCCACATCTGTGAAGTGAGCCCTAAAGAATACAGTCATGGTAGATCTAGGAGCAGTTAGAGCTGTGGAGCTAAAGGAACAGACTCAGCTTAGAAGAGGCTCCTCCTTGTAGAAGGTATGATTAGTCCCACTAGAGAGCAGGCGCTGCAGGCCCAGCCCAGAGCCAGCAAAATTCCCCTCCCTCTCTCCAAGGACAAAGCTGCTGGGTGGTAGGAGTGAGGGAGAAATGCACAGCGAATACTGGAGGTCCCTTCAGGCTCCTCTTCTCAGCTGGCAGAGTTGGGTTTTGAGCCCAGAGGCAAAGAAAACAAAAACAAATGAAACAGCAACAACAAAATCCCACCCAAACTGGCTCACTTGTATGTCTCTGGGCAGGGGATGTTTTTTTTTGCTTAGGCCAGAGCTAATAAACTCCATCAGAGCATCACAAGTCATGCAAAGATTAGTGGACGAGCTCTGTAAGCAGAGGAACAAGTGCAGTGACAGGAAAGCAGAACTTTCTTCCTGAGAACTTTGAAGGCTTTGGTAAGAAACAAGGAGTCATTGGAGGTGAACAGAAAATTTTAAGCCGAGCAGTCTTGAGAGCTCACTCTGGTTGCTACCTGAAAACGGGTAAGGACAAATGGTGGCCAATAGCAAGCCCATGAGAGGCACTGAGTGACGGCTTATGGGTGTGTTAGTTTGAGGTGAGTGGAAGTGGGCATGAGCCCCAGGGGAGAGTAGTGAGCCTTGTGCGTTGAGGGGCTGACTTGCTGCTGCTCGGGAACAACCTTGTGCATCTATCACCCCTGTTAAGCTGTCTGTCTGACCACCCTCACTGTGCTGTGGTGATGGCAATCAGGCTTTAGGCTCTTCAAGTTACTTTTGGTGTTGGAATCCAGTCTGCATAAAAACTTGAGTTTCTCACCTATTTCAAAGCTTCTCCTAGAGCTGTAGGACATAATAGGAGTCGCTGTGGTGGAAGGCATGCCACATGTCCGTATACCTTCTTTCTCTGTACTACTGGGTTGAAGAAGGGGCTCTGGGAGGAGGAATTGAGGTTTGGTTCTCTGTCGGGTTGTGTGTTTCTCTTTGGCTAAGGGCCTGGGTCTTGACAGACACTGCTCTCACGGGTGAGCAGCTGTGTCGGTGTGGCTGGGCTGTAGTAACAGGAGTGCCATAGGCTTGGTGGCTGGCCAACACCAGGCACTTCTCCTGTTCTGGAGGCTGGACATTGAAGGGCGCCTAGCTGGTGTCTTCTCAATTGTGCAGCACCCTTTTGGGTGGGTTCTTTACGGATGACACAGCTCCCCTTCCCATGTGATGGTGACTGTGCTGTTCTCCACTCTGGCATCAATGTGCTAGACCTTTGAGAGCATATGAGCCTTTGGAAGAGGTTCTTTCTCCTTGTCCAGCAGTAGCCTGGGGTGGTGTAAGAGTGTGTGTGCAAATGTCCTGTGGGCAGATTAGCACAGTCCTCACCACCTCTCTGGCTGCCTCAGTAGCTTCACATCTGACCAGGGTGAGGGAGCACTACTCCTTTAGGTAACTGGAGGGAGTGCAGTGAGCATGGCCCAATTCTGGCCTTTTCCATTCAAGTCTGTCCCATGCCTAGGAGTGTCTTTTCCTTACTTAGGCTGTTGGGATACTGTCAGAGCATGCACCCTCTGGTGAACCTAAGAGGGACTTGGAGTGGGGGGCTGATGAGTTGAGTTTCTGTTTCCTGAAGTGGTCCTGATAAGTTCCTGTCCTCATGTAGGTGATGACCATATCATCTGTCCCTCTGTCCGGAGGGTTCTTAGGCCTCCCTGTCTGTGGTCACAGGTTCTGGGCCCTCTGCCACTGCATGCTATTTCATCGCTTCTTAGAGATAATCTGATCTCAGTGGTTAAAAGCATTGACCACTCTTGCGGAGGACCGAGGTTCCATCCCCAGCACCATATGGCAGCTAACGCCTGTCTGTAATTCCAGTTCCAGGAGATCTGACACATTCTTCTGGCCTCTGCAGGCATTGCATATGCATTACATACTCACCCACATAAAATAAATAAACTCCAAAAGAGTAAAATGTTCTCTTGTGGTGGTGATATACACTATCAGAAGTAAGAACATCCACCTAATCAAACCTTGTGTGTCCTATGTAACTACATGTGATGGTGCACTGCTGTGATCCTACTATATTGGAGGCTGAGGCACGAGGATCTGGGCTGCAGAGTGAGTTCAAGGCCATTCTATGCTACTGCATAGTGAGACCCTGTTACTCAAAAGCCCTCCCCCCCCCGCCCAAAAAATTTCTGTGTAATATTATTTTCTGTATCTAAGATGTAACATTTCTCTAATGGGCATCTTTTGAACAGTCAATGAACAATTCATGTCATAAACGTAACTCATCTATTATGTTCTGTTTTTGAAGCAGGGCCAAGATTTTCTTCTTCACTCACCATTGGGTGGCTCTCAGCCAGATGCCAGTGGTGCTGGGAGAATGGCCCTAGGCACACAGACGATGCCCTCCACAGGGCTGGGTACCACACCCTCAGATACCACCTGCTCGTGTGAGGCCTGCAGTGAACGCAGGTATGTGGTGAGTGGCTGCACTGCCCTCAGTTGGCTAAGTGGATGCCCAGGACCAGGCTGGGGTGCCCAGGAGCATGCTAGACTAGGCAGTGGCTCTCTGGACAAATGACAGTGCATGTTTGAGACAACCTTGAGTACATGGCCTGGCTATTATGAGGAGAGCACAGCCACAGAAAAGACAGTTCCTAAGGGACTAAACACAACGAAAGTAGACCTCATGAAGGCCAAGGTGAGGGAATCATTAGAATCTAAAGTGATGCCAGCTGTCATGGCACATACTTGTAATTGCAGCATGTAGGAGACAGAGGCAAAGGGGGGTGAGTTCCTATGAGTTCCAGTCCAGCTAGGACTATGTAGCAAGAATCTGTCTCAGAAAAGGGGAGGGAAGGAGGGAGGGAGGGAAAATTAAAATCGATTTAAAAAGAAAAAGGAGCCTCAGGTGAGCATTAGTACATGGGTATCAGGAGTGCTGGTGGTGGAAGTTGCTCAGAGCTGGGGATGGAGTGGCCAGGAGCTGATGAAAAAGAGCTACACATGTGTCCCTAGGGCATTTCCTGATAAAGTTAAGTGGGTGCTAAAGAGTGGAAAGGCACAGGCTCTGTACTCAGTGGGGCCAGAATGCTGGGTAGGTAGGTGCCCTGTGGGAGGTAAGGTTGACTATCTCCCTTAACTTTGCTGGTTCCTGTGTTGTCACAGAGACATCTCAGCAGACACAGACCGGGAACCACAGCAGCTGCAAAACTATTGGTCAGAAGTACGCTACATGGTCCGCTGCATATATCGACAGGCAGGGACGCCACTGGCAGATGACCAGGACCAGTCTCTGGTTCCCGACAAGGAGGGAGTGAAGGAGCTCGTGGATAGGTACAAGTTGTCCCTTCATGTTATGACTCCATTGGACCCCTGCCCTCCCTGCTGCCCGTGGAGCCTCCATGCTTGTGTGGGATTCCCTTTAGGTTCCGAATAGAGCTGGGCTTGCTCAGCTCTCGATAGAGTTCAGGTCTCATCAGACAACGGACCCAACATGAACCTTCTGGGTAAAAAATTCCAAGTTCTGATCCTGATGAGTTGAGATACAGCTCTCGATAGAGTTCAGATCTCATCAGACAACGGACCCAACGTGAACCTTCTGGGTAAAAAATTCCAGGTTCTGATCCTGATGAGTTGAGATACTTCTGTCATTTCTTTGTGTTGAGACTGACAGTAACACAGCTGAGCTGCCTGAGTCCCTGCTGTGCTAGGGTGAGGCTTGGTCCTTTCATAGGCACTCTTGAATTCCTCAGCCCAGGGAGAAAGGCACCATGATCTGCCCCCTGCAGTACCCAGTGGGTATCAGGCCTCCTTGAGCAGCTGCCTCTCACAGGGAGTGGCTCCTACCCAACACCTGCTCTGTAGCCGAATCCCTGTGCCCAGTGCCTTGGCGGGAAGTAAAGTGGGCATCACCTCAGTCCTTCCTTCCTAGTTAAAAGTCCATCTTTTTTCTGATTTTTTAAATGCTCCAAAATAAAATCAATGAATCTGAACTGGACATTTCATGGACTGATTTCTCTCTCTTCTCTCATGTTTTGATGACATCCTGGACATCTTGTGAACTTATGGTTGCCGTGTGGTAAAAGCAAGGGCAGTGGTTGGCAATGCTTTGTGTTTGGGATTTGGCTTGTGAATCTCTAGTGTTATGTGAGACTGTTCCAGGTGGTAAGTGTCTTTAGAAAGAGGTTTTCCGGTGAGCAGAGGAAAAAGTATACACAGCCAACCCATGACTTTCAGGCTCCTTTTCCTCATCCTTGATACCCTAGAATAGCACCAAGCAGGTGGAGTGGAGTGGGCTCAGCATGCGTGTGCCTGCGGAGAGGATGAACAGCAGCACCTGTCACATGTGCCTGCCTCTCTCATACAATTGAACTCTGCTTGTGGGGGCTATAGAGGTGCTCAGCAGTTAAGAGCACTCTGCTCTTTCAGAGGACTGTCAGTGACTGCAATTCCTGATGGCCTGATGCTGGAGACGTGCTCAGGAGTTAAAAGCACTAGTTGTTCTTGCAGAGGACCCTTGTTTAGTTCCCAGCACCCACATGGCATCTCACAACTGCCTGTAACTCCATTTTAAGGGGACTCAATGCCCTCTTCTGGCCTCTGACGACTGCAGCATGCATGTGGTGCACATACACTAAAATAAATCTTTAAAAAGTGGGACAGCTATCAGCTATGTTCTCTTTTGACTTAATATGGTATCCAAAAGATGGAAAAATTTGTGTGAATCCAAGAACTGGAGCTTAGTACATTATATAACTGGTTTCTGACAGGTGCCGAGCTTAGCTTGACTGGTTTTTCATGTTGGTACATTGAAATAGATGTTTTGATTATTGTGTCAGTGGTCCTAGGGTTCCTTCTCATCTCTAAGTGTGTCAGAAATGCACAGTTAACAGCACTAGCAGCTTTAACTACACTAATGCCAAATCCTACAGGTCACGTTTTAAAGCTTAGATCACCTCATAGCACACGCCTATAGTCTAGCAGCAGAAAGCTGAGGAAGGAATGTTGGAAGTTCCAGGCCAGCATGGGCTATATATTGAGTCCACCTTGTCTAAAAAATTAGAAATTAAGGACAAAAATTCATTACTATTGTGGCTCATCCTGGGAATGCATTTCCACCTACCCTTCAGCTTATTAAGTGTACTTTGTAAATTATCGCTTCTTTGTTGGGAGAATGTAAAACAGGATTATTTTAATTATGCAAATAACACAAGGCCATTTGTATCATATACTGAGTTCCTAATGCAGATTGCCCGAGGCCACAAGCCAGCTATCCCTCCTGCCTGATCGGTGCTTGTCACCTTTTAGCAGCCCCTCCCATTGTTAGTAGTCCTGGATGAGTAAGCATCTGGGGCTGGTACTGAGGAACAGTAGGAGTCTCTTTACCTCTTGGTAGTGAGTCATGACACCTCCCTCAATGTGGCTGGGCTTAGGTCTTCTCTCATGGACAGCTGCTCCCTGCACAGGCTGACTGAAGGCTTACAAGCTCTTCAACTGAGCAGCAGGCAGGAAGCATTTGGGAGATGTCAGTTTGTCTTGAGTCATCTTGCACTGAGTACGAAGTATACAGGCTCCTCATCAGTGAGTCCCACAGGCTGTCATGAGGATGTTTCAGAAAAGATACCCACTGATACCAGAATTGTCGGTCACTAGCCTGTGTGGACAGGCCATGACTGAGCACGATTCTTTGTCTCTCTATAGGCTCTGTGAGCGGGACCCTTACCAGCTCTACCAGCGGTTAGAGCAGCAAGCCCGGGAGTATGTGCTGGAGATGAAGGTCCGGCTGCTCCGACAGCTGTCAGCTGCAGCGAAGGCCAAGGCGCCATCTGGCTTGCAGGGCCCACCACAGGCACATCACTTCGTCTCCCTACTACTGGAGGAGTATGGCGCCCTCTGCCAGGCAGCACGCTCCATTAGTACCTTTCTTGGCACTCTGGTGAGAGACCACACTCACTTCCTTTCTAGGTGAACTAAAGAACCTGAGGCATGTGGTAGTGGAGGCATGTGAAGCTGAGGGGCTAATCATACTGTTGAGCTTTCCTTAAACAGTTAGAGACTCTTTTCTCCACATAGTTGATTTGAGTTAGTATTAGGTTTGTGCTTTGGATTTTGATGCCAGATAGAAGCATTGAATGAATTATTGTCCAGGGGACATGGCATGGAAGTACCATTTGGAAAGACCTGAGCCCTGGGTAGCAAGGCACAAGATATGGCATGTGGGTGGATAGATCAAGAAGTCTTTGTTGCTCGAGGCTGTTAGTGATGGTGTACTGTCTATAGCTGGTGTTGCACAAGGGCTGAGAAGGCAGTAAAGAACAACCCGGGTGCCATCCATGCATGGATTCCTTCACAGATGCACCTGGCAGCCCAGGGCAGGGAAGAGACTGACTTCCGGAAGCTGCCTTGCTCCTTCCTTGAGGGTTCTCACAGTCCTAGTAAAACACAGAGGCACATCTCTGACCACTTCACGCATGGGGGACTGAGGAATGGTGTGGAAATACAGGCATTGCAGTTGGAAACAGATCAGGGGACAAATGCTGAAGCCTCCTGGGCTGCTGCTGACCTGCCTGTTTACAAGTAGTCTGTGCAGTCTTTCATCGCCCTTGCATTTTATTGACACTTTAGTGTAGTAACCCTTGGCTCCCAAGATTTAAAGTCCTTATCTGATTCTGGCGTGGATGAGACTAATCAGAAGAGATCAGAGGATGCCATGTGACTGGTCACTGCAAGAGCTTCAAAAGTGCTGCCATGCTGGTTCCCAGCTCCCAAGAAGACTGTGGGACGTCTGTCTGAGGAGAAGGGGGTGAGCAGGCCGCCGAGGGCATCTCTTCCACATCCTGCTCCTTCCGGCTTTCTCCTCCTCAGCTTGTGACTCAGCCTCTTCAGAGACAGCCCAGAGTTCCATGCACCTTCCACTGACTCCCAAGAGCCTAGGTTAAGACACTGCCCCTCTTGCCTGAATGTGTCGCATAGACTGTGGTTGTAAAGGAAGCACACTCTAAAAGGTGTGCCACGATCCAGACCCTCCTCAGTTAGAGCAGGACACATTTTATAAAGTTAAGAAAATTTAATTTGAGGGACTGCATTAGAGCTCAGTGGTCACGTGCTTGCCTAGTGTGTACAAGGCCTCGAGCTTCCTCTCCAGCCCCTCAGAAACTTTTTCTTTAATTTGAACCATGTTTACTTTATTAATTACAAAAAATTTACTATTTTTTATGTGAATGAGTGTATTGCCTGCATGTGGGTATGTGCACCTGTGTCATGCAGTGCCCATGGAGGTTAGAAGAGGGCATTGGATCCCCTGAACTGGAGTTACAGAGAGTTGTTAGCTGCCATGTGGGTGCTGGGAATCAAACCCAGATCCTCTGCAACAGCAGTCAGTGCTCTTAGCCGCTGAGCCAACTCTCCCACCCGAAAGAAGATAAAAAATCTTTAAAAACATCTCTGAGGTGGTGTTGAAGGGAAGAAAGCCAGGTAGTCAAAACTCTGTTGAAAACTGGAATCCTGAGAATGCCTGCACTCAAAAGTCAGTCCATGTCCTCCAAGGATTTCTTCTCCTCAGCCTCGGTCTAATCCAGGGTAGAGGCAGCTCATGTTGCAGGGCCCATAAATGACTACAGCCTGAGCACTGGAAGAAGCAGCAAGAATGCGTGCCTGCTGTAACCCTGGGAAGGACAGCCTCCCTGGGACTGTGCAGCCTCACAGCTTCACCACCTAGGCTCGCGGTACGAACGCATGCTGCTCGCATGACATAAAAGACCTAAGCCTGGAAGTTGCTCTGCAGTTGGACCAAGGTTGCTGCTGGAGTTGGGCAGCATGCCGACTCGGTCTTTAGCTTGATGTCACAGAATTTGAATTGGTAACCCCACCCCCGTTAGCGGCTTATTTGCTTTTTGGTTTTGTTTTACTTTTTTAAAATCACAGAATGTAAGATTCAAAATAACATCACTAAGAGCCAGCAGAATAAAGGAGAGAATGCATACTGAAGATGCAGACTTCCAAACAAATATAAAGTAACTGATTTCTGTGTTTGTCTTATGAAAAACACTGATCAGGCTAGGCGGTGCACATCTTGGATCCTAGCACTCGGGATGAAGAGGCAGGCAGAGTTCTGTGAGATCAAGGCAAGCCTGGTCTACAAAGTGAGTTCCAGGCCAGCTGAGGCTATAGGGAAGACATCTCCAAACAAAGACAAAAAGGTCTGGGGATGTAGCTCAGCAGTAGGGTGCTTGCCTAGCAAAAGCTCAGAGAGAAAGCATATAAAAAATTTAATGGACAGATTAAGTAGAATAGAAAACTGAAGAGAACTGGTAAATTGGAAAGAAATAACGGCATGTAAAAAGAACTGGGCTGAGAATAGAAATGATGGCTGGAGGATGACTGAGCATAATCCAGCCCACGGGGGAGGCTCTGTGTGGCAACTCCGTGTGCTTCTAGCCTGTGTTCTCTACAGCACTCAGTGAGTTTGTTCATGTTTCTTGGAACATTGCCAGAGTATTGTAGTAGAGAAATTGTTTGCATTTATCAGAATAAAAACTTTCTCAAAAATAGAGGAGAAAAGTACTATCTAGACTTCAAAGGATCTATATGTAACTAAAACTATTTAAAATGTAAGGCTTATATTCTGCAAGTCCTACTGCAAGAAATAAGTAAATGTATTATTTCTTTTCTTTTTGGAATGTTTTCAGTATTTTATTGATTTGTGTGTGTTTATATGTGAGGTACTCATGTGAAAGTCAGAAGGCAACTAAGAGGTTTTGGTTCTCACCACGTGGGTCTGATCGATCAAATTCAGGTAGTCAGATAGGCACAAGTGCCTTTAGTAGCTGAGCCACTTCTCCAACCCCGTGTTTCCTTCTCTGTCCCTTTGTCTCTGTGCTCACCTGCCTCCTCTGTCTGAGTCTGCCTAGAAGGCGGTGAGGTAGAGACCCTGCTGCTTAGATCAGAGATCTCACCTGGTATTTATTTTGATACTGACAGAGAGCAGGGACTCACTCAGAAGCAGCATGTTCTGGCCCGGGCAGAAGGTGGCAGGACTTGGGAGAGGGTCCTTCTGGGAAGTTGGGCATCTTCATGGACTCACTACATTTTCTGCATATCTTTTTTTCTTTTAAATTAGGAGAATGAACACTTGAAAAGGTTCCAGGTGACGTGGGAACTGCATAATAAACACCTGTTTGAAAATCTGGTCTTTTCAGAGCCTCTTCTCCAAAGCACCTTGCCAGCACTGGTGTCGCAGATCAGGTATTTGGTCTTGACCTGTGTATGTCCTGAGGTGCATGCAGCATCCTCTTTCCCTGTGACGTGTGTGTGTGTGTGTGTGTGTGTGTGTGTGTGTGTGTGTGTGTGTGCATATACCTGTGCCTATGCCTGTGTGTGTGCGTACATGTGCACGTTCCTGTGCCTATCCCTGTAGACCACCACATGTGGAAGTTGTTACAGGAAAAATAGCAGGGCCTAGGGACTAAGAAACATTATTTAGCACCACGATTTCTCATGAACATAGAAAGGCTCCGGCAAACGGTGCCTTTGCCTTGACAGGCCTCGACTCAGCCAGGGGACCTGCAGGATTTGCGCTGTGTTCATAGGAGTTTAGAGGAGATGGAGGAGGATGAGCACAGGTCTCAGGACGCTGGGCTCCCCTGTGCTTAGATGTGCATTGGCTTCATCCCTTGGGTTTGTCTTGTATAGAGTGCCTGTGTCACTTCTCACTAGGAGAACTGGAGCCTCTACTGTCACCAAGACCAGTGCACAAGGGCAGAATTCATTGGTGGGCATTTAATGGGTGTCAGCTGGGATAAACAAAGGCATGTAGTCTGGTTGTGTTTAGCCCACAACCCCTCCTCCATCTGCCATCATTCAACAGTACTGAGTGGCTGTGAGTTACTTCAGTACCACCAGTGCATGACTTTATTCCTCATCTTTTAACATAAATGTAGGTGCCCACGGTGTGGACACATCCTCACAGCACCCACTTTTATTTGATCTTAGTAAATACTGGTTAGAGTATAACCTCACTTCTGGAGAGAGAGCAGCCTCAGAAAACAGGATGCCAGCAAAGGAGGTCAGGACAAGGTGCTGTGCAGAAGTGGTATACTGCTGGCAGCTTAGCCTTAGCCTTAGCCTCAGCCTGCTTCCTTGCTGTTCCCTCCTTGTCCACTGTTTAAAAGCATTCAGTGCAGGGCCAGTGAGATACTCATCAGGTAAAGGTGCGTGTCACTAAGTCTGACAGCCTGTGTTTGGTTCTTGGGACCCATGTGATAGAGAACTGACTCCTACACATTGTACTCTTAACATCCACCTGTGTGCTTATGGCATGTATAACGTGTAGTGTGTCCCTCCCACCCCCTGTGTCTCTGTGTGTCTCTTTTCTGTCTCTCTGGCACACATACACATATCCAGCAACAAATAAATGTAATTTCAAAAAATTAAATCATCCATGTTAGAAATAAAATCCAAGGTCCAAGGACCCCATCAGTACCACATAAAGAACATCACACAGACAAAGCAAAACTGAAAGTAATTTGGCAGGGCAGATTTTACTTTTGCAAAAGTCTGTCCTATCCAGCAAGCACACACAGGACCCAGAAGCTTGATGGGCTTTTATCACTATTGCAGGAGGGACTGTGTCTTTTCCCTGTTGAATGGGCTCTGACCTCACAGTCTTTCCTGGTTGATTAGTTTTTAAAAATCAGCTAAGGTTTGGAGAGACAGCTCAGTGGTTTAGAGGACTGGCTGCTCTTCCAGAGGACAGGAGTTCAGTTCCCAGCACCCACATGACAGCTAACAGCCAACTCTGACTCTGGGGTATCTGACAGTCTTCTCACTCTGTGGGCATTACATGACATAGGTGCACTTACATACATACATGCAGGCAATACAATACACTCATACATAAAAAATAAAAAATTTTAGAAAAGATTAGAATTCCTTGTTATAAACCAAGTTCCAAGTTTTATAGAGTTTGAAAGAAAAAACTAGTATTTAATGTTTCTTAAATCTAATATGTTCTTGGAAGGTACATGTGAGGCTCATGTTTACCTGTGCATTCTGCTGGGTGAGCAGGTCCTTGTGGACTGCCTTTGGGTTCTTTTCCTGATGAATATTGGCTCTAGTGGATCTGTCATCCAAATAAGGTGAGGCCGACAGAGACCCTGCGGGCATTGTAAAATTGCATTTCTTTCCTGTGCCCAAGTTCTGAGTCTGTTTGCCTTTTACCGGGAGCTGTAGTCAGATCTGAAGATCAGCCACATCCTGGTCTTGAACATTCATCTGGGGCTCTCTCAGTGTTACTCTCAAGTCCTGAGAGGAGATGAGGGACAGTGAAGGAGATGTCCTGCGAGAAGTGCCAGTTACTCCAAAACAAAATGCTCCTTGTATCCCACCACATACTCACCTGTCAAACCCAAGAATGGTCCATACTTGAATTTCTAGTGCACATATACACATTTGACAACTCATGAAACATTTTGCTACAAATTACCTACAAAGTGTTAATGAAATACATAGTTGTAGTAGACCTGTTTAACTTTATAAAAAATAAAGTAAAACCCACATGTGAACTCTACAAAGCACACATAGCCTAACAGATTATGAGAAGATAAACATCCTGTGGCCAACACTCATAGACATAATTTAAAAAAAAAAAAAAGTAATTGATTAAAAAAATTTGTTATTTCTTTACCTTTAGGTTACTGGGCTATTACAAATAAAATCATCAAGCATTAGGTATTGTACACAGCTTGGTATTTTTACACATAATTTTCCTGTCTACACACAACACATTTTTAAACATGCTTCCGTCATATCTTACCTTAACATGAACAACATATTTTCATTTCAAAATGTGTGTGTGTGTGTAATGGTAGCATTTATAGTTATGACTCCCTGGTCAGTCTAGTCAAAAAGCATGTGTGTGCACCACCCCAAACACAGTAACCTCTGTTTCAGAATGTCACTCAGAGCTGTCATTTCTTTAAGCATCTCCCACCCACCCTGCCCTTTTTTTATTTTTATGTTTTACCCAGGATCTCCCTATAGCCCCAGCTGGTCTTAAATTGGCCATGCAGACCAGGCTGGCCTGGGATCTGATCTCAGAGGTCTGCCTGCCTCTGCCTCCCAAGTGCTGGGATTGAAGGTGTGCACC
Organism: Eospalax fontanierii; assembly: GCA_035773235.1. Taxonomy (NCBI): domain Eukaryota; kingdom Metazoa; phylum Chordata; class Mammalia; order Rodentia; family Spalacidae; genus Eospalax; species Eospalax fontanierii. Next base: position 84,314,156 of record CM069533.1, on the reverse strand, counting down.
ACCATACCTGACCTGAGCGTCTCCTTTATAAGAGATTCTGTTCAGGGTGTCTTGCCTATGGAACCTGTCTGTCTGGGAGTTTCTGGGCCCCTCTGTGGTGACAGGCCTTCTCCCTTCTAGGCTAGGAACAACCACACATGATACCTGCAACGAGGATACATATAGCACCTTGCTGCAGAGGTACCAGCACTCTGAGGAAGAGCTGCGCAGAGTTGCCGAGGAGTGGCTAGAGTGTCAGAAGAGGATTGATGCCTACGTGGATGAGCAGGTGAATGCTGTCCCTTAGGCACAGCCTAAGGTGTGGGGTTCCTAACAGAGGAAGAAACCATGTAGCACCACAGACCTCTCACCCTAGCTGTTTTGGTAGTATAGGGGCATCACCAGGACCCCAGCAGGGTTCCCCCACTGTGTCCTACTGGGTGACCTTGGGAAGCTTCCAGGTCTTTCAGTTCAAGGACCTTTTGCCAATCGTGGTGCTATTGAGAACCCATTGTCCACCCTGGCCCTTTCCAGTGGAGACTGGAACCACATACAGGTAGCTCACATGTCTGCTGGAGGTGCACCTAAAGGAGGGTGTGCCAGATGGCTTCAGCCTCTCAGAGGGGACACCAGGCAGGTTGTTGAGGTGGTGTTCCCTGCTCTTTAATCCAGCTCCCTGCCTTCCTAGAGCCCTAGTAAGGCCAAGTGGGAGGCGCTGTGAATGGCCCTAAATGTCTTACAGGCCCTAATGATGAGAGGAGAGTGAAGGAGGAATGGCAGCTCGGCTGTGTGCCCGGGTCTGTGAAAAGACAAGAGTAGTGACTGAGTTGGGATACTTGCTAGTCCACATCATCCCAAGATCATTGATGCTGTTTGGATGCTGTCTGCTGCTGAGTGGCTGAGAATAGGGAAAGGACCACACATGCTCACTGCTTTGTGACCTCACGTCCTCCAGTGTGCCCACTGTCTCACTGAGGCTATGCTTGTGTTAACACATGGTATTCAGAACTTGGAGGACTCTTCTTGTACTGCCTTTAATTCCCACGACTTCAGTTCCACCTTTGCTGTAGATTTTAGTGCATGTCACAGGGCCAGTGGCCCTGAAAGTCTTGTCATTCTACTGCCCTGTATACTTGGCTCTACACAGTCTTTGTCTATGCAGTGCCTATGGGCTGCAGGGCCCGGGCCCTGACCTTTCCAGTGCCCTCCCTGACTACTTGGGGAAAGTGTAACTGCTGACCTTACTTGGGAGAGCAGTTGTTCTTCATGTTTTCTTCAGGGTGGGTATATCCACAAGTCCTGTTTTTGTCTAGTCATATCATCAGAGATTGACCCTCCAGCTGTGGCTTATCACCAACCATAGCTCCTTAGCTGTGTGGGAGCAGGGCTGTTTCTGAGCTGCACAACAGATTTCCATTTGGGAGACTGATGCTGAAGCAGGGCAGGTAGCTGCAGGGCTCTGCCTATGGATTGGGGGAGGGATGAGACTGGTCAGGCTGATGGGCAGGACCTCAGCTGCATAGCCCCTCTGCATTTACATCCTATGAATTAGGTCCTGAGCTTCCAGGTGGCTGGTAGCCCAGTTGTGCTGAGACAACCATAGAGAAAGTGCCAGTAGCTACCCACCCTCTCACAGTCTGCTTTCTTACCGGCTGTTCTGGTAGCAGAGCAATCTGGGTCCTGGGGAAGAGAATGACGCCAGAGCACAGGCCAGCTTCTCACCTTGGTAATGAGAGCACATCATAGATGATGGTTAGTTTTACATGAGCTTTTGTGCTTTACAATCCCAGTTGTGGTTTTACAAAGATTTTTAAGATTATTTTTATTTTATGTATGTTCACCTGCACATATATATGTGCATCATGTGAGTGCCTGGTACCTATGGAGGGGGTCTGATCCCTGGAACTGAAGTTAGAGATGACTGTGAGCTGGGAACCCAACCCAGATCCCCTGTAAGAGCATCTAGTGTTCTTAACCTCTGGCCCATCTCTCTAGCCCCCTTTGTATGTTGTTTGTTTGTTTGTTTTTAGGCAGGGTCTCACTATATAGCTTGGCTGGATGGCCTGGAACTCACAGAGATCTTCCTGCCTCTGCCTCCTGAGTGCTGGGATTAAAGACTATGTACCACCACACTTGACCCTAATTTGTTTGTTTTTAATACATTGTTTTAGAAGAGAAAAAAAAAAACATACTGCAGTAAATAGTTTGTTGTGAATTGCATTGTGGACGACTGACTGTGGGTTCTCCATAGAGCCATAGCAGCCAGCATGTATTGAGGGTTACCAAGGTCAGGGAGAAGAGGAGGGCTTTGGGTAATTAGTACTCTGAAAGAACAAAGGAAAAAGAAGATTGGCTGTTACTTGATTTCTCATCACTGTGACAGAATACTTGAAATACTCAGCTCTGGTTTGTTTATGGTGAGGTCTCACTCTATAGCCCATGCTAGCCTTAAACCAGATCCTCCTGCCTCTGCCTCCTGAGTGCTACTATTATAGCACTGTGCCACTGTGCCCATCTGAGATAATTGGCTTAGAAGGAAGAGGGATTTGTGTGATTCCTGGTACTGGTGACCACCCTTGACTTACTACACTGCCACACCAGTACATTGATGATACACCCACATAGGACAGCTCCTGTCTCTGTAAGCACTACTCCTGTATCATCTAGATTTGCCTCTTAGCATGGCTATTAGACTACAGTAGGAAGGATTCAGTGTGCTGCACTCTAGGCTTCAGCCAGCCATATGCAGCACCCTTCTGCAGAGTGGATGGTGAACTGGCTGTGGGGACAGCTGCCAACAGTGTACCCATATGGTACCAGTCACTGTTTGCTGTTGGCTCCACAGTCCTGATGGCAGTTGCAGTGGTGCCTGAGAAGTTGCTACAGCTTGGCATCTCGGGAGGGACTCAGGAGAGAGAGGTATACCTTGGCCAGAAGCCTCAATTCCTGGAAAGGGGAATATGCAGAAGTAAGTCAGCAGGAGTTCCAGGTATGCTCGTAGTAGGCACTGGAGGGTCCATACTCCACTGAGCAGTCAGTCAAAGGACATATTCAGTCCCTAGCAGTGGAACTGCCAAATGCTTGTTAAGGGTTCACAGAGAACCTTCTAGGGAGGCACTTGTTGCCAGCCAACATGCAAACCAGCTTTGGGTTCAGTGGAGGTCTGCAGGTATGTAGGCCTTGTTATTCTAGCCCAGTATGCAGCAGAGCAGATTGCCTGCTGCAAAGACTGGAGTCTGGGAGCTTGTCTGAATGGGATGGCCACCTGCTTCTTCCCTGCATCTGGTGTTAGGTTAGGCACCTGGTTTTATACTGACTTTCCCTCATGTTGTCAGCAGAAGCACAGTGATGCCCACCTGCACGTGGTTTCAGAAGTGATTAATGAAAATGTCAACGTATTAAAAGAGAGAGAGTGGCTGGACCTTGCTGAACATTTGCCTAGCACTGTGAATAGCACCTGTTCCTGCTCCTCAGGGCCTCAACCAGCCAGTGTCTGGATCCTAATCCTGTCCCTAAGGAGCCTGCAGGATTACCTTTTTTATACCTTGAGTAGATGTGATTCTAGCTCCAGAAATTCAGTGACTGAATAGGAAAATGTCCCAGGCCAACTCATAGGACAGGGCAGTTCCTTCCTTGCTGAGACAGGCATCTGTGGGCATAGTGTTTGTTGTTTGGTCTGTGGCTGCACTTAGATTCATTTAGGAATGTGATATACATTGCTGTCACTGCTATTCTAGTAGAAATGGCGTGTGTATAAAAATAGCAATGTGCACGTATTAGTTACTTTTCTGTTGCTGTGATAAAATACTATGACCAAGGTAATCTACAAAAGAAAGAATTTATTTGGCTTATAATTCCAGAGGGATTAAAATTCCATAATGGCCAGGGAGGCATGTGCTTGAGGTGGCCAAAGCAGAAAGCTGAGCACTCACATCTTCAGGCAGGCACAGCAAACAGAGTGAGACTAGAAATCTTCCAGCATGGCCACACCTCCTAAAGGTTCCATGACCCTCCCCAGACAGTGCCACCAACTAGGGACCAAGCACCCCGCCTATGGGGACTTTCATTCAAACCACCACATGATTATTTCTCTCCAGAGGAAGACAGTTTTGTTTAAAAGGCAAAGCTGGAGCAAAAGAGAGAGAGAGAGAGTGATAACAAAAGGTGAAGGTGAGACTGGGCTTTCTAGTACTGTGTTCCATATCTTGTTTCCAAAAGAGAGACCACCCTCTGCACTGCAGCAGCCAGAAGATGCACTTTTGCTCTTGCTCTGCTCTCGGGCGTGGTCGTGCAAAGCTGTCAAAACACCTCAGTAGCATCCGTGTAGTGACTAGGGACTGGAGGACAACCTTGGACATTTATTTTGCCAGAGTTCTAGAAGCCAGAAGTCCAAAATAAAGGAAGATGTCAGCAGGGCCACGCTCTGTTGAAGGTTGTCTGGGAGGCTCCTTCCTGTCTCTTAGCTCCTGAGGGGTCCAGACTTCCTTGTCTCATAGTACTGAGTCCTTCCAGTCTCCTGCCACAGCATCTTGCTGTGCCGTTTATTTAAAAGCACTTTGAATATATCAAGCTTGTGGCAGGGCTTGGGAGATTCAGGCAGGAGGACTGGGAGGTCAAAGCCAGCCCCTGCTGTATGGCTAGTTCCAGGCCTGCCTGGGCTCCATGAGACCCTGCCTATAATTAATCATTTAATTTTTTATTATGTTCATTTATTATTGTGCATATAGGTGTGGATGTGTACATGCCATAGTACACATGTGAAGGTCAGAGGATGACCTGTAGGAAACTTCTCTCCTTCCCACTTCATGGGTCACCAGGATCAAACTGAGGTGATCAGACAGCAAGCACCTTTACTCATCAAGCCATCCCATTGCCAATAATCTCTTTTATTATGTGTACATGTGTCTGTTTATAGGTGGGTATGTGCATGTAAGTGCAGGTGCCCTTGGGTGCCAGAAGAGAATACTGAATCCCCTGGAGCTAGAGTTAGAGATGGTTGTGAGCTGCCCAATGTAGGTACTGGGAACTGAACTTAAGGCTTCTGCAAGAAAAGCAAATGCTTTGAGCCAATTGCTGAGCCAATTCTCCAGCCCACGTAAATTTAACAATTTTAGGGATATAACATAATACTTACCAAGTGTGTGCAAGGCCCTGTCTCTACCCTTCCTCTCTTCAGTACTGAAGGAAAAAGAGAAAGAGCGATTTCCCAGTTTCCACTGTGGAGAGGATTAAACTATTAGATCATGATGGTGTTTTTCATTAGATGGGATGTGCTGGTTGTTTTAAGACTATAGGCTGAGGTATTATTGAGATGACATACAGTCTTTGGTCTTGTCTATTTTGCATGAAAGTTGTGGTACCTTCATAAAATGAACTGAGAAACTATTACAGTTTCAGTAACTAATTTTTAAAAATATCTTGCTTATCATTTTTATGTATATAAGTATATTGCCTGAATGTGTATATGTGCATCTGTGTTAAGCATTGCCCAGGGAGGTCAGAAGAAGGTATTGGATCCCTTAGAACTGGCGTTACAGATGGTTGATCGCTACCATGTGGGTGCTGGGAACTGAACCCAGGTCCTCTGCAAGAGCAGCCAATACTTGTAACTGCTGAGCCCTCTCTCAGCCCCCGGAATCAATTTTCTGAACCATGAAAGATTTGGTAGAACTGGCCACACAGCTGGGAGGCTGGTCTGTATGTGGGGAGGACAGAGGTATGTAGCTCACGTTGCACGTCGGACTCATTAGTCTGTTTCAGGTTCTCCTCTGCTTGTCCAGCTCCATTGCTTTACCCCCTCCCTCTTTTTTCTTCTCTCTCTCTGTCTCTTTCTCTCTCAGAAATCACATGTAGATGAAGAATCATAGGCCCAGGTCTAGGAGGTGAGGGACAAGAGTGGAACAAACCATCTCCAGGAGTTCCCCCCAGGTACACTTACCTGGTTGAGTAAATGCGAGCAAACACTTGCCTCACTCCCCACAAGAAACGCCTGCTTTCTGTGGTGGGGAGTCCTGAGGGACTGTTTGCTCATGTGAAAAAAGTAATTGTGATTATTTTGAGTTAGCTGAATGAGAAGCAGAAATGGAATACCGTACAATGTATCTGTTGTGTGACTTTATTTTGTTCACAGGTAATCAATTTGTTGTTTTGTTTTTTTGGGGGGAGGGGTTGTTTTGTTTGTTTTTTTAAAGACAGAATCTCTCTGTAGCTCCAAATGGCCTGAAACTCACTATAGACCACGATGGCCTCGATCTCATGGAGATCCACCTGCCTCCACCTCCCACACCCAACTTCTTTTTTGTATATATTTTATCATTTAAAATTATCCCCACTGAGAAGGTTCTGTGTAGTTGTTAGTAAAGCTTTTTGTGTGTTTTTATATCCTCCTTCTAGATGACCATGAAAACCAAACAGCGCATGTTAACAGAAGACTGGGAGATCTTTAAGCAAAGGCGATTCATTGAAGAGCAGGTAAGGTTGGTCGTAGGAGAGGCAGTTAAAGTATAAACCACTCAGCACAAAGTACTTGGCACCTTGCACCCAGGCGTGCTCTGTGTCTCAGTACGCCGTTGTGTATTGGCCTCTTCTCATAGGGTTAATGCTGTTAGCAGCAATTTTAACCCCCAGATAAACTGTCTACTTCTGTCCATTTCTGATCTTCTGTACACTCCTCAAGAGCACCCAGTTCATCAGGGGGAGCTTTTGGTTTGCAGCTTCTCTGGGAATTCGACTAACAGTTCCCCAACACTCTCCCACACTTCCAATGGTGCCCTCTCCAGTTTACATTTAAGAGGATGTTGCACAGTGAAGTTGAGGACATCCTGAAGTCACAGAGTTGGGTTAGGTCCATCTTCCCCCGATAGTACTGGGGCCCGTGTCTTCACTATGGTTGCTGGCAGATTGTACCTGCTTCCTTCTTCCTGTCCCATTGCCAAAGCTGGTCCCAAGCTCCTTCCTCTTTGAAATCCACATGTCTTGTTGGTTGAGATTTGGAGGTGCTTCCTAGACAGCTCTGAAGTCCAGCCCTTCTCCTCACATATGCATCTCCATTCCCAGTACCTAACAAGTACTGAGTACACAAAAGCAGACAGAGTAAAGGTTGGTATTTACTAGAGACCAAAGCATTTAGGGGGTTCCTGATGCCTTGTACTTTGTATGGCTAGACTCTGCTGCAGACTCCAGCACCTGTTGTATGGTCTTGCCCACCTGTGCAGTGTAGGCCCATTGGCTTATAAATAAGCACAAAACTGATCGTAGTTTAAAGTGCAATCCAGGCTGGAGAGATGGCTCAGTGGTTAAGAGCACCAAGAACCAGGGTTCAAATCCCAGCACCCACATGTCATCTAACAACTGTCCAGAACTCCAGTTCCAGGTATCTGAGTCCCTCTTCTGGCTTCTGCAGGTGCTACACACCATGGGTGCACTTATGTACATTCAGGCAGAACACTCATACATATAAAGTAATAAATAAAATATTTTTAAAAGTGTGATCCATGAAGTATGTGAAGTGTCTTGTGTGATCATTTCTTCCAGTTAACTAATAAGAAAGTGGTTCCTGGCGAGGACAACTTCACAGATCCCATGAGGCACATGTTGTCATCCCGCTTAAGCATACCTGACTGCCCCAATTGCAACTACAGGAGAAGGTAAGTTTAGCTCTCTTAGGTGCTTCTGCCTCAGCCCTCACTGAAGCAGGCAGAGGTTTGGACCCAGCCTTCAGAGCACCCGGTGGCCGTTTGTGCTGGCTTTCTTGGTAACTGTGCTTAATTCCCAATCAGATGTGCTTGTGACGACTGCAGTCTCTCACACATCCTCACTTGTGGGGTCACTGATGACATCCGCATTCGCCAACTACCACTGCAAGTGGACTCTGCTCCTGACTATCTCTCTGAGATGCGCCCACCTAGTGTGTCATCAGCAAGCTCAGGGTCAGGTTCCAGCTCTCCCATCACAGTTCAGCAACATCCCAGACTCATCCTCACAGACAGTGGCTCTGCACCAACTCTGTAAGTTGTGACTTTGTAACAAAGTTTCAGAAAAATGTCCATGAATGAGAAATCCAATTCCAGACAGCAGTGTCCACATAAATGTGAGCCCTGTTGCCAGGCTTCTCATGAGAAAGACCTTCCACTGTCTTGAATGCCCTTTAAAACATGAACTCAGTGAGCCCAAACTTTGATATTATTTAATTACCTAAAAGTATATATATGGTAAATTTATAAATGCAGTTGGTATGCAGGGAAGTGTCTCCTCATTCTGGGAGGTGGCCAGCCGCCCTTCATCCTTCTCATCATCCGCCCAGTGCTTGTGCCCGCTCCAGGTCTTGCTAAGAACTCAGACATTCACTTTAGCAAGCGAATGAGTTTGTGTTTTCTGTTTCCTATGTTGTTAGACATTCATGTCTGCAAAGCTTTCCTCAGTGGACACTGTAGTTGACCGTTGGCCAGAATTCTTCAGAGTTATAACCCAGCTGTCTGCAGAGGATTCACACACTTGACATAAACATATGTGTTTGTTTGAGTAAAGGAAGTTGCTGTTGCACGTTTTGTTGAATGTGCACCATCAGGACCCTGCAGAGGTGCCCATGTGAGGGGCTGCTGCCTGTTGCGCATGGTCCTCAGAGTCTTCCTGCTGTTGGAGGTCTGTCATGGTGGCTCTCATTTTTTTGTCCTTCAGTCTTTCAGGCCTCAATTTGGACTCAGTCACAAACTCCAAACAATAATTCTTTTATGGTGCCAGGGGGCGTTGGAACCCAGGGCCTGACACTTGCTAGGCAAGTACTCTCGCACTGAACCTTACCCCATCCCCAAACCCAAAATAACTAAATTAAGGCTGGTCTCAGCTCCAAGAATTTTGAAAGATGCCACACTGCCATGTACCCTTGAAAGCCTCTGCTCTTGGGGCAAAGGAATTTGGAGGGTTTCTTGTCTAAGTGCAGCTACCTCTGACAGAAGTATGTGGAAGTAGAGCCTAGATGAGCCTGTGAAAAACTGAAGGTGGGAATTGAGGTTTGCCAGGCTGTCACGCTAGTCATTGTAGCTGCCAGCATCAGTTGAGGGAGGACTTGTGACAGCGGGGAGGGAGCCTTTTGTCTGGGCAGCCCAACAACTGAGACCCCCCCAACAACTTGTGATGAATGTCTCCAAGTGCCACCCACTGTGATTTGAAAGTCCCCAGGGTGGCCCTTGGTTTGCATCATCTTTTCCTGGTGCTCTTTCTAAGCAGTGAGACAAAGCTCAGTCAGTGCTCTGAAGGTCAGTCTGGGTTTCCTGGAGTTGAAGAGACCTCCAGTTGTCACATGCATGCCAGGACAGAGTTGGTCACTGTATTCCAGAACTGCTTTCCCCATTGATGCACCATAGCAGGGACTCCACTGCAGGAGTGATATTTTAGCCAAGGTGTGCACTCCCTGACTGCTGAGTCCTTTTTGTCTTCTTTGATGAGCTCCAGGTTACCACATGGTATGTTAGTCTGTCTCCTCCTCTGGAACATGGAAAGGTCAGCTGAGCTTGGCCACCCTGGGCCTTTCCCTAGGTGAGATTGCTGGACCTTCTGAGGATCATTGTGTACCAAGATAGAGAACAAACTAGGCAAGTTTCAGGTAGTGCCTCATTGACCAAGTCTGGCTATGCCTGATCTGCAGCAGCTCTTCTCACAGACCTGGAGGTTACATTTTAAAATGGCCTCCACAGGCTAAAACCATTTAATTCTTTTTAGTAAATGTGCTATTTTCCCATTGCTTTGGTGTCTTGCTAAAGCATACCTGAAGATCGTAACTCAGTTCAACAGACTAATATTGCAGTTTGTTAAATTTACTGTTTTGTTCCATAACTCATTTGGAGTTTCGATCAATTGAACATTTTCTGACATTTTGGTGGCTTCACAGTAAAGACTTGAGGTTGCTCTCTATACTCTATACCTTATAATTTCAATACAAAATGTCTACTTGGGAAGGCAGAGGACAGTTTTACTCTAGGGCATTTCAGGTCAAATGAAAGTGTGTATTTGTTAATCTGTTAAAATTTCTGTGATTTCCTCAGTTTCTACTTTTGGACATTCTTTTGCATTCTTCCCCCACCCTTCCTAAAGCCAACAGGTGTGTCTCATCCGGGCATTTTCTTGTGTTGGGTGGTTAAGAGATGTTCTGTAGCCTAAGTGACACTTTACACTCTTCATGATTTAGAGGCGCTGGTATGATCGGTGTGTATGGTGAGGGTGGCTCCTCACCATCCTCCCAGGCAAAGGGCCTCATGGTGATGTCTGTGCTTGCCTCAGTTGTAGTGACGATGAAGACGTCGCACCGCTGTCAGCTAAGTTTGCTGATATCTATCCGCTGACCAGCTACGATGATAGCAGTGTGGTGGCCAACATGAATGGAATCCATAGCGAACTGAATGGTGGTGGGGAAAACATGGCCCTGAAAGATGAGGTATGGGCGTGGCTTTTCCTAGTGCCCGTAGGTGGCAGAATGTGGGAGTCTTGACAGTTAAACTTTGCATTGTTATTTTCCTTTGACAAACATAACGACAGAAAGCTGTCTTTAAAGTCCCCTCAGGTCAGCAGCACCAGTAGTAGCTCTTCAGAAGCTGATGATGAAGAGGCAGATGGAGAGAGTAGTGGGGAGCCCCCTGGGGCCCCCAAAGAAGACGGGGCCCTAGGAAATGGTATCCCCAGGACAGAGGAGAATAAAGTGGACACTCCACCCCCATCTTACCCAGCTCAGCAGGTAGGATTGTATGCTTCGGATTTCCTGTTTGCCTAAGAGTTTTTTCCTCAGTTGTGTATTCTGTGAATATGAGCATAGATACAAAATGACTCTGTTCCCACAGTATCTGAAGATTGAAACTATGAAGAAACATACGTATAAAATACACAATTCTTACTTTAATATAGTTTCTCTTGCCAAAATCTATAATTGTTGTGATTTTGTAATATTCATGCTGGCTCGTTCTGGACATTTAAGTGTCAGAGAATTCTTTAATTTTTGTGTTTTATTTTGTGTTTTGTCTGTAGAAGCAGGACGAGCGTTTGTTATTTTGCTTGTTTTGTTTCTTGGAGTGAGGGTCTCAACAACTGCTAACTGGCCCTGAACTCACCGTCCTCCTGTTCAGACTCTCAGGTGCTGGTGTATAAGTGTGCATCACTACACACTCCTAGCTTCCTAATTTTCTGCATTCAATAAGCAGTTCTTAAGTGGAAAAGAGAAAACATGAAGGATGTTAGGGTGCTTAGTTCATTAGTGATTTTAATAGGTAATGTAAAGACGTGGTTGAAATAATAAATGTGATGGAAATGGCATACACTGAGAAACCTTGCCTTCATCTGCTTCCCTGTCTTCTACCCTGTCCTGTGGTCCCCAGCCTCTAGGCCCAGTAGATGAACAGTTCCATGTGCAAATGAAAATACCTGTTTTTCCCTTTCTTATAAGAAAGACTGTGGACTGATGTCCACAGGCCTGAACCTCACTTCTCACGAGCATTCATCCTGACTAATGAGATCTCTGGAGAGATCTGTTTATTCATTCTCTTCATTTCAATTTTTATTTTTTAAAAGATGTGATGGAGCATGCATACCTTTTATCGCAGCACTTGGGAGGCAGAGACAGGCCTATCTCTGTGAAATTGAGGCCAGTCTTGTCTACATAGCGAGTTCCAGGCCAGCAGGGCTACAGAGAGACCCTATCTCAGAACACACATACATACACACACACACACACACACTTTTTAAAATTACATGTATGTGTAAATATGTACACATGAGTGCAGGTGCCCACAGAGGCCAGAAATGTTGGGTCCCCCTGGAGCTAGAGTTAAAGGTGCTGGGAACCCAACTTGGGTCCTCCAAGAACAGTATCTGCTCTTAACTGCTGAGCCATCTCTCCATTCCTCCCCCTCACCTTTTTTTGTTTCTGGTTGTTTGGTGGTTTTATTTGTTGGGTTTTTTTTTGGAGGGATAGGGTCTCATATAGCTGAGGCTGGCCTTGAACTCCTGATTATACTGCCTTCACTTCTTAAGTGTTGGGATTACAGGAATATGGTTCCACACCTGAATATAAATAGTTTAGAATCTTGGCTAAAGCCTGGGAAATTCTCTAATTTTATTCCTTATCATTTCAGTATTGGGCTTTGAGCTCTGTTCCTCGCTAGCACCCTACCACTGTGCTGTATCCTAAGCCCAACTTCCTCCTTTTCCTCCTCTGTAATACTTGGGCTTGAACCTAAGGCCTCAGGCCTGCTCAGCAAGCACACCAAGCTACATATGCCTGATTCTTCTCTGCTGGCCTCATTCTCCACCTCTGTGCTGTCCTTTCTGTTTTCCCTTAATCGTCTTGATTATTCTTTTGACCATTAAAAATTACTCCATGTGCCGGGCACAGGGGCGTACAGCACTTGGGAGTCAGAGGCAGGTGGATCTCTGTGAGTTCAAAGCCATCCTGGTCTACATAGTGAGTTCTAGGCCCGCTGAGCTACAAGGAGACCCTGTCTCAAAAAAAAAAAAAAAAAAACTTCTACATGATAGCTGTGAACATAACCCGGTGATCCTTGGTCACCAGGCTCCAGAGAAGAAGCATCATTTGAATTTCTGCTTCTGGTGTACCTGAGAGATGGTAACCTTGTGGTTTCAATTTTCATTTCCCCCAATGGATAAATGTCCTTTCAGGTACTTAGAGGCTGTTTCCTTCCTGTCTTAGCACTGTGTTGGGATTCTGAGTTCTTTACATATGGGTGCAAGTCCTTCATTAGATCTAGTTTGCATTATTTTCTCAGCTCTGGATGTGTTGTAGTTTGTGGCATTGTGTCCCCCAGCCCCTTGTGTCCTTTGTAAAGCACAAGTTTTTGTTTTAGCTCTAGTTTTATCATTAGTTTTCTTTATGAATCATGCTCTTACCTATGACCCAAGAAAATTTTGCCTGACACAAGACTGTTTTCTTCTAGAGTTGTAACTTTACCTTTCACTCTGATGTCCTGGTCCACCTGACTCAGTGTTTCTTATGGAGTAAGGTTATTAGACTAGTACTGTTGGTTGGAGAGAGATAAACTTTTCCCATGTTAGAGAAGTGAGTGGACTGTATGGGTCAGGGTTCAAGCTTACGTTGCGTTTGGTCATTCATCTCCATGTTCACCTCACCCTCATGGCGCCCTTGACCATTGCTTTATGGAGCTGTTGGAATAAAGCAAGGCCTGTCTCCCAACTTGGCGCATCTCCTCATGCACGTATCCGTAAATGAAGGGTAAGACCAAGGAATGAAGCACTCGTAAAGGTGGAGCCAGTTGCCCTTTCCAGAGAGCACATCCTGACCTGGACTGGCTTACACATTTTACAGGGTCAGTCCATTGCTCTGGTTGGGGTTTATGGTTTTTTTTCTGCCATCTTTGGGCTGCTTATAGGATTTCTATTTCTTACTTTATTTTTATGGTAATTCCCTTTATATTGAATCTTTGCTTTAACATTTTCCAAAACTCTCTGAACAAGTTGTGACCCCTGGTTTGACATCTGTGTATAATAATCCGCTCTGCGGGCCCTCTCTGGACTACTCTCCGTGACTATCCTTTTATGGCATGTCTCCTGGCCTTTGGTTGAAAACTGAATGCTTTAGCGAGAGCAGCTTCACAGCTCTGACTTTCTCCTTGAGGGGAGTGGTGGGCTGTGGTTAATACTTTTTGTGTTCCTCACTTTGGTGTACTTACGCAGCCACCATGTCCCTCATTTGTTCTCAGCCTGACTGCTTGGTTTATTGGGTCAGCCTCCACAGCTTCACCTCTCTGGGGCTCCTGTTTTCTGAAGCATCTGTGTGTCAGTTGGAGGATGTTCCCCTTCCACAGTTTGTTAAGTCAGCTTCAGTGGCTCTCCTTCTGGGCTCTGCAGTCCTGCCTGTGTGTGCACCGTGCCTCCCCAGGGAGCTGTTCGCCTCTTCACAGCCTTACACAGTCGTCTTCCTTCCAGGGTCTTCATGCTTTTTCTGTTCGGTTCTCTTCCCCATCCCATTCCTGCAGAGTCCACTTCTGTTGGCTCACCTCTGTTGGACACTGGACTGCTGTACTTGGTGGCAGGGCTTCCTTTTCCTGGGCCATTGCACTGCCAGCCCACATGCCACTCCCTGTATGCTCTACCTGTACTACGTAGTGCTGCCCACACTGGGGGTGGGACAAGGAAGGGCCCTGGCAAGTGGGCCAGATTTCTGCTCTTCTTAAAAGTTATGGCTCTCTTAAAAGAATACAAACTTCCCAGTGTTTGGCCTAAGCCGAGTTCTACAGCCTGTAGTGGTTATGTTTGTCTTCTGTATTTGGTTTCACATTTGCTTTGGTAAAGAGGCATCACCAGTCCTTCATTTCTGAACAGCAGCCTGTGTCTACATCATGGTGGAGGCTTCTGTGCTGCTGCTGACTGAGCAATAAAGCCCAGCAGAGCCCAGAACTGCCACTCTCAGTAGTCCCAGCTCCATCCCTCTGAGGTCGTGAAACGGATCCTTGTTCCTGTTCAGCTGGGTCCCTGATCAGTGGCTGCTGCTGTAGTAGGCTCCCATCTGGAGATGAGACTTAGGTCTCTGCCTTTGTGACACTGGGAGGCCCTGCTCAATCTAGGATGAGCCCTGTACCTTTTTATTTGCTCTGTGGGGTGCTGGCAGACTGACTGCATCTTAGTTCATTGCTTTTCTTTGGTTTTCACTAAAAAGGTTCTTCTTTTTTCTTTGTCCTTTTAGGCTGAACAAACTCCGAACACTTGTGAATGTCATGTTTGCAAACAGGAAGCTTCTGGACTGCCAGCATCAGCAATGACTGCGGGAGCCCTGCCTCCTGGCCATCAGTTCCTGAGCCCAGAGAAGTCTACACATCCCGCGCTGCACTTGTATCCCCACATCCACGGACATGTGCCCTTGCACACCGTCCCACACCTGCCTCGACCACTCATCCACCCCTCTTTGTATACAGCGCCCCCCTTCACACACAGTAAGGTAAGCCAGGGCAGGAAGGGCCTGGACAACACTTGTGACTGAGCTCTCACAGGAGCAGGTATCTCTGCAGACAGAAGTGGGTAATGTCACCTTATGTGCAGAGCATCTACTCCCAGTTGGACAGCATGCAGACATTTGCTTTGACTGTAGTCTCTCAAGTGCTTGTAATGTTAACCGTTTACACACACATACATAAATTTAAAAGTCATGGTTTATTTACTCAGAATTAACTAGAAGGTAGAGTCAACTCCAGAATATTTCATGAGTCCACTTACCTACTCATAGCCTGACTCTTGACCTTACCAAGATGGATAAAATCATGGGAAAGATAGTCTTAATCTTCTGGCATTATCTGGGCTTTATAGGGTATAATGATTTTGCATCCTTACTTAGCATGAAAACTAGGGCCTTGTAGAAAATATTCAATCCTAAAGAGGAGTCCAGAGTTCAGGGCAGAGAAAATCCTGTTACCTGAGACTGTTTGGAAATGTAGCTGGTATGTAGAAAGGAGAATCCCCCAAACTAGGCCTGCCAAGGACCTACTTGGGAAAAGCAGGGAATCCAGAAAACAGCTGATTTTTATGAGTTTCTCCCCAGAGAACCTCATTGTATATTTAACATCTTAGACTTGGAAGAAAGTCTAAGATGTGTTTTCTTTGAGACGGTCTCACTATAACCCTACCTGGAATATAGCCTGGAATCACTGTGTAGACAAGGCTAACCTTGAGCATACAAAGATCCATTTGCCTTTGCCTCTGTCTCCCAAGTACTAGCATTGTAGGTGTGTACCACCTCCAGCTGATTTTGCTCTTTGTACCTTTGACAGCTTTGTGTCTCAAGCTGCCTTGAGTTTACCTTTGTTGACTCTAATTCTGATAACTTTTGTTATGCTGGTTATTATGGCTTGATGTTGACACCAATCAATCAAAAATACAATTTTCCCTAAACTGTTAGTTCATTATTTAAAATGGTGATTCTCAAGTGGGACAGAGAGGGAGGCCACAGCATGGAAAGGACTTTATGTCACTCAGTTTGAGTCTGTAATAATGTCTTTCTAACCAGAATGCTCCTGAGCATTTTTCAGAGCGTTGTGTAGTCAGAGCAGACTGTGTTGATAGGTTTGTGGCTCTTACCCTCCTTTCCTCTGGGGGACCATGCAGGGTTCTGCCACTTCCTTTTACTTTTTGAACAGTAGTCCTGGGGAAAGATTAAGAAATGTCCTGTTATAATTTTTGCTGACTGAAAGTACTCAATTAGTTTTTTTAAATATCCCAATAAGTAATTATTCCAGAAGTCCACTGGAGACACTGTTCACCTTTGTTGGTAG
The DNA here is from genome assembly GCA_035773235.1 of Eospalax fontanierii. Taxonomy (NCBI): domain Eukaryota; kingdom Metazoa; phylum Chordata; class Mammalia; order Rodentia; family Spalacidae; genus Eospalax; species Eospalax fontanierii. The sequence goes on along the minus strand of CM069533.1, from coordinate 84,297,897 downwards.
GGTCTCTTCCTGTGACCTTTCCCCCCTCACCCCCCCAGAAAGGTGGAGGTATATAAAAAGGCAAAAGAAAAACAATTTTAGTACCATGTTCTGTATTTAATGCCTATTCCTTTGCCACTGTTAAACTTGAAGGTCAGAGATAAGTGCAGAAGATTCATGATAGAGAGGCATTGTGAAGGACATATGGAACATAAAGTTTTATAATTAAGCCTCTTTTCAAATGCTTTGCTTCTTAATATCATGACTATTCACTGATTCTTTTAAATACATTCAGTTGAAGGCCATTATATTCGGAAAGACAAGATGCAGTTGATGGAGCATGGGCTATAGCTTAGTGGTCAGGTGGCTTACCTGATATGCATGGCGCTCTGGTCCCTGGTGTCAGAGGAAAAATTCACACAGTTGATGAAATCATTTATATCTGCTGTGAAAATGTCTACTTTTCAAGACAGGCTTATTGTCTCTTAGAAATCTGAGCTTATGGGTGGACCTGGGTGCTGTGACTGTGACTATGTCGATGCAGTGCCCACAGCCCATGGAGGTGGTGGAAGGAACCACCTGGAAACAGCACAAGCTCTACTGAGATGGCACAGCTTGTCTTCAGTTCTGCTGGAGCTTCCTAGAAATGCTCAGTGTGGCATCTGAGTACGGCCGAGAGGCAGAGGGGCAAGGGCTGTGTGTGGAAGACAGCCATGCACACAGAGGCTCTCGGACTGTTCTGAGTCTGTGTTCTTCACTGCCTTGTTTGAGCTGTTTAGGAGTTTGTGCTGTGATGAAATCAGTTTGTTGTTTGTGAGATTTCATGTCATGGCGGTTGAATTCTTTAATTCATGCTCTGGCCATTGTGGGTAAATATTTGGTATGTAAAATGTTTAGAATGTATACTGTGAAAATTTAATTTTCACAAGATTCAAAACCCTTGTTATTGCTGTTTTCAAATGCCCTATACTAATGATACATTTATTTAAAATAGGTGTAAGTTATTTAAACATTCAAAGAAATAGTCACAGAGGAAAAATAAAATGTGGAACACTTGTTCTTGCTTGGTTGCATAAGGCCCAGCTCAGACGTCAGCATCTCAAAAATAAATAAATGGCATGCTAGGCAAGCAGTCCACGGAATTGCACACTCCTGATCTCATCACTCCTGTTCTGGATTTGTAAATGTGTTTCTGGCCCAGAATGTGATCTGTCTGATGAATGCTCCTGAGACCTCCAGGGGAGCGTTTGTCGAGTGGCCTGCAGATGGAGTGTACCAAACTGCTCCGATGGTGGCTATTTCTCCTGTTCCCTATGATTGCTCTGACCCTGGAGCTCCCAACTTCCGCTGGAGGGGATTAAAGGCCCCAGCTCTGAAAGGGGCTTCGTTTCTCTTTGGGGTCCTGTCAGTTTTTGCTTCTTTGTAGTTTTACACTTGGTTATTAAATACCCACATGTTCACAAGCCCTCTGTCTCCTTAGAGAATTGACTTGGTAACATTATGGGATGCCTCTTCTGATCTTTGGCAATTTTACTTGATCTGAAATCTGTTCTGTGTAGACTAGTACAGTCCCTCCAGCTTCTTTTATGGTGTGTTTTCCTCCGTCTTTTTCTTCTTGCAGTAAGGTAAGCACGCCATAAGATCTTACCTTGTTAACCACCTTGAAGGTGTCAGTCAGTGGACTCAGACACATTCCTAACATATAGCTGTCACCACTATCATGTTTGTGACTGTTTTCATCTTATAAAACTGAAATTGCTGCCCTGTGAAACGGCAGCTCCTTCCGCAGTCCTTGGAGCCACATGCTACTTTCTGTCTCCATGACTGTGACTGTTCCAGGTGCTCTATAGAAGTGGAGTTACACAGGAGATTTTTGTGCATGGTTTATTTCACTTAGTTTAATGTCATCAGGCTCATCTCATCATCCACGTCAGAGAATTTCCTGCTTTGGTACTCTCTTGTCTGCATGTCCCACACTTTTCTTGGGTTGTGACCCCTTTTAGCTGTTGGGACTGGTAGGTATTATGTGAACATGGATGAACGAATGTTTCTTCTTTCAGTTCTTTTCAGAGTAAACCAGAAGTGGAGTTGTTGGATTGTATGACGCCTCTACTGCCACGCAGCTTTTCTCCTGGGCTGTGCCATTTTGCATGTGTACCCACAATGCACAGTGATTCCAGTTTCTCCACGCCCTCACCAACACCTGCTGCTTTGTTTGTTCGGGTAGTGGTGAGGTAGCATGACATTATCACTTTGGTTTTCACTTCATTAATGATCAGGGACGCTAAGCATCACTTTGTTTTGTTTTGTTTTCTTGAGTCAAAGAAAACCAGGCTGACCTGGATTGCACAGAGATCCTCCTGCCTCTGCCTTCCTAGTGCTGGGATCGAAGGAGGGTGCCATCATGCCCAGCTCGATGAGCGTGTTTTTAGTGTTCTTTGGTCTTTTCTTTTTCCTTACTCCTCTTTTCCTTCCCATTGCCTTGCATGTCTGTCTTGCCTGCCAGTGCCAGACACTCTTAACTGTAGTTTTGGAATTTTATACAAGTCTCCAGCTTCATTTCTTTCAAGACTGTGTTGATCGTAGACCCTTCCAGAATCTATGTGATTTTTAGGATAAGGTTTTTTTCTACTTTGCAGAAAACCTCATTGGAATTTTAATGGAGATTGCATTAAATCAACATGGAACTTGGGCTAATTTTAAAGTAGTCTTCTATGAGAATAACTTCTGAGCCTGTGTGCTCACACCTCCTTTTGCTTCTTTGGTTGATTCATAAGTATTTTGTTCTTTTTGATGGGATTTTCAGATGATTGATTGTTTTTAGTGTATAAAAACAATTGCAGCTGTCTTTTGGTGGTAACTTTTTCTCCTGGCACATGGGTGAATTCATTTATTAGGTCTAATCATCTTTTGTTTTTGTTGACATTTGTGCAATTTTTAGTTTTCCGTATTAAAAAATTACATCACCTGGACAACTACTTCCTTTCCTTTTTTCCTCTCCCACCACCCAGATCTCCTGGCTCTGATGTGGTGGATACACATGTCATACTCTGTTCTGTACTGATTAGCGTGCTGGGGATTGACCCTGAGGCATGCACACAAGGCACAATGCGCCATGTGGGCCCCAGCCCTGTCCCCACTGATGACCCCAGCATTCATTAGCCTGGTTCCACCTCCCTTTCTTTTTTAAAATTTATTTGTTTTTATTTTATGTGTATTAGGAGTGTTTTACCTGCATGTTTGTACATGCACTACATGTGTGCAGTGCCCATGGAGACCAGAAGAGGGTATTGATTCCCTGGAACTGGAGTTATGGACTGTTGGTAGCTGCCATGTGGGTGCTGGGACTAGAACCTGGGTCCTTTGGAAGAGCAGTGTTCTTCACTACTGAGCCATCTCTCCAGTTACTCCCCTGATGTTTCTGGTGCCGGTGATTTCAGTTTTTCCTAATTGGTCTCAGTACTAATGCTTGTCAATTTTCTTGGGGTTTTTTTCCAAAGAATTTTTTTTTAAAGTTTTTAAATTGAATTGTGTGTGCATACCTGTGTCTGTGTATATGAACATGTGTATGTGTACAGGTACCTGTGGAGACCAGAAGAGGGTATTGGATTCCCACAGAGCTGGAGTTATACACACTTGTAAGCCTCTTGGATGTGGGTGTTAGGAACTGAAGCCGCATATTCTGCACGGGCAACCAGTGCTCTTGACCGCTGAGTTGTCTATCCAGCCTCTGATCTTTTGATTTCATTGACTTTTCTCTGTTTCGTTTATTCACATCCTAATTATGATAGTGATTATTGAGACAGGGACTGGCCAAGCCCATTTGTATAATTTTCCTTCCGCCTAAAATTCAGGTAGTGTCTGGCAGGGCAAGTCTGCCATAGGTTAAGTTCCTAGGCCTTCATCTGAAGAGGTCTCTACTTCCCTTCACTTTTGAAGAGTTATCTCCCCGGGTGCATAGTCTCGGTTGTGTGAGTGTTCTAAAAGTGTGCTTACTTAGCTCCATTGGTTTCTTGCATGGTTTCTGAGATAATCTGTTTTAATTCTTTGTCTTATACCTTCAGACAAATTAGGAGAAATGCTCAGTGGACAATCAGTTGTGATTGGAAGTTTTGTTGTGCTCTTTGGTGTGTATTTTACTCTGGGAGTACTAATGTTTAATTCCCCAGCCTCGGAATAGTGAGTCCAATGCAAAGGTGGTCCTTACCTCTCCGGAAGGTGTTGGGAGACGTCAAGAAATCAGAAGTCAGTATGTTTCATCTCACTTTCTTGTAGGGTGAAGTTTCTGCTGGCTTGACTGTCTAGTAGAAGTCTCCTCAGTTATAAGGGTCCCATCTCTCACTTGTCCTGGTCACTCAGGGCTGGTGGGTAGGTAAGGCGGTCAACTCAGGAAACGGCTTCATGAAGGTCTTTGATTCCGGAGCTTTCTCTTAAAACAAAACAAAACAAAACAAAATCTCCTTTTTTAAAAAAAGTATTTGTTATTTTTGTGTGTGAGTGTTTTGCCTGCATGTGTGTAAGTGCACCCGTGTCGTTCAGTGCCCACGGAGGTCAGAAGAGAATGTTGAATTCCCCTGGAACTGGAGTTATGGATGGTTGTTAGCCGCCATGTGAATGCTGGAAATTGAACCTGCGTCCTCTGCAAGATCAGCCTATGCTCATAACCACTGAGCCTTCTCTCCAGCCCAAATTTCCTTTCTTATGAGTCATTTTTGTTGTAAGCTGAGTACAGTTCAGATTTGTTACTGAAACTTTGTGATTGTGTGAAAAGTGAGTCCTGTATGAGTCTGAGTTGGCTCATCACTGGTACCCTCAACAGGGCAGGGCCCACAGTGGTCCACTAGGCATACAGCTGCAAGGTCAGTAAACATCATGTGCAAAACTGTTGAAAAAAATGCATCTTCTTGTCTGGTCCCTGGGTTTTGCCTTCAGTCTCTACACCAGGCCTCCTTGAGTAGGTGGCTTCTGGAGTGCGTAAGTGAAATGTGGGAGAACGTGGCAGCTGTGCAAGTGTAGCTGTGGACATGCATTCCCATGTTCCTCTGGGCTAAACTGTGCTCAGCCACCATTTATTGAACACCCAGTATGTGCCAGGCCGTGTGCTACATTTTAGGAAAACCCAGGTCAGTGAATCCTGGGCTTTATTTTTAAAAGAGACTGCAAAATTTAATGAGAATAAAGTATCAAATGCTAAGGCAAGCCTCGGGGAGTGGCTTAGTAGTAAAACACTTACCTGGTATACACATGGTCTTTGGTTCCATGCCCAGCAGACAGGATGTCACGTTATTCCTCATGTCACTTGGAGGTTGATGTCACACAGTGAAGTAACACTGGAGTGAGCCCAAGGATGTTCTCATTGCATAGGGGACCCTGGAATAGGACTTCCCAGGACGACATGAGGGTCTCTAGGCATGAGTTGCATAGGGGTGGGGTGTCCAGAGAACATGTCAAACAGTGCATAGCTGTGCCCAAGGAGAGTCCCAGGAAGCTCTTTAAGCCTAGAGGTGCTTCTGTTCAGACCTCCCACCTCCAACCCTTCCATGTCCCAGGCCAGCAAGATAAAAGCCAGTGTGTGGGAAAGTAGGCTGATGTACACTGGCAGATATCTCTGTCCCCTAGCCAAAGGTCCCAAAATTACTTGTTCCTTATCATCAGAGCTCAGGAAAGCTTAGCTTTCTACTGTTCAGTGGAACCTGGTGTCTATTAAAATGTTTTATTTCCCATGTTTTTTGCCTCCTGGGGTCCCTGCCAAAACAGCTTGTTGAGGCCATTGCTTTTATTTTGAGTGCCCCATCTGGCCCTGTGTCTTCCCTCTAGATCCACTTCTTCGGAACTCTTGAATTCTGAATATTTGCTCTGGCCCTTTCCCCCTTGCCCTCCAGGTTCAAGTGTGCTCTGAGCTAGGCTGGGGACTAGGAGGAGCTACTGTACAGCTTTCTCTACTCCAAAGCATATGTGAGAGTGGATGCAGCTGGTGGAGCTTGTGCTGGAAGCCATAGACTTAGAAAATGCTAGAAATTCATCCTTGACCTGTACCAAGTGCTTCCTGCAGGCCAGGCAGTGTGCTGCCTTAGCCAAGCCTCTGAGGGTGCGTCTCCCAATTTCAGATGAGAAAACTAAAGCACAAAAGATTGAGTAATGTGCCTGAGGTCACACAGCTACTGCAGGGAGGCTGAGGCTTCGATCCAGTTTCTCTTCAACTCTCATTGACCATGCCGTAGTGATGAGGCCAAGGATGTCAGCCCCCAGATCCCTCCTTCCCTCCCCTTTGCTCATTGTGTTAACATTCCTCATCACCTAACCAGTGACCACACCCTCACCCTCACCCCACTGTCTATCCACTGTGTTGCCACAACTGACCCTTCTAATAAACTGGCCAGATTGTCTTTCTCTGGCTTGACACCCTGGTGGCTCCCTTTCCTCCTTCAGGACGATAATCACACACAGTTACCTCTAATGTGGTCACTACCATCCGCGTCTGATGGACTGTCCCCAGACTCTGTCCCCCCTCCCTTCCTTCATCTGCCCCACCAGCCCTCAGGATTCTATCACCTAGAGTTGGGAATCCGTGAAGCCCTGACACTTGACTCTATAGAATCTGCTGTTCAGTTGAGCATCACAGAGAATGGAATCACCAGGCATCCTTCTTAGGATCAGGCTTGCAACTTGCTCGGTGCAAGGCCCTCTTATTCATCCAAACTGCTGAGGGAACAAAGTGTGCCCTGTGTTGACCAGGACTAGGAAACAGGGCCAGGATCTCAACTGCCTATCACCTCATGAAGTGCCTGTGATTAGGGCAAGGCAGACATTAATCTAACAGGCTGCAAGTCGGTCTTGAATTATACAAGGATATGTAGGACAATACCAGATCTTGGTTTAGTAGGAGGCTGCCTTGGTTCTGGGTGTGGGATCTTGAATAGTGGGAACAAAAACAGTAGCAGCTTTTCCAGCACAGTGGCTTCTGGCTGAAGCCTGGGAGTGAGTACACACAAAGCAGCTTAGACTCAGGTGAGCAAGAACAGGAGAAGGAGCTGCAGAGACTAGGGAGCGAGACCTATGTGCTGAGCGAAGGGAAGGGGGTTGTTTCAATGACCAGGCTTGCCACAGGGCCTTAGTTAGAAAGACTGGCTTTTACCTTAAAAGCAGCAGGAAGCCACCTGTGCATTCTAAGCAATGAGGTGACATTCAGTGAGGATTGCTTAGGCTGCTTTGAGGGAAAGGACTGGCAGGAGGCTCAAGTCTAGGTGTGAAGACCAGCCTGACATATAGCCATGTTAAGGCACAGCCTGTCCTGGCCCTCCTTATGCAGGGAGGGTCCTAGGACAGTTAGGCATGTGCAGGGAGCTGCCAGCAACTTGACCCTCAGTAAACACTCAGTGCTGGCTGGACCCAGTCCCTCCCCCTAGTCCCTCAGTAAGGACCTTCCACAAGGCCCAAGCTGGCTTGCTAATGAGGCTGGCTCCCTGGGAACAGGAGCCAGCACCCCAGCTTCACAATAAAAATCCCTGTTGTGGAGCTGGAAAGGTGCTTGATGGCTAAAAGTAGTGGCTGCTCTTACAGAAGACCTGAGTTTGGCTCCCAGCACCTGCATGGTACCATCCCTTAACTCCAGTTCTATAAGGATCTGGTGCCCTCTTCTGGCCTCCAGGGGTATTGCACGTGTGTGCTGCACTTACATACCTGCAGGCAAAACACCCATTCACATCAAAAACAGTCCCCCTGGCTCTTCAGATCTTCGCTGCTCTTTGCACAGGTCTGAGTTCAGAGTAAGAGTTTAACTTGTCAGTGCTTCCAAACTGGATTTGATAGTTATGACCATTAAAACATCAGATGAGACTTCTAAGCCACAGAACAGATCTTTAAATGTGGATGACCCTGGTTTAAAGTGTGACTAGGAATGTGAGAAATGGCTGAATGACCTGAAGGTGTCAGGTGCCTCTGGTTAAAGGTCAACCTACATGTGTAGCCTCCCTGTGGACATTGGCTTGCGGGGAGCATATCCCACAAGGGTTCAGTCACAGTTTGTCTGTTTGTAGTTTAACTACTGGTAAACAGAATATTAATTTTGATATGTGATTAGAAAATTTTTTTTTGTAGGCTTTACCGCCAGCACCTGTTCAGAATCACACAAATAAGCATCAGGTATTCAATGCATCTCTTCAAGACCATATTTATCCGAGCTGTTTTGGGAATACTCCAGAATGGAATAGTTCTAAATTTATAAGTCTTTGGGGATCAGAAGTGATGAATGATAAGAACTGGAACCCTGGCACTTTCTTGCCAGGTACAATTTCTGGTAAGGAATTTGTTAAAACTTTCTTAAGGTTTAAGTACTCTGAGCCAAGTAGATTGCCATCACCACACTCCCAGGAGGCCCGGCTGCCACTCTCCCAGCCACCACGCCCCATCAGGAGGCCCCAGGGCCTTTCACACCACCCACCCTTTCCATCTGCACTGATGGGTCCACTGCCTTGATTGATAGAACCCACACTGGCTCCATGCTGCCTGCCAGCACAGCAAGCGACCTGGCACTGCCCTGACCTGTCATGGAGGGTCTGGCCTCCACAGTTTGTGTCCAACTTTCAGTTCTCACATAGTGCTGACCATCAGACCTCAGCCCAGAGCATGGGGACAGGGAGACAATGACATATCCACTTGAATTCTGTGCCTTGGGTTCCTGTACTGACCCTAAAAGGGCTCTCTCCCCTCTTAATAAGCACCCTCCCAAGCTGGTACCTATAGCTCCTCTCTGTCTCCAGGTGGCTGGGGCCCCTAAGTAGCCCCACACCCAGCCCTGCATGTGCTCAGAAGTTAGCCTTGATGTCCTGATCTGTGCTTGGAAAAAATTTCTAGCTGTGTGACCTTGGGCAAGTTGCTTAGCCTTTCTGAGCCTCAGTTTCTTCATCTTTAGGATGGGAATATTGGTTTCAGGGCATTCAGTGATTTTGGAAAGCACCTAGCACAGGAATTGGCACATACTAGGTGCTCAATAAACCTCTTCCCTTGGAATAAAAGCTTCATCCCAGAGGAGTCCTGACTTCAGTAGCAGCCCCAGTCTCAGCATGTCCTTTAGGGGTTTTTGCCAAGTGCTATTTCTCTTAGAAGCCTTAATTTTCCCATTCTTCTCCAAAGGGAGTGATATATTAGGGCCGGCCCTCTCAGAAACAAGACCCGAAGCCCTTCCACCTCCACCCAGCAGTGAAGCTTCTGCAGTCTCAGATAGCAAAGAGAAGAAAAATACTGCAAAAAAGAAGTGTTTATACAATTTCCAAGATGCTTTCATGGAAACAAACGAAGTGGCTATGGCCACCTCCTCAGCCACCTCCTCGGTGTCCTGCACGGCCACCACAGTGCAGTCCAGCAGCAGTCAGTTCAAGGTGTCATCCAGAAGGCCGCCTTCCATAGGTAAGGACCCAGGAGCCTTTTGGCCTCTGCCTTCTCCCACCACCCCTGTTGTTGCCTCTCGTTCAGCCTTGCCAAAGGCAGAAGTGGAGCAGACACTGAAGGTGCTCGTGCAGACAAGGTGGCCCTGTGGCTTCTGCTTGGGAGTCCTAGCTCTCATGTCACATGCCACTGAGTCACTGAGCTCTGCCTTGACTCGCCTCCATTGAATGTGATGGGCAGAGGTCATGCGCATAGCTATCTAGGAACCTGCTGAGCAGAGAACTTGTTCAAATCAACAGCATGCTGTCACTCAGATTAATCACTTACTGACAGTTTGAAGGGGCCTCAAAGCAAGGACAAATGTCAAAGGACATGGAAGCCAGCTTTCACATCAGCCAAAGTTGAGACAGTCTGATGCTTACTGAAGTGGGTGAAAAAGAATGTGCTGAAGCTTGGCCCTCAATCATGACTCCCTCATGATACTCAGAGTGACTTGTAAGGTTGAAAGCTTTTCTTTACAGAAGCATTTACTCAACCTGTAACAGCAGAGAGGCATGCCCACACACCCATCCCCAGGTGATTTCAGATTCTTTCAAGTTGATAATACCAATCATCATAGGGAGTATTTCTCTTTTGTTTTGGTGGAGGTAGGCCCGGCTAGTAGGTAGAGGGGGCTGTGGAGAATGGAGTGTTACCATGTAGTCCAGGCTAGCATAGGGACATTAAGAGTGGGGTCTTACTATGTAGTCCAGCTGGCCTGAAAGTCACAACAATAATCTTGCTTCAGCTTTCCAAGTGCTGAGATGTACCATCATGCCAAGTTAAGTAGATCACCCCCACATGTGTGTGTGTGTGGGCGAGCGTGTGCTTTGTATGTGTGTGTATGTGTCTGTGAGTGTGTGTGTGTGTTCAGCCCAGAACCTCACACATGGTAAGCAAACATCTCCCATTAAGCCACACTTCCAGTGCTTTGGGGAATATTCACATTGGCTATCAGTTTGACAACTACAGCTTGTCCACAGGGACTGACCCATGATGGAGTGACAGTGGGCAGGCACCCCTCCAAAATAAGCCAGCAACCATGTGCTCGACAGGCCCAACATGAGGCGAAGAGCCTTCATGCTCCATCTAACTTACTTTTGCAGGGTTCAAGCCTAAAGTGGTTGACCCAAACCTAAGACAAGATAGACCGTATTGGTTAGATAACATCTTTTAAATTATGTCTATCTTGTAAAAGAAAAAGGTTCGTGGTGATTGCATTAGTTGGAGAAGAATCTGTATAGGTCTTAGGGAAATTAGAGATTTGGATTCAGATTGCACCGCGTAGCCTGTCAGGGCTGGTTCCCACAACTGGGTGGGTTATCTATAAACTTCCAGGGTTTCAAGCACTCAGGCTGGAGCCCCTGGTAAACACTGCTGAGTACAGATGTTGGGCCCAGCTCAAGCATGCTTGTGAGAAATAAAAGTAAATGTAGCCAGTCAGGCTGGAGGAGATGGCTCTTTGTTCTGTTCCTTCAAAGTTTCTCTCACTATGAACATTTTCAGACAAAAATTTGATGGAAAAAATGTAATGAAACATGAGTGTCCGCTTTCTGCAGCCAGTGGTGGTCTCTGTGTCCCCCTGCAGGTGGTGTCTTTCATGACCTCAACAAGGAGAGCCATAGGCACTCAGCACCTGCTGCTCCAAGGAGCAGCCCCACAGGTCTGGCCGCACTCCCAGCCTTGTCTCCTGCCACACTCTCTCCAGCCTCCACACCTCACCTGCCAAGCCTTGCTGCCCCATCATTCCCTAAAACGGCAACCACTGCCCCTGGGTTTGTGGATACACGCAAGAGCTTCTGTCCTACCCCTGTGGCACCTACACCCTCCACCACAGATGGCTCCATCAGTGCCCCTCCCAGCGTCTGCAGGTGAGCCACAGAGACCAGGTTCCTGTTGGAGGGCTGGGAGCCAGGAGGTAACTGTTTGCTTTGCTATCCCGTGGGTCCAGGCAGGTAACAGGTCGAGGACAGAAGAAACACGGAGCCCTCCCCAGCAGAGGCCAAGGCCATGGGGTGCAGAAGCTCCACCTGAAATCTCAGCCTCTAGTTCTTCAGAGGGCCTAGCTGTCCAGATGTGGCTTGGGGAGGCTGACCATCTTCACTGGTGGCATTAGGGTGGCCTTAACTTGCGTTTTAAATTATATTTGGTATACATTGGGTAGGATCAGAAGAAAATTTACAGTGGGTATATAGTAAATAACCACGCCCACTGGTTTCTATAAAAGACCACTTCTGGTACCTTTGAGTTGTGTGTTTGAAGCATGCCTCCCTGGTGTCGGTTGTGGCCCCGCTGGTTGCAGGAAAGTGGAAGGAGCCTTGAGGCTGTCCAGTGGGACTGTAGGCATGCTGTGACTGCTGCAGTCTGATGTGTATCTGTGCCCAGTCAACACACTGTTCTGACTGGTGGCACAGTGCATGGCTCTGTGACCCTGGAGCCGTACACCCTCTTTGCTGCCTTGGTCTAAAACGTGAGCAGAACAGCAGGTGGGTGTGCGGAGCAGGCAGGGCCTCCCGTGGCCACTTGCTAACAAGCTGTGTATGGCCTTGCAGTGACCCTGACTGTGAAGGACACCGCTGTGAGAACGGAGTCTATGACCCACAGCAGGACGATGGGGATGAGAGTGCCGATGAGGACAGCTGCTCGGAGCACAGCTCCAGCACCTCAACGTCCACTAATCAGAGGGAGGGCAAGTACTGCGACTGCTGTTACTGTGAGTTCTTCGGACACGGCGGGGTGAGTGCTCACAGTGGCGTCTTGGGCCTGGATCATTGTGGAGCCTACCTTTTCAGTGGTTAAAAAAAGATGTGGCTGTGGGATTGGAGGGATCTGTTAGGAAGAAGGGGTCCAGAAGAATGAGGGGCTTCAGTAAGAGGGTATTGGGGTGAGGATGGTCCGAGTACCTTACGTGCAAGTATGAAATTGTCAGTGAAAAATCTTGATTAAAAGCAACAGCCTTGGGGCTACAGAGATGGCCCAATGGTTAAGACCACCAGCTACTCTTGCAGAAGACCAGGGTCTGATTCCCAGCACATACGTGGTGGCTAACAACCTTCCATAACTCCAATTCTTCCAGGAGAATTTGATGCCCACTTCTGACCTCCTCGGGCATTTCCTGGCAAGGGTGTTCTTAACACACATGCAGGCAGTGCACTCATACACATGAAATTTTTAAAAAGCTACAGCTGGAGCAGTGTGTGCCACCAGGTGGTGCTTATCTTAGATGGACTTCGTAGCTGTGTCCCTTATTCTTGTTTGGTTGTTTAATTGCTTTGGGGTTTAGGAGGTTTGGTTTTGTTTTTTGAGACAGAGTCTCACTATGTAGTCCTGGGTGTCCTGGAGCTCACTATGTAGACCAGGCTGGCCTAGAATTCACTATGTAGACCAAATTCAGAGATTCTCCAGTGTCTTCCTGGAGTGTTGGTATTAAAAGTATGTGCCACCATGCCTGGCCACCTTGTTTTTTAATTTATCGCCGCAATTTGTTGTTGGTGGTAGTTTAGCCCTGTTTTTTGAGGCAGGGTCTCAGTCGGTAGTGGTAGTCTAGGCTGCCTCAAACTTAGAGCAGTTCCTGTGCCTCAGCCTCCTAAGTGCTCAGATCACAGGCATGAGCCACCGCACCTGTCACTGCAATTCTGTTGTTTGTCGATGAGATTGAAATAGATAATGGAGGTCATTACTGGGCTCCATTGTAGGAAAGCTCAGTCTGGCTCATGTGCAGACTGCAGGTAGGGTGAGAACAGAGGGTGCTGTCCACCTGCTTGGGTACCTCTCCAGTCAGTAACGTTTTTCATGCCACCCCTAGTTCCTAGAGATGGAAAATAAGTAAAGGGATACGTAGGGTTTCTTCTGCTTTGTTCTGTCCCCGTTTTCTGAAATAGTTGCATGAGTTTTAATAGTCAGGAATTTGGCACTAGGACTAAGGGCAGTGTGTTTCTCCCCCCAACCTCCCACCCCCTTTTTCTTTGCACTGAAAAGGAAACCAACAAACTGATGGAGAGAGACTACAGTGAGGTTATTAGCTCAGTGGTTCTGTGATAGAGTGCTGGCCTAGCCAGTGCAGAGACCTGCATTTGGTTCTTAGTACTAAGGGGAAAAACAGATAATCCACTGTACTGAATAAAATAGATAGATATGTATATGTAATTGTTGCTTTTCAGCTTAAAAAGTCCATTTATGTATTTTGTACTAGGTTTTCACAGGACATATCAACTTAAAGGATAGTTGCCAGAGCTCAACTTTCAAGCTCCTTGGTGCTAGCTGGCCTTTTCCCGGAATTTATTTCCTTAATTTTTACAATGATCATATGCTCTTTAAGCAACTTCTTTTTTGAAAAGCGGGTTATTTTTATAGATAGGTTCTGAAATCTGTTGTGTTCAGATTTGTTACAACTTGACCCTACATCCAGTCGCACTCTTACCTTAGCCTCCAGCTGCACCAACAAGTAGAAATTATGCAGAAATGAGGGAAAAACTTCGTCTGCGGCTGACCAAGAGGAAGGAAGAGCAACCCAAGAAAATGGACCAGATCTCAGAACGGGAAGGTGTAGTTGACCATCGGAGAGTAGAGGATCTGCTACAGTTTATAAACAGCTCAGAGACCAAACCAGTTAGCAGTACTCGGGCAGCCAAGCGAGCCAGGCACAAGCAGAGAAAGGTAAGTGAAGGCACATGTTCAGAGTGCCAGACCTGCTTGACACTCCTGCCCTGGTGCTCTGAGAGCCCTTGTCTGTCTCTCAAGGCTCTGAGTACTCAGCAGACGGTTTCCCCTTGAATGCTGGTTTTGTAGTACACCACACTTAGGCTTCAGGTCCTGTCCTGGCTCCCGGGACAACCTTATAGCCTGAAGATGATGAGGTAACCTTTGGTAGGGGACAGCACTGGCCCATGAACCCTCCACACTGTCCAACCAAACAGGCCTTCCCATGTCCTTGTCCCGACACACTGGCCTGCCAGGTTGAAGGATAGCTCGTGGCATCAGTGTAAGGATGAAGTGAATCAATCAGATGTCCTTGGTGAGACCCTTAAGCAGTTACCCCTCCTCAGAGGTCACGCCATGTCCCCAGGGTCAGGGCTGTGAGAAAACATGGCCTGTGGCTTAGTGAGGAGACAAGGCGTGCAGAGCTTGGCAGTGAGAACAGTATTCTTCATGCTGATACTGAAAGTGATGGCAGAAGATTGACTTTGTGATTTACCGCCCTTCCCTCCCATAAAAATGGTCTTAGAAGGCCTTTTATGGATCCCCTCTCTGAACTGAAGCAATTCCAAACAACCTTCCATTTAGAGGCTCCTCAAAATTCTGTGCTATGGGGCTGGAGAGATGGCACAGCAGTAAAGAGCACTGGTTGCTCATGCAGAGGACCTATATGGTGGCTAACAATCATGCGTAACTCCAGTTCTTTCGTCTGACCTCTGTGAACCCTGGATTTGGGTGTAGCTACTAATATATGGTGATACATTCATATACTTAAAATAATAGCTATTCTTTAAAAAAGTCTAGGCTACACATCTGGGCCAGTTAAGCAGATGTGGCTTCAGAGACAGCTTTGAGGTACTAAGGGTGGTTCTGTCAGTCAGCTGCCTTGGGGGAGGCAGGGTCATGACGAGGACGGTTCCAGCAAGAACCACCTGCCTTATGTTGTTCCTTGCCTTAACATGTGATTTTTAAGGAAGCCATGATTGTTGTACTGCTTATTGGACCACCATCATCCTGAGGGGATATGGACTAACTTTGAGACTTGGGGACCTGTGTTGGGCCCTGAAGATCTGGGTGTGCTGAGGGAGAATGGCAAGATGGATATTCTATCCAGGGTGGTCTGTAGTCCCTGCGGTTTCCTGGAGGCCTCTGGGACTCCTTCCCATGGTCTTGAGGAATACCCACCACCCCATGTTCCTCCCCTGGCCATACCAGCCCTCACCTGGACAAGTAAGCCTGCCACAAGCTCAAACAACCAGTGAGGCCTTGGTTTGATCATCACCCACCATTGAGCTGATTTCTTGCCCTACAAAGGATTAGGTGGTCAGCCTCCTGGGCACGCACACGAGCACAGAAGCTGCTTTGAAAGAAGCTGCTTTGACTGCTCCTATGGCTAGCTGTTGATCAGAGGCTGCTAGCCACCACCTCCCTTCCACAGTAAAGTAAGTATATGCTTTGATAGATACATGAGATCTAACAGTTCTGTAGGGTGAAATAATTTGAGGTAGGTATGTTTAAGTTCCCAGCTCATTACTGCCCACTTTGTTTCAAAGTTTGTTTCGCAGTATGTGATATTTTAAATTGTTTTAGTTTTTTGTATATCTCAAGGTCTAGAGATTTTTCTAAATTACATTTACTTGGTGTGAGGGTTGGGAGGCATCGGAGTGTCTGTGGGGATCAGAGGACAACTTTTGAAGTTGGTTCTTTTACTGTATGGGTCATGGGGGATCAAACTCAGTTCCTCAGACTTAGCACCAAGTGACTTTACCTGCTTAGCCATCTCTCTGGCCCTGTCAATTTAGAGTTTTTACGGTGCTCTAAAGCCATCTTTCCCTTTCTCTCTGGCAGCT
Organism: Eospalax fontanierii; assembly: GCA_035773235.1. Classification (NCBI taxonomy): domain Eukaryota; kingdom Metazoa; phylum Chordata; class Mammalia; order Rodentia; family Spalacidae; genus Eospalax; species Eospalax fontanierii. The sequence goes on along the minus strand of CM069533.1, from coordinate 84,281,950 downwards.
GGAGGAGAAGGCACGCCTGGAAGCTGAGGCCAGGGCACGGGAGCATCTGCACCTCCAGGAAGAGCAAAGGCGGCGGGAAGAGGAGGAGGAGGAGGAGGAGGAGGAGGATGAGGAGCAACGTTTCAAGGTAGAATTTCAGCGGCTTCAGGAGCTTCAGAAGCTAAGAGCTGTGAAAAAGAAGAAAAAGGAGAGGCCGAGCAGAGACTGTGCCAAGTTGGACATGCTTGCTAGGGGCTTCCAGGCAGCAGCAGAGCCTGTCTCTAATTCTGAAACCCTCCACAACGGCTCAGTAGAACAAGCTGAAGAACCAGAAACCTCATCTCACTCACCTTCTAGACACGTAAACCACTCAGAGCCCAGGCCAGGGCCCATAGCTGAGGGGGATGCTGCAGACCCCGTGGGCCCTAGAGACTCCAAGCTTCTGCTCCCCAAGGAGATCAATGGGAAGCAACATGAGCCCCTTGCATTTCTCCTAGACATGATGCATCATCACAAGGAGGGGAATAGCAAGCAGAAGCTCAAGCAGATGAGCAAGGCCGGCAGTGAGCCCGCCAGGAAGCCCGTGGAGCCCACCAAAACCATGGAGCCCAAGCCTAGGGCTCCGCCTGAGGCAAAGGCTAAAGTGGTTGACCTCCCCCCCCTCACAGAGCCGAAGAGAGAGGACAGGAGAGTCAACAGCAACAACAATAACAAGAAGCAGCTGAGCCATGTCAGGGAGGAGAAGCCGCACCCTGGTACCCCTGAGCCGCCATTCCCCAGCCAGCCTCTGCAGAACGGCAGGCTGACTCTGGCTGACTCTCCTCAGCCCAAGGGCAAGAACAAGAAAAATAAGAAGAAAAAGGGAGACAGAGCCAGCAGTTCAATCGGTAAATACAGACCACAGGGCAGGCCCAACCTGGGCTGGTAGTTTCTGTGTGCAGAGCCTGAAGGAAGCTAGACCCTACGGGCAGGCGCTGCTCACCTGTGACTTCTTCACAGTAGTGACAGCCATAGTTTTACATTCTGTTATTTTGAAACGAGTGGAGACATCAGAAAGGCTTAAAATTGAGTACATAGTTTTTCTTTTCTATGTATTTCTGATCTGTGGTTGGTTGGATTCACTGGCACAGAGCAGGGGGCGGGGCGACTGTGACATTCCCCTGTCCTGGGCATGTCCATCGGCACCCTGGGTTGAGGTAACGTTTGCCCCTTTTCCAGTACGGCTGCACTGATGTTTCTCTTTTGTAAAGTTAGTAGGTTTTGATCCCCATGTTATAGCGAGTTCCCATGAAACTCCAGTACAAGGTGTGTGCTCTCAGCCGCCCTCAGATGGTGTGAACTGAGCTGTTGTCTGCAAGTTCACTGACTTAGGCCTGAAATGTGCTTGAAGTGGCACCAGGATTTTCTGTCCTTACACTGTGCAAAAGAACCTTTTATGCTATGTGCAAAAATGGTGGTATGCTGCACTGTACGCCGTTCATGCTTGTCTCTTTCTAAACTTAGTTTATTTGGGAAGCCCTTCTATCAGTTCCAAGAGATCTTTGCACTCTCCCATCTCACGTACTGTCAGATGTGCTCTCCAGTCTCTTCAGCCATCCTTTGGAGACACTTAGCTAGGTTCTAGTGTTATGTAGTTTCACATAGTGCTGTCCTGGTCTGTTTCCATGTCTGAGGGATGCCCTCACAGTGTTTCCTCAGAAGCAGAGTGCTGGTCAGATGGCACATACACAGATATTTGTGGGATGCCTCGCAAGTTCCCTCAGCCATGGGGCGGCGGTGGGGAGGGTGTTCTCCTGCCAGTGTGACACCAGCTTGTAGCCCAGGCCGGAGTACCAGTCCAGGCTTTTTACTTTTACCAACCCATGAGCTGGATTCATTCCTCAGAGTGGTTTTCTTTAACCTTATTATGTGTTACAATAAGGTCAGTGTGTACATGCGTGTGCCTGGGTGTGTTCCTGGGTGTGTATGTTGAGACAGAGTCTCCTTGGAACTTGCTTTGTAGACCAGGCTGGCCTGGAGATCCACATGCCTCCACCTCCCCGTCCTGGGCTTAAAGGCATCTACCACCATACCTGGCCTACGGTCAGTAAATTTTTAAGGGAAGTTTCTGTTTCTTGTGTGTGTATATGTGTGTGTGAGAGAGAATTTTATGTTCATACCTATTTCTTGATTTCTGTTTTTACTAGAATTTTGCCACTCGGATCTTAAGGAATCTGCACAAGTTTGGGATGTCGGCCTTTCAGCCGTGTCACACACTGCCAGGATTTTCTCCAGGGTCCCAAGTTGTTCTGTGGACTTGTTTGGCTTTCATGTAGTCATTTTGCTAGTCTTACTACTTTGGGAGTTTGAGTACAACGTTGTTAGCTTTACACCAGGTTAGAGGGAGGCACCCGTGTTCCTCTAGTGTTTGTGTGCTTCCTACCCACCCCCCTGTGGTTCTCTGGCACATTTAGGGTTTATTCTTGTGTGTGGTGTGAGCTATGGAGCCCTTTTTATCCTTTCCCCAATGGTTTCTGTAGCATTATGACAAGCTCACCTCTCACCCTCTGACTTGCAGCACAGCCTTCTGCAGCAGATCTGTGCTTGCACAGCACCTCCTGGGTGTGACTATGTCTTTGAGCACTTGAAGTCTGGGTCATCCAAATCAGAAAGAGGTGTAAGTGTGCAGTACATACTGCTGCCTCATCTAATTAAAATGCGTGGAATATCTCAGTGTACTTCTGATTTCACTGCTAAGGATGGAACCCAGGGTCTTGTGCATTCCAGAGAAGCATGCTACCCTTGAGCTATGTCCTTAACCACAATAGAATTTTATCAATTACATGCTGAAATGCCATTTTGGTATATCAGTAAGTCGTTACTAAAAGTAATTTCAACTGGGTCTTTGTTATCTTTTTTATGTTTTTAAATGGGGCATGTGTCTGGGATGGTGCTGTTGGACAGTACAGCCTCCCTCTCTGGTCATGTGAAGCTGTTGGCTTGTCTGTTGGCTTCACATTCTCTGCTTTACTGAACCACTTCGCTGTTCACACCTTGCTGGTTGCTTGGGCTTCCAGGTGGGTGGTGTCTGTAGGTGGGTAACTGCTGCTATTTGCCTTTGGTTTTCTGTTTTGTTTTATCTGGTGTTTGCTTGCTTGCTTGTTTGTTTGGAGCCTGGTCTCAGGTAGCCCAAGAAAGCCTCTAGCTGTCCAGCTGCTGCTCACCATACTTCTGATCATCCCGTTCCACCTCCCAGGTGCTGGTGTTACAGGCATGGGCTCCGACGTCCCTTTTATGCAGAATTGGGGATTGAACCTAGCACTTTGTTCATGCTGGGCAAGTCCTCTCCCAGCTGAGCGGCATCTCCAGCCCTACTTTTCCAAGTTTGTTTTGTTTTTGAGACAGGGTCTCACTGTGGAGCACTGACTGGCCTGGAACCCGCTATGTAGACCATACCAGCCCCAAACTCACAGAGATCCATCTGCCTCTGTCTCTCAAGTGCCTCTCTATTGGGCACCTCATAGTTTTCTCATACTGAGCTACATCCTTCCTGAAATGGCTCTAGTGATTCCACCTTAACAGAGGTGCCAGCTCCAGGGCTGAGCTTTCAGGGTCCTGCCAGGGTAGTAGCCAGTGACTCTTAATGTTTTTTTGAATGTGTTCTGGAGGAATGGGTGTTAAATTTTATCCAAGGTTTTTCTCAAATCTGTGGAAGAAATCATGATATTTCTTCTCAGGCCTATTTATATAGTGTGACTGTTTTAGTTTCCTAACGTTGATCGGATCTTAAAATCCTGTAACCAACCCTCTGACCTGTGGTAGTCATATTCTTTGGTTTGGGTTCTGCTGGTTACTTGATTCTTGAGTTTATAGTCATGGCAGAGGGTCCGGAGCTTCCCCACTTTGGTTTGTTATTGCTGCTTTTTATTTGTCTCTGTCTGCATTGAAAATCCTTCTGCATACTTGCTTCATAAAAAGCATTAGAAAGCGTTTTGGGTTTTTCATTTTGGGTTCTGGACACCTTCACGCTGCATTGGAACTGTGAAACCAGAGAATTCTGACAACCATTAGCTGGAAGCTTTTTGGTGAACTGGTTCCCTGATGGCATCTTCTCTGTCCCTATGGGCATGTCCCTCATGACTACATGTAATTCATTTTGGAAAACCTTTCAACTAAAATTTCAAGTTTATATTCATGTCTGCAGTGTAGGTACTCAGCCTGATATCAACGTTCATCCATTTGTCCACTTGCTTACAACAGGGTCTCATGGAGCACAAGTTCTCTTGTAGCCAGGGTTGGCCTTGAATTCAGAAAGTGCAAGACACGCAGGTGGGACGGGGTATGGCCTGCTTAGAACAACCTGTGCTTGATCAACGATGCAGGCCTCCCTCTGCTGGTGGCCACCCCTGTGTCCCAGGCTGTGCCCTTGAGAATCCTCCTTCCACCACATCCGAGGAATCAGGCTCAGTGTTGGTCTGTTGGGTAGGACCACATCCCAGCCATTGTGGGTTCCTTTATCCCTCCCGCTGCCCCAGTGCCTGGTCCCCTTTTTCCCACTCTCACAGGCGGCCTTGTTGCCGTTCAGGGGATCGACCACACCCCTCTGTGCCTAGTAGTTGCCAGCCAGCCTGTTCGTTCTTTCCATCCCTTCTCTTCCTTGTCCTTTTCATGACTTTGTTTTGTCAAATGTGGTGCCCTGGGTAGCACTAATGACGGGCATTCTGAGTTTCCCCGGTCCTCTGGTGAAAGCAGCACACCTCAGCACGTCCTCCCCTGAGCTGCAGGAGCATTTCCTGCATGTTGACTGAACATACAGCTCCATTAGATGTTAGATTCTTGAGTCACATTTGCTTTTTAATGTGTTGTAAAAAATGTACTCTAGTGCTGGAGAGATGGTTCAGCAGTTAAGAGCACTGGCTGTTCTTACAGAGGACCTGGGTTCGGTTCCCAAACCCACGTGGCAGCTAACAACCACCTGAAACCCCAGTTCCAGGAGATCTGATGCCCTCTTCTGGCCTTTATGGGCATTGTACTGTGCAGGTGCACTTAGGTAGATGCAGGCTAAACACTCATACACACAAAATAAAAGTTCATTTGTTTAAAAACTGTGTTCTCAATAATGAATATGACCTTTTTTTTTTTTTTTTGTCTTGTTTAGTTTTTGAGATAGGATTTCAACTATGTAGCCCTAGCTAAATAGGGTTTTGAGGTGTTTTTTTTTTGGTGGGGGTGGTTAGCCTTTTTGAGACAGGGTCCTGGAACTTGCAAGTGCTGGGACTAAGCATGCAGGCCACCACACTGGGCTCTGAATATGGTTTCTTATACCAAGTTTTGAAAAATATTTGTTATGTTTTTGAGATGGTTTCATGTAGCCCATACTGATCTGCAACTTGCTGTGTAGCTTGACAGTAACTTTGAACTTATGATCCTCCTACCTCTGCCTCCTAAGTGCTAGGATTACAGGCATGCACCGCCACGTCCAGTTTATGTAGTGCTGGGAACTGAACCCAGGGTGTCCAGTGTGCTGGACAAACACTATCAAACTTAGCTGTACCTCAGTCTGAGATTTCATTCTGATTTGGAAAGAGTGCTCTAGACACTGTGGGACCACACCTCCACAGGCGTGCTGAGCCAGTGTGTATGGTCATGGTTGCCCTGGCCTGGGGCTCTGGAACAGCTGCTGAGCTGCCATTGTCACATCTGCCTTGGTTCTATCAGACTGCCTCCTGTGCAGTTCTGTGTGTTTGCGGTTTCTTTTAGCCCTCCTGCCCGCCCACCCTTCCTCCCTTTTCATCTGTTGGGCAGGTGGGAGGTGCACAACAACCAACAGTGCATATTTGAACGTCAGAGGACAACCTGCAGAACTCTCCAACTGTGTTGTGTGGGTTCTGGGAATCGAACTGAGGTTGGCAGCAGGTGCTTTTACTGGCTGAGCCCTCTCTCCAGCCCTGTTTTTGGTTCTTTTTTCTTAAGATACAGTGATTAGGTAGCCCAAGCTGGAGCGACTGGAATAATAGACGGACACCCCCGTGCCAGCCTCTTTCTCTACCATTCATTCCTGCAGCTTAAGTCTGCAATTCCAGAATCTGTTCTGGAGCACAGCCCTGTGCAGGCATGCAGAGCCTGCTGTGGTACAGGTTGCCGTACCCTCGTTACATCTGCTGCCAGCATGGGAGTGAGTCTTAAGCTGCTTTTCCTTCAAGTCTTTCCTCCTGAGTCTAGGTGCCAAGAAGCCCTCTCCTGGGCCTAGTTGCTTTTTATCATAAGTTACTTGTAGCTTTCAGTGCTCTGCCGTGTACAGTATGCCTTAGTTGTAACACTGTGGAAGATGTGATAGAAGTTCTTCTATGATAGAAGAACTAGGGTAGTGGTTTGGGGAGACAGAGGCTCATCTCTTAACAAAGAAATCAAGCAGCCTCTGCCTGCCCATTTTCCTCCATGTGGCTAAGTGCCAAGGGTGTTCCAGTCATTCGCACCTAGAACCTTGGGCCAGGCCTGAGGATGGGGCTCAACGTCAGAACAGGAGCGAAATTGAAATTCATATTTGAGAGTTCCGGGAGTGGAGTGACCATGTACTCGTGACCTGATGCACTGCACAGGGAGGCATTGGAAAGGCCTGGAAGGTACTGTAGTCTCACCTTCATCCAGTAGGCCTCATTGATGGGACCCAAAGCTGTGATTGCCTTCATCAGTGAATGGGTGAGTTTCCTGGCTGTTCGTAAGCACACCAGAGCAAACAACCCTCCTAGAGTTTTGCAAACTGTGATTTTATAGAAAGTTCTTACACTTTACAGAGTTGATTAAATTAAATCAATGCAAATTAGACATAGTGTTCTGTTAAGATGGTCACTCTGGTAATGTGACTTGCCTGCTTCCTTCATTTTACAGATGATGTCTTTCTGCCTAAGGATATCGACTTGGACAGTGTGGACATGGATGAGACCGAGCGGGAGGTGGAGTATTTCAAAAGGTAACATGAGGCCTGCGTTGGGATGGGGGCCTCCTGGTTGCTGGGCGTCTCTGCTTTCTTTTGCTCCAGTGACCCTCCCAGGGCGCTTCAGTCGTCCTGGAAGGGTGTTAGAAGCAAGCCAGACAGCAAACTCGCAGGACAGGACAGCCCCCACAACACCCACACTCCTCTCTTGTGTGCCCTGGCCTTCTGTGTCCTCGCTTGCTTGCTTCTCTCCTGCCCCATGTGTTCACAGAACAGTTGTTGGTTGTTCCCATGTTGGCCTGTACCAGCAGCCTCACTTGAACCTGGCCGTCCCTAGACCTGCTGCTCCTGACGCTGGATAAGAACCACCTTCTGTGTTCTTGGAAGCTTTGCAGATGCCCCTTGTGGCATGTGGCATTTATCTTAGAAGTATAGCCTTTTCTAAAGAAGAAAGGGAATATTTGAGATACTGGCAGTTGTTCTAAAGGCCACGTTTGGTGATGTTTTATCTTCTGTATGAATTATGGTAACAAAAAATTATTTTGAGCAGGATATTACACATATTTGCAATCCCAGAACTTGGATTGAGTTCAAGGCAAGCATGGGCTACATAATGAAAGCCCTTCTCAACTACATGAAGACCAGGGGGCATATCCAGAAGAAAAGAAACACTCCTGAGCCATCCATCAGAGTTGCAGGATGTGCCTAGACAGGGAGACACGGAAAACTGCTGGGCCAGGAAAGAAACGAAGCAGTTCTCACGTTTCGAGGAACCCAGAAGCCTGCGAGCAAATGGACTGTATTTTTAATTTTTTCCATTTTTTTAATTTCCTTCCTTAACAGGGTCTCAAGCTGACCCCAAACTTGCTGTGTAGCTGAAGATGTCCTCCTGCCTCTGTATCCATCGTGCTGGAATTATGCACAAGCAGCACTGCACCAAAATTGAGCTATTAAAAGGGCTGGTGAACCAGGTTGTTGGATGCAAAAATCACTGACAGATTCTGTTTCAATATCGTGGACAAACTGGAGCTCCAAAAGACCCTTTCCCTGGGGCCCATGTGCCCAATCATGCCTCCCCACCCTCCCTCCGCCCCCAGGGATTAAACTCAGGGCTTATACATGCTAAGTGAGGGCTCTGTTACTAAGCTAACACTCTGGCCTCCCTCTACCCCTTCTAAGTTATCTCACTAAGTTAATTTAGGCAGTCCTTGAACTTACGAACTTCTGTATGCCTAGGATTACAGGTCCTCAGACATGGGTCCCAGCTCCTTCATACAGTATGTATCTTGCCACAAGCAAGAGAATGCTGCAAGGGCCACCTGCCCTGCTACCTCACAGAAGCAGGCAGGAGCTGAGCTGGAACCCAGTGGGTGAGAGTGCCCAGTAGACTGAGGACTTGGGTCTGCTGCTAAGATAGAAGTGCCTATATACCTGGACAACTGAAGGCCGAGAATGGGGATGCATTCTTGGTGTCCCAGCTACCTGGAAGGCTGAGATAAGGAGATGACAAGTTCTAGGCTAGACTTGGCTACAGAGAGTGATACCCTGTTTCAAAAAATAGAAATAAGATGGTAGACATAAACATAGATCAGTAACTACAATTAAAATAAATAAGATTATGCCAGATGTGGTGGCTCATCACTGCATTCCAGTACTCAGGAGGCTGAGGTAAGATCATCCTGAGTTCAAGGCCAGTTTGCACTATATAGTAACTTGCAAATTAGCCTGCTCCAGAGCCCCGCCTCAAAAAACAAAATTTTTTAAAAAATAGATTGGTACATTAAATATTAATGTATTAGTATATTGCTACAAAATAAAAGTATCTCTTAGATAATATTAAAAAGTTTAAATGTGCATTTATATGTATACATACCTGAAATAGCCAGACATGGTGGTTCACACCTGGAAGGCTTCAGCAAGAAGATCATGAAGTTGTGGGCTTCAGAGCAGAACTGTCTCAAAAATCCACAAGAGAAAAGGGGAGAGGTAAACAAGCAGTGAGGCTTCAGTGAAGACACTCAGCTGGAGCAGCGACTCGAGAGAGAGCAGGGAAGTCTGCAGGTAGTCACCTCTGAGGGAAGAAAGCAGTGTGTACAAAGTACAGGAGGTTCAGCCTTCAGCCAGGACAAAGGATGGAAACTGAAGGCTAAACGAGGGAGTAAAAACCACTTGAGACCATCCAGTGTCTTAATACATCATAATAAGTGTAAAAGGACACACCCCTGGCTTGTGGGATCAGTACAGAAGTTACTTGTGTCACTCAGCCGAACAACCGCAGTTTCATCCTCAGAATTTACATACTGGAAGAAAAAAATCGACCTCTGAAAGTTGTCCTGTGACCACCACAGAGTGTGACCTTGCTCCACAGAACATGCTATACCCACTAAGGAACACCACTCAGTAATGGTTGAATTAAGAGTTCTTTATTAGCCAGCAGTCAAGAGCAGGCTCACTCCCAAAAGAACTCTTCAACCCCAAGGAGAGGCAGAATAGAGTTTATAAAGCCTAAAACCACAATTATGTCATGCCAAGGGCAAAGCCAGTAACCATAGTTCAGTCATAACAGAGGCAGGTGTCATGGTTATACCATAGCAGGGACAGAAAGTTTCAGTTAGGAAAAGCAAGGGTCTCAGAATTGCAGAAACAATATACTCCCTGAAACTACAGGCGCAGCCTTCAAGATGAGGCCATTTCCCCTAGCTGGGTGTGGTTGGCAGGAGCCAGGCAAGTGACTGGGCAGACAACAGAATGAAGTCAGCCAGAACAAAATGGAGTCAGTTTGAGCATTTCTCTGTCTCCCCCCCACCCCCCATATATATATATATATATATATAAATGTAAAAAAATTTTTTTAAAGAAAATGAAATAGAAGCCGGGCACTTTAACCCCAGCACTCGAGAGGCAGAGACAGGCAGATCTCTTGAGTTCAAGGCCAGCCTGGTCTACAAAGTGAGTTCCAGGCCAGCGGAAGCTTCAGGAAGACCCTGTTTCAAAAAGACCAAAGAAAAAAAGATGAAACACCAGAGAACCCCGTGGCCCCTGTCCCAACAGGAAGGCGAGCGGCTCAAAGCTCTTGAGTTTCTGAAATTTTTATCTGTGGACTTAAAATGAGGAATTATCATGAAACGTAGCCTGTTTGTAGAATATTTTGGAATGTGGTCTGGCTCAGGCATGGAGAGAAGGCTCTGTGGCAGCACCAGGAGCAGAGCACAGCAGTCCCATGGCTGCATCTTCCATCCTCAGCAAGAACTAGAGTGTTAGGTATAAGGCCTGCCAGTGGTTCTCCTAGATACCCACCTGAGAGATGGAAGCCAGCTCACATGTCCTCACTTTGCCTTCTTGTCCATTTTGTTTGCAGTCATCAAAAATGTGTAGCAGTCCCAACATCCCTCAGTTGGACATTCTATCCCTGTGCTGGAAATTCACTCCAGAAAAAGATAACACACTGGAGAAATGGCTCAGTAGTTAGGAGTCCTTGCAGAGGACCCAAATTTGGTTCCCAGCAGCCACAGAGATTCCAGAAAGAACTGTTACCTGCCAGTGCAGTACCACAGAGGGGTCTCCACAGCATCATGTGCAAAGACTTGGGCCACATGTAAGACACATGTTGCCAGGTTAGTTTACATCCCATTCAGAGACTATCACTCCTGCCTGGAGTCAAGGCAGAACCAGGGCTGACAGCAAAGAGACAGGTGAAGGTGTGGAAGTGTGCCTTGACTGAGGTAATCTGTAGGGATGGAGGGACTAGTTGGAACCATGAGTTCCACATCCAGCTGTGCCATGAGCTTTTCATGAATTATGCCTAGGTGAATAGGTTCTGAAATTGTGGTATGCTGGAGGTATTGTGCTTGCCTGGCATACACAAAGTCCCCAGCACTCCATAAACCAGACATCGAGATACACACATGTAATCTCCACACTTGGAAAGATGGAGGCAGGAGGATCAGGAGTGAATGGTCCTCCACAGCCACAAAGTGAGTTTTGAGGTCAGCCAAGGCTGCATGAGACCCTGACTCAAGAAATAAAGGCCATGCATGGTGGTACATGCCTTTAATTCCAGCAATTGGGAGGCAGATGAAGGCAGATCTCTGTGAGTTCAAGGCCAGCCTGGTCTATATAGCAAGTTTCCCAGCCAGCTGAGGCTACAGGGAGACCCTGTCTCAAAAAGACCAAAAAATAAAAGAAATAAAATGTTGTTCATAGATGCAGATCTATGCATTAAGATTATAAAGAAGAACAGGGATGTTCTTGCTCTGAAAAGCAAGGACACTTCTGGGGACAAGAGGAGGGCTATGCTGAAGGACTGGGGTGTTGTCCCAGGGTACTGGCCACGGCATGTGGCTTGGCAGGGGCAGTGTGTGCTGAGGAGCTCCGTTTTATATTCTTGTTCCTTTCTTCACTCCCATGTTACATTTTACAAAGGGGGGAGTGATTTGGCAGATAGAGGCCAGAGGGTGAGGGTACAGGTCTACATAGTGAGTTCCAGGCCATCCATGACTGCATAGTGAGATCCTGTCCAGAACAAATAAAATGAATGTCAGATGCAAACTTTTGGCTAGGATACAGCTCTAATGTGGAAAGCCAGAGTTTGGTCCTCAGCACTGACCCCTGCAAAAGAAAACCTTTTAATTTGGAAGAAAATCAATGTTTTTTATCTCAGAGTAGAGAAAGATTTCCTAAGATTTGAGCCAGGCCATGAGTGCAGAGGTATGCACCTGGGGTTCCTTTACTTAGGGCACTGATGCAAGAGAATCACTTGACTTTGTCTGGGCAGCAAATCTAGACCCTTCCTCCATAAAGTAAAAAAAAAAAAAAAAGACTGATAAAAGTTACCACTTCAGTAGCAAGGATTTGCCTTAGTGAAACTGTAGAAAAAATAATTGCCAGCACCTTACAAGGGTGTGTAAAGAGGAATAAATAATGCCCTTTGCAGGACAACGAACAGAACTGAGCAAAGTAAAAGAAAGATCACAGAGCTGAGAAAAGACCACTCAGTCAGCGACGCACACAGTCCCACAGTGGGTGTGAGAGTAGCAAGCGAGGCCAGCTCTGCACCCATCCAGCCTCTCTCACTCCAGGCCAGGTGGGACTGGACCTAGCAAAGGTGAAGTACTTTTCCCATGGCCCAAAAGCGGTGCTGTGCCTGTGCTCATAGCTGGTGGTTCGCTCCCACCCAGAAGCCAGGAACCACTTAGGCAGGACGTCACCCCATCCTCTGCAATGTCTTCATGGAGACAGCTGCACAGACTTGGTTCCTGAGCAGAGCTCACAGGCAAAACATTGAGTAATGAAACAAGAAAAGGGGACTCTGTCCGAGTCAGCTGGCTTGACAGGCAGGCAGGCTGCAGGGTGTACAGAAACCATAGAGCTTCCAAGTGTGTCAGGGGCCCAGTTCTCAAATGTCTGCGCACTTGGGCTTCTGCATCCTGTCTGTGTGTCCGCTGCATGCAAGAGAGGGGGTTCCATGACAGCCTGATGAGGAGGCACCTGGATCTGAATTTTGGGTATTGATGAGGGCATATCCAAGACCCACTGGGCCTCGAGGAGCACCTTGAATTCTGTGCTTTCGAGAGCCTATGGGAAGCTTTGTCTTGGCAAGGATTGAGCTTTCTCATAGAACATCTTTGAGCATTTTTACTGCATTGTAGAGACTGGGGTAGAATAGAGCCCACACATAGTGGAAACAGTTGGGAGGGACTTAGCCGTTTGTAGGAAGCAGTAGAGGTTTAGAAGGTAAGATCCAGGGCTGGAGAGATGACTCAGCAGTGAAGAGCACTAACTGGTCTTGCAGAGGACCCAGGTTTGATTCCCAGTACCCACATGGCAGCTAACAGCTGTCCTTAACTCCAGTTCCAGGGAATCTGACGCCTTCTTCTGACCTCCATGGGCGCTGTACGATGTGGGTGCACTTACACACATGCAGGCAATACACTCATACACATAAAATAAAAAATTTTTTTAAAGGTAAGATCTAGTGAAAAAGAGTTTGGACTCCAAAGTTAAGAAGGCTCAGCCCTCTCCCAGCCAAGCCTCACTCTTTCTCCAATTGGACAGAGGGTATTAGACAGGTAGCACCAAACTGGCACCCACAGGGTGTAAGTTAAATGATTGAATCACACTTCAGGCATAGACAGCTTCAAACCCCCCAATAACCCCACTTCTGATTTCATTCTAATTTCTACTCCCTGGATCACCTGGAACAGCATGAATGTGAGAAATTATGTGATTCTTAAGATGCTCTTTCCTTCATTAGTACAGAAAGTAGCCACTGATTCCCGGGAAATGGGGCAAAGAATAGTCTTTTTTTTTTAATGTGTGGGACTGGAGAGATGGCCTAGCTGATAAAAGAATGTGTACTGTTCTTGTAGAGGATCTGAGTTTGGTTCCCAGAACCAACATGGCAGCTAACAGTCATCAATTATCTCCAGTTCCAGCGGGGCTGATACCTTCTTCTGGCCCCCGTAGGTACTGCACATGTCATATACATAAAAACAAATTTTTAAAAATTTAAAGGGGTGTGTGTGTAGACATGTAGACGTTTCAGATCCTGTGGAGCTGGAGTTACAGGAAGTTGTGGATGCTGGGAACCAAACTTAGGTCCCATACAAGAGTAGTTACACGCTCTTAACTGCTGGGCCATCTCTAGCCCCAAAGGGTGGATTTTTTCAGAAGCCAGAAGGCCTTCAGGTACAGAGGACATGCCTCCCAGGGTCAGGTGAAGGCTAGGGTATTCGAACCTATCTCATAATGAGTTTTTATTTCATGAATAAGTCAAGAAAGTCCAAAACCTCAGCTTTACACGTGAACTGAACTCTTGTCTGATGTAACCCTGGTACTGCCGACTGTGGCCAGGCCCAGCCTGCTCCTCGTAGAACAGGGAGAACGTGTGCATCATAGTGGTTGGGGAACACGGACATCACACGTCAGGTTTCACTGTCTGAGTGGCATATCACCTGGACATGCAGGGGCCCAGCCCGCCCTGCTCCTCGTAGAACAGGGAGAACGTGTGCATCATAGTGGTTGGGGAACACGGACATCACACGTCAGGTTTCACTGTCTGAGTGGCGTATCACCTGGACATGCAGGGCACCCTGAGGCAGAGGGCCGGATTGTGGCAGACCGTGAGACCTCAGAGCCTGCAGCCCTCCTCCATGGTCCAGTCCAGAAATCTTGTGCTGGCCCCTCAGCCTTAGATTAGCAGCCTGCTCCTTCGAAGCTCCAGGGCATTTGCTTGTGACCCTCGCCTTGCCTCTCCTGCATACCAGCTACAGTAAACTGGAAGGAGCTCTCCTTCCAGACTCAGCAGCTGCCAGCTTCCTGGCTAGAGCACATTTGCTTTCTTAGGTCAGCTCAGTCTGCACGCCAGGGCTGGTGGGTCATGAGGCACAGGAGGACCTGCTGCTGGGCTAACCTGCAGTCCTTCCTCTATGTGTTGGCCTCCGGCCTGATGCCCTCCAGCTCTGCCCTCCTGCCTCCTGGCAGGCAGTGGCCAAGGTGTGGCCTAGACGGGGCATTAGAATTTGCCTCTGTCTCCAGGTGCCCCTGAGAAAGGGAAGCAGCAGCCCCGCCCCGCCCCGCCCGCCCTTTCTCTTAGCAGGAAGGTGACTGTGAGAAGCTTCCTTTGAGCCCTTCCTTTGAGCTGCCTGGCGCCCTCTCTCCCTCTCCCACATTGAGCAAGCTGCTTCTCTCATGCTGTCCCTGAAGAAACAGTAGAAAATCATGACAAAAAGCAACAACAAGATGCACAAGGCATTTGGCCAGCGTCCCAAAGGTGTGGTCCCCACCAGGCATAGAGACCCTTGACTCCAAGCCCCTCACTGAGCCCCTCCAGTGAGCATCCAGTGAGAATGGGAGGCTGATGTGGCTGGGTGCCATACTGCGTGTAGGCTCTGTTCTATGACAGTCTGGCTTTTGTCTTCGCAGGTTTTGCTTGGACTCTGCTAGACAGAACCGACAGAGACTGTCCATCAACTGGTCCAACTTTAGCTTGAAGAAAGCCACCTATGCTGCCCACTGAGGACTACCTAGGAGAAGGATATGTGGGAGGCAGCTAGGCTGCGTCACCCCAAGAGCCAAGCCCCTCACTGGTTCCCCCATAGCTGCCGTGCCCACCCAGGGCGTGTGGGGCGGGATGCCGTGGCCTGAGACCCCCCCCAGACCGAGAACTTGCTGCTCGACCTGCATTGTTAGCTCGTGTGCGTGTAGTCTGTGAGTGAGACTTCTTTGATTGTAGCTCTGTGCTGTCAGAATGGAACAGTAGTTCCTGCCAATTCCTCCACCACCACCACGGCCTCAGAGGCCTGGGCCAGAGAAGAGTTTGCATCATCCACGTGGCTCTGTTGCCTCTGCATCTCACCCTGTCCTGTCATCTGTCCCTGCCGGGGTGTCAGCCGTCCCTCAGCTCCTGTGTCCCACCCGAGGCAGACTGGGCAGGCAGGCCTCCTTCGTCCTCCACGATCTGCTGTTTCTGAGTGTACACGTTACGCTGTTTGTGTTTGACCCCTTGACTTGTAGCCAGCTTGTGTAAGACCCCTTGCAGAATGAGAACTTTTAAAACAAGAAACCCACCAGTACTCACACCATCAAGTCTGTTCTAGAGCGTACAACCGTATTAACACGGAGGCCTGCCTGGCTACTTTTTTAACATATTGTTAAGTAATATTAAAATCATGTCTTTCTTTTTGAAAGATGGAATACATTAGTACAGCAGGAGACCCAGTCTGGTTGCTTTCTGCTGGGGTTATGGGCGTGGTGGGTGGTGCCAAGTGGGTGACGTTTTTCTTCAGGGAGCCAGGACCACCGTCCTTGAAGTTGCTTCCTAGTGGTCCCACGACTCAGCTTAGGGTTCCTGATGCCTTCACTGTCCTCTGGATGCCAGACTGACACAGGTACCATGACCACAGTTGGCAGGACACGGCAGCCAACCAAATGCCGTTAGGGGGCTTTGCGTGCAAATACCAAGAAGCAGCAAGATGGGGTAATGAGTTACACCGTGCTGGGACATGGAGTCTGCAGCACTGGGCAGGGAGTCGCTGGTAGTCTTGTAGGCAGTTGCCCACCCACATTTGGGAAGAGTTAGAATCTGTCATAAAATTATAAATTATGAGTGCTTAACTGAGTATAAATTAGGAACAAAGTGAAGGGGAAATCTGGGTTTGGTTAGACCTTCTGAGGCCCTCACAGCCGCCTCCAGGTTATAGTGCAGTTTCCACTCACCTGGGAGCAACCTGCCTGGTTCTTGAGGCATCCGTGGGTCAAGAGACACAGACTGGCCTTGGCAAGAACCCAGTGGAAATCAGTTGGGCATGGAGAGGCAGCAGGTCCTAGCCATCTGGAAATGGATCAGTAGCTGAGGAGGCATGGAGCAGGTTGCCCTGTTTTGCTGTTTCCTGGGTTAGAGAAAGCAGCATGTCTATGCTGAGGGAATGGTTTAGCAGAGAAGCAGGTAGGGCCATGGCTTCAGGAACAGTGCTCAGGAGACACCCACTGCTTCTGCACTGGGGAAATTAGCATTATCTCCTGGTCTTGGAAAAGGTGGAGAGACCTGAGCCTGCCCCTCTGGGCCTCTTGCCAGAAGGTCTCCAGCAGTGGCATCTGCAGCGAGTGTTAGGACCATGTGGTGCTGGGAAACCTGGGTGTCCCTATAGAGCAGACGATAGGCCAGAGCCTCAGATCTTTCAGCACTCACCAGTCCCTGCCAGAAATGAACTTTTTCCTATTTCCCTCGAAACCATGGGTTTCTTTGGCTCTGTCATTAAGGGGGCATCACTTGACAGTTCCAGGAACCAAAAGTAGAAGATGGAAGGGCTCAGGACCCCGGGGAGATGGGGGACAGAACTGGCAGTGATGGAACCCTGAGGACAGCACTGTCCATGGCCCCAGAGGCTGCCAGACTGCCAACAGCCCAGCAAGGACTGGTCACTCCACTTCTAGACGGAACCAAGGCTCACCACCTGGGGTGGACTGGCCCAGGGAAGCTCAAGTCTTCCCACCCAGACAGAGCAAATCTGGAATTAAATAACTGCTGGGAAAGAAACATTCACTGAGCAAAAGTCCCTTGAACCTCATAGCCTCACTAAAGAGTCAAACGCACAGTGCCACAATATGTTAATGAAATGGAAAGGCATCAACCATGTCCTTTTTGGATGTAGGTTTCATCGTCCTAGAGGACGGGTACCCCACCCTGTCCACACCTCTGCAGTCAGTAGCAGCTTGAGAAAGTGACACGCTTTAAATGGAGCTCTGAGTAACGCATCGTAAGCGTTCATTTAGAGGGTCTTTCGGGATCGTGTGGAAGACAGACTATGGCTACAGAAGGGTCCTCGGGCCGCACGTGCTGCCCTCCAGACCCTGAGGCATCCGGCTCTGCAGCCACACTTCATTGCGGAAAGGTGGCAGCAAACTTTGTTATGTAAAAGGATTTTTGGTGTTTTGTTTTTACTTGTCCAACAGGAAAAATATTAGAGTGAGAACAGCAGCAGCCTCATCCACCACGCTGTCTGCCATCGTGTCCCATGGGGTTTTCTGTTTGCTCTGTTGCCTGGGCTGCTCTGGGCTCCTTGATTCATGTGATCCTCCTGCCCCAGACACTGGATTTGACACTACAGATACTGACAGCACATCTAGCAGTGTGTTTGTGATGGGGAGAAGCAAACACAGATGTGTTCCTGTACCTCGGACTCAGCTGGCCAAACCTCAGGTTCTTGGGGCTAGAGAGAGGACTCAGCAGTTAAGAGCACAGGCTGCTCTTGTAGAGGACCCAGGTTCAATTCCCAGCACCTAAACGGCAGCTCACAACAATCCCTAACTCCAGTTCAAGGGGATCTGACGCCCACTTTTGGGTTCAGTGGGCCCTGTTCACGTGGGTGTGTACCTACGTGTAGGCAAAATACATAAACCTTTTTTAAAGAAGCTTAAGATGTCTGTTATGAATCTTTATGCAATCAGTAGTGTGAATGAAGGAAAATATATTTTTTTAAGACCCAAAAGAAACTTCAGAAGAAAAAATGCATCTGAACTGAACAGAACTCTGGCAGAACTCGGCCTCCACTCAGGGAGTTTTGTGGCGCATCTAAGAGGAAAAGGGTGTGAAAGTGGCACGCAGTCTAACGTTGGGCCTAGAGAGGATGGGGAGAAGAGGCACTTAAGACAACAGGAGCCAGAACACTGACCTATGTGTGCAGTGCACCTGCTCTGGGAAAGGAAGCCAGGCCTCATGCATGCCTGGTAGGCACCTGTACCAGGACAATATCCCAGTCCCAAATACATTCCAAGTTTTAGGGAAACTAAAGAACCAGAAAGTGAAAGGGTGGAAATCGAATGAAGAAGAGCACACTTGGTCACATAGTGCTTAACTGCTGGAAAGTAGGCGAAAGGCTGGGGTGTAATTCAGTGACATGTGGCCCTGGGTTCCATCCCCAGTGTGCGGTGGGGACAGCATGCACATGTAATCCCAGCTACAGGTCTCAGGAGGTGAGACCAGAGACCTTAAGAGTTACAGGAAACTGCAAGCTACACACAAGGAGCCATTTAAAGCACTGAAGGGGGAAATCGCCTTGCGGAGCCTCACGTCGCCCACCAAAATGACTTCCAGTGCAAGTATCCACTTTGGCCTGAGCCCTGCAGACATCAGCCCCCTGTGAACCAGGAAAATCTCTCAACCCACTGAAAGCCTTTGGGCAGGCTTGCCCCGACAGACGAACAAATGAAGAGGGTCTCTTCAAGGACAGCTACAACACTTGACAAGAAAGACAAAGAGTCCATAATGTTTTCCCAAGACCGCTTTCCCTCCTGGAATGCAGGGTGGCTCCTGGGAAGTTCAGGTGAGAGCCAGGGATTCCTTGCTTCACCCGGCCCTGACCCTGGGATGGAGCATCTGTTCCAGGCGCTGCGCTGGTTCTCAGATGTGAAGCTGTACTGAGGATGGAGGGGGTCACTGCACCCTGCTAAACCTAGAGTCCCGGGTGGACAGTGAGGAACGGGCCGTTGACAGCTTTCCATTGCTTCCCACAGAACTGACTGCCAAGGAGGTGTGGTGTCACTGCTCTCATCCCACACTGTGAAGGCCCACACAGGAGGGTTCAAGGCCAGCCTGGGCTATCTAGAAAGACCACGTCTCAAAAGATCAAAAGACCAAATCGCTGCAAGTTGAAACTGCCAGGGTCAAAACGCACCAGGTTCACTGGCAGGAACCACTCTGATGCCAGTCTGCAGAAATCACAACTGGGTTGGATCCTTTGTACGAAATGGATGCCCTGGGGCACTGTTGAAAACAGAAAATGAGCTGTAATTACTAGTTTCAAAGCTGGTTGTGGTAGCAGAAAGAAAGCGATACCAGGATGCTGTGGGCTGGGGCTGACTGGGCATGCACAGAGCTGTGCCTCCCTGAGGAACAGCAGGCAGGACACAGATAGGGCACCGTTCAAATGACCACTAAAACATGCCAGTCAGTCATACAAACGTGAGGCCAGCACTCAGAATCATTACTATTTACAGTCAGTAGTCCCTTTATCTTGGCCCGCCTCCCCACGTAGATTCCTGGAGCTGCAGATAGCAGCAAACCCATCTTAACTGTGTGCTCAGCATACACTGTGGCTGTAATTTCTTTTTCTTCAAGTATTTCATTGTTGTATTTTTTACATGTATTACATGTGTTGCCTGCATGTAAGTGTACCCGTGTTGTACAATGCCCATGGAGGTCAGAAGAGGGCATCAGATCCCCTGAAACTGGAGTTAGGATGGTTGTTAGCTGCATGTGGGTGCTGGGAATCAAACCCGAGTCTTCTCCAAGAGCAGCCAGTGCTCTAGCCCCTGAGCTGTTTCTCCAGCCCTGTGGCTGTAATGTCTACAGTTTGAGCTATGAGAGCAAAACACCTCTCTGTTCGTCAGTTCCCCAAGTTCCTTCATACATGAGCTACATAAATGTGCATTCTTTCCTTCCTTCTTGAGAACCTTCACTTGTCACCTGAAACACTACAGCTGCTCTAACATAACCAGATCACACATATCACTACTCTTGCATTAGGGTGGACTGGCAAGATGGCTCCACAGTTAAAGGCCCTTGTCAAGCCCAACAATCTGACTTGAGTTCCATCCTCAGAACATACATGATGAGAGATCCAGCTCCTGCAAGTTCTCCTCTGACCTCCATACAAAAGTCATGGTGTGCACAGAGACAAATGCAAATAATAAATTTGAAAACAAGGGTTATTTGAACACATGCACTGGGAGACCCTGACATTTCCCTTAATAACTAAGATGGCTATTAAATGCGACAGGCAGGTATCACAGTGGACACACGGACAAAGAGGAGCGCTGCATCCCGAGGCACGGAGGACGGCACAGCTTTACCATATGCTCAGGATGATGTCAGACTAGTTTCTTTGAATTTTTATTCTTGAGCATTCCGTGTACACAGAGATACAGATAGATATCTGGAATCCAGATATAGACAGGCAGACAGGTATAGATACAGATGGATACATGTCTATCCCCAAGTCTCCCCTAACTTCCTCCAGACCCTCCCTCCATGTTCCTCTCCCAACTCAGTGTCTTTCTTTTTTCCCAATCCGCTAGTCTTAGTGCTGTTCCTGTATGGATGGGCTCGGGGCCATCCATTGGAGCATGGGGATCTCATCAGTGGCCACACTGTCAAGAGCGATTCTCTCCCAATCGTTAATAACTACCAAGAGCCCCTAAGTAAGGGGCACTCGTATCTATCCCGGGATCTGGCGGCTCGATCTTGTGCAGGTGACCACAGCTGCTGTGAGGCTGAGTGCGCAGTAGACAAGCCCTGTCCAGAAGGTGGCGTCTCCCAGCTCTGTTCAGCTTCTCCAGCTCCTCGGTTCTTTGTGCCTGCCATCCGCCCACTGTTGCACGCAGGACTGAGTGGTCCTTATTCTCTGCACTTTGCCCAGTTCTGCATCTCTCCCAACTGCTGCCCACTGCAAAAAGAAGCTTCTCTGACCAAGGCATGACCATTTAACAAATAGCCCTAGCAGGTTCTAGCCTAGGGTCTATGACCTCCCCAGCCATGGGCATTAGACCAGGATTACAGCACCAGGCATGAATTCCCTCCTGTAAAGTAGGCCTCAGATGCAATCAACACAGTCAGTCCATATCCTTACGCAGCTATTGTACCTAGCAGAGGACTGCAGGACACAGAGTCTACTCCTGGGGAGAACCACTGGTATCTTTTCTCCCCCAGCAGCCTGCATAGCCCTTTCCAGCACTAGCCAGCAGGGGGGCAGTTCCTGGCCTGTTTGAGATTGATTTCTCTGTGTCCCGCAGCCAGTGAGTGATGCCTTCCGTAATAGGTTCTCACCATGTAGTTATGGTGGGTAACCAAAGGCAATGACAGTAGCTGGTGTCATTTGGGGGCCTTTCTAAACTCATAAAGTTTCCCATGGTTTGCATTGCAATTTCCACTTAGTAACCCATTCTCCTGGGAGCAATGCTGTTCACCCATTAAGGGCAATTCCATTTCAACGCTTTGTTTGAAATGTGTACTTCCCAACTAGTATGTTTCCATGGGGCTTTCTCATAATGCTTAGTTTTGATTAACCTGCTCCTCTCCCATCCATACTTAGTATTTCTTCCCCTCGTCTTTCATATCACACATATACTAGTGTCCCTTCAATTACATTTTTTGTGTATGAGTGTTATGCCTCCATGTATGTAAGTACACACCCATGACGTACAATGCCTGAGGACAGTGTCATATCCCCTGGAACTGGGGTTACAGGACACTTGTTAGCAGCCATGTGGATGCTGAGATTTGAACCCAGGTCCTCTGCAAGAGCAGCCAGTGCTCTTAACCGCTGAGCCCCACAGTATTTTGAGTTGGACTGTGAGGTAGTTAAGCTACGGTGGGGCTTTTCACGCAGCCTTCCCGGATACCGCCATGCCCCCTCGCTCCTCACTTCTGGTCTCTACCAGCTCTCTACCTTCATTTTGCCTACCGTCTTCTATCACCCCCCTCCCTTCCCAAAGGTCCCTTCGAGTGTGCGGACACGGACTGGCTGTGGCCATGTGTCTGAGCTGCTGGGCAGGTCACAGCTCAGGTCACAGACCCCATCTCTGTGAAGCCGGCTTTTCCTCTTAGATGGGGCCTCTTGTATCCCAGATTGACCTGAGACGAGGTGACCATCAACCTCTGACCCTCCTGATTCCACCTCCCGAGAGCCGGGATCATGGGCGTGAACCACTCCGCTCACTATGCTGTTTATGTGATGCTGAGGGCCAAAACCAGGGCCTCATGCATGCTAGGTATGCACTCCACCAACCCAGCCCTGGCTTCAGCAAAGTTTACTGAAAACGGGGGGTGGAACAGGTTTGCTTCTTCACATAACAGGACACTAAGAATGTCATCTTAGCCTGCTGTGGTGGCCTTTAATCCTGAGGCAGAGGCAGGCAGATCTCTGAGATCCAGGCTAGCCTCGTCTATATAGCGAGTTCCAGGCCAGCTGAACTACAAGGGGACCCAATCTCAAGACTATCATGTCTAGGAACAACAATCCAACATTCATGTGTTTCCCCGTTCCTCAGTAACATTTCATCCTTGGTCTTGTGAAGTTTTGCATACTTTGATAAATCAACTCTTTTCTAGATGTCCTGTCCTGATAACAAGGCTTCCAAAACAAGATAACAAAACCAGCGGTTCACGACAAGGTGTGCTCTCTCATCCAAAATCTACCCATGTGGAAGTTGCTTCTTTCTGGGGTTAGAAAATGCTCCACTGCCTTGCCAGCCTGGGAAAAGTCAACATCACCAACAACTGGAGTGCTAGCCTGGAAATGCTTCCTCAGCTCCACATTCCAAAGACTTACATTCCCAGGAAAAGAAACAAACTCCACGTACAAGCAAGCCGGTAGCACTGAGCCCCACACAATCTACTTACTTGGGTTTTGTTTTCCTTTGAGTGTGTTTCTTTTCAGATTCTCATGCACTCGCTACATAGCAGAGCCAGGCCTTGAACTCCTGGTCCTCTGCCTTGACTCCGAAGATGTTGAGATTACAGCCATGTGCCACTGTCTGTACATTAATTTGGCTTCTGCCTGGGCTGGCAAGATGGCTGAGTGGGTAAAGGCACTTGCCATCAAGCCTGACAACCTGAGTCCAATCCTTAGAAGCCTCCTGGTAGGAGAGACCTGACACCTGTGGCTGCCCTGTGACCTCCACACAGGCCTGCCTGGCACACAGACACCTGTATGCACAGCCCAGCACCACTGCCACAGACCACCCAGAACAAATTAATAATGTAGCTTTTGCCTTTTTATTACTGTGTGTACACGCACATGTGTATGTGTGTGTATGCGTATTTCTCTGCATGTGTGTGCACCTGTGTATGTGTGCTCATGGCAAATGGCAACCTGTGAGACTCAGTTTTCTCCTTCCACCATGTGGGACTGAATTCAGGTCATCAAGCATGGGAGCAAATGCCTTCACCCACTCAGCCATTTCTCTGGCCTGAGCTTCTACTTTTGAAGCAAAATTTGGTCTTTTCCTCAGCAGCATACTAGGCCTGTAATACTTGCAAAAAACAAAACTTTGTAGGGTTCGGAGCTGGACAGATGGCTCAGTGGTTAAGAGCACTGGCTGCTCTAGCAGACCTGGGTTCAATTCTCAGCACCCACATGGCAGCAAACAACTGTCTGTCTAGTTCCAGAGGATTGGACACTTTCTTCTGACTTCTACAGACATTGTGTGACACGGGTGCACTTACACAGACATTCATACACATGAAATAAAAATATATTATTTGTATTTCTTTTGTTTTTTTTTTTGAGGCAGGGTTGTCCTTGATCTCACAGAGATCTGCCTGCCTCTGCCTTCCAAGTACTGGGATTAAAAACATGCATCATCACACCTGGCCCGAAAATTATTTCTTAAAAATAAAATACGCTTTCTGATAATTTTCTTTTTATCAAAACACATCTGAAATTATTTCCTATTTTTACATAAAGAATTATACATTAATTAGAATTTTAATTCTAAACAATTTTATTCTAGCGAAGGCTCGGAAAAAAAAAATCTTACATTTTCTTAATTTTGCTATACATTGGCAGCTTATGAAAATATATTTTTTAACAATACTAAATATATTTTAAAAGAGAACCAACTCCAAATTGTGTTAATGACCAGACAGAAAGGATTAAAACCACCTGTCCACATGACGCCTTCCATGGGCTTCTACGGAGCAATAGCATGGCTTTTAAATGACCACGTTTTACTTTTTCTTTTTCAATCCCAAATTCTAGAGTTAACTCTTATTTACCAGCATGTCAGCCGCAGAAAGGGGAGAAGAGATCAGGCAGATGGGCCATAACCCCAATACATTAATACTATAATTAGAAGTTTAAAAGTATTCACACATATACACACAATCCTCAAGTCAAGCATGTCAAGAATAATGCTGTTAGCACGCAAAATTTTTCTTTTATTTTTATTTTCCGTGTATGAATGTATTGCCTGCGTGTAGGTAAGTGCACCTGTGTCATGCAGTGCCCGTGGAAGTCAGAAGAAGGCGATGGATCCTGTGGGACTGGAGTTGTGGACGGTTGTTAGCCACCATATGGGTGCTGGGATTTGAACTCAGGCCTCTGCAAAAGCAGCCAGTGCTCTTAACCGCTGACCTCTCTCTCCAGCCCCAGCACACAATAGATTTTAAATGAGAAAATGAAGCACCCACAAGTCTGTTTGTGATTTCCAGGAATTCAAGGGACAGACTGAGTTTTGCCCCACACCGTTTAAGACATAAAATAGCACACACAGTTACATGAACTCGAAGTACACTCTTAAATAACTTATCAGATTTACTGTGTATATGTGCACATGTGTTTACTCGGTGTGTGGAGGCCAGAGATGAACATCAGTCCTCCACTGCTCTCCTCTGTGTTCTTGAGACAGTTTCTCACTGCTTTACCCAGACTGGCCAACAAGGCCCTTCCATCTGCCTTGTCCTTACCCCCCAGCACTGGGGTTGCAGACGTGAGCTGTTGCACGCCAACTTTTACATGGGTGCTGGGGATCTGAACTAGGGGCCTTATCCTTGCACTACAAAAGCTCCTCAGCAGTTTCTAAAATATGAGTCAGCCAGAACTCTCTGCAAGGGGCACATATTTCCCACAGCTACACAAATGACTAGAGATCTTTCCAGACACTTGTTTTTCCTGTGTACCTTAAACCTCTCCCCTGCTAATTGACACAGTCACAGGATTCAAGGTTCTCGTCCCAAACCAGCCCAAAAGATAGGGAACCCAACTTCCTGTCGGACAAATGACAGACACTCAAATTAGTTCAAAAAGCTCAAAAGAACCTCTGTACTGGCCAGGAAAAGGAGGGGCAAGGCCCAAGGTACACAGATCAGGAAGCACTCACCAGGGCTCAGACCTCAGCGTCTGTTCCGTCCAAACATTCATTTTCTGCCTTGAAAAGTAGTGGTGGGAAGCAGTCGGCGCTGCTGGAGATGAAAGATGAATAAAGTGACCAGACCAGCTGGCTCCCCCTTCATTTGGGGTTGACTTGCTATGTGGGACTGACACCCTAGAGGTACTTTTTCTTCTAGTTGGCTACCTAAAGTTGTTGCCAGTTTTTAGGGCAAAAGCCTGGAATTCATTCAGCAGGCTCAATGGGTTCATGTCCACCTGTCCATCAGTGTGCCAAAGACAGACCACCAAGAGCAAAGCGCAGAGGAAGACTGATATGACCACACTGCTCCTGTCAGGGCAGCCTGTCCCCCATGCCTCACGTCCCTCAAATGTCAGGTCTCCACTTGAGAGTCAACTTTGGCCCACATACCCCATGAATCTCCAAAGTGTCAAGGGGTCAAGGCCTTCGACCCAGCTCCATGGAGCTGCGGAAAGTAAATCCTAAGATGGAAGTCCTTGATCCCCACAAATGCTAAGGGATCCCGGGGTCCCAAGTCCATCTCTGGGGTAGTAACATGAGCGTTTGGTTTAAACAGAACTGGGACAAGGGAAAAGAGCTGTGCATTCCTAAGTCATCCTGCTCAGGGTCCTACAGGTCTTGTCTCTCTACTTCCCACCACTTGAGGGATCAATCTGCTCCCAAATCAGTTCTATTCCCGTGCATGACCACAGCTAACCGCCCTCTTCTAGGGTGGGGTCTGCTGTTGAGGTTCTGCCCCTGGAATATAGGGTGACTAAATGTTTAGGACCATGATTTCTCTGTGTCTTCAGCCTTGAAGGGAGATGAGCTGGGCTAGACAGACACACCCTTAGTGACACAGGTACAGAAATGCCAGGCTTTACCTTGCCTTTAGTACGTTATGGTCCCAAGCCAGGACCAAAACTTTTATCACATCCTGTGGGTGCTCATTCCATGGGGCTAAGGACTTACAGTCTCCTTCCTATCATCCCCTCCGTGTCTTGTGCTCGGATGGCCTCAAACTCTGCAATTCCTTGAGTCAATCAGACTGAGGATTGCTCCACAAGTTTATCCGCTTCATGCTGCTTAGACTAGCACTTTCAGGGGCACATGGAGGGTGCACAGAAGGGCAATGCCCAAACCACACAGAAAGGGGAGTTACCAAGCAAGGAGAGCATGTAAAGGGTGCAGAGGTGCACTTGCGGGCAGTGCCTGCAGATGGAGAGACAGAAGCCTGTACAGTAAAGAATCTGGTTTATGAGCCAGAGAGCTGGGCTCTGATCTGGTGATCTTGACCAAGTGACTTCCCCTCAGTTCCCCAACCTCACCTCCAAGGGCAGAGCCAATACGTGGCACCTTCTTCCTGCTACCAGCACGCAGCTCCTCTCTTGCCCTGCCTCTCATCAGCATGACACACGCACACACACCACAGGCAGCCCGGCTCTGCAGTTCAAAGGCTCTCAAATGACCCGTCTCTTCTGTCGCATGTCTGCACAACTCCTTTGGAGTGGCCAGGCCCGAACAGACCAACACAAAGCACTGCGCTAGCACCCAGCTGCCGAGGGCCCTATCACCAACCGTCCAGTGGCTCTACCTGAGCCCTGCAGCAGTCCAGCACTCAGAAGAACATAGGTACCAACAGGGCCCAAACTCAACGCCTTGCACCTGCCAGGTTGGCCTCTCCCACGCCTCGTTCCCCTCAGACATCAGGTCTCCACGTAAAGGCAAATGTCAGGGCTAGAGAGATGGCTCAGTAGCTAGGAGCACTGACTGCTCTTGCAGAGGACCTGGGTTCAATTCCTAGCACCCACATGGCAGCTAACAACCAACCATAAGTCTAGTTCCAGGGCATCCAATGCCCTCTTCTGGCCTCTGCAGGCTGCATATGGTGCACTTACATACATGCAGGCAAAGCACTCATACACATAAAATGTAAAAGTCAACCTCAGCCCACGTGCCCCAAGAATGTCTCCAAATAATGTGGGGCAAAGGTCAAGGTATTTTCCCTGGCTCTCTGAAGTTGCTAAAAGTAAAAGCCATAACTGGAAGTCCTCAGTCCCTAGAAACCCTAAGGCAGCCTTTGCCCACACAGCCCCAGGAGGGGCATCTCAACACCCTCGAACGGGGGAAAGAGGGCAGACGCGGTTCTCCTTACCAGCTAGTCCGTTCTGCACAACAGGAAAACATGGCTCGTCCTTGCGATCACCTGGGCATGGCTCAGAGCAAACAGCAGTAAACACATTTATTATAGAAGTAAAGGAGCTCTCACATCTGGGTATGTGACAAGTGCTATTTATTGCAAGGTGATGGTACTGGGTGCATCGTGTGGCTCTGCCATGGGCAGGGAGGCCCCGGTGTAAGGTGCAACACAGACCAGGCAGGGAGTGGACACCTCACAGAACAGGGTGGACCCCATCCCAAAGATGGTGCACAGGACTCCCGAAGAAGCTTTTTTGGGGACAGCAGTGCACTGTGGTGCATTCCCAGGTGCAAGCAGACCTCTAAGTGTGCCACACATGGCTCGTAGCTTTGGCTTCACAGTTTGGCTCAGACTCCACACAAGAGACCAGACTGGCACTCACTTGATGCTCTTGACAGCCTCCAACTATGCCAGCAGTTCTCTCTGACCCAGTCTGATCCATGGCCAAAGAGGAACCAAACTGACTTGGCAGAGTGCCCTACCCCATCTGCGGACCCTAGATCCCAGCAGAACACAATATCCTGAGTTGTAGAGCAGGTCTGAGAAGGCACACCCAGTCTCTAAGACCGGCTGGTCGGGGCGGGGCACTGTAGCTCTAGCTCACTGTCCGCACTCAGACATGTGCCTGAGGAATGCCTCGTGCTGGTCATCACTGAAGCACCTCACACAATAAGGGCACTGAAGTTCTCCCTGACTTCTCTGGGCTCTGCAGGGGCACCCACCCTCTGCAGGGGGCTCCACCCTCTGCGACCCAGGCCCAGGCCTCCGATCACCAGGTGCCACAAGCTCCAACATGTCCGTCTCTAAGCACTTGGTGGTTTTGCTCCCAGTATGAATCCAGCAGGGGCCTGGCTCCCGGGAGTCCTGAAGAGAAGACAGAGGTCTGTTCACATGGGTTGTATTTGAGGCCACAAAGTTTGGCCTTAGGTTCTAGCAACTACGGACACTCCACCACCCAGAGTACAACTCAAACCCAGCCTTGCTTCTCACTGTAGCCAAAGTCCAGATGAGGAACCGCTGAAGAGGTTCACAGGCCTCACTCATGTACTCACGAAAGGACAGGCCTGATTGGGGTCTACTCCCAAGCCTCAAGTGGAAGTGACCCTGACACCACACACCGCCAGAGTAGGGGCAGGGCAGTAGCAGAGAAGCAAACACACTAAGTCCCAGTCCCACCACGTCCTCTGTGGGACTGGAGGTACTGGGTGTTCAGCCTCAGAGGCCTCCATTGCATTAGGCGCTCTTGGCACAGCCTGGCACACAAGCTCCAAATAAAGGTCAGGAAGCACCATGGGCAGCGACACCATCGCTGCATGCGTGGGAGCCTCACTCTGGCACCGGCCTCCACCTCTACTTCATATGTGCATCTGGGTTTTCTCCAGGGAGACTGTGGCTTCTCACTCACACCTTTAACACCACCATCACTTGGTTGTTTCTCTGGGGTGCGGCAAGAACAAGGCTAGGGTTATAACGAATACAAAGGTCCCAGTCCTCATCAGAAATCTAACCCTTGGGCTCACCAAGCAACCCTCAGAGAACTTGGGCCCGGCAGGCCTGAAATGTATGGTCACTCCTCTGGCCCACCTTTGAGAGGCCATCCAACATCATCATGAATGTGCCATTAATGACTTTCTAATGTACATGAAAGCCAGCAAGCCTCCAGGCAAAGGGAAAACCCACAGGCCAAAACAAAGCTCAGCAGACCTGCACACACTCAAGTTAGAAGGTGGTCCCAGTTCTGGAGCCAGAGAGATGCTCAGTAGTTAAAAGCACTAGCTGCTCTTGCAGAGGACCTTGATTCAGTTCCCAGTATCACATGGCAGCTAACAACTGTCCTCACTCCAGTTCCAGAGAATCTAATGCCCTCTTCTGGCCTCTGAGGGCACTGCATGCACATGGTGTACTTACATGCAGACAAAACACTCATACACATAACTTTTTTTTAATTAAAAAAAAAAAAAAAAGTAGTCCTATTCCTGTCCATGGTACATACTGGAGGATTGTGTCCTGTGCCTACATCCCTGGATCACTGAAGCTTTAAGAGAAGAAGAAACCAGAGGGACCACCTGTCCACATACTCCATTATATAATGCCAAAAAGTCTGCCAGGGCTAGGGCCATGGGCAGGGCCCTCCATGACTGGTGAAGCACCTCCCTCATGGCCTGTGAACTCAGGGAAGAACACAGATTCCCATAAAACCCTCATCTAGGATTAGTATGGTGACTATATCATGGCCTCCAAATGTGGATTTAGCCCAAGGGAGTTAAAGAAAGGTATCTGCCAGGATGCCTGTGCCCCTTGTGAAGGAGAAACAGAGGCTGATCAAGTCCAGACACAGCCCAGAACAGAACAATATGGGTAGTGCTTAATTCCCTCAGGCTCCTCTCACCCTACGAGAAGGAACAGGTCCAAGTCAGCTCTGTTTCTCTGACTGCCAGAGGCACCTCTATTATCAGTCTATGTCGGAACAAGAAGTTCTCTGAGGAGCTCAGGATTAACCCCAGGACAGAAGGAATGGGGACCTAAGTGGCTAAAGGAAAAAAACCTCTCTTGGGAACTCTGGAAAGCATGATTCCACCCAGGGAGAAGAGACTAAGAGGTCCATGGATTCCACCCAGTGTGAATCAGAGGGAGAATCAGAGGTGTCTCACACCAGCACTACAACGGGGCAGGGGCCCGATGCCTACCCCGGAGAGCCTGATTAGATGCTCAATGCCTGTTCATATTATGACCTGGTGTCTACGGTCTCTGCCTCACAGTGAGGACAGACAGTCATGGAACTGCTGATAGCACCTGAGGCCCGAGATGCTTGTGCCACATGGCAGCAATGCACAGAGGCAGGACAGGTCCAAGGTCAGCCACCCCTGCCAACACAGACCACCACGCCAACCTCCACAGCTAAATACAGTGAGAGGCTTTCCATGACCACAGCCCGGGCCCAAGAGAGGCCACTCTGTCCAGAGCTGGGAGGGGCCCATCACAACAGTGTTGTCAGTCAGTCTCAGCACACAAAGAGACTCAAAATTCACAGGAGAAGCAAAGCACTGACTCCAACTAAGAGGATAAATGTGCTGGCACCTCACCTGTCTTCGGGGCACCTCACCTGTCTCTGGGACAACTGGTACATCAAGGATGTGACCTTTTCCTCCAGTTCTTGAATCCTACCATGAGCTCGTTCCCGATCTGCCCTTTCTGATGTAAAGTCATCCTTGTAAGCAAGGATCTGAGAAAAAAAAAAAAAAAAAAAACCAGGACATTCATTTCTGCTCAAAGAAGGAGAAAACCCTCACCTAGCGTCTCCCCTTAACCCACAACTGCATCCCACTCAGTGCCGACGCCGAGCTCTCAGCTTAGGCCGTCCCAAAGTTGTGTCCACCCCATCAGTGCTTCCCAGAGCTCAAGGGCACCTGCTGCTCCAGCACATGCACTCGCTCCAGCGCTGAGTCCCGGGCCGTCTTCACAGCTGCTAGCTCCTGCTTCAGTCCTGCACAGTCGTTGATTTTCTCCTTTAACTGTCTGTTGAGCCTAGAGATCTCCTTCTTCATTAGCTCAGGCTCGTGGGGGCCCTGCTGCCCCTTCAGCTGAGCCTGCAGGCTCCGCACATACTCATCTCTGCTGGCGTCATAGCGCTGCCACTTGGCGTTGAGGTCTTCTACCTGGAGAAAGAGGCGGAGAACTCACAGCACGGAGGTCGAGAGTCAGCTCAAGCCAACGTCCAACTGTGAAGCTATTTATAATTTTCCTAAGGGGAAAGAAACTGCCTCCCTTCTTTTGTGTCGAGGGGAAACTAGGCCCACTAGAGAATCTTTAGACTATGATAATATCCATATCGAGGGTCTTAAACAAATATGAACTCAGGGTAATTTTCCTGCCTTAAAAAACTGTACTTTGGGTTTGGCGTGGTGGCACACACCTTTAACCCCAGCACTCAGAAGGCAGAGGCAGGTGGATCTCTGTGAGACTGAAGCCAGTGAGGTCTACCATAGAGAGTTTCAGGACAGTGAGACTGTACGGAGACCCTGTCTCAAAGAACAAAACCAAAACAAACCAAAACCTCCTTCTGGGGGACTGAGAAAACGGCTCAGTCAGTCAAGTGCTTGCTGTGCAGACACGAGGACCTGAATTCCATCTCCAGCACACATGTAAAAGCCAAGCATGATGGCGCATGTCTGTAATCCCAGTAGGGACGGGGCAAGCAGGTCCTTAGAGTCCACTGGCCTGCCAACCTAGGAAAGTCTATGAGGCCCAATTCAGTGAAAACCCCATCTTAAAACAAGGTGGAGAGCAATTGCCTGACACTGACCTCTGGCCTCCACATGCAGGCACAAACACAACCTACTTCCTGATAGTAATTCTTGCACTTCCTTTATTGACTAATTCATTCTAGGGGAACAGAGACAATCAAGACCTATACATCCTCTTTGACAGAAAGGTCATGTCTCTGGGGACTGTATATACCTAGTTAAAACAGGGGGCAGGAGCCACCTCTGGGCACCAGCTGAAGAGCCCGCACTTGCCATTTGTCAGGGTGAATGTTCCTCTTCATTGAGATGCTAGACACTCACGTGAGTCACCTTCTGTTTTAACAGTCGGTTTTCTTCCTGTAACTTCTCAATAACAGCCTGGCCAAAGGCATTCCTGCTTGTACGCTCTAGCTATACGAGAGAGACAGGGAAGAAGCCATATTACTGCATGTGACCCTTGCACAGACAGAGAGGAAGGTGGGGCCAGAGTCTGAGGCCACAGACCACCACTGCAGCTGCAGCACCGGAAGTGCCGACTATTCACTTGATAGAGAAGCAAAACAGACAGAAAAGGACTTTACAATCCCAGCTCCTCCTAGGTCCACTCCCGACTGAGACCAGATCACAGCCTTGGCAAAGGGTCTCCAGGATATACCTTCCTGGAAACAGTCCTTGTCCCTCCTCCCTGCCAATGGAAACTGTGTTTTAAATATTCTGTATCTGAACCTTCTCCTGTCAAGAATCTAAGGAAAAGAGCACCGACTGTAACAAGATCTCCACAGCCTGGCCTGAGCTGTTATCACAGGCAGCAGTGAGAACAGGGCTAACTGGACTAGGCAGCAGAGAACCCCCAGAAGACCCCCAACCCCTGGGGTGGGCTGGCCACAGATCCAAATTACCTCCTTCAGAGCCCACATCACAGGAGTCCTACTACAGACACACAAGCTAATCTGAATGAGGCAAGCCAACCTGGGCCTCCAAGGTCAGGACTAGGGGACTCAGTCACAGAAGCCACACCCCAAACCAACCTCTAACCACAGCTGACTAGACCTAACTGGAAAGTCTTATAAAACATTTCTGGGGTACACATCATACCCCAGAAACCCCATGCATTGAACAGTGCAGAGGACTGTACACTACTGATGTTAGTATTGAGAATTCCCCTTAAGTGACAGGAAGCTCATGTTCTAACCCTGCTGGGAAGCCCCAAATGACTCAGCTGAAGCACGGGGTGAAGATGTGATACTGACAGACACGGATGCTTGCCTTCAATCTCAGGGTTCAGGCTGACCACTGTGTGTGGCAACTTTCAAATTTGCCTATGTCATAGTAACACAACTTGGACCAGAGCATCTTGCCTCATTCTAGACAGCAAAGAACACAACTGGCTCTTTCTGAGGTGACTTTCTATGACACCCGGACAACTGAGATGAAAGGGTCTTGATCAAGTTTCTGTTGACACTCCAGAGAGGCTGCTGGTACCTGGATTCCCCTTTTCCTTGAAACGTGTGCAGCACAAGTGTCTGTCTGAACCTTGTTGTGGCCTCAGAGAACCGCCTGAAAGGGACTGAGCTAGAGGTCCCGCGTGGGGCAGCCTGCTGGTATGGTATGGTTTGAATCTGAAATGCCCCCATATGGTCTGGCGGGGGAATTGGATCCCTGACGGTCCTAGCTTGGGATGCGGTGGGAGCTTTGGGAAGGCTGGTGGTCAGAAGC
The DNA here is from genome assembly GCA_035773235.1 of Eospalax fontanierii. NCBI lineage: Eukaryota > Metazoa > Chordata > Mammalia > Rodentia > Spalacidae > Eospalax > Eospalax fontanierii. The sequence goes on along the minus strand of CM069533.1, from coordinate 84,248,511 downwards.
AGCTCTCCAAGGACAGGCCTGATACCTGGCTCCTAATTCCAGCCTCTCTCTCTGGTCTGCTGCGATGTAAGGATCCTCTGCCACATGCTTCCCCTACCATGAACTTGACGACGCCATCCCCACCATAACAGACACAAATCCTGAGCCAAAGTGAATCTTCCCTCCCCTCAGTCATTCCTGTTGGATATTGTGGTCGAGTTGATGACCAGACAAGGCGCGACTTGCGAGCCTGTTTCCCTGCAGCTCCACACCAGTCAGCACAACCTGCCAGCAAGACAGAAGGCCCTGTGCCTCGCCCACTCCAGTCCGGTGCTCAGTGGTCACCGGCTAGTCCCAGGAGCCCTCTGGTCTGTCAGATGCACCCTCCCTTGCCATGACTACCTTACAGATGTCTCATGTTGGAATGCTGGTTACATTCATCAAACCTGACACAGTCAAACCCGGACCGGCCAGGCCTCGAGGCACAGAGGCCCTTCTAGTGTCCGCGTCACTATCCGCCGCCACCTCGGGTAATGTTGGCATGAGGTCACAGGCCTGAGACCCAGATGTTCCGTCTTTGCGGTGAGGAAGCAGCAGTCCTGAGGATGGCGGGTCTCCTGCTTGTGGCAGGCCATGTTGCTGGCAAGGGAAGTTCTGGCTCACCGTGAGGCCCACGCGGGGCCAGCTCTTACCATTTGGTGCAAGGAACCTGCTGAAGGCTGGCACTCCAGGAGCTTTAGGCTTGGGCTCTGCATGTGACATGTGGAAGCACTGCTTGTCCCTAGCACTATCACTTAGATCTGCCTCAGTTTCCTCATCTGTTCAATGCGGATATGACAATACTTCCAGGGACAGCCTGTCCATCCCCAGTCTTGCCTTCCCATCCTTGATGGCAGATGATACCAAAGTGCCATCTCCCACCTATGTGCGCCGTCAGCCACCAGCTGCTGCGGGCTGGGAAAGCAGCCGTCCAGTTCTCCTATCACCGCCCACACATCCCAGCGGAAAGGCCTAGCTGAGCAAGTTGACTCTGCTACTGAGATCAGAGTGGACTCTGGGGTGCCCCAACTTCTGTGAGTGCTTAGGAGCCTTAGAGGACAGCTGGCATGCCTCCCACCTCACCGGGCTCACCACACGGCCATCCTGGTCAGGGCTTTTCTTCCCCGCGTCCCCCTCTGCATGCCATCTCTCATCCAGACACTTGGCCAGATGCTGGCACATGTGGGCAGTGGCAGCCAATGTCCTGCGCAGCTGGTGGGTCTCCTCAGCCAAGGACCGGCACAGAGTATCACTGGCAGCCCGGGCCCGCTCCTTCTCTTCCACACTTCTCCGCAGCAGGACGACTTCCTTCTCCCTCTCGTGCTGGGGCTGGCTCACCAGCTGCTGCAGCTCCCTCTCTTTTTCTTCTAGTCGCTCAGTGAGTCTCTCAATCTCCTAAGTAGAGATTTTTAAAGAAATTGAAGAATTTTACATGGGCCCAGCATGGTGGCATACACTTTTAATCCCAGCATTCAGGAAGCCCAGGCAGGACGATATTATGGGAATGACTTTTATTACTTTTATTAATGGACATAATCAAGGCTAATGACTTTTTTTTTTTGAACCGTGGAACAGCTGTGATTTTTATAACTTAAAAAAGCCCTGTGGCTGGGGCTGGAGAGATGGCTCAGAGCTTAAGAGCACTGGCTGCTCTTGCAGAAATCCCAGCACCCACATGGTAGCTAACAACTGTCCATAATTCCAATTCTAGAGGAGCCGACTCCCTCTTCTGACCTCCACAGCATTGCACAACATGGGTCCACTTATATACATAAAAATAATAAATAAAATATTCAAAAAAATTGTAAAGGCTTATAAGCTATAGATGGCTCAGCAGTTAAGAGCACTGGCTGCTCTTACAGAGGACCTGTGTTCAAATCCTAGCATCCACATGGTGGTTAACAACCATCCATAACTCCAGTTCCACATATCCGATGCCCTCTTCTGTCCTCCACGGGCATTGCACAATATGGGTGCACTTACATACATGCAGACTATATATATATATATAAAATACAAACAAATCAATCAAAAACTATATTAAAATTCTGTGTTCATTTAACATTCTGACTGTGCTTGTGCCTGCAGCACTTTCACAAAGATTTTCTTCTCCTCAATGAGGACAGTGCGTGTGGTCCCATCATGGACACACAGCACACACAGTACCACCGTAAGCCCTGCTGACATGTTTCTGTTTTGGACAATCACATAAGGGCTTCAGGTCACACAGCATGAACCTCTCCAAGTCTGCCTGGGCACACACCACATCACACCACATGTGGGTTCTGGTTCTTTCTCAAACTTACTGGCACAAAGGTAACAATCAGGACAGCCTAGTTTTGTTAGAGGCTATACTACAGTGTGAACCAAAGTTCTCAGAAAAATCCTGCATCTTGGGCTGAATTTCCTATAAGACTAACCAACTGACTAGCCCTTCAGTGATTGTGGAGAGTCTGTGTGGAGCCCAAGCCTGTTTACAATCTATCTTAGGCCATCTTTAGCCCCTAAACTGCCACTCCTTGCCCATTTCTCTTTTTAACTTGAAACTAACAGATAAAAAGACCTTTAGGAATATATTAACAAAGCCCCAGCTCCCAGCAACCAAAAAGGGACAAATGCCGTCAGAGAGCATCTGAGACCTAGAGCTGAGAGTCCTCTTTTGCTCTATCTGCCTACTTAATGTTTCCACCTATGAATTTAAAGTGTCTTTTAAAAATACTTTATTATTTTTAGTTTGTGTGTATGAGTATATTGCCTGCATGTAAGTGCACTCATGTCATGTAATGCCTGAGTAGGTCAGAAGAGAATATCAGATTCCCCTGGAACTGAAGTAATGGCTGGTTGTTAGCCACCACGCTGGGAATTGAACCTGGGTGGTCTGCAAAGAGTAGTCAGTGCTCTTAACCACCGAGTCATCACTCCAGCCCCCTGAAAAGTGTTCTGAGAATTAACATATCAAAGTGCTGAAAGGCGGTGCCCCATCTCCATTGGACACAGTGGACCCTGAGAGGAACTTGTAACCCAACTTGGATGAATGAGATATTCTAGAATGAGGGGTGGGGTAGGCATCTCCAGTGGTACACACCTTTAGTCCGAGCACTCAGGAGGCAGAGGCAGGTGGATCTCTGTGAGTTCAAGACTAACCTGGTCTACCTGGCAAGTTCCAGGCCAGTTTGGGCTACAAGGAGACCCTGTCTCAAAAAGACCATGAAAAAAAAAATTTTTTTGAACTAGGGATGGTCTGTTCAGGGTAGGATGGAGTCAAACTTACACTTTTCCAACTGAAGCTGGAGAACCACTTTGAATAAAATTACGAGCAAGGCCAAACTCAGGAGGCCCAGTTCCAGAGACAGAGTTCCAGAGACAGATGGTTTCAAGAACTATGCAGGGGAATGAGTATCCTCCAACTTTGAGTCTACTTTTAAAAACTAAATTTAAGAGTTAGGCTTGCATTTGTTCAGATAATTATAATGTTGGTGCACTAACACCTCAGGATATCCATAAGATCAAGGCCAGCCTGTTCTACATAGAGAGTTCCAGGCCAGCTGGGGCTTCAGAGAGACCCTATCTCAAAAAAAGTTTTTTTAGATGGATATGGTGGCACTTGCCTATAATCCCAGCACTGAGGAGGCCAAGGCAGGAAAGTCAAGAATTTGTTGGCAGTCTGGGCTGTATCAGAAGACCCCATCTGAAATGAATTAAGGACTAAAAGCTCAATAGCTTTAAAAATAAAAATAAAGCATAATTTGATTAAATAGAACATCAAAAGCAAACACTCAAAACCAGGTCCAGCTGGGCCTGTCTCAATCCAGCACTTCGGAGGTAGAGGCGGGAACCACAAGTTCAAGGCTACCTAAACTACATGAGTAAAAAAATAAAAGCAAATGTTCATAAAGCAAAGGGAAACCTTGCAGTGATAAGGAACGAGCAGGACACCCCCACTCTGAAGTTAGGCTTTGAGCTGATATATGTTTTGACTTTTTTCAGCTGTTTGGAACTTCATTAAAATTCTATTCTCATAAGCAAATTCGTAACATTAACCAAGCATGTTGACACACACCTTTAATCCCCACACTTGGGAGACAGAGGCAGGTGGATCTCTGTGAGTTTGAGGCCAGCCTGGACTACAAAGCAAATTCCAGACAAGCTAGGGCTACAGAGGGAGACCCTGCCTCAATAACAAGATGGGGGTGATGAAAGACACTCAGTGTTACCTCTGGTTCCACCGGTGCACACACGTGCACACACTGTGCACACAAACACACCAAAAGAAAACCCCAATGGCTAAGACTATATATAGTTCAGTGGCAGAGTCTGGTCTAGCATGTACAGGGCCCTGGGTCCCATTCTTAGGACACACAGCAAATAAACAGATAAATAAGTGGGGGAGACAGGTAGGAAGGGGGATTATTGGTAGAGTACACCAGACCACACGTCTTCTGACACTCCCACATCAAACTCCAGGACCTCCAAAAGAGCCTACTCTCTGATATAAGCCTAGTATATGACTATACCACTCAAAGTAGGTGACTCAAGAACATTCTGGAATTCTCTGATGGCACTTTCAGGAATCCGTTCCTTTCTACTTCCCAAGGACTTGGCTCTAGAGGTGGAGGAGATAACTGGCGATGAAGAACTAGACTGATGACAACAGGTATGACAGTGGAAGGCAGATCCCCTTTACTGGACACAAGCCTGTCAAATGGGACTTTTGCTCAAATGCACTCAGTCCCTGCATGCCTGTCCCATCCTGTCTGTGCTCCCCGGAGAACCTGGGCTGCTCTCAGCCTTGGTCAGAGAAGCTGTCTTTGCAGTGGGTGATAGTCAATGCAGAGACACACACCTGGTCAGAATGCTGAGGATGGGTGACTGTCGAGTACTCAGCCCTAACCACGACGTCTGACCAAACCCTCCTAGGGCTCAGCGAACACAGCAGAATGAGGTAAGAGCAGGTTGGGGTGCTGTGCAATGCTGTCTTCTTGACCAGAAATGAACCTTACATTCACAAACTCACAGCAGCTATGGTTACTTGGACAAGATCAATCCAATCTACCGTCCCGCATGGGTGGGGGAAGGGCTCACCGGGCTCTACTCCTGGCTAAGGAGCTATTGGCAACTGATGGCTTCCAGAGGAGGGAGTCATTTTTCCTCAGGGGATGGCCACTGGGAGGTGGTCCATTCAACAAGTGGATGGATTATCCCACACCCCTGCACATTTAGGCAGCACTAACTGGGTTCAGGGGTTATAAAATTTTAATTTAAAAAATAGGACATGGAGGTGAGGAGGCACTGGTGAGAAAGGGAAGTGCTAGGGGGTTGGGGAAGTGGGACAGGGGACCTGACCTGGAAATGATGGATGGACACTGTACCTATTACACACATGACCATTGGTCTAAGACCTTGCAAGCCAGTTATCATCAGCCTTTCCCAGCACTGCTTTAAGGTCGGGCAAGCCCAGTCGCTCTTCGGGCGTGTCAGCCACGGCCCACCCTTGCCTGGCCTTCTTTCCCCTCAGCCACCACCACAGCTTGGGTGGTTTTGTTTGACAGTAGCACAGAAGCACACAGGCAGGTGACCTCTTCTGACATATCCAAGCTAGACCGAGTTACCTTCGATGGTAATTTTAAAATGCATATGGGATAAACAGGCAGGCAAATAATAAACAGGTAAGCCCAATGTCTCGGGAAAGTCTATCTCTGGGACCCACAACTCTATGGCTCAGTGTTCAAGAGACCAAAGTGTAAGGAACCATCCATCTCCTAATTGGTCTTAACAAAGTCATAGCTTTCTTGACCTCCGTGCCTGGACTGGTTGGCTAGGCTGCCGTAACAAACTCAGTGAGTTAAATAGCAGAGATGTACTGGCTCACAGTTCCAGGAGCCAGAGGTCCAAACCCCAAAGTGTTTACAGGGCCATGTGCCCTCCATGGGCTCTTAGGAAGAATGCTTCATCTCTCCCAGTTTCCAGTGTTTACTTTCCTTCCGCCAGAAATTCACTGCTCCAGTCTCTGCCTCTGCCTTCCCAAGGCCATTTTATAGAGCACTATCATTGGGTCAGAATCTGCCCAATTCCAGCATGATCTCATCTGCATAAAATGCTGTTCACTAACAAGATGAACACGCACAAGTTCTGGATGGACATGAATTTGGGAATGCAGAATGAGCCTCCATTTTCCCTCTCTCCTCCTCAGGCAACCCACACATCCTCAGCCCAGCTCATGGCTGTCCATATAGTAGAAGCTGAGGAAACTGGAAGGGCAGAACACAGGAATTATAAGGCCATCACTGAACCCCGACCATATATACAGGGTCACTGAGATTAGCCCCAGGTAAACAGAGGTGTACATGAGCTCCCTGGAAGAGCTCAGTGGAGGAGCAGGGCGAAACACCACAGCCCAAGGTCAAGGTCTCACTCTGTCCAGTGCAGCAGGACAGAGAAAGACAAACCAGGGCAAGGGCACTGATGTGCCGAGCCCGGGGGCTCAGGCCAGTCTCCAGGGTGCAGCCGCACAGGCCACATGGGTGAATCAGCAGCGCAACCCAGAAAACCTCCTCTGCAAAACTCTCCGTGCAGGCCTCACGTGTTACAGATGAGGGTCTCAAGTCCTGCTGTGGCCGCCATGAGGACAATTTATGACGTCATCTGGACACTGGGTACCGCCGCATCTACCCATCTTCAGCAGTCTCTCTGGGAGCTCCGCCTCCCAGTCCAGGGTTCCAGCTTCTAGAGGTGGTTGATTCAGCCATCGGAGAAAGTAATCTAACCAACCATTTGCTTTCTCTTGGGGGTTTTAACCCTGTCTTCTTACTTCTGTGAACATAGGGTCTCTGGGAGATGATAAACGTCTCCGTCCTTCCACGATTTGTGACTGACATCCTCCAGACTAACTGATGGGCAAGCAAAAATTTTAATTTCATAAGCTACTAAATCATTAAAATGCTCCTTAAAAGTAAAAATGACAGGGGCTGGAAAGATAACTCAGCATTAAGAGTGAGTACTACTTTTATAGAGCACCACCCACACAGGGCAACTCATGACTGCATATGAATCCAGCTTCAGGGGATTCAACATCCTCTTCTGGACTCCACAGGCACCTGCACTCACACGCACAAACCCACACAGGCACGTGTACATGCACATACTTAAAATAATCCTTTTTAGAAAATTTAAAAATTATACATCCTTCACATAGTCTCACCTCCACCCCACCCCCAATCCCTTGGCAACTCAGGGTTCTGCCGGCAAGGCTGTTACCAGCCTGGCCCTTGACCTTCTGGAACATTTTTCTACCCTTCTCGGTCTCTTAGATCACCTTTACATACGCAGTTCACTTTTAGTTTCATCTCCTCTACCAATGTTGGACTCACACAAAAGTCATCAATAACCTTGGTCCTTTGGAACTCTGTGTGTATATGCACCCATGTTTGAGACAGGGTCTCACTATGTAGTCCAGGCTGCCCTTGATCTCACCTGCCTCTGCCTTTCCGAGTGCTGGGATTAAAGGTGCTCACCACGGCTGGTGAGCCATTATGTGGTTCAGCGTGATATTTGAAGCAGAGAACTTCAGAGTTTTTAATGGTTAGACGCATCACACTGGCACATGTGAACCATTCAAGGTGCAGTTCCACGATCTATTTTCCATATAGTCTGTGTTCCGGGCCACATCTGGAATCTTGAAAAAAATTCTATAATATATAACAGAAAGGGTGGAGTCCAGGCAAAGCAAGACTTGAACCAAGTGGAGAAATCTCAGATGTTAAAAACATTAGTTTCACACAATTGTGCGGTTTGCTTCGATGCACTTTCCAGAGACCTTTGCGGTACAGCTGCAGTAAATCACTCTCCTCCATCTGCTTTGTTATCCTGACTTTGACTTCCACTGGCTTTTGTTCCTTTTCTTTTTTTCTTTAAATTTGTATTTAATTTTTTGAGACAACTGTCTCACCATGTAGTCCCAGCTAACCTCAAATGTTTGATCCTCCTGACTCAGCCTTCCAAGTGGCTAGGATTATAGGTGTGCTACATGATATCCTGCTTCTCCATTCGATTTCTCCTGGATCAAGGTCACTGCTATGGAAGCTCTACTTAGTTAGGCGTCCCTAATGCTATACAGATTTCATGAAGTCTGCTGTCCATTCCGTCTTTTGCTTGTAAGAATTTGTTTCCCAGTTGCATTGCTTTCTGGGTAGTAAGCACAAAACAACTCGCTTCCTGGGAAATAACCTGAGTTGAGACCCAATCAGCTGTCTACAACAACCAAGTCATTTCTTTAGTGAAAGTTTTAAGTGTGCTAAATCATTTGTTTCACATTATTGTTTAAAGATGTTCTTTCTTTCTTTCTTTTTTTTTTTTTTAAATCTTTTTGAGACAGAGTCTCCCTGTAGCCCCAACTGGCTTGGAACTCACTATGTCGACCAGGCTGGCCTTCATCTCATAGAGATCCACCTGATTTTATTTTTAATTATGTGTATGCATGTATGTCTATGTGTAGGTGCATGTGGATGAAGGTACCCGCAGAGGCCAGACAAATCTGTCAAATCCCTTGGAGATGACACTACAGGCAATTTTGAGCCATGTAACATGGGAGCAAGGAACTGCATGTGGGTCCTCTGCAAGAACGGCACCTGCTCTTAACCACTGAGCATCTCCCCAGTCTCACATTATTTCTTTTAAATTAAAGTCAGTTCTAGTTACTCCCTTTTTGTTTCAGATGGGATTTAAGATATAACAAGGCCTGGCTGGAGAGATGGCTCTGGTCCTTGCACAGGACCCAGTCTCAATTCCCAGCACCCACATGACAGCTAAAAACCATCCATAACTCCAGGTCCGGGGGATCTGACCCCAATCTGATCTCTCAAGGCATTGCATGACACGGGTGCACTTACAGACATGCTACACTCATACACCTAAAATAAAAATATTTAAAAAGATATAACAATGTTGTACTCACTAGTAGCATCTTGGGACAATAAGAAAATGTCAGTGAAAAGGAGAATGAGTATTCAGTTTGCATCGATTTGACAAGCACACAATTCCTTTGGTACTTGCTAAAATTGTGGTTATACATATCTGTAGTTTTAAAAATTACATTAGCCTAAACCTGCAATTATCCCTGCAAACCACATCAAGCTACATTACTGAAAAAAACAAAAACCACTGAAATGAAAATTAATAGGATTCTTTTAACAGGGGGATTTGTGTACTGTGTATACTATTAATATATTTGGTCAGTTCATTTGACAGACTGAGGAGCCAAGCAAGAGCACTGTGATAAAGTCACCGCGATGTTAATGAAATTCTCTACATAAAATTGCAAAACAATGTTTTAGATCCCAAAACAAAATCAGTATGCCAAAGGATGGACCACAGCCCCATTCTGCCTGGGGCCTCTAGACAGCTTTCTTTATTGGTTGCTGGGTGTGGACCCCCTGAAGGAAACCCCAGTGACCACCAGACCGGGAGTGCAGTTCTGCTCTGGCTGTGAGGGCTCCCATCCCCATAGCCTGAGTAGCGGCTCACACAACTCTCCTTCCAGAGAGAGGGGAAACTGGAGTGGGGGACAGCTGACGGCTCTTGGGCTTTTGGTTTGTTTTGTTTTCCTTTTTGGTTTTCTGAGACAGGGTCTCCTGGCTCTTGGGCTTTTGGTTTGTTTTGTTTTTCCTTTTTGGTTTTCTGAGATAGGGTATCCCTGTAGCCCCAGCTGGCCCGGAACTCACTATGTCAACCAGGCTGACCTTGATCTCACAGAAATCAGTCTGCCTCTGCCTCCTGAATGCTGGGATAAAAGGGGTGCACCACCGTCCCCGGCTTTTGTTGTTGTTTTTTTTTTTTTTTAAATGATGCAGATAGGAAAATTATGACGACATAATCCAAAGTGAAGCTGTTGAGTGAGCATGAATTCAACCGTACAAAGCGTGTGCACACCCTTTGCAAAAAGAAAACAAGTAAACAGCATGCAAAATAAAATCAAAATCAGTTAACTCTTCATTGTGGGATTATTTCATTCTTTCCTTTGTTTTTCAGATATTTAGAATTTATAATCAGGAAAAGAAAAGTATTCTTAAAATCTTGCTACAGACAGGCCTGGTGGCTACTAAGGCAGGAGTATTCCCAATTCAAGGCCTGCCAAGGGTACAGACTGAGTGCAAGGACAGCCTCGGTAACTTAGTGAGACCCTGTTTCAAAGCAAAAAGTAAACTGAGGACTCACGAGATCTGGCTCAATGGTGAGTGAGGTGCTAGGTTCAAACTCCCGGTGCGAAAAGAAAAAAAGGAAAACAAAAAATTAAAAGAAAAAAGGACCGACCCTGGAAACAAAAACTATCTTTTCCCAGCTACGCCCTTTTCAGGCCTACTTTCTTAGAAAAACCAGGACGATAGCCATGGACCAGACAGTAACAGGCCACTATTCATCCAAACGCTGGGGCAGCAGGCAGGCTCACAGAAAGGTACTGTTCCTCTTGCTTTGAGGAGGACTAAGCGGAGACTTTGGAAGGATCAGACCTGAAAAGCAACTGGTCCAGACTGGTCCCAGCTCTCCATCCGCTCCATTCCACGTTACACAGAACAGCAGACGCCGACAAGGGTTCACCCGCCCAGATTGCACACTCACCACCCAACACCGGTACCAACACACACTTCAAGCTGCAGTGCCTGCAAGTGTGCCCTCGGATCCCAGGCCCAGTGCCCTTCGAGCCACCCCTGCGTCCGCCCTGCGTCCCCAGGGAGAGTCCTCAGAACCCGGAGTCCTGCGCTCTTCCCTTGACCTCCAGCACCTGAGTTTCAAATCAGAGACGCACAGATCCCCGCACACCCCGCAGATCCCCGTAATCCCCTGTATCCCCCAAGCCTCTCAATCCCCTGTACCCCGCAGACTCCCGCGCACCCGCAGATCCCCCACACCCCGTAATACCCACGCATCCCGCAGATCCTCGCGCACCCCTGAGACCCTACCGCTTATCCCTCGTCCCAAGCACTGCTCAGACCCAGACCCTACGGCTCCCCGGCCCCGTTCCCCACCCCCGCCCCCCACGCTCCCGCCCGCACCTGGTGCAGCCGGGTCTCGGTGGCACCCCCCTCCTGACGCCGCAACTGCTCCCGGAAGCGCGCCACCTGGTCCAGGAGTGCATCCACCAGCGACGGCGCCGCGTCCCCATCCAGGGCGGCCAGGCGTGCGCGCAGGCGGGCGATGAGGGCGTCGCGGGCGGCCAGCTGGTCTTGCAGGCGCCGCAGCTGCTGGGCCGCCTCGTGGTACAGGCCGCAGAGCGCAGCGGCCGCGCCCGGGGTCCCGTCGGGGTCCGCGTCCGCCATGGAGGGGGCTACCTGGGGGCCCGCGGCTCCGAGAAACTTCCGCGCGCGCCCACGGGCAGACCGTCCGGCTTCCCGGAACCTTCCCCGCCCGGGCCCGCCAAGCCACGCCCGGCCCGCCTAGCCACGCCCACTACCCACCCGTCTGGACACGCCCTCTAGGGCGCCTGGGCCCGCCCCCAGGCGGCCCCGCCCAGTTCTCGGCGGAACTGTCCCGGCCCGGACCCGCCCCGGCACGCCTGGCCACGCCCCGCCCATTGCCCCGCCGCACGCCTCGGCTCCTCCACCGAGGCCCTTGGCCGGCAGGGCGCAGAGGAAGTGCCCCGGGAATCGTCAGCCACCTGCATCTGAGGGATGGAGGTCAGTACCGGCCGGTTGGTTCCGCGGCGGTGGGAAGCCGACCTGGAGAGCGAACCCCGCCCCGGGCTGTGGCCTCCGTCGCGCAGGGACTCACCTCAGAGAGGCCCGCGTCCTGCCCAGCCGGACCTCGCCTCTCTCTCTCTCTCTCTCTCTCTCTCTCTCTCTCTCTCTCTCTCTCTCTCTCTCTCTCCTCTCTCTCTCTTCTCCCTCTTCTCCCTCTCTCCCTCTCCTCTCCCCTCCCTCTCTCTCCCGTTCGCCCCACACCTATGCTCAAGCACGCGAAGGCGTCCTGCTAGGTCCCTGCCCTGCGTGAGGCCGCTCCTACGCTCTGCTGGTTCTCCCGCCTCAAACTCCCTTTCTCTCTTTGTTGTCCGCAGCCAGACTTGGGTTGAGCCTGCAGAAGCCCTCTCTTGAATCCTATGTATAAACCGGCCCGGGCCGAGTGTTTATGGGGTGGATACTGGGGATGCGGATACGCTGTCCTGGCGCACCTTTGGGAGGCCCCCTCTGCACCCTCAGAGCCCAGGCTCTTCAGCAGAGACCTGGCAGGGCAACTGCCTTCCTTATTCTGATTGGCCGGGCCGTGGGGCCCAGAGCAGTTCCACTGAGGTTAGCCTGGTCCTTAACTGAAAAATGGACATTAAACAATCCAGACACTGGTCCAACATGCTTTGGGCCGTAAGTAGTTGGAGGTCAAAAGAGATGGGTTTTAGGCAGGTACATATAACTAAGGTAGCCATCCTCTAAAATGTCCCCCTCTTTCCAATGACCATGCTTCTGTGCAGCCCCTCAGATACACGAACTTGGGTTTGACTTGTGTAACCAAGGGGAGCCTGCAGAATTGGTCTTGACCAATTGCCTGTATGTAAGTGTACCAGTGTTGTGCAATGCCTAAAGTCAGAAGAGGGCGTCGAATCCCCTGGAACTGGAGTTAATAGTTTCTGGCGCTAGCCTAGCCACCATGTGGGTGCAGGTCCTCTACAAGAGCAGCCAGCGTTCTTAACCACTGAGCCATCTTTCCAGCCCCTCTTTTATATAGGGTCTCACTCTGTAGCCCAGTCTGGAACTCTGTGTAGCCCAGGATGGCCTCAAACTCATGGCAGTCTTCCTGCCTCAGCCTCCTAAGTGCTGCAATTACAGGTCTGAGCCAACATAGCCAACTACACTTGAAATCCTTTGTCTCATCTTTACTTTGAAGACAGGAATGACCGTTCAAATTAAGTAAGACCAAGTTCAAATCATTTTGCACCAACTTTAAGAGAAACATTTTGGATTTTCTGAGTTCTTAGGATTTTAGAATTGTAGATGAGAGATTTCAGGTCTCTAAGAGCACCTGCCTTCTAGGATGTGGTAAAGGTTCAACAAGTTGGCACAAAACGGTTACTTGCATCTCTTGCATCTCAACTCAGATTACAGCTCAGATTCAGCTACTGAGCCAGGCCCTCGGGGCTCACAGGTGAGCATTCTAATGAAGGAAGCAAATCCTTTGTCCAGAATGTAAGGATACCTTGTGTGTGATGGTTAACCTTCATTACCAACTTGACTGTAATTGAAACCGCTCGGAAGACACACCTCAGGACACACCTCAGGGCATGTCTGTGAGGGTGTTACCAGAAAGGTTTTATTGAGGAAATACTAATTCTAAATGTAGGCTAAGCTTGCTCATGCACAATTACCAGTCTGGATCCTAAAACTCTTCCTCTGACTCTCCTCACTCCTGCAACCTTTGCCTGACCCTTCTCCTTTCTTTCCCAATGCTGGGACAGCAGCCCTGGTCCTGTTGCCTCTAGAGCCTGTAGGGAGCAGAAGTCTCCCTGGGCCCAGACTCATATATGAAATTGTGGCCAGCAAAATTGGCCACCGACCTGACCTGTGCCAGCACACCTCATGTATGCACACTCCTGCCCGAAGTTCCCACTCACAGAGCCATGTGGCCCACAGCTAGACCTCAGCCTTCTTCAGAGGTAGGAGGTCCTTCCAGATGAGTGTCCACAAGGAGGCAGTGTGGCCCCACAGGACGACACCCTTGGGTACCAACCTCACCTACCCTAGGCCTGAACAGCACTGGATTGTGCCTGGGTGCCTGGGGTTGGGAGGGATCTTTTTCCTGAGACTTAGGTGCCCAAGTGCCCTGTCACTGAATGGTAGGTGCCTGTGTGCCCATGCCTAGTTGTTTCTGGGGGAAGCTGCTGCCACCACCCAAAGCTCCCCGTCTAGTCAGTCACTCCACTCAACAGCCTGGCTTCTCTCAGAGGTGGCTCCCTTAGAGGAAAAGCTTAACTTCAGTCCGGTAGATGGAAAGTGTGGCTCCTTCTAGAAGCTCCTGAGGTCCTTAGGAGGCAGGCCATGTTAGGAAGTGTGGAGCACATTCATACTTCATTGAGGAGGACGGAATCCGCTCCCACTCCGACAGTGTCAGAAGCTCAGCTCACACACTGCTGATGGTTTGTTTGTTCTGAGTTACCCTTCAATCTAGATGTCATCTAAACAAAAGGAATGCAAAGTGGGCAGCCTTCATGTAGGTGAATCCTCCCACACTACAGAGAGACAATAACAAAGGGAAACAGTCTCAGAGACAAGGCCAGCCTCATGGCCAGAAGAACAAGACTATACTTTTAATTAATTTATTTTTTATTTTATTTTATGTGTATAATGAGTGTAATGTTTGCATGTAAGTGGGTGCACCCATGTCACGCAATTCCCGGAGTCAGAAGAAGGTGTTGGATCCCCTGGAACTGGAGTTATGGACAACTATTAGCCACCATGTGGGTGCTAGGGATCCAGCTTGGGTCCTCTGCAAGAGCAGCCAATGCCCTGAACTGCCGAGCCATCTCTCCAGTCCAAAACCAAACTTTTTTTTTTAATTCATCTATTTTATGTGTATGAGTGTATTGCCTGCATGTATGCAAAATGCACCCATGTCAAGCAATCAATGCCTGCAGAGGTCAGAAGGGGGCATAGGATCCCCTGAAGCTGGAATTACCCACAGTTGTTAGCCACCATTTGAGTGCTGGGAACTGAACCCCAGCCCTCTACAAGAGCAGCCAGTGCTCTTAACCACTGAGCCAGCTCTCCAGCTCAGACAAGACTAAACTTTAGTTTATGGTTCTCCATAAAATATGCTAATGAGAGAGGCTTTGAAAAGGCAGGTTTTCCTCCAATTTTCCCATATTGTCACTTTCTGAATAAGGAATGGTCTAAAGATTCAATTCCTGTTTGGGGGGGATTTGGTTTCCCATTACATGCTTTCCAGTTTTGCCTCCAAAAGCTGCCCCTCTCCTCTACTCAGCTAAGACAGTGGCTGCAGGGACAACAGGAGGTGCTGCTCACAGGTCCCTCGCCACAGTACAGGCTGTGGCAGCTCTGCCCTTTGCTCTCCCTGCAGGGGATGAGTCCACATCTCCAAGAGGATGTGTACTCAGGGGATGTGTATGCCCAGAGCCTGTGACCCTTTCTAGACCATACCTTAGGGCCAAGTGTGCAACTGTGTCCTGCTGAGGGCAGACGGCACTCAGTGCTGATGTCTGCTCCCTCCCTGGTGTGGGCAGGCAGAGCTCAGCTGTAAACTGGGGTAAAGGCCTGTAAGTAGGGCTCAGGTGGGGAACAGAAACCAGAGCTGAATGTCAGTCATGTTCTACTCCAGGCAAAGAGCTCAGGGAAGCCCAAGTCAGGAGTGAGCCTGGGTCTTTCTGGGTGCTGTGAAAGTCAGAATAGAATATGTTCAGCTTGTATTTTGACGTGGGGCTCTGGCATATTCAGATACGAGACTGCTGTATAGCCCTCCTCCTTCCGTGGGACAGATGGCCACATGTTTGTTCAAGCAAAGCACACCCTCACCTCAAAGGGATCAGTTTACTTTTGAGCCACATATGACTCACAATGGCCCAGGAGGATGGATTAAAGTTGTCCCAACACGGCTGCAGTTACATGAGATTGTATCAGGTATAGACGGAGAAAGTCATAAATCCAGACATTTGCCAAATATATTGGTGGGGACGGTAGATAGATTACAGCAAAGCAGAGAAGACTCTGCCACGGCACCTCCTGCCAGTCTGAGCTTTGGGATTGGTGAGAGCCAGTTGTCTGCTAAGAATACATTTTAGAAGTTGTGCTTGGGGCTGGTGAGATGGCCACACCCAAAAATAAATAATAAGTTTAGTTCAAAATGGTTAAAAAGGTTGTACCTGATAGTCAAAAAGATGTAAGGTTAATAATTCCCACGGGTGGGCAATGAATACCTGTTCACATTAGAGGGACTTAAGCTAGCACAAGGTAATCTAGTGCTGGGATTTTTTTTTTTTCTTTCTGTCTTTTCTTTCTTCTTTTTTTTTTTTAGACAGGGTTCTCCATGTAGCCAGGCTGGCCTGGAATTCCATATGGAGACCAAGTTGGCCTCCATCTCTCAGAGGTCTGCCTGCCTGCCTCCTGTTGGGATTAAAGGCATGGGCCAACACACCCAGCTATGAGGCTGTGATAGTCTAACACTTCACAAGACTCTAACAAGTCATTCAGCGTACGGCATGCATATGGATTTTCTTCTGGGAACTTTCAGTTTGTATGTATAATCTTCTGCCCCAGTCAAACTGTCTCTTCTCATCCCAAAGTTTAAAATTCTATGATTTTTCTTTTCAGTACTTGGGGACAAACCCAGAGCTTCACACACACTAAGCAAATACTGAACACTTGCAGCTTCCATTTCTGAAATTCTTTTTTAAATTAAATTATTTCTGTTTTATGTGTGTGTTTCCCCTCCATGTGGGTAGGTACACCATGTGCATGCAATGCCCACAGAGGCCACAAGAGGGCATCAGATTCCCTGGAACTGAAGTTACAGGCAGTTGTTAGATGCCATGTGGGTGCTGGGAGCCAATCCATGTCCTCTACAAGAGCAATCAGTGCTCTTAAAGTTGAGCCATATCTGCAGTATACCCCATGTAAGATGTGACTGAAACCCCCCACAGTTTCAGACTCAGGAAGATGGAAAGAAACCTGGAGCCGGAATTTACAAACATGCATGAGAAAAGACCGACTTTTGCAACTTCTCCCCAGAAATCCAGGCAAATAGCTGCAAAAAGGAATTAACTCAGATAAGATTCCAGACCCAGAATTCACAAGCAGCTATAAAACGGGGGATTCCTTCCTGGCTAAAGGTTTATCTTAAACATCAAACAGATGCCAAGGGGGCACCTTTTCCCTCTAAAAAGCCCTATTGACCGTGCTAGTGCTTTCTCCACTCCCAGGAGACCACCACAAGAACTCTAGTTTTTTCTTGGAGTGAAGTGAGAGCCTTGCAGTGTTGTGGAAGAGGAGGACCAGGACAGGAATGGCAGTAGCTTGGCCAGAATATCATAGAGATGGGTATCTAGGGTGGGGAGCTGCTGAAGGTGAAACAATATTTCCTCTTATAAAGTGCAGTCAGCTTAGTACATGTCCAAGAATATCCATGTCTTGATCCCCAAGACTCTAAACATGGTGTCTCCCGTGCAGAGGGGATTCAGGCGCTGGACAAGCTGGAGTGACTAATCAGCTAAGCCTAACGTAGGGAAGATAGTCTGGGTTAGTAGTAGGTGTTCCCAATGCCATCAGAAGTGTCTTTATTTATTTACTGGTCTTTTTGAGAAAGGGTCACCTTGTAACCCCAGCTGGCCTGGAACTCATTATATAGATCAGGCTGGCCTTGAACTCACAGAGATCCACCTGTCTCTGCCTCCCAAGTGGTGGGACTAAAGGTATGCACCATCATACCCGGTCAGCAGAAGTGTCTTAAAGTGGAAGAGAGAGGTGAGAGCAGAGGTCAGAGCAAAGCTGATGCTGAGTGAGAAGGGCTTGACCTCCCCTTGCTGATTCTGAGGGTGGTGGAAGGGCCCCAGGCCGAGGAATGCTGCTGACTTTTAGAAGATGGAAAGAGCGAGGAACAGAACCTTCCCCAGAACCTCAGAAAGAATGTAGCCCTGCCAATGAGGCACTTGTTAGACTTCTGACCTCCAGAACAACATGGAGATAAATTTGCCTGTCTTAAGCCACCAAGTTGGAAGGAATTTGTTAGAATGGGCCCAGAAAACTCAGACTGAGGAGAGGGGTGTGAGAAAGCCAAAGAGGAACTAGACCCCTTGATTGAGCAACAGAGGGGCAGAGCTGCCTTCATCGGAGATGGGGAGGCTGGGGTGAGAGAGTGTTTAAAGGTGTTAGGCACAGGACTGGAGAGACAGTTCAGTAGTTAAGAGCACTGGCTGCTCTTGTAGAGGACCTGGGTTTGATTCCCAGCACCCACATGGTAGCTAAAAACCATCTGTAACTCCAGTTCCAGAGTACCCAATACCTTCTGCAGGCATTGCACAACATGGGTGCACTTACACACATGCAGGTAACACACTCATTCAATAAAATAAAAATAATAAATAAAAGCACTCAGCACATGCAAGACTCGCCCTGTCCATCTTGCTATCCCAGTGCCTGGCACAGACAGTCAGCACATGAGAGGTCATCAGTAGGTGTTTATGCATACAACCATGCGTGAACAGGTGCTTAGGTGCTCAGGAATATATGTGGCATGATGCGTGAGTGCATCTCTCGCTGAGGATGAGTTGTGACCCCCAGTGTCAGGGGCTACTGGATAGGCAGGAGAGGTCTGACCATGGTGTCTCCCTTGCTCAGTGTCCAGATCACCTCTGGGGCAGCAGTCCAGTGACGGTGAGGCTTGCCCCACCTGAAGCCAACCCCCACCCCAGCCTGCTGACCTCTCACTGCCCGGCACATGCTACATCCTCCAGAGTCACTGAAAGGCATAATTTGTAAGGTGTCACTGATGAGAAACCCCCCAGTAGTTCCAGGGCTCTGCCATCTGTAGAATGGACTGATAGACACCTTGGAGACTCCAGCTAAACCAGAAGAAATCACAAGTATCTCTGAAAAGGGACTGACAGCCAGGTTTTATTGCCGCTCCTTAACACCTATAGATAAGTTTGCTGACTCCAATTTTTGGCTGGTTTTTGTTAACTACCTCCTCCTGACATCAATTGCCAATCTGTTACAGACCACTCAGCTTCCTCCCTTCGAAAACCCTACCACGCAATAAGCAGCTGCTAGTTGAGTCTGGAGGCTAGCCCCATGTCTTGTAATACCCGTACTGGAGTCTCTCATTTGTTTCTGCTGGGTCTCATCATGCTGAACTGACCCACACCAAACCTTATGCCATCATTCTCCACCTTGTGCCATATGTCAGTTATGGTTAGAGTTGGAGCATCTTACCAGATGACTTCAGCCCCAGAAAGAAGATTCTAGAGAGTTCTGAGCATTCCTGTGGGAACAGAAAAGCCCCAGGACTTGAACGGGCCACAGTCTCCCTTGCCAAACATCCCCCTCTGTCCTCTGTATGAGTGCACACAGGTGCACACACCACACACACAAATAAATAAATAAATAAATAAATAAATAAATAAATAAATAAATAATAAAAATAAACCTCTGGCAACACATTCACAGACACACCCAGTGTGTGTTTTCTGGGTGATTCCAAAGTCCAGTGTGATTGACAGGGAAGATTAACCATCACCCTGCTGATATGTGAGGTGTCAGCTGATAATCAAGGTACTAATCTGAAAACTCAGCCTTGGATGATCATGAAAGTGTTTCTACAAATTAAGATATTTGATGGTAAAGCTTAATGCTGACTGGGCTATTTATACCAAAGAGGTGTGTCTTGGGATTTGGAGGATGGGGGTCACACTAGGTAGCCCAAGCTGCCTCCTGCCTCAGCCTTCTGAGTGCTGGGATTATGGGTGTGCACTTATGTTGTCTGGCCTCAAAGAGATTTTTGAAGAAACTGCCCCGACAGACAAAGCAGAGGAGTAAAGCAGCTCTTTGGGTCCGTGCTTAGGCACTGTGGGAGACCGGCCTAAGCACTGTGGGGGACCACCTGGGCACTGTGGGGGGACCTGCCCGCCGGGCTACCGGGTGTTTGCCAAGACTCTGTGCAGGCCCCCGTGAGGATTAACAGTTTTCACCTGAGAGCCAAGGATCTTGGGGCTCAGAGGGCAGGCGGGGCTAACTCCAGGATCTTGGGGCTCAGAGGGCAGGCGGGGCTAACTCCAGGCTTAATACCCTGGGACTCCCCATGTCCTCCACCCCAGCATCTCACTGATCCTCCAAAGGCTCAGAAAGTTGTGCCCAGGAACCTTTTGAACTGCAGGTGAAGGATTGTTAAAGAACAGGGCTGGAGCCTAGCAAGCAGATCCCCTCCATGGGGTCCTGGACCCCCCCTCATCTGACCAAACCGCAGACACTTCTTCCTTGGGGTTCCTGATGAGGAACATCAACACCACAGGGATGAGGTTCCATGCTGAAGGGAAAGAGCCTATGTGCCTGTCTACATGTGAGACCCCAGCCCTGTCCCATATGTCCCACCCCATGCCCAAAGCAGGATACCAGAAAGATTTTCTCTGGGGTCTGAAAAGCTAGGAGCTACAGACTAGTGGCTCTTGACTAGTCACCACCTGGTGAAACTCCTCTGGACAAACCTGCTCACCAGTCTCCACTTCCCAGTTAGGGCGACAGGTCACTGAGGGATGCTTCCGATGTGAAAGCGAGAGAGAAACAGGAAAGAGTAATCTGGAGGAGACAGGGGCTGTGGTGAAGACACCATGAACAATTTATTAATGGTGCTTTTTTTTTTTTTTTTTTTTGGTCTTTTTGAGACAAGGTCTTCCTATAGCCCCAGCTGGCCTGGAACTCACTATGTAGACCAGGCTGGCCTTGACCTCACAGAAATCCTCCGGCCTCTGCATCCTAAGTGCTGGTATTAAAAGTGTGTACCACTATACCCAGTAAAATATTCTATTTAATGTGTAAGTGTGTTGCCTGCATGCACTTACGTGCACCCAAGTAGTACAATGCCCATGGAGGTTAGAAGAAGGCATCGGATCCCCTGGAACTGGAGTTACAGATGGTTATTAACTGCCATGTGGGAATCAAACTCCGGTCCTCTGCAAGAGCAGCCAATGCTCTTAACCTCTGAATTCAAATCTTTTAATCTCCCCACCTTGTAAAACTTTTGTTTATGTAAAGGCCCTGTTGTGTTCCCAGAACTTGGCAGCCCAGAGCAGCTGGCCTTTTCTCCTTTCCTCCATCCCCTTCACACCTATTCTTTTACAACCAGCCACGGAGACTAGGAGGTTGGATCCCAGCCAATGGGGAAAAGACACAGTACTCTTGCATTAGGATAAAACCCCGTCAAATATCCTGCTCAGAGTGTCCATTCACTATCGAATGAGGTACCCCAGCCTTCAGCAAAAGTAAAAGCTGCTTTGTGGAGTTACTCTTACTTTGTCCATGTGTTCTTTGTGTGGTTTTGGTGGGATCCTTGGATCACAGAGTTTATTTCTAACACACACACAATCTTAGAAACTTAACGTTTGTGTGTGTGTGTGTGTGTGTGTGTGTATGTGTATTCACAGAGATTCAAAAGAGGATAAGAAGATCTGGGAAAGAAGATTAAGGAAATCTTTAAAACTGATTGAGTATGTGTGCAGGTGCAAGCACATGGAGATCAGGGGACAACTCCCAAGGGTTGATCCCCTCCTTCGATTTTACGGGGGTTCTGAGGCTCACACTGGGTTATCAGGCTGGTGGCAGGCACCTGTACCTGCTGAGCCATCTCACCAGCCCAAATCTTAGTAGAACAAAGAATTGATTTTTTTTTAAGTGGGTATATGAGAGAAAAAGCTATTTAAGGACTAGCTTAGGAGTTCTAGCATTTCATGAAAGGTCTGGAAAGAGAGAGCAAGAAGGGAAGACATGAAGTTTCTAGATTAGAAGGGTCCCTTGAATGTTCAGTACAAAGAAGGCAGGTAGATGTGCATTCAGGAATGTCTAAGGGAATATCAGAAATGGGAGGCAGAGAGCCCTTAAACACCCAGAGAAAAGGAGCAGGTAAATACCTAAAAACCAGGGGTAGAGCTCTGAGACTGTGAACGCAGCCAAATCACAAATCCTAATGTACTTACCGCCCCTTTCTCAGGAGGCTGCTCAAGGGTGTATGCCCCCAAAAGAGGGCATAAGCTGAGAAAGAGGAAGAGGGACACCCGTAGCAGGGGGTTCAACGCAAGTAGAAATGATGACTGGTGAAGGGAGGTGAAGTTCGCAGGCAAAGGCTGTACCTGAGCTTAGAGAGCAGAGTGTGCTGTGCGATGACAGAATACTCGATGTAAGATGTGACTGGAACCCCCAACCTTACCCCCAGCAGTTCTAGGACAGATACCTTGGTGATTCCAACCAGACTCTCAGAGCCCACAGAGATCTGAGAGAGGAACTGACTTTTACAACTTCTTGAATAGTTAAGATTCACAACCCAGGATTCACAAACAACTATAAAAAGGGACTGCTTCCTGGCCAGAAGTCTACCTTAAACATCAATCAGATGTCATGGGAACCCCAAAACCCCTCCCATAAAAGCTAGAAGGAGGGATAGAGGGCTAGAGGCTTTTGGCTGATCTTGCTGTCCTGGGGAGTTAGCTTCTCACACTCTCCCTAAGGGAGCTTCTCCATCCAGATCTGGAGCCAGGCACACCAGCCCGATTCCTGGAGCCCGTGCCCCAAGATGAGGGGGCTAGTCTCTCCCATTTCTTTGGGGAGGCTAGCCCATTTCTCCACTCCCAAGTGTGGAGAAGCTAGTCCCATTTGGTCTTCTCTTAATAAACTGGCCCTGTTAGCTCCCAACAGAGTCTCTGGTCCCTTTGTCTGCTGTGTCTCTTGAACCCAGAACCTTACACTCAACACACTAGAATGTCATACAGGAGCTCTGGGCAATTGGTATCTTAATTACTAAGTTTAAAAATGGTAAGTAGAATTGAAAAGAATACTTATCAGCTACAAGGGAAGGCACTGAGAAGGAAAGGGAAAGTTGGCTGATGTGAGGCTCAGGTGGAGAGAGGTTACTGAGCATCATGGGGTCAAACTGAGCTTAATCAAATGGTGCCATAATGGTGTTGGGGCTCAGGAAGTAGTAGTAATGAGTGTATGCTTTAGGGACAGAGAAGTGAAACCAGAAAAACAGACAGAGATGGAATCTGTGGCCACTGGAGAAGGGGAACAAGTAAGGACCACTGCTGTGTTTATAAAGCCTTATAAAAGAAGAGTCTCACATTATAGCTTAGGATAGCCTCAAACTCACTGTGTAGCCCAGGCTGGCCTCAACTGGTGGCATTCTCCTGTCTCAGCATCCAAGTGTTGAGATTATAGATATGTACCATCATGCCCAGTTAATGCTGTGGAACTCAGGGAGCCAGAGAGATGGTTCAGAGGTTAATAGCACTGGCTGCTCTTGTAGAGAATCCAGGTTGGTTGCTAGCACCCACATGGCAGCTCATAACCATCTGTAACTCCAGTTTCAGGGGCCTCTCTGGTCTCCTAAGGAACCAGGCACACACCTGGAATACTTCCTTACCTATAGGCAGCACATTCATACACATCGAAAACAACAACCCAAAACTATGGAGCTCAATCGGAACCTGTGCCTCTGTTTTAACTCACTTTTGTGCAGCTGTGGAGGGTGGCCAGGGAGTCACAGTGCCTACCTCCTAAGTGTAATGAAACCAGTTCAAGACTGTGCACACTGGATGGGTGCATTGGGCTGGCCCTGCTGCACTGAGCTCTGCTAATGCAGGATGGTAGTGCTGCTTCCCAGGGGGGCACCTGCCACACTGAGGGGACCACGAACAGACTGCCACATAATACACTGTCCTTTCCCTCTACCAGGAAGAGAGCACAGCACACTCTGTTGGTGATCATTGTCACCTCAGTAAGTAAATGTGCAGGAATCAGATATCACTTTGTTTGCATTATACACTAGAGGGGACAGTGAGCTTTTGTTTTTGGTAAGCAAAAGAAGATATCCAAATATATACATTATCTATAGAAACTGTCTCATTCATATTTGGGTTTATTTCATTAGTAGTGAGGTGAAGCATGTTAATTAATCTTTTTGGTCATTCACATATTTCTTTTTTATGAATTACTATTGTGCTCATTTTCAACTAATGGCAGAAACCTCTCAATGCTTTGTAAAAATGGATTTTAGGGCCTGGCAGGATGGATCAACAGGTTAAGGTATTTGCTACCAGACTTAACCTGAGTTTGATTCCCAGAATCCATGTAAAGATGGAAGGAGAGAATCAACTTCTAAATGCTGTCCTCTGATCGCCACCTGTGTAACGTGCTGCGCGTGCGCACACAGTAAATGATTGATAGATAGATGATAGATGGATAGATAGATAGATAAATGTTTAAAAAGAGCAGAACTGAAAATTTAAGAACAAGCTGAACTAAGCCAACATGACTTTGCCCTTAAACTGATGAGATGAGATGAGACACCCAAAGGCAGCTCCCTTCTGTGTGGAACACAGGTCTATTGCAAGGCCTTCTGGATGTAGACCCCAAAGGTTCCAACAGGAGCTTTGCCTTTTTTTTTTTTTTGCGGGCAGCCTCTGCCCAGGGGTAGCATCCATCTCCCCTTACTTCCGGGTTCTGTCCCATCACTGGCCAGGACAAGCTCAGCCCCGCCTCCAGCAGCCCTGCCCCTCACTCCTGTTCTCTACTCATGCTGATCTCAGCTTTCTTTTGAGGTGGGAACACCTTGGTCTGGGGCTCCTTGTCAGGCCAAACTCCAAGGTAGAGCCTGAGCCTAGCTACCTTTCATAGCTGGTGCTCTTCCAGCCCTACCACTGTCAAGATTGGGGGGACGAGGAGGGCCAGCAGGGGCCATCTGCAGAAAGCCTATTTGACTTCCTATAGGGAGACCAGTTTGTAGCACAGGAGAGCTCCCGTGTAGCCTGGAAGGACACGGAACGGTAGGGACCACAGCTTTGAGAATTCCATCCTGAGTCTAAAGATTAGAATATCTAGGGATGGGTACACTCAGAGGAAGAGCTAGGAGCCTGGGGACTGTGGCATGTTTTGAGGATCAATGAGTGTAGGAGAGGAGTGGCTGAAAGTTGGGTGGGACTCCTCCAGCACCCCTGCCCTGCTTGGAGGAGCAGGTGTTTCTGGGAATGTTGCATAAATTAATTCTCCACCCCTTAGCAGGAGGGATCTGGTTAATCCAGCTGGATAAAACGGAAACTGATCTTCCATTTAGAGTGATTTATTTATCTAGCAACATTTACAAAACTCCTGGGTACCCACGGGCCACCCCCGAAGTCTGTGAATGCCAGTGGCCGGCCCATAAAGTTCTCAACAGCAGAGTGGGGCGCAGGTCTCTTAGCTCGTTTCACTCACATGATCCTTAAGACTGCGGGGACTTGGCACGCTGGCTCCTGGGTTCTGGCCTTCTGTGTGGACCTGGGGCTGGGGCATTTTTCTTCCCGCGTGGATGCATTCTCTCCCCGTCCCTGGGACTAGCTGCCATGTTGTCCCCACCTCTTCCCAGCCTCCCCTCCGTTTCCCTTAAGCCATTGGCTACTCAGTTGTCAGTCAGGCGAAGTCCATCCCTCATATCAGACAGAAAGAAAACTGCTCTTTGCTTCCTTTTTTTTAATGCCACAGGGAACCTGGTAGTCAACCCCCTAATCCACTCCTGCTAGGCAGCTCCACCTTTCCAGGGCCCGAGAGGCAGGCCAGGAGAGGAGCAGAACCAGCCCTCAAGCCCTTTGGGCCAGACTCATTTGGTCCCCCTTTCCTCCCACCTCTAGTCCTGAAGAGCTTTATATTCAGGCAGGCCACCCCAGGTCTCACTCAGAGCCCTGCACCAGTGGCTGATGTTGCTGGGGAAAGCCGTCTCTCCCGACCCTGGTTGGGGTGATAGATGGGCCCTTCTGGAAATAATGGGGAACCTCACACTGTTGAAGGCCACAGCTTCCCTTCCCAAGCCTGCTGGCTTCCCCTTCCAGACCCCAGCATTTTCCTGGAGGTCACGTGAGTGAGAGAGGGCAGGAGGTAGCAGGCTGGGGAGAGCAGAGAGCAGAGCAGCCTTTGTGTACAGCACCACCCCTCCCCACCGCCGAGGCCGGAAGCAGGGCCCAGAATAGAACAGTGCTTTCAGGTTCCAAACTGGGCTCCGGGGGCTGAGCCCTGTCATGTTTGGGTGTGAAAATAGCAATACCAGCATGTGTGGGGGCCGGGTCTGCCACCCACAGGGCTTGTGTTTCTGAATAGAATTTTCTAGTAGGTTGTCCTGTCCAATTTTCTAGTATTGCTTTAGGTAAAAGAAAACTTACCTAAATAAACCTCTAAGAGGGCAAAGCCAGCAGTCAACCTGGGCTTGGGCACCAAAGTCAGGCAGTCATGAGCAGATCCCTGGAGAAAAGGGACTTTGGGGTGCTGTCTCCCCAAGCTACCTATAGCTCTGGCCCAACCCCTCCTCTGTCTTCAACACTGCATCCATACTAGGAAAGTCCTATCAGGTAATCTGGTCCAGCTTGGTCCTACTATCTCCAGAAAGCCGCCTCCAATTTCACCAGCCGACACTTGCTCCCTGGATGGCTGGGAAGCCAGGCCTGTTGTGGGCAAGAGATGTCAAAACCTCCTTGGACAGAGGCTGGGCCACTTGAATAGTTAGTTCCCTGTGCTGACTGATCCAACCCTGTCCTGTGGGGTGTGGTGAACATTGGAAAGGACATAGGTAGGCACTTGGGCATGACATGGGGGTCTGGAGAGGCCTCCTGGGTAAGGACACATGCAGGGCTTGCCTTCCTTGCAATGCCCAGTCGGCCTCCCCTTCGTGTGGGAGCTAGCCCCACACTTGCTGTCCCCACCTGAGCAGTCAGCAGGCTTGGGCCTTGGGCCTATCCAGGAACAGGTCTGTCAAGGTGAAGCAGCCTTACCAGGAGGCACTTAGAACCACAGTGCCATCTCTGGGCAGGTCGGTGTTTCCTCTGGACCCCTGGATGCAGGGGCTAAAGCCTGCCTTTTCCTTGGAACTCCCCCGGTGGTTTGGTCTGTTGGATCACCAGCCATTTATTAAGCATCTTACTTTGTTGCCGGAAGGTGATAAAACCCTGGGGACGCAATGATGACTGAAGCGAGCAAGGCTTGGTTGTTGTGTGATGACATTCTAAAGGGGATCTGGCCACATCAGATGTCAAGGTTCAAAGGAGGACAGTGGGGGTGGGGCATGAAGAAGACAGTCAATTTTAAAAAGAAGTAGGAGGTCTAGGGAGACAGCCCAGTCAGTAAAGTGTGCCACGTACACAGGAGGACCTTGGTTTGGATTCCCAGCAGCCATGTAAAAGTCATGTGTGATGGCATACCTCTGTAACCACAGAGCAAGGGGTTGGGGAGACAGAGACAGGAGGATACCTGGGGCTCTGACCAGCCAGTCCAACTGAATTAGTGAGCTCAGTTCATCGAAAGACCTGTGCCAGCTTCTGGGGAAGGTCCTTGACATTGACCTCTTGGCTCTACATGCACATGAACATGCACATACATCTGCATGCATATAGGGACACACGTACACATGTACATAAGCACAAAAACGTGCGCAAGGAAGTAAGGAAAGAACTTTATTTTTTAATTAAAAAATTATTTAGAGGGGCTGGAGAGAAGGCTCAGTGGTTAAGAGCACTGGCTGCTCTTGCTGGGTTCAATTCCCAGCACCCACATGTTGGCTTTAAAACCATTCTAACTCCAGTTCTAGAGGAATCTAATGCCT
Source organism: Eospalax fontanierii (assembly GCA_035773235.1). Classification (NCBI taxonomy): domain Eukaryota; kingdom Metazoa; phylum Chordata; class Mammalia; order Rodentia; family Spalacidae; genus Eospalax; species Eospalax fontanierii. Next base: position 84,221,187 of record CM069533.1, on the reverse strand, counting down.
TCTTCTGACTCTGCAGGCATTGCACAGCATGGGTGCACTTACACACATGAAGGCAATATACGCATACACATACACATAAAATAAAAATACCAATAAAATACTAAAAACTAAGTACTAAAAAATTATTTATAGCTAGGCATGGTGGCACATGCGTTTAATCCCAGCACTCGGGAGGCAGAGGCAGATGGCTCTTTGTGAGACTGAGACTAACCAGGTCTACATAGGGAGTTCCAGGCCTGCTGGGGCTTCAGGAAGACCTTGTCTCAAAAAGACCAAAAATAAATAATAAAAACAAATTTAGAAAAAATAATTTATTATTGTGTAAATGTGTGCATGGTGTATGGTAGTGTATATGGAGGTTAGAGGACAATTCTGTGGAGTCAGTTCTCTCTTTCCACCTTTATGTGGGTTCCTGGGATCAAACTCAGGTTACCAAGCTTCCATGGTAAGCACCTTTACCAAACTGAGCCATCTCACTGACTCAAGGATTAAACGGAAAAGTGAGGCAACCCCATGTAGGAATCTGGTGAGAGGGTGAGCAAGATTAGAGGGCTTGAGGGGATTGGAAGAGCAGTAGGAGTTGGTGTGACCAGTCAGAATCAGAGGGAAGAAAGGACCGAAGGAGGGGCAGTGGGTAGGGCAGGCCTGGGCTGACCTAAGGCACTTGCTCTGGGGAGATGGCAGACTATGGGGGGTTGAGAAGAAGAGGGATGTGACTGCAGCATTAGGACCAGATCCTCTGGGGAAGAGCAGACATAAGGGGAGAGGATGGGACAAGCTGAAAGTTGACAAAGGTAGGTGTACCGGGCAACGGGTCCTCCAAACGGAAGGGCAGATAGGATGTGGGGTTGAGATCAGGCTACATAAGGGACCCTTCTGTGCAAAAGGGAAACTGCCTGACTGGCAAAGAGGCTCTGGGATGAGAGGGTGCCAGGGGAACCAATGAGGACCTCTGGTGGCCATGGAGAGGATGACACTGGCATTGCGGCTTTAGAGGGAGGTCAGTGACAGCACCCTGACCTTCAGTCCCTTGCAGAACCCCGCAAGCCCATGCCAGCCTGCAGCTGTCTGTGCAGATGGGCCTTGGCAGGCAAGAAGTAAGTGGACCTGCTCCCTTGGGTGCCATCACTGCACACGACATGACACATCTTCTCCCCCTGCCCATGGCCCCCAGTGTGAGGTCTGTCCTGCATACCCTCCTCCGACCCATCCTCCTAGCTGCAGCCAGGGAGTCCTGGGTGCTCAGTTCCTCAGGCCTCACCTGAGCTCATCTCCAGGTGAGACTCTCTGGGCCCCTGGTCCCATCTGTTCATCCTCTCTGCAATGACTGTCATCTGCTGACTCTCACCTTCTGGAGCTCCCCCATGAGTTTCCCTTCTCTCAGGAAGCCACAAGTCCCTGCCTTGCCCCCTTGGCATCTTGAAACCAGCCCTGCCTCTGCCTCCAGTCAGGCTCCTGCAGGTGGCAGAAAGTCTGGTTTTGCTTTACTTTCCTACTGGTTTCTGTCCTTCCCTCAGGTTCGTGGACAGGATGCACACTGCGACCCAGATACATCTGCTCCACGTGTCTATCTCTCATGGGCCACAGAGTCAGGATTGTCCTTGAATCACTTCAGGGTCCCCAGGGCCCTATGTGGGACCAGGCATTTGGTTAACGACATTGGGGATGAGTCAGGACCCTCAGTGCAGTCCAACGCAGAGCCAGGTCCCAGGAGTAAGCGGTCATATGGGGTGCTCATGGGGACAACAGTGGGCAGAGGATGAGCTGAAAATGCAGATTTGGACCAAACAGCCCAGAGCTCAGCACCTCAGCACCTCCCCTCCCCTCAGGAAAAGATGAAGCAGTCCAGGTCAGTAAGCAGGCAAATGGGATCACAGGCAACTTTAATCCACATGTAGAGAGGTGAGACTTGGGTAGTCAGATGGGTTCATGGTAGTTATCCTAGAGGGTGGACATCCCAGTCAACCAGCACCCACCTCCTTGGCCAGTGGGGGCCATAAGAGAGGCTGTGGGTGAATGGTATCAGCCCTAGGGCAACTGTGAGGATAATGAATATAGGTCAACCCCGAGGACTGAAGGGCATGGATACCAGGCACACTGCCTGCTCTCCTCTCTCCCTGGCAGGTAGGCCCCATCCCTCCACAGACGGAGAACCCAGTGCCTCTCCTGTCTCCACCCCCAAGCCCAAGGTGTTCCGGTCTTTTCTAAGAGCACCAGCCTCTCTCTGTCTGGGCTCAATGCACCACCTAGTTTTCTCTGCGCTCCCATTTCCCCACACTCAGTTAAGCTCTCTGCCCACAAGTATGCCTTAGAGTGAGGATCTGCAGCCAGGAGCCAAACATCTGCCCTTTGGACGTGGGCAGCCCTGGGGCAGGTGAACAGAGAGATATGACCCACACTCTGGGTGACTGCAGTCCTCCCCTCAGTCTGACTGACTCTCTGGGACCCTGCCTCCCGAGGCCACCAGAGCTGGATGACTCACACGCAGCGTCCCGGTCTCTGCTTCTTCTGGAGCTGACAGGCCAGCCTCTGTCTCTGCTGCCTTGCTGGGCCTCTCCCCACTGGCAGCTCCCTCTGGCCCCCAGCCAGATCCCGTCTTTCCTGGCTTATCCAGGATCTAGAACCCTGGGTCAGGCCCTATGGGGAGAGTTCTGTCCCCTAGCCCCCCTGAGTAGTGGCCCTCCTCTCTGGAAGGTTCCACTCTTCCAAAACTCTGCCAGCCTGGCCCTGGAACACCTCCACTTCAGACTCACATCTACCTGGCCCTAGGACTCCCCCAGGAAGTCACCTTCTCCTAGGAAGCCACTCTTCCCGGATTTCTGCTCCTTAACAGTCCTATAGATGGGCTTACCCTGCTGTCACAAACAGACAGCTGCAGGGAGAGGCCTTGGTGGCTGTTTTCTGTGCCTCAGCATTGGAGCCCAGCCCTGGCTCCATGGCCTCAGCCTTGGTCCTAGAGGCAATCTCCTTTGGAAGTGCCTGAGAGTCCCCAGTAAGACTCCAGCTGTTCCCAGCAACTGTGTGTCATGAGATGGGACACATAGAAGAAAGGCTCTCGGCACCTGCATTTAGCGAGCGCCTACCGCGCCCTGGACGAAAGCCCCACATCTAAGCCACCAACCAATCGCCAGTCACTGAGAACTGAGCCGGGCAAGCCTACCCAGGCTAGGGTGCAAGAGCGCCGAGAAGGCGGGGGCGGGGACGGGACCCACTGGAAGGCGGGGCCGGGCTCGGGTGGGGCTGCACCTGGAGGCGGGGCCCGGAGCCCGCCCGGCTGGCTGCGGCGCCGGCTGGCGGAGCCGGGAGCCTCCTCCCGGACGGACGCCGGGCGGGTGGGACGCGGACGGAGCCCGCCGGGTAAGGCGCTGCGTGGGCCCGGGCGGGTGGAGGCGGCGCAGCGCAGTCGCGTCCCCGGGTGCTGGCCAGGCCCCCCGGAGCTGTGATCCGCCGCGGGGTGGGAGTGGGGTCCCTAGGCGCAGCGGCGCGTCCTGGCTGGGCGAGTGCTGCCAGAAGCTGTGCGAGGCTGGGCGTCGGGTTCCAGGCCTGGCCAGTGCTTCGGGCGTGACGCATGTCCCTCCAGCCCCGCTGGCCGTCGTGGCTGGACCCGGGTAACAGGACCCATCCGGCGGGGCTCCCAAAGACGCCGGCTAAGAATTTGCTCCCACTCCTGGCCATCCAAACTTGACTTGCCTCAGAGAGAGGCTCCGCGAAATAGGGAGAAGAACCTCCTGTTAGTGCTGATTTCACTACCAGTGAGTGACTTGGTTTGGGGAGTCTGTAGCTCTTCAGGGGAGCAGTGACCCCCAGAGAGGATGGTCGAGCGGACAGAAGAGCTGTGGGTACTGGACAGGTGGGTGCCCACCCCGCCGTGCAGGCCAGCTTTCCTCAGGGGGTACTGAAGGCTGACAGCCCTGTTGGCGTCCACTCCCTCTGCCGCTGCCCATGACCCTGAGCGCCTCCTGGCCCCTCCACACTGGAAGCACTGTATCTTCTAGTCAGGTGACCATGATAAGTGCTCTAAGGAATTGCCCCTGCCTGGGCACAGTGTGAGACCTCTGGGGTTGCCCAGTGTGACTGTCAGGGATGCCAAACCCTGCTTGAAGGGGCTCAGGAAATGCCCCTGCTAGGATAATGTGAAAGGCAAAAACTTGTTTCATGACAGTGTGGGCCCAGGGGCTAGGTCCTGGGTTGGGGACAAGACTGTGGGTTCAAGTCAGGCCTCCAACTCCCTGTAATCTAGGTGAGTGTCTGTTCTCACTGGCTTAGCTTCCTCAGGACCAGAGGAGGGGCTGGCTGTGACACCTGACTTAGGGCTCCAGATCCAGTGCTCCACTTCTGGGGCTGGGCTCCAAGGAGGCAAGGACCACTGGCCTGTCAACTTCTGTTTCCCTGACCCCCTTCTGACTCTCTGGGACTTGGTTCTGGGTCCTGTGTAGGCACACACTCAGGCACAGGTGACAGATGGAAAGGGCAGTCAGAAACTAGTGGACAAGGCCATCTGGCAAGGAGTATTCCAAAAAGGTATCTGGCTTTTGGGGGAGTTTACCTACAGAGATAAGCAGGAACACATTCAGGAGACCTGACTGAGAGAGACGGAGGGAGGGTGGACTCCAGGCTGCCTCGGCTCTTCCTGTTCTCATGGACAGAGGAAGTGGGGTGCTGAGTCAGTCCCCAGCACTCCTTCATCCCTGTATGGATGCACATGCACATGTAGGCCTGCAAATAGGAAGCCTGAGGAGTCTAGAGAGGTGAAATGGCCAGCCTTAGTCACAGAGGGGCAGAGGGAAGAGAATAAACTCAGTCTGAGAACTTGGGTTCAAATCCAGGAGAAAGATATTGGCCAGGGCCTCCATTACATCATCTGTAAAATGTAAAATGAACACTTTCTACCAGAGAGTGGTCATGAGTATCCAAGGTCTTTTGGTGGTGTGTGGGCGGTACTCAAATCTGTGTGTGTCCTGGTCAGACAGGGGCAGCTGGGTCATTTCTCCTTGGGGTTGGAATGGGGAAAGGCCAGGCCTGGGGCAAAGGGCAGGCTTCCAGGTTCCTGCCTGAATTGGTCTTGTGGATAAAAGCCTGTATCTGCCAGGAATGATCAGTGTTGGTTCTGCCTGGGGCCTAATGGATTCCATTGTGATGGCACCAAGCTTTGGTAATTATGGCAGGCCTTGCCTTCCTTTCATTGGTTCATGTCCTTGGGATTCCCTGGGTATAGACACCTATGACTCCTTTAAAATCTGAAGTGGCTAATCAGGGAGACAGGCTGCCTGGGTTCTGGGCAAGGTGAGGTTTATGGGAGGAGGGCTCTCTGAGCTGGGCACATGACTGTGAGGTAGGGACAGACAGAACAGAGAGGATGGCAAATCAGGTGACCAGAGTGCCCTCTGTGTGCTGGGTGTGAAGGCATAGAGATGTCTGGGGAGCAAGGAAAAGGACCATCCAAACCCCAGAGTCCTCCTCTGAGGATGGGGTATCTCTGTGGGCCTCTGGATCCCTACAGTGGCACTGTTTGGATATCTAAGGCCTGGACTTGGTCCCTCTCATATGTGGAGTGCCTAGGTCCCAGAGGGGTTGTGGAAATGTTCCAAGCAGACCTTCAGCCTTCCTCACTGCCCCTCCGCCTGTGCCTGGTGGGCAGCCAGGATGAAGCCCAGAGTACTGATACCGGTTCCCACCACGGTCCAAGGCCCTGGGCCTCTTGGGTGAATTTTACCACTTTTCTGTTCTGTAAAGCAAAGTACAGAGCCACATGGCTGGACTAGGGGGCTCAGTGCCAGTCCCATGAACTACAACGGGTAATAGATATAACACAGGAAGTCAGCCCAGGCTCAGCTGGGTTCAGGATGAGGGGCTCCTAGAAGGAGTGGTGGGTGCCCAGTGCCCACCCCCAGCTTCTTCCCTCTCCCCACCACTCTGACTTACAAAGTTCTAGGCCCAAGGTCTGTTGGGCCTGGTGTTAGTCCATGCTGGAATCACTGGCCCTAGAATCCAGAAAGGCTCTTCCTTGGCTTGGATGAACTGACATCAGAGGGCTCCAGACCCACCACAGTGCTCTTTGTCAGCTGGCCTCCAGGAGCAGTGTTGGCCTGGCCACTTGGGACTATGACCTGGGGAGGTCAGTCAGGCCTTCAGGGCTAGCAAGGCACCCTAGTGGCATCTACCTCCATGCCCTGTGGCCAACTCTGATTCCGAGAAGTTCTGTCTGCTTCCTTGTGAGTCATGTTTACGGTGTACCCACTGGGCATGGCAGAGTGGCCCATGGCCAAACAGGCCTGCTTCAGGCAGTTGGGTGGGGTGTGGGGTGTCTACCTGCTTCAGCTAGGAGGTACAGTCCTTGGCCTGGGGTCTGTGAGGCTGGTGTTATGCAGGCCACAACCAGGACTGGGTTCCCTCATGACTCAGACCTGAGCCAGCTTGGGTAGGTTTTCTGAAGTTCTCAGAGCAGGAACTAAGTGTGTAAAGCCTAGAGTTTGTCCCCAGGAACTGAGGCAGAGCTGTGTTCCAGGCTGTTTAGGGACAGCCTGCACCTTTGGGATTCTGCACTTTTCGTTGTGAAAGGGGGTCAGGATTAGCTCATGGGATCATCAGGACATTTATTTATTTATTTTGAGACAGGGTCTCACTATGTAGCTCTGGCTAGCCTAGAACTCACTATGTAGACCAGGCTGGCCTCAGATTCAGAGATTCGCCTGCCTCCATCTCCCAAATGCTGGTATTAAAAGTGTATACCACCACACCCAGCTAGTCAGGACATTTAAATGAGAACCCCTCCCACTGTGGGTGCTGCAGGCCTCGGAGCTGCCCTGTCAAGGTCTTACCCTCAGGCCTGAGCTGGGGATTCTTGCTCTTGATCCTTAACAACTCTATCTGGGGGCTTCCTCCAGCTTGGACCTCAAGGTAGTATAATCTAGCAAGGCTGTTCTGTGATAACAGAAAAACCTCTGTCCCTACACCCTGGCCCTTCTCACCAACCTCACGCAGGCAAGGAGATGGCCAAGCCCCTAGCCCTCACAGCTGACTACCCCTAAGCAAGATGAAAGGAGACGAGGGCTGGTCTGGGGGGCCTAGAACCCTGGGACGGACTTTAGCTTTGGCTCGTAAGTCTTGGGATCCTGGAGCAACACCCACAGTTCACTTGGGGCCCAGATGGGGGACTGGGACTTTGCCACCCCATGTCAGCTCCTGCCTCTATATTGGCAGACCCCACTTCAGAAAGCTACTTATCTGGGCCAGTGTTCCTCCCACATATGCTGGGTGCTCTGTGTACCAGGCCCAGAGCCAGGCCTGGGTCATAGGAGTGGTCAGGCCCACAGGCCTGAGGACAGGGCTTGCTGGCAGACAACCACAGGCACTAGCCCAGTGTGTCTAGCCCATCCCACCACACTCCCTGAGGGGGAACTTTTATTAAAAACATAAGTGTCCTAGTCAGTGGTGAGGGGACCCTCCTTGGTTGGCCTGTACGCCACTCCACTCTCTAACTGTGCACCCCCTTATAGCACACCGCTATACTCTTGCAGAAATAATTTTTATTAAAGATGTGTCTATCCTGCTTAGCGATCAGAGGACTGTCTTGTCTGCCCTGTATTCACCCCACTTTTAAGCTCTGTGCCTCCTCATAGTTCAGTGTGTACAGTGACCCATTGGTCGTCATCGTTCCATCCCCTTCCCATCCTGATCAGGAATTCATGCAGCAAGGGCTCTGTCCCAGTGTTTGGCCTTGCAGTGAGGGCCCCAGGGCCTCCCAGGCTCTCCTGCCTGATCAGGGAGTTTCCTGTAGTCTGGGTACTGGCTGGCAGCAGACTCTGCAGGGCCCTTTGAAGTTGGTTTACTGCTCTCCTCACCTGTCTTTAACTCTCTGCTGAACACATCAGACAAACACATCCCATCATCCTGGAAGTTGCACATGCTGGGTTGGTGGAGTTTCCACTCAGATAACAGCCAGTTGTTGTGCTGGGGCCTCTTATCAAGCTCTCTAGGTTTCCTTTCCAGTCCCTCCCACTACCACCACCTAGCAGGGACCCAGCCACCCCTGGGTCTGGCTTCATTGGCCCCAGCAGCAGGACAGATAGGGGGACAGGGAGTTTTTTTTCTGGCAGAGAAAAAGAGTTGCCCAAGCTCCGGGGCATCCATGTGGCCCCACCCCGAACTAAAGTGATTCCTTTCTTTGTGACTGCTTCCACTGAATGACACATATTGAGGCCAAGATTGAGGTCAGCCCTGGTCTCCCCTAAACTACCTGCCAGAGGACTCTTGATTGTGGAATTCCAAGAGCTGGCACCCACAAGAGTGCATTTACAGCCATTCCGGGAGTAGGGATGGGATGAGGTCTGCGGAGACTAGCGGGAAGCTGGGAGTGGAGATGTGAAGATGTGGTCTGTGCAGGGTCAGACACCAAATGTTGAAGGTCAGTACTCTGACTCTGGCTGCTTTCTCCCTCCTATTTGAATCTAGCAAGGGGAGCCTCTTTCTAGAAGAGCAAGTGGCTGACATTCACTCATCGGTCTCCTGATAGCATGGCAGACAGTCATGGGGACCTGGCCCTGGCAGGCATGTTGGTGACCAGCTGTGTGGATCTGACCATGGCAGAGTGAGGGATCAAGTCCTCTGCCTCTTCAGTTGGCTCCCATCAGACCATGCCATGTGACCTTCACTCTCCCTGTACAGGGCAGGGACAGGACGTCCAGCTTCGCGGGCTGGATGAGGGTGCGGCCTGGGGCCCATCCAGCTGGTGGGGTGCGATATACAGTGGTGGCCCAATGGGAGCTTGACCTGTGTAGGCCCCGAGGCCCTTCATGATTGGTGTCAGATTGTCAAGGCCTCCCTGTTAACCAGGACTAATGGCACTAAGGGTCAGGCTCAGCCTGCAACTGGAGTCCGGGCTCCCTGCACCTGCCCTACCTCGGGACTTTTGTTGGATTTCCAGGTGGCCCCCTTTCCCTGCGAACTTCTGCCCTGTTTTTCTGTCCCTCGTCTGTTCAGTTCTACCAGTGGGGTGAGTGCACTACTCCAGGGAATCTCTCTCCAGCTTTTGAGTCCAGCACAGGTCAGGGCTGAGACTTCCAGGGCTTGCCTCTTGCCACAGAGAGATCTGCTCCAGGGTGGAACCATGGGGCAGGAGCCTCTGGGATAAATTGCCTGTTGTACCTATCTAGAACTGAGCCCTTTTCCCTGTAGGCCTGAGATCCAGCGGCCTGTGTTGGGTGGGGCCAGGCCTGAAAAGCCTTCTCTGACTGGAGGACTTGGCCCTGGCTCCTTCCACTGTGGAGTCTACTGTTGGGTTCCCCGGACATAAAGTGGGGACAGATCCCCATCTCTGAGCCCCTTGCCCCCTAACTCACTGCCTGGCTTCAGGAAAGTTTGATCTCTGACATTAGCCTTCCTGTTTATGACCAGGAGGGCAAAGGGCTGTGGTTGGTAGTGGCTGTGCCCACTCTAGAGACAGGAAGTTGCCGGGGAGGAAGAGAGTTGAGAAAGGACGCCCCTGTCTTTGGGCATCGGAAACCCTGCCCCAGCCGTGTTCTTCCTGATGGTCAGCAAGGGGTAGCTGCTCCTGGGCTGGGGTCCTGAGCGCGAGGAGGAAACCCATGTCAGGCCTAGGCTTCAGTTAGCTCAGGAGGCCCAAGGATGGTGCACAGATGCCACGCGGAGTAGGAGAGGGAAGAGGGGCCAGTCAGAGGTGGGAGAAAGAAGTGGTGCTGTCCAAACTGAGGCACGAGGATATGGACGTTCTCCTTCTGTTTTTAATGTGTGTATATCTGGTTTATGTGTGTATATGTCTTTGTGTGTGGGCATGGCAGGGGCAGAGGTCAATCAATGGTGGTGCCTTCCTCGGTTGCTTTCTATCTTGCTTTTTGAGACATGGTCTCTCACTGAACATGGAGCTTGTCAATTTGGATAGACTGACTGGCCAGTGAATCCCCAGGGATCCTCTTGTCTGTACTCCCCAGCACTGAGATGATAGATGTGCATCATCATGCCTGTTTTTTACATGGGTGATCAAGGGTCTGAACTTGGGTCCTCGTGTCTTTGTGGCAAGCACTTTACTCTCTCAGCCAACTCCCCAGTCCTTTTATTTTAGTGTATATGTTTTATCTTCATATATGTAAAGACAATCATGTGTTCAGTGCCCATGGAGGCCAGAAGAGGGCTTCAGACCCCTTGAAACTGGAGTTATGGACTGTTGTTAGCTGCCATGTGGGTGCTGGGAACCAATCTGGTTCCTCTGCATGAGCAGCCACTGCTCTTAACTGTTGAGCCAAACCTCTAGTCCCAATGATTGGTGTGTGTTTTTAAAGCTCCCTCTGAGATGGGCGCGGTGGTACGTAACTGAGGTCCCAGTACTTGGGAGGCAGAAAGAGGAGGATAGTTTCAATTCTGAAACCAGTCTTGTTTATGTGGCAGTTTGTAGTTAGCAAGGGCTACATAGTGAGACCATCTCAAAAACTAAGAATAAAAGCTCACCCTGGAATCTGGAGACCATCACAGCACTCTCATTCTATGGCAGTGTCCTCTGATGAAATTGGTGAAGAGTTTGGGCATTGGGCAGAGAGAAACAGGCATATGGAAGCCTGTGGAGGGTTTGGGGTGAGCTTGGGCTGCTAGGATGGAGCCAAACCCCACAGAGGGGCCCTTAGGGATGGGATGGGGAGTAAGTCTGGTGGGAACCAAGCCTCATAGTTTAGACTCTGTACCAACCCAGCCCTCTCCCCACACAGCCCAGGGCTCTTTGCTGGGTTTTCTGGCTGATTGTGGTGTCTCCTTGCGTGTAGAAGGAGCTGTGTCCCTGCGGTACCCACGAAGTGGTGCCATCTCCCTCATCCAGAGTATCCAGTCTGTGGACGGCCCCCGCCACGAAGAGTCCTAAGAGACTGATGCTTAGGAGCATAGCTCTGGGTTCTGCTGAACACCAGCAGTCATCTCATCTCTGGTAGTCTCAGGGGGTCAAGTGATATAGTCAGGTGGGCATTGCACAGGGATCTGACATCCCACTGGTACTTGGCACAGGGCGCAGTGCACACGGCCCTACATGGATCTGAGGCCGTGGTAGTCAGGGCTTCAGACTGGGCAAGTCTCCTTCTAAAGAAGGGCTGGGTCTAGAAAGCCATACCCAAGGAGCAATGGGAAGATGCTGCTCTGGAGGCCCTCCATGCCCAGGGCCCACCTCACCGCATGCTTTCTGAGGACTCTGAGGACACTGGCACCCAGCCTCACCATGGAGCTTCTGCCAAGGGGTGGAAAACCAAGTGTAAGTTTGTGGGTAGGGATGGCACAAGGAGGTCCGGGAAGAGCAGTGTAAGTGGTGTCCAGAGTGACAGTGCGCTGGACGGAAACCTTGAACTCATCACCTGTAAGAGCTGCGTCTGTGCTGCAGCTGAGGCAGGTTGCCTCAGGCAGGAGAGGGTGGGGTGCAGAAGGCCTGGTGCTGCAAAGGAGGCAGGACAGGGCAGCTGGGTGGGATGGGTGCAGGGAAGGAGACTCCCTCCTCCCCCTTGTCCTGGCCTCTTCTGACTTGCCAAGGACTAGGCCAGACTTCTGGGGGTGGCCAGGGCTGGGCTCTGTTTCTTCTCACAAGGGCCTAGGGCCAGATCCTTGTCCTCATTGGGCCTCTAAACAATGGGGCAGTGTGAGGGTGTCTGGGAACGTCCAGGTCAGCTGGGCCTCCTTGTGGGCCCATGCTGAAGGGTGAGGATAGGAGCCAGCAGTGGGCCATGAGTCATGGTGTCCACCACCCAGGCCCGGGAGGCCCTGGGGTTCCCAGGCTGAGGAGGAACAGGAACTCTCGGTTCCCCAAGCCAGGGCCTAACCTGCTCCTCCTTCCCGCTTTTGACTTCTCCCTGCACCTCTTCCTGTGTGTCCCCTGACCCCTTCCCTCTGGCCCGTGTCTCTCCTCACTGGGCCCTGGGCCTGGCTATAGCAGCCTCTTGTCCACAGAGGCTGACCCAGCACCTGTGTCACCTGGCGGTCTGTGGATGACTCCAGGAAGAATCCAATCAAAGGGCAAGTTGTAGCCTAGAAAGGAAAACTAAAAATTTACTAAGGAAGAGCCTGCTAAGGTGGCGCATACCTATTGTCTGAACTGCAAGGGAGGATCACCCGAGCAATAGAGGAAGAATTTACATCAGAAAAAGTGGGGGTTGGAGGTTAGCTGAGTGGTGGAGTCCTTGCTAGCATGTGAGGGATGCTGGCTTCCATTCCACCATTCCAAAACAATAAAAACGAAGGGATAAAAAGGATAAAATGAGCAGGAGAGGTGGCTCAGCATTTAAGAGCACGTGTTGCTCTTGCAGAGGACCAGGGTTTGATTCCTGGCACCCATATGGTGGCTCACAACTACCTGTAACTCCAGTTCTGGAGAATCTGATGCTCTCTTCTGGCCTCTCTGGGTATGGCATGTACATGGTGCGTCTACATACACTGAGGCAAATATTCATACACATAAAATAAAAATAAACAAAATATTTTTAAAGGGATAAAGCCCAGAAGACTTTAATAAATAAAGAGAATAAAATAAACTCAGAGAATACAAATTAAACAATAGCATCAAGCACACCAAAAAAAAAAAAAAACAAAAAACACCCTCCATATATTTGGAAACAGTTTAAAAATACTACTGTTCAGAGGGGAAATGGAGAAAGAAATCCAGTGGGTTAAGACAGACCTGAGGGTTGTACATGGAGAGGAGCAGAGGACGGGCTGGTCTGCTGATTTAGCCTGCGCAGCCTGTGCAGGGTAGGTAGGATCCAGAATACCCACGGGACCCCTGGCGTTTATGGGGCGGAGGTAGGGGTCATGCCTGGTGACCCTGAGCCCCAGTGCCTTTGACTGTAACCCATGAGTTCATTGGGGTGCAGTGCTAGAAAATGCCAAGGCCAAGCACATCCAGGGAGCTTGATGGCTCTGTGTGGCCCAAGGGAGGAACCATGGTGGGAAAAATACCAGCACCCTAAGTAGAAGGAACAGATGGTGGAGTGGGCCAAGGCCACTGACAGCCCTGCTGGTGTCCCCAGAGGCCCCAGCAGATGGCCACCACAGTGGGAGGCCGTGTCCAGTGGCTCTGCCCCAGCAGGAGGAGACAGCAGGCGCTCAGTGTGCTGAGCTGACCTCGACCTCTGCCCGTGGAGCAGTATGGGGGTCTCTCACTGCCTCCCTCACTGCGTCTCCCCACAGTGTGAGCTTCGTGGCTACAGTGTGCCCAGTGTTTCCCTTGCTGTCTCTATGCCCTAGTGCTGGGAACTGAGCTCAGCAGGGCCTCACCCCAGGGCTCTTGGCGCCAGTGCTGGACCAAGTGTCTGTGATGGTCCTTATGAACTGTCTGGGTTGGTCCTCAGAGTACAATTCCCAGAAAGCCTACTTCTTAGAGAGAGCTAAGTAACTTGAGTTGGCACAAAGGAGCAAAATTGGTACTGGAGTGCAGGCCTGTCTGCTGCCTGGGCACAGGTGCTTAGGCTCCATCTGTCTCACCTGAGCACTAAACTTCCTAGTGCCTCTTTCTCACATGCCTGAAGGTGTGGTTTCTCTTGCCCTGACCCCAGAGCCTTTGCACAAGCTTTCTACTATCTGAGACACTGTCCATGTAACCCCCTTGCTTGGCTAAGTCGTGTGGAATATTGCTCCCAGGATGCTGACTGACGTGTCATCACATCTGGTAGAATGGATGTCACAAGGATGTGAGTCAGAGGTGGCTGCTTCCACAACTTATTAATAGGAAGCACCAGACAGAGGATAATGTCAGCTTGGACCCTGGGGTCCAAGGTGTGGGGCCTGTCCATAGACAGCCCTGCGCTGACTGCTCCCTCTAGAGCTTGCCACAGCAATGCAGAGTTCAGGGAGACAGACCCTCCGCCCTGATCAGCTCATTACCTTCTTCCTTGTTTCACTGGGATCCCTCTTAAGAAAAAAATTAGTATTTTTATTTTATGTGTATGCATCGCCTGCATATATGTAAGTGTACCATGTTGTGTAGTGCCCACAGAGTCAGAAAAGGGCATCAGATTCCTTGGAACTGGGGTTAATGGCACTTGTTAGCTACCACGTGGCCACTGGGAACTGAACCGGGATCCTCTGCAAGAGCAGCCAGTGGTCTTAACCACTGAGTCATATCTACAGCCCCTTTTGAAGTGTTTTCTCCTCCCTCTATGCCAGGCCCAATGGCTCCTGGGACTTTTAGTTACCAAGGGGAAACTGAGGCCTGGGTTCTGCTTCTCTGGCAGAGTCTTCTACCAGGTCCCTCCTTATGCCGGGGCTCTGCTCTCTCTACAGAGATGGGGCCCAGCACTGCTGTCCTCATGGTTTTCTACCCTGGTGGGAGCCCATGTTCCTCCAAGGGTGGGCCCTGGGGCTGTTCTGAACCAGGCTTGGCAGGAAATGTCCCCTGCTGGGACTGGGAGGCTCTCAGCTAGCCCCAGTGTCTCCACGAGGAGAGCGAGGAGGGCAGAATATCCACCTTGGTGGTGGCAACTCTGAGGGCTACAGAGCTGACAGCCTTGGCACATGGTGAGATTTCCCGGGTCTCCCTGGCTCAGCTATAGGTAGGAACGCCTCTGCGCAACTCATTCCCCTGCCTTGCCCTGAAACACAGGTGTCCTCGGGAGAGCCTTGTGGGTGGGAGCTCTGCTCTCTGTACTCCTAGCAACTGTGGAAGTGGGGTGGGCTGGTTGGGGAGGTCCTGAGCTTGGTGCATTCCTTGTCCAGCCAGTCAGCTTCACTCGATCTCAGAGGAGACAGCTTGTCCCCTGCCGGGCACACTGACGAAGGTGACCGGCAGATTTTGCCCCTGGTCCTATTTCTAAGGACCCTGGGGGGTCAGCAGCAAGCTCAGACATAGGGTGGGTATGAGGGTGTGCTGTCCTAGCTTGGCACTGTTCTTGATTTATCAACACAGAGGGGCAGGGGAGCTCACCCAGGGAAGGCCTAGTGCCTACTCCATGGTGCGGGACTCCTGCTAACCCTTCAGACAGACAGAGGGCCTGGTATGAAGAAGGTGGGCACCCAGGGAGAGATGGTTTCATTTGTCAAGTGAGCACCAGGAACTGAGTGCTGTAGGACATAGGAGTCCAAGGTGCTGGGGTGTGGATAAGGTCTGTAAGATGAACCTGGTGCCTACATCACTCTAGGGACATGCAGGGGGTGGACTTAGGGAGCTGATTCTGGAGGAAGTCATAGGCAACAAGGTTGGGAGAGGAATGTAAAGGGGACCTGACTTTCTGAGGAACTGAGAGGGTCCTGCAGGATGGGCAGTGTCTGGACAGGGGGTCTTGGAAAGTGGGGAGGGTAGCATTCCCTTTGGGTGGAGATGGGGTGGAGCCTGGTGTGTTTGGGTCAGATTCTGACACTGTAGGAATGCAGTTCAGACATTGCCAAGGTCAGCCAGATGGATGGCATCTACCAGCCAGACCTGCGAGAGCGTAAGGAGGAAGTGTTGCCAGATAATGATGCTTCCAGAGCCCTGCTTTGCCATTTCCTCAACTTACTGTGTGAGTGGCAGGGCTGCTAGTGGAACCCCAGTGTTCTGAGATAAGCCTGTCTACCACCTCACAGAATGTCCCCATTGGACCTGCTGACCCTATTTGTTAGCAGCAGGAACTGAGACTCAGAGTGAGTGACAAGTCTAGGAGGAAGGGATGGAGCCAAGGCTGTCCCCAAAGAAGCCTTCTCTTTAACCACTGTGCAGCCCAGTTCACCAAGATCACCACCCCTCCCACAGGTTAGGCAGGACTGAGTGCCAGTCTCAGGGAGCATTCCCCTGAGGGGGGCTCTAGTACAGGACCTAGGACATTGGAATGTCCATGCTGGCTGCAGTGGGAGGCAGTGGGCTCCTCTGAGCCAGGCTGGCCAGGGCCACAAATGGTGGCACGCTACAGTTGTGGGCGAGGAGCCAGGAACTCGGGGGTGGACCAAGTCTACACGTCAGCACTCTAGAGGGTTTTTTCTCAAGCAGTTAAGAGGTGGAAACTTGTCAGTGTTTGTGATGAACCGAAGTGTGACTCCTGAAACGCCTCTGCCAGCTTGTGGTTTGAGGCAGGAGAGGGGCTTGCAGCAGGCACCACGCCAGCTTGAGTTTCCTGGAGACTTGGCCTGTCTCGTTCTCCCCAGCCCCACCCAATCCTCACTGTGCTGGGCCTGGTCACCCCCAGCATGAAACCCCTGCCCTGGCCTCCTTCTTGCAGTCCGTGTGCTGCCTTTTTCTGGCCAGGCCAGACTCTGCACCAATGTGCGGAACTCTAACAGCCCCAGTCTTATACCCAGCATGGGAGATGTGTCACAGCCCAACACGGTCACACAATGACATTAGTGGGACATATCAAGACATTATGATCCCCCTTTTGGGGACTCTGTCCAGAACACAAAATCCACCCTTATCCCAGCTTGGGCCCTGCTCCAGAAGTTAAGGTACCTCGTGAACATACAGGCGCATTCGGCACTCCCTTCTGTACTTTCTAATTCCATCTGTCCCATTTGTTCGCTTAGAGTGACTAGATGGCCTCCTTCCTCTATCCTAGCATACCTTGACTTCTGGGGACACTGGCCAGTCCTGTGCATTGGCACCTCTGTTTATAGTAGTAGCCTGGCATCCCTGCCCAGTCTTGCAGCCGATCTCATTCATTCTCAGTCCTGGGGCATGGATGAGCCTTAGCTACAGCCACAGTGGGCATCAATTCTTCAAAAGACTCCTGTGTCCATCAGTTTAGCTCTGAGTTACACATTCTGGGTCCAGAGATATGCTAATTACAGCCAGACTAGTGGTGTGGCCTCCTGTGTAACCCAAGCCCACCTTCTGAATGTTCATCATCCATCTCTTGAGCCCTTGGAATTCAGTGGCTTGGCTCTGTGGTAGAAATAGCCTTTTGGCCAAAGAAGGGCAGGTCTAGGGGTGAGCCAGACACCAGCAGTTTTGGTGGGTATGGGTCAGATGTGTTGTGCTGGACTGGGAACCGTGCGCACCAGAGTCATGAGAGGTATCCGGGACGTGGGGCATCCAGGGAGCCAGCTCTGGGCTGCCCCCTCTAGCTGGATGCAGCATCAGGCAGCCAGCAATCCTTTGCCCGATGGGGATCAGACTGAAGTGGAAGGCTGCTGGACATCCCGCGAAGAACTCGGATGAGTCTCCATGTGGCTCACTTCTTGGGGTGACTCTAGTGGAATTCCATATACTAGGGAGAGGGAAACAACGAAAGCTTCTCACACTGTTCTGGAAATCTCAGTAGGGCTGTTCGTGCTCCATTCTGAGGCTGGAAGACAGAAGCCGTCCTTGTAAACTGTGGCTTCTGGTGTTGGACAGCATCAGTCCAGAGTCTTTGGCTCTACATGGTCTCCAGGACCCTTTTTTTAAAGAGACAGGGTCTCACTGCATAGAACTAGCTGTCCTATAACAGTATGTAGACCAGGCTGGCCTTGAACTCACAGAGGTCCCCCTCCTTCTGCCTCCTGGGTGCCTGGATTAAAGGCATGCACCGCTATGCTGGGCTCCAGTGTCATTTTAAGGGATGCTTGCCATTGTATTCAGGGCCCTCGTGGCTAATCCAGGATGCGACCCTTAAATTACTTCTAAGATTCTTTTCCAGCCATCTTGTGTTCACAGATTGCGGGGATTACGATATGGATTTATCTTTTGGGGAGCTACCAATTAGCTTGTTGTACCCCATGACCCTGGGGAGGGTATTGTCCTGTAGGCTACCCACTCTGCCACCCAGGACCAACTTCCTGGGAGTTTTCTCAGCCCTTCCCTATCATGTAGTGGCCAGAATAAGGTTTGGAGGCAGGGAGGACTCCAGGTCAGTGAGGGTCTGGTGGGTGGGCCTCGGGCTAGCAGGGCAGTGGTGGGGTGAACAAGCCCCATAGGAGGGGCTGATGCAGATCATCTACCTTTGCTTTCTTGAGGTGTCCCCATTGGTGCTGTCCCTGTCGTTCCCTGGGCTCAACACCCTCCCTGAGCCTGGAAGCTGTCCCACTTTCCCTTGGCACACCCAGTGCCTGAGCTGTGCTGTCAGGTAATCAGCAGATTCCAGGCTAGGCATGAGAGTCTTGGGTGCTAGGAGGTGAATTCCAGTCCTGTACCACTGATTTCTAACTGTGGGCCAAGTTTGTGCCTTCCTCTCGAAACTCAGTGTCCTCATGAATTCAGTGCAGATGTCAACAGGACCAGCCTCTTGGGCTATGAGGCGTGAGGTGCTAGGGTAGGGCCTGTACTTGTGGGCCCCTGAAGATGCTGCGACTATTGTTAGGCGTCTGCCTCACTCCCAGGCAGGCTGAGGCAGGCAGGCTGGGACCCTGAGTGAGAGCTCTTTCTCCTCCTTGTTCGGATTTGACCATCTGCCTGCCTTACTGGCTCTCTCCTACCTTCTTTGGTAAGTGCTCCGTGTCTGGCCGGGTTGGGAGTCCCCAAGCTTGGGAGCCTGGGGTACCGGCCCAGGGTGGGAGGATACAGTTGGAGTCAAGGCGGCCCAGTACTGGTGATGATAGTTTCATCCTGGTCACATCCTTGCTTAGGTGCTGGTGTGGGGTCATCTCCATGCTACACCACAAGGTGAAGGACATGCAATGGCAGTTACAGGGAGTCTAGAATGTCTTCTGTTTTCCAGAACATGAATGGTAGTGTTGTTTACTGCCTGAGGAGATGAGACGGTGCTTGCAGAAACTGAGGCCTAGATCCAAGGGGCCTGCACAGGTCATGCAGCTCAGGACTCCTGATCTAATCTCCCCGAGAGGCTGGCACTCAGAGAGGGTCCAACATAGTATGCCTCCCCCGGAGACTCCTTCATGTGAGCTATGTGTTCCTATAGACTGACAGGGCAGAGCCTGAAGTTGGAGACCAGGACCAGGGGCCTGGGGTGGGGGACACTGCGCATTTCTGTCTCTACTGCATTTAGGAGTGTGGGGACCCTGACCTGGTGGGGCAAGGAGAGGGTGCATGTCTGGTTCATGCTTCTGCCTCAGGCCTTGTCCATTCTTTCATCTGTCTGGTAAGGAGTAGCATGTCCTTCCGAGAGCTGGCCACCTCCCGGCTCATTCTAGTGGGATTCAGGAATCTCTACCCCTGGTCTCCCCAGGCGCTGACTGCTTCATTGCCTGTGGGGTCCTCTGAGTGCTCCAATGCGGCTCCCCAGTGCCATTCCCACCTGAGACTTTCTCAGCCTACTTGCATTCGGGCAAAGTTCCTTCTCTATCAGACCTAGGCCTCTCCTTCAGGAGGCCTCCCTGGGCCTGGCATGTCCTCTGGAGCCCCACAGCCTCTGGATATTGCTGTGCCCTCCAGGAACCACCCTGCTGGCTGGTGCTCACTGCTACATAGGGGGCTCCTCACTTGCTATTTTAACTCAACCCTGCCACAAAGGGGAAGAGGCCCTCACTACCCACACCCCCCAGTCCACCATCTGTTTGTCTATTGTTGCCAGCCCTCTGCAGCAAGCAGGGACTACCAGTGACCACCCAGAGTGTTGAGGGTGGGTCTAGGCTGAGGGAAGCTGGGAAGCTGTGCCTACCCTGAGGCCCAGATATCAAAGCTGAAGCTCTTTGCCCTCTAGGAGACAGCCATTAATCTGTGCCCAACTGGCCCTTTCGGTGGCTGGGGGGCCTTGGCAGTAGGGCTGGGGTTGCACAGAAAGTGGGGAAGGTACGAGCACTTTTACCTGCAAGCCACCCTTTCCAGTAACTGACACCCAGGCCTGTGGGTGGTCAGGTACCTGCACAATCAGTTGTGACTGTGTCCAGGACCATTGGAGTCAGAACCACAGGCAGAGGTCTACACATGCAGTGGGGGAGGACAGTACCCCTACAAACCATCCTGAGCTAAGTGAAGCTCTCGGGGACCCTATAGTCTGTGAACTCAGTCTTCTGTAAGGGTGGTCCTGGGCCCTAGAAAGCCCCTTTCTCTATCCACCTCTTCCTGTCCTTCTGGGATTGGGAGTCAGGGGAGGAGAAGCTGAGGCAGGGGCTTAGTTCCCAGTGGTTTGGGTTGGCGCTCCTTCTTTACTTCCTGAGTAGGGGCTAGGACAAATAAGGAAGCTGGGCTTATGGGGGCAGAGATCCCTGGGAGAGTACACATTCTAAGCAGGTCCCAGGGCAGGGGTGCAAGAGCAGCAGGAATGTGCTTGGCCACTGAGATGGTAAAATACTTTCTTTTAAAAAATATTTTATTTATTATTTTAATTTTATGTATATGGGTGTATTGCCTGCATGTATGTAGTACATCCATGTCATGCAATGCCCATGGAAGTCAGAAGAGGGCGTTGGATCCTTTGGAACTGGTATTATGGACAGTTGTTAGCCACCAGGTGGGTGCTGGGAACCGAAGCCCGGTCCTCTATAAAAGTAGCCAGTGCTCTTAACCACTGAGCCCTCTCCAGCACTACAATGTGAAGTACTTTCTGGCAAGCCAGGTATTAGTCCCAACTGGCTTGGGGAAAGGATGCAGAGTCCTTGTAGGAAGGGATTGATAAATGTCTAGACCCAAGCTCAGTTGTAGTTCCTCAGTGTCAAATGGTGTAGAGATGGCCACCCTGAAAGCCACAGGTACCTAGTGCAAGACTCCCGACCCTCAGTGTGTACCTTGGGGGACGGAGCCTGGGGAGAGGGGCGGCGAGCTCAGTAGGAGGTGTCAGCACTAGCTTCTGCTGGCCTGACACCCTAGCCTGTGAAGGCCTTGGTGGTCAAGTAGCATGTGGTGACCATGGTGGGAGTGGCAGGGATCTTCCTCCCTAGGAGTATAGCTGCCCTAGGGGTGAGTGAGCAGTAGTCTCTGACCATGGTGGTGGGCAGGAACAGTGGTGAGTGGAGGCCCAAACCCAACAGACTGATGGAGTGCAGCCCTGGGCCCCAAGTGTCTTTCAGGACCTTGCTTTGTGGAAGTCAGGAAGTGCCTTCTCCTTGGGGCTGCCCAGTAACAGGAAGTCCCAGACAGGGAGGAAGCCCTGTCAGTCTCAGGCCCCAGGTGCAGTCCACTGAGCTGCGGTATAGGCTGGGCAGTGCTGAGAGCAACCAGGCCTTGGAGCTCACATGCTTGGGGAGATGCAGGCTGTAGTCCCTCCCTACAGCCCCTAAGCTGCATGGCCTTCCTGGACCCTAGGACACCTATTCCTTGCAGGTCACCAATGAGAAACAGAGCCATGTGTTGGGTCAGTGCCATCAGGTAAGTAGGACACCTGGGTTTGGGAGCTCAAGAGGTAGCACTGACCTAGCCACTTACAGGACTGGGGCAAGGAGCTGGAATAGGGGCTTACAGGACCTGGTCTTGCATCTGCGAGAAGCAATAGGCTCTGAGAGTAGCGCTTATCAGCTTGAGAGTGCTCAGTGTCGAATGGGCCAAGAGGGAGCCCAGAGAGAGAAATGGCCAACACAACCTCCTAATACTCTATCATGTGCTGCCCACCAGCAACTGTAGAGAAGCAGAGGCCAGCCTGCCAGATGGGGGCCAGGTCTTTGTGCCTCTCCCACTGTAAGCCCTGCCTGGGGTGATCCCCAGGTGGTCTTGGTGTTAGGTCCTATGTGTACACATGTATGAGTGTGTGTGTGTGTGTGTGTATGTGTGTGTGTGTGTGTGTGTGTACTTATGCTGTTGGATGGACAGAAGCTATGTGAAGTTCCTGTTGGCTGTATGGTAGTGCTGTGTGCTCTGGGACCCACCACAAAGCAGATGAACCCAAGGCTTAAGAAAATGAGTGGTCTGGGCTGTCCGTGTGATGCTGACAGCATCCCTGTGGCCATGATTCTCCGGTGTGGCTGGTCTCTGAGCTTTTCTAGAATTTTGGTTTTGATTCTCTGATAGAGAAAGATTCTGGGAAGGGTCTGAGGGAAGGGAAACCGAGGGAAGAGTGTAGGTGGTAGTGTGCAGCTGTGCAGCCCAGGGCTGTGCACCAAGCTGTGGCGGTGTGCTGGGCGGGGAGGAGTGGAGTGCCTGTCCTCCACCTCCCCGGTGTTTACTAAATTCCATGGCTCTGGATGAGTTACCAGCTTCTTGATCTTGATCTTCTTTACCACCTTCAGTATCTTCATTGGTGATGTGACTCTGGTCAGAGTATCAGGTTGTGGGGTGATGTTGTGTGATGGTTCCTGAGGAGCACACAGCCTGGCCCATGGGGGTACCTAGTGCAAGGCCTGAGCCTCTTTGGGCCTCAGTGTCCTAGCCTATAAAATGCGATGTTAGGCCCTGAGATCATAAGCACTTGGTGAGGGTTGATAAATTGTCAGGTAGAACATGGTACTGGGCTTTGCGGGGGCAGCATCTGGGACCATTCGTGGTCTTATGTACTGTGGGTGTGTGCGTGCATGTGTGTGTGTGTGGTGCTTGCATGCATATAAGTATGAGTGTATGTATGATTATGTGCTTGCATTTGTGTATGGTATGGATGTCTGTTAACATGCACGTGTGAGGAAGCACGTGTATAAGTATGTGTGAGTATGTATGCATGAGGATATGCTTGAACACATGAACGAATGTGTGTACATATGAGTGTGCCGAGTTCTGTGGATGAGTTCGTATGAGTGTGTGTGCGTGAGCATATGTGCACATATATGTACAATCATGCACATACAGTATGAGAGAATGAGATCATATGTACGTGTGTGAGAGTATGTGGTATGTGTGCACACAGGGGCCCCAAGGTACTTGGTTTCCTGTCCTACTGGACTGAGGCCCACAGCCCTGCCTCACTCACCCTACAGCTTCACAAAGAGCAGCATGGCTTGGTCACAGTCGACAGTAAAGTCTCTGATGTTGCGGTCATCCAAGGTGTCGGCTCCTTCACCGCAGCCAGGGGCAGATCTGCAGGTGTGAGAGGCTGTGGAAGCCCGGCCTTCGGGCCCATACTTGGATATGCATAGGCTCCTCTGTGCATGCACATATGCATACGTACCAGTGCGCATACACGCATGTCCTGTGGGAGTGCAATAACTGTGACAAGGTGTGCAGAGCCACAGCTTATGTGTGGGCCTTTTAAGTGATGACTGTTCAGTGACTTCTTGCCCTGGAGGTTTGCAGGGCCCCAAGGCAGGTGCTGGCCACAGAGCTTGCATCTAGTAGAACTCATAGGAACAGCCTCTGTGCACAGAGTTGTTTTTTTCTTGCTGTCACTCTCCCCTTCTCCAGCGTCCTCAGGCTGCAGGGTCACCTACATCAAGATCAACTGTGAGAGGTGGGAGGATGTGAGCCGAACAGTGGTGGCAGGTGCCCCGTCTTCTTGGTGCACATAGGAGCACATACCCAAACATACAGGCTCAAATACACATCCACATGTGTGCATATACACAACGATCACACACCTTCTAGAAGGTGCCGTAGAATCCAGCCACCACCACTGATACTGTCCAAAATGCTCATGCAGGGGTAACCTCCAGCTGCAGGGAAGCGAGCCCAGGAGGCACAGCAAGCCTGGCAAGTGAGTCCTGACTCTGCTGCTATTTGGGGGGCCTCAGTCTCCTGTCCAGGGAAGGGGTTTCCTAGGGAACCAGAGGAGTCTGAGGAGTGGACTCTTCCATGCCCTCCCACCCTGCAGGAAGAAAGGACTTGGTGGAAGATGTAAACAGTGCAATTTACATTCAGATCTCAGTACATTCCCTCAAAGCTCCCTCCCACAGTGGCTCAGCCTGTTGGGGTGTTTCTTCTGCAAAAGGGGACTGAGTACACCCTCTCACCGTGAGCTGTTTAAAGGTCTAGGAGTCCCTCAGCATGAATGAATGGAATTTAGTCATCAGGTTCCTGGGGCTGAGTGTGGCACCATGGGCACTGAGGGGCCTGCCAGGAAGGTCAGGTTGGCCAGGAATCCCCTGGGTTCCCTTCCCCAGGCACAGGGGACCTGGAGCCTGCAAACTGGGCTAAACTTGCCCGAAGAGCTGTCATCCTCACACCCTCAAGTGCCACATGTCCTTCCTTCTCACAGCTTGGCCTGGCATTGGGCTCCTGAGCAGGGGCCACCTGGCCTATCCACTTGGAGTTAGGCAGGGCTTATCCTCTGGAGAGGGGTTGTGACATCAGTTGTGAAACCAGAACACTTCCAGGGGAGTGAAGGTGGACCATCACTTAGTTGTCATCACCCCCCACTCCTTGCCAAGGTCAGTCACAACCACTTAGGAGCCTTCATCCTGCCTCTGCTGGCCATTGAGCTGAAACAGGTGGGGCTGCAACCTGCCCTGCTCTTGTACACACCCCAGCTGAGGCTTGGAGCCAAAAGGAGGGGGTTGTGTCTTTCCAGACACACAAGCCAGGTCTCCTTTCAGCTTGGCAGGGTGTGATAGGCCAGGGTGGGGCTGTTGCAGCTTCCTTCAGCAACCTTGAATCCAACCACCTACCAGGAACAACATTCTTTTAAAAAAATAATATTTATTTATTTTATTTAGTTAGTTTTAATTGTGTACGTGCACGTGCACTCATAAGTACAGGTGTCTGTGGAGGTCAGAGGTGTT
The DNA here is from genome assembly GCA_035773235.1 of Eospalax fontanierii. Taxonomy (NCBI): domain Eukaryota; kingdom Metazoa; phylum Chordata; class Mammalia; order Rodentia; family Spalacidae; genus Eospalax; species Eospalax fontanierii. Next base: position 84,196,794 of record CM069533.1, on the reverse strand, counting down.
GGATCCCCCTGAAGCTGCAGTTACTGATGGATATGAGCTGCCAGATATGGGTGCTAGGAACAAAACTCAGGTCTTCTGTAAGAGCAGAACATGGTCTTAACCATTGAGCCATCTCTCCAGCCCAGGAGCAATAGTCTGTCCTCCTTGGGGGCACACTGGGTGTCTACTCTGTGCTGAGTCTAAAAGCTATGGATGGGGAGTAGTGATAATTTACTATGACCAGTGTCAGGTGGAGGAAAGGCTATGCTCCTAGCCCCACGTTGGGGACACAGGGCCTTCTAATGGGTATAGGAGACTGCTTGCAAAGAGGAATACTGGAACTCTTTAGATTTGAGAATTGTTTGTTGCTGGTACATGTATCAAAATGCAGTTGAGTTTTGTATATTCATCTCATACCCTGCCACCTTGCAAACCTTGTTTATTAGTCCTAAGAGTTTCTTAGTGCAGTCCTTGGAATATTTGCTACATAAAAAATCTTCTAATCTCTGAATAGCTTTACTTCTTTCTTTCCAATCTGGAACTTTCTTTTGATTGCCTAGTTGCCTTAGCCACAACTTCCAATATGATGTTGAATAGAAGCAGTGGGAGCAGACGTTCTTGACTTGGTCCTGTCCTTAGAGGGAAAACTTTCAGCCTTTCACCTCCAGGTGTTAGGTGTAGGTTTTTCTTAGATGCTTCCTTCCGTTTCTAGTTTGTCCAATACTGTTCTGTTGGATTTCATCAAATGCTTTTTCTGCATCTGCTCAGATAATCATGTGGCCTTGGTCTTTATCAGTATGGTATATTCTATTAATTGAATTTGAATATTAAACCAGTGTTGAATTGCTGGGATAAATCCCACCTAATCAGTTCGTAAAACTAAAACTCTTTTACTTTGTTTTGGACTCAGTTTGCTAGCATCTTGCTGAGAATGTTTATACCTGTACCCAGAGGGTATATGGGGCTGGGGATATGGCTCAGTTGGTAGAGTGCTTGCTTAGCATGCACAGAGCCCTGGGTTCCGTCCTCAGCACCGCATGTGCCAGGCATAGTGATGGATGCCTGTCATCCAAGTACTTGGGAGGCAGAGCAGGAAGATCACAAGTTCCAGGTCATCCTCAGCTACCCAGCTAGTTGGATGACAACTTGACTACATGAGATCCTGTCACAAAGGAACAACCCAAGCAAGGGGCTAGAGAGATGGTTCAGCAGTTAAGAGCACTGGTTGCTCTTGCAGAAGACCTGAGTTTGAATCCCATCACCCATATGGTGGCTAATAACCATTTGTAATTCCAGTTCCAGCAGATCTGATGCCATTTTCTGTCCTCTGTAGGCATTGCATGACATAGGTGCACACAGGCAACACATTCATACATAAAAATAAATAAAAATTTTAAAAAGTTAAAAAACAAACAAAACAAAAACCTCAGAAAGGTATTGTTCATTAGTTTTTATGTCTTGTGATGGCTTTGTCTGGTTTGGAAAAGTTTGTACAGGGTTGGTGTTCTTGTATCTGTTGTGTAAGGGATGAGCTTATTTAGTTGCAACTGAAGGGAGTAGAAACAGCATGAATTAAGGCAAGTGCTTATGGTTACTGGGGTCTGCACCCACAAGTTCAGAAGGTGGAGGGCAGAGGACAGCTCAGGAAAAAGGTCAAGGGTGTGAATAGGGCTGAATCAGAAGGGGCTTAAGTGTTGCTGGGTGGGTGTGGTACTACACACTAGTAATACCAGGTAGAAGGCTCACAAGTTGAGGACAGCCTAGGTTACAGAGTGAGACATGATCTCAATCCCCTGCAAAGGGTGTGTCCATTTAGAATAGAGAAGTGATGGGGAATGGTGTGTTGGCTGGAGGCGGGTGGAGGGGTTGGTGGAAGCAGGGGAGAGTCGAGAGGGGAAGAAGTGCCAGCTGCCCAGAGGCAGTGGATAGATAGGAAGATCAGCGAGGAGGCTGGAAGGAGGTAGTCTATTCTGAGTAAGTTGGCACCAGTAAAGGCAGGTGCTGTGGGACTCAAGGCACCAGGCAGCCAGGGCCTTGGAGTGAGGAGGAGGCTGCAGGGTGTCCAAATCTGGGTGCGGTGGGAAGGGGCCAAGAGAGTTGGCTTGAAGAGTTGAGAGGTGGTCGGAAGCTTGGAAACCAGGAAGGAGTGCCTAGTGTGGACTGCTGCGTGGGCATGGGACTGAACTATTAGAGCTGCCGCTGAAGGGCCAGTAGGCTGCCCTCTGCCGCAGGTGGCCCGTCCTGGTGGCAGCCTGTAATGCTGGTGGGAGACGGAGAAACAGGATGCTTGGGGTAGCCAGCGAAGGCTTCCACCAACCCTAGCTACCCAGGGAAGCGCTTCTGGGAGAGATGCCCACACAGTCCTAGCAGGTGGGACCCCTGATTTCTTGGGAAATACTGGAGGGAGGCCCCTCCTCGTGTGCATGGGTGGCTTCCTTGTTTGCCTAGGTGGCTCTTGATTGGACTGTATGGGCACCAGTGTCCTGCACCAGTGTCCTGTCCCAGGAGCCCTCCGTGGAGTGAGTGAGCGGAGAAACTGAGGACGACGCGGAGGGGCGGGGTGGTTTCCCCACCTGCTCCCCCGCCCGCCCCGCCCGCGAGGGGAGGAGCCGGTGGCCGCCCTGGGGCGCGGCGGGCATGGCGGGCGCCGGGTCTCGGCCGCGGAGCTGGGGCTGGCGGGAGACGGGCTCGGGGGCCGAGGCTGCGGCCGGCGGGCCGGGGCCGGGGCCCGGGCCGTGCCGCTGCGCGCGGGGGAGGCGGGCGCTGGCTGCCCCCCGGAAGCCGGCCGTGCCCGCCGCGTGGACGCCGTGAGTACCGCTCCGAGACCCCGGGTCTCGCTCCGGCCTTGAGCCCCGCGCGGGCGCACCCCCGCCCCCAGCCCGCAGACGCGCCCCTGCCCAGGACCGGGGGGCTGCGCGGCCCGGGAGCCCCCGGCGCTCGTCCACCCCGAACAAAGGCGGGCGTGCGCCAGACGCGGCGGGCGGGTTGGGGGCTCCGAGCCCGTGTGCCAGCCCCTCCCTCTGGGTGGGTGTGGACCCGGTCACCCCCTCGCACTCTGCTGCCGGGCTCTGGCCGCTCTATTCCTGTTGCCCGACGCGGGGGTGTGGCTGCGCCATTGTTCCAAAGGTCTCCTGGGCCAGGGGGACCAGGGGTGCTAACCTCGCCCCTGCCCGGTCTGGCATGGACCGGCTGGCTTTGGGGACCGAGGGAGCAGGTGGGGAGCGGGGGTCCGGGGGCTAGCCAACAGACCTTGCAGAAGCCGGGATCGGGCATCCTTAGAACAATTCCCTCACAGGCTTTTGCTGGAGTGTGCGTGCTAGTTGCCAGGAGCCGTGATGGATTTCCTTTCTGGAGTTCAACAAATGCTGGGATTGCAGGCTTGGGCCGCCCTGGGCCGAGTGTGGTTTTCTCTATGTACGTTTGGTGGTTGACACCATCGTGGTAGGCACCCCAGCAGCCTGCCCCTCCGGATCTGACTCTGACTGGGCCACTGAGAACTGGCAGCCCGCTGACCTTGCCCCCTGGCAGCTCCTAGATGGACCTGATGTGATGAGTGGGGGCACAGACAAAGCAGGTTTTGAAGGGGGCAAATGTAACTGGCCCTTTAAGTGCCTCACAGGAAAGGGGCCTCTTGGTCCTGATACCCTCATGGCACTGATGACAAGGGTGTCCTGCATCCACTCTGTCTTCCCATTTTACAACACTAACAACTGAGGCAGGGGACCCTCCAGAAAGCCAAGCCAGTTGGAGGCCCAGGTCATCAGACTTGGGAAGTGGGGACTCTTGACTTTCTACGTTTCCAAGGCTTCAAGGATGAAGGGATGAACAGAGGTTACTGAGTGAGGGGTGGACATCTAGGGTCCATGCTCAGTACTTCTTCCACTGAGGGTCAGAGCTGGTGGAGAAGGTGCCCACAGTCTACCCCAGCCCTGGAGCTATTTAACACCCACTGTCAGGTTGTGACTGTGGTGCCACCTGCCTTTGGTGACCAACCCGGAGCAGGCTCCTTGTGAACTCCTGGTGTTGGAACCTGAGGTGGTGATGGCATAGGCCCTGACATACCCAGGCTAGGCTTTTCTGAGTTCATTCATCACTATCCTAGCCTTCATGGGGTGACAATCCCGATGAACTCATGGTTCCAGAGCTCCAGTGGACTGTGCTCAGCACACTGGGGGTCAGGTGCATGGCTGAGAGGACCAGGAACTGACCAAGTGGACTGTAAAATGCTATCTATCCAGGGACTTACTCAGATGCCTGAGGCCTTCAGAGGGGGTTTCCTCACCTTCCCTGCCCTGATCCTCTACACTACCACCTGGATCTTGGCCACCTCTCCCCCATGCCAAGCTGCTCCCTGTCTCAACCCTTAGCTGAGCCCTTTGCATTTTGCTTTGATTGCAGCTTCATGGCGGCTGAGGAAATGCACTGGCCTGTTCCCATGAAGGCCATCGGTGCCCAGAATTTGCTGACCATGCCTGGGGGTGTGGCCAAGGCTGGCTACCTGCACAAGAAGGGTGGCACCCAACTGCAGCTGCTCAAATGTGAGTCACTGAACCGTAGGGACCTTAAAGGGAGGAAATAGTCCTACTTCCCCGTTGCTCTGCTGGGTCCTCTGGAGCTTCCTTCTCTTTCTCTCTCTGGTGGCTGGGACCCCTGGTGGACCTGGTGCCACTTTCTCTGGTGGCTGGCACCCCTGGTGGACCTGGTGCCAGTTTCCCTCGCCTGCACTCTGTAACAGAATCTAGGTGGTACAGCTAGGCAAAGAGACAGACAGACATTTGGTGTACAGTGCTGATTACCTGACCAAGGCTGGAGGACCTCAGGGTGGTCTGGTAGGTCTGGCCTCTCAGTGCTGCCCTTGCCTTATGTGCAGCCATCAGTGAGTTGACTGGTTATGTGACACAGAGTCTACCCATGTGTCAGGCCAGGAGCCAGATGTGTAATTGTCAAGATACTGAAATCAAGGAAGACCAGAGCCTTTCCAACACTCTGATCAGCCATGGACATGCTATACTTTTGCCCCTGCAGTGCCCTCTGCCAGGAACTCCCTGGCCCTTGCTGTCTGGCTGAGATGCTAGACTGTTGGTGTCCTGAGTACTCATTGATGATTCTGTTTGCCCAGCCCCCTCTAAAGAGAGGTCTCATAAGTAACCTTCCCCCAAGCCTAGGAGAGGCTGTGTATAGACAGCAGAGCTTGGACATTCACATTGCGACTGTCCAGCTGAGAACGGCTCCACCTCAGTGGCTCTCTTCAGCCAGCTTTGGACTCCTCAGCTCTGCTCTCCTTGTCCTCCCAGCCCTCTGCAGCCCTACAGCACCTGACAAGGCCAGGGTGGCCGCTATGGGTCTCTGGCCCTGACTTCTCCCTTCTTTATGGTCTCTCAAGCCCAAATCTTTCTTTTCTGTGGGTGGCCAGGCCTTCCCTGGGGTGATGCCCTGAGACTAGCCAGCAAGCCAGTGGATTTGTCTGCATTTGGTCTCCCAGCGAATCCTAGGGAGGGGTGGCAGGACACCCGGCTTCTTTCTCTACCCTTCTGCAGTCTCAAAGGCAGGTCTGGCCCCAAATTGCCTAGGGCCTCTGGGGAGGGCACCAGAATGGGCCTGCCCAGCAGCTCTGTGTGATTCGTCTCTGCCTGTGCTGTGCTGTCCCCAGGGCCCCTACGCTTTGTGGTCATCCACAAACGCTGCATCTACTACTTCAAGAGTAGCACATCTGCCTCTCCACAAGGCGCCTTCTCATTGAGCGGCTACAACCGGTGAGTGCCTGTCCTGCCTGCTGACCAGCCCCCATGCGAGCCACTTCCCAGCCCACCCCTCAGGGCCTACCCCTTGTTTCTTCCAAGCAAAACCCAGCTCTCCTGTGGCCTTCTTCTGTACCTAGCCCTCACCTCATTCTGCCCACCTTTGCCTTTACTGAGCTGGGACAGGAGATGTGTGTTGGGTGAACCTTACGAGGGGCTTCCTGGGGCTTCAGGGGCAGATCCAGGAACCTGGACAGCCTGCTCTACAGAGTTCCCATTGAATAGTACCTTATGAATTTTTTGTCCTCTGCTCCTGCCTTTACTTGCCACATTCTTTTCTCTGGGAGCTCAGAGCCCACCCAGGCCAAGCTATGCTAAGCTTGGGCTTTGCTTAGATTCTTTGGCTCTAGGTTCTTCGCAGGATGGGTTTGGTCATTTGTACCATGGGCTGGGCTCCAGTCACCCAGTAGCCATGAGCTTTCTCTTGAGGGCTTCCAGGCTAATGGGAGATATACTCTAAACTAGAACCTACATACTGGTCTGTGGGCCAATCTTGGTCCGCCCTGTAACCTTGAGGGGCATGAAGCACCTGGGTCCAACACCCTGTAGTATCAGTCTGAGCCATAGATGCCCAGCCCTGCTTGCCTATTTCAGGAGGAAACCAGGATCACAGGTTTCAGAGGCAGGGCTGGCATTTAAGAGTTGTTTTGGGCCCCTGATTCTATCCTAGCCATAGCCTGAGGTGTCAGCCTTGCCAGAGTAGCCAGGCTAGGTCCCCAGTACAGCCCTAGGCACTGGCTGAGGCAGGGAGGGGTCTTGAGGGTCCTGTAGCACTGGTCAACTAAAGCTCTCTACCCGGAGAGTCATTCTCTTTCCCCAAACCGGTGACCCTCCAGCTGTGACAGCCAAGCCATGAACTCAGCCCACTGGAAGATTTATCTGTGTCTCAAAGATTGTCTAGTCCATCTGGGCAGCTGGGCCTGAGAGGCTCTGGCTAGACCTGTGTTGGGCCATGCTGGCACCGGACCCAGGTATCCAGCTAGTAGGACTCCCCTAGGTAGACTGATACCTGAGCAAGTCCTGCATTCTGGCTTGGGGAGCAGAGCACAGAGCGTGCAGCACAGAGCAGGCCAGGGTCCACATGGGGCAGAGGGGCAGAGCGGTGTCTGTGTGAAATGATTCGATGGGCAGTAAGAGTGAGGTACTTGTCTTCTAACCCTGCACACTCCTCTTCTGGGAAGCCCTCATAGACCCAGCCCTTCCTGTCTGCTCCTTACCTATGCCCACCTTCTGCTGTCCTCCTGAAGCATCCAGGCATTTTACTCCGCATCATAAGCAAGTAGGAGCTGTCCAGATCTACCTGGGTTCCCCCAGGGCATGATGCTGGGTGCTGAAACCACTTCAGGGGTGGAGTTGATGAGCCCATTCCCTGAGTGTGGACCAACTGGTGACTTTCGGCACTGTGCCCTCAGAGTGATGCGGGCGGCCGAGGAGACAACGTCCAACAATGTCTTCCCCTTCAAGATCATTCACATCAGTAAGAAGCACCGCACGTGGTTCTTCTCTGCGTCCTCTGAGGATGAGCGCAAGGTGATTTGCAGTTCACAGGCCCTCAGTTGCCAGGCAGGAGGCTGGCATTGTCCTCTGCAGGCCCTGAGGAGACACACATGGCTGGGGCGTGGACAGCCAGTTGGATTTAGATCTAAGCTTGGTACCTGTGTGCACTGTGAGAATGTGCCAGCAAGATGAAGCCCTTTGTAGGCTGAGGGGCGACTGCAGCCCCAGAGGGCCACATCTGAGCCATAAGCCTGGACTGGACCCAGCCAGATTCCTTTCCCCTGAACTTGGTGGCCACTGCATAATAGCCAGATGGTGATGGGAGGAGGGTGAATTGGTACCCTGTTCTGGGCACACCATGCCCACTGTGGTTATGGATGACCCACAGAGCTGGATGGCCTTGCTGCGCAGGGAGATTGGCCACTTCCATGAGAAGAAGGAGCTGCCTCCAGACACCAGGTATGCCAAGGAACATGGTGGGTAGTTGGCAGTCCCTAGGCTCCTCGGCTTGATGTGTGTGTCTCCCTTCCAATCCCTCAGTGTGTGGCCTATAATCACCACCCTGAAGGTTTTTCTGGAGGGACTGCATGTGTGTAGGAGCACACACAACTTACATAAATATGTACATGTGTGCATGCGCCCATCTCTCTGTCCCTCTCTCACGCCATGTCTCGCTCTGTTGTACTTAATTTGTAACTCCTATCTGGGACTCCTTCATGCTTTTACTGCACCTCAGAGCTTTGGGTTCCCAACTTCCTGATGCCCATTCTGTCTCTTGGGGGTAAAAGTTTGACTCTCCCAGAGAGACAGCTGAGTCAGTCCTGGCCTCAGCATCCTCACCTGTGAGATGGCCCAGCAAGCAGTAGGGGCTCTTTAGGGGAACATAAGTCTTTTCATATTCAAAGGAACAGATCCCAAAGCTGTGCTGAGGTCCTGGGCTGACTCCAAAGCTCTTGACAGCCTCTAGTCCCTATGTCTGTCTTTAAACTGCTTGTATATGCATGTCCATCTGTCTCTCTGTATGTCTATGAGCTTTATGTCCTTGTGTCTACTATACACATTGTGTATATGTGTGCGTGTGTGTGTGTGTGAGTCCAAGTATGTGTTTATGTGCCGTGTGTGTCCATATCTGTGTGTACTTGTGTGGCTCCATGTGCATGAACACTTCTGTGGTTTCTGTTGGGAGTGTTCCCATGTGTGCACATGTCTTTACATGTGAGTACAAGGGACCACCTCCTCTAGTGCTCCTTACTTGTCCCCTGCCACCCGCCCTGGGTTTCAGTGACTCTAGCTCAGACACCGACAGCTTCTATGGTGCAGTTGAACGGCCTGTGGACATCAGCCTCTCTCCATACCCCACAGACAATGAAGGTGAGACCTATCTCTGCACCTGTCACCCATCTACCTGGCTGCTGACAGTGACCCTGCTTGGGCTGCCTGGGAGGAGAGGCATGCATGTTTAGCTTGGCTTCCTGCCTTGACCTATGGCAGCATGATGAGACTTCCCCTACCCCTGGCCTCTAGCAGCTCGGGCCACCTTGTCCTGCATGCAGCCTGGGCCACCCTGTCCTGCGTGCAGCTGGGCCTGGCCATGCTGGGTCTCATCTTCCCTTCACTACATGTAGACTATGAGCATGAAGATGAGGATGACTCATACTTGGAACCTGACTCCCCAGGGCCCATGAAGCCTGAGGGTAGGTGGGTGGCTGGGCCTGTGGGTTTCGGGTGGGCAGGCAGGGGACTGGGACCAGGAACAGAGCCTCTCCTAGGCTGGGTGGAGTGGTATGGCTTGGGTGCTGCTCTGAATGACCTCAGTTTCCTTACTGGGATCCAGTTATTCCGAGTTTAGGGCTGGCTGACTCTGCTCACCTGCTCTTGTCACCTCCCAGGTTAACCTGTGTGGATGGAGGTCAGGGGACAGGTGGGATCAGGGGTGGCTCTAGAAACAGAATGAAGATGAGGGGCGTGGGAGGAAGAAGGGGGGAGCTGGGTTTTTCTGGGCTGATCCATTCCCTGTGGCTGTTAATTCTCTGTGGAGCACAGCTGTAGACCCGGCTGTCAGCTGTGACTCAGTGCACACCCCACTTCCTGCAACATGCAGTCGGTGAGGCAGATGGGCTGGGACAGTCAGGTATATGTGTGCGTGGCAGGAAGGGCAGGACTAGGTGGGAGGCCATGCCTCTGTCCTGTCCTCTGTCCCATTCTCTGTTCCTCACTCTCTGCCCCGTCCTCTGTCCCGTCCTCTGTCCCTCACTCTCTGCCCCGTCCTCTATCCCATCCTCTGTCCCGTCCTCTGTCCCTCACTCTCTGCCCCGTCCTCTGTCCCGTCCTTTGTCCCATCCTCTGTCCCTCACTCTCTGCCCCTTGCACTTTCCTACTTCCCCTTCTCTGACCACTCCAGCCCTGTCTTTTCGTTATGTCTTGAGGGTGACCTCCTATCCTCTAGTGAACCCCTCCTCTGCTGACCCCCAGTCCTTCTCTCACCCCACATCCCCTCAGTCATAGGCATGGGTGCCATTGTGGACAGCTGCAGCAGCCCCTCAGCTACCAGACCATTCATCACTTTTTACTTCTCCCTCTGTGCCTTCTTGTCTTAGGCTTCACATGATTGCCGAGCTTCAAAGGGTGGGAGAGTGGGGGTCCCAGTCCCTGAGCTAAGGCGGGTACCATGGGCAGCCCCTGCAGTCCCACTGATCACTCTGGCTGCTCTCCCTTCCGCCCTGTGGACCTCCACTCCAGTCAGACCTTCTCCATGATCCTCCCCTTAGAACCTCTGTCCTGGTCTCCCATTTTCCCTCAGTAACTCTGGTGCACCTAGCTGGCACCTGCCTCTGCTGCTCACTGGCCTCATGCCCCAGGTGCCTGGCATTCTGGCCCTTCTTGCTTATCATTCCCTCTGTTGAGGCACATCCCTACCCTCTCTGTGACTGACTGATGGACACCTGGGACTCAGGCTCACCTCCCTCCCATCATTCTTGTTGATCCTGGACCTGCACTCCTGATAGTGCATATGGCATCTGAACTGGATGTCTAGGGCACCTTTAGCTTATTATAAGCACAGGCCTTCATCTTTTTTCCCACTCATCTTCTTCCCACTCACCTCTGTTTGGAATTCACCCCTCCCCTTGTTCAAGTGGAGGCCTAGGGATGGGGACTCTGCTCACTTCTAGTTTTGGGGCTCTGATGGCTCTTCCTGTGACATCTAGCTGTAGGAAGCTTATGTGGACTGTCTTCAGGGGGGTGGATGAATGGGGAGGGCCAGGTGGCAGTGGTGGTTCGGGCCCAGGGAAGTCTTCATGGGGGCTGCATGTAGGCAGGTTGGGGTGGGGTATCATGAAAGATACATTCCTAATCTGCTGTCATGTCAAGGGTGGGGCTGTGAGAGGTGTATGCTTGATTAATTCTTGCTGCCTCTTGCTAGCAGAGAGCACTAATGGGTCAACCTCTAGTATGTGGTACTAACTCGCTACTCTTTACTCTGTAGATGCCCTGACCCACCCACCGGCCTACCCACCACCCCCTGTTCCCACACCCAGGAAGCCAGCCTTCTCTGACTTGTCCCGTGCCCACTCCTTTACCTCCAAGGGCCCAAACCCCTTGCTGCCACCACCACCCCCAAAACGAGGTCTTCCAGATGCTGGCCCTGCCCCTGAGGACTCTAAGAAGGACCCACTGGGACTGAGGCGGGTAGAACCTGGCCTCAGGGTGCCTGCTACCTCTCGGAGGATGAGTGACCCTCCAATGGTCAGTACACCTACTGTGCCCAGCCTCTGGAAACCCCCTTGCTTCCGAGGCAATGCCAGCGCCAGCACCAGCCCAGAGCCCTGGACCCCTGGCCATGGGACCAGCTCTGTCTGCAGCTCCACCACCATGGCCATGGCCACCTCTAGGAACTGTGACAAGCTCAAGTCCTTTCACCTGTCCCCCCGAGGGCCGCCCACCTCTGAGCCCCCACCTGTGCCTGTCAACAAGCCCAAGTTCCTGAAGATAGCTGAAGAAGTGCCTTCAAGGGAGGAGACTAAGCCTGGGCTCTTTGTGCCCCCTGTGGCCCCCAGGCCTCCTGTGCCGAAGATGCCTGTGCCTGAGGCCACAGTTCGGCCCACAGTTCTGCCCAGGCCAGAGAAGACTCCACTCCCTCACCTCCAGTGAGTCTAGCTGTGGCAGTGTCCCTGCCTCCCAGCCACTGGGGCCCCTCCTTGACCCTGTTTGTTTTCTAGCCTCACATTCTGAGAGGAAGCAGTAGATACGGGGTGGGAATATTTCCTCACTCCAGCCTGCCTAGTGGGACCAATCTCACCTACCCTGAGGAGTTCAGGTGATATCTAGCCTTGCCCATTCTGGCATGGCTTCATGGGTTTGGTTGTTATTGTTAATTTATTTTCATTTTATGTGTATTACTGTTTTGCCTGTATGGATGTAATTACACATGCATGAAATCCCCATGGTGGCCAGAAGAGGGCACTGGATTCCCTGGAACTGGAGTTAGGGATGGTTGTTAGCTGCCATGTAGGTGCTGGGAACCAAACCCAGGTCCTCTGCAAGAGCAGCCAGTTCTCTTAATCACTGAGCCATCTTGTCAGTTCCATAGCCTCATGTTTGTAGGCCACATATGGCCTCCTTTAATTCTCCCCAGAGCCCTGCAGACTGTGCTGAAGAGGACCACCTGCTCCCTATGGGGTGGGTGGGGCTCTCACTGTAGGGGTCCCTTAGGGTCAGATTGCATTATTCAGCTTCTTCACAATGTCTGTTCTATGGCTTTGAGAAATCTGTGACTTGGCCAGGGTCCCAAAGCCAGTCAGTAGTAGAGCTTGGGTGCCAGCCGTGTCCAGTGCATGTGTCCACTACAGGACAACATTTGACCTCAGGAACCTAGCACCCTTGTTCACCAGTATCAATGGCAGCTGTAATTTACTAGTTGTGCTTCTAGATCTCAGACAATTCCTGCCTTTCTGGAGAATGAACATGGGTCTCAGAGCTCTGCATTCCTGGAAGTTATATCCATAGGTGCCAGAGCAAGCTGACAACAGGATTCTAACACTAAGCTGGGCACAGTCCTACAAGGGACATGTGTGGAGGGGAACAGAGGGTGGCCCTCCATGTCTGAGGGTGATATGGTCTCGCTTTCCTTCTTGCTACTCCAGGCGATCACCCCCTGATGGGCAGAGTTTCAGGAGCTTCTCCTTTGAAAAGACCCGGCAATCCTCACAGGCTGACACTGGTGGGGAGGACTCAGACGAGGACTATGAGAAGGCAAGACTGAGCAACGAGCCCAGATCCCACCCAGCCCACAGGCCGGCAGGGTCTCCTCCCTGGCCACCCTGAGCAAGGAACCCATAGATCTGAGCCTTTGAGGGAGGTGGGACCCTGAACAAAGCCCTATATTTTGGTGCAAGCAGCAGCCAGTTGAGGGAGCAGCAATGCGTGAAGGGTCACTCATACTGTCATGACCACTGATGGTCTTTTTCAGGTGCCACTGCCCAACTCTGTGTTTGTCAACACCACTGAATCCTCCGAAGTAGAAAGGTTAGTACAAAGCCCTTCTTGTTCTTGCTGGGACACAGTTCAAGGTCCTCTGCCTCTCTGCTCTCCTCACTTTGTTGCAGCAGGAAACCTAATAGCAATGGGTCTGGATAGCTCTTTTCTATTTCCATAAGCTCTCTTGGCCTCATACTTGCTCTTAGAGCCAGACACCCAGAGAAGTGAATGGGCAGAGACAGTTGGAGTGGGGCAGAAGATGTCCCTGAAAGCTGTCTGGGGAGATCCACCCATCCTATGGCTGTTTTGTTTTAGGTTGTTCAAAGCCACAAACTCACGTGGAGAGCCTCAAGATGGTCTGTACTGCATCCGGAACTCTTCCACCAAGTCAGGGAAGGTAGGATGCTATAGGCCAGCTATCAACTGGGACCTTCTGTCCCTTTATTTGGCACCTCAACTGAATTCTGTCCTTGGGGGGGTCCTTGTCCAACAGCCCCCTCCCTCTGTTCTCAGATCTAAATAACACTGGCTAATTTGGAGTCAAGATGGCATAGGATTTGGGCTGAGATCAGGATTGTGCAGAGGGGTACGGAGGCCATGGGAGGCAGTCAAAATAGCAGGAGGCCAAATGTCACTCCTGAATCCCTCTAAGTATATAGCCAGACCTCACCTACCTCACTTGTCTTAGAGATGGTTCCAGCTGGACCAGGCACCTGCCACTTAGGGTCTCATCAGAGGCTTTCTAAGGGCAAAAGGAGCCCTAGGGTGAGAGGCTGTCCCTGCAGAGGTGACTAGCTGGGCAGGGGCTGAAGACCTGGCCCACCTCCCCCTGCCCCAGGAGCCATAGCACCCAGCCCAGGTACTGCTGCTGCCATTTCTGGGCTCTGGAGCCTCCTCTGAACCTCCTGCTTCACACTTCCCTCCCCATAGGTCCTAGTCGTGTGGGATGAATCCTCTAACAAAGTGAGGAACTATCGCATCTTTGAGAAGGTGAGGATCTGGGCCCTGCTCTCTGGGTGGGATGGGGCAGCGGCCTCCAGGCTTAGCAAGAGCCAGGTGAGTCTCCCTGATAGGATGTGGCGGTGGGAGGACTGGACGGGCACCTCCCTGGCATCGCCCTCACCCTGTCCCTGCTTGTCTCTCCCCTACTGTCTCAGCCTCCTTCCTCTCCTCTCCTTGCTTTGTCCTCAGCTGACTCTAAAGGGACTGAGTGGCCATCCCTAGTCCCTGGTTTTCTTCACAGACCTGGCCTGTAGACCCCTGGGTGTAGGCTTCATATTGGCCCCTAGGGGATAGCGATGGAACAAGCTTGATTGTCAGTGCCTTTGTTCCTACTGTCCTTCCCCTTTGAGAAGACAAAGGGCCTGTTGAGTCTGCTACCTTCTGCCCCTGCAGGACTCTAAATTCTACCTGGAAGGAGAGGTCCTGTTTGCAAGTGTGGGCAGCATGGTGGAGCACTACCACACCCATGTGCTGCCCAGCCACCAAAACTTGCTGCTGCAGCACCCGTATGGCTACACTGGGCCTAGGTGACATCAGCCCCACACAGCTGTGTAGTGGAAGCAGCCATGGGCCCAGAGCCCTGACACATTGATGGAGTCCAGCCTAAATGGGAAGATGAGCAGGAGCAAAGAATGAGGAGCATTCTTGACACCAGGCCTCATCACAAGCAGACACTAGGCCCCAGCCAGCAGTCTGGGTCCCAGGCTGGAACAGGCTGCAGCCTCCAGAAGACTGGCTACCTGACCTGGCCCAACCAGCCCCTCCATGTGCCAACTCTCAAGAATCCAGGGCCCAGGGCTAAGTGCTGCCTGGGCTTTGAGGACATGAAATCTGGTTCGCATGGAATCCCTGCCCTGCAGTGGGGCTGGAGCAATCAGATAAGGCCTGAGGCTGGTCCTCAGACACATAGGAATGCTAAGACACAGGGTCCAGGAGGGGCTGTTGTCTCAATAAATCCAGATGACCTTTGTTTTGATGGCCAGGCTTTGATTGGCAAGGAGGGGCAGCAGGATCTATTGAGCTATTCACAGGAGCCCCAACAGGCGGTCTTTAGTCTTCTAGGGCACAGGCTGCGGAGTGAGCTGCTGGACTGCATAGCTAACTAACAGATTGGGATCCATCTGGGTCAGTCAATCTTGGCTTGGAGCTCAGAGCTTCCAAGCCCCAGTTAACAGTTATTGAGCACCTCCTGTGTGCCTGGCCTGGTGTGGAGCTGGTTGTCAGCTGTAAGCAGCCCCTATCCAGCCTGGCTGAGAGCGTAGAGGAGGAGCAGTGAGTGCTGGTGGTGTCGTGTTCTGGTAGCTGGGCACGGAGGAGCCAGGAGCTTTGAGCTCAATGGAGGCTTCAGGAAGACTTCTTGAAGTCAGTGCCAACTACGGTAGAGTGGGAAGAGTGGGGACAAGGGGGGTGGGCACAGTGGCATTCAGGTGTCCAGATCATCTGGGGGATACCCAGCTCAGGTCACCCCTGATTGGCCCCCTCAGTTTCTGCCATGAAATTCTAACAAGCTGTGGACTTTTTGTGGAAAATGCAGCCGGAGGCTAGGACTGGCAGAGACCCTGGGATCCTCTGGTCCTCACTACATTGATGTTGTGGACGGTTCTAGGTAGAACTCAAAACAAGGACTGCACTTACGCTCAGTAGCCAAGGACCATTGCCCAGAAAGGGCCTTTTATTGGGAACCCCAACATTCCAATTCTGAATACCTGTGGGCTATCTACTAGGTGAGTTATGTTACTGGGTGAGGGGAGCTGTGGCCCCAAGGCGTCATGGAGTACAGGAGGATGACAGGTCCTGTGGGCATCAGTGGTTATCTGTTTCCAGGAACCAGTGTCCACTGCTGTCTCAGCAGGTGTTTCTTCTTCTTCCAGCCAGGAAAGCGGGGTCAGTGTGCCATGGTCAAGTTTGGGGTACCTGGAGGTTTTGGTGTTCTGAACAATCTCTGGAAAACCAGTCATTCCTCCTCCTGACAATTGGAATTAACCTGTCTGCTCTGAACTCAATCAGGGATTGGAGTGAGAGGCACTGGCCACATTGTCCATTTCTGTAAATTAGAGGACTGGATGAGAACTGTTTCTGACCCTGTGCCTCGGGGGCTGCAGAGCTGGCAGTGTGCCACAGAGCTCAGCCCTGTGTTTGAAGACTATGGGCTGGAAGATTTTAGGATTCTGTGGCCCAGAGCCATTTTATGGGTCCTTCCCACCCTGCCCACCCAGCAGCTAGCACAGTTTTGTTGCATACTCCCAACCATGAGCTGACTGGCACAGCTGCCCACCTTTTTGAATAGCTTCTGGCCCAGGGCTTCATTTGCAAGAGTGTGTGCTGTGGGTGATGGTCGGGTCCTGGCCATGGTCCTTACAGCGTGAGGTTTTGGGGCAGGGTTGCTGTGTACTGAACTTCCAGCATTTGAGGTGCTGTACTGAAGTAACTTCTATTAGTTCCTTAAACAATCATTTTTAATTTTTAATTTTATTTTATGAGTATGAATGTTTTGCTTGCATACATGTAAGTGCACCTGTGCTGTCCGTTACCCACAGAGGTCAGAAGGCGGTGTCAGATTCCCTGGAACTGGAGTTATAGACAGTTGTTAGCCACTATGTGGATGTTGGGAATCAAGTCCTTTTCGAGCAGTCAGTGCTCTTAACCACTGAGCCATCTCTCCAGCCCCATATTGGTTCCTCTTTATAATCAAGAGAATGGTGGCTCAGAGATGAGTTCAAGTCCTGGCTTTGCCGTCACTGTCACAGGATTCTATCACTGCTTCTCTGCTCTGAGCCCAGACCAGGACCCATGCCTGGTGCCCTGACGCTGCTCCCAGCCACCACTGATCACTGTTGGTGTCCAGTCAGTGCTGTCTGCCTCTCAGGTTCTTGGAGTGCCCTCACCCATCTCAGGGGCCACAACTCTCTGGGAGCAAATTACTTTACCTTGTTGCGTTGTCTTCTGGAAGCCAGTGTGTGCAACAGGCCAACAGGATGCCCTGCCCTGCCTGAGGACAAGCTTACTCCCTTTTTTTCTACTGAAAGAAAGAGGCCCAGAGAGGAGTCCTTGCCTTCCACCGTTATGATGTGTTCAGAGATGGCTTCTGTTCCAGGACTTGAGCAACAGGGCCTAAGCTCAGGGTGAAGATAAACATGGGTTTATGTTTCCTGGGATTCGTCTGAAGTGTAGTGAGCCTTGGTGCCTTCTGGGTTTGTTTCTATGTTTAGATTTTTATCATTCTAAGAGGTTTCATTTATTTATTATTTACAGTGCTAAGGATGGAACTAGGGTCTTGCTATCTACCAATGAGCTGTAGTACCTTCCTCTGCTCAGTCCCAATAGGTGTTTTTTGTTACTGTTTTTTGTTTTGTTTTGTTTGAGACAGGTTCTCCTTGTAGCCTCATCTGGCTTGGCTCTCATGTGATCCACCTGTCTCCTGAGTGCTGGGACTAAAGGTGTGTACCATCACGCCCTGCTCCAATAGGTGATTTTTGAACACTAGAGACTTATTTTATTGTTATAATTATTTTTTTATGTATATGATTGCTTGCATATAGGTAGGTGTACTCATGTCCTGCAGTGCCCACAGAGGTTAGAAAAGGGCATCAGATCCCCTGAAACTGGAGTTACAGACATTTGTTAGCCATTAGGTGTGTGCTGAGAATCAAACCTGGGTCTTCTGCAAGAGTAGCCAGTGCTCTTAACTACTGAGCCATCTCTACAGCCCCAGAACACTATAGACTTCTTATTTCTAGCTCAAGCTGCTCCCAGTTCCCACCCAACCTCCAACTCTGGATCATGCTGCTGGGAGTGCCCCCTACTGCTTGGACACCAGGTTGGCACTCCATCTCCAATACAAATGGGCAGGCAGGTATACATAACAGGAAGCAGCTTTGAAGAGCCTTGCAGGCCCTGGAGGGGAACGACCTAGAGAATGCCAAGGCTTACAGAGACCTAGGACTCGAACCAGATCCATGTGTCTGGGTGCGGGAAAGGGAAGCATCACACCTCTGATCCTCACTGGGTTCTTCATACATATCCTCCAAGTATCTGCTGCATGTTCTATTCCTTCCACCTGGATCAGAATGCCTGGCTGTGGTGGTCTTGGGGATGCCTTCTTTGCTCGGAGGAGGGATAGTGACCCCTAGGAATAAAACCATAAAACATATGCAGGTGGTGATCCTCCTTTGAGCTACTTCCTGGTCTCCTGGGGGATTTGAGAGGCGTGGAACAGACTTCTGACTCAAATACCCTTCTTCCGTCTTTTGTGAGCTGCACAGGAAGCTTTAGGGGCCTTCAAGATTGCCTGGCAGCTGCCCTTGCACCTTCCAGCTGTGTCCCTTGCAGACCCTGAGCTGCTCAGGAAACTCCTTTCTCTCTTCATGTCCTGTGGAATAAAGCATACAGAAAAAAACAAAACAAAACAAAACTATAAATGTGCAGTGTAACAAATTGTTATGGGCATCTGTCACCCATCACAGCACTACCCTTTGCAGCCCTGGCCCTGGTGAGCCGTGTGTCCTTGTTTTTCTGAAAAGCCTTTGCTACCCAGTTATCCATCTGCCCCAGCATCTTCCTTTTCTTGTGCAGCAACAGATGCAAGCGTTGGCACCTGACTTCTTTGGCTCATTGTGTCAGATTTACTCGTGTTGCCATGCTAGCCTAGTTTGTTCAAATTCTTTGCTGAGATCGTTCCATTGTATGACTGTACCACTGCTCACAGATCTTTCACTGTGATGGGCCTTTGTTTCCAGGTTGGGGCAATTACAGATAACACAGCTAGCAGCCATCTTACCCATGATGCATGTGAGCATAGTTTCTTGAGGGTTTAAGGGTCTTTCACAGTTTTCCAAGAATGCCATTCTGTTTACATGCTCACAAAAAGTAAAATAAAATTCCCTTGGCTTCGTACCCTGGCCAGCATTTGGTACTGCCAGAGCCTTTATTTTTGCCAGTCTGGTGGGTGTGTAGCTATGGCTTTACTCTATGTTTGTGCACTTACCGAGATTAAGAACATTTTGGTGCTTATTAGCCGCTTTGATCCTGACTCCTGTCAAGTGACTCTTTGGATCTTGCCCATTTTCACGTGCTGTTTGTCTTTCAGACACTCTTCAGATGGTCTTGATATTATCAGTGACATGTTTTAAGTATCTTCTCCAACTCTGTGGCTTATCTTGACTGACT
Organism: Eospalax fontanierii; assembly: GCA_035773235.1. Lineage (NCBI taxonomy): Eukaryota > Metazoa > Chordata > Mammalia > Rodentia > Spalacidae > Eospalax > Eospalax fontanierii. Next base: position 84,177,877 of record CM069533.1, on the reverse strand, counting down.
ATGATGTTTTCTAATGATCCATTCTTATTTTTTATGGTTATATTTACTTATTTTTGTTTTTCTGTCGAGTAAAATCAGGATCTTGTGAATGCTACACAAACACTGTATCACTGAGTTACATCTCCAATATAGTTCTTATTGTCTGTGTCTGTGTATGGGTGTGGGTACATATACACATGCGTGTATGCATGTATATGCACGCACGTGTGCGTGTGTGCGCGTGCGCGCATGCGTGTGTGTGTGTGTGTGTATGTGTGTATAGCCCAGAGGACAACCTTGGTACTGTTTCTCAGGAGCCCTCTATCTTGTTTTTTGAGACAGGGTCTCTCATTGGCCCCAGGGTATTCAAATGGGCTAAACTGGCTGGCCAACAAGCCCCAAGGATCCACCTGTCTCTACCTCCCCAGTGATGGGATTACAAGTGCATACCACTATGTCTGACTTCTTACCTAGGCCTCATGAATGTGTGGCAAGCACTTCATTTCAGCAATTTAGCTATCTTCCCAGTCCTCCAGTTCTTATTTTTAAGACATCTGAAGGACAGTGAGATGATTAAGAGGGTAAAGATGCTTACTGCCAAGCCTAATGGCCTGCATTCAATCCCCAGGACCCACAAAGTGGAGAGAGAAAACTAACCCCTGCAGGTTGCCTTTTGACCTACACACATGCACTGTGGCATGTGCGTGCGGGTGTGTTTTTCTCTCTCCCTCCCTCTCAATGTTTTTAAAGAAAGAAAGTTGGATTGATTAGTGTTTCCATTTTGGTTAGTGGTCTTTTTATTGCCTGTCTACCCACAGGGTCCCACTGTGTTCCTAAGCTGGTCTTGAAACTGACAATTCTGCCACAGCTCCCTGAATAGGTGAGATTGTGGCCATGCACATGGCCATGGCCACTGTGCCAGTTCCCCTTCTGTACTTAAGCCTTTTTCCAACTCTAGAGTCATAAGGGCATTCTCTTAGATTATAGTATGAAAGCTGTGTAATTTGTCATTCTTAGTTAGGCCTTTAGTTCAACTTGGAATTATTTTATGTATGTGGCGTGAGGTAGAGACTCACTTTCTTCTCCTAGGGAGACCCCATTGCAGCGTCCTTTATTTGTGGCGCTTTCTTTTCCCATCTATCTGCAACACTACTTTTGCCTTAAATCTACATAAATGTAGATCTGCTGTTGAACCCTTTGTTTTGTTCTATTAGTCTGTTACAGTGCCCATACTTAACTATCTTAATTGCTGTCCCTTAAGTACTTATGTGCTGACATCTTGTAAAGAAAGTCTCTTTTTTTTCTTTGAGTGTTTTGGGTCATTCTGAATTTTTATACTTCTGTCAAAATTTTTCTTCCATATAACTTTTTTTTTGAGGAAAGTTCTGAAGTAGGTGCCCAAGTTGGCATTCAACTTCTGATCCTCTGTGTCTACCTTCAAGTGCTAAGATTACAGGCAGGTGGCACTGTGCACAGTTTCCCATATAATATATTAAAGATTTATTTATTTGCTTTTCTGTATGCACATTTTCAAGCATGCACACAATGTATTTTATCTTATCTGTGCCCTCTTTCATTCCCCTTCCTCTTCTCAAGTAGTCTCCCCACTTTCCTGTCTTTTTTCTTTTTGTGTTCCAATGAATTTAATTAGAGTTATATACAAGAACATGGGTGAGGGGTTATTCACAGGAGCATGGGCAACTTACCAGTGGCTATGCCACTGGAGAAAATGACTTTCTTTCCCCCAGCAATTATTAACTGCCAATAGATCCTAAGGGAGGGATGGATCTTGTAAGTCCCTCCCCCAGACTCGTTTTTATTTTGTTTTGTTTTGTTTTTGAGAAAGGGTCTCACTAATGTAGCACTAGCTGGCCTGGAACTCTCTATGTAGACCAGGCCAGCAATATGTAGAAACTGTTTAAACTGCTTCTGTGTCTTGAGTACTGGGATTAGAGGCATGTATTAGGATGCGCAACTCAGTTGTTATATTGATTGAATTTCATTATAGTTATAAATTGGCTTGGGAATGTTGACCTCATAATACTTTGTCTTGTGATTAATGAGTATGGTCTGTTTCTCTGTTCATTTGGGTGTTTTGTAAGATTTGACAAAGAGAAGTAACTTAAATATTTTAAGATTTTTTTTATATGTATGATTATTTTGTCTGTGTGCATGTAAGTGCACCATGTACATACAGTGACCAAAAAGGCCAGAGAGAGTGTTGTGAACTGAACCTGGGTCCTCTGCAAGAGTAGCCAGTGCTCTTACTGAGCCATCTCTCCAGTCCCAAATTATATCATTATGGTTTTACTCTTAAGATCATAAGTTTGGTTTGTTTTTTGGACAGGGTCTTTCTAGTTCCAGTTAGCCTAGAAGTCATTATGTGGACAGGCTGGCTTCGATGTCGCAGAGATCCACCTGCCCCTGCCTAGCTAAGACTAACGGCGTGCACTACCACACCTGACATAAGACCCTAGATTTGATTTGTTGGTATTTCACATTTTCAGTCTATTGTAGAATGTTTTCTTAATTTATCTTTTGCTTATCACGAAGGCATACCTTGTCTTTTTAACTGAAATGCTTGCTTCATTTGTATTTGCTTTTCCAGCTTATTTTATCTTTAGATATATTTTAAAATACATTTAAAATATATTTGTATTTTTTTTTTTTGTGGTCCTGAGATTGAAGGCTTTGTGCATATTAGGAAAGCATTCTACCATTGAGCGACATCCCCATTTCCTATGTTTTTAAATTGTCTGTTTTTTCCTCTCTGCCTCTGTCTCTCTCTCATACAAATGCACACACAGAGAGGCTTGCTATGTTGCCCCAGCTCATCTTGAACTCCCGGGATCAGTTCTCATACCGCAGCTTCCAAAATAGCTGTACTATGAATCTGGGTACCTGGTATGGGCACCAGCTAAAAACACCCTTTTCTGCCATTGTGTCTGTTTTTTTCTTTCCTTTTTGGGGGGTGGGTGGGCATTTGAGACAGGATCTTGCTGTGTAATTCAGGCTGGCATTGAGATTGTGGTGATATGCTTACCTCATCCCCCAGTGCTAGGATTACAGGTGTGTACCACTGCACATGGTTGTTCTATTCTTTTGGATTGGGCAACTTAAAAAAACTTATTCCATTTCCCCCTTCTCCTAGTTAGAAAGTTTCTTATCTAAGTCTAGAGTTAACTAAAAAATACCTTTTTCCCTCTTTCTGATCAACGTAAGATTCTCAGAACCTTAATTCCATTGATATCCTTTATATAATTTAGTTTGTGTGTTTGTATGATGTGTATATGTGTCTGTGGGCATGCATGCTTGCCACAGTGCAAATGTAGAAGTCAGAGGACGACCTTGGGTGTTGGTCCTTACCTGCACCTTGCTGGATGCAGTCTCTTGCTTGTTGCTACATACACTAGGCTAGCTGGAGCATGCCTTCCATGTTGCCATAGGAGTACTAGGGTTGCAAGTGCCTACTATCATGCCTGACTTTACATGAGTTCTGGAGATTCAAACTCAAATCTTCACACATCTATAACCCAGTCTCTCCCTTCTTCACTACTCATTCTGTATTTCTCTTTTGGACTACTCTATGATTCTTCTAAAGAGTTCATCATCCCTGTTGACAGCATCATCTAGTATCTTGCCCGTATCAACTATGTTGCCAAGCTTGTCTGTTTACAGTTAATGGCCGGGGGAGTGCCAAGAGATGTCTGCCTCCCTCCATTCCCTAAATACCCAAAGGTTGGGGATGTAGTGGTAGAGCACTTGCTTAGCATGGTGAGGCTGAGCATTTGATACCCAGCACTGGGGAAAACAATGATTGTGACAAACATTCCTACCTGTTCACATTATGTAGCTGGTAGCCCTACTTAAAAGAATCAGGAACCTGTGAGATAGTTCAGAGGGTAAAGATGCTTGCCACCCAACATGATGACCTGAGTTCGAGCCCTGAAATCCACATGGTAGAAGACCTGACTTCTACAAGTTGCTCTCTGACTTTCACACACACATATACAATAAACAAATATAAATCCTTATCAATTTACTTGCATGAGTTGTTCCAAATGACCAGGTAGCAGCCAGCTTCAACTTTACTAGGTCCCCTAGTAGACATGACCCCTGGTAACCAGGACCTCTAGAATCACAGGGAACTTAATGGAGCAGAACCGAGAGCACACATTTCCCAAATGGATTACTGGAAATTGCACTTATTGGGGACAGAGACTCATCAGAGTATATAATATGTGTTATCTCCACGTTGGTGATTCACTTGAGTTTAAATTTTTTTGATTCATTTTTATTTTATGAATGTATTGCCTGCATGTTTGTAAGTGCACCTATATCATGCAATGCCCATGGAGGTCAGGAACTGGAGTTATAGACAGTTGTTAACCACCATGTGGGTGTTTGGAATCAAACACAGGTCCTCTAGAAGGACAGTCAGTCCTCTTAACCGCTGAGCCATCTCTCTAGCCCCTCAGTGGTGTCTTGATGCAGGGGTTCTATTACACCAGTAGACCACCGACCACCTTCTGGATGGTGCAGTATGTGGTAGGAACAGTGCGTGGGTCCCCTGGTCATGTGCTCGTTGTCACACCTTGGCACAGGAGCCTTGACACTAGGCAGTTATGTCATAGTTCCAGGTTAACAAATCAGACTTTTCTAAGTTTTTGACTGGTGGCACCCGCTAAAATACTGTAGGCAGAAAAGGCCAATCTACACCCAAATATGTAGCAAGCCTGTTAAGCAAGTAAGTATGTCTGATTAGTTTTTAATTATATACTTATATGTATCATCATGTTTCAATCATCATCCCTCCTTCCTTACCTCCAGCAAGCCTTTACTGAAATCTCTGATGGGCCAAGGTGATTGGGGAAGACTGTGGTCTTGTCAGAAAGCCATCTAAGGGCTGGAGAGATGGCTCAGTCATTAAGAGCACTGGCTGCTCTGGCAGAGGACCTGGGTTCAGTTCCCAGCACCCACATGGCAGCTACTGGAAATTGCACTTATTGGGGACAGAGCCTTAACCGTCCTTAACTCCAGTTCCGGGGGATCCAACACCCTCTTCTGGCCTCCGCAGGCACTGCATGACACGGGTGCATTTACAGACAATTCAGGCAATACACTCATGCACATAAAATAAATCATAAAGAAAATCCATCTAAGACGCCAACACGCAGGAAAGTGTCCTAGAGCAGCGGCCACTGGCGCAAACACAGACATCCTCCCTGATCCCTCCGCCACAGAGCTGAACTGCGCTGTGTGTGTCCGGGTTCCACCCGGCTCTGCCCCGGCCAAGCGCTGGACCTCGCCTCCCACTTTGTGTCCCGAGATGAGCTGACAAAAGAGGGAGGGGCAGTGCTGGTGCCTCTAGGGCCGGCTTCCGGTCACCGGCAGACGGGCTGGGCGGCTCCGTTCCCGGTGCCCTGGGCGGGCCTCGCCTTTCCGGGCAGAGGCCTGCCTTATCGGGGCGAGCAGGCAGGAGGTCCCAGCTCCGCCCTGATCGACAGCCGGTCTCCCGCCGCCCAGGGCCCTCGGCGCCCAGCCGCCCACCGCTCCCAGGCCCCGCCCTCCCAATCTCAGGGCACGCCCCTTAGGCTCCAGCCAATCACAAGGTGCTATGCTGGGAGGCGGTGGCGCGCTCAGGGCCAATGGAGCTACTTGTTGTTGGGCTGCAGCGCCGCAGGCCGCACCCAGCGGGGCGGCGGGGGCGAGCTGAGGGGTGAGGGCGGGAGAGGTCCAGGGCTGCGGCTGGCGGCCGGGAGTGTTGTGGCCAGGGGGCGGAGCCCAGCGCGAGCCTTGGCCAGGCGGCGGCCGCACTCAGACCCTGCAAGGTGCGCGTGGCCCTCGGTTCTCTGTGGAGGTGAGGCCCGCGGGAGGGGCGGGGGCTCCAGGCCGGCGGCGGGGCCCCGGGCAGCACAGGCAGGGCCCGGGTGCTGCGGACGCGGCCCGGACGCTCGGCCGCCCCTTCCTGCAGGGCTGCGGACCCGGCGGGCGCTGCCGCTCAGCCCGGGGTGGACCGGCGCTGGTGCCTCCCGGGGCCCCGAGCGCTCTGCTCTGCACCGCGCGGAGTGTCCGCGCGCGTCCGGGTCCCGTCGTCAGCCCAAAGACACACGAAGCAGGTCTGCCCGCAGACAGTCGTCAAGGGTGGTGGGGGAACTTACTGGAGACCGGTGTTGGGTGTCGTTGGAGTCGGAATTATTCGGTGGGTTATTTGTGTCCATTTTATGCACACCCGTCTTGAAATAGTTTGGTGCCATCTGAATCCTACGATTTTAGGCCCAAAACTGCTAATCCCCAGAGACCCAGCACAGAGCTGATGGGTGTGCATTGCGGGTCAGGTACTAAGGAGACGTCCTGTGTGTGTCAGAAGTGGATTAGAATCGCCATCGAGATGGGAAATAGAATGCGGACAGGTCGGCCCCGTCTCCTTTGTCACACACATGTGTGAAAACCAGCGGGGAGTTCACAGTTCAACAGGCTCCGGAGAGAGATGGCCATTCCAGGGCGGGGGTGGTTTTATAAGGATGGGACTGTGAAAACACAGTCTTTCTAATGATGTATAAATCGTCTGCTAAATCTAAAATTGTGATATACCTCCTTAATTTGGAGTATGGGGAAAACTAGTAAGTTGTGTTTGCCCGTCCGCTCCGCCCTTAAGACAATGTCTGACACTATATCCCAGAATGCTCTGGAACTCGAACTTTTGGCCCCTGTCTCCTAGTTCTGGAATAACAGTGAGGTTTTTACACCATGTAAAGTTGAGGTTTTATACTAGTAAAGTTGTTTTTAAGGAAGTGAATGATTTTGACAGTCAAAACTGCTTTTCGGGGTTTGATGTGGTTTACAGTGGTACAGCTGAAGGACATCAGCTGGTGTGATTGGTTAGTTATGGTTGTGATGTGTAAGTTACAGAGAGTTAGAAGCAGTAAGTGAAGGGAACCTAAATTCTGTCCAATCTCCAGTCTGGCACAGTGTCCTTTCTAAAATTTGTTTTGTACAAGCTATTCAATTTTTCATTTAAGTCTTGTTTTGTTTTGTTGATTTACTATACACAAAAAGATTTTCATATACTAATCATCCTGCATCAGGAAATTAAATGCTGAAATGCTTCTAAAGGTACCAAAGTAGTTTTATTAGATGAAATTTCGTTTGAATTGATGGCCCTTCTTTCTCTCCTCTCTCCCATGTTGAATTCTTCTTATATATACACACCAATATATGTTGAGAGAGTAGTGTTTAAAAAAAATTTACTGTCATCCAGTTTAAATAATTAACAGTTGAATGTGTCATTCAACTTTTAACATACATCTAGAAAGACTAAATATTTCAAATAAGAACTTAAGTCTGTCCCCTGTGTATACAGTTATAGTCGTGTCAGTTACCATTGTGTCTCACCACTCCGGACCAGACCGAGGGGTTGGGGGTGAGTAGACGCAGAGTCAAGCTGCAGACTCTGGGAGTTGGATTGGAAGCAGGCCAAGCGTGTGGCACTGCACACTTGCTTATTGAATAGGTGCACAAGCTCTTATAGGTCTGGATAGCCAATGACCTTATGGGGTGGGGTCCCAAATACAGCCAACAGTAAGTTTGTCCCCAGGTAGTCAGGTTCTTTTCAGGTGTTGGTCTTACAACTAGCCAGAGCAGAGCACCACACCCACAGGAGCCGTTCCTCTATTCCTCCTAGCAGGTGGCCTGGCTAGGCCCACCTTGCATAATGCCCAACATACAGTAATGTTGAATAAACTACATACATGTAGCAGTGATTATAGATGAAACTTTTTTTCAAGACAGAATCTCATGTAGCCCAGGCTAGCCTTGAACTTGCTGTGTAAAGGAAGGTAACCTTGAACTTCTGATCCTGGCTTCTGTCTCTAAGTCTGGGAGTGCTGGATTATAAGCATGTGCTTTCAAGATAAAAAAAAAAAAAATGTATGCTAGGAATCAAACCCAGGGCATTGTGCATGTTAGGCAGGCAGTCTACCAACTGAGTTACATTCCCTGCCTTGAAACTGTTCTTCTAATGGGAGCACCAGTTACATAATTCAAAAAAAAAAGTATTTTTATTTTATGTGAGCACCAGTTACATAATTCAAAAAAAAGCATTTATTTTTATTTTATGTGAATGAGTGAATATTTTGTACATGGATTTATGTGCACCATATGCATTCAGTGCTCATGGAGGCCAGAAGAGGGCATCAGAACCCCTGGAACTGGAGTTAGAGCCAGCTATGAGCTGCCGTGTGGGTGCTGGGAATCTCTCCTGGGTCCTCTACAAGAGAAGCAAATTTTCTTACCTTAAGTGAGCCATTTGTCCAGCCCTATCATATTTTTTAAGTGTTAAAAATGTCAGCATGGGTTCTGGAGAGATGACTCAGCCATTAAGAGCACTGGCTACTCTTGCAGAGGACCTGGGTTCTATCCCCACACGTTGCTGCTAACAACCATCCAGAACTCCTGTTCCAGGAGATCTGACACACTCTTCTGACCTCCAAGGGGATTGCATGACACCGTTGCACTTACATACATGCAGGCAGTTCCCTCATGCACATAAAATAAAAGCAACAAATTAAAAGATGTCAGCATGTGTATCTTCAAAGACTTCTAAAGGTTAATACAAACACTATTCTCAGAAAAAGGAATAGTTTAACACTTTCAAATGTCCAGTCAGTATTAAAATTTTCTTGTCTCATAATATTTTTGACAGTTTGAGTCAGAATCCAAATGCTGGCCATGCATTGTGATTAGTTTTAAGCTATCGATTCTTCTCCATCTTTTGTTTTCTCTTGTAATCTATTGATAAAACTTGGAAATTTGCCATGTGGAGTAATGCATGGTCTGGACATTGTTACATAATATGGTTTAACAATACCGAGTTATAAACTAGTTGTTAGAAGTAAAGGTATGATCATACTCTGTTGAAGTTGGCTCCTAAATTTTTAAGGAAAATATTGTATTATTGTTATTTTATGTGTATGAGTATTGCATGCATATGTATAAGTGCACCCGTGTGGTGCAACACCTGTGGAGGTCAGAAGAGGGCATTGGATCCCCTGGAACTAGAGTTATGGATGGTTGTTAGCAGCAATGTGGGTGCTGGGAATTGGATCCTGGGTCCTCTACAAGAGCAGACAGTGCTCTTAACCTCTGAGACATCTCTCCAGTCCTGGCTCCTAAGTTTTTTGGATACAACTCATTTTTCTTTCTCCTTCTCCCTCTCTTCCCCTTCCTCCCTCTCCTTCCCCTTCCGCCCCCCCCCCCTTCCTCCTTTCCTCTCTCCCCTCCTTCCCTCTGGCCTTTTTTGTGACAGTGTCTCATGTCCTCAGGGCTGGTCTGGAACTTGCCCTGTAGTCAAGGATGACCTTTAGCTCGTCATCTTCCTACCTTTATTTCCCAAGTACTAGGATTATAATACTTTATTGCCTTCTTTCTGGCATGATAAGCTATACCAGACCCATTTTGTATATTTTATCTCCCAGTTCTGGAATCATTTCAAGGGGCCTTTGTGTGTCACACTTCTCCCCCTCTCCACAAAGCTGACCTAGGACACCAAGTCCTCTTTTAGCTCCCAAATTACTGGCAGGAGCCATTGTACTGAACTGATGGTTTAATGACAGATATTATTGACTGAGCATCCCTAATCTGAAAATCTGAAATTCCAGATGCAAAACAACATGGATTTTGAAGTTCCAATGTGACTACAAGTGAAATACCTTATACCTAACCTCATATGATAAGTTGTCAAAAATATACACGGTTTAGTGAACAGCTCCAAAGGCAAAAAGACTCTCTGCACCCCTTTAGCTGAGATATGCAAACTTTATTTCATGCACCAATCATTTTAAATGTACTTAGGGACTGGGGGTTTAACTCAGTATTAGAGCACTACTCTGGCATGCATGAGACCCTGAGCTTGATGCCTAGCACTGAAAAGAAAAATGTACATCGTCTCCTATAGGCAATGTATATGAAGTGCCTGAACCATAAGTGGATTTTTGTTTAGACTTGGGTCCTGTTTCTAACATAACAGGTGCATGCAAGTATTCTAAAGTTGGAAAAAGTCTGAAATCAGAAACTTTGGTTTCAAGAAGCTTAGAATCTCCAAGCTGTGTTTGGGAAGTACAGTTCTTGGCCTTTGGGGTGCTCCTTACTGCCAGGTTACTCATTATTTCTAGATCTCAGTGTATGGACCCTGGTGACAGACACTTCTAGCTTAGAATTAGGTCTAGAGGGCTGGGGAGATGGCTCAGCAGGACAAGGTTCTTGCTACCAAGACTGACCCACCTGAGTTCAGTCTCTGGGACCCAAATAGTGAAAGGAGAGAGCTGACTCTTACAGCACCTGTGCTTGTGCATGCAAGTAAAAAATTTTTTTAAAGTTTACCTCTATCTTTTTTGTTTCCTTGTTAAGCTGAACATCGTGGTTCTGTCTGCTTGTTGCTGTAGCACTTCTTGGCCTGAGGTGCATGTGAACATTGCCAATAACTGATGAAAGGGTTTGTCTTTTGAGACTCCATTGTGCTCTATAGCTCAGGCTGGACTCCAAACTTGAAACTCTTTTCTACCATCTCCCAGGTGCTGGGATGACATTGTGCACCATCATGCCTGGTCCAAAGAGTTTGCATCTTTATCATTACAGCAGAATCTGACATTTGACTATTGGACTGAATTGCTTTGTCAGTGATTTTCTTTTGTTGGATCATACTGTGTTCCACATTATGGAACTGTACACTGGGTTATCATGATACTGCATGCTTCTTAATCTCAGCAGTCAGGGGGTTATAAATTTGAGGCCAGCTGGGCACATAGTGAGACCCTGTCACAAAGCAAAACCTGAAACCAAACCACAAAAAGAAAAGAACTAAAGAAATAATACTGCTCTGAAGCTCCGTAGTGTATTGGTTTTAAAGGGGATTGTTAGGAACATTATTCATTACAGTATATGACTAGATAAGGTCAGTTCTTAAGAAATCTGCTTCACCTGGGCATTGTGGCTAGTCTTGAAGATGAACCAAGAAGATTGAAAATTTGAAGCCATCTGGGCACCTTCATGAGTCTCTCTCAAAATTAAAAAATGAACTGGGAGTGTAGGTCTCTATTAGAGTGTTTGTTGAACCCTCCAGAGGTATGGGTTCAGTTCCCAGTACCACATAGAAAAGAAATCTACTTTGACTTTATTTTTTATTTAAAATTTAAAGATACTCTTAAATTGAATTTTTGTGATTTTTTTTTTGTACAATATAGTTTGATGATATAATATAAATATATTTCCTTGTGGTCATCTACTACCATCTAGCTCTTAAAATTTTTCCACCCCTTCTTTTGAAATGATCCATGAGCTGTGGAAGGGAATTGCATGACATGGGTGCACTTATATGCATACACATCAAATAAAAAATTTTTTTTGGTCTTTTTGAGACGGTGTCTTTGTAGATCAGGCTGAATTTACAGAGATCCCTCTGCCTCTGCCTCCTAAGTGCTGAGATTAAAGACTTGGTCCAGCTTATTTTATAAGGTTTTATATAACTTAATCTTGCATAAGATGGATAGTTTAACAGATTAAGTAGTCACATGTCTTTCTAATTTGTTCAGAATCATGTTGTTCCTTGAAATAGGAACTTCACATGTTTTAAACTTTAACAGAATTGATTAATAGTTAATGCTTGTTCTGACCTGCTACATTTAGGAGATATGTGGAAGAACTGGCAGGAAGCAGGTTGAATCATTTGCCTTTTGATCTTTATTTTTCAAAAGCACCTTTTAAAACAATTGTCCTGAGTAACTGGGAGTATATTGATGCATTGTACCTGTTGTGGGGATTGAATGGAAACATTGTTTCTGGTACTTTTTCCATATTGATCAGCCTTTATATGAATCTGCTCTACATAGGAAAAAAACAAAAAACACATTTTGAACATAGGATGAAAGCCTGAAGGCCAGTCATCCTGAGTTTTTAAAAAATATATTAAGGCTGTCTAGGTACACAAACTTGACTTGATAGATGTTAACATATATGACAGAATGCAGAAAATCCGATGGGTGGGGTGGAGATATCAGAGAGGGTCTAAATATGATTAATATGTATTATATGAAATGCATAAAAATTCAATACAAATATATGTTGAAAAAAGATATTATGGCTGGAGAGATGGTTCAGTGGTTATGAGCACTGACTACTTTTACAGAGGACCTGAGTTCAGTTATTAGTACCCACCTGGCGGCTAACAGTTGTCTCTAAATCCAGTTCCAGAGGATATAAGACCCTCTTCTGACCTCTGCAGGCATTGTACAACATGGGTGCACTTACATAAATGTAGACAAAATGCTCATACACTTATAAACAGACAAATAGGGTACTGCAGTGGGGTCCTCTGGGCTAGAGAGGTGGCTGCTTTGGCAGAGGAGTGGTGTTTGGTTTCTGGCACTCACATCGGGTGGCTCGCAATTGCTTGTAATCCAGTTCCATGGGTTCCAGTGCCCCCTTTTGGCCTCCAAGAGCATCTGAACACATGTGGCACATACACACATTTGTACATATTAAAAATGCCTTTAAAAAAGGTATTAACTGGATCACTGTTCATAACAATAACAACCTGGAAACAAACATCAGTCAGCATGGCAGTGAGTAAATTAAAGTGTCTGTAAGATGAGTGCATGAAAATGTCAGATGGACTTGTGAGCTCTGATGCCAGTCTAGGTGTACAACTGTTATTATTTATTTTGTGTATTTCTGTGTGGGATATACATGTGTCTGCACCTGTTGGCAGGTGCACGTGCCCATTACTGGAGACAGGGTCTCTCACTGAACCTGGAACTCGCCTACTTTGGCTGGACCATTTGGTTTTGGCTAGATGAGCTGACCAGTAGGCCCACAGTATTTTCCTGTCTTTGCCTTCTCCCCGCTCAGGGTCGGAGATACAGGTGAGCATCACTGAACCTGGCTTTTGTATGAATTCTAGGGATCCAAAGTTAGGCCCTTGCGCATTTCCAGGCCTTATGATGTATATCTATAGATGTATTCTCAAATGAATTCACTATGTTAAGGAATGTTTTCTAGGCAGATGTGGTGGTGCACGTGTTTAAGGCCAGCACACCGGAGGCAGAAGCAGGTGGATCTCTGAGTCCCAAATATTTTTGAACCAGGTCTGGTGGTGCACACCTATAATCCCAGCACTTGGGAGGCTTAAACAGGAAGAGCACAAATTCTTAACCAGCTTTGACTCTACATAGCCAGTTCAAGGGCACCATAAGCTGCAACTCTCCCCAACACACAAAGGAAAAAGCCACAATGAATATTTTCCAAATTATCCTCTTAAGAAGTTATAAGCCCCTCAGGGGAAGTCTTACTTGAGCATAGCACTCGAGATTGCAGAGTGTTATTAGGGAAAGTGGCAGTTGTGTACCTGTTCAGAATATGAAAAGGCATGCTCACAAACTAGGTTCATTTTGAAGTGCACTGCAGAGGTGGAGGGATGGGAGAAGTGTGTTGTCACCATCACTTGAGATTTGGGAAAAGTCCTTACTGTGTTCTGGAACTTGATTTTATTATCAGTAAATGACTGAATGACTTCTAAGTTCCTTCTGGGGCTAAAAATGTATGTGGAAAAAATTTTTTTCTGCTCTTTCTGTTAACAAAAGCATTTATTTGAGATCTATTATGTTCAGAGCATTATGTTGAAAATGTCAGAAGTAAAGCATTGGAATAGGGTTTGTCTTCAGCAAGTCAGACTTGTGGTTGGATTAAGAATTGGTTTACCACAGTCAGGCAGTCTGTAAGAGGGCATGGTAAGTGGTGATGTGTTTCCCTGTGGTCCTTCCCATCATAGAAAGTTTTTCTGGTGTTTGTTTATAGAGAGAGATCCAGTCTTTAAAGATGATGACATTGCAATTGTCATAACAGTGGTCATTACCATTTATTAAAAGTATAGTATGTGTGGGCAGGCTAGGTGGCTCAATGGGTAAAGGTACCTACTGCCAAGCCTGACAACCTGAGTTCAGTCCCTGGTACCTACATGATGGAAGGAGAGGACCAACTCCTGAAAGCTGTCTTCTGACTTCCGTATAGGCATTGTGGCATGCATGCATTCACTTATACATACATACATGCATATACACACACATACACTAAATAAAAACTTTAAAAATATATACTTTGTGGGACTGGGCAGTTAACTCAGTTGGGAGAACCTGAACTTGATCCCCATCGCGGACCTACATTTAAAAAAAAAAAAAAAAAGCATGAATGGAATATATTTATAATCCCAGTGCAGGTGGAGACAGATCTCTGGGGTTTGTTTGCTGGCCAGCCAACTTAGCCTACTTAGCAATTTCTAAATTTCTAGACCAGAGAGAGACCCTATTTCTAACACCAGGTGACCAACACCTGAGAAATGACATATGAAGCTGTCCTTAGTCCACCTGCACACACCCACATACCTCCCAGCATACTTACATATCTGCAAGAGGTATACAAGATGCACTCTACTCAATATTTGATGTACTCATTTCATATTAAACTGAGGAAGAACATAATTGTGGCCAGAAAACAGTTCTCACTTCAAAGGAACTTTAAAAGGTAGTTTCTTAATGAGCCAGACATAAGTACACATTTTTAAGTCACCCTATGTGTTCCAACATGGAAATTGGTTCACCAAATTTTATTTGAACAAAAGTCATAAATGAAGACATTTAAAAAATACATTGATGAGAACATCAGGTAGACCACAGCAAAGGGGGCCGAGCTCTGCTATACTCTTAGATACTCTCTGATAATATTCTTAGCTTTTGGGCTGGTGGTGGAAGCTAGTGGTCTCTTAAGGTAAACATTCAAAAAGATTTTACCTAGTAGTCACAAAAATGTTAGGTCAGAAACAAAGGCAGTGATGGATGGCTCTTAAGGGTACCAGGGAGGACCCAAGATGACTTGACTGTGGGTCTGCAGCACTCTGACCCTTCATAGTCTTTTAGAACCTGTAGCACAGATGTGGCTTTCTTCTAGAACCTTCATTGTACATAATGACATGATTCTCATTTAGAGCTGATGAAATGGAAGCATGTGGATATGAGAAATATCCTTCGTTAAGCCAGGTGAGCTAGGTTCAGAACCCAGTGGTCTCACCTCAGGGTCTGAACTCCAGCTGTGAATCCAGTAGGTTTTAAATCAGCATTGCAAGAGTAATAGAATTTTGATGAATTCCCAGCCAGATTCTTTTCTGAACCAATGATATCAGACAGATTTGGGAGCTAGGGTGCATTGACCTTCACTAAGTTTGTTCAGTTACAGATGGTTGGCTTATCTTCAGTTGCCTCACCCAGCGTTGGTTTCAGAACCACACCCAAATCCCTCTGAAAGCTGTTGGTTTGGGGGTTGAGTTAAAGTGAGAAATCTACATGTATTGATTCAGCTAGAAGTCAGTTGTTTAACTTAAAATATAAAACAGAGAACTAGTGGAAGTATGTAATAGGATGTTTCTAAGGACTGGGCATGTAGCTCAGTGGGAGAGTGCTTGCCAAGCCTTGAGTTCAATCCCCAGGATTGTCACCCCCCAAAAGAGTTTTTAAAAACTTAAAAACTTTTTATAAAGCTCTTTTTTGAGGGGGCTGGAGAGATGACTCAGCGATTAAGAATATTTGCTGCTCTTGCAGAGGACTAGAATTCAGTTCCCAGCACCCATGTGGCAAGTTACAACCATCTCCGATCCAGCTTCATGCCTTCCTCTGACCTCCCCAGGCACAAGGCACACATTGTACATACGGGCAAAATACTGGACATAAAAAAAAATCTTAAAAAGTGTTTTTTTAAGCTGGACATGTGGCGCTTGCCTTGAATTCTAGCACTCGGGAGGCAGAGGCAGGTGGATCTCTGAGTTTGAGGCCAGCCAGAGCTGCATAGTGAGACCCTGTCTTTAAAAAAAAAAAAAAAAAAAGGAAAGAATTCTGGTTTAGGCTTGAGGAGTCACATCTGGCTATGGCCTTCTTGTTAGCAGAGCCCAGGGAAAGGCACCACACAGTCACGTTAATGTGAGAGACACCCAAGAAGCATGTCTTGAGAGCAGATGGTTTTCTCATCAGGAATGTCCCCCCTTCCCCCAAGCTGCTGACAGGAAAAGAAATCCTCTCAGACTATGTTTAAAGTACAGGATCTAATTCAGAAGGCTTGGGAGTGAGGTTGAGATTGCATTTCTGACAAGTACCTGGGATTGCTGGTGTTGTTAAAGGAGTAAATGGTCTACTAGTTCTGGCCCAAGGTCAAGAAATCACACCTGGTGATGGCCTTCTTGGTGGTATGGTCCCCAGTTAGAGCCAGGTATCACCTGACTGGCAAAAGAGGGAATCTGCCTCCCTCCCATATCTATTCAAACATAATTCAAACATGATTTCACTTTGTTGCCCCAGCTGGCCTGGAACTCACTATATAGACCAGGTTGGCCTTGAACTCACAGAGATCTGCCTACTGCTGCCTCACAAGTGCTGGGATTAAAGGTATGTGCTACCACACCTAGCTATTTAAAAAATTAAAAAAAAATTTTTTTAGAAGATTCATTTATTTTATGTGTATGATGTCTGGTGCCTGCAGAGTCCAGAAGAGGGCATAGTTACAAACTGTTAGCTACCATGTGGGCTCTGAAAACTGAACCTGGGTCCTCTGCTGGAGCAGCAAGTGCTCTTCATCGCTGAGCCATTTCTCCAGCCCCCTTTCTCTGTTTTGACAGAGGATCTCACTGTACCTCACATTGGTCTGAAACTCACTGGTTAGTCCGGCTAGCCAGTTAGTCTCACAGTTTTCTACCTCAGCCTCTTCAGTGCTGAGATTACAGATGTGCAGAACCATGCCTGGCAGTATCTTTCTTTTCATTATTTATGTGTGTGTGTAATTGGGAGGAGGGTTGCATGCTATGGTGTGCATGTGGAGGTCAAAGGACATCTTTGTAGTGTTAGTTCTCCTGGGAATAAATACACAAAGTCTCAATAAATAGCCAGGCATAATGGCACTTACTATGAATCCTAACACTCAGGAGACAAAGACAGGCAGATCTCTGAATTCAAGCTAGCCTGGTCTACCAAGTGAGTTCCAGGCTAGCCAGGGCTACGTCGTGAGACTCTGCTCAAAACCTGCCCACTCCTCACAAACCCTCAATAAATAGAAAAAAGAAACAAATAGGACATACCGGAAATTTCAACTACAAATAATTACATGGAAAAAGAATCTTTACCTCTACTAATCTGAGCAAAGCAGGCAAGGGAGGAATGGTTTGTTCTGGCTCCTGGTGCACAGTGCTTTCCATTTTGATGAGTGGTTGGGCACTAGCAGCTGCAGTGTCGGAAGTGCCTGGTTATGTTTCATCCTCAGGCAGGAAGCAGAGGGAGTTGAAAGCTGGCACTCAGCTCTCTTCCTCTTTTTTCCATCTTATTCAGTTGGGGACTCCAGCCTCTGACATTCACAGTGAAATTTTCTTCCTCAGTTAAACTTAGCTGCAAATTCACTTCACAGATACCCAGATATGTATATTACAGGTGATACTGTGTACAATCAGGTTGGCAGTGAAGCATTGCCCCTTCTATCAGAGACATGTCTGATATAGCAGATGCTTTGAGTCTGCACAGGAGGGAAATTTTGGTTTGTCTGCTTTCTTTTCATATGTGATCCAAAAAGAAAGTGGGTGTGGTGGTGAACCCCATTAATCCCAGCATTTGGGATGCAGAGGCAGGCAGATCTCTGAATTCAAGGCCACCCTGGTCTACATAGTGAGCTCCAGGCCAGTTGAGGCTGCATTAAAAAAAAAAAAAGTTTATATTTGAAAGTGTTTTGTATCTTTAGTGGCTTGTTAAACTCTGGAGTTTTTAGAAGGGGTCTGAATTATGTGAAACTCATTTTCAGGGACTTCTGATACTCGGGGAAAATCTACAGCTGGCTTGATTGATGGGATAAGAACAGTGGTCTACAACTGACCAAGGGGAGGAGTCTCAGAAATCCACTGACATGGTTGTGTTGGCCAGTGAGCAGAACTTTATTGCTAAGCAGTCTTCATGTTGCAATTTCGTGTTCAACTCAACAGTCTTTTTTTTTTTAATATTATTTTATGTGTATGAGTGCTGCTTGCAAGAGCAGCCAGTGCTCTTAGCCACTGAGCCTCTGCTGTCACCTCAGCAGTCTTATGAGTATTTATTTTATTTTATTATTATTACTATTTTTGTCTTTTTTGAGATAGGGTCTCCCTGTAGCCCAGCTGGAACTCGATGTGTAAACCAGGCTGGTCTTGAACTTAGAGAGATCCACCTGCCTCTGCCTCCTGAGTGCTGGGATTAGAGGTGTGTAGCACCATGCCTGGCCCTTGTAAGAGTATTTTTATCATTCTCTACCTAGAATTTCATCATATGGTCCAGGCCTGCTTAGAATTCCCTATGTAGCCCAATTGCCTTGAACTTGAATTCATCCTGTCAGCCTCCTGAGTGCTGGGATTACAGGTATACATCAGGTTTTGAACCTGTGATGCCTAGCTTTCCATCCCATTAATACCTCATGCATTTCAGCAGTTGTAGGATATGATGGTCATCTGCTCACACACTACTACTGGTTGTCTAGAGGAAACTGACTTGTTAGATTACAGGTGGAGAACAGAGTTATTGGACCAAGTGGCAGGAACCCAGCAGATAGCTGCTGGAGGCTGCAGAGAGAAGAGGGTGACCAAGGTGTTGCTTAGCAAAGTTCTGGTTCTTGTTTCTGTTATGTATATGCCTGTTCCATGGCTGTAGTACTCTGTGTGTGTTTGTGTGATTTGTGTGTGTTCCTGTGTTTGTACATACATGTGGCAGCTAGTCAAGTGTCTTCCTCAGTTCTCTCAGAAGCTTACCAATTCAACCAATTCGAGCCAGTGAATTTGGGAGCTGTGTGTCTGCCCACCTGGTACTGGAGTTACAGATGCACACTGCATCTGACTTTTACATGGGTGCTAGGGATCTGAACTCAGGTCCTCATACTTCATGACTCACACTTGACTGACTGAGCCACCTCACCAACCTCTGCAGTACAGTTTGTATATGTTATTTTAACAACAAATTACTGACTGTGCTCTGTATAAACTCATTTAGACATTCATTTATTTATTTTTAAAGATAGGGTCTTAATCTTGCCTAAGCAGACCTGAAACTTTGTGACTCCTCCTGTGTTGGCTTCTCAAGTGCTGAGATTATAGGTGTGAGCCATCACGCCTGGGTTAAGATCCCTTTCATTACTAATTTGTTTCTATCCTGCTTTATAATTATCACAATTTTCTCCTGAAACCGCTCTTTTTCTTATATAGTCAAATATATATTAATTGCATATTATACATAATAAAAATATCTAGATATAGCTTATCTGTATTGTGTGGAGTTCTGGGAGCATGCTGGGCAAGTTACCACTGAGTTACAACCTCAGCCCTCTATATCTTTTTCAAGGCAAACATTCTCATCTTAGGCTAGTGCTGCTGGTCTACCTAATGTGTCGAATTGGATTGCAGAGTGACCTCCCACCCCCAATTAAATATATTTAGACCTCTTGGTATGGATGTGTGTGGTCAGTCCCCCTTTCTGACTTGGCTGGGTCTTGTGCAGTCTTTGTGGGCTCACTGTAGTGCCCTGCATATTTTCCTTTGAGATCTCCTTTACACATGCTCTTGTCTACAAATCTAGTCAGCTAGAGTCTAGATAAAGCTGCTTTTGTTGTAAGTATCAGCTTTGGGATTGACGTAACTCTTTGAAACAAAACCCAGTTAACTGAGACAACACAAAACTCAGTTTTTTACACTGATTGTCCACTTGCAGTCTGGAAATCCTTTGTGGATGGTAAACTGAAGTAAGGAGCCTGTTTAGTTTGTGGCCATATCTGTCCCACATGTCTTTTGAGCCTTACGTCAAGTAGTGATGCAATGCAGTGCTTTTCTCAGTCAGGTGCCACTGAATTTGATTGACATTGTCAGTCAAAAATGCTAGACTGGGAAGTGTATTTGTCTTTTAATATTTCCTTATTAAGGCTTTGTTATTTGATTTTCCAATAATGGCAGGGCATGAGATAGACAAGTTTCTTCTCTGGAGTGGGTATGGGTTACAGTCTAATGAGGAAGACAGTGCATTTCTGACAGTGTTACTAATGGTTAACTCCCCGACTGTCAGCAGTCCTGGGGATTGAACTCAAGGTTTTGCTCTACTGCTAAGCTATTATACCCTTTTCTCTTTTAAAAAAATATTTTATTTTGAGACAGTATCTTGCTATATTGCCAAGGCCGGCTTCAAACTCTTCATCCTTCTGCCTCAACCTAGGTGATGGGATTATGGGCTTGTGCCATCAGGTACAGTTTAAAACAGCCTATTTAGGACGTGGTGGCACAAGCCTTTAATCCCAGCCCTTAAGAGGCAGAGGCAGAAGCAGATGAATGGGAAACCCTGTCAAAAAACAAACAAAAGTAAGCAAACAAACAAACAAAAAACCCCAGTTATTTTAAAGATGCTTAAATAGGGCTGATGAGCTGGCTCTCAGGTAAAAGCTTTTGCTGTGCATGACTGATGACTTGAGTTCAGTTCCTAGATCCTGTGGCAAAAGGAGGGAACTGACTCTGGAAAGTTATCTCTGATTAGTTTGCATACACACATGAAAAAAAAGCTGCTTACAGAATGGAGAATGACATGAAGAAAGAAGATGGGTCAGGTGTAGAGACACACACCTGGAATACCAGCACTCCAGAGTCTGAGGCAGGAGGATCTGGAGCCAGCTTTTTCTGTGCAGTGAGACTCTGTCTATAGAGCAAACATAAAATGGTAGAAGGGAAGCAGGCTCTGGTGGTACAGAATGTAATCCCAGCACTGGAGAGGCTACGGCAGGAGGGTCAGCTGGCTTGTATAGAGACCCTGGTTACAAGATAGAAAGAAGGCTGGTGTGGTGTCATACACCTTTAATCCCAACATGTAGAAGGCAAAAACCTGTGGATCTCTGTGAGTGAGACCAACGAGGTCTACATAGTGAGTTCCAGGTCAGCCAGGGATACATAGTAAGATTCTGTCTTAAATTAAATTAAGATAAAATGTAAAAAGTAAAATAAAAATAGAAGTTGGGAGATAATATTTGGAAAATGCAGTATTCTTGAATAAGTTAGGTTTGAGTAAATTTCTAACATTCAAGTAGGTTTTTATCAGTATTTGGATACATAAGAGCTTGGGTCTGGTAGTTAAAAATTTAGTGGTCTGAGGTTGGAGAGATGGCTCAGTAGTTAAAAGAACCAACTGCTCTTGCAGAGGACTTGGGTTTAATTCCTAGCACCCATATGGTGTCAACAACCATTCCTAACTTCAGTTTCAGGGGATCCAACACCCTCTTCTGACCTCCTCAGACATTGTCTGATATAGGTGCACTTAACACACATGCAGGGAATAATCACATAAGAAATAATAATAATAAAAAATAGTGGTCTTTTGGTCTATACAGACCAGTGGTTTTCAACTCTTGAAACATTTTTGAGTGGCTTGGTGAATCCTTAAAAGTGCTAATTTAGGTACTGCTCCCAGAGATTTGTACTTGGTCTGGGCTGAGACCCAGGTGGGAATTTGTTTTTAAAAATCTCTGGCTGGTGTTTTTTAAAAAAAATTTTTGTGTCTGCATGTGTCTGTATGAGTATATGCACATGTATGCATGTGGTGGCTAGAATTACAGGCTTTTTCAGATATAGATTGCTACAAAGTTGATGGGATATGAACTCTGGGCCTCATGGTCACATAGCAAGCATTCCTAACCTCTAAGCTGTCTCTCCAAGCCCATCTCTCTGGCTTTAAAAAAATGCTTTAAAACTTTTTAAAATAAAGAGTCTCTTGCTGTGGTAGTCTCTCCTTGGGCTTACTATGTATTACAATTCCAGGCTGGCCTTGAACTCACAGTAATCCTCCTGCCTCAGCCTCCAGAGTACTGGGATTATAGACATTTGTCACCATGCTTGACTGGGTGATTGTGGTACATGGTCAGAGTCCAATAGAGACAGACCTGTATGTGGCTTTTAGGAACAACTGTATTGCTGTGGGAGATCTGGGGCTTAGGGTACTGGGGCACTCACTGTGTAGAGGTTAAATAAAAGAGGGAGCACGCTAGGGAAGCTCACATGAGTGGCTAGAGAGGTGGGAAGAAAGCCAGAGGACAGTGCTTCCCCAGGAGGCAGGGGCAGGGTTAGGTGCTGCTGGGAGGTTGGGTGAGGAGAACCTGGAGGAGGATTGCAAGTGGCTTCCACAGAGGCAGTGGGTCTCAGAGGTTCAGGCCAGGGTTTTAGGAACTGCCAATGCGCCCCTACCCCTTGTGATGCTGGGGAATGGAGCCTAGATGGAGATGTGCATTCTAGTGCTCTGGGGGTGCCACCTCCTGAACTACAGCTGTGGTGGCAGCCTTTGTTTCTTGTGTTCCTGAGGGAGAACTCCCACCAGGGTTCAGATAGAGAAAGCATTCAGAGTTTAGTCTTAGCAGATGAGAAGTGAAAGCAAAGTACTCCTCCAGAGTGGAGAGCAGACCTAGCCCAAGGGTAGCAACACTCTTTCCTTCTGGTGTTGAGGTTTCCTTTGATCTAGCCCTTCTACCCACTGGGTGGTACAGGACTAGCTCTCCCCTGGAATAGGCAGATGTTTTTTAGAAACCATCCGTACCCACAGTTTAGTTTGTTAGAATCAGATCCATTAGGTGCAGAATGTATACAAAGGGTGACTTCATAAAGTTGAGGTTTACTAGGGGAAGGGGCAACAGTATCTTCTTGTCTGGGCCTCAGTGAGGAACTCCCTGGTAGAGACTAGCTTTGTTGCCTTTCTCAGAGCCCTCATTCCTCTTATCTGGTTAGTTTGGCTGTCAGCAGCAAGCCCTCTTGTTTATCTGCTTCAGAGTTACAGACTTCCCTGATTTAAGCCTAACAGTTCTGTCCCCTGGCTTTAATTTTTTGTGTAAAATCACTTTTTTCTTAGCCTATTGTATCTTTATTTTCTTCCCACAATATAAATGAAGTGCATTGAGCTTAATAATGGTAATAGCCTGTTGACTTGATGGTAATAGCCTGTTGTACTGTTCCTCATGTTCTGGAACCAGAGTGAATTCTTATGGGGCTTTGGCTCTTGGTGTCCCTCTGCTAAGAGTCATTTCTGAACATAGGCCACCTGGCTAAGATCTTTATTAGCTGAGGCCATGAGGCTTTCCTGAGTGATCACTTTGTCCTGGGCCTTCCTTTGTTCTTCCCATATAGCTGTCAGGCCCCTGCCCTAAAGCATTTCACCTTCTGACACTGTGGATTCATGTGCTGACTATGCTTCTAGCTTGGTCTCCTCTTGTGAAAGGTACCCTCTCTGTTTTGGAGATTGAACCTCAGGCCTTGGTCATGAGGGGCTATCACTGCCTGTAAGCTAGTCCCCTATTCCTTCAGACACACTCTCTTTAGGCAGAGTGTTTGTCTTGTTCAGTGACAACTTGCTGGACAGCACCTGCTTCATGTCATGGTGGTGGCGTCGTGCCATTGCTCATCACCTGACAACTGAGTGGATGTGAATCTCTGAGAAATGTGGCTTTTTTTTTTTTTCTTAAGTTACAGCTGAGAAGTTACTTAGCTTCTGTCTGTTATTTATGGCCTAACTGCAGAACCTTCCAGAATTTGGATCCTCTCTCTTAACTGGTCGTGTCATGTCTGTTGCAGTGGTGCCTTTTTGGTTATTTTAAAGCTAATAAAGTGGGACTGGAGAGATGATTCAGTGGTTAAGAGTACTTGCTGCTCTTGTGGGGTGTGGTGGTATATGCCTTTAATCCTAGTATTCAGGAGGCCATGGTGGGCAATCTCTGTGAAATGGAGGCCAGCCTGGTCTCCATAGCAAGTTCCAGGCCAGATGTGACTACAGGGAGACCCCTATCTCAAAAACAACAAAAAGTACTTGCTGCTCTACCAGAAGACCATGGTTTGGTTCCCTGAACCCACAATGGTGATTAACAAGCATCTATGTAACTCCAGTTCCAGGGAATCTGGTGTCCTCTCCTGGCCTGTTGCACACACATGGTACACTTGCAGGCAAAACAGTCATACACATAAAATAAAAATTAAAATTAAAAAAGTGCTAGTAAAGATATATGCAACTTAAATAATAATTTCCCTCTATTTAAATTTGCTTTTGGCTTCTCTACCATCTGTCAAACACTCTGCCTAGTACTTTCCAGACAGAATTTCTGATTCTTACAGTATTGCCTTTGCTGCACCTGGTTTTTACATAAGGGAACTGAATCCCAAGAAATTAAGCAAACAAGGCAGGACCACATAGCTTCTGGCTTTGTTCTGCTTGGCGCATGTTTTCTGTGTACTCTGCTTGAGGCACCTGTGCACCCAGGAACCTCCTTTTCCTTTAATTTGCTTTATTTTATTTTTATTGTAGGACTGGGGATTGTGTGGAATTTTAAATGTTTCCTACCTAGATCAGAGGAGGAAACCTGGCACCATCTTGAAACAGTTTAGAGCTGGTAAAGGAATGCAGCATATGTCTGCCGAATAGACAGCTCCTCATACACTGCTGTTCTCATCCTTTAAACCAAGCTGTTGCTTCAAAGATTTCTTTTATCATTTGTCTCACGTAGGACCAATTATTTCACAACTAGGATCGTTCAGACCATTGAATTCCGAAAAAATGTGCCTGTTTTTTGTGGTCAGTATTTTATTCTTCCTTACGTATAATCTTGCCAGAAAAATAAATAAACACCCAAACCAAACAATTACTTAGGAAGTTACTTTTCCCTCATGGAACAAAATTCAGGAAGAGTTTGAACCTAGGGTACAGCAGTGTGGCAGAGTGCCTGTTCAACACCTTAACCTGTGCTTGATCCCAAACACTAAAAGAAAAAAGTTCAGGAAAAATTGTTAGTAAACTTTGAAAGATTTTATAATTTCTGCAAAAATAAATATCCTATGATAATTGAAGAACAGTGATGGTGCAGTGAAGAAGCAAACACAGAAAGATATTGGCATTACTGTAGGATGAAGTTGACACCCCCCCCCCCTTTTTTTTTTTTGAGAAAAGGCTTCCTGTGGCCCTAGCTGGCCTAGAACTCAGTATGTGACCAGGCTGGTCTCAA
Source organism: Eospalax fontanierii (assembly GCA_035773235.1). Classification (NCBI taxonomy): domain Eukaryota; kingdom Metazoa; phylum Chordata; class Mammalia; order Rodentia; family Spalacidae; genus Eospalax; species Eospalax fontanierii. Next base: position 84,152,803 of record CM069533.1, on the reverse strand, counting down.
TTCACAGAAATCCTCTAACCTTTGAGTTAACTTCTGAGTGCTCAGATTAAAGTTGGGCACCACTGTGCCTGGCCTTTTCTTTCTTTTTTGAAGGAATGGGGAATGGGTTCATTAGTGTTCGCTGCGTATCCTGGGCTGGCCTCCAGTTCAGGACCCTCCCGCTGCTGATTCCTGAGTGCTGAAAGTATAGGCACATGCCACCACCATGCTTGGAGATTCTGCTTTTTTCTACCCAGAATCCTTCAGACACACCAGATCTAAAATTACTTCTCCAGATGCTTCTAGAATCTGGAATACTGTCTGCTTTGTAGAATTATTTCTTTTCCTGCTTCTTAATTTTCCCTCCTCTCCTCTCCCTTCTTCTTTACCTCCCTCCCTCCCTCCCTTTTCTTTTTCTTACTGTGTAGTCTAGGCCTCAATTTCCTTATGCTTAGTAAAGAAGTTAATGCACATAAAAATGATTCTAAGTCAGTTTGTGGCTTGTTTATCAGCAGTATTCTTTTTTATTTCCCTGAAGCTCCTGCTGCCCTGGACTCACTATGGAGAACAAACTGGTCTTGATCTCACAGAGGTGGGACTGCCTCTGCCTCCCCAGTGCTGGGATTAAAGCTATGTGCTACCATGCCCAGCAATTACTGTTCATTTTAATTTTGATAATTATGAAGGAACTTTTGAACATTTTTCATCTTTAAGACCGCATCCAGAGACACCGGGATAGAAATGATCCGATTGGATCAGAGTAATTAAAAGCTTTCACTAAGCTGAGGTCCCCAGCAGTGCACACTCAGCCTGAGGCTGTTAAGAACCTTCAGTGAAAGGTGAGTGTTTCTCTTGTGGAAAGAGAGCACTGTGTTGCCAGGCAAGTACTAGAAGCAGGATGAAATTGTAGCTTACCATTCTGTGGGGGTGTACCAGCTGTGGGAGTGCCAGCTGGGCTTCCTTCTTCAGTAGGTTTTAGGAATTTCCCTTTCATTGATTGGCAGTGTCCCTTCTAGTAAACCCGTTCCATGAATTTTGGCCAAGGTGCCTGTGCCTCTGCTATCTGAGGTTCTGGCTGGGTACTGTACTACCCCAGCTCTTGCCTGGGTGCTGGCTCCTCAAAGCCTGTTTTAAAGTCTTGACAGTCTTTGGGGTTCATTAATGTCCTAGGATGCAGTAATTTTTTTTTTTTTCCTTCTTTTGAGATAGGGTCTCCTGTAGTTACAACTAGCTAGAAACTTACTATGTATGTACACCAGATTGGCCTTGATCTCACAGAGATCCACCTACCTCTGCCTCCTGGCTGGGATTAAAGGCTTGTGTTATGGTGCTACCAAGCCCTGCTCTAAGACGCAGTTTTCTTTTGAACGCAAAAGAGCCCTATAGAGCTCTTCCTCCAGAGAACGTAGGTGTCCGTTGTGGACTGAAGAACAGTCTCAGGTGAGACCTTGTTATGACTGAAATGCTTTCCCAGAGCTCCTCTCCAAATGAGTAGAAACAGACTTTCTCTGTTCTTCATGACCCATAGACTGGTGAGGGAGGAAGCATATATTCAGATTCTCTGGTCCTGCTGAACTGGCTGTAAGGGAGGTAAAAATAAAGTCTCAAACCAACCTGAGTTTGAACTCTAGGACCCACATGGTAGAAGGAGAGAATTGACTCCTGTAAGTGACCTCCAGACACTAGCTGTGGCAAGTGTGCACATGCCCACATAAACACATGCAAAGAAGTGAATACATGTGGTTAAAAAAAGAAATGGGAAGATATTGCCTCTTGTCCTTCCTGTTGATAACTCCAGAGGCTCTAGAGTTGTGTGACAGATGACCAAGGACACCACACACCACACTGTATCTGACTTTTTGACTAGCTCCGGTTGAGCTGTGCCTCATTGTTGCTTGTTTGTCATTTTGTTCTTTGAGACTTAAAAAAAAAAAAAAGATTTTATTTTTACTTATGTGTGTGCATGTATACAGGTGTCTGTGGTGACTAAGAGGGATTAGATCTGGAACTGGTGTTACAGGTGATTGTGAGCCATCTGGTTAGGTGCTAGGAACTGAATTCTAGTGTTTTGCAGGAGCAATGAACACTTTTTACCACTGAGCCTTCTTTCCAGCTCCTGCTTTTAAAAAAAAAATTATTATTTTTATTTTATGTGTATGAGTATGTTGCCTACATGTATGTAAGAGCACCCATGTCATGCAGTGCCCATGGAGATCAGAAGAGGCATCAGTTCCCTGGAACTGGAGTTCTGAATTATTAGCTGGCATGTGGGTACTGGGAACTGAATTTGGGTTTTCTTGCAAGAGTAGCCAGTGCTCTTAACTGCGGAGCCATCTCTCCAGGCCCTGTTTTGTTTGTTTTTTTTGAGTCAAGGTTTCACATTACCCAGGCTGACCTTGAACTCACCGGATATTCGAGTGTACATGGTAAACAAGCACTCTGAACTACATCCCCAGCCCTGAGACATTAAAAAAAAAAAAAAAAGCCAGGCCCAGTGGCACACACCTTTAATCCCAGCACTTTGGGGTTAGAGGCAGGCAGATCTCTGTGAGTTTGAGACCAGTCTAGTTTGCATAGTGAGTTCCAGGCCAGCTAGAACTCTGTAATAACTTCCATCTGTTACAAAAAGAAGCTTCTTTGATTAGTGCTGTATGGTACATTTGTCTGTAAATATAAGGATTCATATTTAGCATATGGTAGGAAATTTCATTTGTTTAGAGATATGACAGGGTTTTCTCTAGGATCTATGACTTCTCCAGCAATGTGTATTTGATTGTATTTACAGGGCTACTCATGAGTTCCCTCCCATTGAGAGAGCTTTAAGTCCAGTTAGATAGCTGTTGATCATCCCTTAGATATAAGTGCCATTACTGCACCAATAGAGGTAGTTTGCTGTGCCAGTTGTTGTGGTTATTAATTAGGTTTTAGAGCTGGGCTGGACTGTTGATTGACCCTGAGCAACTTTCATAGTATCCTCTAAAACTATGAGAGCGAGTCCTCAGGGAGGAGGCCTTCAGATCAGTTCCAACTCCATTGCTCCAAGTCCTGTGTTCGAAGTATGTCCTGTCTTCACCAGTGGGGTCTTACCTTCAAGTTCTAAGAGGTAATCAAGGGCTGTGGCAATAGCCTGTGTTATTTTGAGAGTCTCTGGGACTACCCTGACCAACAGAGGAAGGGAGGTTTCTCCTGTCTGTCATTGTGTTCCTTGTTATATATAGCCTTCAGGTATGCACATGCACTAATGTTCAGATATTGTATGTGTATTTTTTTCAGGGGGGTTTTGAGTTAATACATTTTTAAGGCAAATTTAGATATTTCATTATTTCATTCATAAGTATTTCTCTATAGATTTAACCATAATATCATATCTAAATTTTGTTTTGTTTTTGTTTTTGTTTTGAGAAAGGGTCTCTCTGTAGCCCCAACTGGCCTGGAACTTGCTCTATAGACTAGGCTGGTCTTGATCTCAGAGATCCACTGGTCAAATGCTGGGATTAACCACTACCTGTAACTCCAGCTCTAGGAGAGCTGATGTCTCTGGCCTCTTGGGCACCTGCACTCATGTGCACATGCCTGTACATACAGACACATATGCATACATGTAATTTTTTTTTTTTTTTTTTTTTTTTTTTGTCTTTTTGAGACAGGGTCTCCCTCTAACCCCAACTGGCCTGGAACTCCCCATGTAGACCAGGCTGAACTTAAACTCACAGAGATCTGCTTGCTTCTGCCTTCCAAGTGCTGGGATTAAAGGTGTGTGCCACCACTCTCAGCGCATGTACATAATTTGAAAATGAAAATAAAATAAGAAAGTCCAGGGCTGGAGAGATGGCTTAGCAATACAGACACTTGTTGCCAAGTCTGATAACCTGAGTTTACTTCTCAGAACCCACATGGTAGAAGTGTAGAACTGACTCCCTTGAGTTGCCCTTTGACCTGACCATGTGTGCTGTGGTGCATGATTGTGTCACACATGCAAGTAAGTAAATGGGGGGAGAAAAGAAAGGAATAGTGATTTCTGTATTTTTATATTTTGGGACCATAACTCTCCTTATTTAAGGAATAGAATGGAGCATCAGTTATCTGCTCTGCACTCTGATTTTGTCCCTTTCAAGTGGCAGAAGGATTGCAGCCTCTGCCTTATTTTGAACACGTTGGCTCTACAAAGATTCTTTTCTTTCAGTATCCTTTGGGAGCTAGAAGCAGCTCCAGTTGCCTATAAAAATGTACACTCATGTCCTTGTTCAGTGGGGAAATGCTTTGAAATTTGGACTGACTTTGTAATAGAGAAATTGTAAGGCTGCATGTCTTTTTGTCTTTTTCATTTTTCAACCATTTAATAAAACATTTATGCTGATTACTCAGGATGTGAACTTTTGTGTTGAAGAAATATTTTCCGACAATTATTATTTTGTTCTTTGGCTTGTTCTTCGGGAATAAAGTGAGTAGTTCAAGTAAACAGATTGGGGATTCAGTAAGAGTACATGATAAACTTATATAGAGTCTCAGGATTCCATTGCCAGTACTCCCCCAAAGTATGAGTTCGTATGAGTAACTGATCCTCTGTCTGAAAATCTCTGTTTCCTTGTAGTCATCCACCTCCTCTGGCTCTTAAAATCTTTTCATTCCCTTCAGCAGTGATCTGTGAGTCTTAGGAGGCAGATCTTTGATCTAGTATCCTATTCAGGGATAAGCAATCTGCAACCTCATTTTCTGCCCATTAGTTGGTGATTATTCTCTGTGTTAATCACCATCTGCTGTATAAAGAATCTTTTTTGCTGAGAGTTGAGAGATGCATTATAACAATAAGTATAACAATAAGTAACTATAAGTCAGTTTAATCTATTTAGAAGAATAGTTGTATTAGGCCTTTCTCCATGGCCTGTGGGCTATCTAGCCTTAGGCTCTGAGGTGGTTTGAAAGATAATGTCCCCCATAGGCTATAAGTATTTGAACATTTTGTCCCCAGTGGGTGGCACTGTTTTGGGAGGACTTAGAAGGTGTGGCCATGCTGGAGGAAGCACGTCACTGGGGTTGGGACTTAGAGAGGTCTTAAGCCTTGTTGGATTTCTAGTTGCCCTCTGTTTCCTGTGCCTGCTTGAAGATGTGAGTGCTTAGCTTCTGCATCTACTCTAGATACCTCTGCCGCCATGCCTCCCCACCATGATGGACTCTTGCCTCTTTGGAACCATAAGCTAAATAAACTCTTCCTTGGTCAGTGTTTCTATCACAGCAACAGAAAAGTGACTAATACAGGCTTCTAGGCTGATACCAGTATCAGTTATGGGCTCCATCCTGTGACATGGACCTTAAAGTTGGTTTTTCTTATAATATGTCTGCTACTGTTTTCACAAGTAGGCATATCTTCCAGGCTAGCTGCTGTTGTAGCTCGCAGGATTCACAGCTGGGTAAGGTTTGTGCTAACTTTTCTCTTTAGGTAGCTTGCATAGCACCTTCCTGTACTATGGAAGACGGGCAGTAGAGATGAGGCTTTGAAGCCAGTACCAGCCTTTTTCTTTTTGTTTGTTTTACTGTGCATCTTTGTAGTGTCTTCAGCAGTAGGATCTCACCATGAAGTTCTGTTGGGATGCTTGGTCAACAGCTTTGAGAATGTCCATTCCTGGCATTGGCTTTTTTTTTTTTGTTGCAAGCCTTTGGTCTCTAGTAGGAAACCCTCCCCCTGTTATAAGGGAACTCCTTTTAATCCCTTTTAATATTGTATATGTATGTACTTTAGCTTCTGTAGTGTTAGGTTTCCACATGGCTTTTTGTAAAGACCTTTGGTCTTTAGCTGGGTCTCCCTGTCCTCCCTTCTCTGCCCTGCCTCTCATTCCTCACCTCGTTGAACCCTTCCTACTCTGTCACTCCCTGTTCCCTCTATATCACTGCACTCTGTGTCTTCTCTCAGAAAGGACCCCCATCCCTCCATGGACAGGTATTAGTTTTTTACCTTTCTGGATTTTGAAATTGAAACATGCCTATCTTTAGATTTCAAAGTTAACATCCAGTTATGAGAGAGAACATGTGATGTTTGTTTTTCTGATTCTGGGCTACCTCACAGTGGATGATTTTTTTTTTTTTTTCAGTTTATCTGCAAATTTTGTAAGTTCATTCTTTAAATATATTTGATTTATTTTTATTTTATGTGTATGAGTGTATTGCATTTATGTAAGTGCACCTGTGTTGTGCAGTGCCCACAGAGGTCAGAATTGGATTCCCCTAGGAACTTTAGGGATGATTGTTAGCAGCCATGTGGGTGCTGGGAATTGAACCTCTTCCAAGAGCAGCCAGTATTCTTAACCACTGAGCCATCTCCCCAACTCCCATAATTTCATGTTTAGAGCTGAAAAATATTCCATTGTATGCTCTTCACCTTCATTATCCATTCATCAGTTGATGGACGTCTAGATCGTTTCCAGTTCCTGGCTATTAGGAAAAGTACAGCAATGAACAGGGATGAACAGGTATTTCTGTGTAAGTGTATAGAGTCTTTTGAGCAAATGCTCAAGAGAAGTATGGCTGGATGAAATGGTAGGTCAATTTCTAGCTTCTTGAAGAACCTTCACACTGATTTCCATAGTGGCTGCACAGTTTGCACTCTCACCAGCACCCTTTGTCCACATTCTCGCCATCATTTTTTTTTGTTTGTTTTTGTTTTTGGTATCTGTGTGTGTGTGTGTATTTATCTTAGCCATTTTAACTGAGGTAAGATGAAATCTCAAAGAGGTTTTAATTACATTTCCCTGATGACTAGAGATGTTGCACATTCAAAACCATGTATTTCTTAGCCATTGTGTTTCATCTTTAGAGAATTCCCTCTTCATCTCCTTGTTTCGGTATTTAATTGGGTTGTTAATTTTTTTGATGTTTAATTTTTTGAGTTCTCTGAATGTTGTAGGTACTAACGTTCTGTCAGAGCTAGAGCTGGTAGAGATTTTTTCCCATTCTGTAGTTGCCTCCTGACTTGAATGATAGTATCCTTTGCTGTACAGAAGCTTTTTAGTTTCCCAAGGTTCTGTTTGTCAGTAATTGGACTTAGTGCTTGCACTATGGGAATCCTGTTCAGAAAGTCCTTTCTTGTGCCTTTAAGTTGCAGTGCGCTCCCTACTCTCTCCTTGGTCTGATTCAGGGAATCAGCTCTTATTTTGAGGTCTTTGATTTATTTGGAGTTGAGCTTTGTGCACCGTGAGAGATGGGGACCTCCTTTCATTCTTCTACACATTGTTACCCAGTCCGACCAGCACCATGTGTGCTCTTTTCCCTGATGACTAGAGATATTGCACATTCAAAAACATGCTCTTTTCTCCAGTGTGTGTTTGTGGCTCCTTTGTCAAAAATCAGGTGACCATAAAAGCGTGGATTTACATTTGAGTCCTCAGTTCCATTTCACTGATGTGTCTGCTTTCATGGTGGTGCCGTGCTGTGCTGCTCACTGCTCTGCAGTGAAGTTTGAAATCAGGGACAGTAAGTAATACATCCAGTGGTAATTTCTATCTTTCTTTTTTTGTTTTGTTTTGTTTTTGAGACAGGGTCTCCCTGTGCCTCAGATGACCTGATACATACTGTTTAGACCAATCTGGCCCCAATCCCATAAAGATCTGCCTGCCCGTCTCTCAAGTGCTGGGATTAAAGGTGTGTGCACCTTCTAGCAGTTCTTTTATTGTTCAGGATTATTTTGGCTGCCCTGTTTTTTTTTGTGTGTGTATGTGTGTTTCCATATGAAATTTGAGGTTATTTCTTCAGTTTATGAAGAATTGTGTTAGAATTTTAATGAGTATCGTATTGAATTTGTAGATTGCTTTCAGTAGGATTTTCACAATATTAATCCTACTGATCCTGGGAGGTCTTCCCATCTTCTCGTATCTTCTTCAGTTTCTTTCTTTAATATTTTAAGGTTTTTATTATACAAGCCTTTCACTTTCTTTGTCAGATTTATACCAATTATTTTATTCTTTGTGAAGCTATCGTGAATGGGATCGTTTTGTGGATTTCTTTGTGTGTTTGTTGCTATATAGGAAGACTACTGAGGTTTTGAGGTGTTGATTTTATATCCTGCTGCTTTGCTGAAGGTATTTATCAACTATAGAAGTTTTCTGGTGGACTCTTAGGGTCTTTTATGTGTCAGATATCATCTGTAAATAAGAACACTTGGACTTCCTTTCAGTTTGTGTCCCCTTTACCTCCCTCCTCTGTCTTATTGCTCTAGCTAAGACTTCAAATACTATGTTTAACAAAATGACGAGAGTGAAGATCCTTGTCTCTGTGCAGATTTTAATGGGAATGTTTTCATTTTTTCCTCTGTGTAGTATAATGTGGCTGTAGACTTGTGGAATATTGCCTTTATTATGCTGAGATATGTCTCCTGTATGCCTAGGTTTTCCATGACTATCATGAACAGATGTTAGATTTTGTCAAAGGCCTTTTCTGCATCTGATGAGATGATACATAATTTCTGTCCTTGAGTCTGTTCATTTGTGGATTACATTTATGGATTTGTGTATGTTGAACCATCCCTGCATCCCTGGGGTGAAGCCACATTGGTCATGGCGGGTAATCTTTTTGATGTGCTCTTACATTCGGTTTGTGTTATATGGAGATGTTCATCAAATCCATAATTCCTTTTCTGTTAGGTCTCTGGTTTCTGTATTAGTACTTCTTTGAAGGTTTAGTAGAATTTGGTACTGTATCCATTTAGTCCTGGATTCTTTTAGTTGGTAGATTGTTTTTGTTTAAGAGAAATTCTACTGATTCAAGAATTTCATACAATGAATTTTTATTATATTCAGACTTCCTCTCCCATCTTTACCCTCACCCTACCCCCTACCCCTCACCTCCAACCCACCTCCACTCCCCATCCCCGAACTCCCACACCTAACTTTGTGTCTTCTATTTGCAAATGAAAAACTCCATCCATCTTATATGATACCGCTGAGCTGGTGCCTGAGACATCATATCTCCTCAGTGTCAGTGATCTAAAATTCTTACAAAGAGGTGTGCCAAAGGCGAGTCACTTCTTGACCTTTGTATCTGGTTTTGGGTCAGAATACACCCATGTTTCTTGGAATTGAATTTTCACTCTTAATTTCTGTTTCTCTTACACACTAAGGAATGTCAAGTGGGGATTTCTCTTTTTTCTGAGTGATTGGAAACACTTAGTTTTCCTCATCAAAGTTACATTCAGTTACACTTTGGTTCACCCAGCACCTGGGTCCTATTGTGGACCCAGGCATTCTCCAACAATTTGATTCCTTGAAGGATTTTACTGCGGGTAAAGGCAGAGTCTAGGTCCTTACAGCAGGCTGTAGTTAGCTCACAGGCCTCCAGTTCATGGTCATGTGAGTGACAGTTGGGAAGTTTTACAGCTTTCTGTGATGACTTTACACCAGTGCCCTCTGTTTATTTTCTGAAATCTCTAGACTTCTCTGCAGCCAGGTCTTGACAGCCACTGGGTGATGATGACGGTTGGCTGACCCTGGTGCCACCAGGGTATGTGGGTGGGCAGCTTAACTCAGTTTTGCTCTGCTTGGATGTGGGTGGCCAATCCAGCTCTGCCCTGCAGTTGTGCATGAGTGGCCTGGTCAGTGCAGCTCCACCATCTTGACTCTCTGTTTTCTTTCTTACTTGCTACGTCCTGAGTTCAGAATTTTGAGATCAATATAGAAGCACGTATGGTCAGGTAAAGTTTGTCTTGTGTGATGAGTTTCCTTACATGGTCCTTTGCATGCATTCAGTCTTTTGGGAAAGTCCTCAGCTGGGAGTACCTGATTCCTATACCATCTTTTCTTTCAACACCGTCCTTTTGAATTCTCTTGTCATATTTTTTCTTGCATGTATCAAAACACACACTGAGTAGTGAGTTTTAGGTTGCAAGGAGGATTTATTTTTGCAACTATTTTTCATGTCTTTGTCCACTACTTGGACACACACACACACACACACACACACACACACACATATACACATAGTGCTTTGGGAGATTTTTTAATTACTGCATCTATTTCATTGGTTGTTATGGGTCTGTTTAAATTATTTATGTCATTTCAGTTTAACTTTGGTGGGCTGTACATCTAGAAATTCATCCATTTCTTTTTGATTTTTCTAGTTAAGTGGAATAGATTTTTTATATAGTATACCTCTATGGATTTCTGAATTTTCTCAGTTTCTATTATAATGGTTCTCTTTTCACCTCTGAGTTTGTTAATTTAGGTCCTCACTTGCTTTTGGTTAATTTGCCTCAAGGTTTGTCATTCAGTTCAAAGAACTGACTTTTTGTTTCATTGATTGCATTGTTCTATTTGTAGTACATTAATTTCATCTTTGATTTTATTTATCTCTTCCCATGTACTCTTTTTAGACGTTATTTGTTCTTGACAAGGCTTTCAGGTACATCATTAATTTTTTTATGTGAGATGTTTCTAAATTTCTGGTATAGGCACTTAATGCTATAATTTTTTTCCTCTCAGTACTGCCTTCATTATGTACCATAGGTTTTGGTGTTTTCCATTTTCATACAATTCTAGGAATTAAAAAATTTCCTTCTTGATTTCTCCCTTGATGGAAATTTCATTCATTAGTGTGTTGTTCCGCTTCTGTGTGTGGACATCTCCCATTGTTACCGTTGTTGCTATCCAGTGTCACTCCTTTGTGGTCAGACAGAATTCAGGGTGATATTTCAGTTTTCCTAAATTGGTGGAGACTTGCTTTGTGTCCTGATATGTGGTCAGTTTCAGAGAAATTTTCACAGGCTGCAGAGAAGAAAGTCTATTCTTTGATGTTTGGGTGGAATATTCTGTAAATGTCAGATAAGTCCATTTGATTAACGGTGGCGTCATTTAACTTGAGGGTTTCTCTGTTTAGTTTGTGTAGTTGACCTGTCTTCTCTTACTGTATTGGAGTCAATGTGTGATTTTAGAAATACTAATGTTTCTTTTATGAAATTGGGTGCCCTTGTGTGTGGTGTATATATTTTTAGGATTGTAATATCATCCTGATGTAGTTTCCCGTTAATGAGTATGAAGTGACCTTCCCTGTCTCTTCTGACCAGTTTTAGTTTGATGTCTAATTTGTCAGACATTTATTAGAATAGTTTTACCTGCTTGTTTCTTAGATTGGTTTTCTTGGAATAGCCTTTTCCATCCTCTTACTTTAAACTGGTATCCATTGCTTTTGAGGTATGTTTCTTGCAGACAGAAAATTGATGTATCCTGTTTTTTTAATTTAAAAAATTTTTTATTTATTTATTTATTTTTGACTCTAGTCAGTCTGTCTTTTTACGGGGAATTGAGACCATTCATATTGAGTGTCACTATTGACCAGTGTGTATTAATTCCTGTCATGTTGGGGTGCAGGGCTGTTTAATTCCTGTAATGTTGGGGTTGCAGGGCTGTTTTCTTAGACCTCTTTTGGTTGACTCTTCTGGGATAATTTATTTAGTCTTTATGCCTTTTTGAGAGTGTTTAATCTTCTCCAAACTGAGGAATTCCATTGAGTATTCTCTGTAGAGCTGGTTTCATTGATATAAATTCCTTAAATCTGTTTTTATTGTGGAATGTTTTTCTTTCTCCTTCAATTACAATTGATAGTTTTGCTGGGTATAGCAGTCTGGACTGGAATCTGTTCTCTAATGACTTGGAGGACATGGGTCCAAGACCTGGCTTCATTGAAAAGTCAGCTGCTATTCTCATGGGCCTGCCTTTGTATGTGACTTGTTTTTTCTCTCTCGCACTTTTAATACGTTTTCTTTGTTCTGCACATTTTGAGTTTTGACTATGACATGGGGAGTTTCTTTTCTGGTTCTGTCCACTTGGTGTTCTGTCTGTGTCTTGTACCTTAATAAGTATTTCCTTCTCTAGATTTGGGAAATTTTCCTCTGTAATTTTGTTAAAAATACTTTCTGTCTTTTGACCGGGTTTCTTCTTATATGCCTGTGATTTATAGGTTTGGTCTTTACAGTGTCCTAGAAGTTTTGTGTATTCCTTTCCTGGCTTATTTAGATTTGACATTTTCTTTGATTGAGTGCTCCATTTCCCAAAGCCTCTTTTCAAGACCTGATGTTCTCTGGTCCATCTTTGCTGCAACTATCTTCTAGGTTTTTGTTTGCATTTCCTGAGTTTTTCATTTCAAGTTTTATTTCAGTTTTTTTTTTTTCCAGAGACTTATTGAGTTCTAAGTTCGTGTTTTGAATTGTTATAGCTATTTTATGCAACTGTTCCTGTTTTCAATTAGTCTTTTATTCATGTCCTCCTTGAGTTTTTTAAATATATTATAATTGCTGTTTTGAAATCATTGTTTTGTGCATCTGCTAGGTTGCCATTCTCACAGAACATGAAGTGGGTTCATTGTTGTATTTGTGTTGTGTTTTTGTGATGAGACATCTGTACTTAGGTTGGTGGTGGTGTTTCTTGGAATGGATATAGGTGTTCTTGTCTCTGTTAGGTGGTTATTTGTATCATTGTTTGTTGTTTCTCCAACTTGTCAGATTATGACCCAGTTGAGTGGTGCTTGGTATTCGGTTGGGGGCTACTTAATGTTGATGTGCAAATAGGGTGTAAGGATATCCTCAGCTAAGCTAAGGATAGATGAAGCTTTTGAGTTTAAGTTCCAGGGTTGACTCATCACAGTTCTGGAACAGCAGGGTGGGTAGGCTGCATGGTTGCTAGGTGAACAGGTTGACTGATAGGTCAGGCTGGGAGGGCTCACGGATCTTGGGGCACAAGGATCATAGTAACTGGAGCAGGTCTGGTGCACCAAGTGTCCTGGCAGAGCTGAGAGGGCAGTGTTGGAGCCTGGGGAGGAGGGGTACAGGAGGCTTACCTGGGTAGGTCTGGGAAAGCTCTGGGATCTGAAAGTCCACAATGGTCCTAAAGGTGCAGGAATGGCAGGTGCATGGAGGTATGGGAAAGGGAACCCACCAAGGCTGGGCTAGGAGAGCCTCTAGCCCTGATAGAGCTGAGATCTGGGAGGACAGGGAGTGGGGACGGAGACTTTGGAAGACAGGTCTGGGAAAGCTCCTGGATTGGAGGTCTGCAATGATTCTAAGAGCAGAAAATGATTTTTTAAATGTTTAATTGCTTAGTTATAAGAATTCGTTACGTATTCTGGGTATATATTTTTACAGATACGTGACTTGAAAATAATTTCTCCCATTCTGTGGGTAGTCTTTTTACATTCTTGATATCTATTAAAGCACAACTTAAAAATTTTTTGTCTACCCCAAGCACATGAATATTTACTTTTTCCCGTAAGTATTTTACAATTTTTGCTGTTAGACTTGACATGTGATTGGTTTGGTACTAGATAACTAGTTGTTAATGTGATTAACTTTATTTAATTTGAGACAAGTTCTCAATATGTAGCCCTTGCTGTCCTGGAAGTCATTATGTAAATCAGACCTCAGACTGAGAAGGCTTTTCCTGCATTTCCTGGCTGTGTGCTGGGATTCCAAGTGCTCATGGTGGTGCAAGGATAAGCATTAAGTCCCTGCCTTGTGTGCCCCTTGCTTAGGGAGCTGCTGCTGGGTCATCACTTGCCTTGGAAACTTTCTCCTCTTGTCTCTATCCTTTACCTCCTATTCTTAATTTATTCAAATTAATTTTAAATTACAGTTCCACTGATGCCGATTCTGCTCCCTCTTAGTTTACATTCTGCCCCTGTCCAGTTTCTGGCAATGTTTTCACAGCTCCAGATCAGATGATAGGAAACATTTGAGATACCTCGGATTTAACTCCAAGAGCTGGAGGATGGAGGGGAAAGAGGTGAGGGAAGTACATGCGCTACCAGTTGCTGGCTCGAGTGTCAAAAACTAGTCCATATTACTTAATGTATGTTGAAACCTTGACTCAAAGTCTAGGTGATTGAATGCCAGGTGGTATCACATCCTGTTTGAGCGCCAGAAACCCCAGAGACAACAGGCACTTGTCCTTGTGGGCTATCCTGTCCTTGAAAATCAAACCTGCTTCACACGATCCTACTTCCTTAGCTATAACTAGTGTAGGCTCAGTATAAATAATTGCTTCCTTCCTTGGATTTTCATTATAAAGATGCTTTTAGCCCATAGTATACTTCAAAATGATATTGACTACAGGAATGTGGGTCTTGTGCTTTTGTGGTTAGTGTATGCAACAGCTCGGTAGATTTTCTTTCAGTGATGTCTCAGTCTCAAGAGTTTAGGCCTAATACTTCCAGATGTCCCTGTCAGTGTGGGAAAGATCATAAATATCAGTTATCATATGGTTAAAAGTTTCTATTTCTAGGACTGAAGAGACTCTCATCAGTTAAGAGCACTAGCTACTCTTGCACAGGACCTGGGTTTGGTTCTCAGCACCCACATGGCGACTTACAAATGCCTGTGACTCTAGGTCCAGGGAATCCTATGCCTTCTTTTGACTTCTGAGGGCACCAAGCACATACGTGGTGCATATATATGTATACAGGCAAACACTCATACACATACAATAAATAAATCGTAAGTTTTAATTTCTGATTCTTTTTGAGTTTGTCAGAGGACATACATAATAGCTTTGTTAGGTTGTTCTGTGGTTGATGAATAACAATGGCCAGACAAAATACAGCATTGATATGAGGGTGGGGGTGGTTGAGCAGTCATGAGCTTCTGAACCTCACAGGCATGGCTCTGTCAGTCAGCAGCATGTCCCTATATGGAAGATTGTATTTATTGGGCTGATGTGCTCAGTATAAAATCCTATTGAACATTGATTTGGAAAGAAAAATGTCTTTTAATTTTGATTCTATAGGACCCTGAAGAGATTGCATAATGAATGGTGATTCCCGGGCTGCAGTGGTGACTTCACCACCTCCAACCACAGCCCCTCACAAAGAGAGGTACTTCGACAGAGTGGATGAGAACAATCCAGAATACTTGCGGGAGAGGAATATGGCACCAGACCTTCGTCAAGACTTCAATATGATGGAGCAGAAGAAGAGGGTGTCCATGATTCTACAAAGTCCTGTAAGAAAAGAATTTCTCTGGCCAGATGTGGCCTCCTTCTGGGGCTTGTTCTCTTATGCCTGTGTGTGAAGGGCACAGTCAGCTTCTCATTGCAGAGCCTGTGATGCCCTGTGGCTGTGTAGATGCTTATTGAGAAAATTCTGTTTGATTCATGTTGCCAGACTTAATGAGTAATCTTTAGTGTTATGGGAGGATATTTATTTCTCCTTTTATTTGTCTTGTTTGTCCAAAAGTGTTTTAGTTTGTTTCTATTGCTGTGATGAAAACAGTAATCAAAACCAACTTGGGGAGGAAAGGGTTTATTTGACTTTCAGCATAGTTCATCCTCAAGGGAAGCTAGGGCAGGAACTCAGGGCAGAAACCTGGAGTACAGGGCATGGAGGACCACTGCTTACTGGCTTGCTCCCTGTTCAGCCTTTTTTTTAAACAATATGGCACCACCTACCCAGGGGTGGCAATGGCCCACAGTGGGCTAGGCCCTCCCACATCACTCAACAATCAAAAAAATGCTATTGGACATTGGCCACAGGCCAATCCAATGGAAAATTCCTCAGTTGAGGTTCCATCTAACCATGTGTGTCATGGATGGAACCTTGACAACTAAGCTATCCAGCAGAAAAGGGTTCTTATAAAACAGTGGGACAATGTAAAAATTACTGTTTTCCACAAAATACAGGTCAAGCATCCAAAATCCAAATTTTGGGACTGAAACATTTTCAGCATTACTATGTTAGTCAAAACATGTAGATTAGAGAGCATTCTAGATTTTTGAATTAGGCATGACCAACTGGTAAATTCTGTGCAAATATTCCAAAATGTGAACTACTGATTCTGCCCCCTTAGTATTTTGGGTAAGGGACATTCAGTGTGACCCTCTCGTGGTCTTGGTCAGACTTAGTTAATACTACCTGATTTGTTACAGTCAGCATTGTAAGCCACAGGTGCCTCTGTGGATGAGGTGGTGCTGCTGTCCTGCTGTCCTGCTGTCCTGCTGTCCTCCTGTCCTGCTGTCCTGCTGTCTTGCTGTCTTACTGTACTGCTGTCCTGCTGTCCTGCTGTGCTGCTGTCCTGCTGTCCTCCTGTCCTGCTGTCCTGCTGTGCTGCTGTCCTGCTGTGCTGCTGTCCTGCTGTCCTGCTGTGCTGCTGTCCTGATGTCCTGATGTCCTGCTGTCTTGCTGTCCTGCTGTCCTGCTGTCCTACTGTACTGCTGTCCTGCTGTCCTGCTGTCTTGCTGTCTTACTGTACTGCTGTCCTGCTGTCTTACTGTACTGCTGTGCTACTGTCCTGCTGTCCTCCTGTCCTGCTGTCTTACTGTACTGCTGTCCTGCTGTCTTACTGTCCTGCTGTCCTGCTGTCTTACTGTCTTACTGTACTGCTGTGCTGCTGTGCTTGTCTGTCCTTCATGGTCTTTTTCCCCTTCTAATCTGTTTTTGTTTGTCTCTTCAATATTTTGGGGAGGTGTCATTGGTTTTTTAATAAAAAATTGAGTGTTTTGCCTGCTTCTGTGTAAGTGTACTGTGTGTGCAATACTTGTAGATGCCAGAAGAGGGCATCAGACCCCTGCAACTGGAGTTTTAGATAGTAATTAGCCACCATGGGGTGCTGGAACTGAACTCAGGTCCTCTGCCAGAGCAGCCAGTGCTCCTAACTGCTGAGCCGTCAACAGCCCAGATTCTTTTTTTAAGTAGTTTTGCTTGCCTCATATATGCTTTGAGGACAAATGGACAGAACTGGTGACTTAGCCGTGAACAAGACAATGTGAAGTCGCTAGCAGATTTGAGTTGGTTATACTACAATGTATTTACCCATGGGAAATTATTCAGCTCAGTGAGTTTTGACTTCTGAAGCTATGTAGATCAGGACTTGGCTTGGCATTCTAACTGTTGGGAAAAAATGATAAAAGTGGACGTTCTATGCAGAAAATGGGCTCCAGAGAGTGCGTGACTAGTCAGAGAGCTGGCCATGCAGGTTAGAAAAGGAGAGCACTCCAGGTTGAAATACAGGCTAAGGTGAGGTCTTGGGATGAGCTTGAGGGTGTCAAGAGGCAGAAGGTAGCCAGTGTAGTTGGTGCCTCAGAGGTGAATGGAGAGACAACAGTGAGGATGGATTCTGGAATGCTGGGGAAGTCGAGATAGGAGCATGAACTGTGATCTAAGTATTGCAGAGGCATTAGAGAGCTGCAGGAAGGGGAAACAGAGTTCAAGTTTAACGAGGTCATTCTGTGTTCAGCATGAGAGTATTGGTCAGGGGCAGAGAGAAGCCTCTTCCAAATAGGAGATAGTGAGAGCCATAGTTTAGGGCAGAGGGGAGGCACAGACTTGTTCAAAATTCTTCACTTAGAAGGTGGAGTGAAAAGAACTTGCTGCTGAGGGAATGGAAGAGGCAAGAAGAGGAAAAGGAAGCAGGAAAGGGTCTTACTTTGGTGCTAGCGGTTTCTTTAATAAAACATCAGAAAACAAAAAGTAAAAGTGGCTAGAGGTGGAGAGGAGAGTAAACTTCGTGCACCTAGCATGTGCCAGGCTCTGAAGATGTATAAAAACAGGGTCTTAGAACATAGTGAGCATGGACGTTACTAGTCTAAACAGAGCGCAGGATCCAGGAACTGAGAAAGGAGGGACAGAAAAGAGCAGAAAAGTCAGAACCAGGTAAAACCTGGACTTCATCAAAAGACAGCCAGTGTTTGTTTCTTCATTTTGCTTACCGTACCTTGGTAATGTAGCATGTTAACAGCGAGGGAAACAAAGTTCTGTTCTGTCTCTCCAGCTACCGTAGAATGTAAAGTTCTGTTTTGCTAAAAACCAGAACAGTGGCTGATTACTGTGAGGGAAATACGTACAAATATCCTTTAGGTCCATTTCTTTGGCGCATTGGCCAGAGCCATTCCAGAGCAATAGCATAGAGCAGGTTATGCCAGGCAATCATGACCGTAATTGGAGCCTTACTTCCTGAATTAGTTATTTCTTGTGTTGCCATGATGGAATACCTGACAGAAATTGTGCTCAAGAGGGAAGGTAATTAATGTTGACTCGCAGTTGCAGAGGGTTCAGGCATGCTTGTTTGGCTCCATGCTCTTGGACAAAATGTAACTGTGGCAGAAATGTGTGGTGAAGGTGGGTGTTCCCTCTTTGGTGAATAGAAAGCAGAGAAAGAGGCAGTGGAAGGGCCTAGGCAAGACATGCTAAGGGTATGCTCTGAAGACCGGTTTCTTCCACATAGGCCCCACTTTCCAGTAATGCAGTCGCATTATGAATTCATCAAAGGATTGATTAGGTCAAAGCCCAAGGTCTCTGGAAACTCCCTTTTAGACACACCAAGGAGGGTGTTTACAAAGTCCAGCAGGCACTTAATGAAGCTGGCAATTGAAGCCAACCATCAAAGTTATATAGTTTCAAAAGGAAGGACTGGGACTCAGACAGCGTAGATACTTTCCCCAAGAACTAAATGTCTAGTCTGCTTTTTTATTGCCATTCTTAAATTACAAATACTAGTTTTTAATTGACGACACTATTTTAAAAATTAAGGCACTGGAGAGATGGCTCAGTGGTTAAGAGTACTTGCTGCTCTTGTAGAGGACCCAGGTTTAGTTTTCCGCACCCACATGGTGGCTAACAATCTCATTAGTAGGAGACAGAGGCAGTTGTTTAACTGCAAGTTCAAGGCCTGCTTTACATGCAGAGTTCCAGAACAGCTAGGGCTTTGAGACACTGTCTCATAGAAACAAAAACCCAATACCATTAAAAAAAAAGTCTGTACTATTACTGTAATGATTTCATGTTAAAATAATTGTCAATCCACTGTACCTTTTTGCCTAATTTGGGTTATTTGATAAAAGATACATGTATTATGGTTTTGTTTATATTTTATTACTAATTTTTGAGACAGGGCCTCACTTATGTAGTATAAAGTGGCCTTGAACTTGCAGTCCTCCTTTCTGGGCTGCCAAATGTCGAAATTATAAGTGTGCCACCGTGCCCAGTTTTCTTTTCTACCTTTCTTTTTTTGATTGGTTGTTTGGTTTTTAAATATGGTCTCATGTAACCCAGAATGACCTTGGGACTCTTGATTCTCCTACCTCTACCTCTCAAGTGCTAGGACTTAGAGCCTGCTTATCACTCCAGTTCTTGTTTTCTCCTTTAACAGAATAATTTCATATTTTGGAGAAAATACTAGAAAGCACAAAGTAGAATATTATTAGAAGTCCTTTCACTAAGAATTATTATGATCATTTTGTTATATGATTAGAAATCTATTTCGCTTAAGAAAACTATGTTACCTCTTCATTCAAAATTACATCAAGAACAGTTTTATGCCATTTAGTTTTTTAAGCTTTTCATGTTGCATGTATCAGTAGAATTCCCAATTCTGTATCAAGTCTGTTCTCTGTGTTTAGAATGTGGACCACCTTTCTCATTTATTCATGGTGCTGAAGTGAATGTCCTTATGTTTTTTCCTACATTCCTGATGAATTCTTTGAATAGATTTCTATGAATTGAATTCTGTTCTAAGTTTTAAGCTTTTAATTTGTTAAATTACTTATCAAAAAGAATATACCAGTTTATATTCCCATTAGTGAATTATGACTGATTATTTGCTGTTCTAGCACTGGACAAAAACATTTATTTATGTGATAGCTATACCAGTCCTCTGGCTTCCCAAAAGCCAGAAAACAAATGTTTTTTGAGTATTTTAATTTGCATTTTAGGCCTTCTGTGAAGAACTGGAATCTATGATACAAGAACAGTTTAAGAAGGGGAAGAATCCCACTGGCCTGTTGGCACTACAGCAGATTGCAGACTTTATGACAACGAATGTACCAAACGTCTACCCCGCAGCTCCACAAGGGGGAATGGCTGCTTTGAATATGAGTGAGTAGTTCTTGACTTTATATGTCCTCATGTGAGCCAGATGGGCATGTAACTGTGCAGTGCTTGTCATTGGGTATTTTGCAAATCCACATGTTTGTTATAGCAAAACACAGGCTGTAAACCTGAACATTTTTTTTTTGAGACAGGATCTTCTTGTAGCCCCAGCTGGCTTGGAAATATGTAGACCAAGCTGACCCCCATCCCACAGAGATCTGCATGGTTTTGCTTCCTGAGTGCTTAGACAAAAGGCCCACCATGCCCAGCTAGAAAAATATTCTTATCTGTATATGTCTGTGTACCTGATTGTATGTGTTTGCACCACATATGTGCAGATACTCAGGGAGACCAGAAGAGGGCATCAGATTCCCTGGAGCTGAGGCTAAAGGTGTTTGTGAGCCTCTAGACATGGGTACTGGGAACCAAACTCAGGTCCTCTGCAAGAGCAATGTGTTCTTAACTGTTGAACCATCTTTTCAATCCTCTTTTCTTTTTAAAAATTGAGTAATTAATTATTGTGTATATGTACATGTGTGTAATGGGGGACACGTGTGGAGGTCAGAGGTCAGCTTTGAGGAGGTGTTTCTTTTCTTCCACCTTTACGTGGATGGGACCTAACTCAGGCTGTCAGGCTTGAGAGCTAAAGTAGTTTTCCTGCTTAGCCATCTCATAAGCCCCAGGCAACATTCCTTACTGAATATTTCTTATCAAGTTCTTTGCCGCTGCTTACAAAGAGTGAGAAGTGGGCTGGAGAGATGGCTTAGTGATTAAGAGTACTGTCTGCTCTTGTAGAGGACTGGGGTTCAAATCCATGACATCCTGACACCCTCTCCTGTCCTCCATGGGCCTTGCATGGCACGAGTGCACTTAACTTACATGCAGGCAGGACACTCATACACATAAGAAATAAAAATAAATAGATAAAATGATAATAATTAAAAACACAAAAAGCAAGAAACAGAGTAAAAATATTAGAGGGAAGAATGTGAGCAAAGAACAGGTAACTTTTCAGAGGTGGCACTATTCCATGGCTGTTGACTTTCTAAGCATTAATGTTAGAAGGGCTAGGAGAGCATCACCTAATCTGATCCACAGTGTGCTGTGTCCAGGGTATGTCTGTCTCTGTCTCTTTCTTTGAGACAGGGTCTTTCTGTAGCCCAGGCTGTAGCCAGGCTTTGATCTCACAGAGACTCCTGCCTCTGTCTATGCCTCTGGAGTGCTGAGATTAAAGGTGAGTGTTACATGCCCTGTCCATTAAGTACTTTTAAGGCAATGTTTTTGACAGACATTGGTCTGTTTTTGTTTTAATGTTTTATAATATCTTGTGTGGTTTTGGTGGCAAGGTAATGCTAGGCATACAGAGTGAGATGGAATGAATTCTGGAAGAGTCATTTCATCCTTGAATGCATTTTAAAGAGCCAGCTTGTGCTGCAATTAACCCTTTGATTTTTTTGTCCTGTATGTTTAATACTGTAAGTTTTCTTTAACTATTACTTATTATATCCCAGAAATTAGGCTTTTTGTTGTCTATTTCTGAATTATATATTAATGTTGCAGAGAAAACATCTCTGTCTTTGAAATTTTATGGTCTAACATGGAAGATAAATAGGGGTATGGCTGTTTGATTTACATTTTGACAAAATAGTTCATTTGACTTTTGTTTTCCTTTATTTTAGGTCTTGGTATGGTCACTCCTGTGAATGACCTTAGAGGATCTGATTCTATTGCATATGACAAAGGGGAGAAGTTACTGCGGTGTAAGCTGGCAGCATTCTACAGGCTAGCAGATCTCTTTGGGTGGTCTCAGCTCATCTACAATCACATCACAGTGAGTATCTCTCTGAGTAGCAACCGCTGCCAGGTGGCTTATTGCAGGCCTGGCACCATCTTTTCTCACTCAGGAGAAGCAGCAGATTGAGCTTTGGTGACTCTTAGAGCGCCTTCCTTTGGATGCCTCAATAGAGAATGAGAATTGGCAAGTTTGGGTGAAAAGTTATGAGAAGACTAGTTCTTTAAAACTTCATTCTTGCATGCTAACCTAATAGATAAGTGTTTATCAAAGTATAAGCAGTTCCTAAAATTCACTAATTGCTTACAAATCTAAGAATAATGATGCTTTCCTCCTGTGCTCGAAGCCTTCTCTGTGTCACTCTTGCTTCTTGAGCTGCTCTGTTTTGTATTGTTTTTCACCAGAATCAGGATCTCTCTGTTCTCCAGCTTAATTATTGTGACATAGATTACTGGCCGTCTGCTCTCTGTACCAACCATTCTTCCAGCTCTGGTTGTACTGGTGAGCGACAGGAGTCCTGTCCTTGTGGCGGTTCTATGTCACAGCTACAATAGGAAATGCAGACCATGGTTTTAACAATAGTTTCATTTTAGTGGACTTTAGAGTGCTGTGTTCCCACCCATCTTACTAGGAAGCTGCAACCCTGCACCCTTTACTTGTTTCAAAATTGGCAGAATTAAAATATCACTCAAGCTGGGTGAGGTGATACACACCTTTAATCCCAGAACTGGGAAGGCAGAGACAGGCGGATCTCTGTGAGATTGAGGCCAGCCTGGTCCAATCGAGTTCTAGGGCTATAGGGGAGACCTTGTCTCAACACCCACCCCCCAGATAATTTCAGCTTAGGTGTTTACTCTTATGTATGTGATCTGCTTGGCTGTTGATACAGTTAAAAAAAATAGTTACCAAGAAAACTTTCTATATTTTATGAATGAGAACTAGGGAGTCTTTGAAGAAGAAAGATCTTTTTAAAATTTGGGGTGTTTTGTTTTAAATATTTATGATAGTCACTTGTTTTACCACCTAGAAATTATTAGGTAGATGCTCAGGAGAAAAGAGATATTAATAATAGTGCAAAAATAGATACCAAGAGGTCACTTTGCCCTTTCTTTGAAACAGGGTCATAAGGATTTTCTGCTAAGGGGATTTAAAAGTGCTAACAGGTGTTAGAGGATTGGTGAGGATAGTCTAAATAAGATCTTTAAAATTGCATGGGATTTAGAGACTCCTTGGAGTGCCAGAGGGATAAGGCTGGTGGCCTAGCTGGAAGAGTGGGTGAAACAGTCATGGTGATCCTTACCTTTGCCTAGGTTCTTGTCCTAGATTGCTTTCTAGTGTTGTGATTACACACTCTGACCAAAACCAGCTTGGGGAGAAAAGGGTTGATTTGATTTTACTCTTACAAGGGGCATGTCCATCTTCAAGGGAAGTCACACCGGAACCCAGGGTAGGAACCTGTGGGCAGGAACTGAAGCACTGAGGATGGAGGAGTGCTGCTTCTCTGGCAGGTTCTCAACCTGCTTCCTTATATAAACCAGGACCGCCTGCCTGGGGTGGCGCCTCCCACAGTGGGCTCAGCCCTCCCTCATCACCCAGCAGTCAAGAAAGTGACCCACAGACATGGCCATAAGCCAGTCCCCTGGGAGCAGTACTTCTCCAGTTCTTTCCAGGTGTGTCAAGTTACAACTGAAGCTTAACCAGGACAGACCTTCTGTCCTGTTGTTAAGCCTTAGTACCTACACACCCTGGCAGGTGATTGCTTCACCTCCAATCTAGGAATGTTAAACTCTGGGGTGATGGTCTGGAGCTTATTTATGGGCCAGTGCCCTGGGCCTTCGGGATATGATGTTGATTGCTCTAGCAGGACAGATTTGGAGTGTGCTTGGTTTTTAGCAAGTGACTGAAAGTCCGAGACTGTCCATCCTTGTTTACAGTACTATTCTGCAGGGTCAGGCTGCTGCCAAAGAAACTTACTCTGAGATGTCTTTCTTGTACTTGATGTCTGAGTTTTATGTTTTCTCCCTTTTGCTTTAGATCAAAAGAATTGTATATTTTAAGCCTTTCTTATTAAACTATGTAGATCCGTTAAGGTTATAATTGGAATTGTAGCTTAAAGAAACAAGTCAAAGATGAAAACATTCACATATTAATTTAATTATACTGTTATTTATAATTATGATAAAGGTATTAAAAAAGATCTTTCCAGCAGGAAGTAGGAAATGGCCTGGTTATTTAACATTGATTTGAAGGAATATTATATACCACAAAATTGTGAAACATTGTTAGAAATGAGAAGAGGCTGGAGAGATGGCTCAGTGGTTAAGAGCACTGACTGCTTCTGCAGAGGACTTGGGTTCAGTCAGATTCCAGCACCCACACAGTAGCTAACAATCACCTGTAACTCCACTTCTAGGGGATCTGATACCCTCTTCTGACCTCCAAGGGCATTACATTACATGGGTCCACTTATGCACATCCAGGCAATACATATAAAAGAAGAATAAAAATAATACAAATAAAATGTTGAGTAAAAAGAAATGAGAAAATTTTAGCTGTGCACTGCTCAGAGCTGTGTGAAGTGTGTGTATATAGACAATATGTATAGAAAAGGGAGCAAATCAAAACAACTGTTGTTTGAAAAATTTGGACCTTAGTTTACTCTGGTGGCCATATGCCTTTAATCCCACTACTTGGGAGGCAGAGACAGGCAGATCTCTATGAGATCAAGGCCAGCCTGGTTTACATAGTGAGTTCCAGGTCAGCTGGGGCTACAGGGAGATTCTTGTCTCAAACAGACCGGAAAAAAAAAAAGAGTAGACACTGCTTTTTTCATTTTCTAATTTTATTGTCTTTGTTTTTGAGATGGGATTCTAAATAGGCCAGGCTGGCCTCAAACCTGCTGTGTAGTTGAGGATGACTTTGAGCTCAAAAGAAAAAAAATTGAGTAGTAGGGATCAGTATAAAATGGACAAAATCCAAGAAAATAAATAACTTTACAGAGGGAGAAATAAAATGTCTTATACTATGCAAAATTGCTTAACTCATTAGTAACTAGGAAATTATTTCTCCTTTCTCCAAACCCCACCTCTTTCTTTCCTCTGTCTGCCACAGTCTTCCTCTCCACTGTACAAACACTATATCTAAGCCTAGTGTTAGCATTATGGTTTAATAACTAGTAGCAAATGTGTTGTAGCTTAGTTTGTAAGAACTTGTGTTTTTTTGGAGAAAGTCTCGCCTAGGCTGCCCTTGAACCCAGAACTTTCTTATTTTAACCACCTAAAGTGCTAGAATTACAAGTATGTACCTCTGTACTTGCCTTATAGGAAGTCATTTGAATCTATCCCAAAATCATCACAAAAATGATTTTGGCCTTAACACATGTGACAGAATGCATGAAATCCGGTAGGGAAGAGCTATGGGGGAGGGAGTTTAAATATGATTAGGATATATGTAAGGCACAAAAATTCAATAAAAAATATACATCGAGGAAAACATGAAGTGGTTTTATCATGGGAGGACTCTGCTTTTTTATTGCTCTATTCCTGCTGTCTCATACTTGCAGGATGTAGAGTATGGTTTCTGTGCTGAATCATAGAAAGACCTGTGCCCCAGCCAGCAGGGCAGCAACAGGAGCACGAGTCCTCAGAAGCCTGGAATGAAAGGGACAAGAAGCACACAGAGGGACAGCAAGACAGTAATTCTGATCAAGCTGACGAATTTTTATTTTTTACAGAGCTCTTTTATACTGCTGCTGCAAGGGGCTAGGTGGGGCGTGGTGGCCTAGGGTTGCTAAGAGACAAACCGCTGGGTGTTCCAGCAGATAAGGTCATGTGCAGGGCAGATACAGGTGGGGGAACTTGTTTGTAAAGACATTAAGAACTCTAAAAGACACTTAAGAAACTCGAAGGTGAAACAGTTGGCATCAACAAGTCTCAGGATGTTACATTTGTGGGAAGGCAAGGCAAGGATTTCAGATCGGCTCCCGGGATTTCAGATCGGCTCCCGGCAGACCTGCACTGGGGAAGGTGCAAACAAGAGGATGACATGGAGTTTCCACAGCTTCGGGAACAGGGAGGAGAGCTTGCTGTCTTTATGAGTGTTACCATTTCCCATCCTGCAGGGTTTGAGTACTAACAGAAAAATGATTTGAAAAACTATTTAATGTGTACATGTTCGTGCTTGCTTGTTTAATATGTTGTGTGGTATCACATGTGAGCAGGTGCCCATGGATTCCAGAAGTTGGCATTGGATCTCTGGAAGTATGGGTGCTTGGAATCAAATCTGGGTCCTCTGTAAGATGAATAAGTGATCTTTACCTCCTGAACCATCTCTCCAGCCCCTTGAAATCTTCTGAAAAGCAGGCTTAGTCTCTTATTCCCCTTGAGGGTCAGCACCATTTTACTGTGAATCTGATGGCTGTAGACCAATAACTGACCTGGCAGGGAGCATGTCTTGAACTGGCTTGTTTGGGCTTGTTCTTTATAAATCAGTTTTCCTTAATGCGATCAAGATGTGCTTGGAAGTTAAATTGCTCTACAGTTTAAGAACAAAGTTTCTAATACCTCTCAGCTCTGGGATAAACTTTAGTTCCTTCCTACATTGTTCACCTATGAACTTGTTTCCTGAAAGTGACACAGGTAATTTTAATTGGACTTCTGAGCTAACTTAGTCATTTTTCCCACAGACTAGAGTGAACTCTGAGCAGGAACACTTCCTCATTGTACCTTTTGGACTTCTCTACAGTGAAGTGACTGCGTCCAGCTTGGTGAGATTGCCCTTCTATTCAGCATCATGTTTGTAAAGATTGTATTGAATCTTTAACTTTCCAGTTAGGCTACCTTGAAGCTCTCTTGCCATGTAAAAGTTTTGTTTTTTATTTGTAGGTTAAGGTCAATTTACAAGGAGACATAGTGGATCGTGGAAGTACTAACCTGGGAGTAAATCAGGCTGGCTTCACCTTACATTCTGCAATCTATGCTGCACGGCCAGATGCTAAATGCATTGTGCACATTCACACACCAGCAGGGGCTGCAGTGAGTATGCTACCTAGGCAGTTTCCTAGCTTAAAGCTCTGAATTGCTCTTTGTTGTAGCAAGTCAATAAATCAAATCATGTTCTCTCTATCTCTACATGTGTCTTTATATATTGGTGTATATGAGATGCCTTAATGCATAAGAATGTTTGCTGTGCAAATACCCTGAACCACATAAAAAACTGTGCAGAGCTAGGCATGGTGGTGCTCACCTTTAGTGTCAACACTCAGGAGGCAGAGGCAGGTGGATCTCTGAGTTCAAGGCCAGCCTGGTCTACATAGTGAGTTCCAGGCAGCTGGGGCTACAGGGAGACCCTGTCTCAAAAAGAACAACAACAATAAAAACTGTATGCAGATCCTTGCATGCTATACTGTACTCCCCCAGTACTGTGGGGAGTCCAGAGGGAGGGTTACTAGGATTTGCTGCTTGACAGCCCGGCCAGAGGGTGGACGAGAGATGCTGTCTCAAGGGAATACAGAGAGATAGAGCAGAATACCTGGTGTCCTCCTCCGGTCTGTGCAGCATATCTGTTCGCACACTTTACACACAAATAATGCACAGACAGAGAAAAATAATTTAACAGCTGTCTTCTTTTTTCTTGATTTTTGTCCTTGTTTGTTTTTTGGGGTGTGTGGTATGTGTGTAATATGTGTGTGTGTATGTCTGTGAGGGTGTGTGTATGTTGCTGGGGATGGAACTAAGGCCTGTGATAAGTATTTTACCATTGAGTTACACCCTCAGCCTCCAGTTTGACTTTGCTGAAATTATTTTTCATTTATTTATTTATTTATTTAAAGACAGTCTTGCTATGTAGCTCTGGCTGGTTTGGAGTTGTGTAGGCACTTATAACAATCTTTTCCCTAAATCTCCTGAGGTAGGATCTCCTTATATACTCAAAGTTGACTTTGAACACGTTATCCCTTGCCTCAGCCTCTCAAAGTGTAAGGATTAAGGTCTATACCACTGCACCCAGCTGATCATAGTTTTTGCTGTCAAAACCAGTATTTTACTAGGTATATTGTTCTTAAAGTGATGTAATTTTTACTTTAACTGTGCATGCTTTTCCAACCACTAAAACAACTGTGATTTTTTTAAAATGTGTCTTGTTTTTATATTATGTGAATGAGTGTTTGTCCTGAATGTAAGTGCACTTCATGTGTGCAGTGCCCATGGAGGTCAGAAGAGGGCATCAGATCCCCTGGAACTGGAGTTACACATTTGTGCACTACCATGTGGGTGCTGGGAATCAAACTGGGTCTTCTGCAAGAGCAGCAAGTGCTCCTGACCACTGAGCCATCTCTCCTACTAATGATTGTGAAGTTCAGGATCATTAGAGGCACCTTAAAGAGCAAGATTACAAATAGCCGCCATGTAATACGTTTTCATATTCGGTGCAGACATGGTGATCCACCTCCTGTGGTGGTGGCATGGAAAACTGAAGTAGAAGGGTCATGAGTGAGTCTCTGAAATGCATTGTGAGACCGTGTCTCAAGCTCCTCTTCCCCAAATCATCATGGTTGACTCATAATAAGGGACAGTGCTTACCTAGCTTGCAGATGGCCCTGGGGTTTAGTCTAAAAGCAAAACATAACAAAGTACCAAACTAACCTGGCTTGGTAAGGATTTTTTTTTTTTTTTCTTTTGAGAAAGGGTCTTGTTATATAGCTCAGACTGGCCTTAAACTTATGATCCTCCTGCCTCAGCTTCCTGAATAATGTGATTCAGGTGTGTACCTTCATATTTGGGTAAGAAATGTCTTGTATCATGACTGAAGCTAGGAAAGGAATTTAATGTGTTATTATTTTAGATAAACTCTCTGTATAGAACTATGCTGATAGGGATTATTCAAATTGTTGGAGCCTGTTCATTTCTATTCATAGTATAGGAGTACTATTCATAGTACAGGAGTTTGTACATTATCTTCATACGTAGTATGCTTTTAGACCAGCCAGATGGGTAAGGGTGCTGGCCACCAAGTCAGATGACTTGAATTCAGGCCCTGGAACCCACCTGGTAGAAGAAGACTGACTCTTGGCAGTTTGTTCCCTGAGCTCCACATGTGTATCGTGGCACACATGCCTCCCCCGAACGTAAATAAATGTTTACAGAATTAGTATATTCTATCACAAATACTGGGGAATTTTAGGAAACCCAAGGTTTGGGTAAAAATTTCCTTTCTGTTGCAGTACTGGGAATTGAATCCAAGACGTCATGCATGCTAGGCAAGTGCTCCATGACGGAGCTACAGCCTTAACCCTTTTTTTATTTTTTGTTTTGAGTCAGAGTCTCACTCCGTAGCTCAGGCAAACTCAGAACTTGAGATCGTTTTTCCCCAGTCTATCAAG
The DNA here is from genome assembly GCA_035773235.1 of Eospalax fontanierii. Classification (NCBI taxonomy): domain Eukaryota; kingdom Metazoa; phylum Chordata; class Mammalia; order Rodentia; family Spalacidae; genus Eospalax; species Eospalax fontanierii. The sequence continues at coordinate 84,123,827 of CM069533.1, read as the reverse complement.
TAGCTGTTGTGAGAGACCTGCACCCCCGCCCCATGCTTGGCTACTTAGAATTTTTTATTTGATACTCAAATTTACTTAAGTAAATGGAGAGTAATTATAATGTGTAATTGCCCTAAACTGTTATGAATTTAGTTTCATATAATTGTCAGATATTTTGCACTTACCCACAGCCCAGAGTGAAAAGCAAACAAAGCCTACAGCACTTGGAACATATCCTTTTACACATGGTGACTTGTCCGAGGGTCCATTGTGTGCGCTTTACTAAACCACGATTCACCGTATTCGTAAGGCCTGTCTGGCGCCCAGCATTTGTAATTGCTGGAAAATCCTAGTTCATGAGTTTTCTTCTGAGCTTTCTCAGCTACTGTCAGGGACCCTGGAAGTGAAGTTTATAGCTAAGTTATGGGTTCATTTATTTCTAAGGAGAGAATGAAAGCAAATATTCTTCACTGTCATTTTATTTCTGTGAGGAATGAAAGCCCTTGTGTCATGAGTTGCAGGCTAACTGTGGCTTTTTTTTGTCATGGTGACTGCTTGGTGTCTAGGTCTCTGCGATGAAATGTGGCCTCTTGCCGATCTCCCCAGAGGCGCTTTCCCTTGGAGAAGTGGCTTATCATGACTATCATGGCATTCTGGTTGATGAGGAGGAGAAAGTTTTGATTCAGAACAATCTGGGGCCTAAAAGCAAGGTCAGTAGGTATTTCACCCATTGTAGCTACAGAGGGAGGAGAAGAAGTATCAGTTGTTGTGCCGTGCCTCATTCCATAGTGCTCTGTTCTTCTCCTGTAGGTTCTTATTCTTCGGAATCATGGGCTTGTATCAGTTGGAGAGAGTGTTGAGGAGGCCTTTTATTACATCCACAACCTTGTGGTCGCGTGTGAGATCCAGGTAGGTCATATCCACTCCTTTAGTCTGTGGCTTATTTGGATGTTTCTAGTGCTGATACTTGTCTTGCAAAAATGAGGCTTTGAAGAAGCTTTTTGCCAAAGATGAGCTTGTGATTGGGAACTTCACCTGAACAAATGTCATTTAAATTTTAATTTCTAGTTTTCTTATGATTAGTGTTATTTTATATGTATGAGTGTATTACCTGCATGTGTATAAGTGCACCCATGTCATGCAATGCCTGTGGAGGTCAGAAGAGGTCAGATCCCTGGAACTGGAGTTACGACAGTTTGTTAGCCACTATGTGAGTGCTGGGAATCAAACCTAGACCCTCTTCAAGAGCCATCAGTGCTTTTAACCTCCAACCCATCTCTCCAGTCCCTTAATTTCTAATTTTTCATATGCATATAAATGGAATTTATGGAACAATGACATATGCTAGGGCATTATGTACGTCTTGTATACATGTAACTATGTTTGGCCCTCTCGCAGTCCTTTTGAACAGTTGGAGCAGAGGTGGAGATTCTTTTTCTGCTTCTCAGTCTTGCTGTTTTTCTTGCTATCCTATGTGGCCCCATATTCTGCTGTCTTCCTGTGTCTTACTAGTGTCCATGGTCTAATGAGCTTCCAAGTCTGTTAGGGTCCTGAAAGGTGCTGTACTTTCCTACTTTTCTGCCATATGAGTTTGTCATGCTTAAGAGAACATCTGAACATAACCTAGGGTCAGTGCTGTGACTGCCCATCTAATAGGCTTCACTTGCTTTCAGTGGAAACGCATGTTTCTGCTCAAGAATCTGTCATGATTATCTGGTTCTCTTCATCTCCATATGAAACTGAGCCGTAATGTTTGCTTGTTCTGAAAAAGGTTCGAACTCTAGCCAGTGCTGGAGGACCAGACAACTTGGTTCTGCTGGATCCTGGGAAATACAAAGCCAAATCCCGTTCTCTGGGGGCCCCAGGAGAGGAAGGAACTGGATCACCTCCCAAGTGGCAGATTGGGGAGCAGGAGTTTGAAGCTCTTATGCGGATGCTTGATAATCTGGTAAGAATAGTACACCTCTTGTCATTCTGTCATTCTGAATGCGGAAATGTTGCTAGTTTTTTTTTTTAATAGCAGGTGAAATGGTTGTTTTCATGTGTATCTGAATGCTGTCTGACACACTACAGAACCATGAAGAATTACCAGAGCGTTTAACTGCTAGCTTAAATCAATTAAACATGAAGGTGGAGCTTGATTTTTTTTTTTTTTTTTTTTTTTGAGATAAGGCCTCACATAACTCAGGCTGTCCTCAAAGTTGCTATATAGCTGTGGATGACTTTGAACTTGTGATCTTACTGTCTCTACCTCCTGAGTGCTAGGGTTAAAAGTGTGTACCAACATGCCAGGCTTTTATTCAGTGTTGGGGCTCTAACTTAAGGCGGTGTGCTTGCTAGGCAATTACTCTGTCATCTGAGCTATATTACAAGGCCTGGTCTTTTTTTTTAAAAGTGTGTGTGTGTGTGTGTGTGTGTGTGTGTGTGTGTGTGTGTGTGTGTGTGTGTGTGTGTATCAGAGAGAGAGAGAGAGAGAGAGAGAGAGAGAGAGAGAGAGAGAGAGAAAGCGCCTGTGTATGTGAGAACAGTGCCTAGGCAGTCTAAAAGAGTGTCAGATTCCTTGGAACTGAACTTACAGGCAATTGTGAGCTGCTTGATGTGAATGATAGTAACCAAACTTGGGTCCTCTGCAGGAGCAGTATGCACTCTTGACCGTTGCTCTGGCCCCATGGTCTACTTTTAGAATAACTTTGTGTTTGTCCTTAGCAGGGACTGAAAATGCAGCTGGCTGCTGGATAACCAGCAATCAGATCAGTGCCTACTATCCTCCTAGCAGCCTGGAGAGGGCCTTTCTAAAGCAGAATGAAGAAGAATAGGGTGCCAGGTGTGGTGGTAGACACCTTTAATCTCAGCACTGGGATCCAGGCAGAGGTAGGAGGAGTGCTCTAAAGTTGGGACCAGCCTGATCTACATAGGGAGTTCTAGGCAAGGCCAGCTGGAGCTATAAGGAGACCTTAATTAAAAAAAAAAAATAGGGTAGTGAGTCTATATAGTGATGAAAACATGGCACCTGGGGGCTGAGGGAAGTGTTTGTTCTTTTGTGAAAATTAAAAAGAAGAGTTTTTGTGAAGGTGGCGCTTGTGATGATCTCAAGATCCGATAGGAATGCGGCATTGACTTCCCCAGGTCCGGATTAGAAGACTGTCCTGAGGGTTGAAGACACATTATGAGAAATGGCTCTGCACAAGAGCCTGTATTAGTTGACCCTTCTTGCTCTGACTAAATACCTGACAAAAACAACTTATGAGAGGAAGGATTTATTTTGGCTCACAGTTTGAGAGTGTGCAGTCTGTCATGGGTGGAGCAGGGATGGTAGCAGGTACTTCCATGATGTTGGGAACATGAGACTACTTGCTTACATCTCAGTGGATCAGAGAGAGAAGGGAATGCTGGTGCTTTCCGGCCTTCTCCCTTTCCTCTTTTCATGCAAGCAGAGACTCTAGCTCATGGGATGGTGCCACTCACATTTAAGGTGAGTCTTCATTCAGTTACTTCTCTCCAGAAAAACTCTCAAAGGTATGAGTCAAAGGTATGCCTCATTAATGCCTTAGGTGTTTCTTAATCTAGGTACGTTGATAGCCATCACAGGGTCCCTGAGATGTTCCAGGAGAGTCCCTTAATGCCACATGACGTTTGGTGGTAGAGATGTGGGATGTCATTTCTGTGTGGGATCAAGAAGCTTCAGAAGGGCCTGTATTCTCTTGTTGCCATGGTAGAACTGGAGTGGGTGGGCTCGTTGTAGCTTAAAAAAAGACAGTTTTGGCTGTTATGCCAGGTCACAGACATGAGGAGCAACTTTTTAGGGGTAGGATATTTAACTTTGTTAAAGATTTGGGAGCAAGAATTAATGAGTTTGGGGCTAGAGAGATGGCTCAGTGGCTAAGAGTACTAGCTGCTCTTGCAGAGGACCCAGGTTCAAATCCTAGCACCCTCATGGTGGTTCACAACCTTCTGTAACTCTAGTTCCAGGGGATCCAATGTCCTCTTCTGGCCTCCTTGGGCACTGCTCAACAGGGATGCATTTACATACATACGTGCATATATAACACTCATACACATAAGGCAAAAATAAAGTTTTTTTAAAAAAATAATTAATGGATTTGATTTGGGGTATACAAGGTGCCCTCTTACTGAACTTGTGCTTGGGAGAGTATTGGCTGGAAGAAGGAAGATTAGGGAGCCTGTTGTTGGAAATAGAGTATATTCCATTGGTGAGGAGGGAGTAAGAGAGAGGACAGCTCTTCCATAACTCCTGACTCATGTATTGTCCTCATGTAGAGTCATGAACAGGATACAGTTCTTGCCCCAGGAGTTCATGACTTATTGGGGAACATTGAGAAACATCCCAAGTGTAGCTGCCTGTGATTGTGCAGTGACAGGCACAGCAACGGCTCCAGTGGCAGACAGGGTTGAAGCCCATCGTGATGAAGGACAGCAGGGAGAAAAACAGAAAGCTGTCAAAGAGGGCAAGGAGGCAGTTGTAGTGAGGGGGCAGTCCAGGAATGGGAGCCTCCACTGGAGAGCATCCAAGGTGAGGGGTGCTGAGCTGGGGTGCTGAGCTGGCCTGGTTTCCTGTCCTTCTTGGTCAGTACTTTGACATTTCACTGTTTTTCTACTCAGAGATTTCATGGGAAAGACCATTTTGTCCACTCAGAACATTCTAGAAGATGTAGAGAAGGAAGTTAAACTAGCACTGACTGATCTAATGGAGGAGGCAGGTGGGAGGTGAATGATTACTAAGTACAATGTCAGTGTTCTCAACATATTACCCGTAGCATTTGAACGCTGTGTAGTTTATAAGAAGCACACAGGACAGCAGTCACTTATTATAGTGTTTTGTTTGTTTTGTGTCTGTATTTGGGGTCAGGGGTTGAGGCAGGATCTTGTGTAGCCTAGGCTGACCTGAAATGTATTTGTAGCCAAGGCTGGCCTTGAACTGACCCCTCTGCTTCCACTTCCTGAATGCTAGGTTTATCAGTGTTTACCTCTGTGCATGACTTGACTGTAGTATATTTTTCATTCAGCATCTAACTCTGTGTGTGTGTGTGTGTGTGTGTGTGTGTGTGTGTGTGTAATGGCACCCAGGGGTTTGCATGTGCTAAGGTCATGCTCTGCCACTGAGCTATATCCCCAGACCCCACCTTTTTTTTCTTTTTCTTTTTTTTTTTTTTTTTAATGTTTTTGAGACAGGGTTTCCCTGTAGCCTCAGCAGGCTTGGAACTCACAGAGATGAGTTTAATCCCATGTGCTGGTATTAAAGGTGAGCCACCACACCAGACCCTAGTATTTTCACTTATAGGCCACATAGTTGTTTAGTGGTAAGCGTTGCCTCTAACTTTGGGTTGTTGCCATTTAAAGAAAAGAATAGCCTATGGTTGAGTCATTATCTTTTTGTTTATTTTTATTTATGTTTGTGAGTGTTTTGCCTGCATGTATGTAAGTGCACCCATGTCATGCAATTCCCACAAAGGCCCGAAGGGAGCATCAGACCCCCTGAAACTGGAGTTCTGTTTGATTCTTAGCTGCCATGTGGTACTGAACCTGGGTCCTCCAAGAACAGCTAGTGCTTCTAATTCCTGAGCTATCCTCTCCTCAGCTCCAAGTCATTATCTTTTATTATTCTGTTCATGAGTGACTCCAATCTTTCAAGAAGTGTAGTGATGGAGAGGTTGACAATGTCCTCTCAAATGGAGACAAGGGCTCAGAGGGGACAGGATGTTTGAGTTTTGAGAAATGTTTCTATTTTTGTTGTTATTCTGTGAATCTTTCGTTTTGTTTTTGTTTTTGTATCAGGATGTCACTCTGTAGCCCTGGCTGACCTTGAATTTAAAATTCTCCTGTCCTAGCCCCTGAATGCTGGCATTGTGGGCATGTACCAGGCATGCTTGACTTTCTGTTTATTTTTTGAGACTGTCTGCTTTGTTGCCCAGGTTGGCCCAGAACTCCGGAAGTGAGTTTTCCACCTGCATTAGACCTTGTATTTTGTGTGACAAAATACCTGACAGAAGCGACGTTCAGAAGGAAGATTTATTTGCTCAGTTTGGAGTACAGCGTCCTGACAGGAGGCCAGGCTGTAGGAGTGATGTAAAGTGCTGCTCATACCTGCAGTCTGGAGTTGGATGCAGTCTGGCTCACTTTCTCCATCTCACTCAGGCTAGGACTCCAGCTCCTGAAATGGTGCCATGGAGGTGTGGGTGGGTCTTCAGTTAGGCCTTTCTAGAGACACTCAATTGTATATCTCCATGGGAGTGTAAATTCAGTCAAGCTGAGAGGAGAGTTAGCCCTATTCCTCCTGTTCTGGTTTGCTTTCTGTTGCTGTGATAAACACCCTCACCAAAAACAACTTAGAAAAGGGCTCATTCCATCTTACAAGTGCTGGTCTGTCCTCGAGGACAGGCAGGGCGGGAACCAAGCAGGAGTCAAAGCAGACTCCACGGAGGAATGCTGCTTACTGGCTTGCTCAGCCAGCTTTCCAGTATAGCCAAGGCCACCTGCCTAGATGTGATGCCATTCACAGTGGGCTCTGTAAATTAGCATTTGAGAAAGTGCTTCACAGATGTGAGAGTCTAATGGCGGCAGTTCTTTATTTAGGGTCCTTCTTCACAAGTGACTCAGGGTTTGTGGCATGCTGACAGCTGAAGCTAACAATGATGCCACCTCAGCCTTCCAAAGGAGCCTCCCACCTTGCTCACCAGAGGACTATTCTAGAGTCCCTTACCACAGGGTGTGCTTCGGTGCGGCCACATGCAGCCTGCTTGTTCCTCGAGTCTTCTCAGCCTTGAGTCTATGTGTCCAGCATTATGAACTGCTGGGACTCATTCTGAGTCTGAGACTGAGACTAAGAAAGCATTTGTCTGACATTCTGTTACTGCTCTGAGTCTGTTATCTCCCCAGGCGAGGTCTTACTATGGGACAACCCAAGAGATGTGCCTGCCTCTGCCACCCAAGTGCTGAGATTAAAGGGATGTTTCCACCATGTGGGTTCCAGGGATTGAACTCGGATTGTCAGGCTCAGTGGCAAGTACCTTTATTTGCTGAACCATCTCTCTGGCTCCCTCTTTAGATGACTTGAAGCAACACATCATTACCATTTTAATTTCTCTGAGTCAGTATTCTAGGCACTAATTAACTCTGAAGGCTGCAATCAAGGGTATTGGCCAGGACTGGGTTCTCATCAGAAGGCTTAACTGGTGGAATATCCACATCCAAGAATGTTTCCTTACAGCTGCAATAGCAGATTGCTTCTTCAGAGCTGGCACTATTGAGGAGACCAACAAGATAGGCCTTACTGCTTTTGTTCAATGCATTGTCTACCTTCTATGAATTCCAAGGTCTAGACAGAGAATTATAGGAGATGGGAACCTAGGGTCTACTGTACAGTCTGTGTGCCTCGACTACTGGGTGCCAGACACTGAAGAGGAGAGATGGGGACGTTGCCAGCTATCTGTTAGCATGCAGGCTGGCCTGGCATAGTGGGTGATTATAACCTCAAGTTGAAGACTGAATTCAAATGTTTTGATCAAATGTAATTTTACTGAGAACCAATTGTCATGAAGCATATTGCTTTGGTCTTCCCTAAAGATTTTCACCTATTTAAATTGTGATTTCAAGGTCTAAAAAAAAACCTATTAAGTAAAAAGTTGGAGGAGCTGAAGAGATGGCTTAGCAGTTAATAGTACTGGCTGCTCTTGCAGAGAACCTGGATTTAAATTCCAGCACCCACATGATGACTAACAATTCTCTATAACTCCAGTTCTAGGGGAATCTGATGCTTTTTTCTCTGTAAGCATTTCACAACATGGCTGCACTTACATACATGCAGGCAATATAATCATACACATAAAATGAAAATAGTAAACAAAATAATTTTTAAAAAGTTGTTGGAGTGAGAGAGATGGCTCAGTAGTTAAGAGCCCTTGCAGCGCTCCCAGAGGACCCAAGTTTGACTCAAGCACTCCCCTTCCTATCCACTTGACATATACCCACACAGACCACACACACTCACACACACTTTTTAAAAGTCACGTTGCTGGGAGTTGTGACTCATAGCTTTAATCTCAGCACTCAGGTGGTAGAGGTAGAGGCAAATGAATCTCTGTGAGATTGAAGCCAGCCTGGTTTCCATAGTGAGTTCCACAGGGACACCCTGTCTTATACAGCAGCATCAACAAAAGGGTGATATGGTGGCTTTCGAGGGCTCACTGACCAGTCCTTCTAGCCACTTGAGGAGTCCAGACTGGTGAGAGACACTGTCTCAAAAAAAGGAGTGGGGAAGACTGGGCACAATGATGCACGCCTTTCATCTCAGTATTTGTAAGGCAGAGATAGGAGGATTTCTGTGAGTTTGGGACCAATGTGATCTACATAATGAGTTCAGACCATCGAGGGCAAAACAGTGAAAGCCTGTCTCAAAAACAAAACAACAAAACAGAAAGCATATGCGCGCACATACACACACACACACACACACACACACACACACACACACACAGGAATGGCACTCAAGTTTGTCTTCTGACCTCCACAAGCAGGCTCACATAGGCATGTGTGTATCTCTGCACAATCACAAACTTGCACAGAAATTTACATAGAAAATTATTATTAGATTATTGGTATGACCTGTACAGTCATCAGCAACAAGTAAGCCTTGTTTGTGTTTTAATTTTAGTTTCCTATTGAAATATAATAAACAGAGACATACAATACTGTATTAAATGTTCACTTTGTGGAAATTTAAAACTGAAAATGTTGTAATCGGCACCTAGATAGAAATCAGCAGGATCTTAGAAATTCCTGAAACCCTTTTCCGTCACTTCCCATCTCAAGGGTCACCAGTACCCTGTTTCTCGAAGTGATCATTTCTGTGTGTTTGTTTCTGTTTGGCTTCCCATAGCATGTTAGGAGAGTCATTACATCGCAGCTGCCGGGAGAGTACTCTGTTGCCCTATCATAGTTCAATCTGTGCCCAGGAGGCTTTCTGGGTGCTTCCCGTGCTCTTTCAGGAGCAATGGTGCTGTTTCCTGGGAAAGGCGGGTGAGCATCTGTGGCATGTGGGCCTGGGTGGGGCTGTGGAGTCGTGGTGCGTGAGCTCTGTTTTGTGGGTATTTCTACCCAGTTTTCCAGAGTGAAGCTTTGCCAGGATATCTGGAGTACTGATTGCTTTCCCTCTGCGTGGCTTTCAGGGCTACCGAACTGGCTACCCTTATCGATACCCTGCTCTGAGAGAGAAATCTAAAAAGTACAGCGATGTGGAGGTTCCTGCCAGTGTCACAGGCTGCTCCTTTGCTAGTGATGGTGATTCAGGCACTTGCTCACCTCTCAGACACAGTTTTCAGAAGCAGCATCGAGACAAGACAAGATGGCTGAACTCTGGCCGGGGTGACGAAGCCTCTGAGGAAGGGCAGAATGGAAGCAGTCCCAAGTCGAAGACTAAGGTGTGGACGAACATTACACACGATCACGTGAAACCCTTGCTGCAGTCTCTCTCGTCCGGTGTCTGCGTGCCAAGCTGTATTACCAACTGCTTGGTCTGTGCCTACCTTACTGTTCATAGTTAGATGATGTAGAGCAAGTTGGGCAGCTGGGGCTTCGGAGGCTTTGGGAACCTCCTTTCTGACCTCATTAACGAGTGCTTTCTCTCTGGAACTTGCTTTCCTTCTGAGCCCAAATCCACTTTATGTCTTAGCCAAAATTCCATTAATCCTGTCTGCTTGAAACTGCTTAAGATTCAGTGGACCTCGCCAGTAATCCCAATTAACCAATGCCACATGGAGCAAAAGCACAAAAAACCTCTCCTGCCTTAACCTGAAAACAGGAGCTCCCACCTAAGTTATATGTGTCTGATGACTTGTAAAACATCAGGAATGAAAAGGTGGTTTTGGCAGAAGCCTGACAGTTCCATGTTGCAGACTCCGGTGGGTTCCTCCTGTCACCTAAACCTCTTTGTCTCTGGTGTCTTCTTAAGCAGTTTTCCCCTGTGGCTTTCTGATCAGTCCTTCACTGATCCTGGTCCTCTTTCAGCATTGTCATCTGCTCTCTATCCCACAGCCTCCGAATGTTCATGCCAGCTGCCCTCTGCATGGACTATTGCATGTGAGTAGACGGCCATGGTGGTGAGTCTTCTGACTCCCACTGGGTGTGGCATGACCCAAGTGCAGCTCAGGCCATCTACAGGCACTAATGACAGATGCGGCCACGGTGCTCATTCCACAGTTATGGCTGATCAGGGTTCTGCCTTTCCCTGAGAGATGCCTGATGCCCTGGTGCTGAAACATCCTCTGGGGATCTGTAGGCTGGTGTGGGCAGTTTGCTCAGCTCTGTGCTGATGTGCAGCAGAGGCCCATTGCTGTAAGACCCTGGACACAGCCCCTGGTGAGGGGCACCCTGACTGCATGATTGGCTCTAAGAAGCTCAGCCAGCCCAGCTGGTCCTGAAGCAGGGTCGGGCAGATAAGTACGCCTCCTCCTCCTCCTTCTCCTCCTCCTCCTCCTCATAACAGTGCTGTCACTTGAAAGGCTTAAAAAAAGGTTTTGTCTTCCACAGGTGGTTGTGGTGTGGTGAGCAGCCTCCATGCTCCTGAGCCGTTGTGTCACCTGGGCAGGGCCCTGCGTGGCTGCGGCCAGCCTTGGAGCTTGGGTGTGCGGCTCTTTCCTCTTCTCACCCTGCCTCCTCCTCTTTCATTTGTTTTACATGTTAGGGGATGTACCTTGCAAACAGAACTCCTTTCTGCTGATGCTGTGAGCACTCACTTTATACTGCCTGGAGTCTCTCCAGAGCACCCACAGCAGGAGCCTTGAGCAGTGCTTAGCTTGAAAGAGTCAAGTCACTTTAGGCTTTGTAGTCAGTGTTGCCTTAAAGGGGGCACCTTGTTCAGCGCTTACCTTTGTTTCTTACTGTTCTGGAGTAATACAAGTTCATGCAGTGTTCTCAGGTTGGTATATTTTAATTAATAATAATTGCTATTTTCAAATGTGTTCAAGCTTCTGAGGTGGCTATTTTAATGTTTTGACTGCAATTATTTTTATAAAATGCGGGAGTTATTTTTATCTCAGAAGCTAAGCACCAGTGAGTACCCTGGCCCCACGCCCATCCCACACTCCTTCGCAGTAGCTAAGTTTCGTTGCTTCCTTTAAAGTCTTATGGTTTATGGCTCTTTTACTGTCTCTCAAGAATATCCTGGAAGGCATAACATTTGCTCTCTAAGATGGCTGGTTTTAATGTTCAGTGTCTACTCATGCTAAGTATTAGAATTTGGCTAAAAGTCTCATATCTCATTGGAGCGCCAAAAGAAAATTACTGAGTAGAAAGTATAGTGCACTGACGCTAAAACAGCCTGTGAAGATTCATGAAGCGCTTTAAGTTTGTTTGAGATATTTTTGTAACACTCAAAAGTATTAAGTTATATAAAATATTTGACATCACCAAAATCTATTCCTAGGTAGTTGCTGTATAAATACTAATGCAGTAAATTTCTGGGTTGGGATAGTGTGCAGACAGCACACTCTGATGCTGTCATTTATTTTAACTCAAAACTTTGGTGATGCCCACTCTCGCCTCACAGTGCAGACCCCCCTGGGTAGGAGCGTCACATCGCTTCTCATGATCCTGTCATCTCACGCTTCCCGTTGGCTTTGGTGTTGGGTGACTCTCAGGGTGGTGAACCAATGGTCTCTGAGTGGCCTCCTCTGGCAGCTCCATGGGTTATGGGGTTCACTGTGTAGCCAGCCTTTGTGCTCTGATTTTGGGTGGGCTTCCTATGTGGTCCTTTCTCTTCAGTCATGACTCTGAGTTCTGTCACTCACTGATGTTTGTCTGGCTACTTCCTGCTCTTATGGCAATTCTCTGGGAGACCCAGGAAATGTGGTCATTGGTTCAGTTCTCTCTGTGATGGCCAGTGCATGATCAGATGTGAGATTAGTTTGAAAAATTGGATGCTGTGGTGTTACTTACTGTGGTCATAACCCTGACTTTCCACCTATTCTTAATATTACAGTGGACTAAAGAGGATGGACATAGAACTTCCACCTCTGCTGTCCCTAACCTGTTTGTTCCATTGAACACTAACCCAAAAGAGGTCCAGGAGATGAGGAACAAGGTGCGTACTGCCATTTGGTGGAAGTGGGGTTTGGGAGTGCCAGGGTGCTAGATGCTGTGGGATTAGGGGACGCTTGCTGCCACCACTGGTGGAGCTCAGGTCACCTTTTCATATGGCTACAGCTGCTCAGAGTTTGGGGCTTAGTATGATTTTTTGAACTGGTGCTTGCTCAGTAGTGGTTCTGAAGTGGAAACCACAGAGCCTGATCTTAACTGAGCTGCCTGTGCCTTTCAGGGTTCAGGCAGAAAGCTGTGAACAGTGTTTGGTGTGTCAGACCATGAGACCCACCAACATTCAGGGTCACTAGAAGGCAGATGAAGGATCTCTGCCTTGCTAGAGCCACCTGAAAAGTGTGACAAGTCAGGAGTAGTTCCTCCATGCCCGTAGACCTTACCCTTTGTAGTTAGGTCAGTCCCCTCGAGCAGTGCGTCCTGGCCATCATGGGCCCAGGCAGAAGTGCAGCTTGCACATGGTTAATATCCAAGTGTCCAGACAGAGGGATTGGAAGTGACAGCGTGTCTTTTCTGTACTGCTGATGTGTCTTTCACTTTCCTGTCCTCAGATTCGAGAACAGAACTTACAGGATGTTAAGACGGCTGGTCCTCAGTCCCAGGTTTTGTGTGGTGTGGTGATGGACAGAAGTCTTGTTCAGGTGAGAGCTTAGAGTGTCTCTGACATTGATAGGTGGTGTCCAAGACCACCTGCTCCACAGTTGCCCCTGTCTTGTGAGAGGATGGTGTTAGGAGGTAAGTATTCTCTCTAGGCCAGCAGGTATCATTGTTAAAACGTCCTCATGATCACCCAGCCACTTTACTTCAGTCCTAGACCAAGTGTAAGCTTGCTGAGGGTCTGTCCAGCCCTCTAGCTCTGCTCCTTGTAGTGCATGCGTATGCAAGGGACTCATGTGCCACCAGCTTTGATACTGGGTTTTTCTAGTCCTCTTGGACAGTGCTGTGTAGATGCTAGAAGAGGGTAGGCTGATGGGCCTTTGTTCTAGGACAGACTAATGCCTTCAACAAAGTGCTGCTTGGGTTGCAGAGGGGTGGGTGCTTATAAATGTGGTCCACATTCACATGCCTTTCTGTAGAATGACTATACATAGTGGCACCTCGATGATAAAGTGTAAGTAGTTACCTCTGAAAATTAAGATGCCGCCTGGTGCTTTTGTCACACGGCGGGGGAGATGGTGGTCGTCGCACCCTTTGACTTTCCTGCTGTGGTCCTGGTTTCCTGTCCATGTCTGCACGTGCCGCTGTCACCGCCACCCCATGTATTCGCTGTTGACAGCCGCCCCTGCTGCATGCTCTCAGCTGACTCTACCCTGTGCTCTTGGTTGATATTTTTAAGGCTGGGCCTGGTGTGCTCTGATGACTCAGTTTACTGTTGCAGGATGCACCCCTCTCTGACTGTACGGAGACTATCGAAGGGCTCGAGCTTACAGAGCAGATCTTTAAATCTCCCGCTAAATCTGTCTCTTTTAGAAAGGTACTCACTGCCCTGTCCTTACCTATCTGTTGATCCGTCATGCTCTCTCTCTCCCTTCCTACCCAGTGCTCCTTTTCAGATGCTTTCTTAGTTACTGAAGCAGCTTAATACAGACTTTAAGTCCTCTGTGAGATCATACAGAAGGGTCTGTTCTGCCTATTCTGTGTTTGAATAATGTCCAACATCCTACGTGATTATCAGAAGTGGCCCACTGGAGCTGTGGCTGCATTTCTGAATTTCTGATTGCAACTTTGGTTACTGCATGCCTTTGGGTTGCAGAGTTTGCCTCTTCCAGAATGCCTCTGCAATTGGGCTCATCTGGGCCCTGCAGGCAGTGGGAGCTCCTGGTGTGACGTTCCCTTGCTTTTTCATCTTTGACTGTGGTGGTTAGAGGCCATTTAAAGATGTGTTTTAGAAGGATGGGAAATAAAAAATGGCACTCTTTGTTAGCCCTTATAAGTAAAATGCATTTGCTTTTTATCTTTAACCTTGTATAAGCTGTGTGTGGTGGTGGACACCTTCAATCTCAGCACTTGGGAGGCAGAGGCAGGCGAATTTCAGTGAGATCAAGGCCAGCCTGATCTACATAGCAAGTTCCAGGCAAACTGGGGCTACAGGGAGACCCGTCTCAAAAAATAAAACAAAACAAAAACAAAATCCAGTAAAATAAACGTAACCCAGAAAAACCTGATCCAGCATATAGGAGACAAATGCAGAAAGATCACATGTTCAAGGCTTGCCTTAGCTCCATAGTGAGAGCTTTTCTCAAAATAAGTAAATGCATAAATAAGTAAATAAGAAACAAAAACTCACAAAGGAACTGATACATGGTTCAGAGCTTGGAAGTTTGAACAAAGACCTTCTTCTCTCTAAACACTTTCCCTGAGATTCAATATCATCGTAGTGGTATTATGATTACCAGATAGAATTAGATACTGAGATCCTAAGTTCCTATCTGGAATCTCTGTGAATATCATTATATTGCATTTCGTCATATTTACATATGAATTCAATAGGTCTTGTTTTGCCATCCTTCCTTCCTTCTAGCCACCTCTCTTGGGAGCTCCTCAGAGAAGGTACAAAGGATGCCCTTTATTCTGTCAACCCACTTTTCATATTGGTACTTTGGGCCATAAAGCCTGTGATCTCTTCTCGTTTGCTTTGAAAGAACACTCTGCCCACAACCAACATGGGAGGGAATGCTGTGTTTCACCTTCTGTCTGATGGCCCGTCCTGGAGGGCAGCCAAGGCAGCTCAAGGCAGAAGCCTGGTTGATAGAAATGGAAGAGCCATGGTGAACGCTGCTTACAGGCTTGCTTCCCTGGCCTGTGCTCAGCCTGCTTCTTAGAGAACCCAGGTTCTGGCACCACCCAACAGACTGGGCCCTCCCATGTCATTCAGCAATCAAGAAAACACCTCAAAGACTTGCCTACAGTTCAGTCTGAGGAGGGAATTTCCCAATTGAGGTTCCCTCCCTCTTTCCAGATGTGTAAAGTTGCCAGTGGAGGCCAACCATGACATGATCTTGTCAGTTAATAATCTTTGTTAATAATCTTTATCTCCAGTATGTGAAGGTGTATATGGTCTGCAAACCCATATATATGCCAGTCTGTGGTGCAGTCCTCTCTCTGCAGGCTGCAGCTGTAACAGTTGTTGCTGTTCTGCCTTTTGGGCCTTGTACTTTTCATGAGTTTTGTGGCCTGGGGCTATCTGGAAAGCAGCTTGGCAGTCAGCTTCATTAGAGGAGGTGTTATGGGCTGGTTTCTTGTTTGGTGGCAGCTTTATTTGCTCTGCCCAGCCACATTCAGATGTGCACAGGTCATGTGTTCTCTGAGTAATCAGTAGAGTGTGTCTCATTGGTGGCACTAGCTGAAGAAGTGCTGACTTCCTTATTTGGGGGGTGGAGTGTAGGCTCTCCTGTGTGCTAGGCTAGCACTCTCCCACTCAGCTACTACACACCCTGTTTGTACATAAGCTCCCTGTGTCAGTTTTCTCATTGCTGTGACAAAATGCCCAACAAAACTTGAGGAAGGAAAGGTTTGGCTGAGTTGAGAATGCCAGTGTCCCAAGCACTCCCTCTCAGTGAAGCAGGCATGGGGAGACATGCTTTTCATTCAAGGACTTGAGAAACAGGGCTTTTAGACTTAGGGACTTACAGCTTTTCTGGAAGGGGCCTCTGCCTTGGTTTCTCCTTCTTTGTGGAGCCGATAATGATTTGGGTCACTTTCTGCTTGTATTACAAGTGGATTCAGTGGTTAGAGACAAAGGTCTCTGCTGCCAACTGGCTGTGCCAAGAAAGAACTGTACAGTACAGTTTGAGTCATTGTCCACAGGCACCTAACCAGACCCATGTTCTTTATTCTGTGGGACAGAAATGCCAAGGAGGGTAGGCCTGCCTCTGCGCATCAGCGACCTTGCAGTGAGCCCTTTGCATGTGAGCTGTCAGTGCCTTTCAGTCTTTTTTTTTGAAGCCCAAGCAATTTTATTAGAGTGTTAGAGAAAAAACAGTACAGATTAAATGAAAATCCTGGCAGTTCTCAGAGGTGAAATAGAGAAAAAGTCATGTCTTTTAGTCTAGTTAGACAGCTTTCTAAGAAGGGAAAAACAGTCCCAGGCAGGGAAGTAGACCAGAGAGCTGAGGGGAGTCCAAAAGCCCTGAGTTGGTCTTGACAGATTAAAACCTGCTATTCAGGGAGGTCAGGCCACTAAACCAGGTGTGCACAGCTTTAGGCAAAAAGCCTTTGTTTTACTCATAAGTCTCAGTCAAAATATGGAAGTAATTAATGGTCCAGGTGTGGTGGTGCACACCTTTCAAAGACAGGAGACTCTCTAGAGTTCCAGGCCAACCAGGACTGTACACATAGTGAGACCCTGTGTCAAAAAAAACAAACTAAACCGACCACACCACTACCACCACCACCAAAAGCCCCCACAGCTACTGGGCCCCCATTTTGCTTGGATTCTCTGTGGGTGAGCTGGAAGCAAGCCTGCCAGGAAGAGCAGCTGCTCTCCACTCTGCCTTCTAAGTCGGTCTGCTGCACAAAACCAGGCCTCTGAGTTGCAGGCATAGCTTAGAGTCAGAGGCCATTCTGCCTGATGTCTGGTCGCAGTTGGTCTTGTCAGTGCCTTGGCTGATGGGGTTCTGCTGTGTTTCTTGACAACCAGCTGTCCCACCATGAGGCAGCCTGCTTGTCCTCTGGAACATCAGAGCATGGAGCAGAGGCTTTGCTCGTTTGTGCAGTGGTCTTTGCTGTTCACTCTGAACATTTGATTGACATGAGCATGAACATCTTTCAGGCCTCATATCCATGCATTTTATTGGGAGTGATGCCAGCACATTGCCATGTTTCCAGAGTGCTACTCTTATAGGAAACTTGCAGCTGGCTGTCTGACAGGCTCTTGTAGATAGTCAGACTGAGGCCTTTAGGCAGGAAGGGACCTCAGCCAGTATTATCAAGTGGTAGGATTCAGCTTTGTCTCTTGCTATGGCAGGACTGCTTCTAAGTGAAAAGCTAGTCTATTTTAGGTGGGGCCTGGTCAGAAAGGGTCCCTTTGGCCAGGCTCTCCAGCAAAGCCTCTTGTCCTCATAGGCCTGTCCTTCTTTCCTAGAGATCTGTGTCAGTGTTTAGTCATGGAGTGCTCTAAATGCAGTGTCCTGATCGGCCTGCCTATCTGTCTGTCTGTCTGTCTGTCTATCTATCTATCATCTATCTGTATTTTCTTATTTATTTACATTTGTTTTTAGAAGCTGTTGTTAAATGTATGTGTGTGACTTCTGGGTTTTGTTTTCGGTAACCCCAGAGTACTCGAGGGCCACTTTCCTCTTCTGGACCTGACCAGGCTGAACTGTGAGCACAGGGCAGCTCTGGGGCAGGTGTGGGGGCAGGCTGCCCTCTGACTTTCTCTGGTGCCTGCCCAGGCCCAGTCAACTCTCCATACCCGACTGGCAGTGGTGCCCTGTGCAGTCTGCCGTCTCCATGGTATTGGTGAGGCGCTGCCTTAGTGCTGTGCTTGCTTGCTTGCGTCCTTCCTTTTTGTTTCATACAGATTCTCATTTTCCAAATTCATCAGGCAGACGTGTTTGAGGGACAGTATAAGTTCAGGCACTGGTTGTAAACCTGTCAAAGGGGCAGAAACTCATCTTTGTTGTAAGGACATAAGTAAAATTCTACAAACGTTGTCCTGATTGTTGTAGCAGAGAACATTTTCTGAGGTCACATGGAAGGGATTGCCTTAGCAGGCAGTACTCTGGAAGGGCCATCTGCCTTCCTGTCTGCAGGGGTGGAGGGTTCCTTCTCCAGATGCCTGTGCCCCTGGCTCTAGCCTCAATGCCTTTGCTTTGGAGGCCTGCAGGGCTCGGTAGGCTTCTCTTTTCTGCTTCATATGTTGTATAGCATCAAACAAGGTTTCTTAATCTACCGATTAAGGTTGCAGTTTGGCCTTGGCTGTGGGCCCTGGCAGTGCTGTCCTAGGAATCGATTCCTATATGCTCATGCAAAGACCCCTCTCCCATCTGCCTGCCTGGGAAGAGGGAGGCCTCACCAAGCCGACTGGTCTAGTCTTGTCTGTGTGCCCTGGAAAGCCCCCATCTCCCCTCTGCCTGCTGCGTCCTGGGAAGAGGGAGGTCCCACCAAGGCCAGGCTCCTACACACCAAATTTCTTCTGTCCACAGGGGGAGCTGGTGACAGCCTCCAAAGCCATCATTGAAAAGGAATACCAGCCCCATGTCATTGTGAGCACCACAGGCCCCAATCCCTTCAACACACTCACAGACCGTGAGCTGGAGGAGTACCGCCGAGAGGTGGAGCGAAAGCAGAAGGGCTCTGAAGGTGAATGCTGGGACCTGGGCAGGGGGACCTGGGCAGGGTGGCTCCAGGGAGTGCAGAACGAGTTCTAGGAGTGTCTCTGTGCGAAGTCCCATGGGGGAAGCAGGTCTTGTGTTTGGTTAAGGTCTAAACAGTGAGCAACTCACATTTTCACTCTAGACATTTGGGCTGGATGGAAAGAGTTACAGAAGTGAACACACTTGGACACTGTGCTTGTCAAGAGGGACCTATGTAAGGTGACACCCTTCAGTGATGAGCCCCAGACACAGGCACACTGTGGGTTTCTGCCCAAAGGAGGCCAAACTGAAGGTCCAGCCTTGCTCTCCATGATCTGTGATGAAGAGCACATTGGGGATGCCACACTCAAGCTGTGTCAACTTGCAGGGTCCATGTGGAGTTGCTCCATCTTGGAGTGGTAGAATATTTGTAGAATTCACTAATTTGGATTGGTGATTGGAAAAGCTAGCTTGCACATTATGTTTAAGAGACACCTTTTACATGCACAGCATTTCTTCCAAAGTTTCACTGAGAAGAGGCCACCTGATTCTTTATTGACTCATGAGCACTCAGTAGTGATGGAGCAGTGACTGCCACATGCCACTTGACGCTCTGTACCAGACGCCTTAGCTCAGTGACCCTGAGAGATGAGCCCATAGAGCAGCTGCACCTGGAGCCAAGAGGGGTGGTTCTGTGGGCACAAGGTGCCTGTGGCAGTGCCTGGGCTGGGGCCAGCGTGTGATTTTCAGCACTGGGTATGGAGGCTCCTGATTGGACTATGCTCTCTGTGCATTTGAACTCCCTTATTAGAGTGGTTCTTGGGGCTTCGGTTTTCTAGTACAGTCCTTTTCTTCATAGACCCTCCCCCATGCGGGGTGATCGCAGGGGGTTAGTGTATTGACTCCTCTGGCACACTCCCAGACTGGCAAGAGTGCCTGCCTGCCGACTTGACCTTATTTCCCTTAGTTCCTTTCTGACAAAGCTGGTCATGATATGTGCCTCAGTGTATTATTGTCTGCATGTGTGTGCAGTGCCCACGGGGGTCAGAAGAGAATGTCAGATCCCTGGAACTGAAGTTAAGGACAGTTCTTAGCTGCCATGTGGGTGCTAGGAACTGAACCTGGGTCCTCTGCAAGAGCAGCCAGTGCTCTTAACCCCTGAGCTATCTCTGCAGCCCTGTATTAAGACAATTTTACAACAAATAGATAGATCTGAATGTCAGAACTTCATAGAGCAAAGTACTTCCAAACTCTACATTTTGGAAAGCAGATTCAAACATTTGAGAACTAACAAGCGGACCTGTGGCTTGTCTAGATGGTGCTTTGGGGGCCACACCACTTACTTTCTGAGCTCCCTGCCCCTACCCTATTACCAGGCACTGAGCACCATTGGCTGGTACCAGGAAGACCCTGAGGCAGCGGTATCACCCCATTGGACATTCGTGCCAGTGCCCTCGGAGCCTTAAGTTCCCTCCCTGTGCTTTGTAC
This sequence comes from Eospalax fontanierii, assembly GCA_035773235.1. NCBI lineage: Eukaryota > Metazoa > Chordata > Mammalia > Rodentia > Spalacidae > Eospalax > Eospalax fontanierii. The sequence continues at coordinate 84,103,959 of CM069533.1, read as the reverse complement.
TGAATCTCAAATGTGCTCCTCAGCGGTCCTCCCAGGTTCATCCTTGCAAGTGGGTCTTACTGTACAGAGTCCCTTCCTGAGCTGCTGGGCTCTTAAGACAATCCATTTGACCCAACCTGACTTTTCTTAGTCTTGTTTTAAACCAAGTACTGAATCACGTACTCACTGTCTAAATGTAAGTTGTGTACAAGGCAGTCACTGGGTTTTCAGTGTGAATATCACTGCCCCTTGCCATTCAGGCCTTCACAGCATGGGGAATGGCCTTGGAGGGGCTGCCCATGATGGTCATGTGCAGGTCACAGGAGTCTCTTGTACATGTGGGGCTTCCGCAGCAGGGATGGCGTGGAAGTAATGGAGTGGGATTTGCTCTGTTGTGCCCTGTGACCAGAGCTGGCAGTGGTGGGAGTGCTGTGCCGGTGGGGACCCCACCTATAGACCTTGCTTGCCATCAGTGCAGCTCTGGGCAGAGGAGTAGAGTGAGTTGGAGGAGGGGCCCATGCCACAGGGGAAGCTCAGGGTGCTGTCAGGAGTCTTCTCAGAAAGGAGATGGCTAGCTTTTGTTTTAGAAAGAAGCCTACCAGGCTTTGGAAGGCAGGCCACCTGTCAGAGTTGGACCTGAGGTTAGGGACCCTGATCAGCAAGATTTTTAGAAGAAAAAAAATGGAGATTTAAAAAATGAGGATACTATTGATGTAGATTTTTCTTTAAAAATATTTATTATTAATTTTTTATATGTGTGAATGTATTGCCTACATGTGTATACGCACACCTGCATCGTGTAGTGCCCACAGAGGTCAGAAGAGGGCATTGGATTCCTTTGGAATTGGAGTTATAGACAATTGTTAGCTGCCGTGTGGATGCTGGGAATCAAGGCCTCTGCACGAGCAGACTCTACAAGAACAGCCAGTGCTCTTAACCACTGAGCGTCTCTCCAGCCTCTGATAGACATTTTTCTTAAATGAGAAGTAGACTTGGGATTTTCTGATCTGGGGCCTAGTTCCATAGTCCTCTGGTCTGTATCAGATTATTTTACTTTAGGAAAGAACAGTAACACTGGAGCTGCCGTGTTAAATTATTAATAATAAACATCTAAACATAATAAACATCACATGGGGAGATGTTTTTGTCTAAAGCTTACTGCACGAGTCTCTGATGATCTGAGTATGGATTCCCAGATCATATAACAGCTGGGCACAGTAGTGCACATGTCTGTATCGCCTATGTTCAGATGGGAAGTAGAGACGGGGAATCTCCAGACGCTTTCTGACCACTGAGCCTGTGAGCGCAGTGTCTCAAGCATGATGGAAGGCAAGGCTCACACCCGAGGTTGTCCTGTGGCTTCCACATATGCTCTGTGACATGTACGTGTACACACGTGCACACACACGCACAGTATCAATAGTAAGCACCTTGCATGAGAGACTAAACTCTAAATAATGCTAGTGCAGCAACCTGGCAAGTGATGAGTGGGTATTGCTCTGCAGATCAAGCCTGAGCACGCCCGCCCGCTGGTCTGTCATAAGGTGCAGTAGTGATCGGCACTCTTTGAACAATTTCAAACATTTTTTCTTTGGTTATTATGTGTGTGTTTGTGTGTGTGCATGGAGGTCAGAGGACAACTTTTGAAGGTCGGTTCCCTCCTTCCACTGTGTTCCCAGAATGGAACTGAGGCTTGGGTCACAATGGCTTATACCGTCTTTCTTGCCTGCAGAGTCTCTTTGGAATAAGAGTAGAAATTTGCCCAGTGCAGTGTCCTGTAATTAATGCCTGTAATTCCAGCACTTGGGAGGCAGAGGCTAATTGGAGGCCACAGTTGGTTAATTTTTCTGAAATTCAAATCAGTACCCCAACTGTAGTCAGTCCCTGCTTCGTCTCTTGAGAGGCCAGGAACCCATTCAGCTTCCTTGGCTGCAACCTGTGTATTTGTGGCAGCCTGAACGGACTGGAAGGCTGGCTCTACCACCGTGGAAGGGGCTAGCTCCTGGGCTTATCACCTCTGCACCCCGTTTTTCTCATTTTGTTTCTATCTGCAGAGAATCTGGATGAGACGAGAGAACAGAAAGAAAAGAGTCCTCCAGACCAATCAGCTGTCCCCCACACTCCCCCCAGCACCCCCATCAAGCTTGAGGAAGGTGAGCTCTGTGGGGAGACACTGTGATGGTCCTGGTGTGGGAGGTTGCATGGCCTTATATGCACCAGCATTGGAATGTGGCAGATACTCTGTTAACATGGGTAAAAGAAGTGTGCATTTACACCCGTATCCGTGACTCCCACAGCTCGGGAACCCGACTCTTCCCTTGAATCTGCTCCATCCTGAGTGACCCGTGTCAGGACAGTTTGTTAGCACCAGGTGGAAGTGCACCTGTCCCTTCCGGTGTCAGTCTTGCCCATTTCCTGCACACTTCTCTCTCACCGTAGTCAGATGACACCTCGGTGCCTTTGATTGTTTGGTGCTGCAGGACTTTAGACCTGCTGCACTGATCAGCCCCCTGAGAGTGCTGTGTGCACCCTGTGCCTCTCAGACCACCGCATGTACGTGTGTTGTGTGGTCCAACGTGTGTCCCCTTGGTCTCCCGTTTATGTCTGTGTCTCCTGAAGCCTGTGGCTCCCCTTCCCCGAGTCTACAAGAATGGCTTGGCCTTTCTTATGTAGCCCGATGGCTGTGACTGAATGCATAGATTCTCTACTTGTGCTTTTCTTTCTTGTGGCTGCCTCACAGCAGGAGACGGATGTGCTAAAGAATACCTGTTACCCTAGTAAGTACCTGCACCTGCCTCCGCTCTAACCAGGTGCCTGCGCTGTGCCCTTTCCTGCTTCTTTGTTGCTTGAAGTTCTGTTTTCTGTTTATCAAAATAAAAGCAGAGGACCTCTGTAACGCACCCAGCCCCTCGGTGGCCTCCATGGAGTGGCTTGGTCACTGGAGCATTGTACGATAGCATTGGCCCACACAGGCAGAGATGGCCTCCAGGTTCCCCCCACTTCCTATCACACAGCGTTGCCTGGAGTACCCTGGGCTACAGAGAGTTCTGATGCTTAGCCGTTGAGAATCTCTCTTGATTGTCAGTGGGGAGCCCTTGCCACGTGGGGTCAGGACTGCAGATGGGTTCTGACAGAGTGGGCTTTGCCACCTGCTGTTTGGAAGCCTGTGTAGACTGTATAAGAGACTTGCGATTTCACGTGGGACGGAGTGACAAGTGTACTACAGCGGGCTGGGAGAGATCCCCAATGTGTGCTGTGTGGGGCCTGTGGGCCCATCACCCTATCCCTACCAGTTATCCTGGGGCAAATGTCAGCCATGGGGTGCCCCGGGGCTTCTCCAGCCTTCCAAAGCTTAGGTGCTCCTGTTTGAGGCCTGGACCCTTCTGCAGCCAGGCTGCTGCTAACCCGTGCTTAGCTCAGCTGCTGTTGGCCCTTATCCTTGGCTTGAGTTTTCAGTACTAAATGGTTTGGTATTGCCTAACATGACAGTTGCTTGTAATTTTTCAGACTAAATATCTCCAACACTGGTGTCCCCTGCGTCAGTGCAGAAATATGCCAACCCCTAGATGGAAACCAGCCCATCCTGCTTCCTCACGGAAGTCGTGTTTGTTCTTCATGTTTAGCTGTTAATTGTGAATATGACTTGCCTTTAGGTTCATCTCTTAGCTAACTATGTTTTTATTTATTGTACGTGGGACCTGTGAGTTGACCCCTGGCTTTCTGATGGCTGCCTTGGGGAGACAGGTGTTGAGAAACCAGATTCTGGCTTCATTCCAGTTGCTCGCAGCGCTGGGCAGAGTGACGCCGACTGAGGAGGTACTCGGCTTGTCCTAGTGCAGTCTTATCTGCAGGAGTCAGCGCCTGTAGCCCTGGATCCTGCCTCAGTGTGGTTTTGTCAGTATGCTTTCCGTGAGAAGATCCTAGAAGCCCTCTGAGATTGAGTCAACATTTTATAACATCAGCTACATACAGACCTAAAGTAGTGTGGAGCCCGATTAAAGTTTCTTGTCTGGGAAACATGCAGAAACAACCAAAAGTTGGCCGCTCTGGGCCTGTGCTCTTCCAGCTGCTCTGTCCAGATTTTAATACATCACTTTTACCCCCCACCAGACCTTTCACAGGAACCGACTTCTAGGGATGACAGTGAGGCCGCCACCTTCAAGCCGACCCTCCCGGACCTGTCCCCTGACGAGCCTTCAGAAGCACTTGGCTTCCCCACAGTGGAGGAGGGAGCCCATGGCCCCCCAGAGCCCACTCAGCCCCCTGCCGAGGCTGAGGCTGAGGCAGCCTCAGCCCTGGGGGCTGATGAGGCAGCCTCCCCTGCCCCTGAGGAGGGGTCTGCCGTGGACCATGGCAGTGATGAGTCTCCAGGCAAGTCCCCATCCAAAAAGAAGAAGAAGTTCCGCACCCCTTCCTTCCTTAAGAAGAGCAAGAAGAGGAGTGACTCCTGAAGGCCCTGCCTCTGTCATGTGTGATGACCTGGCCCTGCCAGTTCCTGATTCTGTCTCGTGTTCTGTCCTCTTGTGTAATGGAATGCAAAATGCCAAGCCCTCCATGTAGCTAGAGCCCCTCCCATGCGCGGCCAGCCCCTGCACCAACGCTAACCGAGTGTGCTCAGCCTTTCCCCTAGACCTTGGGTTCTAGGGATGATGGGCTTGAACCTGCACCTGTGAGGTGTCCCCCCTGCAGGAGGGGGACACTGAATCCTGGTCCTGGCTGGAAGGCACCAGAGGCTTCTGCCAGCTCTGGTTACAGTGTCACCCTCCTGAGCCTTGACACTCTCTCTCCTTTCTGTTGTGAAATACTGCACTGTCTCTGCTCAGCTGCCCTCCACCCTACAGAGTCTCAGGTGACCGATTGGACTTAGCTTCTGCAGCATCCTCTGCCCATCGATGTCAGCTGTTCCTACACAGAGATCTTTGTGTGGTCACAGGACCATGCAAAGCCATGGTCTGTGAAAACAGTTGCATGCCCACCAAGCAGCCCAGTGCACTGTGGATGCTTTAAAGAGGTGGGTTTGGGCCCAATGCTGGGCCCTAACACCAGCTGCAAGCAGCCCTGTGTACACCAAACACAATGCTATGCATGGTCTAACTGGTGACCCCATGACCAAAACCAGATTCAGGAGCTCTTAGTTTATCTGAACTCGCTGGGGTCTTGGACTCCCATCTTGGGAACGAGATACCAGGAAGGGGAAGAGTCCTTGATGAGCTTTCTTTCAGCAGGTTTAGCCTACATTTCAACTGTGAACACGAACAGCCACTTTTTGCTTTAAGTTTGGGTTCTGAGCCTGTGGCAGATCGCAGCAGAGTCCTCTTGACCTGTTTGGGAGGTTGGGAGCAGAGCAGGGGTCTGTTCTCACCTCAGCTTGGCCTGGTTTCTCTGAAGGTAACTAAAGATAGAAGTCAGCCCTGGAGGCCCACATGACGTCTGGCGTCATTCCTGAGCCTGTGACTCTTGATCCATCCCGTTGTGAATTTTTACTTAACTTTCTCCCTGGAAAAGGGCTTGAAGCTGCTAAGTGGGAACTGGAGGGTGGCCAGACGGAGTCCTCCAAGGGAGGAGTTGCTCATGTTAGCTTGACTAGGAATGGGGAAACCTGCTGAGGTCTGACACCCCTTCTCAGATAGTAGACCCCTGTACAGCAGGTGCTAGCTGTGGGCTGAGCCCCGTGATCCCACCGGCTGGGCACCAAGCAGGATTCCACAGCCTGCCGCACTGCTTGTCTCGCTTTGCTGCCAAGGTGGTATGACGTTCTCACTCTCACCCCGGGCTCCACTCACTCGGACTCTTCCTGCCCCTTCCTTACCCACATATGCAATGACTCTTAATTTTCACTTTTGTAGTCTAATCCTTTGTATTACAACACGAAATGTAGTTGCATATGGACAGACTCGGAGGACGGGTCCTGTGTGTCCTTTCCTCACTGTAACGTGTTTTACTCACAAATAAAAAGTCTTTAAGCAGTTTCCTTGTCTAAGGCAGTTTTATATTTTAATCTCTGTGGGCCGACAGTGGGGAGTGCTCCTGGCCCAGGTTCCCCCTTAGTTTATTAGGTGTGTGTCTGGGCACATGTGTGTCACAGCAACCTGTGGGAGTGGCAGAGAACCTGAGGTCTAAGGACCCCACCGTTACCACACAGAAGAGTAACTCAGCAAGACTGCTTTTACTTTGCGTCATTCCGTTGCATAAGTTTTTATCCCTGATTTGAGAGGACTGTTGACTTTTCCCCAGTGGTTGGGGAGAAAAAAGTGGTCCACAGAGGGTATGAAGGTGGGAATCACCGGAAGCCAGCAGCTACAGGCCATTGATTTCCAGAAGTGCAGCTGGGCTTTTGCATAAACAAAAGTTTTACAGGCTGGGGCAAAAGATTGGAATTCCTTTTCCTAAACTGACCACGTGGGCTCCAGGGACTGAACCCAAGGTGGCAGGCTCAGCAGCAGGCACCTTCCTCACCTACTGGGCCATCTCACTGGCCCTGAAATAGCGTTTCTAACAGTTTGCCTTTCTCCATCAGGTGCCACCAGTGGCTACCAGTACGTGGGCTGTCGGAGGCCCTTCCACCCTGCTTTCTTCCAGGGACCAGCAGCTTCCAGAGCACGGACGCCACGCTGATACTCCTTGTCGCCCAAATCCAAGCACCTGGCAGAAAGCACCGTGGGCCGGTCTGTAGGGAAGGGCCATGACAAGGACAGCCTGAGAGCCCCTCACAAGGTACAGCGCCTGCTGAGGGCCGAGACCTGAGCCTGGAAGGAAGGCCTGCGCCAGCGGCCCAGTCCCCTGCTGTAGAGGGAAGCAGAGTGTCAAGGCTCCGTACTCCTTTAGCTGCCTCGTCCTGCCTTGGTTGGTGCTAAGTGGTGAGGCAGAAAGGTATCCTGCAGAAAGGCCCGTGGCTGTGGCATCATGAAATCACAGCAAGCCAGTTACCTATGACAGGACAGGGGAGGAGCTTAGAAAGCGCCAACTCTCCCTGACTGCCTTTGGCAGTTAGGATGACAGGGACAGAGGGTCATTTTCAGAGGGGTCATTTTCAGAGGGGTCATTCTCATCTGTGGTGCAGCCGCGGCTCGTTGCTTGTGTTCCTACATAACCCTATTCACAGAAGGAACGCTAGACTCTGGGCCATCCAAAAAAAAAATAGAGAAAGGGGCTGTTCAGCTAGAGTGGAAGGGGATGGAAGTGGTTTGTATGTGGTCAGAATGTGATCTGTACATGTATGACGTTGTCAGGGTAAAGAAGAAAAGATACTTGTAAGAGATAGCTGCTTTACTGGATGCTCTAAAGGACAACTGATAAAACACTGACCCTTCGAAGGCTTTCAGGCCACACCCTGCAGAGCCTTGAGAGGCAAGGAGAGGCCCTGGAGAGGAGGGAATCCGTAGACCTCCCTGGGTGGGAGGAAGGAGTGGGCCGACAGCGGGGAGTGCTCCTGGCCCAGGTTCCCACTTGGAGCGTGGGTGGAGGGCTTGGGTGCAGCAGCCAGGCTAATCAGCCTTGAAAATCTGTGCTGGATGTCTCAGCTTCCGCAGGAGGAGGAAGGGGATCAGGAAGAGCCCGGAGCACATAGTGAAGCAAGCCTGGGCTCCAGCCAGCCAGTACACTGTGAAGATGGTGCTCACTCAGGCTTCTTACAGCCAGGCTTCTGCCCCGCCCAGCTGGAAGGACTGAGCAGAGCCGGCAGCTGAGGAGGCTGCAGCACCCCTGACTATGCTGTAGGTCTTACCTGAGGCGGCCACCATGGGCCCTGCTGCCCTTCCTAGGGCACCCAGGCTCCGCAGAGTGCCCATGACTGTGCCCTTCTGCCCTGGTGAACCTGAGGACGGAGGACCTGTCAGGGGCCTGTCAGTGCCCTTTCCCACCCTGAGTGGATTTGAGGGAAGGTTCTCACCATAGCTGGCGACCACAGAGGACAGGCAAGGCACCACAACAGCAGCAGCTGGCGGGGAAACATTGGGAGGGACCCGTCAGCCCCGAGGAGAGGTGGGGATGTCCAGTCCAGCCCAGGCCAGGCGAGGCCCACTCACCAAAGGAGTAGAGCAGCAGCCCCAGGCCCAGTACTGGCAGTGAGTGCCCCCAGCCGATGAGGAGGAAGGCTGGCACCAGCAGCAGCATTGCCTAGGGAGAGCAGGGTCTCAGGAGTGGCCCTGCAGCGCCCCCAGAACCCCAGCAACTCCCCTTACCGCAGGGAGTCCCGTACCTGCTTCACAGCGGCGACTTCTTTACCAGGGCCGATACGGCGGGCGTAGGTGCCCTGTACGGTGGCCATGGTGAGGCCGATGAAGAAAAACATCTTGCCCTGCTGCAGGCTGGGAGGTGGAGGGTGAGCACCCAGTCCCCTAGGCCACCAACTGCCTGGGGAATAGGCGAGGCATGGGGTGGGGGCTGCAACGAAAGCTTTCTGGGCCTCGGGTCTGAGGGCCTAAAGTAGAGCCTCCTCAAAACCCACCTGCTGAACTGGAAGCGCTGGTGCGTAAGAAAGCTGAGTGTGTACTCCAGGCCTGAGAACAGGAAGAGGTAGAGGAAGTAGACTAGGCCCAGATGGCGCAGGCTGCTCAGCCCTACAAGGTAATGGGGACCAGAGGTGGGTTTTTGGTCGTGCAGGGCTGGCAGGGACTGATAGCTGCACTGTATGGGTAGGCTCCTTACTGTCCCCAGCAGGTGGATCCCGACTGTGAGCGACAGCCGCAAAGCGGAGCAGAGCCAGGGGACTGAGCAGGTTGGCAGCAGTGCGGAAGCCCAGGGCCACAGAGGAAGCCTGTGGGAGGAAATTGAAGGCTGGACACACATCACCGGGCAGCCTGAGGACCAGCAAAATCACCTCACACTGCCAGGGGTGCCACCTGCCGGGCCCCCAGTGCACCCACCAGGCCTTAGGGATAGAGACCCAGGGATCCCAGGAGGTACTTTGGGGCTAGCAGCTTCTGGATGTTGGGAGAGGGCAGGTCACTCTCCCTTGGCACTGGCACAGAGAGGGTTACCCCTTCAGTCTGACAGAAGAAGCCCCACCCTCTGAGGCTGGCCCTACTCGCTTGTCCGGTGGCAGCGTCTCTGGCAGGAAGCAGAAGATGAACAGCATGTCAGAGATGGCAAACAGTAAGCTGAACCAGGGTGCCAACTCCAGAGACAGGAAAGCCCCAAGCATGGGGCCCAGTGTGAAGGCCAGGGAGAAAGCCACTCCAATGACTGCCTAGGGAACAAGGCAACCCGTGCTGGGCAAGGAGACTGAGGCCCAGGCATCCATCGACCCCTCTCTCTGGGGCTGGGCACTCACCATTCCTTGGTTGCGGGCAGGAGGGGAGCCCAGGTCTGCCACAATGGCCGTGGAGAGGCTAACATTCCCTTTGCTGATGCCCCCAATCACCCTGGAGGCCAAGAAAGCTGCGAAGCTCCGGGAGGTGGCCCACACTCCATAGGAAGTGGCCAAACCTGTCTGCCAAGGGTGGGGAGTCAAGCGGCAAGGGGAGGTCACTTGAAGCCAGGAAGGGCCCAGAATGAGGCAGGCAAACAGCATCCCTCAGACCCCGCCTTGTAGTATGGCGGCCCCAGGTCTCCCCTAGGTGTACTTAGCCCGTGCAACACCATGGGCTACGTATGGCTCCCTCCAGAACGAACGAGGCCCCACTGTTGCCCGAGGAACACATCTCTGCCCTCTCCTCACTGAATGGTCAGCCCCGTAGGACTTGTGGTTAAGCACCTGACTCCAGAGACCTACCAGGGTCAGCAGCATCACTGGGCGCCTCCCCAGGCAATCGGAGGCCGCGCCGGTGAGCGGTGCAGAGAGGAACTGCAGGAGGGAGAAGGCCGAACCAATGAGACCTGAGAGACAGTAAGTCCCCACCACGTCAGCCTCGGCCCCCAAGAGGAATTCCAGAGAGCAGGTCACGCTGGCCCACACTCACTCACGGGCTAGGTACAGGTGGCCTCAGAGTTAGAACAGACCCACCAGGCAAAGGAGGGTATGCACCGGAGGCCCAGCAATTGGCAGGGGCCCAGGCAGGCTGGGAGGATGGGAAGACGGGAGGACGGAGGGATGGCGGGATGGGAGGCTGGCAGGCTGGCCCACGAGCCCACGCGGAACCAGCCCTCCAAGGACCGGCTGTAAGCCACCGGTCGGTCCGGTACTCACGGCCATACACACCTCCGAACAGGACGCTGTTGTACCTCTGCTCGGCGGGCACCCCGATGGCGGTCGCAAACCAGTCCACTCCGCGCTGCCAGGAGCCATAGACGGGGTCCTGGGGAACGAGGAGGGCCACAGGGACGGTGAGGGGCCGGGCCCTGGGGACTGCCGAGGGGTGCTCCCGCGCGGGGGCCGGGGCCTCACCCGCGCCCGGCTGTGGCTCTCCAGCAGCTGCGGCAGCAAGGGCAGCAGCAGCGTGAAGGCCAGGAGGTCCAGCAGCAGGCCGAGGAAGACCACCAGGAGCACGCGGCGCTCGGACACGGGGTGCGGGCGGATGGGCGGCCGCGGGGCGCAGTCCGCGTCCCCTCCCCAGCCCATGGCGGCGGGGCCCGGTGCCAAGTTTCCGGGTTCCTGCCGGCGGCGGAGCAGCGGCGAAAGGTCTTGAGCACTCGGCTGGCCGTGCACCGCGCCCGGGGGTGCAGATGGGAGCGGGACGGACACGGAAGACGAGGGACCCGGGGTGGAGGGGTCTGGACGGGACGGAACGGGGAAGGGGAGGACGGGGACGCGGGGGAATGGGACGGAGACGGCCGCCCAGAGGCGACCTACACCCAGTCCGGAGCCCACCAGGCATCGGGACCACGCCGCGCTCCCCGCCAGGCCCTCGCCCACCTGTTGCGGTCACGCTCCTGGCCGGACCCGGACCCAGCGGTGGACACGCGGCGCTGGACGCTGAAGGGAGGGAGAGCGGTGGCCACGCCCTGGAGGCTGGAGCGCCCGCACCGCCTCTTCCGGGAGCTGCGGCGCGGGAAGGCAAGCGGAGGGGCGCCGCGGGCGGGAAGGCAAGCGGACTCCCCGGGTACCCACAGCGGGGTGCGGGAAGGGCAGCATTTGCGGGGCCTAGCAGGGCACAACGCATTTAGGGCCAGTTCTGAGGGTTAGCGCGCCCATGGCAAGCACAGTTGCCCGACCATCACTTCCTGACCTCCCTACAGCCACCTCCCACCCAGCTTACTCCTTAAAGCATGCAGAGCTAGGCATAGGGGTTCATTGGTCATCAAGGAGTTCAAGGTCATCTTCAACCAAGAGTTTGAGGTCACTTGAGCTTTGTGTATGATGTGAGACCTGCCCCCCCAAACCAAGCCACTAAACTCCCCAGTAGAGCTAAGGGCAAATCTACACTTCTGCCCCACTGTATTCCTAGGGTCAGAAAGATGGCACTTGTCGGGTCCTTCCCCCGCCAATCTAGATTCCAGTGTCCCTGAAGGACCCGAGGAAAGTGTCCAGTGACTGCACCTGTCCATTGTAGCCTCTGTAACCCAGGCTGCTCTGGCTCAGCCTGGCAGGTCCACAGGGCAATCACCGAAGACCAGTTCATTCTGAACTCCAGACACTGGCATGGTCTCATAGATGACTTTGAAGAAAAGGGTTTTGTTTGGTGAGACAGGGTCTTCCTACTACAGCTCAAACTGGCCTGGAACTTGCTATGTAGACCAGGCTGTCCTCAATCTCACAGAGTTCCACCTGCCAATTGTGTGTGTATGACTGTGGAGGCATGACCAGGTGCCTACAGAAGTTGTCAGCAGCCTGATGAGGGTGCTAGAAACAAACTTGGTTCCTGTGGGAGAGCAATGCTCTTAACCATTGAGCCATCTCTTCCTCCAGCTCCATCTCTCCGATGTCTTAAAAGCATGCACAGATGTTTACTGTGTCCCAGCTCTGGCTTCACCATGTTCAAAATCAAACTCCTGGTTATCCTCCCCAACCTCTGCTTTGGTGAGAGATCCAACATCTCAAGAGAAGCCACAGAGCAGGTGACAAGGACCCCCTGGCCATGATGATCTGCCACCTACTGTTTAATGAGGAGATGATCCTGAGAAGTATGCAGATGGGCAGTTGTGTTGTGCAAACTTTATCCAACTCCAACAGCCATGGGCCATAATGCATGTATGGGGCCACTGCCTGAAATGCTACCAGAATCATGTGGGGTGTGGCTATAGGTTGCCAGTGTAAACTAACAGCCTCTAGTCCCAACAACACACATATAAATTCATCTCTGTTATGGGGTAAGCTTTAACTGGAACTCAAAACGGGAGAAACCACTCCACACAGCCTGCACAGCAAGTGGCCCTCATCACATTACACCGTGTATCTTCTTGTAAAAGACAATTTATTTTTTAAACTTTTTCCTCTTCAGAGCCTTCCACTCCCCTTCCTGTGTGGCCAGGCTGTTAAAGAGCTGTTTGACTTTGCGCTTTCTTTCTGCATCCCTAAAAAAAGAAAAAAAAGAAAGGAATGCCACTTTAGGACAGTTAGAGGGAGATCTTGCCCTCTTCCTGTCTGAACTGTGACCGTTCAGAACCACACCTGTTCAGCCCAAGCCTCAGGCCTGCCAAGGCCGCTGTGGGCACGGCACCCTTAATGCTGGTGCTGCTCGGAAAGCCCAGCAGCCTTGAGTGTCAGGCCGACGCAGTCCTCACCTTTCCATGATCTCTGAGAGCTGCATCCTAGCGAGGAACTGACTGTCCTTACGGATTTCACGGACTGCACCTTTAAATTCCCGCCTGTGTTTATGGATCAACCGCTTCCTTTCCTGCTCTTCCTTACTGCTGCCTTGTTTCCGTCCAAACTCAAGCCTGAAATTAGAAACCAACAAGGCTGTGGAGTGTGGGTCCGTTTCTAGTTCCAGCCTGCACGTGAGAGGGGCCGCTCCCCCTGGTCACATGCTGCAAGTGCTGACTCGGCTGACGCCCCCCCCCCCCACCTCTAGCCACAGTCCACAGTCCTGGTGTCCTCTGGGCACCCAGCACTCACACTTTGACCAGCCGGGGGGTGAACAGCTTCAGTGGGACTGGCTTGCTCTTCTCACAGACCAGCGGCCGGCAGAGCTGCTTCTGGTTTTCTACTTCTGACAGTATGCTCTGAGACAGCTCCTGAGGAACGGTAACAGCTGGGGTCGACAGCCATGAACAGAATACCAACCTGATGTCGTCCCAAGGGCTGCTGGGGGCTTCAAGGCTGACATGAGGGCAGAGCCCAGGTTCGAGGTCCTTGTTCTGTGCGGACTCACAGACCGCACACTCTGGACAGCTACTGGAGAACACATGCAACGCGCGGCCCCACGTCGGAAGTGCCGGCTGCTGTCAGCACTACTGTGACTGCACCTCTCAATGAGGTGCACGGAATCTCGCTTAGACTTGATTTCTTCCTTCCCCCTTTCCTTTTAGACCAGGTTTTGTTATGTAGCCTTGGCTGGCTCACAGAGGTTTTGTTATGTAGCCCTGGCTGGCTCACAGAAGTCCACCAGGCTCTGTCTCCCAAGAGCAGGAACACCACACCTAGCCACAATCATGACTTTTAAGCTGCAACCTGAATGACAAAAATACTAAATTGGGTATGGGGCACACACCTTTAATCTAAGCCCTCAGGAGGCTGAGGCAGGCAGATCTCTGCAAGATCAAGACCAGCTTGGCCCACATAGTGAGTTCCAGGCCAGGTGGTGCTATAAGAGACCAATACAGGGAGAGAGAAGCTTCCTGTCTGCCACGTGGCCACATCTGCTTTGTCTGAGACCAAGAGAAAATTCCGAGTTCTTCCCAAGTGCTCTGAAAGGGTGCACCAGAGCAGAACCTGAATCCCAAGTTTGACAGGTCAGAGGATCCAGAGGTTACAAAAAAAGAAGAAAAGAAAACAAAACAACAAAAACCTCAAATCCAAACCAAAACCCCCCAAATACTCACTAACCTGGTGCCAGCTCCTGAATGGTCTAAGACCAGGGTAGGGCACTCTAGTGGCCAGGAAGCCTTACCTGCAGGTCTTTCGGGAGGCTGCAGTCTACCAGATGCACTGTCAAGAGGGCTTGAAGGGGCCTGACGATGGCATGGAAGGATGGCAGTGCACTGTACATGAGTACACAGCGCTTCAGCAGGGCCAGACACAAGGCCAGGCAGGACAGTCTACAAGGGAGGAGATGCTGAGAGGACCTGCTTGTCTACTGCAGTCAGTCACTGTCAAGCCAATCATGATGGCAAAAACCCTCCTCCATAGCTTGGGAAATCCAAGTAAAGCCACATCAGCTGAAAGCTAATGGCTTACTACAACAGTCAAGAAGCACTGTGCCTGCAGGAGGAGGCGGCTCGGGAAAAGTCACAACACAGAACGGGGGCTCCATCTCAGTTCCCAATATATTATATATATTATATACATACACATATATATCAAAGTTTTAAAAAAGATTATTTTATGTGTATGAGTTTATTGCCTTCATGTATGTAAGTGCATCCACGTCATGTAATGCCCAAGGAAGTCAGAAGAGTTTGCCAGCTGGAAATGGAGTTACAGAGGTTGTTAGCCACCATGTGGGTGCTGGGAATTGAACCTCGGTCCTTTGCAAGAGCAGTCTGTGCTTTTAACCACTGAGCCATCTCTCCAGCTCCAAGGCAAGTATATTTTGAAAAAGTATGCTACGTACCAGAAACGTCACTAGGACCAGTAACAAGACATAAATTAACTAAAAACAAGGAAACTAGCAGTAAGAAGCCCCATCTCCCCATCTCTGGGTGTCTACACATACCTGATGTGGTTTGCTTCTGTTGCCATTAGGGGGCTCAACCTATTTGCCCAGTGCAGGGAGAGGTTTCCTTTTTGCCACGTGGCCACATCTGCTTTGTCTGAGACCAAGAGCAATTCCGAGTTCTTCCCAAGTGCTCTGAAAGGGTGCACCAGAGCGGAACCTGAATCCCAAGTGTGACAGGTCAGAGGACCCAGAGGTTACTGGCTCTTGGGCTACAACTTTGTAGTAGCTCAGCCTTTAAAAGCTCTCTTCACCAGACGCCATGAAGCCATTTCAATGGGACAAATGAGAAGAGAAAGAGCTCTGTGGTGGGAGCACTGGCAGGACCGGGTGGCACTGTGCACCTGACCGTCTCTGAAGCAGAGTCTGTGGCTGCTACAGCTTACACCCAGCTCTCAGGGCTTCGGCCATGACCAAAGAGACTACAGCCTTGCCTCACAGGGAGGACAGGCGTACACAGCAAACGAACTAGATAAAAAGGGAGGCACGTATAAAGGACCTGGTTCAATCTCTATTAGTCCTCACCCCTAAAAAAGTGTGAAGAAAGGTAAGGTTAATATTCACATATGGTTAGTCCCAGGCACTAATTTCCAAGACATAAAAATCTGCTGAAAACCTTTAGATGTCTGACATTCATTCCTGAATAGATGGATGCACTAGACAATTGAGTGTGATGCCTAGGTCCAATGTGAGGTCCAATGTGTGGACATGAACACCCGTTCACACAAACACAGGTGGCTGCCCTGGACTTCAGAACTTCAGATTTTCCAATCTTTTCTAACTAATTCAGAATATGAATTAGTTAAAAAAATAAAAGACTCTAATGCTTCATTTAAAAAAAAAGTTCTCAATCCACTCACCTTGGCTCTGCTTGTTTGGAGTTGCTATGTAAAGAATCCCAAGAAGAAAGTTAATAAGCTCAGGGATGAACCTCCGTGACAGGGACACATACTCCAGGAACAAGCAGCACACAAACAGGCCTTTCACCGCATCCTGCAGGGACAGGACTGGGCACTAGAAAGGAATCCACAGGTTAGTCACCGCTCTGGAGCCTGTTCTGGAATACTGCAGCAGGCAGACTGTGGGAACTCTCATAAAGACGGTACCTTCATAAAGAGGCCTGCTACCATGAAGTTCTGTCTACAGGGCATGATGACTGAACATGAATCCAAAGGGAAATGAACATAGCCCCATCAGACCCTCCATTTGAAAGGCTATTTTAGGACGGGTCACACGAGCACCTTGCAAGGCTAATTCAGACCTCCTACTCTAGCCCTCCAGCCAGCCCTACCTGGAACCACTTCTGATGGAGGGAGCTCTTAGAGAGGACAAGGCTGCTTTCTGATCTCAGAACTCCTAACCCTCTCACAGGTCCTTTGTGAGGAATGTTTCTTTTCTTTTTGAGACAAGGTCTCCTGTCCTGGAACTCACTACATAGACCAGGCTGGCCTTGAACCCACAGAGATCATCTGCCTCTGCCTCCCAAGTGCTGGGATTAAAGGCATACACCACCATACCTATCAAGGAACCATTTTTTATGCATGATCTTTGTAGATCACTAACCTCAGTCTGTTGTTCAGACTGGGTCTCTATGATACTCAAGCTGGCATTGAACTTGTAGACTCAAGTGACCTTCGTACCCAGCCAATCATCTGTTGTAGGGACCATAGCCACACCACTGTCTAAGTGGAAGTACATTCTTGTTTAATACAGTTCCAGCGTGGGGCCGACCCCATCTGCCTGTGGAAGAGGGAACCAACCTTAGTAAGCAGCTGGCTCATGCACATCAGGGCAGGGGTCACAACTGGGTGCCGGAAGTCAGAGGTTGGAAACAACAGCCCGGCAATTTTCAAATAAATGAGCTGGAAAGAAGTATTATTATACAGATTAAAGGCAAAATGAAGTTTAAAGGCCCCATAGCAAAACTGGTCCCGGAAATTACACAGCAAGCACTACCAGAAGCCCCTGACCTAAGGCTCCCTCTCCTCTCCCAGGGACACCAACACTCCTGTCCTCTTCCTACACAGCCGGACCTTCTGCAACGTCCAGAAAGATGGGGCAGTCCTATCCTGTGAGCCTTGCCTCCAGTCTCAAGGCCTGAAGCTTTTGGCTCCCAAGGCTGGGAAGAGTGCTCACTGCTTTGGCTCGGAAGGAAGCAGCCAGGACTGGCACCCAACACCCTCAGTTTTGCTCTAAGCCACAAGTGCAAGCATGAGCGGCCCTCCTCACAAAGCACACTAGGAAATCACCCTGGCTCTAGCCCAGACCTGGGCCCTGCACCTCAGCATGACATTAGTTGGTGACACAGAGATGTTCCCAAAGAGAACACAAAGAATTCTGCACACTGCACAAAGAATTCATTTTTGTCTTGGTTCGATGGCTTAGACACTTTCTCTTCCTGCACAGCAGAGCTCAACCCTTCTTCTCAACTAGAGGCCACGGATGAAGCAGATGTGGTGACAGTGGGAGGATCTGGGACTGTGTCACCCGAATAGGCTCAACTTTCCCAACCACCACAGCAAAGCAGAGTGGTCGGTAGCCTAGGTGGGGAAGGAACCCGGGGTAGCTGATAGTTTCTGGATTTCTAAGAGGTTCTCACAGAGATGGAACTCACAGAGATGCGCTTGCCTCTGCCTCCAGAGTTCATGCATTAAAGGTACCAAGCCTGGTATAACTGGTAAGTTTCTAAACTCACATGTGGCAGAGTCACCATGAGGACTAGGGGACATGGCTCACAGACTCAGCCTGCTGCTGCACACACTCAAAAACAGACTCCTCATTTCTGTTTCACTCAGACTTTTAAAAAATGTCACCCAGAATCACCCTATAAACTGCTCTGACAAGACATGCAGATGTTCTCACAGAGCGTGATAAGAAGAGACTTGCAGCGCCTCATGGTCCCAGTTGTTAGCTGTCACCTGAGAGTCACCTGAGCAGCAGACCATTCTGCCTTCCCAGATGTCTAAGGGATTAGGCACAGTCATCTGAGATGGAGAGTGGCTCTGGAATAGCCATTCACAACCAGAGGGAGAGCTTTTGCCCAATATAGCAAAAAAAATCTTCTGCCCTCTTCCACAAACGAGGCCTCACATATCCTCACTACAAAAACATACAATGGCAAATAGTCAGAAAGCAGTCAACAGACAACTCACTCAGTGCCTGACATTCAGGCTGTCTCACAGAACTCACACAAAAACACCACGAAAATGGCAACTTTCCAATAGAAAGCCTATGCACAAAAATTACTTCTGCTTAAAAGTGAAAGCTACATCACGATACCAGCATTCATAGCGCTGGACAGCACTTAGAAGCATGGCGGCCTGAGAACAGAGAGCATCCAGCTAAGGTGTGTGGGAGGAAAGCAATGGGGAGCCAGCACCGGAGCCTGAGTAGAAAGGGTCAGGCACGATGCTCAGCTGAGCTGTCTGGCATCAGTTCTCACGAGCAACATGGGCCACAGAGCACCGTGTCCCGGCTGCTATACGGTCAGTGCTGTAAGCTCAAAAACCGTTCTCTGCCGAATGCAGCCAGGGCTCTCGCTCATGCTATGGATGAAGCAGGTGTGGTGAGCGTGAAAGCAGATGAGCTGAGCACTAGTGTGTCACCCCTGAGGGTGGCTCAGTACAGGCTCCAGGAATCCAATGCCTGTGCATCACCCTGCCTACCACGACCAACTGTGACCTGATGTGAGGGATGCGCCTGCCCTGCTGTGCCAAGGAATCAAGTCAGCACTAGGAAGCTCTACACTAGGCAACCTCAGCAAAAGTTCAACATGCCCTGCCAGTTACTATTATTTTAAGGATGCGACGGGGAGACCTGTGAAGATCATGTCCCTAAGGAGCAGGGGCACATGCATCTCCACCATGGGAAGCTGCCTCAACTGCCCCTTCTCAAGCTCACATTGCAATCCATCCAGTCTGTGTGGTTCTAGATAATGCTAGCATAACATGCTACAGACCCCCACCATGGATCAAGATCACCCCTAGGCAACACAGAAATGAAGCAAAGGCTAGTTGGCATCCTAGATGAGTCCTCTACCTTGGCTCTGCAGATCTTAGGTAACACACCCACCCACACACACCTTTCTTTCTCTCCTGGCCAGGCAGGGACTCTGTTACTACCGAAGCACTTTTAGACTCTTAGCCCAATCATAAGGTAGGGCCAAGGAGAGCCTTGCCAGCTCCTGGTACCCCATGGCTCTTCCTTTTGGCAGCAACAGAACCACAGTGTAAGTTAGCAAGTTGTGGGGTGACTGCTATTATACTGACACCATGTCTTGGCACCAAGTGAGGCTTAGGATGTTGGCTTATCTGAGCCAACGAAATCCATGCATGGTGGCACAGGCCTTTAATCTGAGCAAGTGTCATAGTACCACCCCTTTTCTTACATAAGTAAAAGATGCTCAAAGAGGCTAAAGAACCCACACAAGACCATGCATCTCAAAAGGACCCGGGACTTAATCCCAGACAGCCCATGCATGTCCCCCTGGCTCATAATAAGCTCACCAGGAAGCAGAGATCACTAAAACCATTAAAACCAGGGGCTTAAAGACCCCTCAAAATTTGAAATGACAGAGAAATTGGGACCAAGGAAAACTAGGACACAGGTTAAGCTCGCTAGCAAAGCAGTGGTTGTGGTTATCTTAAACTCTCTCTTTGCAGCAACAGACTGCTGAGCCACATTCACAGGTATCCTGGGGCACACACAGCCCACAGCCCTTAGTAACCTGGGTAAGCCACGGGCATGGTCTGAACCCTGCTACTGCTCACCACGTCCAACCCTGGAAACACTGCCCGGCCTTTGGTCTCAATCATTTCATCCACCTCATGCATGGTATCTCGGAGGACAAATCTAATGGAGTCGTGTGCAGATTCAGGAAACATCTGGCAAAGATTATATAATTGCCTGTTCAACAAAAACAACAGAACACTTGAGAAACCCAGAATTCCCAAACAATACCTCAAGATTGCTCTCCTCCAGATGAACCCACTTTTAATCTTTGTTTCATGATTTCTGGGTACTGAACCCCAGCCTTCATGCACAACATGCAGTGCTTCACAGCATGCAGTGCTCCACGACCGAGCTATGTGCCCAGCCTAATGGACCTACTTTTCCCACTACTGGTGTCTGCTGGCTGACCTTCCTGGTGACCCAGGTAATATTTCAAAAAGCATTTTATGATAATCCATACTTATTAAGTGTTGGGAGTGGTGGCAGACAACCATTTTTACGGCACCATCAGGGCACATTCTAAGTGCAGCCATGGCACTTTACACATGAACTCACTTCCTCCTCACAAGGCCGTTTTTCTGCATACACGCTGGCACAGTCAGGCTAGCTGCATGGCACAGGGAAGGAAGAGGCTCCAGAGCGGCACCTCTAGGTGCAGATTCTCACTGACCTCACACTCAGCACAATCTCCTCCTGGAGACTGCTGTTCTCACTATACTTCCAGCCACCAGTAACGGGCGTCAGGAGTCACCATAGGGGTTATCGGTCACTACTGGAGTGAAGGCCAGAACCCTCCTGGCAGGACAGATGGGCATGCCTCCCCAGTGGGCACTCTTAGACCCAAGCAGAGCCACTCCTGTAGGATTCCAGCCTGGCAGAGCAGGGGCCCGTGAGGTGGCAAAGGTCCCTCTACCATGTCTCCTAAATACCTCTTAACTAACCCACAGCTTGATGGTGAATGAAACAGATAAAACTACCTGCTAATGCGATAAACAAGTTAAAGGGCTCAACTACTTTAAAATCAACTTATTGGTGATGTAAAATTAGTTCCATCTCTGTAGGAGGTGCAGCGTTATGTTAAGAATAGAAAGCTGCTGGAGGCCATAGCAGGACATGTATGTTAGGAGGCCTATGTACAGCTCTAGGAGCAATCTACCTGCCTGCCAAGTTCACACCACTGACAGCCTCAAATGACACCAGAATACATATTATAACTTTAGAGAGGAGAAGAACAGTTGAATTTAGCTCCATATTTGTGTTAATACAAACATTTTTACTTACACAACCAACTTATCAATTGTTTTGAGGTCTGGAGGATCACTTGTAGCCAAAGTTCCTATGTATTCCAAAAGGAAGCCAAACAATTTCTGCAGGAACATGAATTGGGAGAAAGAGCTCAGTGCCACACACGAAAAACCAAACCAAAAGCTTACAACTTCCAAAACACCCCAAAGCCCAGTGGGGCAAGGGAATTCAGGGCAGACACCCGCATCCCTATAAAATATAAGAAAGACATTGCTAGAACTACCTGCCAGACAGCAGTCAAAGGAAATATAAAGAAAGAAATTAAAGAAAAGCTAAGGTGTGTTCTTTGTGGACTGGCAGACTGCACAACAGACTGAAAACAAAGGGGCAGGCAGGGCAGCCCATGCCTGTCACCTCTGCATTCAGAGGCAGAGGCAAAAGAATCACAAATTTGAAGCCAATCTGGGTCAACGTACCAAGTATAAGCTTCCACCCCAAAACAAACAAAACAAAGCCCAAAGAAACTAGAGCAAACAAGGAAGGATGCGGCCTCCCAGGGTCTAGAGCAGGATGCGACAGTTCCTGAGGGCATGGTAAGTCGGCTGTTTATCAGCCTCTGCCACTGGTCGCTATGAGCCTCAGCTTCTTCACACGTGAAGTGAACTAATGGCCTGCTGTGAGGCACAGAGATACCTGATGCCCAGGCTGGTTCTGCCTGCTCCAAGTTAAGTACTTCTGCAGAGTCACCACACTGACATCAAGTAGAGGCACACTGCACCGTGCAACTCTGACAAGGCCGACATCACAAAAAGAGGGGTTTACACAGACACTCATCACACACCGCTCCCTCGTACTTCTAACTTTGCTTTGTTTCCCACTGCAAGACTCGGATGATTGCATTTCTGAATTCTTTCCACCACCAAAAGCTGTTCCTCCGTTGATCTTCCTGATAATGAAGACCTCAGCTCCTCATAGGATTCAGGGGCTATTAAAACACAAACATACCTCATAGTTCACAGGGAACATGAGAACAATGCACATTTCCATCGACAGGTAACACAGTGTAGGTCTATTACTTCCACCTTAACAAAAAGATAATTTAGCCTACATTTTATAAAAGTATTTGTTTTAATTATTACAGACATATCAAATCTTCTAAACCCAAGGAGTCTGACACTTGAACTGAGCTCTCCAGAAGTCATGCACCCAAGGACAGCCTCTTCTATGCATAGCTCTGTGGCCATTGATGTGAAACTTATACCAAAACTTGGACCCACAGATGTCAAGGATGACATCACCTGTCCACAGTAAAGATACTACAAATGAGAACGTAACCACGCACTCAAAATGTATTTCCAGGGAGGGAGACTAACACATACCTACTGTGGATGAGTCACGGAAATTTTCTAGAAAATGAAAAAACCCAACAAGGTTGGGAATGTAGCTCTATGGTAAAGCACTTGCCTAGCAGGTGCAAAGCACTAGGTTCGAATCCCAGCACTAAAAAGGAACAGAAATGAAAACCCATTGTTAGTCTACCTGCAAAGACATAGGGCAGCTCCGCTTGGGCAGCACTTTGAACTTTTTGATTGTTGCACAGCAGCTTCTCCCCAGGAGCCTGCTGCGACTCTTCTTTTGGCTTCTCATTTTCCTCTTCACTTTCTACACTTGATTCTAGGTCCGAGTGGCTATCTGGGCTATCGCTCTCTTCTGGGTCCTCCCTGCTCCTGTTGTCATCCTCTTCCTCATCACTCTCACCACCCTCTTCCTGGTCACTCTCTGGGCCACCAGCTTCCCTGCTGTGCTCCTCTAGGACATCTTCAGTATTCATCTTCCCATCCTAGAACAAGTCATGAGACCAGTTAGAACTTTATTCAGCTAAGCCAAAAGAGTATGCCCCAGTGGAATCAATGCTTTATTACTTGCCTGTCTCCTGGCCCTGAGACCCTTGCCCACCCTCTAGGACACTGAAGCCACAGGAACTAAAAGTCCTGCCACAGTCTGCATGTGGTCTGTCCCCTAAGTGTTCATATTTTGGAAGCTTGGTCCTCAGGGAAGCCCTGACAGGTGAGGGGACCGTGACGAGACAAGGCCTGGGGCTGGTGACTCAGTGGTTAGCACACTGGAGCTGGAGCTGGCAGATGACCTGGGTTCAGGGGACCACGAAGAGACGAGGCCTATAGGGCTGGAGGGATGGCTCAGCAGTTTAGACCACTGGCTGTTCTTGTAGAGGACCTGAGTTCAGTTCCCACCATCTACAGGACAGCTAACAATCATGTGAAACTACAGTTCCAAGGGATCTGATGCTTTCTTCTGACCTCCACGGGCATTGCACTTACATATATGCAGGTAATACACTCACACATATAAATATGAAAAAATACATAAAAGGAGTAGGCCTGGGGCTGGAGAATTCTCAGTGATTAAGAGCACTGGCTAATGTTGCAGAGGACCTGGGTTCAGTTCCCATCACCCACGTGGCAGCTAACAACTGTCTGTAACTCCAGTTCCAAGGATACAACACCCTCTTCTGGCCTCCAAAGACACACACATGCAGGCAAAACACTTGCTTTCATAAAAATAAAATTAAATTAAAAAATAAAGAAAATAAAGGAGCCTGCCTAGCCCTTCTGTCTCCTAGAATTCCTGCCTGGTCACAAGTTCACTTTCTTCTGCATGTGCTCCCACCAAGGCCCTTCCTAGGCCTGAGCAGAGGGTGGCACCAAGCCCTTAAACTTACAGAACAGTGAGCAACTCAAACTTTTACAAAGTTACTAAGCCTCAAGGAATTCATTACAGTAGCAAAAAAAAAAAAAAAAAAAAAAAAAGGACTAATACAACCTTGCAGAGAACCTGCTGCCAGGGTTCTGGGAAGAGCTTAGGTTAGTGTGAAATCAAGATGGGGGGACATTTGGTGGCTGAGGTTTGAAGTGTTCTACCTCTGTTTGGAGGCTGGGAACAGAGAAGACAACAGTGGTTTTCTGGCTTTGGGAGCTGTACCTACTCACATAAGGTGAATTTTCTGTTTGTTTTTGTTTCTTGGCCAACACCAGTTTTCTGGTTTTTTAAGAGGGAGGATCATTTTGAGACATGGTCTCCCTCTAGTAGCCTGGAATTCCATATGTAAATCTAGTTGTCCTTGATCTCATAGAGATCCCTCAGCTTCTGCCTCCAGAGGGCTGGGACTAAAGGCATGAGCCACCATGCCCAGCAGTCAGCAGTCAGTTTTATGTACCGGACTAGTCTCAGAATATTAGGCCTGCCACTGTTCCTTCCCTGCCTAACTAATACACTCTAAGGAGGCTGATGCTTTATAATTGTGAATTAAGGACTGCATCAGGGCTAGGGATGTAACTCAGTGGTACTATGCAAGCCTAACATGTACAAGGCCCTGGGTTCAATGCCTAGGGCCACCAACAAATACACTGCACCAGTCCTAGACACTCAATACTTAACACACAAAAACTCAGAATTCGAGATGGGTAAAGTGGCACATTCCTCAAGTCCCAGCACTTAGGAAGCAGAGTTATGAGTTCCAGGCTAGTCTGGGATGTACAGCAAGAACCTATCTAAAAAACCCAAAAAAAGTAAACATCGCCACCACCACTAGTATCATTATGCAGAACTCTGAGTCAGCTCCCTCAACAGTACAGGAGTTATACAGAAAATCAGTGAAATGCACAATTAACAAGCAGTTGGTGTTAACAACTGAGTAAATAGCAACAGAAATCTAATCCATGCAGTTTCCTCTACAAAGTCTGATACTAGATATGTCATAAATATAAAGATGAAGAACTTCATTTCTGAAGAACAGAAATGGTTTATAAAATTAAAAATTTCTAGCTGTGTAGCTAGAGAGATGGCTCGGTGGTTAAGAGCACTGGCTGCTCTTGCAGAGGACTCGGGTTCGATTCCCAGAACCCACATAGATGCTAACAACCATCCATAACTCTAGTTCCAGGGCACATGATGTGTTCTTCTGACCTCCATGGGCATTGTATGACATAGCTGCACTTACAGACATGCAGGCATAATACTCATACACATAAACTAAAAATAATAAATAAAATATTTTTTAAAACTTCCAGCTGTAATGAATCCTTAGAATGAATACTGGACAATGAGGTTTTAAACTAAAGGGAGGGAAGCCGAGTATCTTACTTTGTAAGAAAGCACACGCCTATCGTCTTTATCCAGAATGAAGCCATCATTTAAATCATCTGCTGACATATGTTTTGGTCTCTTCTGATTTTCATCCCCATCTTTTCCAAGCATTCTTCGCAGTCTTTCAGCCTGAGCAGCAAGGAAAGAGAAGTCACAGTACTCATCAAATACCCCAAAAGGAAGCATGCTCTTCCTGCTCTGCACTAGGGCATTCAGCCTGCTTTCTGTCTGCGATCTCTATCTGGTCCCACACATGGGGGCACTTCCTGGAGGCGTCTGTATTTAACAAACTGATCAACCTTGGTGGCAGGAATGCTGTCTAGCCACAAGGGAGGGTAAACCCATTCCTGGTCTTTATGACAACTCTAATGACACTTCTCACTGCACCAAAAACAGAGGGACAAGATCAACATCATGGTGCAATTCAACAGATCTATGTGCTATACTAAAGGGGAGGCCTGTGACAGGGTTATCTTAAAAGAGCCAGCAGCAGCAACGTCTTTTTCTGCTTCATTTTTGCTCACACTTCAAAAATCTAAACGATAGGAAGCAGTTTAGAAGCAATGCACACAAGTTTGCACAGCTCTTAAGGGGTGGGGGAGTGTTCTGTGCACTGTTTGAATTTTACTTTGTGCTGTTACTCTTAAAACAAAGGGTATTGATGGCTGCACAAATATTCCTTTCAAACACAGCCCACCTTTCAAGATAAAGCAGAAAAGCCGATAAAAGGAAAGGCAGCAACTGAGCTTCAGCCCACATAACTTTCCAGCCCGGTGCCAAGCAGGGCCTTCCACTCAAGAGGCAAGCCACTGTACCTCCAATTTCTTGAGCTGCTCTTGTTCTTCTTTTGCCAATTCCTCTTCCGTTTTCATCCTGTTGGAGGGCTGGGCCTTCATTTCAAAGCCAAGCTCACGAACCATCATGTCATATGCATCTGGCTAAGGTAGAAAACATGTTTCCCAATATTTTTTATAAAGAGAAAAGAACTGTGAAGCTCACTTCCTGACATTCTCCATTAATGACTACACACCACTGTAGAAGAGGCTACTATAGCAGCCACATCCAAGTCTTTTCTTTGAGACAGAAAGGTGTTTGGGCAGCTCAAACTATTTTGCTCCTAAATAATTATCCTACAAATGCATCACCGCTAGGCAAAGTGGGACATATTTATAATCCCAAGCAGGATTATGATCCCAGGATCATAGGAGGTGGCAGTAGGAGGATCAGGAGTTCAAGGTTGTCCTTGGCCACACACTGAGTTCCAGGCCAGTCTGTGCTACAGAAAAACCTATCTAAATAAATAAATGAAAACCTAATAAATATATGTTTAAAAAAAAAAAAAAAATCACTCCCCTGGACATTAAGCCCCAAACATGCAGAATTACATCAGTAATAGCAAGCATATGGGTGACTCAAAAGATAAAGAGATGGCTGTGTTACAATGTAATCCAGTGCAACCCTAGTCTTCCCTAGAATCTAGGTACCAAAACAAATGAACTGTTTTCTGGCAATTTAGAAAAATTGCAGCAAGAGAGAAGATTGTACAAGAAAAAAATGAAGCAAATGCATTTTAAGTGATCACATATGATATACAAATGTATGAAAGGAAGTTTAAGGCTGACTCCATGCCTCCTCCCGCAAAGTCCTTTTCACCTGAAAACAGTCACTTCAAGAAGAGAAAAAAGTAACTTTTGGCCATTTCCACCCCAATATAAAAAACATCAGATAAAGTCACACAAATGTTAACCAAAATCCTGCTCTTAGGCCAGCAAGATGGCTCAGTGGGTATAAGGTGTTTGCACACTTGTAGGCCAGCCTGACAAGTTCAATTCCTGGAATCTACAGTAGAAAGAGAACCAAGTCCCTTGTGCTCTGACTTCCACATGTAGACCTGCATTTGCGCGTGCATGCACACACAATTCTACTGGTAAACAAAATCACCCTGCCCTAATCTCCCTAGGGAGATAATGAAAACTGAGGCCAGCACTCCTGCAGGCGGGCTCTAATGGGGGGCTTCCCACCTTGGGTTTCTCCTTTTTGTCTTTCTTCTCTGACTTGGGAGTTCTGTGTGACAGGAGGGTCTGGATTTCTTTCCAGTCTTGGTCCAGCTTCTCTGTGAGCTCAAGGGCATCTTCTCGTTGCGCCTGTCTCTCCCTCTGCGGGAAAAAAGTAATGGACACACACCAGACACCATCACTTCCGGCTCTTCCCTGAACAGCCTGGTGTGCAGGCCAAGAATACACAGTGACCACTAGGTCAATATGAACTGTGTCAACATGAAACACGGTACACAAACGGTGACCTACTAAGTCAGATGGAAGCAAGTTCCTACTGACTACATCTAGATGCTCTGAGCAGTTCACCACACGTTTAACAAGCAGCTAACGATTTGCAAATACTGAAGACACAAAAACTGTCAGAAGTAAATCCTTAATGAGGTTTAGACTCATCTTTTTCAAAATGAATTCTCCTGTGTTAAATTTTGATAAACATTAAATGAGGCTGAAAATGGAAAGGAAAGACAGCCACCGCATAGTCTAGTGAGCCCATCTCAGGCTATAGGTCTCCACACAAAGAACATCAACCGGCCCACCTTCTCTTGCTTTGACTTTGCAATGAGCTCTTCAATCAGTTCTTTCCGTGACTTTGGCTTGTCTCCGTCTGCGCCTTCCTGCTGAGAGGTTCTCTTGTGGACCCCACCACCGAAGTGAGCGGCAGTCAGCTCAGCTAGAGACAGCAAGAGGCCATTAGGAAGACCAGGCTCTGGCCTTGTCACCGTTTTCCATAACTCTGCCAACATTTCTGAGAGTACTTTTTCTTGTCTGCTTTTGTTATTGTTGTTATTTTTTGAGACAAAGTCTCCCTGTAGCCCCAGCTGACCTGGAACTCATATGTAGACCAGATTGGTCTTGATCTCACCGAGATTGGCCTGCCTCTGCCTCCAAGGTTTGTGTCACCACACCCAGCCTAGCATTCTTTAGAAACAATCATTTTATTATTTTCTCTGTGAGGCACACTGACCCCTAAGGACACCCACTATTAGCCACTCCAAGGACACTCAGTCATCCAAGGAAACAATATGCAGCTGGTTGTTTGTTTGTTCTCAGGAAAAGAGAAGCAGGATGAAAACAGAGTCCTGAAGAAGAGCTCAGGATCCACAGCACAGCAGGTGTCCCCTGCCCACCTCCTGTGCAGGACTTAGAGGGGGAAGGCCCTGAGCCAATGGTAGGAGCAGGAACCATTAACAAGAGCAGTTACCTCCACTGTGCCCTGTTTACCACGACAAAAGATAAAACACTGTAGAAATCAATACAGGAGGAAAAAAGTTCTTTAAAAAACACAATTTCTCAGATGAGAAAATGGAGGCTCAGATATAAAATGATTCCACCCAGAACAGAAACAGGATGTTTAGACTGTTTACCCAGCTCTAGCCCTGAGCTCTCTAATTCAACAGCCCCCTAGAAAGTCAAGCCTTTATTCAGACTTGCAGGCTCCTGGCCCATAATTCCCATCATGTCCTTGCCCCTCTGAGCCAATCATGTTTCCTGTGTGAGCAGCCATCTGGTTAACTCACACTCTACATTTGCTACTTGCTGACACAGGTGCAGGTGAAAGGAAAACATCTATTATATCAAAACGGAGTCCTCAAGCCATTGCCAAGCATCTCTGAGCCTTCAGAGCCCTTCCCCACTAACTCAGAACTGTACAGGACTATCCTGCCCCTTTCACTAGGCTCAATCACTCCATCCCATCCCTCCTAGCTACTCAGTGGACTGACCTGAGCAAGTCAACCTTTCTCCATTGGGTTTTCTTATTAGATTATCCATCTTTTACTGCTCCCATGTTGAAGAAACTATCAACCTCATCTCACCCATTACTTCTGGGTCATCTCTGCTCTACCTTCACTGCCCCTGCCCTCTGGCTCTGCCCTGGCTCCACGTGGCATCTGGCCGAAGCAGCATTTGATACATCTTCTATACCCTCCCAGGAAGCCTTCTCTACTTAGCAAACACCCCAGGGGTCCTGAACAGATTTGGACTGTCTCTTCACTAGTTCTTTAGGTCTCTACTCCTATCAGCTTGATTCTTTTGTTCTGAATGTATGTGAGGGCATGGGGCCCTTGTGTGTACATATGTGTAGGGGATGCCCATGTGTGTGAGACCAGAAGACATGGGCATCCTGCTCTATTGCTCTTATTACTTCAGATTGCGGTTTTTTACTGAACCTGGTGGTAAGGATCCTCCTGTCTCTAGCTTCCTCCCCCTCAAGTAAGGAAGTGTAGATGTCGAGGGGTATATGTGGGAGCTCAGAGACCCACAAATAGCCAACCCAGATTGTCTCTTATTATTGTGTGTGCCTGAGGAGAGAGGCAAGTGAGCCATGGCTCCCCTGTGGAGGTCAGAACACAACTCTGGGGAGTTTTCTCTTCTTCACCCTCACACAGATTCTGTGTATTGAACTCAAGTCAGTAGACCTGAGGGGCAAGTACTTTTATACTGAGCCATTTCACTGCTCGCACTCCAGCTTTCATAAGTGGGTGTCCATTCCCAGCTTTTTTTTGTGGGTGCTGGCAGACCCATGCCTGCACAGCAGGTGCTCTGACCACTGAGTCAGCTCCCTAGCAAATGCTGTCTTCTTTCTAATTACTTCCCCTCTTGGTGGGCTTCTACGGTCTCTATGTTGACTTCTGGGTCCTACTCTGCAGCTGCCTGTGATGGTTTTCACAGGCATGGTAAACTCCCCCAAACCCATCTACCTCAGTCTTCCCATTTCATTGATGGCAGTTTCATCTTCCCAATGGCTCAGGCCTAAGCCCTTGGAGTCATCCTTGATTCCCCTTTCTCCCAAATTCATCCAGATCACAAGTAAATTAAGTCAAGCTACCCTATGAGGGGGTGGAATTTCATGACATAGACACTCCAACGGCTTCCCTCATCAAAAGCCAAACCCAATGAATGCATGCGTGAATAAATTATGCCTTCATTTCCTTGTAAATCTAGCATACTGGATATGATCTTGCATTAATATTAAGGTCAACGTTCCATCTGCTTCATGTCCTTATCTATCATCTAGGCTATCAGTACCTGCAGAAAACTGCCACAGTCAGCCCCAAAAGAAAGAATAATGAACTGCATGCATGTCGCTGGTCCAGCTCTAAGGTCAGAGCACACAAAGGAAGGAGCAAGCAGGGCAGAGCTCTGCTACAGCTAGTGAGGGCGCGGCTCCCATTCCATCTCTAACTCATAGGTAAAATGAGCTACTGGGGTGTTTAAAATGAGGAAATGGAGTTTAAAGTGCTTTCTCAGCCATAAAAGCACCTATCAAACACCATCCTAAGTTCTAAAACTTCAAAAAGCCCCACATGTGGGATTTACCAAGAGGTGAACCATTCTTGTTTCATTATTTTCTGGGCTTCCCAGAAGCAGGACACAGTCCAAAATGGCTCCCAGCCACACAGTTTTGGTGGTGGCACTCGTGCTTACCAGACAGTGTTCCGCGTTCTTCCGTATCACTGTCACTGTCCACAATGTCATTATGCTTTTCGATGTCAGCCAAAGACTGGCCATAATGAGTCAACTCTTCATCTTCATTTAGGTTGTAGATGTTCTTCTTCTCATGATGTCGCTGACAAAGAGGAGGGCGGAAACCAGTTACTTAAAATTCTCACATTAGTTTCCTAGAACAGTAACTCCAAGAATTTTGCTGTTGCTGACATAGGGTCTCCCTGTAGCCACAGCTGGCTTGGAACTCACTATATAGAGCAGGCTGGCCTCAAACTCACAGAGATCTGCCTGCCTCTGCCTCCTGAATGCAGGGATTAAAGGTGTGTGTGCCACCATGCCCAGCAAAAGCAAATGTTGATCCCGCTCTTCCTAACCAGACAAGGTACAGCACCTGAAACATATCCTCTGTACACAGCAGGCAAGTAACTCACAGAGGTACAAATGAACAAGAGCCTTCTCCTTGGTTCCCCATGTGTGAAATCCACAGCAGACATTCCTCCATTTCCCCATACCTGCTGCTCCAGAGCAAACCTCTTCATCATCTTTTCCTCTGGACTTATGTTACTATTGTATTCCCCAAAGCGTTTATCCATAAAGACATTGGACTTGTTTCTTTCTTTGTACTCCTTTAGTAAAGTCTGGGTACGCTGAAAAATAGATCATATAGAAATTAGCCTCACAATAAGGTCCTGTAATGTCTGCTCAAGGGGCCTCAGAACACAGTGTGAAGTTCATACCTACATAGTATGATACTGAAGTTAATATACAACCTGAGTTCATCAATGCTAGGCTTGTCCTAATAAGGACAAAATTTAGAGATGAGAAAAATCAACTCACTCTTAGTGGCAACGGGGTAAGTATCTTCTTCTTTGAAAAGCACACTTGCCATTGCTGAAAGGGTGAAAAAGTTCAACAGCCTGCTAGAGACTCTGAACTGCTTTTCAAGTTACTGCAGTTCTATTATAGTTTGGGAACGTCTGCTTTAGGCATTATTTGCTTGGGAAAATGTTTAGCTCCCTTCCCTCAGAGGAGGGGTCTACTTCCCATTGAACACATACCTAGGAGTGTATAGTTGTGCTTTTATGTGTGAAATCACATCATAAATGAGTTTGAGAAATGGGAATATAGTTTACCCTTTATACTTTAAACGTTTCTCTGAATAATCAGAACAACTAATATCAGGTATCAAATCTTCTAGTGGCAGTAAATAACAAGTTCAGTATTATTCAACCTAGAGGCTAAATTCCCTAAAGCAGGGTGAAGACAAGAATATGAAATGACTATGGCCTCAAAGATCTGAGTTAGCTGTGTCTGAGTGTATGTATGTGCACATGTGTACTGTATCCATGGAGGCGAGAAGAGGGTGTTGGAGCCCCTGGAACTGGAGTTACAGGTGGTGGTTGTGGACCACTAAGTGGATGCTGGGAATCAAACCTTACACCTCTGTAAGAACAGCAAGCGCTCTTAACCACTGAGCCATCTCCCCAAGCTCAGATTTATGTATTCATTCATTCCTCTTTCTCTCTCAACAGGATCTCATGCACAAGCTAGTGTGGTAATTTTAATGAAAAAAGTGTCCACCATAGGCTCCAAGTATTTGAACACCTGGTCAGCTGGTGGCACCATTTTGAGAAGCACATCACTGGGATGGGTTCTGCGAGTTCATAGCCTTGATCCATTTTCAGTGTTGCTCTCTCTGTTCTCTGCTTTGGCTGCCTCCAGCCATGCTGGACTCATCTCTCTGGAATAGTTCTGTTAACTTATCATACATCCTGCTTTTACAAGCCCAATGAACATCGGGAGCTGCATATGGAATGCCACTTGTTGAACTGAACTGAAAAGGAAGGTACAGAATGCTAGAGGATGGAGTCATAAGCACAAGAAGGAAGGCCACTAGGGGACTTCACAAAGGTACTGTATCAGTCACCTCCCAAAGGACAAGGTAAGGGAGATACTTCAAACACCCTGGGAACATCCTCTATAATTCTTATTCACAGATCCCATACTGACATGGGTCAAAGCCTAAAGAGGTGCACAGGCAGTCCTAGCACCTCACAAGTAACTGATTCTGAAGCAGTCGGAGGAGTCATCAAAAATGCACGC
The DNA here is from genome assembly GCA_035773235.1 of Eospalax fontanierii. NCBI lineage: Eukaryota > Metazoa > Chordata > Mammalia > Rodentia > Spalacidae > Eospalax > Eospalax fontanierii. Next base: position 84,071,540 of record CM069533.1, on the reverse strand, counting down.
AGCCAGGCCCAAGAGCGCACGCTTGCGGGACGTACACACGCCGGATGTAAACTATAAAGGATGCAGGGAGGATCAAGTGTTTCTGAAGGATCTCTCCAGACCTCAGATCACTCCAGAGAAAGTTGATAAAATGGACTAGGACTACGTGACTGGCACGGTCTTTCTTTTACGGGCGAGGCAATCGAGATCCGCGGCTGGCCTCAGGGAACCACAACCGGGCAGCGTCCCTCACCTTCCTGATGGCCCGGGCGCGGGACACGCCGGGCAGCCCCACGTCGTGACGCGTCTTCCTCCCGAGGACCTGGAACTTCTGTTTGTTGACTTTCACCTCGAAGGGGTTCGGGTTGGTCTTCGCCGGGCCTGCGCCCGCCCGGGCCAGCATTCTGGGGGCCTGTTTGCGCGCCCCAGCCGGCTTAGGCCGCCCCATGGCGCACGCCGCAGCACGGCCTGGAGCCTCAGAGACCGGGAACTACCACCTGGGAGTGATCCGGAGGAAGCGCGGTACCTCAGGAAACACGTGCTGACGTCAGGTACCCACCTCGCAGCCTCGTCTCGCGAAAACTTCTCCGCATATCGCGAGAAGTGACTGGTCCTGAAGACACCAAACCAAGCGCACGGCTCACGCGCCTGTGAGCGGAAAGACTACAACTCCCAGCAGGCACACACCCATGCTTCCGAGTGCGCGGCCTTATGAAATCTGTAGTGCCCCGCGCGTCTCCTAGCCTCCTCCGCCCTACCGCGAGGGGAGCGCTCGGGCTCCCGCGGACAGCCGTTACCCGGGGTCGGCTGCCCTGCGCCTAGCGGGCGGTGGCGACGGGCCATCGCCCCGGGGGCGGCTCCCTGGCCAGTGAGCCCCCTGTGGGGTGGGGCGCGGCGGAGACTCCGGGCCGCCCCGGGACCCAGCGCTGAGGGGAGGGCTACGCGCGCTGGGCCGGGGCGATGAGGCCAAGAAGAGCGCGAGCGACCGCGCGCCGGCGCCGCTAGCGGAAGCCGGTCGCCCTGACCGAGCCCCCTTCGGCGCCCGCCGCCAGCGTGCCTCGGGCCGAGCCTCTCGCCGTCGGCGACGGCGGCGCCGGCGCTCCTGGTGGCAGCGGTGGCGGCGCCGACAGAGGCAGAAGCCGCGGCGGCCGCTGTCGCGGCGGGGCAACGTCCCGAAGCCCGCTCCGGGGCCGGACGAGGCATGTGTGGAGGTTGCGGCAGCCGTGGCTCCCGGCGCTCCTCCCCAGCAGGTCGGCCTACCTCCACCTCCCCGGCCGCGCAAAGGGCAACGTCGGCGCCGGCGGGGGACCATGGAGCTGGAGAATATCATGGCCAACGCGCTGCTGTTGAAAGCTCGGCAAGGTTGGGGCGCGGTCGCGGGGCGCCCCAGTCGGGAGTCCCGTCTCGGAAGACCCTGGCCTTGTCCCAGCGGGGGCACCTTCACATTGTCCCGGGAGGTGCCCTCGAATGGCCCGGAGGTACCCTCACATTGTCCAGGGGGGCACCTTCACACCTTCACGTTGTTCTGGGGGGGACCCTCGTATTGCTTCGAGGGGGCCCTTGCATTGCCTTGGGGGGACCCTGACATTGCCCAGGGGTGTACCTTCACATTGCTGGGGTGGGGTGGACGGTGAGAGGGACCCTTGCATTACCATGGGGCAGACTGTTGCCCATCCTCATAGCCCTAATTTGAAAGAGCCAGAGCTTGGAAAGGAATCCAGTGCACAGCCTCCCAGATCTTGTGCCATTTTGGGCTGTCTTTTTTCAAGTCTTAAAAATTTTTTTATTAACTTTTTTCTGTATATGAGTGGTTTGCCTGCATGTATGTAAGTGACTGTAGACATACAATGCCTACAGAGGTCAGAAAGGGTGTCAGATACCCTGGAATTGGAGTTAACAGATGTTTGTTAGCTGTCATGTGGGTGCTGGGAACCAAATCTGGGTCCTCTGCAAAAGCAGCCAGTGCTCTTCACCTCTGAACCATCTCTTCAAAGATCTTTATTTTTAGCTATGTGTATATGTGGTGTGAGGGTGTGTGCATGAGACTGCAATACCTGCAGAGGCCAGAAGAGGTTACTGGGAACTGAAATGATGTCCTTTGCAAGTACAAGAGTTCCTAACTGCTGAGCCATCTCTTCAGGACTGATTTTTAAATTAACCATTGTGTTCCTGGTGCTTTGAAGGGATTTGATACATGATGGGGCCAAATAAATACTTGTTCAAAAGGAAGTCTAGATGTTGGAGCAGGTATTTATGAGTGGCACTGTGCTTGCAGTATGTTATGATAGCTGTAGTGTACAAAACGAGATAGAGGCTCAGGAATTTCATACTTCATTAAGCTGATATCTAGCTGAGACAGATTATTTAAACTTAAATTTTGTTGCCTTATATACCCATTCTGTGTAGCCAGATAGTAAGATATATTAGTGACCAGCATTTATAGGAGGATATTTCTGACTATGACCACTTTTTCATTATAAACACCATATTGATAAATTTAATGGTACATTTTTAAACTTTGAATTTTTTTTTCTTTTTGAGAATTTCATATATGAGTGCTGTCTTTGCATTATTTCTACTTAAACTCCTCCCATGCCCCCACTCCCTCTCAATTTATACTCTTCTTTTGACTATTATTGTTACATATATATATACATACATTTATAAACATATGCATGCACATACACATGTATGTGTGTATATATATATATATATATATATATATGTATATATGAATGTGCTAAGTCCACTTAGTAGCGCTTGTGTGCGCTTGTGTTTAGGGCTGTCTATTTGGGATTAGATAACCTCTCAGGGCGCTAGTCCCTGGAGAAAACTGACTCTCCCTCCGTCAGCATCCTTGATTGCGGTAGCTCTCCACTTGAGCTGAGACCCCCATGACAATCCCCCCATCCACCTTAGCATGTTGTCTGGTTTTGTTCTTGTGCAGCTCTCGCTAGACTGCCATGCTGCAGAGCTTTCATGGGTGCAGCTTCCCTGTCATGTGTAGGATTCATTAACTAGCAGCAGGTGTCTTGTCCCTCTGGCTCTTACATTCTTGCTGTTCCCTTTTCTATGATGTTTTCTGGGCTTTAGGTGTTGCGTTGTAGATGTGTCACTTGGGGCTGGGCACCTCACAGTCACTTAGTCTTTGCATTTGACCAGTTGTCAAACTTTGTAATAGTCTCCATCTGTTACCACAGAAAGCTTTTTTGATGAGTGGTGAGAGGTACGCTTATCTGTAAATATGAGGATGCGTATTTAGAATACAGCAAGAAGGTACGTTGATCTAGGGAAGTGACAGATGTAGGCTTTTCTCTAGAATCAGTGACCTCTCCAGCCATGTGTCCTTGGCTATGCTTACAGTATTACACATGATTTCCCTCCCACTGTGTGGGCCTTGGGTCCAATTAGCCAGATGTTGTTTACCCCCAAGATAAAAGTGCCACTAATGCATCAATAGAGACAGTTTGCTGGTCCGGTCATTGTTGTGGTTCTCTTTTAGCAGATTGCATAGTATCTTCTGATATTATGAAAGTTAATCTTCAGAGAGGAGACTTCCAGGTCAGTTCCAGCTCAATTGCTCCAAGTTCTGTGTCTGAAGTATGTTGTATCTTCAGCAGCAGTATCCTAACTTTTAAGTTCTGGGAGGCAATCAAGGGCTGTGGAAATGACTCGTATTATTTTGGGAGTCTCTTGGACTATCCTGACCAACAACTCCAAGGGAGGTTTCCCATGCCTTACAGTGTGATTATATGAAATATATCTATATATATCCTAGATACGTCCATCATCTGTGCGCATCTACATATACATGTAATGAATACACACACAGATGATATAATATATATAAGAGATCCCAGAAATTCTACCACCAGAAAAACTTATAAAAATAATCAACACTTTCAGCAAAGTGGCAAGATAAAAAGTCATTTTATAAAACCACTAGCCTTTTTATGTACCTATAACAAGCAGTTCAAGAAAGAGATCATAGAAACATTCCTATTCATAGTATCTTCATAAAAATAAAAAGGAATAAACTTAACCAACTTAAATATCCCTACAATGAAAACCTAAAATTTCTCAAGGAAGAGATTGAAGAAGGCACTAGAAGATGGAACAACCTCTTGTGCTCACAGAGTGGTAGACTCAATATTGTGAAAATGATCATCTTAACAAGAGCAGGTTACAGATTCAGTGCAATCCCAATAAAAATCTACATGGCAATTTAAAAAAAAAATAGAAAAAAAAATTCTAAAGTTCATATGGAACCACAAAGACCCCAAATACTCAAAATAATCCTTAGCAAAAAGAGCAGTGTGGAGGGATTGCTGTAACATTTCAAACTATATTACAGAGCTGTAGTAATAAAAATAGCATGGTAGTGGCACAAAAACAGACACATAGATCAGTGGAACAAAGTTGAAGACCCAAAGATGAGCACACAGAGCATACTGGAGGAAAGACAGCATCTTCAATAAATGGTACTGGGAAGCCTGGATCTCCACATGCAGAAGAATGAAATTATGCCCATATCTATCACCTTGTACAACAATAAGCTCCAGATGGATCAAAGATCTCAATATGAAACCTGAAATGTTGAAACTATTAGAAGAAAGCATAAGCAGTATCTTATAAATTATAGGTATAGGAAGAGACTTTATAGATAGGATTGTGTTTGCTCTGGAATTAAGGTTGCTGGTTGAAAAATAGGACGTCATTAAACTAAAAAGCATCTGTTAAGCAAAGGAAACAAGCGGAAGCATACATAGGAAAGAATTATATGTCTGATAGAAGATTAATTTCCATAATCTATAAAGAACTAAAAATAATTTAAAGAACCAAGAAAAAAATGACCCAATTGAAAATTGAAAAACAGAATTCTCAAAAGAAGAAATAAAAATGGCCAAGAAATACCTTAGAAAGTGTTCAATATCCTTAGCAATTAGGGGAATGCAAATTAAGCTTCTTTAAGATTTTGTCTTACCTCAGTCAAAATGGCTGAGATCAAGAAAATAAATGACAGGTGCTGCCAAGAATGTTGGGAAAGGGGAAAGCTCATTCACTGCTGATGGGACTGCAAACTGCTGCAGCCACTGTGGACAGCAGTGTGGAGAACTCTTAAAAAGCTAGTAATAGATCTATGATTTGATCCAACTATAGTACTCTTTGGCATATACCTAAAGGACTCAGTATTCTACTACAGAGATACTTGCTCAGCTATGTTTGTTATTGCTCTTTTCACAATAGCAAGGGAAAGGGAACATCCAAAATGGTCCTCAACTGATGAATGGATCATGTAAATGTGATGTATCTACACTATGGAGTTCTACTCAGTGGTAAAACGAAATCATGACATTTGCAGGTAAATGGATGGAACTAGAAACAGTTATATTAAGTGACGTAACCTAGACTTAGATAAACAATAAATGAAAAAAACAACAGCCCTTTTTTTTGTTGTTTTGGTGTTACACTCTTGTAGTCCAACACTCAGGAGGTTAAGGAAGAAGGACTCCAAGGCTGATCTGGATTACATAGTGAGACCCGTCTTTGAAAAACAAAAGAAAATAAAAATTTTAAAGTTTTTTTGTTTTACAAATTTAGCAGGACTAGGCCAAAAGAGTGGTCGTAGTAGAAAATGGAAGGAGATTCTGAAGCTGCCCCCGGTCAGCCTGTGCACTGAGCTAAGGTACTCCATCGGTGAGTAAAGTAGTCCCTAGTGTGTTTGACATGGCATCATTAGATGATTTAGTTATTCAATTCCATATTTGCTTCAAAATTTTTATAGTAAATTCTCATAATTTCACTAGCTTTTTCAGGGAGGCAAGTACTTTAAGTTTTCTCGTCTGCAATTATGAAGAATATAATAGTTGACTTTCATTAAAAATATTCTTAGAAGCTGATATGTATTCATTATTCTGTATATAACAGAAGAAAACTATAAGTTCCTTTCCCTAAGACCCAGCCAATCTTTAAGAAGAAGCACTTTTAAGCATTTCTTAATATCTTTTCAATTTTCTATTTAAAATAATGAACTATTAATATTTTATTAAAGCATTGGTTTGAGCTGGAGAGATGTCTCAGAAGTTAAGAGCACTACCTGCTCTTGCAGAAGCCCCAGGTTCAGTTCCCAGCACCTCCATGGTGGTTAACAACTGTCTGTAACTTCAATTCCAGGGAATCCAACTCCCTCTTCTGATCTCTGCAGGCATTGCAGGACATGGGTGCATGTAATACATGTAGATAAAACATACACAGAAAATAAAAATAAAATATTTTTAATTATCTTTTAAAAACATTGGTTCATTGAAATAAAATATATCAGAGAAAAAGGTATGTAACTGATTAGATCCTGGGTTTGATTTCCCAATTTTTATGAAAATAAGCAAACAAAAACTCAGTGTATCTCAGTGTAATGAAATATTCTACAACTATAAAGTCAAGTGTTAGCTGTAGGAGCATAAGAAGTCAGATACAGAACCATGTCTTTAGGACAGTCATAATTGAACTTTTATATGTAGAATTTCCAATTCAAGGACTGGGTAGATGGCTCAGACAATAAAGTGTTTGCCACACACAAGCATGGAGACCTGATTTTGGATCACCAGCACCTGCGTAAAAGCTAGGCACAGCTGTTTACATCTATAGCCCTGGTGCTGGGAGTACAGGTGATGGGGACAGGCATAACTCAGTGGCCACCTGATCTAGCCGAATTACCAAGCTCCAGGTTCAATAAGAGACTCTGTCTCAAAAAATATGGTTGAATCCGTTCTGGTGATGCACACCTTTAATCCCAGTACCTGGGAGTCAGGCAGACAGATCTCTGTGAGTTCAACAGGTTAGCTTTCCTAAAAGTTGTACTCATTTTATCTTCCAGCCAGTAGTAAATATAACTCAGGGCAATGTACATGCTAGATAAGAACTCTACCTCCTGAGCTCCACCCCCATACTCCTTTTCCCTGTGCAAACCCAATGATCCACAACGGGAATGGCTTAGACTACCAGAATTATCTGAGATTCATCAGTAAGCCCTTTAAAGGGGAGATTTGCTTTGGCTTATTTACTTTTAAATTTTAGTTCTTTGGCTTTAGAGTCTCATTTGTGGGAACCTGAGTATGTTTTTCATCTCAGGCTGAGAGCCACTGCTAGGAGAGCTGACTGCCCTTTGTCCCCTTCCCTCCCTCCCTCCTTGCCTTTATTGTTTTATTGTTGTTGTTTTAAGACAGGATCTCCCTGTAGCCACAGTTTAGCCTCCATCTCACAGATCTGCCAGCTTCTGCAACACCATGCTTAGTCTGTTCTTAGCATAAAAAAATGGATTTCATTGTGACATTTCATACATATCTACCATTATACTTTATCCTTTTTAAAAATGATTTTATTTTTTAATTTTATGTATATGTATTTTTGCCTGCATGTGTGTATGAACACCATGTGCATGCCTGGAGCTGCATAGCTAGAAGATGGCATCTGGTACTGGAGTTACCAACAGTTATTAGCCACCATGTTGGTGCTGGCAACCAAACCCAGTTCCTCTGCAAGAGCAGCCAGTGTTGAGCCTCTCTCCAGCCCCCCATTGTATTTTATTCTTATTTGCCCTTTCCCTGCTTTCCCCATAGCAGGCTTTCTTACTGAACTTTAACTATCTGGGACATCTATCCTTTATGACATTGCTGGAAAGCAGGCCTTATTCTCAGAATAGTATCACTGTTTGAGGTAGGGACACAAGACTTCCTACTGAAAAGGAGGAACAAGTGAATAGCTATGAAGCGGGGAGGTTAATACTTAAATAATGTTGAGATTTGTGAGTACAGAAAGTTTCGGGATGGGAAGAGGTTTTTTCAAACTTGTGATTTAGTGCATTGCTGCAGTATGCTTCACAGACATACAGTTTATGCTGAACACAGGGTGGGTATAGTAATCTCTATGTTCCTGTCTCCCTGAGGAGAGCTTGCCCCTCAGGCATATCCACCCCTTGCATATTGCATGTTTGAAAAAATCCAGTTATTTCAAGTCACACTTTGCAAATTCTTTGGCTCTGTGTGTTTATTGGTTGATTTTGTTTTTTCAAACAGGGATTCATCATGTAGCTCAGGCTGGCCTAGGATTCCCAGTTCCCCTACCTCAGCCTCCAGAGCACTGGAGTTACTGCTGTGTGTCACCACACTCAGCTCTATTTCTGTGTCTGTACATGTGTGTATGCATGTGTGAGTATAGGTGCATGTGCACGTGTCGAGGCCAGATGTCAGCATCAGGTGTCTTCCTTGGTTATTCATCTAAATTTTTGAGATTGAACCTTGAGCTTGTCACTTAAGCTAGACTGACATGTCTTTACCTTCTCAACCTTGGGATTACAGGGACACCATATCGTGCCCAGCTTTTCAGGGTGCTCAGGATATGAACGCAGGTTCTCATGCTTGCATAACAAGCACTTTATTGACAGAATCATCTTGTCCCCTGCCTGAGTATTTTAAGTATGTAATAACCCAGTTTAAATTATTAAACAGAATGGTAGTTTAAAAAAATAGCACAAATACTATGTTTTTGTGTTTGGTTTTGCTTTTCTTGAGAAAGGATCTTACTATGTGGCCCTAGCTAGTCTGAAACTCGCTGTGTAGACCAGGCTAGCCTCTTAACTCACAGAGATCTGCCTGCCTCTGCCTCTGGAGTGCTGGGATCAAAGGCCTGCATCACTACACCCAGCTACAAATGCTATTTTTGACTTTCATTAAGCAACAACAGAAGGTAGACGGGGAACTCTACTTGGTGAGGGGTAACTATTCTGCTTGTTTCTCATTCCCCTTCTCTACCCAGAAAAGGATTATAGCAGCCTTTGTGACAAGCAACCCATAGGAAGACTTCTTTTCAGACAGTTCTGTGATACAAAACCAGATCTAAAGAGGTGCATTGAGTTCTTGGATGCAGTGGTAAGTGAGTCATCTCAGAGTTGAACTGTCCAGTTTTGTGCTTTTGAGGGTTACATCAGCCCTGGACATTGACGGAGGGTAGGAGCTATCTTGGTGTCTTTTCTCCCTTCCTCCTTCCCTCCCTCTGTTTTTGAGATAAGGTCTCTCAGTATAGCCCAAACAGCCCCAGGACTTGCTGTATAGACTGGGGCCCTCTGTGATGTAGCCTGGTCTGGCCTTGAACTTGTAGCAGTCCTATTACCTCAACCTCTTGAGTGCTAAGACTACAGATGTGCACAACCCACTGGCTCCCAGTGAGCACCTTTTATATGTAACAAGACACACTGCTATTGCTTCTTATCTTGCTTTCTCCTATTTATAAGAAAATATATGTGAGTACCTGCATGGATGTATGTACACCATGTGTATGCCTGGTGCCTGCAGGTGCCAGAAAAGAGTATTAGATCCTCTGAACTGGAGTTACACGTGGTTGTGAGCTGTCATGTTGATACTGGGACCTGGGGTGTCTGCAAGAGCAGTAAGTGCTCTTAACCACTGAGCCATCTCTTCAGCCCTGCTTTCTACTTTTTTCAGTCCTGGACTCTTAGCTCATGGATAGTCGCATCCATGGACAGTAGCATCTGTGTTTAGGGTAGGTCTTCTCTTCCGAGTTAATCCTATCTGGAAACACCTTCCTAGGAACACCCAGGGATGTGTTTCTGTGGTGATTCTCTTGTAGTCAAGTTGACACTGATGACCAGCCATCTCACAACACACACTCACAATTTTACTCCAGCGCTGTCCTTACATTCCCTAAGAAGAGCCATCTGTACTTGACCTCTAGAACTGCTCTCTGGTTTGGAGGGTGCCAAGTGACTTCCATAGCTCAGAACACTTAAAGCATTAAGAAACATTGGTGGCTAGGGTGACAGTTTTCTTTTCTCTTGTCTCTCCCATCAGGCAGAGTATGATGTTACCATCGATGAGGAGCAGAGAGATTATGGACTATCAATCTTAAATAGATTCTTTAGTAAAGAGGTATGGTTTCTTCTTTAGAATAAATATTTATAAGTAACTTAAATTGGATAGCTATTTTTACTTTCTAAAATATTTTAATTATGTGTTCTCTTCTGTGTTTTCATTTGGATTAATGAGAAATAATAAATCTCTTAGAAAATTGATTCAAAGAATTTAAAAGTTCTGTTTTCTCAAACAGAATGCAAAATTAGAGAATTTTGTTTTAGACTAAAAGTAACATTTTTTTTCCAAAAAGCTTTCACAGGTCTTAGTTTTTATTCTTTTTGACTTACTAGATTATTGAGGTTTAACATGTGCCTATATTACTATGACTAGAGATTACACCAAAGGCCTGACTCTGGATGGGGTTGTGTCCTGATGTGTTAGATCCAGCTACTTGCACCTTCAGGGAAAGCAAGCAAAAGTAAGGCAAGAAGACTGTTAATCAAAATAGATATTCAGGGATGAGGTAGATTAAGCATTTCAATCTGTCTGTGGGAACTGACATGGTGTTAGGTTTAAATAGAGTAGAACTGGGGCAGGGGCAAGAGGTGTGTATAATTAAGCAGTCTTGGTCAGCTATGGACTGACTGGTTGATCATTATTTCAGTTCTCATTCTAGATGATGGCCTTAGATAAGGTCTTCCCACTTGAGGAGACATGCCAGTTCCCATGAGATGGCTGCTCTTGTTTAGGGGTAGGTTTGTGGTTTCATTGTGGAGATGTGTCTGAGAGACACACTCCTGAAATCCAAGGTGAGTGCAGGCTTAGGCAACAGAGACTTTCAGGCTTATTTTTAGGGAATGGGACATTGTAAAAGTTGTTGGTAAAATACTCTTTCTACCTTCAGTCTTGAAGAGGGGTGGGACAGGTATCACTAATTTTTAGACAGATACTTGTTGAATGATTAACATGTCTACATGTACAATGAATCAGGAACCTGACCCAAAATAAAAGAGTGCTGTAAAGCAGAGGCAAAGATGCTAGTCTCGATCCTGCTGTTAGTTACTCTGTAAGTTCAGGTAAGGAGGTGATGCGTTCAGCAAAAGCAGTTTATCAGTACTTGTTATAAATGAAATGAAACCATCCTGCTTCCTTTACTGTGGCTTCTGATTGGTAAGCCATTGGAACTCTTCAATTCTGAAGGTTAGAGAGATGGCTCAGTAGGTGGAGCTTACTGTACAAGCATGAGGATGTAAATTTGAATCCCCAGCACCCATGTAAAAAGTCATTCCATACCTGTAATCTCAGTGCTGTGGAGGTGGAGACATAAATATCCTGGGTTTGCAGGCCAGTCATTCTAGCCAGTTCATGAGCTTCAAGGTTCAGTGAGAGACACCATCTCAAAAGATAAAGTGGAGGGTCTGGAGAGGTGGCGTGGCAGTTAAGTGTACCTGAAGCTCTTCCAGAGGACCCCAGTTTAGTTCCCAGCACCTGCGTGGCAGCTAACAACCATACATAACTCCAGTTCTAGAGGATTTAACATCCTCTCTGGCTTCCAGAGGCACTGCATACATGTGGTGCACATACATTCATGCAGGCAAAACACTAGTCTAGAGAGTGATAAGGGAGGACGCTCAGTGTTTACCTCTGACCTCCATATGTGCATGCATGGGTGCACACACCTGTATACACACATGGAAGTCCTAAATTCTGGACAGGTTCCTCTAGTGTAGAGATAGACTGTAATAGTAATAACAATAACATTTAACATCAGTGAGTACTCCTCTAAACCTTGTATATGTAGTAAACTTCTTCATATTCACAAAAACACAATGATATATTTACTATTTTTATATTCATTTTCATATAAGAATGAAAAATCTGTTACATAACTTACTCAGATTTACATACCTAGTAAATATTGAAGCCAGGAATCAAACATGTACAGACTGTGGCATCACATGGTAAAAAGAAAGAGACACAGCTGTGAAGATCAGTAAATAGGCCTGTGAAAGACAGGGCCGATGAGGACAGAAAACTTTGAAAAAGGGATACCAAAAATCCAGAATGGAAGAATCATTTTTGCTTATTCTATAGCATAGTAGGATGGTTCTTGAGCAGAACACCTATGATGTATTTCAGTTACTTTTAAAAGAGTACAAAATTCCAAGATAAATCACTAATGATTAAAAAGATCAAACTGCTGATTACTCTGATTTAATAAATACATGTTGTGTATGTATTGCATTGCCATAATATGTACCCATAAAGATGTATAAAATCTAAAAATAATAAAGGAGGGCAGAAAGGAGCTGTAGGAAGAGGCAAGCCCATCGCCCAGCTAGGCTTTAGTCCATTAAGGAGGGCTCTGTGCTCACGAGCTGAACAACCGCTCATAGATCCCATGTCCTGCGGGTGTGGTGGTGTGTGCCTACAATCCCAGTACTCAGGGAGGCAGAGGCACATATCCCTGAGGCCACCTAGTCTGCATAGTGAGTTCCAGGCCACTGAGATCTACATAATGAGACCTTGTCTCAAGCAAAACAAACACAAACTCCACATCCCAATAGCATTAAATGCCAGCTAAATTTCAACAGAGCACTTGCTGAAAGTGAGAGATTTGGGTACATCTCCCCTTCTTTTTCTTTTCATGTGTTTGTATGTGTGGTGTGTATGTTTATATGTATCTTTTCTTTTGTGTAGGTACACATGTGTGCCCATACCTGTGTAGGCCTGAGGTTGATGTCAGGAATCTTCCTTGATTGGTCTTCTACCATATTTTAAAATTAATGTTTTATTTATTGTGTTGTTTGTGCATGGTGTGTTTAGGAGGGCATGCATGTTACATGTCTGTGGAGGTTATAGGACAACTTTGTGGAATGGTTCTTTCCTTCCATCAGTTATGTGGGTTCTGGGGATCAAACTCAGATTGCCAAGTTTATCCAGCAAAAACTTTTGCTGCTGAGCCATCTTGCTGACTCCCACATTATTCTTTTTGAGGTATGATCTCTTAATTCAAACACAGAGCTTGCCTATGTGACAAGTCTTGCTAGCCAACTTGATCCAAGTATCCATTCCTGACTTCTGAGGCTAGAATCGTAGGCAAGCTGCCACATCCACTAGCATTTTTGTGACTTCTTGGGATCCAAACTCAGGTATTCTTGCTTGTACAGCAAGTCCTTTATTAAGCATCTTGCTAGCCCTCTTTATGTACTTTCTGAAACCAGTATGTCTGGGAAGCTTTTTTCCCGCTTTCTTGTCATCAGCTGAGGAAAGTGTCATGTTCGTCACTTTTCACACCTGATTGCCCTGTCCTTTACTGTAACAAACAATTTAAAAGAAAGCATTGATTCATGTAATTATTGTGGTTTTTCTTTTTCTGATCTCTTCATTTAAAATTTTTTTATTTTATTTTTTGGTCTTTTTGAGGCGGAGTCTCCCTGTAGCTCCAGGTGGCCTAGAACTTACCAGGTAGACCAGGCTGGCCTTGAACTCACAGAGATCTGCCTGCCCCATCCTCCCAAGTAGTGGAATCAAAGGCATGTACCACTGCTTCACTGCCCTGATTAGAACCTTCAACCCAAAGGAATGTCCAGGCAAACCTGCAGTTCAACAGTTGTGGCGAGAAGATGCTGCCTTGTCTTACTCCTACTCTTAGAGAGAAGCATGTAATCTTCCACGTTTAAGGATAATGCTAACTGTATTTTGCAGGTGTCCCTTATTATAAAGGTGTGGGTTCTCTTCCTTAAAAGTAATAATGGAACTGGAGATAAATAGCTCAGTAGAGAGTGTGCCTGACATCTGTAAGGCCCTGTGTTCAGATGCCAGTACTGCTAGAGTAGCCCACATAACAACAACAACAAAAAATAGTACTTTCAGCTGGACATGGTGGTGCACACCTTAAGTCTAAGCACTCTGGAGGCAGAGGCAGTTGGAATTTTGTGATTTCAATGCCAGTTTCATCTACATAGCAGGTCCTAGGCCAGCCAGAGCTACACAGTAAGACCCTGTGTTAATCTCCCCCCAAAACAAAAGCAAAAACTTTTGCATATCAAAAATAGAACTTCATAAGGTCATTTATTCAAATTTTAACAATCTAGAATAAAGTACCTTAAGACAACACTGCAAATGTTAATTCTCACATTCTTTTATCTGACCTTCTGGGGTTCTCAAATATTAAAATTACATCAGTTTTCATTTTTGTAATTAACAAGAGTGATTAAAATTAAGTAGAAGTTTCCTGGGAATGCAAAGTTAATTCAGCATACTAAATCAAATTAGCATGGAAGACAGTGAGTAGAATAAATATATCAGTACAGACAGAACCAACACCTTTATAATAACATAGACATGGAAACGGATTCAGCAGAATCCGCACCTTTATAATAAGAGACACCTGTAAAATACAGTTAGCATTATCCTTAAACGTGGAAGATTACATGCTTCTCTCTAAGAGTAGGAGTAAGACAAGGCAGCCTCTTCTCGCCACAACTGTTGAACTGCAGGTTTGCCCGGACATTCCTTTGGGTTGGAGGTTCTAACAGGGCAGTGAAGAGGAAAGAGAAGTGAAGTACCCAAACTGGAGAGGAAGAAATACAACGATCCTGTTTGCAGTTGATATGCTTTTATGTATACAAAAAATGAAGGAATATATATATACATATATATATATATATATATATATGTATATATATATATATGAAACATTACTAGAGGTAATAAATAAGTCTGACAAAGTTGACAGATGCTGGATTGTTATACAAAATTCTGTAATAATCTTGTACACTAGCAATTAAATGCCAAGCAACAAATTAAGAAAGTAATGCTATTTTTATTTTCATCAAAAAAGAATAAAATGCTTAGGAATAAATATAACAGAATAAATGTAACATTTATATATTGATCTATAAAAACATTTAAAAAATTAAATATCTAAATAAATGGAAAAGACATCCCATGTTCATGGACCAAAAGACTTATTAATATTGTTAACAAGGCCATGGTCAGCAGATTGCTGTTTTCAGTACATTCCCTGTTAGAATTGTATTTGCCCTTTTTGCAGAAACCAGCAAGGTGATTTTGGAGCACTTGTGTATATTAACGGACCCAGAGCTGGGTGTTGCAGTGCACACCTTTCATTCCAGCACTTGGGAGCCAGTGGCAGGCAAATCTCTGTAGTAAGTTCAAGGCCAGACTGGTCTAACATAGTGAGTTCCAGGCCAGTTGGGGCTCCAGGAAGATGCTGCCTCAAAACCAAAAACAACAGAAAAGGCTTTCTTTGAGCTGGGTGTCTTGGTGCACATCTTTAATTCCAGTACTGGGGAGGCAGAGACAGGTGAATCTCTGTTAGTTCAAGGCCAGCCTGGTCTATATAGTGAGTTCCAGGACAACCGGGCTACAGGGAGACCCTGTCTCAAAAAAGACTCCCCCCCCAAAAAAAGGATCCAGAATAGTTGTGATATTCTTGAAAAAAAAAAAACATAGTTGGAGGATTCTCAACTATAAAGCTATAATACTCAAGAGAGTGCAGAACTGGAATAAAGACTAGGCATACAGTGACCTAGAATGAGAACCCAGAAGTAAATTAATATACTTAAAGTCAGTTGACATATTGTAAGGGTACCAAGACACTGCAGAAGGAGAAGGCACAGTTTTCTCAAAATATGGTGCTGAAACAGCCAGATGTCCACATAGAAAAAATGAAGTGGAACTCTTACCTCAGACCATAAGCCAAATGTTAATTCCAAATAGACATAGACCAAAATGTAATATCTAAAAGCATACAGCTTTCTATTATCCAATTATGTATTCTAATATTCAGATTATGTAGGGAACTTTCAACAACTCAGTAATAATCAAAAGCCTGATTTTTGAAAATAGAAAAGTATATGTATATTTTAGCAGGGGAGCATAGACATACTTTTGCAAAATCAACCCTCCTTTCTTTCCCTGCCATTGGATTTCCTGTTTGTTCTTGTGCCCAAAATGTTAAATCATTAAGCACTGAAGTCATCTAGTAAATGCACTGGTTCTACCTCTTCTTGAAAGTAATCCTGACTGGGACTGGAGAGATGGCTCATGGTTAAGAGCACTGGCTACTCTTGTAGAGGACCCAGGTTTGGTTCTCAGTACCCATATGGCAGCTAACAGCTGTCCAAAACTCCAGTTCCAGGGGATCCAACGCCTTCTTCTGACTCCACAGGCATTGCACGACATGGGTGTACTTACCTATATTCAGGCTATATAGTCATACACATAAATAAAATTTAAAAAAAATTTTTTTCAGAAAAACTGTCCCTGTCTCCAGCTGGCCTTGAACTCACTATATAGTCTCTCTCCAGTGCCTACAGTAATGCATATTTGCTGAATAAAGGAACAAACAAACTCCAAATTCCTTTCTTCTGTTTGTTTGATCCTTTTGAAACAGAGTCTCCCTGTAGGCCCAGCTGGCCTGGAACTTGCTATGTATGTAGACCAGTCTCACCTTGATTTCTGTGCTGGGTGTAATTAATGCTCTACACCACCATGCCTAGCTTAGATAATTTAAATGACAATCTGAATCATGAATTATAGCAGCACTGTTGATTTTCATCTGTGGGTTCTCCTAGCCGCATGTTTCTATCAGTAGTATAACTTCGTTGATGAAATAATTGCTTTAATTTATAGAAAACATGGTTTTGCTGTAGTAGCTTGGTGTTACTGTAGTAAAGAAGTCAGAAGTCAGTCTGGAATTCATTTATGGATTCTAATTATAAATTAAGTAGATTGTTTTTTAAATCTAGACTCTGGTATTTTCCTGTGTTTTCTTTTTCCAGAATCCCCTGGATAAGGGTTAAAAAGAATAGGAGACTGGGAGCCAGGGACACTGAGTGAGAGCGCAGGTGGCAGTCCCGCTTCAGAGGGCATTGCATAGCAAGTATCAGTATGTAAAATGTGCAGATACTCGAAGCTAACAATTCTGTTCTTAGGAACCCATTCTCTAGAAACCAAGTGGCTAGAGGCACTGGTGGTAGTGGTGCTTGCAGTAGGAAAATTGGCAAATAGAGTATCTCATTGGTGCCTGCTCACAAAGCATACACACATTTTTTTTCTTGTTTGTGTGAAAACTAGAAAACTGTATTTCTGAAGAGATGTCTGTGTGATTTAAAATTTTTAATTGTGATAAAAATATAAAATTTACCACATCAATCATTTTTGGGGCATATGAGCTCCCCAACCGTCGGTTTGGGGCCAGATTCACAGTACCAAGCATGCATTTCATTCTGTGGAGTGGTCCTTAAATCTGGTCAGAAAGCAATTGGTTTCCCCCATAACATTTTTGCCACTATTGCACCCATGGGTCTCTCTTGTCATGGGGGTCATTATTGTAGCTCACAGCATTCACAGTTGGGAAAGATTGATGATGATGTTTCTCTCCAGAAGCTTACATAGCCTCTTCCAGTACTATGCTAGCAACAGTGAGAAAGCTTTCTGGTCAGTACCAACTTGATTTTTCCATGTCCTGTGACCAAAGTGTGTGATGTTCATTTCTAAGTGTATTTGTTGGGTAATGTTAAGCACATTTGCACTGTTATGTAATCAGTCTCCAGAACCCTTTTTTTCTTACAAACAGAAAACTGCACCTTAAATCCCAGTGGTCTGCCCTGTTTCCCACTCACAGTGATCCCACTTTCAGCTTGACTATCCAGATATCCATAAAGGAAAATACTCTTTTTGGGACTGACTTAATTTAATGAAGATAATGTCCTTAAGGTTCATCTATGCTGTATCATGAGTCAAAATTTCTTAAATTGTTTATGTAGCCAGGCATGGTGGCACATGCCTTTAATCCCTGCACTTGGGAAGCAGAGACAATCGGATTTCTGTGTAAGATCAAGGCCAGCCTGGTCTACATAGTTCCAGAGGAGTTGGGACTACTGGGAGTCCTTGTCTCAAGAAAACCAAAACAAAAAAAACAAAACAAAACAAAAACCTTGATTTAAAAAAAATCACTCATTTTGTGTGCAGTGCTGGGAATTCAACCCAAGGCATGTGTTCTATCACCGGGCTATATCTCCAGCCCAATTGTCTTTTTAAAAGTGTTTTCTCCCTTTTGTGTATCCAGCCATCCATTCATTTACAGGGACTGGTTTTCATGCCTGGATTATGCATGACTGGGCATCAAACTCAGGTCTTCTGCATGTTATGCAAGCTCTCTCTCAGCTCAGCCTCATCCCAAGCCCTACTGTTTGTATCTTATGACTGATGTGAATAGTTCTGCAGTGAACATGGGTGTTCAGATTCCTTCTTGAGACCCTGTTTTCTGTTCTGGGTGTGTGTTGGGTTCGAAATCAGATCTGAAAAGCGAATTGTAGTCTGAATGCTAGTGAGTAGGAATGAGTTGGCCCTTAGACTTACTTAATGTACTTTTTTTTATAGTGTGTGTTAGGCTCTGTTTGAGTGATACACTGTGAAATCACTAATTACTATGTATTTGGTTTGTGCTGTATTCAGAAGTCAGCAGTCCCCTTACCACAAATACCTCCAGCTATTGTGAAAGACTGTAAATGGAATCTGAAGCAGAACTCCTCCCTTAAAAATGTCTTTGAGGAATGCACTAGGTAAGTGTTCTTCTTCCAGGCCTGCATTTATTATGGTGTTTTGTTTGTTGTTAGTTTGTTAGACAGGTTCTCTTGTTGCCCATGTGAGTCCTGAACTCTCTGGGTAACTGAGTTGTCCTTGAGTTCCTAATCCCCTTGCCTTCCCTCTCAAGTGCTAGGGTAATAGGCATGAGTCATTCTCCACACTTGGCTCACGTGCATATTATCTATAGATAACTCCAAGGTAGAGGCTAACTGAAGGGTTTTGGGTTGGCTTTTACATAAGTTTAATTATCTGAGTTGTTTCACAATTAAATGATCACTTTTAGTAATTTTGTGTGGAAAGGGTGTGTGAAGAGTAATAATCATATGTATGTAAAGCTTATAGTGAAGAGTCACACTGTCAAGTCCCAAGATCCTTGCATTCCTGCGATATCTCCAGGCCGTCTCTGCTCTGCTTTCCAAATGCTTGTGTCTAAGATGAAGAGAATCTTAAAATACTTTTCTAGACTTAAGCCCATGCTGAAAATATTTCTCTGGGTCTTTGCAATATGAATAGGGAAGTTCTAAAGCAGAGCACTGTGACTAAATTCATCTGGTTTTATACACAGGAAAAAATAGTGGTTTCTGAGATGATCTGGTCAAAGTAGATGGTGTTTTGTGGATCTTTGTGGATGATCATTCATCTCACAGTAGAAAACTAAGGCTCAGAGAGACAGAAGCTTGTCCTGTGCCCTGAGAATAATTAGATGGGCATTTTTATTGTGATTTGAAAAGATTTCTCTGGCCAGGTATCATGAGTCATGTCTGTGTTTCCTGCACTTAGGGGTATAGCAGGAAGATTACGAGTTTGAGGCAGCCTTTAGCATCAAGACCATGTCTCAGAAAACAAAAAGAAACAAACAGAACCCCAAACAAAATTAAAAAGCAAACGCAGAAAATAAAAATTGCTTTGGCTGCAATTTAGAGGGATCTTGGCGGGAGGATTTTACAGTTGTTCAAATGAACTAAAATGGTGTCGTGGACCTTAGGGGACAGCAGTAATAATGGAGATAGATCAGTGGGTTTTAGAGACACTTAGTCTGGGGGCAAGAGGCAGACTACACAGATTGGAGGGGTTTAAGGTATGTTTGAATAATCAAAACTGAGAATAATTAGTTGAATTCCCAATGTTCCTGAGAAGCAGAAACTGGATTCAAGGTTTATAATCTCTGTCTAGGAAAGTCTTAGGCTATGGCACAGGGCATGTGGGTAGAATGAGAAGTGTGTTAAATAAAGAGAGACCATGGATCCCCTCTACCTCTGCATCCCTGGCATTCTTAATCTGAGTATGGTTTCTGTCCCTTCCCTCCTGCATTAGAAAGCCCTGGTCACTTTGATTAGAACTGTGTTGGTAAAGGGGAGAGACAGACACCAAACTATATGCACCGGGGAGTTCTATAAGATAAAGCCACACTCTAGAGCTAGAAACAGGCCACAAGTTGGGAGCAGAAATGAGATAAAGATGGCATTTCAGGAGAGTGGACTCTGCAGCTGTGATGGGAACAGGAGGGGGAATTGCATTTTTAACTCATGCTGGCATAGTCATGTGCCACATAGGACATTCCAGTCAAGGACATACTACCCCTCACCTGATAGTGATCCCATCAGGGTACATTGCCTGGTGTTGTGGTCAGCATCTTAGTTTGTATAAGCATACTTTGTGACGTTCAGACAACAGACTCTTCCTCAGGACACAGTAGTATACAGTACTATTCCCATTGTTAGATCACTGGTGATTACTTTTTTTAAGAAAAAACTTTAAAGGATTTAAAAATATATTTATTATTTTTATTTTATGTGTATGAGTGTATTGCCTGATGCATGTGTACATGTGTACCTGTGTTATGCAATGCCTACAGAGGTTAGAAGGAGGGCATCCATTGTTAGTCACTATGTATGTGCTGGGACTTGAACCCAGGTCGTCTGTAAGAGTAGCCAGTGTTCTTACTGAGCCACCTCTCCAGCCCCCCTTTTTTTTTAGATAGGGTCTTCCTGATCTGGAACTCACTGTGTTGACCAGGTTGGCCTCGTTCTCACAGAGATCCACCTGCCCTTGCCTCCCACTTGCTGAAATTAAGGTGTGTGCCACCATTCCTGCCCTCTTTTGCCTTTTAAATTTAAATTTTATTTTATGTGTCTTGAGTGTATTGCCTGCATGTATGTAAGTGCACCCATGTTGTGCAGTGCCCAGGGAGGTCAGAAGAGGGTATCAGATCCCTTGGAACTGAAGTTACAGACAGTTATTAGCCACCAAGTGGGTGCTGGGAGTTGGACCCAGGTCCTCTGCAAGAGCGGACGGTACTCTAACTATTGAGCCCCCTTCAGGTCCCTTCTTAACTCATTTTTAAAGCCCAATTGGTTTTAAATCCTCCATGTCTTATCTTAGTGCATATATTGTAAATGGAACACCAGACTTCAGAGAGTTGATTCACACATTTATATACTCAACAAATAATTTATGAAGGGCTTCTCTGTCCCTGGTAGTTGGGATAGATCCCAGACACAGCAGACAACCTGCACAGTCAGATGAAGCAGAGAATGATTCCTTTGGCCTGTGCTGCTGCAGTGTGGTAGGGCTAGATCTGGACCCTGTAGTACTTTAATAGTGTTGCTGCATTTACAATAAAAAGTCAAGGCACTCTATCTGTCCAGTCTGCCTCTTGAGGTGAAGGTCTTCTGTGTGCTGAGATGAGTGGTAAGATGCTTATCTCCTTCGGTGAGAATGAGCAGACACTTCCACATCCACAGATAAATGAGAGGTTTCCCGCTCTTCTCTCTAGCCAGGTGTATCAGAGTAGATGTTCTCCAGTGTTTTACACTGAAATCATCCCTTGCTTTTTTTCTCATTGAATATTCATATTCCTGCTGTTCCAGTGTTTATGACCTGAATTTCTTTTGTAAAAAGACATTGGTTCTGTTTGGCTCCTTCTCTGATATGGCAGAGAGACAGGTATAGTCTCTGTCTCTTATTACTGTGGGCCTGGAACATTGTGGTTAAGAACCAACATTTTTCTCCTTTGCCCGAAGTCAGAGATACAGGGAGGGGCCCATATATCACATGAGTGTTTCTTCAAATTCCTCTACTGGATGATTTCTGAACTCTCCTGGCTTTCAGGCACATGGAGACATATAATGATAATAACAATAGCAAAACAAGTGCTTTGTAGATATTATCCCATTTATCCCTAACGGACATGATTATTATTACTGTTTTACCAAAGAAGTAAACAGGTCATAGAGGTTGGATAACTTACCTTAGTTCCCCTGCTAGTAAGTGGCTAAGGCAGGACTTGCCTACCTGGTGTTCTGGCAGTCTTGACCTCTCTGCTGCCCTCCAGGTGACTCTTCCCTGCATCTTGCATGTGGGAGTCATATTGCTTGAGGGCAGAACAGCCAGCACCCTGACATGGACATATTCCCCAAGGACACTCAACAGCTTGGTTTGTACAACTTTTGCAAATACTCTGTCATGAGAGGTGACACCTGGGAAAGCTCCGTAGTGGCAGGCCTCCCTGACTCCTTTGGAAAGTGAGGGTTCATCTGGAGGGCCTCCTGAGCAGTATTCAGACTAAAATGACACGAGATTAAAAAACATTTGCTTTGTGGGTTATATTTTTTAGTAAATAAGACACAGACATTCAGCTATGCTTGAGATCAGCAATGATATTACCTGAGTTGTGACTGGAAAACCCTCCTGTATTCTCATGAAGGAGGTTTCAGAAAAGCATATGGTGTTTTAGAGCTTCATCATGGAGCACCCATAAGTTTACAATACCTATAGGCATCCTCATCATCAGTCCAAGAACATAGGAATTGCATCTGTTTATAGAATAAGTAAAAGAAATCCTGTGAGTGGCTTGAGTCCTAAAACTTAGTAGAAATGTTGGGAGAATTTCCAAAGCCTGTGTAGTCCCTGACCCACCCCCAATTCCATAAACCAACCACAGTATTTTTCCATTTGGACTTCCATCTGTGCTTGGGTACTTTCCCTCTTCCCGTATCTGGGTAACTTCTATAATACTTAAAGCCTGACTTCAAAGGGCTCCAGATTACCTCCTACCCCAGAAGAGGGAGGTGTTCTGTATAGTCTAAACCTGACCCTGGGGTACCTGACTGTCTTATAAGTAGTGTATCTGCCCCACCTCAGGCAGCCCATGGACTCCATGGCTTGTAGCTGAGTTAGACTGTTTTCCTCTAGCAACTAGCACACAGCTTGTGTCTATTCAGTAGGTGTTAACTGAGTGGTGAGCACTTGTAAACAGTAGCTGTATCTGCTCCTCAAGTAAGAATTCTTGTGCTTGTTTGTTTTTGTGGTACTGAGGATTGAACCCCGAACTTTATACATGTTATGGGAGCACTCTACCAACTGAACTATATCCCTAGTCCCTCAAATAAGAATTTATTACCTCTATAATAGAATTATAAATAAAATCAAAGAAGATGGCTATTAACACATACAGTTTCTTCAAGAAATGTTTATCATAGGGTCTAGTGAAATGACTCAGTAGGTAAGATCATTTTTGGTACAGCAAGAGGACCTAAGTTCAGGTCTCCTGTACCCATGTAAAAGGCCAATTTGACCACATATGCTTATAACCCCAGCATTTGAAGTGGGTAGAAACAGGGAGAGCTCAGGAGCTTGCTGGTCAGCCAGCTTCGCTGAAACAGTGAAGAGCTTCAGGTTCAATGAGAGACTCTATCTCAAGAAATAAAGTGAACCAGGCTGCCTAGACTCCAGTAGATAAACTTGGCACTGAAGGACATCAGGGTACAAATGCTTGACCTGATAATCCTTAGCATATATGACAGAATACATGAAATCCAGGGGGAAGGGTGCACTGGGGGTTGCAGATGGGGGAAGGGGTCTAAATTTGATTAAGATCTTTTATATGAAATGCGCAAAAACTCAGTAAAAATATACATTAAAAAAAGATTTAGGGGCTAGAGAGATATTCAGTAGTTATATTCCTAACATTCATATGGCAGCTAACAGCCATTCGTTACTCCAGTTCCAGGGGAATCCAACACTCTCTTCTGACCTCTGCAGGCATTGCATGACACGGGTGCAGTTACATGCAGGCAGTATACTCATACACACACATACACAAAGTAATTACAATATTTCTAAAAATAAAGAAAGTGGAGACTGATAGAGGAAGACACCCAACATCTTCCTCTGGCCTCTGTACATATGCATCTGTACACATCCTTGTACACTCTACACACATTCATATACATATGCACACACAAAGAAACATGGAGCATTAAGTAATTTGTTAGTGTAATGTGTTGGTCATTTCCTACTATGGCACTATTAATATGCACTTTAGGCACTTTCAGTCTTATTTGTGAAATACTTATGAAATACACATGACTGTAGGGGGCCTTTTATGCTGTTGTGGATAAACAGATAGTGTGTGCGTGCGTGTGTGTGAGATTGTGTGTGGAATATGTATAGGTTTCTTTGTGTACATGTATGTGCATATGGCAGCCAGAACTTGACATCAGGTGTCTTCCTTAGTACCTCTTCATCTCATTTTTTGAGACAAGGTTCTCTCACTGCGTCTGGCTAGCAAACCCCTTAGGATCTACCAGTCTTCCCCTCACCACTCAGGGTTGGGCTACAGTGGGTGTGCCCAACATTGATTACAATGTCTCACGTAATCTGAGCTAGATTTGAACTTAACATATAGCCAAAGCTAACCATGAATTCTTGATCCTCTTGTCTCTACCTCCAAAGTGCTGTTTTTCAGGCATGTGCAGCCAAGCCTGGCTCTTTATGTGGGTGCTGGGAATCCAAACTCAAGTCGTGTTTACACCATAGGCACTTTACTAAGCTGTCTCCCTAGTGCCCCATTAGTAGTGTATTCTTCTGACCAACTTATTCTTTCTCCCAGGCCCCCACATAAAGAACTTTCAGAAGGTAAAGGGATTCCCTATTTTTAAAATTTTTTGTATTTTCACTGATAACCTGAACCTAGAGTAGACTTCTGTAACTGCAAATTTGTATACTGAAGTTTGTATAATGCTTAACTTTCCCATTTAGAGCTTATTAATGCACTGTGGCACAGTTGTTATATTTTTACAGAAAAAATGTATATAATTGCATAAAATCTTTTCTAGAGTTGTCTATAACTACTTGAGTGAAACACCATTTGAAGAATACCAAGACAGTTCATATTTTTCTCAGTTTTTACAATGGAAATGGCTGGAAAGGTAGGTTTTTATTTAATACTCAATAAAAACAAGTAGTAACTTCTCATCATGCATACTGACTGATGTCTGTTTCTTTACCTGTCATAAATACTGGAAATTTTGAGTTGTGTATTATTTTTACACAGAAATTATTACTAGGAAGACTGCTATACAGTTTCTTCCATTTCATTGGACCCTATCCTTTCTCTCCTTAAAATGGCAGTTAACTCTCTTTGGCTTTATAATAATACAACACAATTGTTGAAACTTTGCATTCTAGGCCTCTGCTTAGACTCCTGCCAGCTTTGTGGCCTCAGGCAGGTGACTTCACTGTCAGGAGCTTTAGGTTCTTGTTTTGTGCAGACTTACAGACTTCATATTAGGACTACTGTTGGAGATGCACACACAATGCTCAGCCCAGTGTTTGGTGTACAAGAGAAGTGCTGGTTGCCGTTAGCACTGCTATGATTACCATTTCTCAATGACTTTTGATTAAATTTCTAATTATAGTTGATTCCTTTGACTTCCTTTCTTCTTTATTTTATTTTTGATTTTATATGTATGTGTGTTTTACCTACCTGTATGTAGGTCTACCACATGCATGCAGTGTTTGTGGAGGTCAGGAGAGGGCATTGGATCAACTGGAATTGGAACTATAGATGGTTGTTAGCCACCTTGTGGGTGCTTGAAACTGAACCCAGGTCCTCTGTAAGAGCAGCCAGTGCTCTTTACCTCTGAGCCATTTCTCTAGCCCTGACTTTTCTTAAGACAAGGTTTCATTACACAAAGTACCCCTGGCTGAACTGTGACTCACTGTGTAGACCAAGTTGGGTTCAAACTCAGAGAGATCAATCTGCCTCTGCCTCCCAAGTACTGAGATTTAAATGCATGTTCCACCACACCTGGCACATAATTCTCTTAGGAGGTTACATAGCCATATTTGAGGTATTTTCCTTAAAGGAAAAGTGTGTTATATTTGTCATTTTCTTCAGCAACCTTTTGCAGGTTGAGAACGGGGCCAAAGACTGTGTTGTGAGCTATAAGCATGGCTATTTCCTGGTGTGGGGCTGCATGCAGACTTGTCTTATTTTACAGAGGGATAGTTGAGCTGTTATATATTTTGTATCAATGTTTCCAATACATTTCAAGTGTACTTGTTTTCCTGAATGAAAGTTGAGAAATGCCCTACTAGAGAGAGTCCCTGAATACAGACACTTCGTCCCAGGCACTCTCTGAGCAATGTGGGACAGTAAATAGGGCTGACAACACCACTGCTCAGTAAGCTTTTCTTTTTCTTTCTTTTTTTTTTTTTTGGTCTTTTTGAGATAGGGTCTACCTAGAGTCCCAGCTGGCCTGGAACTTGCTCTGCAGACCAGGCTGGTCCTGAACTTCACAGAGATCTGCCTGTCTCTGCCTCCCTAGTGCTGGGATTAAAGTGTGTACCACCAAGCCCAGCTGTAAACTTTTCTGTTTTAAAATAACAGTGCAGGGGCTGGAGAGATGGCTCAGTGGTTAAAAGCACTGGCAGCTCTTACAGAGGACCCAGGTTCAATTCCTAGCACCTACAGGGTGGCTAACAACCACTCTGACTCCAGTCACAGGGGATCCAGTGCCCTCTTCTGATCTCCTCAAGCACTGTACAACACAGGTTCACTTACATACATGCAAGTAATACATCCATACACATAAAAATAGAAATAATAAATAAAACAACAGTGCAATGTGAGACCTGACATTTCTTCTTCTTTTTTAATTGGTTAGGCGGCCAGTAACAAAGAACACGTTTAGATATTACAGAGTTCTAGGGAAAGGCGGATTTGGAGAGGTGAGTAACCTGTGGGCAGTGATTCTGTTCTAGACAGAAAAGCAGCAGGTCATCGAAAGACTTGAGTCTCAGGTAATGTATCAACTTTGCAAGCACATTTATCGCCTTACCGTGCGTGCGTTTTGAGAATAATTTTAGCTGACTTGAGAATGAAGGTGAAACTTGGAGCAAAGGTACCTTGCTTTAAGCAGTGAAAAATCTCATCTTCATGATTTTTGCCTTCTACCTTCTATTCTGACAGATGCTCTTTTCCCATGCTTAATGTACAAGTTTAGATTGTCTAGCTTGAAAGATTATGCAAAATTTCTGATATTCAGGACTAGACCTAAAATTTATGTTGCATTAAGTGCTATTTATTTTTAAAAAGATGAAGTCTCAGTAAGTTATCTAAGTTGGCCCCAAATTTCTGTACAAATTTTTGTACAGACAGACAAGCAATTAAAAAGCAGATTTTAAAAACCCAAAAGGGTGTTCTGGGTCCTCTGGAAGAGCAACCAGTGATCTTAACTGCTGAGCCAGCTCTCCATGTGCCCCAGCCCCATTGGCCTTTCACGATGGGAAGTGGACCATCACCACAGTCATCACTTCAGTGTTGATGCTGTTCCTCTGATGAAGTTCTGGAGACCTGTAGACTTACTGGCCTAGTTTACTGAATACAATGTAACCCTTCATATGAATGGTCTGTAAGAAGCCATCTTCTGTTGACTGTGTCATAGACCTGGAGAGAACAGGTCTATGTTCTGTCCTTCATGATCTCCACATACAAAGGTTCAAATTTTGGCAAGATACTGAGGAAAGGAAGTTTTAGGCAGCAAGGTCTCATGTTTATTAGAAGAAATGAGATTCTAATTATTGCCACATAGATGTTTTAAAATTGATCTGGATCACATTAGCAAATATTAACCATTATGAAAGACTTGGTGAATTTATAATGTTATAGAGCATTTTGGACACATTTGCTTGGGTTTCCAAACAAATGATTATATGGGTAAATTAACTGTGGTAGCTCTCCCAGACCTTTTCTGTTAGACTCTTAAGGTCCAGAGGGCAGTTCACAGTTTTGTTTCTAAACTGGGTCAGAGGGAGTCCTACTGACCCCAATGTGGGTACAGCTACAATGACCCTTCAGCTCCACTTCCTAATGCTAATACCTATCCCAATGAGCTTGGAAGGGAAAACATAATTTGCTTATTTTGCCAACAATAATTGCCTTGCTGGGTTGGAGAGAGGACCTGGGTTCCTCAACTGCTCATAACTCCAATTCCAGGGGGAACCTACCCCCTCTTCTGGTCTCCGTGGACATTGCATAACATGGGTGCACCAACATTCAGGTAAAATATTTGTAAATAAAATAAAAAATAACCACAGCCGGGTGCGGCGGTGCACTCCTGTAGTCCCAGCACTTGGGAGGCAGAGGCAGGTGGATCTCTGTGAGTTCAAGGCCAGCTGGGGCTGTAGGGAGACCCTGTCTCAAAAAGACCAAATAAATAAATAAATAAATAAAATATTTTAGAATGTAATAATTGTTTTGAATGTGCTTTAAGTGCTCTAAAGTCGATTGTCAGTTTCGTGAGGCAAGAAGGGAACTGGATGCATGGCTGGTTGAGAAGCTAGGTCGCGTAGTGAAGTGTGGGGAGCAGGTTCAGACCTGGGCAAGCCTCAAGTCAGGTCCTGCTGCCACTTTCAGCTGTGTGATCTTGGGCCACCATCTTGACTTCATCCTTATCAGGAGAGTGATGATCCCTGTTTTAGCCTCCTAAGAACCTATGACCAATGTTCTTAGTTTTGAACTTTTAATTTAAAAAATCAGAATCTCTTAAATTTCATATTCTAAAACTTGCTTTTATAAAATGTTAAATATATCAGGACATACTTAGGTAGATTCGTCATAATCACATGTGAACAACAGTTTCTAATTGTGTGTTAGTAAAGTATATGTTGCATTCACTTGATTTTTGGCAGCCCCCATTGACTGGGAGTCAGGGGAAGAGCCAGCTCAGGACTCCAGTTGTCAACATACAAGTGGTCATGGCTTATCAGATGCTATCTCTGGTCTTTACCAGGAAGATTATTGTAGAGAAAGCAGTTTTCTGCATGTGACCTAAGAATGTCAAAGTGTATATAAACCTTTTTATTTTTTTCTTAAACCAGGTTTGTGCCTGTCAAGTACGAGCTACAGGAAAAATGTATGCCTGCAAAAAGCTAGAAAAAAAGAGAATAAAGAAGAGGAGAGGTGAAGCGATGGCCCTGAATGAAAAAAGAATCTTAGAAAAGTTACATAGTAGGTTTGTGGTAAGTATCTTACTTTAGTCATTGTATTAGTTACTTTTCTTACTACTTTGACAAAATGCCTATCTAAAGCAACTGAAGGTAGACAGGATGCATTTTGGCTTACAATTTAAGAAGGGCTGTAATCCATCATGGCAGTCAAGGCGTGGAGGCAGGAGTGCAAGATGGCTGGTCACATTGCACTGCAATCAGATGAATTCTGGTGATAGTTTGCTTTCTTCTTTTATTCAGTCCCATGGGATGATGCTTCCCTGTTCAGGATAGGTCTTCCTCTCCAGTTAAACCTGTCTGGAAATGCCCTTGCAGACACAGAAGCCTGTCTCCTAGGTAATTCTAAATCAAGTTACGTTTACAAGACTTAACCATCAGGTCTACTCTTGTGTACTGCTTGATTCTCAGCACTTTGTCAGCAGTGCTGTCATAAACTCTCAAGCTGTAGTCTTGTGCTAGGTTTCTTCACTGTGTTTCTCCTGTTGAAAATAATTTTATTTCTTAGTGGCAGCCGTCTTATTCAGGTCTTACAGGCACAGGGCAATGCTGATCCTGCTGCTTATTTGTAACCTGTTATCTGTTGCTGCCCAACATCCCATTCTCTCAGGTCCTCTTCATACTGTGGTGACTTCTGATGAGTGCTTTCCTCTCCTCTTGTTATACCCGAGCGCATATGTTGGCATTTCCAGTTGGTCTGCTTTGGCCAGTCACCATGGTGACTTTGATGTGCTTGGGTGCTTGAAAGTTCTTTCTCTTGGCCTTCTGATGTGGGCTTCCTTTGACCTGTCTGTTTTCCATCTTTTGATTCTTATTCTGCACCCAGTATGCCCACTGCACCTGAACCCTCAGTTCTCATATTCTAGCTATAGGGTCCCTCAAGTTTCTCCCTCCCTATCCCAGAATTAGAAACAGAATGGCTTGGTATGAATCAGAGGGGTGATCCCTAGGTTTAGACTGTGTATTGTATAGTATAATTCCTCCTACCTAGTTACATGTTTCCTGGAGTCATTTCAATATCTTCAAGAAAAGCTTTTGATAAACTTTTGATAGTCCAGGGCCCATTTATGATTAAGAGCTCTAAGCAAACTAGGTTTACAAGGGAACTTAAAAATCTCTATGGTGTGATCTCACACATCTTACCTCACGTGGATCTAGTAAAAGTTCCTTTGATGACTAGGACTCCTGGTCTCACCATCTCTACTTAACATTTTATTGAAGATACTAACTAGTGCAACAAAATAAGGGGTCAGGGATTAAGATTAGAGTTAGTGAAGGAAAAAAAGGCTGTCCCTTATTTTTTAACACCATATCTGTATGTGGAGACAATCCTAGCCTCTCTAGATAACAGACCAATTAGGGTTTAACTAAATAATTAAAAGTGAATCAGACACAGCAGTTATGAATAGGAATTGTGTGTCTCTGTGTACGTGTGCGTGTGCAGGTGTATGAATATGTACATTTGTGTGTGGGTATGTGTTCCTGTGTGCACAGAAACCAACAGGAGTCAACTGTTCTGCTCTACTACCCTCCACCTTATATTCTTGAGACAGAATCGTTCATTGAACCTAGAGTTTGCCATTTTTTGGCTAGAGTAGCTGACCAGTGAGCCCTAGCAATCCCCCTGTCTCCCCCCATCTACAGTAGCATCAAGAGACATCACAATCTAAGCAAAACTCTTACAAAATATTCAGACTGTCCACACTGAGAGCTGTAATATGCTCTATAAGAGATTAAAGAATGCCTAAGTAGAGGTATCTCATGTCCCCAGACTGAATGCTCCAGTGTTGTGAAGATGCTGGTTCTTCCTAGCTCCTAGTTGATCTAGAGATTAATGAATTAAGTATACTCATAGTCAAAATCCCAACAGAGTGTGTGTGTATGTGTGTGTGTGTGTGCGAGAGAGAGAGAGAGAGAGAGAGAGAGAGAGAGAGAGAGAGAATTAACATACAAGAGCATAGAAAGGTAGACTAAAAAATGTTCATCAGGTTCT
Organism: Eospalax fontanierii; assembly: GCA_035773235.1. Classification (NCBI taxonomy): domain Eukaryota; kingdom Metazoa; phylum Chordata; class Mammalia; order Rodentia; family Spalacidae; genus Eospalax; species Eospalax fontanierii. The sequence continues at coordinate 84,040,787 of CM069533.1, read as the reverse complement.
GGGAATGTAGCTCTGTGGTAGAGCATTTGCCTGACCTATGAGGCAATAGGTTCCATCAGGAGGAGGAGAAAAAAGAGGAAGAATATAAGGAACAGGAAGGTGAAGAATATTATTTTTGGTCAGTTGCACCTGTAGTCCCAACTACTTGTAAGACTGAGACATGAGGATCACTTGATCCCAGGAGCACAAGGCCAGCCTGGGTAAAATAAAAGCTAAATGGACTGGAGAGATGGCTCAGCAGTTAAGAACACTTGCTGTTCTTCCAGAGGACCTGGGTTCCATTCCCACCATCCACAGGGTGGTTAACAATCATCTTTAACTCCACTTCCAGGGGATCTGACACTGTCTTCTGACCTCTGTGGGCATTTCATGACATGGGTACACTTAAATACATGGGGGCAAGACACTCACACACAAAGAAGTAATAAGAAGCTAAACAAGGACTATAGAGATGGCTCAGCAGGTTGAGAGCACTGGTTGCTCTTGTAGAGGACTCAGGTTCGATTCCCAGTATCTACATAGTCGCTAATAACCATCTATAACTCCAGTTCCAGGGGAATCCAGTGCTGTCTTCTGACCTCTGTGGGCATTTCATGACATGAGTATACTTACATATTTATAGGCATTACACCTATATACATAAAATAAGAAATACTAAATTTTTTTTTTTTAGTTTTTAGTTTTTCATCTTTTTGAGGCAGGGTCTCCCTGTAGCCCTAGCTAGCCTGGAGCTCACTATTTAGACCAGAACTCACAAAGATCTGCCTGCCTCTGTCTCCCGAGTGCTTCAATTAAAGGCATGTGCCACCACACCTGGCTAAACAAAATATTTTTTTAAAAGCAAAACAAAACAAAAAGCTTAAAAACTTGATCATTTCACAAAAAGCTTCTAAATGACAGTTAAGTATTTGAAAAAGTATGAGGTATGTTCATTGAGAATTAAGACCAGAATTAGAAAGTTCAAGGTTAGCCTCGACTCCAAAGTGAGTTTGAAGATTTACCTAAACTATATAATGAGACCCTGTCTCCACAAACCAGGGTTTAGGGCTATAGCTCAGCACCATATAAATAAAACAACAAAACTTCCATTTGAAGCCATTATATTCTGATTAACTTGGCTCAAATGAAAAAGATTAGCACAACCTAATGTTGAAAGAGTAGGGGACAGACAGAGCTTTCCTGCACTGCTGATGGGTATGACCTTCATGCTGGATGCAGATGCTCCAGGAGTCCCTGATGGCAGTGCTTACACAGCAGATCACAGCATAGAGAAAGCCAGGTCCAAGTACTCAGTTACACAGTTTGCTCCTTTCTATAGAGCAACAATAAAGTCTTCACAAGATAACGATCTAGGAGGCATATGATGTGTGGTGTGTATGTCTCTGAAGCAATCAGTGTTTGGGTGTTCTGATTATAAATTAGCATAACTTGGATAATTGTTGGCAAATAAGTCAGCAATGAACAAGAAGTTTTTTTTTGTGTGTGTTTTTTTTTAAATGCTGTTGTCCTTAGGTTAGTTTAGCCTACACTTATGAAACCAAAGATGCCTTGTGTTTGGTGCTAACCATCATGAATGGAGGGGATTTGAAGTTCCACATTTACAACTTGGGTAATCCTGGCTTTGAGGAGCAGAGAGCTGTGTTCTATGCTGCAGAGCTGTGCTGTGGCTTGGAAGATTTACAGAAGGAAAGAATTGTATACAGGTAAGAATGGTACAGCCTGAGGGAGCCATGAATTGAAGCTGAAAATTGCACCTGAGCCTGGTTTCCACTGGGAGCCTTTGCTGGCTCACACTGGCTGTTATAGGCTGGGAAGTGGGCAGCAGGGAAGTCCTGGGTGGCATTCCTGGGGATGGCCCTACACTGTAGGACACAGTCAGAAATGTGCCTTAGCTTTCTTCTTAGTTTCTCTTTAATCTCTTGAGAAGTTGTCTTTTTGAAGCAGAACTTTTTTTCCTTAAGCTGATCAAATAGACATTTCTATTTATGTAAGCATGAGAAAGCCTGTTTTCAAAATTCAGGAATATTTGACAATTCTGATAAGGATAGTCATGATAGTCTAAGAAAATGTCAGGGTCAAGTATATTAAAAAATGTTTTCTTTTAATTTTAGAATTCATTAAGAAAATTGAATTAAGCTTAATGGTTAGAATTAGTTTATCGGCATATTTAATTTTTGAAAACAGTTCCTCCACCTATCCTTAATTATTGGGGTTTGTGTACTCTGCATCTCATCTTGGTCACCTACCCTGGGCCCTTTAGTTTCTTCTTCACCTGCCACTTACTTGCAAATCAATCCCTAATACAGTTTTTTTTCTTTCTTTAAAAAAACTCTGTGTGTGTGTTTGGGTGGGCATGTATGTAGAGCAGGTTGTGTGTGGAGGTCTGAGAACAACCTTGGGTGTCAGTTCTTGCCTTCCACCTTGTTTGAGATGGATCTCCTGTTGTTTGCAGCTATATGTGTCTAGCTAACTGGCCTGTGAGCTTCTAGGGACTCTTGTTTCTGCCTCCTGTCTTGCCGTAGTAACAGATGTGCTTGATGGCACGAAACTTTACATGGGTTCTGGAGATTCAAATTCAGGCCCTCATACTTGCACAACAAGCACTTTTACCAATTGAGTCACCTCCTTAGTCTCCTAATCCAAACTCCTAACCCTATTCTTTTTTCACACATGCACAAGGAATTTCATAAATTCTTGTATATCTCTTATCCTCATCGTCTCCATTCAGTTGATTAATTTCTGAGTATTTCCTTCATTCTGTATTTTCCATGGTCAGTGGCTTGGCCCATGTCTTTCTCTCATGGGCATCTTGACGGCAGTGACTTGAACTGGTCTCCATACTGTCTCTCTTGTCCTAGTGCTTGCTTCAGAGGAACCTGGCAAGGCATGTCTGCATATAGATCTGATCCTGCTGTGTCACCCTTGTTAGCCAGACTTTCAGGACCCTTATGATATGACTCCCTACTTACTTCTCTAGCCTCTTGTCCTGAAGCCCCACAATCATCCTCTCAGGCCTTGTTATATGTGTGTACTTTGGTTTCTAGAACTTCTCAGATGTCTTCACAACTCTAAGCTGGCAGTGTGCTCCTCTGTGGATGCCTTCTTCACTGAAGACCCTCTTCTTGTTCGTATGAGGACCTCTAGTTATCTTTTCTGAGTCATTCCTGTGTTGCCTCTCCTTCCTGTCGGCAGGAGTGAGTCCCCTCCAGCGACCTCATGGTAGTCTGAAGGACAATGCCCTAGCTAGAGTTGGTCGGAAGTCCTTGATCTTGCTCATACTATTCTGATGGATCTTCAGTTTTTCTTCAGTCAATGAGCAAGTAGTAGATTTCTGCCCTAGCTATCAGTCTCTAGAGACAGAAGTGGTCAGATCTGAATTGAGGGTGCCTTGTTTACTATTACTTAGAAGTAGAGTCTGGTATCACTAATTCAGGGATCAAATCTGGAGGGATTGGATTCTCAGTTACTCCTGGAGTAAATTGGGTTTGCAAGGAACTTCTGTAGAAGCCCAGCTTGTTTGCCTTCAGCCTTAATGTGAATTTCTGAGTTGGCTGGAAGAATATCATTTTCTTTGTCCTTTATCTCTGGTGCCTACTTGTCATCCAAGTAGAGCCATAGAGAAGGTCTAGTTGGTGCACTCCATGGGAGCTGGACCATTTCTCCCTCCCTCTGAATCCACAGTACTTGCTTTCAATGCTGCCCCCAGGGTGTTTTCTGAATGAATGAATGATGGCTTTTTAGCTTCTAAATGTGTCCCCCACTTTTTGTCTAAACACTTGTTTATGCCTCAAGAGAAAAAAAAAACTTTTTTGATGTCTTCTTTTTTGTTTTCAGAGGTTGCTACATAGCCTTTTTATTAAACCATGTGCCAGAGAGATGAGCTTTCTTTTTGCAAAGAGACAATACGGTTAAAAAGGTTTTAATTTTTAGCATTGTAAAGGTCAGAACAAAGGAGGAACTTATATATGAGGGACATGACAGGGCTTCAAACAATCCTTAGTGGTCAGAATTGAGAACTTAAGGGATGGGGGCCCAGGGCCAGGATGCCTGGCTTTAAGCAGGTACTGCAGCACAGCTGCGTCTACCAAGGCCAGCCCTGTTCTCTCTGTGTATTTTCTTGGAGAATCTTCCCAGGAGTCCTGCTTTAAGTGAGGCCCCACAGTTGGAGAAGGGTGGCCTTATCAGGACTGTGAGCATTCTGGAGAAGGCTGATAGAACTCAGGTTTGAAAGGGGCGGGCAGAAGCAAACGAGGGCCTTTGTCTACGCTGTGTCTGTGAGTTGACATCTGGTACATATTTGGATGAAAGATGAAGTTCAGAAGAGCCATAGTGTCATACAAACTTTAATCTCACGTGTTCCTGGAGTGTTCCAATGGTTTTCTCTTGAGCCCTCATATGTTTGTTGGATAGAATGCCTGAGCCATGAAGTTAGCAGGTGCTTCCGTAGCGCTGCCAGGCTCTGAGGGTACTGTGTGCTCACCAGGCACAAGTAATGAATTGCCCAGACCCACAGGAGCCCCAGTACTGCTGGAATATTATTATGTAGGTGCTTACAGAGTAGAACTTTTGTTCTTGGGTTTTGGCGTTTTCTTTTCATGTAAAAGCTTTCCCCTAGACTATACTCCCAGCACTTGGGAGGTAGAGGCAGGAGGATCAAGAGTTCAGGGTGACAGCTACATAGTGAGTTTGAGACCAACACAAGCTTCATGAGATCCTGTCTCAGAATAGCCAAAAAAATTATGAGAACTTTTTTTTCATAATGTATACAATACGAATACCTATGTTATAGCAAGAATGTTAGAAGAGTTGTCTTGTTAAAGTGTTTTCAATTTTACTACATTTTCTAGAGAGCTCACAAACCAAAGGAAAACATAGACCAGGCAATAAGTGGATAAGAAAGCTGGGGATGTAGCTCATGGTAGATTACTTACCTGGTGTGTGTAAAGTCCTGAGTTCCACCCCCCAGCAAGCTATTTTCTAAAGTAGGACAGTATTTTATATACCTGTCAGAATTCTTCCTTTTCCACACCTTCGTCAACACTTGCTATTATCTGTCCTTTTGATTCTGGCCATTCTAGTGTGTCTGAAGTGGAAACTTGTGGTTTGGTTTGTATTTCCTAATGATGACATTCAGCATCCTTTCATGTGTTTATTGGCTGTTACAGTTTGACTATGAAGTATCCCACCAAAAGGCTCATTTGTTAAAGGCTTGGTTGCCAGCTCATGGGCTTTTGGAAAATAATTGGATCATGAGGACTCTGATTTCATCAATTATTGAATTTGTAATTGAAGGGACTATTGGAAGCTAGTGGGAATTTTGGAAGTTGGGGCCTTACTGGAGGAAGTATGTCACTAGAGATCTGCTCCTGAAGGGTTTATCTTGTCCTCAGACCCTTCCTGTCTGGTTCTCTGCTTCCCACCCAAACTCCAGTTCCAGAGGATCTGTCACCCATCCGAAGGTTTGCACACACATGATGGATTTATGTACTTGCACAAAAAACACTCAGACACATTAAAATAAATAATTAATAGATGGGCATGATGGTGCACACCTTTAATCCCAGCAATTGGGCAGCAGAGGCAGGGGGTTCTCTGTTAGTTCAAGGTCAACCTGGTCTACATAGGCTATCTGGGGCGATAGGGAGAACCTGTCTCAAAAAGACAAAGTAATTAATTAACTAGCTAATAAAACACACAAAAGAAGCTATATGCCAAAACTAATCTTTCCTCCTTTTATATTTTATTTATTACCTTTTGTTATTTTAGCTGCATGTGGGTGCTGGGAACCAAACCCAGGTTCTGTGCAAGAGCAGCCAGTGTCTTTACACTGAGCCGTCCTTCCAGCCCCTCTTTCTTCTTTTTATGCTGTTTTTTTCAGTCTAACACTGCCCATTCTCTTATGTGTGGTGCTAGGGGTCACACCTAGAGATGTGTGTATATGTGGTACCAGAGGTCATGCTTAGAGATGTGTGTATGTGTCGTACCAGGGGTCACGCCTAGAGATGTATGTATGTGTGATGCTAGGGGTCACACTAGAGATGTGTGTATGTGTGATGCCAGGGGTCACGCCTAGAGATGTGTGTATGTGTGATGCCAGGGGTCACGCCTAGAGATGTGTGTATGTGTGATGCCAGGGGTCACGCCTAGAGATGTGTGTATGTGTGATGCCAGGGGTCACGCCTAGAGATGTGTGTATCTGTGATGCCAGGGGTCACGCCTAGAGATGTGTGTATGTGTGATGCCAGGGGTCACGCCTAGAGATGTGTGTATGTGTGATGCCAGGGGTCACGCCTAGAGATGTGTGATGCCAGGGGTCACGCCTAGAGATGTGTGTATGTGTGATGCTAGGGTCACACTAGAGATGTGTGTATGTGTGATACCAGGGGTCACGCCTAGAGATGTATGTATGTGTGATGCTAGGGGTCACACTAGAGATGTGTGTATGTGTGATACCAGAGGTCACGCTTAGAGATGTGTGTATGTGTGGTACCAGAGGTCATGCCTAGAAATGTGTGTATGTGTGGTACGAGAGGTCATGCTTAGAGATGTGTGTATGTGTGATGCCAGGGGTCACACTAGAGATATGTGTATGTGTGGTAAAATTTCTGTTTAGACGTTTTTTCCCATTTAAAATTTGGGCTATATGTTGTCTTATTGAGCTGAATTTGGGGGGGACAGTTTATTTCAGGAATTTCAAGTCTATTCCATTGGTTTGTTTGTTTTTAGGCCAAATTCACACTGAATTAATTGCTTTTTAATACATTTTAAAATCTGAAAATATAAATCCTCTGACTTTAAAAAAAATTATTTTAATTTTATGAGTGTATTGCCTGCCTATATTTAAATGCACCTGTGTCATGTAATGCTTGCAGAGGTCAGAAGAGGGCATTGCATTCCCCTGGAACTGGAGTTACAGACAGTTGTTAGCTTCCATGTGAATGCTGGTAATTGAACCTGGGTCCCTCGAAAGAGTCAGTGCTCTTAACTCCTGAGCCATCTCTTCAGCCCAAATCCTCCAAATTTGTCTTTCTTTTTCAAAAGTTTTTGAACTGTTCTGACAGATCTTTTCCATTTCTACATAAAATTAGGATTTGCTTGTTAGTTTCTAAGAAAAAAAGGTTCCTTGCCAAGTATTTCTTTTAATCCATAAGGTATCTTAGAGAAGGTGGCCTGCTAAACACATTGACGCTCACTTGAACACATGTCCTGTGAACATAGATCTCTTATTTAGGGTTTAGTATTTCAAATGCATCTGCTTTCTTAGTTTCATTTTTTGATAGTTTGTTGTTAGCATGCAGAAATAGAATTGATTTTATGCAATATCTTGCATTTTTGTTGAGCTGTTTTTCTGATTTTAAGTTTTGTTGTGAATTCCTTTTCATACGTATCCCAGCATGTTTTCTATGAAGAAACACAGTAAGTGGCTCATGCTTACTCTTCTATCCAGATTCAAACCATGTTGATCCTCAAGGTCCTTAAGAAGGAATTTCGGAGAGCTGTACAACAGTTTTAAGCTGCCCATCTTCTCAACTCTAGAAACACCAGAAAAGCAGCCAGACAAATGCCGTATGTTTATATGCAGTAACTACAGACAAAAACCAGTTTGAGAGTGAGGTTAGAGAGGCTGCCTCCACCCCAGCCCCAGATATCTTTGATGTCATCAGAGGCAAAATCTGGAGCAGGTATAATAGAATGCTGAGCCTACTTCAGTAATTCTTTTAAGAGTGTGGAAGCCATACTTTCTGGTACTGGTTTCGGGCGCTTTTTAGACAAAAAGGACTCGAGTTATGTCTCTCTTACTTAGGTCTGGTACTTTTCTTGTCCTCTGTGTGTGATTTGTTTAGGTTTTAAGGGTAGTTCTCAGTTTGGAAGTGAAATTTTCCTGCTTAACCACTAAGTCAATGTTTCGCTTTCTCTATTAGAAAATAAAATCTCTAATCCAGGACTTTCTTAAGATGCAGCTCAGCATTGTCAGTTTTGGGAACTCTTGTAGTTAAATCCATAGTCTGAAAGGATTGTGGAACCCAGGAGAATTATAGGTATTTACTAAATGCTAGTATGCTTCCCTTGTCTTAAAATTGACTTTTTTAGGGTCTCCTCATATTTGGGCCAGGAGCTTCTGGCAGTGCACTAAACAGTCAGCACCTTTCATTAACTATGCATGAAAGCACACATACTTAGCACTACTCCCAGAACAAGGACTAAGTCAACAGGTAGCTTTCTGAAGGTTCACAAAGCAGCTATTTATTTTGAGAGAACATTATGCAGTAAGGTGGGTATTTGTGTTTCAGAGTGATGTGAGTGACTTCTAAGAAGGGCTTTATATTTCCTAAGAAGCAATGCTATTGAGTAGGGTGTGAGAGAGTGGAAGAACAGAGCACTGTGCACAAGGCCACTGCTGGAGCAGCAGGTAGGGCAGGAGAGCAGATATGGGCTTGGGTAAGCTGGGATCAGATGAGGGACAGGTGATCTGTGACTTGGACAGTTGTTCAAAGCCTTTTCTCTGAAGAGATCTTCAGTTCTGCCATCTCATGATCAGTTAAGACTCAGTAGAAGGTTGGAAAATGGGATCCAGATGGAAAAGTCCTATCTTTAATAGGAGGAGGAATGTGGAGCCAGTACAATGACCTGGTAGTACATGATGACTGATAGATTTTCTTAGAGTCCAACACACATGTTACAAGTCAGCAGGGAAGCTTGTAGTTTCAGCTATAGAGAAGAAAGACAATGTTATTTTTTTTAATTTTATTTTAGAGACAGAGTCTCCATGTAGCCCCAGCTGGCCTGGAACTTGCTATGTAGTCCAGACTGGGCTTGAACTCACAGAGATCTGCCTGTCTCTGCCTCCCGAATGCTACGAATAAAGGTATATATCACTATAGCTTGCTGACAATGTTATTTCTTTTAGAAAGTACTTTATTTATTATTTTATGTGTATGAGTGTGTTGCTTGCATGTAGGTAAGTGCATCCATGTTGTGCAATGCCCACAGAGGTCAGAAGAAGGTGTTGGATTCTCTAGAACTGGAGTTAGGACAGTTCTTAGCTGCCATGTGGATGCTTGGAATCAAACCTAGGCCTTTTACAAGAGCAGCCAGTGCTCATAACGGCTGAGCCATCTCTCCAGCCCTGACAGTGTTATTTCTTATCCTTAACTCATGGATATGGTAAACAGCCCATCTTTCTACCTTAGAATTATGGTTATTAGGTCATCACCCTTCAAAGCCATAGAAGCTCATCCAGCAAACCCTTCACTTCTCAATTGAGGGCTGGAATGGCCTGCCTACCAGTCATGCTTTATTCTATGTCCTCATTAAGTCTGGCATTCTCTTTGCACAGCATGCTGTGCCCAGTCTTGGAGGGTGGTTTGAAAGGAGCTATTTGCTTTCATCAAAAGTTTGGAAAAATAAAGTTTGTGCAGGGAGGTTTGAGAAACAGTGTTGTGGTCTAATGTCCCAGTGCTCATTTACTAAGACACATTTAGTATCCCAGCTTGTCTCTTAGACTATACATGACCCATCTAACTTAGCAGTACCTCAAGAGCATCACCTTGTCTGTACCTACTCTGGAGAATCTTGTGAAAATGACTGGAGACAATCATATAAAATGCATAGGTTGTAGGTATTCAGTAAGAGGTAGCTAATGTTATTGCTGGGGGTTGAGTATCCCTTATCTGAACGGCATGGACCACAGTCTGTCAAAGTTTTGGCTTCTGGATTTCAGGTTTTGGTGAGGGCTGCTCAGCCTGTGCTAATGCAACAGTTGCTGTTACTGGGAGAAGCATCTATGGTGTACTTCAGAGCCTGAGTGTCTGCAGTTGCTTATAAGAGCTGAGCACACTGCTAGAGTGCCAGGCTCAGGCCTGACTTCTCCCATTTTGTGAGCCTGTGGATCACTAAGGACCAGGCAAAAATGGAGCTCTGAGTCAGTAGGACTTTCCTCATGACCAGCAGGCCACACATGAACAGTGAAGTTTCAGGGGGCGAAATATGTAAGATCAGAGATTGTATACAGAGTCATGTGAGATGTGAGGTTGGGGGTATAGGCTGGAAAATCACGGAGACTATGGAAACTCTATGTCAACAGTAGTCATTTTTGGTAACATTTAATAGGATTCTTTAATTCCTAAAATAATAGAGGAAAACCAGAAATGCTCACTGTTTTTGCACCTAGAGAACCATGTGTACCTGCTGGAAAACAGCCCCCACTTTGCTCAGGAGTTTCTTCCAGGCCAGCTTCCCTGCTCACTCTCTACCCTGGCCCTTCTGTGCTGACAATGGTGACATCTACTGTCAGCTCCTAAGCACCTTGACAGGGTCCTGCTACCTGCTGCTGGCAAGTGCTCACTCTGGACCTACATGGCTTTTCTGTGTTGGTCCTGTGCCTCTTCCTCTTGCTGCTGGGACATTATTTCTAGGATACTGTCCTCTACTGCTGTCTTCTCCTGTGCTCTGTGATGTGTCCACAGAGTGACAGAGGTACTCGAGGAAGCTGGATTGTCATCAAATTTGAAATCATAGTTAAATATAAATTCTTTGGAAGTAATCTCTGAAAGTACTTTTCATGTAATGTAAGGTATTTATAACAAGAAGAGAGAATGAGCCACATTCATTAAGGATTAATTGCTTTCCTTACTGCTGGGCTACACGGAATTACTGAATGTCTTCAGATTTGTAGGACTATGCAAAGCAATTCATTTTACACGTACCCTATGAATGTTGTTTGCTGGGCTGAATTTTGTAAAATTTTTATTTATTTATTGGTGTACATCACCTTGCCTGGCAATTTTTGGAGACAGGGTCTTCCTGTAGCCCCAGCTGGCCGGGAATTTGTTATGTAGATCAAGCAGGTCTTGGTCACACAGAGTTTGACTCTGCCTCCCAAATGGTAGGATTAGAGCTGTGCCTGTGACAGCTGGAATCACTTATAGAGGGTGGTTTTGCTTTTTGCCCTTCTGGAGACTGCTAATTACCACTGAGACATTTGTGGCCATTTCTGCTCAGGGCTTAGAAATCACAGTATGACTGACTTCTGAATAACCGAGCTTTTGTTATATTTTTCTTTGTAGAGACCTAAAGCCTGAGAACATCCTCCTTGATGATCGTGGTAAGTGAGCAGTTCTTTCATGCATAAGTGTAGACAGAAAACTCTATGGACTTAGCCAGTTAGTGCAGACTAGAAACAATAACTAAAAGAAACTCTTTGGGATGTGTTCTTGAAAAAAGATCCCAAACAGATGACATTGCTGCCCCTTGTAGTTTAGCTAAAAGCAGAGGTTTGAGGTTTTCAGTTAACAACTGAGACTTTGAAATAGTGAAAGTAAACCCAAAGTGAGTATTTGCCATCCTGTGTCTTGCTTTTGACCCAAGTCTTGCTTTATTCCTCAGCCCTCTAAACTTGGCATGTTGCCTTTGTGTTGTCCTCTTATTGTATAACACATGTCACATGCAGGGGTGCACACATACAGGGGTGCAGGAGGCTGTATAGGGTCATTGCAATGATGGATGGGTTGGGGAATGGCCCTTGCAGAAGCTCCTTGTTAGAAGCAGCATGGGTGCCCACTCTGACCTTGGTGTCTCTGTGCAGTGGTTGTACCTAGGATGCAAGAATGAGCCCCATTCTAGAATCTGACTGTGTTCATGTGACCTAGGTTGGCAGTGATGGGAGGACTTCTGTCAAGTGATTCTTCCTGGCTAAGAGGCTCTTCTGTCTACTAGAGAACAGGAGACAGGGCTAGAGTGGCTGCTCACCGGCACATAGGCCGGTGGAGAAGCCAGTCCAGCCGGCTTCCTCCAGGGGCTGAGCGGGATGGTGAGTGTCGATGGCCAGGACCCTCTCCACTCTGGAGAAACACCACACCGAGCCGGGAGAACTGTCGAAGGAGGAACTCGTTTTATTGCATCAGGCACAGTCTTATATAGGGTAGGGGTTGGGGAAGTGAAGGATCAATCGTTTTTTTCATCATGTGGCTGAGATAAGCTTTCCTCCGGAGATAAGTCAGATCTTCCTACAAGGATCTACAGGATCTTCAGCCTTGGGCCTAACTAGGATAATCTCTCCCTCAGGTGAATAAATTATTTACATAGCAAAACACCCTAATCCCACGGCACTTCTGGGAACAGCAAGACTGATCCCTGCTTGATCCTAAACTAGGCAAATTTCAAGGCGGGCAAATGGCTCCCAACATACTAGAGAGCAGGAGACAGGGCTATAGTGGCTGCTGCAAAGGAAGATTACAGGCCCACATGGCTGAGTCCTGAGGACAAAGGTGAGCGTGTAATGCATAGCTTCTGTGTCTGCTTCAGTGTACTACTTTCTGCTTATTATCTCATTTATGTGTTTACTCTTCGAAGAGGAAAGGGCTGCAAGTTTCATTTGGAAGCTGATTTGAGAAGTAACTTAGTCAAGGTTCTGTACATAGCATCTGGCTCTAAGCTTGTGGTTCATGCTGGGATGTGCTGTACTGCTGTCCAGAGATGGTGGTGAAGCTTCTTTAAGAGGCAGGGAGCTGGGTGTGGTGGTGCACACCTTTAATCCCAGCAGGTAGAAGCAGGTGGATCTCTTCTGAGGTGTTCAAGGCCAGCTTGGTTGACATAAGGAGATCCAAGACAACTGGGGCTACAGGGAGACTCTGTCTCCAAAAAACCAAAAAAAATTAAAAATTAAAAAAACCTAAAAATAGGCAGGGAGAGAGGATATGTTGTGAATAGGACATAGAGTGTTTATGAGGTGTCTGAGCAGTTGGGGAAAATGAGGGACAGAGGAGTGTGTAGTGTGCTACCTTTGGAAAAGCGAGGAAATAGGGATGGGTGTTGTCTTTGCTATGTATGTCTGGAAACATGGAAGAAGGATCGAGAGAGTCAGCAAAAACCAGGAAGAGTGAGGGCTAGTAGTGGCCAGACCATGTGCTGACACTTCGGGCTTTTCATGTATTTTCAGTGTTTTCTGAATAGCTCTTTCGTCTCCAGAAGTTTACCCTGCTACAAACTAGGTGACTCATTTTTCTCAGATTCTAATCTCGGCCTCTTTGTCTTAAAAAGAACCCACTGTGGTTAAGCCCGTTCATCATCCTGGGCAACATCTTGTAGGCCCAATTCTCTGTGTCTGCTTTCTTCAGAATCGTAACTGCTTTGATGTCAACCAGTTTTGTTCTTTTTGAGACAAGGTCTTCTTTTTAAAAAAATATTTTATTATTTTTATTTTATGTGTGTGAGTGTATTGCCTGCATTAAGTGCCCCTATACCACGCAATGCCTGCAGAGGTCAGAAGAGGGGGTCAGTTTCCCTGGAACTGGAGTTACAGACGGTTGTTAGTACCATATGGGTGCTCGAATGGAACCCAGGTCCTCTGCAGGAACAGCCAGTACTCTTAATCACTGAGCCATCGCTTCAGCTTTGAGACAAGGTCTTCTATATAGAATATAGCCATGGATTGACTTGAACTAGCAATGATCTTCCTTCCTTTCTCACCCAAGTGCTGAGATTTCAGGTGTGTGCTACCACATCTGGCTTGATTAGATTTCAAAAAAATACTTATTTATACTATGTGTATGAATGTTTTGGCTGTATGCATGTAAGTGCATTTGTGTCATACAGTGCTCTTAGAGGTCAAAAGAGGGTGTTGGATCCCGTGGTACTGGAGTTTTTGACAATTGTTAGCTGCCATGTCGGTGCTGGGATCTGAACCCAGGACCTCTGCAAGAGCAGCCAGTGCTCTTAACTGCTGAGCCATCTCTCCAGCCTCCTGGATTTCAGTTATTGGTGACAGGAAAGCAAGTCTAATATCAAGTTCTCCTTGGCGGGAGCAGTTGTCCCATACAGTTCTAATCTGGCATTATTTCTGAAGTACTTTTCTACTATATTCAGCTCTTTATTTATGGTGGGTCACTCATCATTCCAGCACTCAGAAGCCTGAAGCAGTAAGATTGCCAAGAGTTCAAGGCTAGCCTAGTGTACAGAGTAAGACCCTGTCTCAAAAAAGCAAAAACAGAGGCTGGAGAGATGGCTCATTTTTTTGGAGCACTTGCGGCTCTTGTGGATGACTTAGGGTTAGCTCCCACATTAGATTGCTTATAACAACCTATATCTTCAGTTCTGGCCCCCACAGATACTTGCACATATGTGGTACATATACATGTACTCAGGTGCACACACACATGTACAGAAAAAAGCAAACAACTTCCCCCCCTTCTCATCTATTCTGTGGGCACATTTTTCATATATACAGCTAGTTGGCCTGAACCCTTATTGACAAAATTGTCTGTTTTCTGTGACTGTGAAGTCTACTTTGTCAGAAATGAAGTGTCTTTCCCATGGCTGGATCTGTTTGTAGATTTGGAATCTGTTCTGTTCTTGATCTGTTCATTTATCCAGGCTGACGCTTCAGAATTGACTCTGTAGCCTATCTTGATTCTGTTAGTTAACTTCTCCAACTTTCCCTTTCCCCTCCTCCTCCCTCTTCTTCCCCCTCCCTCTCCCTCTTCTTCCCCCTCCCTTTTTACCCATTTCCCTTCCCTTTCTTTGTGGTTCTGTTATTGAACTACATTCCCAGCCTCATCTATGCTTTTAAGATGGCCTTTCCCCCCGCTATTTATAAGTATTTCTAAAATGCTATTGCTTCTCCCCATGGTCTATACATTGTGTCTTAATACCCACAGGACACATCCGAATTTCAGATCTTGGTCTAGCCGTGGAAATCCCAGAAGGGGAGATGGCTCGAGGGAGAGTTGGGACCGTTGGCTACATGGGTAAGTGAAAGACCAACTTGGTGGTCATCCTTTTCTTGCCAGGCACTGCAGTGTCTCAGAACCAAGAGGAAATAATTAGTCTTAAATTTACTTTAACAGTGTAAACCTTAGCTAGTCTCAAACCATAACAATAATGCCACATTAAAATAGCATTTATTTTATTTTTTATGTGTATGAGTGTATTGTCTGCATATGTCATCCGTTTCATAGAGTGCTCTCAGAGATCAGAAAAGGGCGTGAGATCCCCTGGAACTGGAGTTACAGACGGTTGTTAGCCGCCATGTGGATGCTGGGAATCAAACTTAGGTCCTCTGCAAGAGCAATCAGTGCTCCTAATCCCTGAGCCATCCTCCAGCCCCTCATTTATTTTACCTTTAAAAATATTTTTATTAGAGCTGACTGTGGTGGCACATGCCTTTAATCCCAGCAGTTGGGAGACAGAGGCAGGTGATTCTCTGTGAAATCAAGGTCAACCTGATCTCCATGGTTAGTTCCAGGCCATCTGGGGCTACAGGGAGACCTTGTCTCTAAAATACATTTTTTCACTCTGTGTGTTTATACTTGTGTGCATACATCCATAAGTGTGCCAAGGAGAGTGTGTGGAGGTCACAGGACAACTCATAGGAAGCATTTCTTTCTTTCCACCACCATATGGGATCCAGGGATCAAACTCAGATAGTTAGGCTTGGCAGCAAATGCCTTGATCCACTGAACCATCCCACCAGCTCCTGAATAGCGTTTAATAAAATGCATAAAGCTAATTATTACCTCAGTTCCCTACATACAAAAAAAACAGTTGAAATTATTTAAGCCTAAAGGCTTTGATCAGATATTAAATTCAGTTTGAAAGGAACATGTGGGGCTGGAGAGATGGGTCAACGGTTTCACTGCCTTGGTAGCAGGTGACAGTGCACTTGAGGGCACCCATGGAGCATTCGGAGAGAAGTGAGCACCCTCAGGAGGCAAGCTTTCTCTATGGCACCATTTTGTCATATTACTGACCTTGTAGCAATCAAATTCATCCAGTGTGGATGTGCAGACATCTAAAAATAACTTCACTGAGTTATCATTCACACATCAGAAAATCCAACAATTTAGTGTATAATTTAGTGGATTTTGGTGCATTTACAGAGTTGTGCAACCATCATTCCCATCACATCCATGAATTTCAGAACAATTTTAATTAGTAATCACTCCCTAGTCTTCACCTGTACTCCCAGGCGGCTCCACTGTGATGTTCTGTCTTCATGGATTTGTGTATTCCACACATTTTATATAAATACAGTCAGGTGATGTTTGGCTCTTTGTGTCTCTTTTTTCACTTAACACACTGTTCTTAAGATTCATGCTATAACAAACATTAAGTTTATAATGAATTACTTGGAATTAAGTGTAAGAAAAAAATTTTAATTTAATTAAAAATGTCCTGTATTTGTTATCTAGCTCCAGAAATTATCAATAATGAAAAGTATACATTTAGTCCTGATTGGTGGGGACTTGGCTGTCTGCTGTATGAAATGATTCAAGGACATTCTCCATTCAGAAAATTCAAAGAGAAAATCACCCGGGAGGAACTGGAAAGAAGGTCAAAGAAAGAAGTTGAGGAGTACTCTGAGAAGTTTTCAGAGGATGCCAAGTCCTTCTGCAAGATGGTGGGTCAGGGTCCATTGGAAAAGTAACTCACTCCACCTAGCTCTCTCAGTGCTTAAGACAGTAGTAGTTAAGTAGGCAAGCAGTCTTCAGTGGGTCAGCCACTGCCTTCCCAGCTCATAGGTCCTGGTCCATTGGTGAGACCCAGGCCAGGAGAGGTCAACCAGGCCTCTCAGTAACTGCCTCCTTCATGGTGCTCTTCCCTGGGATTTCATTGCAGGCAGACAATAGGAGCAGAGATCAAAGTTCCCAGACCTGACTAGGCTAAGACTGATCAACTAGATCAAAGTAGAGTAAAATTCACAACCCACTTTGTGTAGTGACACTGTTAAAAGGAGCCATGGTGCCAAGGTTATTTGTTTTCAGAAAATAGCTGCTGAGTCTCATTCATTGACTAATTTTATGTGAAATTAAATGTAAAAGGAATTTCTAGTGTATTTTGAAATGAGAAGATTGCTGTCTCTGCCCATTTCTTTTTGTCTTTAAATCATCATGGACACTCTGACTTAAAGTTCTACATGGGCTAGACCATAGGTCCTGGTCCATTGGTAAGACCCAGGCCAGGAGAGGTCAACCAGGCCTCTCAGTAACTGCCTCCTTCATTGTGCTCTTCCCTGGGATTTCATTGCAGGCAGACAATAGGAGCAGCCACTGCCTTCCCAGCTCATAGTGGGAAGTAAGCATCTAGTGGCTTCATAGGTTGATCTTGGCTGTGATCCACTGGTGTTGTGTTCCTGACCTGCTCAGTGGAGGAGCACAGCCCAGAGCCAGCCGGCTCTGCAGTTTGGACAGATAGGTGTGATGGAGCAAGGAGGTGGCAGGGAAGCTGAGTGGGTAGGGAGGACTGAGTGCTGGACTGTGGTGATCACGGTGGTGAGGAAAAGGATGTAGGGAAAGGCAGGTTCAGTGTGTAATGGGCAAGTATGAGCCACAGGGTGTTGGAATCTAGGTACCTGTAGGCCAGGATTAGAACAACTGGCTGGACAAACAGATAAGAAAGTGTTTAAAAGGGGATTGATGAGGGCCTGCTGGTCCTGAGGAACCTAAGAGGTAACCCAGAGAGAATGACCCCTCAGGGTGGGCAATGGAGGGCTAGCCAGGCACAGGTTCCTGCATAAGTATGAGAATGGCCAAGAATTTACCTTGACTGAGGTATACTGGAACTTATGTGAGTTCATAGTAGCTAGGGAATAATTTTGGGGGACTCCTTCATTTGTCCCTTTATACAAAGTGATAGGTATTATAGATCTGTCACTGAGCCATGGGATCAGCCTGGTTCTTCTCTCAGCTGTATTTGCCTTGGGGCTGACAGCATATCATGGTGTTTTAACCAAGCTACTTTTGCATTCAGCTTGGTAAATATTGAGTGCTTGCTATACACAGGACATTGACAGTGCTGTAAGAATGTAAAACAGAAATGGACACTGACCCTAAGGAGCCACAGTTTAATGTTAGGCCCATAACCATGATAATGACTATTGAGAACTCAGAATTTGGATTTAAGGAATGAAATCCCATTGCTTTGAGACACTGGGAAAGAAGATAGTATCTGTAATAAGTGTTTGTAAATAGACTAGCTTTGGGATTGACCTAGTCTCTGTCCTGTAACCATCTCACTTCTCCAGCCCTCCCTTTGACATCTGTAAGATGTGGATGAGAGGGACCTGGTTAAGAGCATTGGCTGCTCTTGCAGAGGGCCTGGGTTTGGTTCCCAGCACCCATGTGGCAGCTAACAACCATCCATAACTCCAGGTCCAAGGGATCCGACGCCCTCTTCTGGCCTCCAAGGACATTGTACAACATGGGTACACTTATACACATGCAGGCAATACACTCATACAGATAAAATTAAAAACAAACCAGTTTTTAAAAAGGGCAGATGGGAGAACAGGGGTACGAGGACAGAACAGAGCAATGAAGGTTAGGTCTGCAGCCTCACTTCTTGTTTTAGTTCTGTTTTCTGTGATGAAATACCCAGGCAAAAGCAACTAAAAGGAGGAATGCTCTATTTGGTTCACCATTCCAGGCTGTAATCCATAATTGCAGGGTAAGCTGGCAGGAACTCAAAGCAGGTAGTCACAGTAGTTCACAGTCATGAGCAAATACAAATGCCAGTTCTCACCTTCCCCTCTCCTCACTCAGTCGGTGGCCCAGGCCCTGAAATGGTGCTACCCACCGTTGTGGGTCTTCTCACCTCAATAAACCCAGTTCAGATAATCCCTTACAAACATGCTCATAGGCCCAGCTAATCTGAACAGTTCCTTATTGAGGCTCCCCATCCAGGTGATTCTAGATCGTGTCAAGGTTACAACTAAAATTAATCATCACACTCCTAAATAACTACTGTGAGGAGAAAAAGTGGGCTTTTAAAGGGTTCAATGTCACATAGATAGATCAGAGGAAGGCATTTAGGACACAGGCAGCTGATGCAGAGGCAGAGAGGTGGGTGTACAGAGCATCTGCAGAGACAGAACTTGGGCCAAGTCAACTGCAGGTCTGTATGGTGACCCTGTGCCCTCCTCATGAATTGTCATATGAGCCTTGGTGCTACCTGCAGCAAGCTCTGCTGTAAGGGCCAGATGACAGACAGCATTGGGCTTTGCAGGTCTCCATCACCACTCATTACTTACCCCTTCCAGTGCAGTGCCACAGGCAGGAGTAAACTGACACAGCTGTGTGACAGTAAAGCCTGGTTTACAAACTAGGTGGCTGGTGTGACATGGTCCTAGGTTGTTTCCCAACCCTTGGAACCAAAGCCTTTACCTACTTTAGTCTCCCAAATTGCTGACATGAGCCTCTACTCCCAAAAGCCTCATCCTTTTTTGATTGATAATAATTGTCGAGGAAGACTTATTTGATTTTTCAGACAATTATAAATATGTATGTAAGAAATACTTTTGAAAGAGACACTTTCTTGTTTTGGGCATAGTGGAAAATAGCTGTAATCCCAACACTTTGGACATTGAAGCAGGAGGATTAGAAGTTCAAATTCAACCAAGGCTATGAGATCCTTTCTTCATAAAACCCAAAGGCCCAGGAGGGCAAAAGCACTTGCCATGCAAGCCTGATGGGCCTGACTCTAATCTCCAGTACCCATGCAGAAAGCCAGAAGTGGTGCCACATATATGTAATCCCAACAGTCCTATAGGAGATGGGAGGCAGAAACAGGAGAATCACCTGGGAAGCTTTTGGGCCAACTACCCTGGAATACATAGTACAGCATGAGAAAGGAGAGACCCTGCTTCAACAAGGCAGAAAGGAAGAATGGACTTCTGCTACCAAAAATTGTCCACTGACCTCCATACCTGCACCCTTACTAATAAATACACATATACACAATAAGTAAATAAACAAAAGCAAGGTAAGGCAGAGAGATGGAAGGAGGGAGGAAGGAAGAGATGGGGAGAGAGGAGATAGAAACTTCAACATATATATAGCTTTTAGAATAAGGCTTGCTAAATTTTTGCCTTACTTGGGGTAATTAATATTCTCTTTAATGAATAAAGCCTTAAAATTATGTTTCTGAAGTTCACAACTCTACATAGTTAAAAATTATCCTTTAATTTTGGTAAAATTTTTACTTTAGGCTGGTGTGTGTCACACACCTATAATCCTAGCACTTGGGGTTCACAGAGATAAGTGGATCTCTCTGAGTTAAAGCCAGCCTCATCTACAAAGCAAGCTAGACAGGGCTACATGGTGAGAACCTATCTTAAAAACCAACACAAATGATTTTTTTAACTTAGGGATTAATTTATCCAAGCTGCTATTTATTGGTCACTCAAAAGCAAAACTTGAGCCCTACACTATCTAATCATTTTGGTCTGAATCTGTGCAGTTTGGCTGACATTTTGAAATCATAGAGACTTCATTTAGATGCATGCACTCTACCCAGTTCTTTTGTTATTAGTTTCTACTTGTACCGAGGACCTCCCGTTGACTGTGTTCTCCTCTTCCACAGTTGCTTGTCAAGGATCCGAATGCACGGCTGGGCTGTCAGAGTGGTGGAGCGGCTGAGGTGAAGCGGCACCCGGTGTTCAGGGACATCAACTTCAGCAGACTGGAAGCAAACATGTTAGATCCTCCTTTCTGTCCTGATGTAAGTGTGCTGACCAGAGTGGCTGCAGCCCCAAGGACACTGAATCCCGTAGCAGTCTTTTGTTAAAGCACACCTGGCACAGCCACACTGTGGCTTCTGCTCCTTGAGGTCTGTCATTTCTGCTTCTTCCTCCCTTTGCCTATATCCCATACCCCCGACAGCTTCTGGCAGACCTTCCTAGTAGCTCTCTGGCCTTGGGTATGCTGTCTGTCACTGTTGGTGCAACCAAGCTCCTGTCCTTTTTCCCAGTCCTCAGTGCCACCCAGACTAAAGTGGCATGCTCTTATTAAGTTTCTCTGTATACCACTGTCCCTGTTCTTATCTCAATACTGGTTTCACCTCTTTCTCTGCAGTCACCTTCTCATGCATATGCAGTGCACACCTTCTGCTCTTCTCCACTTTTCTCAAGGACTATAGTAGCCTGGTCCCATGCTGAGGACTCTGGGGTTGTCACTGTGTTTTCTTGTGAGTATGTTATTGGGATCAAATAAGTCATGTCTCCAAAGAACTGAGCATAGGGCTTGGCACTTGTCAGTGCATGGGGAAAGTCTAGTACAAACAAAAGGAGTTCCTGCTAGCAGAGAGTAAATGAGTGAAGACAGCCTGCTACAGGCACATTCTGGAGCTGGGGAGACAAGGCAACTTAGCAGTGAGGAGCAAATTAAGATAGGCTTACAATTACAATGCTTTTATTTGTAGGACTTCCTCAGAACTTACTGTTTTCTTTATATTCATAGTATCTGTTATAGGAGTAACTGCTTCCTGGAGTTAATTCCCAATGGACATACTTAGGGCATTCCTGCTACCTCCAGCATAGCTTTAGCTGTGAGGGCAAAGGGAGAGGAAGCTTGGCAAGGTATCTGCTCCCAGGAAGCCCATCCATCTGGGGAGACAGAGGAAGAGAGACGGCTGGCATGCTGGGATAGCGTGACTGACAGGGAGGCGTGCATGACTGGGACTTTACCTGATCATCTGGTCTGGAGATGGGGCTGCTTGGGTCAAGAATAGGGAAGGCAGACCATGGCAGTCTCTGAGGAGGGAGGGGAACCTGCTGGGCCAGGGACATCCTAGACTGTCCACATCCTCCTGAATTTAAGTCAGTGACCTCCTGCAGTAGCAATTCAGGAAACTGAAAGTTGTGTTTATAGAATTAAAACTGTTGGTGTATAGGGCTGTACATATGAGTCTGGTTTGAGGCATAGACTGTGTCCCAAGAGAGGGTTCGCCATTCCCTTTGCCCTTCAAACCTTATGGGATAAGTGAGAACAGCAGCTGTTCTAGGCACGGTGCTGACCAGTAACCTGCAGAATACTGCAGCTTTGATCATGCACTCATCATTTGTACATTCCAGTAACCAGCACAGTGACCCCTTCAAGCTATAAGTGCCTTTTATAGCAGTAGATGAGGGCTCCTTAGCTGTAGTGCTCTGTGCTCTATGCTTCTTAGCCACAGAAGGGCAAACAACTCTGCAGGAACGGAGGCCCAAGCCTTAGCGACCCTGCATGCTTGTTTGACCTCTTACTCATGAGGACAGTAGTACCAGGGTAGGGGCTGCAGGCCTGGGCCCCAGTATCAGAGGAGGAGTGGCCAGCAAGAAACCCACTTCCACTTTTCACTCAGATAGTAAGCAGGTGCTTTGGGAGTAAGTTACCCAGGACAGAAGCAGGGTAAAAAATGTCACTAGTGGAACACATAGTCAGTGCACATTTCTCTAGCTCTCCCTGCGTCTCCCAGCAAAAGCAACCCATCCTGTCCATGGTTTCAGTATTTGTAATTCATTTTCTGCTACAGAATAGAAAAGGGGTCCTCATGAGGGCTGCATGAACACCCCTGGGGGTAGGAGAGGGGGAGGGAGGGGAGGAGAGCATTGGAACAGAGACCCACAGGATCTGTCCCACTAAAAGTTCCCTAAGGAAAGCAGCCAGCCCAGGCAGGAACCGCTGTGTCAGAGGACATACATGGCAGAAAAGAGGGTCTTGGCAGTGAACGGAGAGGGGCAGCAGCAGTGTTCATGCTCAACCTCTGCATTTTGTTATTTGTAACTAAGGGAGCTAAGAGTTACCCTAGAGCTGGGAATGTAGCTCATTGGTAGAGTGCTTACCCTGCATGTGCAGGGTCCTAGGGTTAGTTCTCAGCAGCTGAAAAATAAAAATAAATATCCTTATAAGCTTGGTATGTGAGACACATACCTATAATCCTAGCACTTGGGAGTCCAAAAAAGGAGGATTTTTTAGTTCAGGGCCAGCGTAGGCTATCTATTCCTGTCTCAAAATCTGAAGAGCCAGGCATGGTGGTGCATACCTTTCGTCTCAGCACTCAGGAGGCAGAGGCAGGCAGATCCTGGAGATTGAGGCCAGCCTGGTACATAGTGAGTTCCAGGCCAGCTGGGGTTACAAGGACCCCCCACACACACAAAAGCAGCTTTGGTGTTGAAGAGATGTCTCAGCAGTTAAGAACACTGACTCCTCTTGCAGAGGATGCAGGTTCAGCTCCCAGTCCCCAGCACCCACGCGGTGGCTAACAACCATAGCTCCGGCCCCAGGGTATCTGACACCCTTTTTCCACTTCCACAGGCGTTGCGTGACATGGGTGCAGTTGCATACATGCAGGCAAAACACTTACATAATAAAGATTTTAATAAATAAACAAATCCAAAGAAAACATGTACAAAACACCCAACCAAACAAAAGAATTGTTCTAGTTGTCTCCTAGGCTGATGCCTCTCTTTGTTCTTGGTGTCCAGCCTCAGGCCGTTTACTGTAAGGATGTCTTGGATATTGGGCAGTTCTCCGTGGTGAAAGGAGTCAACCTGGACACCACAGATGACACCTTCTACGCTCAGTTTGCTACAGGATGTGTTACCATCCCCTGGCAGAATGAGGTACTGCCCTTTCTAGCACAGTAGTTTTATGGTCGTTCCAACAATGACAGTGCGTGTGCGTGTGTCTGTGTATGTGCGTGTATGTGTGAACTATATTTATGAAGACTTTTGAGCATAGTGTGTGCGTAAGTACATGTGTGTGTGCGTGCATGCGTGTGTGTGTGTGTGTGTGTGTACTACATTTGTGAAGACTTTTGACCATAGGGTTAGACCATGGGCAAACCAAGACCACATCAGCATTTACCAGAAGCGAGGCACCTCCTCTGGTCCTAGTTTGCAGATGGTGGGCAGAAGGGGGTTTGTGTCCTACCTGAAGTCCTGCTTCCCTTAAGCAGAGCTGGCAGGAAACTTGGCTCCAGTGGAATCAGCCTCTTTGGGGTTTGTTTGGAGAAAAGAGAGTTGCCCTCTTACTACTTATCCCAAGAGAAGGTCAGGAACTAGGAGCTGAAAAAAGCAGAGGCAGAGCAGGTATGGGCGCTTTGAGGTGCCCCACATTGGGGTCAGGTGCCTGGCAGGAATTGATAGCACTGGGAGGTCACTGATCTCATGGTGTCTCCACAGCTGCCCTCTCCTGTGTTCTGTGCATGCAGATGATTGAATCTGGATGTTTCAAGGACCTCAATGAAAGTGAAAATGAAGAAAATTTGTCAACACATAAAAAAGAGAAGATGTGTCCCTCCATTCTCATACCAAAGAGAAATTTCTTCCGGAGACTCTTCAGAAGAGGGGTAAAAACCAAAACAAAACAACCCAAAACCTTTGAGGAAAGTAAACCAGGTGGTCCAGAGGGTCTTGTTTAGGGTAGAACACCTGCATGGCATGGACAAGACACTGGGCTCTACCCCCAGCACGTATATTGTGCTGTGTGGTGTGGTGGCTCACACCTAGGAGACAGAAGTAACAAGGGCACTGTGTGCTATGAACCTGAGCTACATAGTGAGTCCTTGTCTCAAAAAGATGTGAGAGAATTGGCGGGGAGAGTTAGTTCATACAGTTTAAGAGCTTTGTGGTACTATTAAAGTGTACCCAGAGAAGCCTTCACAATGCTGTCCGTTAGCTGGAAGGACTTCCTTGATCCACGACGTAATGACAAAGCATTTTGAACTAGCTCAGAAGCCAGCATCTTGTGGGCTTTCATCAGAAATACATGTTGTCTAAATCCTTCATGTTCTGATTCCTCCCTTGTACCCACTCACATGAGGAAAGCAGGTTCCCTTCTTAGAATGCAATCATTCGAGAGCCTTTCTGAAGTAACATTACTTTTGTTTGTTTTATTTTGAGACAGGGTCTTCCTGTAGCTCCAGCTGTCCTGGAACTAACTTTGTAGACTGGGATGGCCTCGATCTCATAGAGATCTGCCTGTCTTTGCTTCCCCATGCTGGGATTAAAGACTTGCACCACCACACTTGACAAATTTAGAGAAGAGTTTCACCAAGTAGAACTTGTGAGTGGGGTCCTCTGTGTTGTATCTGTCCTGGGCATTACCCACAGGTTGCTCACTAGCACTCTAATCCATAGTTTCCAGTAAACAAATTGGTCATAGGTGGTAAGAATCCTCATAAGTGATGTAGCATTTTCTCTGAGAAGTATGGACTAGCCATGACCTGACAAAACCAGTCTTTGTATATCTCTGTGTAAGTCCTATTGGGCATCCCTCCTTCTTCACATCCTGTTCTGGCATCCCCTGGAGGAGAACTTGCCACTGACAGCTGCACAGTGTGAAGCCCCTCTTCACCTTGGCACTTGTTGGAGCCAGTGAGCCTCACCTGCCCTATGCACTCACCTGTAGACTGTGAATTTGACTTAGTATGCAGCAGTAATGAAGGAGCAAAGTGATGGAACAGAACTCATCTTGAGGCAATTCTATGTATGTGATTTAACTATATTTCTTTTCTTTTTCTTTTCCTTTCCTCTTTTAAAAAGCAATGTGGAGATAGAACTTTAGACCTTGTATACACCTGACAAGAATGTGACACAGAGCTATGTCTCCACATCCTCAGTCTTTTTATTTGTTAAATTTATTTTGAGACAGGATCTTACTGAGTTGCCCCTACTGGCCTTCAACTGGAGATCCTCCTGGTTTAGCTTCCTAAGTAGCTGGGATCATAGTTCATATTACATCTCTTGAAGTAAATAAGGAAGATACTTGCCTTCCAGTTAGGATCCCCCCGACAGAGGACAGAAGAGGGCACTGGAACTAGAGCTACGGACAGTTGTTAGCTGTCCTGTGGGTGCTGGGAATTGAACTCAGTTCTTCTGCAAGAAGCTGTTCAAGTCCCTTTTATAAAATGTAGTGTATGTGCAAGTGACATGAACTTCTCTATAAATCGTCTCTAGGTTACTTACAATACATAATGTAAATATATATACTATACAAATAGTTATCATACCATGCTTTTCAACTTAGATTCTGTTTTCTGCTGTTCTTTTTTTTCAATTTTTTTGGAATAGTTTTGATTTGTGATTGGTTCAGTTCATATTTACAGAACCCATGGCTACTCAAGGAAAGAAAAGCCAGCTTGCCTCAAAGATGTGGCTGATGCTGGCTGGTGCTGTGTGTTGCAGGGCTGCCTGAACATTGACCCCAGTGAGGATGAAGAGGACCAGAAGGACCAGAATGCTAACCATTCACTGTGTAGATCATAGAGAGCCAGACCTTGGTGTTAAGAAGCAACTCGTCACATACTCAGTGTCTTGTCTCATCCATGAGCTGCAATAAACAGTCTGTGACACTATTTGTAATAATGTGCTTCATCTTTTTCCACTACTGAAGCCTGAGAGTACTGTGTGCCTCCAAACACCTAGATATGGCTGCCTTGTGCCCTGGAGCAGTTTTCTAGGTCCCGTGCCTACATTTCTACACCAGCGTTGGTTAGAACCCACTTCAGCCTTCCCTCACCTTTTCTTAGGAACTTAACTGAATTGTGAGCGTGCTACTTTTACAAACTGCTAACTCCAGATTCTTTCTTCAAAATCATAGATTCTTCCTTTCTTCATCTTCTGCCCCCATTTGTTACTCACCTCTCTCAGTGTGTACTGAAAGCTTGGAGGACTCCTAAAGAGTCACTGGTCTTCAGGCCATATTGGAATGCTGAATCTGCATTCTGATATCAGCAGAGGATAAGAGGCCGCAGCAGCAGAGTTGATGGCACTCGTCAGCGTCAGCAGGAAGCAAAGAGGGGCAGGTAGGGAAGTCAGCCCTGCAGACTTCAGAGTGAAGAGTCTCTGAAGGTAAATCTTCCCTCCTCAATAAATCGTCCAGGAAATAACATCATACACCTGCCTAAAGTTATGTCTTTTAGTTGGTCATAGAGTTAATCAAGTTGACAGTGAATGTTAGCCATCACAAGTCTACCTCTTGTCAACTTAATACCCAGTCACATCTCATGTCATGATTAATTTCCAAATGAAGACAATAGCAAGGTCATAATTTCACTGAATGTGGTATAACTATCTGTGCAGGATAACTTTAGTTGTCAACTTGACATATCTGGGAAGTGGGAACTTCAATTGGAGAACAGTAATGTGGGATGGACCAGTCCCCTGTGGGCACTGCCATCCTGGGAAGGTGGTCCTGTGCAGCGTAAGAGAACAGGTTGAGTTTTCTTGTATTTCTTCTATAAGAATGCCAGGGAAGCAAGCCAGTAAGCAGCATTCCTCCATAGTGTGTGTTCCAGGTTCCTGCATAGAGTTCTTGGCTTGACTTCCCTTATGATTGTATTATTACTTTCAGTTGCTGTGATTAAACACTCTGACCAAGGGAACTTATAAAAGGAAGAGTTTCTTTGAACTTACAGTTCTAGGGAAATTAGATTTCTGCACGGTGGAGACGCATGGTGGTGGGAAGTGGCCAGAATAGGAGCAGAAAGCAGAGGCTCACGTCTTCAAGCAGCGCAGGAAGTAGAGACCAACAGGAAATACAGCAAGACTTAAGTCTCAAGGCCCTCCAGTGAGACACTTCCTCTAGGAAGGCCACACCTCCTAAAACCTCCCCAAACAGTGCTACCAACTGGGAGCAAAATGTCCAAATCCTCAGAGCCCATGGAGGACATTCTCGTTCACACTACCTCACTATCCATATACAATTGCAGATGCACTATCCTTCCCCCAGAGTAGATGGAAACATCCCTTGAGGACTGCTTAGTCTTTTAGTGTTCTACAATTAATTTTACATTGTAAGGAAGAAACAAAAGTATCTGCTTGATCTGTGTGCGCACACGCGCACAAACGCCCCAGACAAAATAAGACAGGAGCACTCGTGGCATCTTTGCTTCTATTGCTGGTTGTGTGGCCTTAGCTGGTATTACAGTTACTTTCTAGTTACTTGTCTCATTTACTCTGACAGAATATCTGACAGAGCAACGTAAGGAAGGGAAGGGCTTATCTTGGTTTGCCATTCCAGGGGAATCCAGTCCATCATGACTGGCAATGCATGGTGGCAGGAGCAGAAAGCTGATCACATGGCATTCATAATTGAGAGGCAAAGTGTGAACAGGGCATGGGGCTGGACTTAGAAGCCAAAGGCCTACATGGAGTGACCCTCTTTCTCCTGCGAGGCTCCACTTCCTAAATGTTCTGCAGCCTTCTCAGTACCACCTTCTGGGTTTATTTTGGCTCATGGTTCCAGAAGGGTAAGAGTCCATCCTGGAGGAGAGGTATGCAGCATGTAGCCATGGTGGCAGATGCTGGAGGCTGAGAGCTCACATCTTTATGACATGCAAGCAGAGAGGACCAGAGTAGGAGAAGGCTTGCTCCAGGAGGCAGTTCTGCCCAAACTGCTCAAACTCCAGTGGGTGAAATTTCACATTCAAACCACAGCACTGGGTCAACAGATTATCTCTTGTCTCAGA
This sequence comes from Eospalax fontanierii, assembly GCA_035773235.1. Classification (NCBI taxonomy): domain Eukaryota; kingdom Metazoa; phylum Chordata; class Mammalia; order Rodentia; family Spalacidae; genus Eospalax; species Eospalax fontanierii. Next base: position 84,012,563 of record CM069533.1, on the reverse strand, counting down.
GAAAGCAAGCCAACATAGTCTAGGAGTTGGAAACCACAGAGCACTGTTCAGGTTGGATAACTTCAGATAAGCAGAGTATACCTTTGTGGTAGTTGAAACAGAAATGTCCCCAATAGGCTTAAGTATTTGAGCACTTGATATATGGTTCTCAGTGGGCGGCACTGTTTATGGAGGTCATAGAATCTTTAGGAGGAAAAGCCTTGCTGGAGGAGGTACGCCACTGGGGGCGGGCTATGAGAGTTCTTCTTCTCTTATCTACATAACCTCTTTGTGACTATTTACCATGGAAGGTATATACTCTCAGCCTTCGGCCTCTGCCTCTGCTGTGGTGGTCTGAATGAAAATGTTCCCCATAGACTCCACACATTTTGACCTTTTGTCCCAGTTTGTGGCAAGGTTTTGGGAGGCTTTAGGAGGTATGGCCTTGTTAGAGGAAGCATGTCACTAGGGTTGGGCTTTGTGAGTTCTTAAATCTTGGAAGATTTCTAGTTGCTTTCTGCTTCCTGTGCCTGCTTGAAGATGTGAGTACCAAGCTTTCTGCTCCGGCCACCTCTGCCACCATGCCTTCCCTACCATTATGGACTCTTAATTCCTCTGGGACCTTAAACTCTTACTTTTAAACATTCCCTTCGTTACAGTGTTTTATTTTATCACAGCAACAGAAAAGTAACTAATACAGAAGTTAGTGTAAGGCTGCTGTTGTAAGAACCTGACCATGGCGGGGTAAGAGTGGGGTGTTTGCAGAAATGTTGAAGACTTTGGAAGTTTGGACTAGAATGAATGCTGTAAGAGGGCTTAATGGGCCATTCTGTTAGAAGCCTTAAAGAAAGTAGTACTGAGAGCAAAGTAGTCCTAGAGGGAAATAAGGAATTAAGCAGCAACTGGGATCTTTTGGCAAAGCATTTGGCTGCCTCCTGCACACAGCCTAAGAACTTCCTGATGCGAAATTGAAAAGTAATGCACTAATTTTTTTGGTGGAAGAAATTACAAGACAGCCTAACATTGAATCATTGGTATGGTTACTGATGGTAAATATTTTATAGACCTGTAATGGAAAAGGGCAAGTGGGATAGAAGGAAATGCAGAATGTGCAGTTTAGATCGAGAAAGAGTACTAGGAAGATTAATGTTGGAGCCAAGGCATGTGTTGAAGATGTTCTTTTTTAAAAAAAATTATTTTTATTTGTATGAGTGTTTTGTCTGTATGTAAGCTCTCCAAGTGTTTGCAGTTCCCACATAGGCAAAAAGAAGGCATTGGATCCCCTGGAATTGGATTTATGGATGGTTGTTAGTGACCATTTGGGTGCTGGGAATCCAATCCAGGTCCTCTGCAAGAGCAGCCAGTGCTCTTAACGGCTGAGCCATCTCTCCAGCCCCAGAATCTGGGTCACTTTGTAACCATCAAAAGCCATACTGATAACAAAGGGAACAAGTAAAACACTTCTAACCTGTGTGCCGCACCAAGAGGTTCTGGGCCAGCCTGCAGGTTAGACTCTCTATGATGAAGAATGCCCCTTGGATGATTAGGAGATGCACAAGATGGAAACAAGTCTTTTTGCTTTCACATTCTGAGGTGCTGACACTCCTGGAAGACACACACACAAGAACACAAAAGTGTCGGGGAGGGTGGCTGAGAGATGGCTCTGTGGTAAAGAGTCTGTGCTGCTCTTGCAGAGGATCCAAGCTGTATTCCAGCACCCATGACAGGTAACTCCAGCTGCACTGGATTCTATGGGCACCACTCACATGCACACCCCGTCCACAATTAAAATGAATAAAAATCTGTTTGTTTTGAGACAGGGTTTCACTATGTAACTGGCTGGCCTGGAACTTGATATTTAGACCAGGCTGGCCTTGAAACCCAGGGATCTGCCTTCCTCTCCCTCCTGAGTGCTGGGATTAAAGGTTTCTACCACCATGCCCAGCAAAAATCTTAAAAAAAAAAAAAAAAAAAAAAAAAGACAGACAAGATGCCTAAGCAGGTAAAGATGCCTGCTACCAAGCCTGGTGACCTGAGTTTGATTCCTAGAATCTACATGGTAGAAGGAGAGAAAAGACTCCAGCAAGTTGTCCTCTGACCTCTACATGTAGACTGTGGCTTGTGTACAAGGCCCCCCAATATGTGTGTGTGTGTGTGTGTGTGTTAAAGCAAGTTACATAATTCTACAATGTCAAGAGTACACACATTCCTATTCCAAAAGAGGAAAAGTTGCACTAAAGTACAACCAAATCCACTAGAAATTCCCAAATCCATGGCCTGCATCTAGGACTTGCTGGAATCATCTGTGCACCAAAGGGCTTGGGTATCATTGGCCCTCCAGCTTTCCCTCCTGCAGCACACATAGTTTTAGGCTGGCTCTGCTCTATGCCTGAAGCTTTCTGCTGTGGCCATCTCATGGTCCTGGCATCTCCAACATTGTGAGGTGTGGTTAGTGTTATCAGCTTGACAGAATCTACAATCACCTGAGAGATGGGCTTTTAGGCCTGCCTGTTGGGGACTATCTTGCTTGTGCTGAGGTGGGAAGATCTACCCATTGTAGTTTGCACAGTTCTCTGGCTCGGACCCTAGAATGGACAAAGGAGTAGAGCAGCAGCCTGTGTTCATTGCTGTCTGCTTCCTGGTTGTGAATGCCATGTGACCAGTTGCTTCAAGCTCCTCCTGCTTTGATTTCCCCACCTTGATGGACTGTATTATTTTTTATTTTATGTGTATGAGTATTGTGTTTGCGTGTGTATAAGTGCACCTGTGTCATACAGTGCCCACAAAGGTCAGAAGAGGGCATTGGATCCCCTGGACCTGGAGTTACAGACAGTTGTTAAGAGATGGTTGTTAGCCACCATGTGGGAGCTGGGATTCAAACCTGGGTCTAATGCAAGAACTAGTGCTCTTAACCAGTGAGCTATCTCTCCAGCCCCTTTAAAAATTTTTTAAAATTTATTATTTTAATTTTATGTCTGAGTGTTTTCCCTGCTTGTATGTGAATGCACCTGTGTTGTGCAGTGCCTGTGGAGGTCATAAGGGGGTGTCAGTTCCCCTCAAACTGGAGTTATGGACAGTTGTTAGCCCCTATGTGCATGCTGGGAATTGAACCCAATTCAATTCCAGGTGCTCAGGCTTGGCAGCAAGCACCTTTACCTCCTGAACATCTCTCTTTAAGTTGCTTTTGTCACAACGGAAAAGGCAATTAAGACATGGATTCTCCATTTCAAATTAGGCTTTACCTTCACAGTTTTATGCAGTGGTACCCCAAGACCTCCTTGTAGGAACTCTGAACCTGACACACAATGCTTGGCTTCAGCGGCTCCTTAGAATTTTGGTGCAACACTCCATGACCTCCATCTCACATCTTTCATGTCTAAAGCAGTCCCATGTGGACATTGCCAAATCCTGCTAGGGACAGAGCCTGGACCCCTTGGACCATGGCCGTCTCGGCCTCTGTGTGCTGACCCTGGGGACATACTTCGTTCGCTAAATAGTTCTTGAGCGGGAGACCCCTTCAAGCAGCATTCTCAGATTACCTCCTTTCAAATGAATTCACATCAAAAAATATTTTAAATTTCTTTAAGTACATCCATGTTGTACAGTGCCCATGGAGGTCAGAAGAAGGCATCAGAGTCCCTGGAACTGGAGTTACAGATGGTTGTTAGCCAACATGTAGGTGCTGAGAACTGAACCTGGGTCCTCTGCAAGAGCACCTGTGCTCTTAACCACTAAGCCATTTCTCCAGCCCCATGAATTCACATTTTAAGAAGATGGAGCCTTCAGTAAGTATGGTCTTTCTCTCAGGGGATCCTTCCCATTGTCCCTGTTCAGAGTACCAGATTTCTCTGAACACTTAGAGATGCTTTGCCCTCTTTACTTTCTTTATCACACATCTTTCCCTGCCAAAATTGACGATGATCTTTCTGTTCCACTTTTTCCCACTTGACTGTAGATCTGGATGAGAACGGTAAGTGTGTGGGTTGGTTGAATGCTACCATCTTGAGATACCCTCTACCAGACAAGTTAACCCACTGTCTTTAAATTTTATTATTTATTTTTATTTTATGTGTATGAGTGTATTGCCTGCCTGTGTGTAAGTGTACCTCTGTCATGTAGTACCTGTGTCATGTAGTACCTGTGTCATGTAGTACCTGTGTCATGTAGTACCTGTGTCATGTAGTACCTGTGTCATGTAGTACCTGTGTCATGTAGTACCTGTGTCATGTAGTACCTGTGGAGGGCATCAGATCCCCCAGAACTAGAGTTTGGACAATTGTTAGCCACCATGTGGGTGCTGGGAATTGAACCCGGGTCCTCTTCAAGAGTAGCCAGTGCTCTTAACCACAGAGCTCTGTCTCCAACCCCCACTTCTTCTGAGACAAGGTCTTCACTGTTTGAATCTGCCACTCACTGACTGGCTAGGCTTGGCTACCAGTGAGATCTGGGGATGCATCCATTTCCATCTTCCCAAGAGTACAGAAGCTTGCAGCCACACCTGGATGTGTGTGTTGGGAATCTGGACTGAGGTTCCTAAGCTCAGGCCCTGTCTTTGTCATTCCCTGCCTCTTTCAGCACTCTCCTCTTCCAGGCTCCCACCAGGTGGCCCACCAAGCTCTGCTTATAGTATTCCAGGTCCTTTCTAGCCCGGAGTTCCCAGCTCTTCCATGTTCCTCAGATCAGTCCCGAGGCCTGAGGACCACATGCTCAGTCAACATGGCAGTGACCCTACTCTTGGTAGCAGTTTTCTCCATTCACTGCTTGTGTCATTACTGCAACAACATACTTGAGAAAAGCAACTTGAGGAAGGAAGATTCATTTTAGTTTACAGTTCCAGAGGATGCAGTCAATCATGCTTGGGAAGTCGTGGTGATGGGCAGGAAGCATGTGGTCATACTGCATCACAGGAAGAAGAGAGTGCTGAAATGCTGGTGCTCGAGCTCACTCGCTTTCTCCTGTTCATTAAATCTAGGACTGCAGTACATGGAATGTTGCTGCCCATATTCAGGGTAGGTCTTCCCACCTCGTTTAACCCAGTTCAGAAAACCTTCACAGACATGTCTAGATGTTTGTGTTCTTGATGACTCTGAGTCCTATCAAGTTGACAATTATGACTCACCATCCATATGAGAATATTAAACATACTTATAATGAATCCTGAGACAACATAAAATTAGAACATGCCACTTCCCTGCACTTGCTTGACATGCAGAATATTCCATTGGTACCACTGGATGAAAGTCACAGTCCAGGAAGGTATACTTGGAAGAACTTTCAGGCATTGAAATGGTGTGTGCAGCCACTTGGTAAGGGGACTTTCCATAAAAGCAACACTGGAAGAAGCAGAAGGTGATGAAGGGGTGAGGCAGCCCTGTAACTTGGAAGTGAAGGGAAGGGTCTTATTGAAACTATGAGATGCAATCCCTTTCTGAAAGACCAGATACTAAAGAACTGTGCTTTCTTATATGCATAGAAGTAAGTGGGCTTGAACCAAGAGGGCAAAAGAGCCACCCATGGGACTAGAAGAGCAAACTACTTTCCTTCTATACCCATAACACTCTGAGTGCTTTGTGTCTGGTGCTCTGGTGCTAGGTGTACAAGTCCCACACCAGCCAACTGTCTAACACCAGCTTGGTGTGCCACACTTAATTTCAGTCCTGACATGACTCAGACTTAAGTTAAGGTACTAAATTTAAAGAAGCACCAAGGCTGTGGTGGTTTGAATGAGAACGTCCCTGGTAGACTCCAAGTATTTGGACATTTTGTCTCCAGCTGGTGATGCTGTTTGGGGAGGCTTTAGGAGGCGTGGTCAAATCACTGGAGATTGGATTTGAGAGTTTCTAAGTCTTCCAGTGTCTCTCTCTGTATTTCTCTCTCTCTCTCTCTCTCTCTGTCTCCCCACCCCCTCTCCCCTCTCTCCCTCCCTCCCTCTGCTTCCTGTGCCTGGCTTTCTGCTCAGGCCACCTCCTCTCACCTCCCTGCCATCATGGACCCTCACCCCTGGAGCCCTAAGCTCAAATAAATTCTTCCTTCTATAAGTTGCATTGATCAGTGTTTTATCACAGCCACAGAAAAGTAACTAATACAAAGACAATACTCCAGTTGTAATGAATACCCAGAAAGTAATTTCTCCACAACTCATTTCACTGTTCCATCATCCTGGCACTCAGAGGTTGCTGTAGCCATGGTCCAAGAGGACTTGGCCATTGCTTGAGCTGGTGGCAGATAACGCTAGTTTTGAAAGCATGGATTATACAAGAGATACAGGAATTTGAAGACTTCTACCCAGATTTCAAAGGCAATCCTAGGAGGCCAAGCATTTGGTGGTAGGATTGGAGTTCTTGCAGGCACCCCTTGAAAGGGTGAGATATGAAGCTGTGAGTGAAACTGGAGCTGCCCTGGAGGCCTCAGGAAGTGAGAGAAGTCAGGAACATGGAATGTCTGCTGAGGAAAGTCTCTGGCAGCAAGCACACTTAGCCCCAGGGAGAAGGCCAGTAGGCAGTGCTGCAGGTAGGGCCGTCCAAACCTGTTGGAGTTCACATCACAGCTCTCTGGCCGCCCCCAGGGCCAGATGTAGAGTGCCCCAAGTTAGTTTCTCCCGTGAGGTTTTTGTTTGTTTCCTCCTTGCTATTTTCCTGTTCCTTCCTTTTAGAGTAGGTATGTGTCTGGTGATGGTTAATTTTGGTTGTCAACTCGATTGTATCTGGAATCAACTAAGAGACACTTTCGGGGTGGATCTGTGAGGATATTTCCTGGAAGGATTAACAGGAGGAAGACCCACTTTAACAGATGTTTAATAGAGTAAGCATCACCTGGCAGCAGCCTAAACAGAAGAGGACCCAAGGGTGATGGTGACTGTTGCTACCTGCTGCTCTGCCTTGACTCCTTGCTGGTGAGTGCATCTACCTTACTGCTGCAACAGCTGTCATCCTTTGCTGGCATAATAATTCAGCTTTGATTTTTTTCTAACGTGAACTGAAGACCAGCAGCTCTCTAGGAATCTGCCAGGCCTTCAGTTACAGATTTGGATTGCTGAAATATCCAGCTTTGTAGATTGGGCGGCTACTAGGTTCTGAGCCTCTTGAGCATTCAGAAAGCTAGTTTTGAACTTCTCAACCTGTCTGATTGATGTAAGCAAATCTCATAAATCCCCTTTGTAATATATATTTATTCTGTTGGTTCTTTTCCTCTAGTGGAATACATGACTAATTCATGGACCCTGCCCTGCCATTCTATATTGGAAATATATAACTCTTTTATTTTATTGGGGTTCACAGCTAAGAATTTGCCTTCAGTCTCAGAAGTGACTTTGAACTTGGACTTTTGGGCAATACTCAAACTCTTGGGACTCTGGGGATCCCTGAAGATGAACTAAATACATTTTGTATTAGGACATGGACATAAGCCTTTGAGGGCCAGAGGCACAATGTAATAGTTTAGATAGGAAACATTCCCTTAAGATGAAGGCTTTGCCACCATATGGCGGTTGAAAGTTAACTGAATCATAAGGGTGCTAATTAATTAATTAAGTAATAGACTAATCCATTGATGAGGTCATAGCTAAATGAGCTATGAGGAGAGAGGAACTAGTTAGAGGAGATCGGCCACTGAGGACACGTCTTTGAAAGGTCTGTCTTGTCTCGGGTCTCTTTTTTCTCTCTATTTCCATTCACCATGAGGTCAGTCACTGTGTCCAACCACATTTACATACATGATTTTCTGTGTCACCATACACAGGCTGAGAATCAATGGGACAAGTGACCATGGCCTGAAATCTCTGAACCTGTGGACCAGAATGAATCCTTTCTCTCTGATGGTGATTTCTTACTAATCAGCAATCTTACAAACCCAGAATGGAAACAGGCCAAAAATGTAAAAAATTATGGTGAAAACTAACCAAAGACCCAGAGGAAGATATTTGAAAAAATTTTCATTGCAGTAATGGAGATTAATTTACTGGGTGCCCCCCAAATAGAGCCTGATGTCACAGAGGAGTGGGCTGAAAGCAGTCAAGAGGACAAGGAGGGCTTCTAACCACAGCCTGGCTCTCCACTGTGTGCCTGCATCAGGATTCATTTAATCTGTGTGCTCACTGTACTTTCATAATGTTGCTGTAACAAATGATCACATATCCCAGTGGCTCTCCTAGGATCAATCATTGGATCTCTTTCTGTTGTTCAGGCACTGTTCCTATTTTTAAAGCTTTGGAAATATAAGACCAAATTCTTCACTGTGTGAAATCCTCAATGATTTTTTTTTTTTTTGGAGTTTGCCAATTTTTTCTTTGAACTTTAAAAATCTGCATTCTTAAAAAGAAATGATCATTGTTTGATCATTTACTTGATGTACAGATGTATAGAAATGTGGTACTCTTTAAGTTTTTCATACACCCGTTTCACTTTTTAAAAATCTGTCCTTTTGATAGTCCCTTTCACTAGATTTTCTGATCAGATGTCCTGTCAGGATTCCATGTGGTTCTAGGCAGAAGACTTTCTTCCAGGAATGGCTGAACTTGTCATTGCTATATAGGTTCTCAGTGACTCATAGTACTAGTCAGAATCTAGCTGTGGAGAATCTAATAGGATAGCTCACAGTAATAGTGGCTTAGAAAAATGGAAGTGCATTGCTGTCTTGCTGACTGAAGAAATCCAGAAATGGGCAGGCACTCTAGAATGATGGCTCTACCCAGTCACCTCCCCAGCTTCTTCCAGCTCTGCCATCCCAGGATGAGGTTTTCACACGGACTCCAAATAGCTACTGGAGTATCAAGCAACACAGCCTAATTTCAAGCATCAGGGGAAAGGTAGTGGTGCTCCTTCTCAGAAGACTGTCTAGAGGTAACACTGCTGCTGCTTCCATGTCACTGGCCAGAACCTACCTAGTAGGGACTGTGATAAATAGCACATGACTTAGCTAAATAGCAAGCTGTCCAGACAGAAACCAGGATCCTTTCTAAAGAAGATCAGAGTACCTGTTAGAATGCAACTGTATTGCTTAGTCTTATAGATGGAGTTGTATCACCCCACAATATGCTGAAGTCCTGACCCCACAGAACCTCTGGATGTGACTGTTTGGAGAAAGAATGGTGGCTTTCTCCCTGCCTTCTTTCTCTTCCCCTTCTTCTGACTCATCCCCATCTCACTATGTAACCCCACGGGACCTGGTTTCAGTGTGTAGCCAAAGCTGGCTTTGAATTTGAGATCCTATCTCAGCCTCCTTACTGCTAGGATTATAGGCATGTACCACTAAGCCCTGCTAGAAATAGTCTTTAAAGAGGTATTAAGGTAAAGTGAACTGCTAGATCTTAATTCAGTACCCTATATCTTCCTAAGAAGAGATTGGGACATAGACATAGAGGAATGATTGTGTGAGGACACAGGGAGAAGGGGGCATCCACACTCCAAAGAGTGAGCCTCAGGAGGAAGCTGCCAACACCTTGATTTCAGATTTCTGGTTTGCAGGACTGAGAAATGTCTGTTGTTTAGCCCCCAGACTGGTATGGTGTTACAGCGTACAAACCAACCAAGACACTTCTCTGTTGCTGCACTACAAACTGCCACAAGACAGTGGTCTAGCAGCACACTTAGGATTGCAGTTACAATGGGGCCAGAATCTGGGCCCAGCTTATATGGGCCCTTGGCTCCCAGCCTCTCATAGTGGGCAATTGAGTACCATCTCCCTTTTATCTGATTGTAGAGGGTCATTTCCAAGATCCAGTGTTGTTGGCAGGATTCAGTTCTTTGTGGGCTGATGGTCTGGGGGCTTGGGAAATGGCTATTAGTCATGGATCATTCTCTATATCAGCTTCTCTAACAGGCAGTTTTCATGAACATGTTCAAGAAGACAGCAGAGAGCCAGGAAAACCCAAGTCACATTGTAACCTAAGGGTGTGCCATCCTATTATCTTTGCCTTACATTGGTTAGAAGTCAGCTACCAGTTGCCCACATTCAGTGGCAGGAAGGTTATAGACTAGTGAATGCCAAGAGGCAGGGCCCACTGGGCCTTCTTCCAAACCTTGCCAGATTTTAGAGCCTGCCCCATGTGGGAGCTGGCACAAACTCTGTGCAGCAAAGGCATTGGTAACAAGAGGGACAGGGAGCCTAAAGGCTGTTTCTCTGCTGTCCTTCCCAGGAGAGAGGGGGTGCTGCTGGTACCCCCAGGGAACATTACCAGTTTCTGTTTACTTGGTCATTTTGGGTCAGTAACCTCTGAATGAAAAGGTGGAGGTGGGTGGGCCTTGTGGTCACAGAGTCGAACTTTTGAGTCCCAGGTATGGTCTGAAGGTGGTGTAGTGGGCTCTTCACTGCCTGAATCACCATTAGCTCTCTGAAGTCAACATGACTTGCTCTCTTGCTGGACAGACTGCAGGAGTTCCCCGGCTGCATTCACACCATTCTGCTCCCCTTGTCCTCATCTGTGGGAGACTGAGGCTCAGGAGACAAAGACCCACCCCCTGGTGTCAAAGAGACCCCTTGTCGGTCCTGGCCAATGACTAATGCAGTGGTGCTTTATATTGGAGGGATGCTCCTGGCCAAGGAGCCCTTCCAGGGAGTGTTTCCAATCGAAGCTGCTCTGGGGCCAGAGAGACGGCTCAGTGCCTAAGAGCTGCTCTTCCAAAGGACCTGGGTTCGATTCCCAGCACCCACATGGCGTCTAACAATCATCAGTAACTCCAGTTCCAAGGGATCTGACCCCCTCCTCTGGCCTCTGCGGGTGCACTTGCATACCCCCAGGGAAAATCCTCTTAACAATTTTTTTAAAGGTGCACTAACCTCAGTCTGGCCACCTCAGCTGCCTGTCCCGGACCCTCTTGGCTTCTGCTGTAGCAGACGCTCTCAGTGTCTGGCCCGCCGGCGGCAGCTCTACAGGTTCCTCCCGCACCGGACGTGACTCCTGAGATGACCAGTGCTCCAGGGACCGCACGGACTCTGTCCCACTGAAGGCGCACTCCGGTTCTCACTGCGGACAGCCCTCAACACCATGCGGGGCTGAGGCCCCGACCACCCGCCTGCCGAGAGGACCAGCGAGCCTCACTGGGCCGCTCCAAGCGGGGCGGACTGGCTTTCTGCAGGGACGTCCAGTCGCTCGTCCTCTTTCGGACTCCTCACGCCCCTCAGCCAGCGGTATCGGCCGGGCTCCGCGGCTCTCTCTTCCCTTCCCACCTCAGCCCCGCCTTTCGGCAGCGCCTGGCCACACTCGCAGGTCTTAACCCGCCCCGCCCACCCCGCCCCTCGGGGCTGGCCCCGCCCCTCCCTCGCCCCGCCCTCCGCGGCCCCCCCCCCCGCCCCGCCCGGTCCTCCCCTCCCCCTTTCCCCCCCGCACATCGAGGGCTCGCCCCCCCCTTCCCCGCATCGCCCCAACCTCGCCCCGCCCCTTCCCACCCAGCCCCACCCTCTCCACGCTGCCGCTTGTCTTTACAGAGGAGGCAAAGCTAGCTCTGAGCCTGAGCGCTGGTGCGGTGTGTGTCTCCGTCCAGCCATTGGCGGAGGCCGCTACCTCCGACTGTCAATCTCGCCGGCTGGGCATAGCCTAGCCTCCGCCGGCGTGACGTGCCGGGACGCCGAGAGTCGCGGGGGTTGCCGGGACGGGTCCAAGATGGCCGGGCCCCTGGGTTCCGCTTCTGCCCGCCGCGCATATCCCCATTCATTTCCCGGCTGCTGAGTGGCGCCGCGGCGCGCGAGGGGGCGCCGGGCCTTTGCGGTCGGCCGGCCGGTGGCAGGGCTGCCATGGCCACCCTGGAGAAGCTGATGAAGGCCTTCGAGTCGCTTAAGTCGTTCCAGCAGCAGCAACAGCCGCCGCCTCAGATCTCTCAGCCGCCTCAGCCGCTGCCTCAGGGGCCGCCGCCGCCTCAACCGCCGCCGGGCCCAGCCGAGGAGCCGCTGCCGCGACCGTGAGTCGGGGCACTGCCGCCTCCCCCGGGCCCAGGCTGCGTGTCGCCGCCGCCCCTCCCCGCGGCCCGCGGTTCGGCCCAGCCTTCGCCCGCCACCCTAGGAGACGGGCGCGGCATGGCGCGTCCGGGTAACGGGGATCGGCGGCGCGGCGGCCGCCGGGATGACATAATGCTCGGGGACGTCTCGGCGGGGATGGGGCCGGGGGGCCTGCGGCGGGTCTCGGGGAGAGCCGCCGTGGTCGTTGGCTGTCGGCCTCTCCATTCAGCGCCCCGGCCTGCGGCCGCCGGCAGCACCAGGTCGGGTGGAGATTCTTAAGATCGTGGGCGGAGCTGGGGAGCGGCGGAAGGCAGGCACGGATTAGCCCGCGGGGTGGATTTTGCCGATATTCCCGGCAGGTGTGCGGTGGAGCCAGGTCGCCGTGAATGTCTGTCTGGTGCCTGTAAGAGTTCTGTCGGGTTCATTGCTGACGTCTTGTTAGTCCCTGGAAGCCAAGCTGCTTGTGATTGGTGAGACTTGAAACAAGAGAGAGACCATTCCTGACAAAGATCGAGGACTTTTCCTGAAAGTCCATGCGGAGTGCTCAGGCCTTTCCCCAAATCTCGGCGTTTATTTCTGGTCTGGAGCTGTACAGTGAGTAGGGAGAAATTCTCAGAAGCAGCCTGCTGAAGAATCTCGCTGTGTTAAGGCTCTCATTTTTAGAGAGCCTTAACACAGCGAACTTTAGGTCGGCCAGACCGGGCCAGTGCTTTGCCACTGAGTTATATTCCCCAGCCCATTTTTGGTAATTTTTCTTGTTCTTTTTGTTTCTAGTGGTATCCTTTCCCTGTACCGAGAGTTTAATTTTAAAAAATGAGCATTTGGGGGAAGAGTATTGGCTTATTTGATAGAATAAAATGTAAGAATAAGATTTTCTTCTAAAAGGTGAAAAATGTGCTTGAATAAAAAATAAACCCTTATATCTGTACAAGTGATTTTTTTAGAATTAATTTTTATTTTGCGTATGAATGCATTGTCTGCATGTAAGTGCACCCGCGTCATGCAGTGCCCATGGAGGTCAGGAGAGGGCGTTAGATTCCCCTGCAACTGGAGTTAGGACAATTGTTAGCCATCTCTCCAGCCCCCCCCCCCTTTTTTTTTTTTGAGACAGAGTTTCACTGTATAATCCTGGCTTTCCTGGAGCTCACTAGGTAGACCAGGCTGATCTAGAATTCATAGAGATCTACCTGCCTCTGCTTCCCAATTGCTGGGATTAAAGGCATGTGCCACCAGGTCTGGCAAGTAATTTCAGATCCTAGTGCCTTTTTGGGTGGTAGGAGTTGTAGAAGTTACACGTTCCCTATCTTGTGTAAACACTCAACAGGGATTGCCCTTAGCTGTTTCAAACAGATTAAGTTTGGTTTTGCATAAGTAGTACATTAATATGGTACAATTCCAAAGTTAGAAAAGGTTAAACATTGCCTTCCCCTTTCTCTAGAGTACCCAACTCTGTCCCCAGGAGCAAACTCTGTTAGTCCACATCTGCCCTTCCATGTGGACTAGACTTGAAGTTATTTTAAATAAAAGGCATATAGGTCATATTTCTGTGTACTTTGCCATTGAAGGAAGTGTGTGCTCATTAGTAATATGTGGCAAACTCATTGCTCATAAATTTAGGTTTTGACATTTTTGTCTGCTTGCTTCAGTCAAAAAGTCCTTTTTCCAAAGCAAGACTGGTCAAAGCAATTTTAGAGTGTTCTATTTTTATGGCTCCCATTGTGTTGCATGGAACTCGTGTCACAGCCATGCGTGGGCTTCTGTTGAAATAGCTGAGTGCCTGTTCTCTGTCAGGGTATAGGGTACAGTTTTATGTGGGGCTTGCTGTGGTATCAGCAAACTTGATTTGGAGGGTCTGATAGTTATTAAGAAGCGGTTGACATTTGCATTTGGCATATTTTCATTCTTAAGATTCCTGCCTAGTTTTTCCCTGACTGTAGTCATTCATGTATCAGTGTTTGCTGACCCTCTCCTGTGTGCCTGGCACTGTTCTAGTTGCAGGGATTAGGAAGGGATCAAAGCTATGGCCTTAGGAAGCTAACATTCTAGGGAGAGACAGACAACAAGCATCTTAATAGGTAAGTGTGTTAATAAGTGATGAGATACAGCAAAGCAGGGGAGGGCACTTGGAGATATCAGGACTAATAAAGTGCAGTTGTTTTAGACAGGATGTTCAAGTAATGTCCACTGAGATGAAGACTTTTGAATAAAGATCTGAAGAATCAAGGGTGTATGTAGCAGGAGTATGTGAAGAGGTGCGTTCCATATACCCGTTAGGGGGAGCTTCTCAAAAGCTTTCCCATTTGAGGAATAGTGAATTTCCTATGTGAATTGATGGGGAATATTGGTAGTAGGAGTGGAGGTCAGAATGGTGGAGGGAGGCCATACTGGATCTGTGCCACCTTCCTTGTAGGTTGCTGTGATAAAACATGACCAAGGTAACTTATGGAAGGAAGAGTTTTTTTGCTTTAGGTTCCAGAGGGATGAGTCCATCATGGCGGGGAGACATGGCAGAAGGCAGCCAGAGCAGAAAGTTGAGAGCTCAGTTCTTCAAGCAGGCACAGGAAGCAGAGAGACAGACTGAAAATGGGGCAAGACTAAAGCACACTCCAGTGACATGCTTCCTCCTACAAGGCCCAAATCTCCCAAAACAGTGCACCATCTGGGGACAAAGTATTCAAACACTTAGAGCCTGTGGGAGGGCATTCTCAATCAAACTACCATGTAGGTGAAGAGGCATTGACATTTATTAGAAAGGTCGTTGGAGACTACTAGGCTGACAGGATGACCACAAATTTGGTTTTATTGGCCAAGATTGCATTTAGCTGCATAGAGCAGAGAACCTGGCTGCATGAGCTTAAACAGACAGGAGTGAGAGTTTCTTAAAAGACAAAAACAAGTCTGAGGAAGCTCACCAGTGGGGTCAGGAACCAGACTCTTCCCTACATTTACCCTGCAGCCCTGTCTGTGTTCTTGCTCATTTTTAAATTATGTGTCTTGTTGATTTGCATCAGTTTCTTAAACTCTGGATACTGTGTCCTTCTCAGGTAGGTATGTCATTGGTAAAGCCTTTCTTTTTTTGGGTTGTCTTTTCAGTTTCTTTTTCTGTTTATTTTTGAGACCGCAGCTTGCTACTTGGTTCTGGCTGGTGTAGTGCAGTGCCAAGCAGGCATTATACTTCCTCTAATCCTCTTGCCAGATTCCTAAGTTCTATGATTATAGGCATGGCCCATCATGCCTGCTCACATGTGTGTTGCTGTGTGTGTATGCATGGATGTGTATACCCATGCATGGGCATTTGGAGGCAGAGAACATTGCTTTCCTTTATTACTCGCAGCCTGTTCCCTTGAGACTGAGTTTCTAACTGAACCTGGAACTATTTCTGTTAGGCTGGCTGGCCAGCAAGCTCCGGGGATCCACCTATTTCCTCTTTCCAGTGCTGAGGTTGTAGACTCACATGGCCATGCCCAACTTTTACATGGGTGTGTGGGATTGAGACGCAGGTCCAAATGCTTGTACAGCAAACATTCTTACTCACTGAACCTCTTCCCCAGTTACCTAACTCACTTTCTTGATAGTGCCCTTCAAAACACAAAAGCTTTAAATTTGATGAAGTCTAATCTTTTCTATTTTGGCTTTAGTTGGAGTGAATTCCATATCTAACCATTTGCATAATCCAGAATTACAAAGATTTACTCTTGTCTTTTAAAGAATTTTAGCATTGTAGATGTCATATGAAGGTCTGACCTACTTTTGAGTGTGTGGTTAAGGTAGAGGGCCAGTTCTTCTGCATGTGGATACCCAACATGTTAGTTGAATAGTGTTGACATCCTGGTTGAAAACTAGACTTGTTTGTACACTTTCATTTATGAACTCAGTCTAGATGTCTGTCTTGAGCCAGTAGTGTACACTTGTGATTATTGAATTTGTGTCAAAATTTCAATTCATGAAATATGGCCTCCAACTTTATCTTTCTGAGGGTTGCTTTAGTTATTCTCAGTCCCTTGCATTTCTACATGACTTGTAGGATCATTTTGTCAATTTCTTATAGAATCCAACTGAGATTGAATCTGTAGATCAATCTGGGTAGTGATTCCAGTTCATGAATCTTGGCAGACTTAAATGGTCAGATAGTAAATATTTCAGGCTCCTTGGATCTTTCAGCTTTGCCGCTGTAGCATAAAATCAGCCTTACTATATTATAAGGGTACAAATGTGTGAAATTTGAATTTCATAAGATTTTCAGGTTATGAAGTATTTTTTGATTTTTTTTTTGTAATGTCTTTTATTTATTCTTTGACAGTTTTGTACAGTGTATCTTGATCATACCTGCCCTGTACTCTCTGTCCTTCCCTTCCCTCCCAGATGTCCCTCCATGTCTCCCTCCCACCTTTGTGTCTTTTTTTTTTTTCCTTAAATAACCCATTGAGCTCAATTAGTGCCTCCTGCTGGAATATCAACTGGTTTTATTGGCAGGCCTGTGCAGGTAACCGTAGCTACAGTGAATTCCTGAATGCAATGACCATGTCATGTCATGAAGACAGCATTCCACATCCCTCTTGCCCATCGTCTGGCTCTTACATCCTTTCTTCTGTGATGTTTCCTCAACCTTGCAGGTTGGGGCTGATATAGATACCACATTTAGGTCTGACAACTCAACAATGGCCTGTTCTCAGAACTTTGACCAGTTATGAGTCTGCATTGCTGCCTACTGCCGAAAGAGGCTTCTCTGGCCGAGGCTGAGAATAGCACTAGTCTATTGGTAAAAACATAAATATTTGGAAGGCAGTTTGACATGCCCATTTATCAAAGAGTAGTAGGTTCCCTGCCCTCTAGACTATGACCTTCTTCTCCTCTTCATGACAGTCCCTGTACTCTCTGTCCTTCTCTTCCCTCCCAGATGTCCCTCCATGTCTCCCTCCCACCTTCATGGCCATGGACTTTCAACCAGATTTACATACCAGACATGAATTCTCTCCTGAGAAGCAGGCCTCAAATCCAATCAGGAAGTGGTTGGTTACCCCTATAACCTTCATGCCACTATTGCATCATTGGTTACATCTTGCATGGCAGGTCAGCATTGTAGCATTCAGGACCCAGTGCTGTGTAAGATTTTGATGCTTCTTTACCCCCAGTCCCTTTATAGCAACTTCTGATACTGTGAAAACTAGCTAGCTGGCAGGACATTTTCAGGTTAGTTTCATCTTAATTCCTCTATTTTCTGTAATCAAATGGGTTATGTCTTAAGCAGTAGAGTCTTACCATTTATAGCATGTCAGGCAGCCAGGAGCAATGGCAATAGCTTTTGTTGGTTTGGGGGCTTCTGGGGCCTCCCTGACCTACAGCTTGTAGGGAGGTATCCCATGCATGGCATTGCAATGCTCATTTAATAACCCATGTCTTCTGGAGAAAGTATTGTCCATCCGTACAGGGAACCTATGTTCAAACTCTGCATATATGTGCATATGTATGTTAATTTTTATTTTATATGTATGATTGTTTTGCCTACATGTATGTAAGTGCACCATATGTACGCTTGGTACCTGCAGAGGCTACCCAGGAACTGGAGTTAACAGACAGTTGTCAGCCACCTTATTTGTTCTTGGTCCTCTGTGAGAGTAGCAAGTTAAGAGCAAATTGCTGAGCCAGTCATCTCTCTAGCCCCTAACTTATATTTTTAAATTATCTTACTAAGTGAGTGTTTCCATAAACTTTTTCATACATCCTTGACTTTGGTTCTGTAGAGCTGAACATGGAATTACTATATAACTCAACATTTACACTCCTGAGGAAATGGAAACTTAGAGTCACACAGACACCTGTAGCAGCTCTAGGTAAATGTCCTAAAACTGAGTCAGCTCGGAAGTCCTTCAGCATTCAAATGGTTAAATTCCTTAGCACAAAAGAATTCAACTGTTGATACCTACAACAACTAGATATTGAGGGAATTATTCTAGCAAAAAAGCCAGTCCCTAAACCTTACATATTGTATGGTCCTAGTTATATAACACTGCCAAAGTGACACAGTTTTGGGAATGGAGTACAGATTGGTGGTTGCCAGGGGTTACCAGGTACACGGTGGAATAGGGGTATGGAGAGGCGGGGGAGAGATGAATGTGGTTATAAAAAGGCAGAACTGGGTCTTTGTTATGGAAATTTTCACTATCATGGACATCACACACACACACACACACACAAGTCTGCTAAATCAGTGGGTTGTATCGATGCTGATGTGCTGGTTGCTATAGTTTTGCAAGATGTTACCATTGATGGACACTGAGCAAAGTGTATACTGGAGCAGCCTTGGGTGAATCTGCAGTTATCTTAATACAAACTGTACTTCAAACAGAAAAGCTGCCATGCTTTATAGGGAGGAAAATGTGGGAGCTAGTGAATTTCTCAGAGCTGGTGGTACTGGTGGCCCAAGGCCAGGCTCAGGCTGTGGTGCTGATAGCTAGATGTCAGGTTCTGGATTTCTTTCAGTAAAAGTGCTGAGAGGGTTTTGTGGACAAGATTGCTTTTAGTTTATAATAGTCAACCTCAGGACTCGGCATTTCCAAGTGGACAGTCCAAGGGCTTTTCTGTCTTCAGAAGGTTGCTCTACTATGGTTAGTTTCCACACTCTCACCCTCACCCATGGATAGTCACTCTCTGTTGCCCTCAATGGCCAGTGGTTCTGTCTGGATTTTTCTCTCTTAGACATTTCCCATCATTGGCATCCTACAACATCAGACCTTTATGAGTTAGTATAATGTGTGTCCCATCCCCGCCCCCCCTTTTAAATTGTGGTAGAATGTACATTTCATAAAATTTCTCTGGAATGTCCATTTTAGTAGTAAAGCTCCAGGGTGTGTGGTCGTTGCCACCGGCCACGACCTTCACGTTGACTTTCTAAAGTATGTTTTAGAATTCCACTTGGCACATAGGATTGTCCATATTTATCAATAGGATGGTTTTTGAATTATACATTCTAGGATGTACTGTTGGATCCTGTTAATGCCTTAGCAAGAATGGCCCTTTTTTATGATACAGAACTTAGAGGGAAAATCTTAAACCTTGACTCTAATCAAGCAGCATTTGTATTTTGAAATAAAACATTGGTCTGCATGTTAGCATACTCAGTTATTTCCTGTTTTTATAGCCCTGGATTTGATTTTCAGGTCTGCTGATAGACCCCTCTCTCTAAGCAGTCTTAAAATGGATAAATGGTGAGGATGGTAACCTGCTCTGTCAGTTTCTTTCCTTTTCTCCAGCTTCTGTTTTGCCAGCACAGCCTGACGTGTTGGTTCCTCACTGTGACTCCTGCCACTAGAAGCAGCTGGATGAGAGCTGTTTGCTCTGTCACTGAATCCAGGGTTTTTTCATGCTGCTTGCGAATTGACTGCATACTTAGAGTTATAACCTCTGTTTAGTTAAACAAAATACTTTTTAGAGTTTCTACTTTTGTTTTTCAAGGTAAATATTTTCTCTATTTGTCAGTTTCATGCTTTAGAAACTTGTTTTCCTTTTTTTATTAAAAAATTTGCAGGCCAGCGAGGTAGCTTGTTAAACGTGCTTGCCATCAAGTCTACTGGCCTCAATTCAGTCCCTGGGACCAGAGAACCGACTCCCATAGGCTGTTATCTGACCACATGCTTAGGGCAACAAACACAGAACACACAAAATAAATAAAATGTAATAAAAAGATTTTTTAAATGTACATGCACAACAGTGTTTATTTAAACTTGGTCACCATCGTTCAGTCAGGAAGCAGTGCTGGTGGCACCCCACAGGCCCCTCCCCTGTTGGCTTGTTCTTACCTTTTAGCGCAAGGTAGTGGTGGTAGGGATTAAACTCAGCCTTGAGCAAGCTGTAGCACCTGCTCAGCTCCCAAGCTTCATCCTCAGCCCCTGGCAACTTTTAAATGTCACATGAATAGAGGAGTACAGTGCCATTAGACATACTTGGATGTATCTGCGTGTATTTCTATTTACACAATGGAAAACTATGACAAACTGGAATTCACTAAAATGGGGAACTACTCACCAAACACAATATTTTGTGAGGGAAAAGACAAGTACATTGTATTTGTCCAACATTAGCTACAAAACTTGGTCCTTGTTGTCATGTGAATTTACTCTCAAGTGAATTTACTCTAAGTAAGTTTCTTTTGGCATGATTATTTCTCATTTTGCTGGGTTTGTTTTATTTATCTATTTAAGACAAGGTTTTGCTATGCAGCCCAGGTTGGCCTCAGACTTGCTGTGATCCTTCTGCCTCTACCTCCCAGGTGCTGGGTTTAAAGATATGTACCACTATGCCTGGCCCTAATTATCTTAAAATAAGGAAGGCCTCTTTTGCTAATAAAACTCCTCATTATATTATGCTCCAGTCTCTCTTTGTATTTGAAAAACCTTTATACAGTGTACTGACTCGCTGTCTTTCCTGGATGATTTCCTCTCTTACCTCTACATGGATGTGTTGTCACATCCCAGTCATTTGCCATTTGGAAGACTGAAGGTGTTGCTACTTAAAGGCCCATCAGTTTTGATTGTTAAGTGTTACAAGGCAATTCTATGTGTATAAATGTGATGGGCTCAGTGGTAAACCAAGCATGCCTTTTTTTTTTTTTTTTTCCAATTGTTAGACATTTTATATGTATGAGTGTTTGGCCTGCATGTATGTAAGTGCACCATGTGTGTGCAGTGCCTGCAGAAGCGAGAAGAGGGTATCAGATCCCCCGTAACTGGAGTTACAGATGGTGTTAGCCACCATGTGAGTGCTGAGAAATGAACTTGGTCCTCTGCAAGACCAGCTGGTGCTCTTAACTGCTGAGCCATCTCTCCAACTCCCCTAAGGCATCACTTTTTGAGAGCACATACCCTGTAATTCCAAATGAGTTGGTGACCTATTTCTTTAAAAAAAAAAAATCTTTCTGACCTGGACATAGTAGCAGAGGCAGGTGGATCTCTGTGAGTTCAAGGCCAACCTAGTCTATGTAATGAGTTCCAGATCGGCAAGGGCCACAGAGTGAGACCCTGTTTCAAACAAGCAAATAACAACCAAGAAGAAACAGAACTTTCTGGAAAATTCCTCATTGTGTAGTAACACTCTCATGTAAACAGGACTTGGCAAAAATTGGAGAGCAGCTGATGAGTTATTGGATCCCCTGGATCCCTGCCCATGGCTGATACAGCCTTTAGACCTCAGCTCTGCCCACAGCAAAATGTGGGGCATATGTATCACCACCAGGTATGTGTGGGAAAATCTGGTGAGAAGGAATGATTTTAGATTCCTTGAGTGGTCCAGTCCATCCCTAAGGGTGGAATCACATATTTAAAGACATAATCAGATATTCTAAAGACAATAAGATATTCTAAAGATAAGATTGTAGATGAGTGGGCCTGCATTCATACTTTTAGAATTAGTTCTTTGATAATTTAAAAAATGTGCTGTAGTATGCTACAGAGTTCTGGATTTTACATGTACCTTACAGTTGTGAACCTTTATAGATTTCTTCATTGTACAGTAAGTAGAGGCTGACAGAAGCTTGCTTTCATTTTGAAGGTGACATTTAAATTTGGTTGAAGAGCCAAGGTTGTTTTTATCTATTAATATTGTCCTTGAGCAAGGAAATTCCTTTCTTCACTTATTTTTCACTCTCAGTTTTCATGTAGAACAAGTCAGTCTGACATCTGCAAAATCCTTGTAAACCAAATTCTATAGAGAAGGAATCCAGTTTTCTTAAACATCAAGTTTTCTTACTGAATGGAATGAGACAGAAAAGTGATGTTTCAGATAGGGCCTTCGCTAAGTGTGGTGCAGGCCTGCATGCCAGCACTGGTTGAGTTCTAGGCGAGGCAAGTCTGGGGTGGGGGTTGGGGGGATAGAGGGAATGAGGGGGAGGAGCAGGGTTATTCCAGAACTAATTTGGAAAGTGCATGCCCAAAAGGGCAAGATTTGCCATTTCAACTTTTCTTTCTCTTAAACTTGAGTTTAAAGGGCCAGACTACTGGTTGGAGAATATTGGTAAGGAATGAGGTTGAAAGGTAATGTCAGATTTATTCTTTTTTTTTGAGACTTGGTCTTATGTATCTCTCAAACTTGCCTCAGACTCCTGCTTCTCCAGCTTCAGACTCCTGAGTGCTGCAGAATTGTGATATTAGGGTCTTGTTAAACTAGATTTAGAGCTGTTTTGCAGGTTCTGACTTTGGGACTCATTCTCTGCATTCTACATCTTTCAGGGAGTATACTTGAGGGATTTTCACTTGCATATGTTCTTGGTTAGTACCCTCCTAACTGGAGTGTTTTGAAGGTACCCTCTGATCCTTACACTTTTAAAAAACACTTTTATGTGTATGAGTCTTATGCTTGCATGTATATAAGTGCACCTGTGCCATGCAGTGCCTTTAACTGCTAAGCCATCTCTCCAGCTCCCTCCAAATCGTATATTTGTATAATATATCAGATTTCATATACATCTTTGGTTATTTTAGAAATGATGGTGGTTTTAAGAAAAATGGAACGTTATCACTACTTCAGAAAGTAGATAGTTTGCATTTTATACAGAACAGATGCTTAATAATTATTGTTAGGTAGTTTTAAGTAAGATTAGCAACCATTGGAAACTATGCACTAGCAAAATTTTGTGGTTAGAGACTTTTGGGCATCTAAAAAGGTTAAGATTTTTTCCTAAAAAGCATTTTGCTTCCTGGAAAATGATTATGGAGCAGTGAACTTGAAATTCATGCTTTTCTCTGGTTGAAAATGTATAGTCTGCTCCCGTTTTTGACAGTAATGTCTTGGTAACGAGAGTCTGAAAGTTTGGATAAGACTAATAAGTGTATGTGTGTACCTGTGTGCGTGTGTGTGTGTGTGTGTAAGTCAGAGGACAACTTTTGGGAGTTAGTTCTTGCCTTTGTACAGTGTTTTGAGGTAGTGTTTCTCTTCCACACTCCTTCCCCTCCCCTCTCCTCTCTCCTCTTACCTCCTTTTCCCTCCTCCTCCTTCCTTCCTCTTTTACCTTTACCATCTCCCTTTACCTCTCTCCTTCTTCCCCTCTCTCACCCTCTCTCCCTCCCCTCTTTCTTTCTGTCTGTGCCATATACCAGATTAGCTAGCCTGTGAGCTTGCAGGTGATTCTCCTGTCTCTGCTTCCTGTGTCTCCATAGGACTGTGGGGATTATAGATGTACACTGTTGAATCTGGCCTTTAACATAGTTCCAGGAATTGAATTTAGGTTGTCAGGCTTACCTACATGGCTGGCACTTTGCTCACTGAACCATTTTCCTGGCTCCTCTAGCAATTTTACCAGAATTTACAAAGAATTTTAGGTGAGGATATTTGGGACTGCTGTAGTGTTTTCCCCTGTAAAGCTTTGCCATTTCTACCTTTCTTTGATCTCTTAGTTTTAGAAACTCAAGTTGTTTTGTTACAGAAAATTCTTCAGACAGCAAAAAGACCAGGTACACACCCAGGGCCATGTATACCTAAGGCTTATGGAACATAGTGGAAGGAAGCCAGGGGATACTAATGTATTTCTCAACTCTTACCAGTGAAGCTTCCTCATGCAACAGAAGGCTAACACTGAAGGCCACAACTGGTCAAAGTTTTAAGAGACTGCAGGGTGTATGTCCCTGTATTAAACCTTTACCCACTCAGGGCTCACAGACCATTGAGGAAGAGGGGGTGGGAAGATTATAACAGTCAGGGGTGGTGGATGAGCACAAGGAAACAGTTTTCCAGGCATCTGGAAACTTGCTCATGAACTTACAGCACAGTGGTGATGATGTGCACTAGACCCATGCAAGCTCAGACAAAATCTTAGCATAGACATGGGGAAATGGGCAGGAGGTCCCAACCTTAGCCAAGGAACTATTGGCAGCTGATCACCACAGGGTGAGGGAGAGTTGGTCTTCTTAAGGGAGTGATACAAGATGGCTGACCAGGCTGCAGTGGATGAACTCACACTGAAGGACATCTGGGGACACAAACTTGACTTGGTAGGTCTTAATATATATGACAGAATACATGAAATATGGTGGGCAGGGGCAATGGGGGACGCAGATAGATATGATTAAAATGTGTTGTATGAAATGTACAAAATTTCAATAAAAATAGTTATTGAAAAAGATACCATAAAAGTACTTGGCAACCAATTATGCCTGAAGATTTAAAAAAATGAGCATGTGAGGTAATATGACTATAAATAATCATGACCCTTCTAAGGGAGAAACTTTTGTTTTCTTAAAACAACATAATAATAAACTCATAATAAAAATTAAAGAATCTTCTGAAACCACTTTCACCCAGTGTCATCTTTGAAGTTTAGTTTCCTCAAGTGCAGTACATTGCAGTCAGCCCTTGTTTACCATCAGTGGTACTTCCCTCTGAAGGCTAAGTAGTTCTCTGTTTGGCTGTAGCATCGTGTTTACTTTCCACTGGGTGAAGGGTGTTTGCTAGGTTTCTGTGGTAGTACTGCTTCACAGTGCTGCTCCTGTATACAGGAGGTATGGGGCCCATGCTTCTGATGCTTTCTTCCTGCTCTGAACTCTTGCTCTTGTCTTTATACAGTCTAAACCTGGGTGTGAAGCCTGTTTGTTCTGATTGGCAGGAGGTTCAAAGGGAGATAGCAAGACCAAGCAGGTGAGATGGGAATTCTACATGTTGTTAGTGTTCCCATTCCATCTGTGGGACAAGTCCTCTACATCTAGAGCCTGGCTGCAAGGAGGCCAGGCAGAGTAGCTTTCAAGTGTGGCCATGAATCTAAGAAGGGAAGCATGGAGTTTTGGTAGGTGATCTGCAATTTGCAGCATAGTTTGTCAGGAAAAGTCCTTAGGTAGGAGGGAAAGGGGAAGCTGGCCCTGGCACAGACACTCCTGACATCACATTCAGGCTCGGGCTCTCTTTGCTGTGAATACCTGCTGGATATTCTTCATCTCTGTCCTGGCTTTGCCTGTTTTATTCCCTACCTGAAGTTCCTTTTGGAGGGCATGCTGGTTGTGGATTTGTGTACTTTTGATAATCTGTGTTGGCCTGTGTACTTCCAGAGGCCTGAAGCTTGAATTAGGAATTAAATAGCCACAGGGTTTTGCAAGTTGACTTTTAAATTTCTTTGAAATTAGTCCCTTCCCCCTATTAGTGGTCTTCTTGTTCAGTTGTTTGTAGTTAGTCTCATGTTTTTTTATCTTTCTTGTCTACTTCAGTTGTGCTGACTTGGAGGACATCTAAAGGCATAGATGGGTTGGAAAGAAGCACTTAGTCTGCTTTCTTAACCAAGAGTGTTAATCTCCTTTCAGTTACTGACAAGTTTTGTTGTTTAAAAAATATTTACTTACTGTCATTTTTTAATATTTTATGTGTATGAGTGTATTGCCTGCATGTGTGTAAATATGTCATGCGATGCTGTTGGAGGTCTGAAGATGGTGTTGGATCTCCTGAAACTGGAGTTATGGGTGGTTGTTAGCCACCATGTGGATTCTGGGAATTTGAACCCAGGTCCTCTGCGAGAGCAGCTGGTGCTCTTAACTGCTGAGCCATCTCTCCAGCCCCTAACCATGTGATTTTTGAGAACAGAAGCAGCTTTGTACACATGTTCAGTGTACAGTTCTGTTTACTTTGACTAACCCATCAGTCTTGTGACTACCTTGATCAGGATTTATAAATTTAATTTTATTGTTTTGTAGAATAGTATCATTGTGTTTCATTGAATGTCTTATCCACTGTAACCCCTGCCTTTGTGATCTTATTGCTGAGAAAGAAAAGAAGCTGGTAATAAAGCTGTAACATACTATTGGTTGTAAGATGCTATTCTAGTTCCTTTTCTATTGCTGTGATAAAACACTCTGACCAATACCAACTTGGAGAGGACAGAGTTTATTTCATCTTGCTCTTCCAAGTAACTGTCCATCACTGAGGGGAAGCCAAGACAAGAACTCAGGACAGGAACCTAGAGGTAGCAACTGAAGGATAGACCGAGGAGGAATGCTGCTTACTGTTTTTTTTTTGGCCTGTACTCAGCCTGCTTTCTTGTACAACCCAGGACCACCTGCTCAAGGGTGGCACTGCCCACAGTGGGCTGGACCCTCCCCTATCACTCAGCACTCAAGAAAATGCCCTACAGACATGGCCACAGGCTGAGCTGATAGAAGCACCTCCCCATTTGAGGCTCCCTCTCCCCTGGTGTGCAAGTTGACAACTGAAGCTAACATGACAGATACATTCTTGTTGCATTGGTGTTACATGTGGGGAAAAAATGTGAGTTGAATGTGAACTGACCAGCTGACCAGTTCTGACTTCATGTTTCCTCCCTGTGTAGTCTTTGGAAAGTTACTGTTGGCATTTTAGTCTCTCAGTTTCTCTAAAACAGGGAAAACAAGCTGCTTTGGGGTCATCATGTGATATATCCCATATCCCCCCACCCCCACCCCTGTGGTATAGTTAGGAAGTCCATGGTTGAGCTCATCTGTCATCCCTCCCTGTTCTGACCCTACCCTGCCTCCTCAGCCTGGAGTAATGATCCACTAGTAGTGGCCAGGAAAGTCTTAGGAATCAGTGACACGCAGAAGTGAATGAAGTGGATGATCTATACATGTCATCTCCTTTCCTTTTTATTTTTAGAAAGAAAGAACTCTCTGCCACCAAGAAAGACCGTGTGAGCCATTGTCTGACCATATGTGAAAACATTGTGGCACAGTCTCTCAGGTAATTGTACCGCGAGCGAGCGTTGTAAAGAAGTAATCCTTTGTGGATTTGCATAGCTTTTGTTGCCCTACCTAGCTGTCTTTGAGAAATTCATTCCATTCATTTAAGCTGACCCATACCTTTAATCTCAACACTTGTGGGGCAGGGCTGAGGCAAGAGGATCTTGAATTTCAGGTTAGCCTGGACTACATAGCAAAACTCTGTTTTAAAAACCCATTTGCCATCGAATGTCTGTGTGTAGTGGTATCCATACTCTACCATGGGCAGTGTTTCCTTTCTGTGATCTTCTCTGTGAGAATTTTAGCTCTAATGATAATTGACCATCATGTTGATAATTTGTACTCTTTAAACTTGTTGTGTGTGTTTGTGTACCTGTATGTGTACGTGTATGGGGGGGCGCACAGAGGACAACTTGTGGGAATCAGTTCTCTCCTTTTACCATGTGGGTACCAGAAATTGACAGCAGAGACACTGGCTTAAAAATAAACCAAACAACAGTCACTAACTAGGAAAGCAACCAGTAGGAGAATATATTTCCTAACAAGAAGTTAGTTGACACTGACCCAGAAATTAGATGGGATAGCAGTACACAAACACTGAAACAGTTTAACTGTACTTCATATGTTCAGGAAGCAAAGGTTTTGTTAAGTGGAGACAAGACACAGAAGGGCCCAGATTCAACTAAAGTAAGGTGACAGCAGAGTTTGCATAGGAATTACCTTCCAGAATTCAGGGGCTCATCATCTCTAAGGCATACTCTGCCCAGTCAGAATCTCTGTCAAATGCAAAAGTCAAATAGAGGGGTTTCCAGGCATGCAAAAGAAGAAATATCTTACATCCAACAAGTCGTGAGTTGAGGGTACTTTATAGAAGTGTTTCAGGCAGATGGAAAATGGTAGACCCAGTTGGAATCTGGGTCTACACAAAAGTTGAAGAGCTTAGCCAGTGGATCATGACATTCTACATAGTCCCTCTCAGCTGAACTTATTTAAATTGCTTACACATAGTACCCAGCTTAATTTTGGGGACACTGGTATTCTGTTTAGTGCAATACAAAGTCTTCTGTAAGCTTGTGGGAGTGAGTCTGCCATGAATGATGGCCACACTGAAAATGAGATGAAAAAGAAATAGAGGAGACGTGTTGTTTGACTGATGTTTCAAGGCTCCAAGAATATTCTAAGAGTAAAAAGTATTTAAATTAAAACTTAAAAAGAAAAGGTTAGGGGCTGGAGAGATGGCTCAGCAGTTAACACTGCTGGCTGCTCTGACCTGATTTGGTTCCCAGCATCCACATGGTGACTAACATCTGTCCATAACCCCAGGTCTTCAGCAAGAGCTGAAGCTATCGCTGAGCTATCTCTCTAGCCCTTTATTTAGACTTCTTTAATTTTATTGATTATTTTTATTTTATGTGTATGAATGTTTTGCCTGCATGTGTGTAGGTGCACCCATGTTGTATAATACCTACGAAAGTCAGAAGAAGGCATCGGATCCCCTGGAACTGGAGTTAAGGACAGTTGTTAGCTGTCATTTTGGTGCAGAGAACTGAACCTGGGTTCTGTGCTAGAACAGTCAGTGCTCTTAACTGCTGAGCCATCTCTCCAGCCCCACGACTTCTTTAATTTTTGTGTGATACTCCTTTTCTGTTCCAGAATTCCATCCAGACCCCTAATTTGCATGCCATCATCATGTCTCCTTGGTCCCTCCTGGTTTTGACAGTATTTCCCTCCCTCTTCTCTCCCTCCTCTTTTCTTAGAAATTCACCAGAGTTTCAGAAACTCCTGGGCATCGCTATGGAACTGTTTCTGCTGTGCAGCGATGATGCGGAATCAGATGTCAGGATGGTAGCTGATGAATGCCTCAACAAAGTTATAAAAGTAAGAACCACGTGGATGGTGTACTCCTCAGTGCTGTAATGAGTGTGAGCTAAGAGAAGAAGCTGTCATTAGTATTCTCCTGTCTTGACATCCTCAGTATGTGTACACATCTTCCATTTTTTTGTGTGTGATTTGGAGGAGCTCAGGTATCTGCCCATGGTGGGCTGGACATACTTGCCCTGTTAGAAGAAGCTCTTTACATCGTTACAATGCAAAGGTCAGTTTTGAAGGGCACTGATGTGGCCACTGACTGCCCATTTCTTGGGAGCCCATTTTCTGTGAGCTTTTGTTCAGGCATTGCTTAGAGAACTTCAAAGCTCTGGGAAGGAATACTGGCTAAGTGAAGTCTAACATTCCTACCTTTGTCTCCTTTCCCTGCTTTAAGGAAAGATGTGAGTTCTCAAATTAGGTTAGTTGGAGAGCCCAGAACAGGAACAGGAGGACAGGAAGCTACAGCCACTTGGTGGCAGTGCTGGAAGAGGGGAGTAGAGGTGAGGCCAGGCACCAGGCCTGCTCTTGTCCATGCTTCATGTGCTGAGTCTGCAGATCATTGCAGCTGCAATCTGTTCTTTTTTTCTGTTTTTGGCTGCAATGAAAGATTAAAGTTCTTCTTTCTTACTCCTACTTTTAATTCTTTACAAAACTGACTGTGATTTTTAGCATTCCTCCATCTTCCTGTTAGGGGTCCCAAGCCTGTCCTGGATACCTTTTTCCAGACTGCCCTTGAGTTTGTGAATAGATCTTTTGAATTAGGTGTTGAGTTTATAAATGGGCCTTTTGAATTAGATGTCCTGAGTTAAGTATCATATCCACCTCAGATTGACCACATTGAGCTAGGCTCTCTAACTACTACTTTTTAAAATATTTATTTACTTTGTTTATGTGAATGAATGTATTGCCTACATGTGTGTAAGTGCATCTGTGTTGTGCAGTACCTGCTGAAGTCAGAAGAGAGCTTTGGATCCCTTGGAACTGGAGTTACGAATGGTTGTTAGCTGCCACATGGGTGCTGGGAATCAAACCCAGGTCCTTTGCAAGAGCAGCCAATGCTCTTAACCACTGAGCTGTCTCTCTAGCCCCCAACATAGTTCTTAACATTTCCTCCCAAGCTGGTTCTGAATGATGGTTAAGGAAAATGTGTATCTCATTGTCCTCCATGCAAGAATCATTTATTAAGCTTTCAGAGCATTCCCCCTTTCCCTTTCTGCTTCCAGTTCCAGTCCTGAAATTAGATCAGGCTTTAAGAGGCAGTATCTCTTTTCTCTCATTGAAGGCTATATTTCTAGTAACACTTGCTTGGGAGAACCAAAAGTTCTGGTCTAACAGAAGTAAACTTGGTCATTTCCCTCCTTATTAGTGTCTTAAAGTAGAACAGTCCTGAAGTCTCTCTTTAAAACACCAGACTTTTTTCTAACCATGCAGTTGTCCTCTTTTGTGCCCTGGGTCCAGCTTGCCTCAGGAAGGCAATCACCCTGTTATTTCTGTGTAAGGAGGAACATGGTTTCAAATGGCCTGTTCTGGTTCTCCATGATTCTTCAGGTCCAGGCAGAGTGAGCAGACAGAGATTATGTTATCACTTAGTCACAGAACAACTTGGGGAATGTACTTAATTTCTGTGAACCTAAGTTTCCTCATTTGTAAGATGGAATCCATCTTTGTGGTTCGTGTATGAGCATGAGATGTGTTTGTGTGTCGAGGCACATTCTTATTAATCATAAAATTCTCTCTGGTCAGTGCACTGCTGTTTTCCACTTTCTGTTAAGTTGATCGATCCATGGATTGGCTCCATGTTAATTAAGGCAATCAAGACATGCCCACAGACCAACCTGATCTAGACAGCCTTCCATTTAAACTCTGTTCCCAGCTGATTGAAGGTTCCATCAGGTGGACAGAACTGACCATCACCCCTATTAGTCCAGCTTTGTCTCTAGATATCAGATGCTGCCTGTGACTGTGAAAGGAAGCCCAAGTCACCCTCTTTTGTAGATGAGCATTTGTACTGCCATTTTAGAAGAGGAGTTTCAGGCACAAGAGTATGTATTCTTCTCTAATGTGGACTTTGTGGCACTAGCCTTGCATATAGATTAAAGTCGGACACATTAGCTCTGGAGTGAGGGGGCCAGGGAACAGGAGGCAGAAATAAGCTGTGAGGTCTTCGAGGATTCTAACTAACCCTGAAGCCTCTTGGGAGTCAGCAAGGGGAGGTTAGGAAGTCCAGAGCTTCAAGAAAGGTGATTCCATGTCAGGTATGTTCACCTGCTAGAGGTCCTTCAAGTGCTCCCTGTGCCTGGCACACCTCATAGTCTTACTGTCTAAGCTGTACCATCTAACAGAACTCACTACTAATGAAGACTGGTTTACTCTTTGAGCTTTATAATTAATTTTAAGTTTGGTATCATGTATTTGATTATTATAAAAGTTGAGTTTTTGTTCCTTTTTTATCCTAGTGAAAAATCTCTGTCTAGAATATTTAATAATTTTTGTAAATATTTGCTTAACAAATACTTTCCTAATTTCGTTGCTGTTATGTTTTTACTTTGCCTTAAAAATATACATTTTAGAGACTGCTGAGATGGCTCTTGCAGAGGACCTGATTTTGGTTCCCAGCCTATACACATGGCAGCTAATACTTGTCCTTAACTCCAGATCCAGGGTATCTGATGCCTTCTTCTGATCTCCTCGGGCACTGCACGCACGTGGTATACTTAAACACATTCAAGCAAAACACTCATACACATAAAATAAAAATAAATCAAAAAATATTTTTAATTGAAATTTTGGGCTGTTGGAGAGGTGGCACAGCAGTTAAGAGCAACTAGTTTCTCTTGTAGGGACCCAAATTCTGTTCCCTGTTCCCTGTACCCACATGGCAGCTCACAACCATCAGTAATTCCAGTTCCAGGGGATTTGTTGCCCTTTTCTGGCCTCCGTGAACATTGCATGCATGTGGTGTACTTAAAAACCTGCACACACAATATGGTTGCAGTTTAGCGTTCTATAGTGAAGTGAAGTATATCATGTCTTCTTATATTTCCTTGCAGGCTTTGATGGACTCTAACCTTCCAAGGCTACAGTTAGAACTCTATAAAGAAATTAAAAAGGTGAGCCTTTCCTTTGCTTTATTAAAAAGAAGGTACCATTTCGCTGTGGAGCATTCTATATGTGAAATTTTATCTTGTCAACTTCTAATCAAAACTATTAGAAGGAATGCCATTTGGTAAAGTGGGCTTTATTTCATTTTTTCTTTTAAAAAACTCACTCTTCATTTTTATTTGATGAAATGGAAATTTAAATAGTGTTTTAATTTTAAAAAGTTTATAGTTGAACTCTGGATACCTGGAAGCAGTTACCAGGTATTTCACACATTTACCTGGTCTCTGAAAACTATAATGATTAACAATGAAAGAGTGTTTAAATGTTTCTTTTGGTAACTGCTACACCTAACTCATCACGTCTCTCATTGATCCCACTCAGAATGGTGCTCCTCGAAGTTTACGTGCTGCCCTGTGGAGGTTTGCTGAGCTGGCTCACTTGGTTCGACCTCAAAAGTGCAGGTAAATTGTATCTTGGCTACTTTTAAAATTATTTTTTGTGGGTTGCTGGCTCCTCCCTGTCCCTTATGGTCCAGTACAAATGTCTACCCTTGAGAGATCTTGTCCTCTCTAAAGTTGTCTGTCTTCGCCCCTTCTGAATACTGTTGGCACTCTTTCTTCAGTCTCCTCCCTAACATAGATCCCTGTCAGGAACACTCTTACCTACTTTCTTTGTGTCCCATTATCCCCTAGAAAGTTATGGACTGTCTTTCCCAGAGCAACATGATCTTAGCATTATATTTTGTGCACCTTGCCAAATTGATTACGTGTCCACACATTGTGCTTGCTTAAAGATATTGTCAAAAGATTGGAAGTTGGAAGCACCAGTCTCTGTCACCAAGTATAGCATTCATTCAAAAAGTAGTATTTATGGCCAGGAGTGGCTCCGCATGCCTTTAATCCCAGTGCTGGGGAGGCAGAGGCAGTTGGAGTTCTGTGAGTTCAAGGCCAGCCTGGTCTACATTACATAGTGAGTTCCAGGCCAGCTGGGGCTACAGGGAGACCCTATCTCAAAAGACCAAAACAAACAAAAATAAATGTTTCTCTAATACATGGGTTGAAAAAGTGAGTGTTGAACTGTACATAAAGTTTTTAACTTGTTGAAACACTGCCCCTCCCCTTTGGTGCTGGGGATTGAACCCAGGGCCCCATGCATACTAGGCAGTTCACTTCACAGTTCTGGCCTAGTGGATTGAGAAACAAGCAGGAGTGTGTATGGTTTTCATCCACTCCTTTCTTCTCAACTGGCAGAAGGTACTTTTTGCTGCAAAAACCCTCAGTCCTGTTCGTGAGAAGCTGGTAATGTTCTAAATCTTTAATAATCATCAGTAAAGAATAATCATTTATTCAGTTGAGTTTCTGTTTCAGTAAGAACCGTATGTGGCCACTGAGGTACAGTCACTTAGGAAGTTTCTTTTTATAAAATCCTTTGACTTTTATTACATTTATTTGTTTAGTCGGTTTTGTTTTTGTTTTAGGACTGGAACTGGAGTGTAGTCTTAGCCATCCTAAGTGTGTACTTTACCACCAAGTTAATTATTCCTTAGTGCTGTTCAGATCAAATCCTGCCTCCTTGCCCAGGGCCAAAGTTGATCTGGCCTTTTGTGGCCTCAGACATGCCTATTGACAATTGGTCTGATTGTTTTTTAAACAAATCAGGCTGATCTTCCTCATGGTGGCTGGCTTATTTTTTTTATTTATTTTATTTTATTATTTATTTTATCAGAAGCATCCTTAGAGCTTTAGACAGGCTCTTGGCCTTCCTGTCTGATACATTCTAGGTGCTGGTCTGTCCTTTGAAGCTTCATTTAATGTGAAAACTTTTTTTTTCTAGTGCTTGTGTAACTTTCCTGGGGAGCATAAAAGAAACTTGTATTGACTTCACATAGACAAACAAAGAGTCTACCAAGTCCAGCTTGGCAGATCAGTGGGTTTATTGGGGTTCTGTACCAGGGCATAGGCAACTCAGAGGCAGCTTTGCCACTGGAGTTCCACCCCCAGTCAGTTTTGTCTCTTAACATACATTAGCATTTCTATGACCATGTGTAGCTGAGACACAGGGAGTGCTATTTGGACTCTTGTGAGAGCATGGTAATAGCTTCATGGATCACAGATCTAGCTGTCGGCTACAGTTCTCTATTTTGTTTCCATGACTGCGAGCCCAAGGTCTCCCATAAGTCATCACAGCCACTCTGCTTCATGATGGTGATGGTCATGTCACATGTGGAGAAACAGCCGTCCTACAGTAGTTTTTAATACTATTTTTTTCAAGAAAGTGATATTTATGTTTTTTAAAAAATGTTTTTGTGGGGCTGGAGAGATAGCTCAGTGGTTAGGAGCACTGGCTGCTCTTGCAGAGGACCCGGGTTCGATTCCACGAACCCACATGGCAGCTAACAGCTGTCTGTAACTCTAGTTCCAGGGGATCTGATGTCCTCTTCTGACCTCCTCAGGCATTTCATGACATGGGTGCCTCTGCCCACATGTAGGTAATACACTCATGCATATAAAATAAAGTATATGTGTTTGTACATTCATATTTGTGTGTGTGCCAGTGTATCTGTGTGTTAAGAGCCCAGAGGTCAGCCTGGGATGTCATTCATTCATTCATTTATTTATTTTTATTTTATGTGTATGAGTGTTTGCATGTATATAAGTGTACCACATGCATGCCCAATGCCTGTAGAGGCCAGAAGAAGGCTTTGGATCTCCTGGAACCAGAGTTAAAGACAGGTATTAGCTGCCTTGTGGATGCTGGGAACTGAACCTAGATCCTCTGGAAGAGTAGCCAGTGCTCTTAACAACTGAGCCGTCTCTCCAGCTTCCCACATTGTTTTTTTGAGACAGGGTCTTTCACTGATCTGGAGTCTAATGATGATTAGGCTAGGCTGGCCAGCTAGTGAGTCTGGGGATCCACTTGTCTCTGCTTCTCCAGTGCTGGGATTACAAATGATCCCTATTTCACTTGGCTCTTTTTGTAGCTACTGGAGCTCATGCTTGCTGCACAAGCTACCTCCCTAGTTCCCCCACGTTGTGTTCTTAAAGTAGTGTTTTCTTATATTATCTAGTGTACATAGAATATTTTAATAACGACTGTAACTTCTGCGAATATTTAAACTCAACTTTTTAAAAATTGCATTTATTTTGTCTGTGTGTGTGCAGAAGTGTGTGTGTGTGTGCGCGTGCGCGATGTATGCTATGGTGTATGGGTAGAGGTCAGAGGCAAGAATTGATTTTCTCCTTCCACCATTTTGGTCCCAGGATTTGAACTCAGGTCTTTAGGCTTGGCAGTAGGTGCCACCTTGCCAGATCCTAAAGTCTAATTTACTGTCCTTGGCAGCTTCTGGGTGAGATCAAGGTCAGTTAAACCTCATGTGCTTTATGCCTACAGTTCTTTTAACTGAGCATTAGGGTCTCTGCTAAGGACCATTTTGCTTATAAAGCTGGGTCCCTGACAGGGAACCAGGTGCTTTTATTTCTCATTGGAGGAGACCTGAAGGATGACAAGTGTTCCTCTCGCACATGCAGGCCCTACCTAGTGAACCTTCTGCCGTGCCTGACTCGAACAAGCAAGAGACCCGAGGAATCGGTTCAGGAGACCTTGGCTGCAGCTGTTCCCAAAATTATGTCTTCCTTTGGCAATTTTGCAAATGACAATGAAATTAAGGTATGACTGCTGCCTCCCAGATGAGTCCCAGGAGGGCTGCCAGTGGAGGGTGCTGCTGCATTCCTGTTGGCATCACTGTGGGTTCTCAGGAACTCCTTTCCACAGTCACTTTCCTGTCATGGTATGAAGAGTTGATGGAGGTGGTTTATAGATACATATTCAGAAGGCATGGTGGTATATGCCTTTAACCCCAGGCAGAGGCAGGGGAATTTCTGTGAGTTCCAGACCAGTGTGGTCCACATAGAGAGTTCTAGACCAGCCAGGGCGACACAGTGAGACTCTGTTTCAAAGAAAATGAAACATAAAATAAAAGACTGGATTGCTGGCACAGCTGTTCAAGGCTTAGGCTCACAACCAAAACAAAAAATAAAAGGCATTTTGTCAGAGCAGATTGGTTTTAGTGTACTTGATTGGTCCCTTGGTCTGTCTGAGAAAAGGGACTGCATAGCATCAAGTGAAACCCTCGTGGGTCTTGTGGGTATGAACACCATAAAGTCACCAGGACTCATTTTCGCTTCCTCTGTTTTTAGTGTCCAGAAACCATGGCTTTGTTGCATAGTCTATGAATTACAAGATCCTTGGCCTTCTTCATATCTTTTCTTTCTTTTTAAAAAATATTTATTTGTGTGTGTGTGTGTGTGTGTGTATACATGTGTGTGTGCAGGTGCACAACCCTCTATATATATGGAGGCCAGAAGAGGGTTTCAGGTGACCTCGTCTATTACTTTCTGCTTTGTCCTTTTGAGGCAGGGTGTATCCCTGAACCTGGGACTTTTGTTTTCTCTACTAGACTGGAATCGAGCAAACCCAAGGGATCTCTCTATCTCTGTCCCCCTTGGAGCTGAGATTACATGTTACTCTGTATACATAAGATGTCCAGCTTGTTATATGGGTGCTGAGATCTAAATCTGGCCCTCACGATTTTACAGCAAACACTCCTGTCTCCCCAGCCCATCTTCTCCCTTTTGTGGTTTAGTCTTGGGTCACAGTAGCCTTCTTAGAAGCAGTGGGATGTGACAAGTGTGATCCCTCTTTGGAATCAGATGGACCTGGATTGAGATTATCTCCATTCTGCTAACTCTTTACTTTTAGGCAAATCACGAACAGTTCTTTGTTTCCTTTCTAATCTGACACATGAGACTTGAAGTATACTTACGTGAGGCTGTTCTGAAGAGAAGTGAAAGTGCGCCTGTTGGGTGTGACAGGAAGTATTCAAGTGTTCGCTCTGATTGTCAGCATTAGATGTGTATGATCTTGAATCAGTAATTTAGCCTTTGATGGTTTTTTTATTCTCTGAGCTATAGTGATTTCCTGTTAATATGATTTTATTCTTTAACAATATTATTTTTATTTTATGTGAATGAGTATACATACTGCCTGCATATATGTAAGTGCACCTGTGTTCTGCAGTGCCCACTAAGGTAAGAAGAGGGTGTAAGATATCCTAGAACTAGAATTGCGACAGTTGTTAGCTGCCAAGTGAGTGCTGGAAACTGAACCCGGGTCCTCTGCAAGAGTAGCCAGTGCTCTTAACCACTAAGCCATCTCTCCAGCCCCCTAATGTGATTTTAAAAAGCCATTTTTATGCAGATTTGGAATGAGGACAGGAGATGGTGAATGTGTAGAGGTCACTGTAGTATCTACTCATCCTGGGTAGTGAGAGGAGCCGTGGTCATTACTTCCTTGTTGTGGTGGAAACTCTCGGTGCAGGAATGGTGCTATACAGTAATTACAGGCCTGTTGAGGTAGGCACCTCAGAGTCCAGAGAAAGACACATGCAGAGGTTAGTTCTGGACCTTTCCATGATTTGGGCAAAGTGACTTTTTTATAAAGTAGCTTCTAATTACCTCCTTCCTGAACTTTTGACGCTTAAAAAAAAAAATAGATCTATTGATTCCTCTGCCTATTTATATACTCTTTGAATTCTTTTTCTGTATGTTCTAGATGTTCATGCCTAATTGTTCTATTCAGTACCTTTTGCTATTTTGAATCTTTAAGAACTCAGAATGTTCTGCTGTGTGGTACGCATCTTCTTGTTTGATGAGTAAGCCATCTTATCCTGTGAGGATGCTGATGACAGTTTTTGCAACATCTTCTTTTGACTGTGCCTGTTTCCATTCACTTTTGCTCTTTTATTTATTTGTGACTTTCTCTGTTATGTCAGAGACTGCCAGTGTAGACTTGAGGTAGGTACTGTGAAGGTTCTTAGAAGCAGGCATGCAGCACAGCTGTTGTCTGTGTACTTCCTCAGCTGATGGATGGCTAGACTGCTTTTTCTACTTCTGGATCTTGATGTGTCAGTAGCTGAAACCTTTCTCCTGAGCCAGTCAGAATCCCTTGAGGAAGTACCCTTATTTTCCTGTTTAGAGGCACAGGCTGTGGATATGATTGTCTTGGAACCCAAGACTAAAGGGATCTGATAGTTGTATGGTCAGCATGCATTTACTTAACTTTTCTGTGTTCTGTATGTGTCCCACATCTATTCTTACCTATATAAGCACCTTTTGATAGCATCCATTCTATTACAGACAAGGAAAGAGGTGCTGTTTCCTGGGCTGCTCCTGTTTAAGGAGCCAGTGGCTGGAAGTTTGCATAAGGAATAGTGGTGCTCCTTCCTGTGGGCTGGGTCAGAAACCATTTGTTACTTTCTAGCTTCTAAAGTTTTGTTGGTATATGTTACTGATGTCCCTTTCTGTCCTTGTAAAATCTGTACTTCAGAAACTTCTGTACTTATTCTAATGGGGTTCCTGAAGCTGGACCAGCAGCCAATTAACCTATGGTATATTCCGATCTTCAGAACTGAACACTTAGTCTACAAACTTTGTTTTTTCATGAACATAGTGTGCAAACAGGACAGTATGTAATGTTTACTTTTTTGGTTTTTTGAGACAGGGTCTCCCTATAGTCTCCAGCTGGTCTGGAATTCATTGTGTTGGCCAGGCTGGTCTTAAGATCTGCTTGCCTCAGCCTCACTGAGTGTTGGGATTAAAGGAGTGTACCACCGCACCCTACAGAATACAATTGCTAAGTTACCCCTTGCTCAGTCATCAAAAGTGAGCTTACCCTTGTTCCCACCATCCAACTCAAGAAGTGGAACCCCATCCTATCCCGAGAAGCCCCGTGCCTTTGCCTGTCAGCACTTTTTCCTCCTGAAAGGTGGTCATTCTGGCTTGTGCAGCCACATGGAGTCTGATTTTTAAATCTGTGCTTGAGGATCTGGGGAATTGGCTCACCTTGTGCTTACCAACCAGGCATGAGGACTTGAGTTTGTTCCCCAGAACACACACAAAAAGGCTTGGTGTGAGACCCAGGCATGATGGTGCATGCTTTAATCCTAGCACTCTGGAGGCAGAGGCAGGTGGATCTTTGTGAGTTTGAGGCCACCTGGTCTACTTAGCAAGTACCAGGCTAGCCAGAGCCACACAGTGAGACAGTGTCTCAAAAAAAACCCCAAAACAGTGAGTATGGTGGCATACTATTGTAGTCCCTATACCGGAGAGGAGGAGACAGATAGACGCCTGGAGCTTGACGACCAGCAAACTTAGCAGAGTCCAGGCCACTGAGAGCCCCTATCTCAAAA
Source organism: Eospalax fontanierii (assembly GCA_035773235.1). Classification (NCBI taxonomy): domain Eukaryota; kingdom Metazoa; phylum Chordata; class Mammalia; order Rodentia; family Spalacidae; genus Eospalax; species Eospalax fontanierii. The sequence continues at coordinate 83,973,761 of CM069533.1, read as the reverse complement.
AACAAATGGAGAGATCCCTCAGGAATGACACTTGATATTGCCTTAATATTGTACACTATATTCATGAAAAAACAAAGTTATCAGACTAAGTGTTCAATAGGTCATTCTGAAGATTGAAATATACCATAGGTTAGCTGGCTGCTGGTCCAGCTTCAGGAACCCCGTTAGAGTAAGCACAGAAGTTTCTAAAGTACAATGTATGTTCATGCACATGTATGTGCATAAACATGCACACACAAAACATGGGCATATACTCATAAATCTCTATATGGAAGACCTGAGTTACGACTCAGTAGAGAATGCTTGGCCTAGAATGTATGGATTCAGTCTTCAGCACTAGGAGGGAAAAAAGTCTGTAGGTATGAAGAGCCATCCAGTATGTGTGTGTATATTTTTTTCTCTGGTCTCATTTACTCAACATTGTGAGAGTCTTCTATTTTATCTTGTGTATTAGTACTTGGAGTAATTCTGATAGCTTTGAACATGCCACAGTTTATCCATTTCATCACACGTAGACATTGGGGTTAATTTTCACTTGTGATTATGAATAGTGTAGTGGCCATTCTTGTGCCTTCGGAGCACATACTGTTTGTTATTGTGGGTCCCTACATGGAACTGTTGGGTGTAGAACACCTGAGCTCAGCTTCAGCATGTAGCCACTTTCCTCAGAAGTCAGTTCTTTTAGATTTGACCATTTTGGTGAATTTAATTTTATTTCCATTTCTAGTCCCTAAAGACTTTTGACTCTTAAAGTTTAATTATTTGAGGACCTTTTTTCTTTTTTTAGATAGGGTCTTAATATGCTGCAGTGGCTTGTGTGGAACTTCCTGTATAGAGCAGGCTGGCCTTGCAACTCACAGAAATCTGTATGCCTCTGCCTCCTGAGTGCAGGGATTAAAGGTACCCTAACCATGCCTGGCTTTCTTTTCTTTGAGACAAGTTCTGATGTCCTAGGGTAGCTTCACATTTGCTGTATTGCCTATGATGACCGTGAACTTCCCATCCTCTTGCTTCCACCTCCCACGTGCTGGGCCTTATGGGCACAAACCATCATGATGAGTTTACTTGGTGCAGGGGATCAAGCCCAGGGCTTCATGCATGTGTGGCAAGTGCTCCGCAGTTGAACTGTAGTTTCAGAATCCCTTTCTCTTTTGAAGTATTCTTATTACACTTGTGTTTCAAGAAATATAGTCACCTACTAAGTGTACTTCCTCTCCATTCTGAGCAGCATTTAAACCAGGTTCAGCTGCTTCCTGTCCCTCTATAGAATGTTCTTGAGATGCTAGAAGATTAGATTTTAGGAGACCCTGTGTAACTCACTGATTAGATTTTATCAATGAGTTACTCTTTCTTAAAGAAAACTTTACTTATTTTTATGTATGAATGTTTTGCTTGCATGTAAGTTAAATGCATCCATGCATGCAATGTCCACAGTGCCAGGAAATACTGTTTTTCCCCACTTAATAAAATGTTGGCTATAGTTTTATTGTAAGTAGCCTTTATTATATGGAAGAGTGTCCTTTATCATATGGAAGTGTGTCCTTTATTATATTGGAAGAGAATCCTTTCTCTTCCTGGTTTCTTTGCTGCTTTTGTCATGAAGGGATGTTGAATTTTGTTGAAGGTTTTTTCTGTGTTGAGATGATCATGTGATCACTGTCCTTAAGTCTACTGTGCTGAATTAACACATTGGTTTGCATGTTGAACCAACTTTGCATCTCTGGGGTGAAACCAATTTGATCTTGTTGCATGATCATCCTGAATTTGGTTGGTAAAACTTGAGAACTTTTGCATCTGTGTCTATTTCTGTGTTTATCAGGGAAGTTAGTATTCAGTTGTCTTTGTTGTCCTTACCCAATTGTGATTTCAGAGAAACACTGGCTTTGAGAATGAGTTTGGTAGTTTTCCTTCCCATTCTCCTTTATGGAACAGTTTGAGGAGTGTTGGTGTTAGCTCCTCTTTAAAGGTTTAGTAGGATTTGGCAGTAATCCATCTGGTCCTGGGCTTTTCTTTTTTGGAGACTTTTGTTACTGCTTCAGTCTTGTTGATTGTGACAGATCTGTTTACATTGTTTTCATTTAATTTTGGTAGATCTTTTGTGTCTAGGAATTTCCCCATACTAGATTTTCCAGTGTTTTAGAATGCACTCCCTAATGATTTGGTATATTTCGTTGGGATCTGTATTAACCTCTCTTTTCATTTCTTGTGCATTTTGCTGATTTTTCCCTCTAACCAGGTTTGGATTGAATTGATCTCCTTATTTGTACCCTCTCTCCTGTTGGTGCTTGATCATTTTTAGCACAAAGCTTTTTGGATCTTCATTTGGCATTTATTCATGTCTTTGTCTTCAGTTCAGTAGGTGAGGGTAGTGGCATCTTCAGGAGGAGTTGTTTAGTTGTGGTGTTCTCTGTGTGTGTGTGCTGCTGTTTGCTCCTCACCTCTTGGTTTAGATTTCTCTTTTTGTGTTTTGTTTTGTTTTTTTAATTGAATTTTTGTGTGTTTCCCACAGAACATCCCAATCATCTCTATGCTTCCTTTCTCCATTGGCACCGTCCTGTAGTCCCCACCCTTACTGGAATTCATACATTCTGTCATCTGTGATCTATGTTGAGGCCCCTCATGTCAAGCTAGTGTCCCCATATGTCCCTCAGTGCAAGTTCATCCACTGGGGTGTAGTCAGCCTATCCAGAGTTCCTCCCCTTATGAAGATCATCTCTTTCTCACTCAGCAGTAATCAGTTGCCAATAATTCTTTGACTAAGATTGAGATTTGCTGCCCATTTCCACAGTTTTGTGCTGGATTTTTATCTGAGTTTGCTTGGGTCTTATGTGTGCTGTCACCATTGCTGTAGCTTCCTTATAAGCAAGGTCCCAGGAGTCTGTAGGACTCTGTTTTCATATGATTGTGCACCTCCTTTTCTGGCTCCTACAATCTTTTCTCCTCTTCTTCTGAAATGGTTCCTGAGCCCTGGGTTGGTGGAGTTTGATATAGGAGTCCTGGCTAAGGACTCACACTCTGCAGACTCTTGATTCTCTATGCTTTGGTCATTTGTGTCCTTTTGTGTTCATGGCTGTCTGTTGAATGAGGGAGCTTTGTTGATGAGAATTGAGAGATGTATTAGTGTTCTCTCTACCCCTGGTTCCACTGTGTTCTTTGAGCCTTAGGTGTAGAGGTTGCTTTGTAGATGTGTCACCTAGGCTTTGGCAATTCACAGATAGTATCTGTGTATTACAGATTAGAACTCTGTAATAATCTCTGTCTGTTGCAAAAGAAACTTTGATGAGTGGTGACTGGGATATTTGTCTGTAAGTCCATATTTTGCACATAGTAAGAAATTACATGTGTCTAGGAATATGACAGCCTTGGGGTTTTCTCTAAAATCTATGATCTCTCCAGCCATGTGTATTTGGCTAGGTTGACAGTACCACACATGAGTTTCCTCCTAGTGAGTGAACCTTAATTAGGTAGCTGTTGATGCCCCCAAGATAAAAGTGCCACTACTGCCCCAATTTAGTTTGCTGTGTTGGTTATTGATGTGGTTATTAGGCCTTAAAGCTGGGGTTGGACTATTGATTGATGGTTCTCACTTTTCAGCCTACTTTGTGCTAGTCCCCAGTCCCACCCTGTGAGGAGAAAACAAATTGGTGTATCATCAGCATCAAAGCATGTCAGATACAGAGGTGTACTTAACATCGATTACAGCAACTAAGATTTTACGACAATGAAACTGAAAGTGTCAGGACAGTGGCAAGATGACTTGTACTGGTTAGTTTCTGTCATCTTGACATAAGTTAGAGACACCTGGGAAGAGGGAACCTCAGTTGAGGAATTTCCTCCATCAGATTGGCCTGTGAAAATGTCTGTAAGGATTTTCTTAACTGGTAATTGGTGCAGGAGGGCCCAGCCCACTGTGGTAGGCATCATCCCTGGGCAGGTGGGCCTCGACTGTAGGGGGCGGGGTAACGAAGCAAGCCAGAAAGCAGTATTTCTCCATGGTCTCTGCCTCCAGATTCCTGCCTTGAGTTCTATTCTCATTTCTCTCAGTGATGGACTGTGACATTGAAATGTCAGCTGAATAAACCCTTTCCTCCTGAAGTTGCTTTTGGTCAGTATTTTGTCACAACAAATGACAAGCTCAAGCATTGCTGAAGAATGCACTATGGAGGTACCAGTTACTTAAAGTGAGGGAATAGCAAACATGAAAAAGGGATGGAGACAGGCTATGGGAAAGGGCAAAGCAGCAAGGTCAAATGAATGTGAAGAGGATGAAGAGATGAGGAGCACTAGAGCAGAACAGTAAAATCAGGAAAACCAAAAATAATTTAAGAAATAATAATAATAAAATATAAAATTTTAAAGAGAAGACCCGTAAAACTGTTCAGACCATCAAGGCTATACGAATCACAAAAGCCACCAGTTGTCTGAAACAAGTCACTTTAAAGAAACAGCGTGCCACTCTAGTGATGGAGTTAGTAGGCAGTGGGACTGGACCCCACCGGTCCAGTTGGTGGCCTAAAAAGAGTGCTGAATTTTTGATGCACATACTTAAAATGCAGAGGGTGATGCTGAACTTGAGGGTTTGAAAGTAGACTCTAGTCATTGAGCATCTCCAGGTGAACAGAACACCCAAGATGCACCGCCACACTTACAGAGCACATGGCTGGATTTACTCATACATGAGCCCCCCTGCCAGATTGTGGTGATCTTCACTGAAAAGGAACAAATTGTTCCTATGGCAAAAAAGGAGGGAAGAAAAAATTCCCAAAGAAACTGAAGAAGCAAACACCTATGGCACAGAGATAAATATAGCACAAATAAAGTCTGCTAAGCAAAGAGGGTTTTTTGTTTTTTAAACTTAGGAATCAATGAAAGAAAAAAAGGAAGGAAGGACAGAAGGAGGGACTGGCATTGGAGGAGCTTCTTTTCTAGGTCCTTAGAAGTGATATGTATAAGAGGGTCAGTTGAACTTATGGACTCTCATCTTCCCAACGTTTATACGATTGCTGAGTCTGTTTTGGACAAGTGTGTCTCTGGTGCTCACCAGAACTGTCTTTATTGTGGTTGTTTTCCTTCTTCATGTATCGGGACCTCTGCTGGCCACACTGTGCTTTACATTCTGTGGGCTGCACAGAGTTTTCTCACCCTCCCGACTCCCCAGATTGAACCAGCCAGGACAGTTAATGTTTTAGCTAGAGGGTGTCACCCAGGAGCATTGGGAGTATGGGGAGCAATCATAGCCCTGAGATCGGAACAGGCAGAAAACCTGTCTTTGTACATTCATGACTTCCTGAGTATTAATCACCTTGCTGCAGGAGTGCTGCTGTGGGAAGTTCAGCGTTGGAGGCACTTGCTGGCCTCAGGCTCAGAGCCCTCAGATTCCATGCCTATTCTTACTTGCTGGGATCTGTCCCCAGCCACCAAGGCAGGGGTCTTTCTCCCTAAGCCTCCTAAGCAATCAAGCTTCAGTTTATCAGTATTAGGCTTTCCTATCCACAGCTGCTTGCCTGGGCCTTCCTCACCCTGGGACTGTGGCAGGCCAAATTGAGGCTTCCTGACCTGTGGTCTTCCTTCATCTCAGGCCCTTGGAATCATTCAGTTTTTAACAGTAGATTGTCAAGATGGCTCCCAGCTACTGCCCTCTGTCTTGCATAGCATGACAGAATGGGGTTTTTCTCTACTATTAACCTGTCCACTGGTGGAATCACTGTCTTATCAAAACCTGCAGTTGGATTTGAGGCTTGTGAGGGCTATGGACTTGTCCTGAGGTAAGACTGCCTGTCTTTCATCTGTCTAAACTTTTGGAAGTGGCTTTTGCATCCCTCACTCCCCTCCAGGGAACTATACTGCTGAACCAAATGTGTTTTTAAGATGCTACTGTCTATCTTGCAGTTTGAAGCATTCATCAGAGCTAAGTTGACTAGGTCTCCCTCGCAGATAGTGTCTATGGAGAAGTTATAAGCAGCATGCCACTGGGGTTACATTGCTGGGAGTTAGACCTCTCCCTCTTCAGTTCCAGAAGCTAATCCACAGTCCCTGAGACCTCATGTTGCTCTGAGAGCCAGTTTGTGCAGTACTCATGGGAAACTTGGAAATGAGGTGCCGATTGCTTAATGTCTTAGTCTTTGGGCACATCCCCAACAGTTCCCAGTTTGCCGTCGGTAATGTTCTGTGTATGCCTGATGCTGGGCTCGGTCATGGAGTAGGCATGGTTTGCAAGAGAGGGACAGGTGTTTGTAGGTGAGAATTACCACAACAATGTAGCTTGGTGAACTCCCTCTGTTAAGACTTAAATGCCCACTCTCAGAGTTATAGCAGCTTCTTCTTGGGCTCATTTTGGAGCTCACCAAGAACGTTTTACCTCTGGTTTCTTACAGTGCTTGTGGTGTGGTACTCTGTCTTGTCTAGTGAGAGTGCAGAGGTTCCCACTTGTAGACAGTAGCAGCACCTTTCTAGGCATCTTGTAGGCCAGAGTATTACTCTGGTTTCCCAGTGCTCTTTTTCCTTATTATTTGGCAAGCTTTAAAAAATACTTTATGTGTATGAATGTATTACCTGCATGTGTGTAAGGGCACCCCATGTGTACCGTGCTCTCGGAGGCCAAGAGAGGGTGCTGTCAGCCACCATGTGGGTACTGGGAACTGAACTCAGTCCCTCTGCAAGAACAGCCAGTGCTCTTAACTGCTGAGCATCTCTATAACTCCAAGTTGTGTTTTGTTTTTAAATTTTATTTTATGTAACATCATTACCAGCTGTCCTTGAGTACCATGGGTACCTCTGGATGATGAACCCTTTATTTGCACAGAGTGAGCAAGTTCCAAATACAATTTAAAAATATTTACTTAATTGTCTTTGTGTGTGCGTGTGTGCTTACTTATGTCTGTGGATACATCCACATTGGTTCTCTGCTTCTACCGTATGGATTCTAGGGATCAAATTTAGGTCATCAACCTTCGCAAGTGTCTTTACCACTGAGACATCTTGATGGCCTTCCTAAATCGATTTATAAAGAAGTAAATAAACAATTGCTCACTGTTCCAAATTTGTGTTATTTCCATTCATCCATGGGAAATGTGTCAGTTTGTCACAACTTAGGCCCTGCAAAATTTGTAGTTCCCAATTCAAATCCAGTTCTGTGAAATGTGTGGTAACTCTATAGGAGCCATGGCTTTCATCCTTGTGGTTTTGCTTTCATAGGTTCTGTTAAAGGCTTTCATAGCAAATCTGAAGTCGAACTCTCCCACTGTCCGGCGGACAGCAGCTAGCTCAGCAGTGAGCATCTGCCAGCACTCCAGGAGGACACAATACTTCTACAACTGGCTCCTAAATGTGCTCCTAGGTAAGTGAGGGGAAGGTGCAGGTAGCCCAGTCTTTTAAACCTTATAGTCCCTTGGCATTTGGACCAGGCCATTTGCAGCTGCTGACTGCTAAATGTGAATTGTTTAGGGGATGCTGCAAACCTTTATGTGGTCTTTGCAACTTTGAAGTTGTAGCTATGCCCAAGGACACCTAGCTGATATATAACCTCATCTACCTTCCTTGCCTGGCCCTCACCTCCCTCGTGGTATTCTATGGGAACCGACAGTTTTTTCTTAGTTTTGGTGGTCATTGAAACTGACACTGACAAATGCTGCTGGAGTAAGCATATGCACATTTGATAGAATTGTCTGACTTTCAGATGCATTCCTACTCCCTGTAAGGGTCTTGCCAAATTAAGGACATGGTTATTCTACAAAGTCATTCCTTGAGCTGGGCACATAGCCTGTGTTTTCGTCTTCATGGTGCCATCCTTACAGGAAGGTTCTCCCCTTTTTGCAAGTGTGCATTGTTCTGTTGTGAGCAGTGGATTGGTTGTTAAGTTCCTTAGCTGCTTCTGCAGGTCTTCTGGTTCCTGTGGAGGAAGAACATTCCACTCTCCTGATCCTTGGTGTCCTACTCACATTGAGATATCTAGTGCCCTTGCTTCAGCAGCAGGTCAAGGATACAAGCCTCAAAGGCAGCTTTGGGGTGACACGGAAAGAGATGGAAGTCTCCCCCTCTGCAGAGCAGCTTGTCCAGGTAGGAATGACTCTAACCCTTAAATGATAACTGTACCAAGACCTAGTTCCTAGTGGTGTGAATCAGAGAGTTTAGGGTTCATAAGGTGGGTGTGTTGTGGGACTCTTGGCTTCCCTACTTATGGATTGGCCTGTGATCTCTTGAGTAATATGGAGGTACTGAATCACTTAAGCCCCTCAGATTCTACCTGACAGAGGTTGCTGCTAGCCTATTTCTATAACTAGGGTCTGCAAAAAATGCTTGTCCATTCAGTAAATACTGAATACTGTGTGTTCAGCCTGGCTGATGCTCAGGATGCAGTAATGAACATTGCAAGTTCAGTCTCTGCCCTTGGGACCCATGGTCTGCCACACACATCTGGGCAGAGAGGTATATTAAGCACATGTGGGCAAAATACAAATCCTTATGGCCAGCAGGAACTTAGTGTGCTTTGAGGTTTTTTGATTTATTTATTTTAATTTTATATGTATGAGTGTGCATGTATGTAAGTATAAGTGCACTCGTGTTGTGCCATGCCCACAGTAGTCAGAAGAGAATGTTATATCTCCGAGAACTGGAGCTACAGGTGTTTCTTAGCCACCTTATGGGTACTGGGAGGGAACTGAACCCTGGTCTTCTGCAATAACAGCTAGTGCTCTTAAGCACTGAACCGTCTCTCGAGCCCCATATTGACTAATTTTAATCAAGTAATAGAATGTAATTAAGATTCTCTTTTAAGATATTCATAGTAGAGCATGGTGTATTGATACTATATTCTCAGCACTCGGAAAGTTGAGGCAGGAGAATCAGGAGTTCAAGGTCATACTCACCTAAGTGGAGCTGGAGGCCTACCTGGGCTACATGAAACCTTGTTTCAACATAGTAGAGTGCCAGCTCCCATCAGAATTAGTATTACATAAATGTGGCAGATTTGTTCCTGGAGAAGCAGCCTGTTGTTGTTGTCAAGAAATGCTCTGTTCAGAATAGGTGATTCCAGAGTTGTTTACCCAAAATAGGGTTCACAAATGTCTTCCATACAGGACCACAGAAGTAAGTATGTTAAGCTTTGCAGATCAGACCATCTTCACTGTACCTCCTATAGTGTTGTAGAGTGAAAGCAGCCACAGATCACCCCTGAATGCAGTCATGTTCCAGTGAAACTTCATATACAGAAGCAGGTGCAGAGTAGAGACCTAGAGCAATGTGCACGGGATGCCAAGACAGGACTGTGAGTTCAGCCCTGGCCTGGGCTGTAGGAAGTTCAGGCTCTCCTTAGTTACACGATGACACCTGATTACACCCTGTCTATAAAACTAACGTGTTGGGGGTTGGGGCTCAGTGGTTAAGGGCATGGGTAGTAGACTTGGTTCAGTTCCCAGTACTCACATGGCAGCTAACAACCATCCCAGACTCCAGTTCCAAAGGATCTAACCAACGCCCTCTTTTGGCCTCCATAGGCATTGTTTGGCACTGGAGCACTTATATACATGTAAGCAAGACACTCATAAAACAAAAATAAATCCCCAAAATATCTTTAAAAAAAAATCCCTAAAAACCCAGCAGTTTCCCTGTCAGGATTGAGGGGTGTATGGGGTTGCATCCAAAAAGCTGAAGATAAGACTTGGAGACAGCTTCCTGGGAGGTGTTCACTCCCCATTTTATTTGTTTTTACTGGAACTTCCAGAAAAGAAAAATACATATTTGCTTTTAACTCACTAATGGTAGGGGTGGCAGACTTAGCAAGTAAGAATGCAGGGTGCCAGCAGTGCACACATTTCAGATAAATAGTGACTACAGATACTTTAGAAAGTGCCTCAGACATGCTTATACTGCAACATATGCATTACCTAAAATTCACATTTAGCCCTGTATTTTTTTCTGGAAAGTTGAAAGGGAAAACTAATAAAGTCATTTTGTTTATATAGTATGATGTAGTATGAAAAGCACCCATCAAATTTGATATATGTCCTTTTTAAGTTTTCTGGCTAGTTGTCTGGCATTCAGAACCGTGCTTGTGATGTACCCATGTGCCTCCACCTCTGTCCATTGGGAGAGCTCAGTTAAAATACTGCTGTTCTGGAAGAAGTATTCTGTTGGTTTCCAAGGAATGAATACATCTGAAGAGAATCATGGGAATTTAGACAACAGTGCAGACAGTAATGGCCCTGCTGTAGAAGTAGCAACTTTGCCAGCGAAGCCTGGTGAAAATACAAAGTGAAGTCGAGGGTACACTCTAAACAGGGTCACTGACCTGTGTTTCTCCTAGGTTTATGAACTGACTTTGCATCACACGCAGCACCAGGACCACAATGTGGTGACCGGGGCACTGGAGCTCTTGCAGCAGCTCTTCCGCACTCCCCCGCCAGAGCTGCTGCAGGCACTGACCACACCAGGTGGTCTCAGGCAACTCACCGTGACTCAAGAGGATGCCCGGGGCCGAGGCCGCAGTGGGAGCATTGTGGAACTTCTAGGTGTGTTCTCAGCAGGGTCTACTGACTGCAGTAATGCTTGTTACCTTCTGTCACACTGCAGTGCTGTGCTGAGCTATCCCTGCCTAAATTCATTGCCCAGATGTACAGTGGAGGCATCTTCTTTTTTGCAAATAAAACCGGTTTAGAAAGCTAGATGGTAGAGTGAGGCCCAGCTGTTAGAGCCTGCTCTCCTGTCTGTCTCTGGCTTGATTGCTCCACCTGGCATTTCAGATGTAGTGAAATAAAAACATTAGGCAAAGTATTTTAGGACTCCCGTATTCATTTGCCAGAGGTGAATCTTTAGGTCCTTGCTGGGAGTTTTGCGTCCTTTTCTTTGAATCCCAACTTCAGAAAACGCATTTTTATTCCCAGTCCTTGCAGATACTTGCCTGCCAGGCATTTGTTCTTGATGCTCATGGAGTTTGGGCTCTGGAGTAGACAGTGGTAGCCTGCCCTCTCTGAACTGAGATGCTTTTGGTGAGTGGGACAGATAGGGATCATAGCCTCTGGAAGTGGCCTGGCACTCAGCAGACTTTGATGGATTCCGTGGAGGCTGGGCTGGCCACAGCTACTGCAGGATGACAGTGTGCAGCCTTTACTCACTGTGGCAACAAACTAGAGATAGTGCCTAGAAGTTTGATTATGGCGTCGTAAAGATAATGTTTCCCTGAGCCTTGAACAGAAAATGTTTATTATCCTTTGCACTGAAGAACTCTTACTAAATGGAAAGAAAGCATGTCTACAAACTAATGAAGACAAATACTCATCCCGAATAACCATATTCAGTGATAGCTTGCATCTGGCTGCTAGTTGACAAATAAGCTGATATCCCATAATTTTAGTTTGTCTCTTAAAAATGCAATTTCTGTGAGCTCTTTTGACATTTCAGTCATGTCTTTAGAACTATGTATTTGAACATTAATTTTCATATTGAAATTAGAATGTTGAAATCATGATGTTTAAGCATTACGTGTGGAACTAGGTCCATACTCCTCCTAGTTTGGGGATTTGAATCTAATTTTTTGAGAATTTTCAAGCATCTTAAAGATTTTAGCAGCTTGTTGCTTTACTTTTATCTGTCACTTTGTGATTTACAGCTGGAGGGGGTTCTTCGTGCAGCCCTGTCCTTTCAAGAAAACAAAAAGGTGATTATTTCAGAAATCTGAGTCTTATGTTGATCAAACTGCTATTTCTGTGTTTCCATAATGTGTTGGACTCTGTCTGCGTTTTTCTAGGAGAGGGGCTGTATGACATACCACTGAAATCTGATAGCCAGGCCTAAAATTGTGTAACGTGAAGATTGTTTCTGTATCTAAATTGTTTCATCATAAATTTTAATGTTTGAGGTCATAAGTCAGAAAATTTTCTTCACAGGACTCGAGTGAGTGTGACACTTGACTCTGGGGGCCCACCACAGGGTCTCTTGCAGCTGGTCCACTGTGCCCTGTGGCCCCCGACAGCAAAGATAGTGTGTGAGCTGCTTGGTCTAGCTGTTTTCCAGTAGAATCTCACAGGTGCTGCTGGCCCAGGCTTGCTTTAGAGAATGTGCTTCTATGTTTTAGAAAGGTTACTTCTTTTCATAAACTCTACTTACTATCAGGAACGTGGAGTAGCATTATCCGTTTGGTCGCTCATCTCATTTAGGCCTGACTGCCATTTTCAGCCATGTTGTGTTTATCAGAGTGTTGTCATAGGTGTGGTTTTAAAACATATTGTATTATTTTTCTTTTATGTATGAATGCATTGCCTGCGTATATGTAAGTGGACACATGTCATACAATGCCCACTGAAATCAGAAGAGGGCATTGGATCCCCTGGAACTGGAGTTTAAGGACAGTTGTTAGCTGCCATGTTGCTGGGATTCAAACCTGAGCCCTCTGCAAGAGCAGCCAGTGCTCTTAACAACTGAGCATCTCTTTAGCCTAGTGATAGGTGTGTCTTTAAGGAAGTGTCTGCTCTGACCTGGTAGTTCTGCACACACCTTGCCTCTTTTGCTGCACAGTCGGTAGTTTTTTCCATTATCCTTTTCCAGGAAAGCATTGCTATCATTTTTTAAATTTTGAAAATTTTTTTGGGGGGGAGTCTTTTTTGAGACAGACTCTCCCTCCCCAGCTGGCCTGGAACTCACCACTTGCCACGCCCGGCTTAAATTTTGAAGTCTTAAAAGGTGAATTCTTTCTATTCTTATTTGGTATATGCCACATTCCTTTGGAGTCATTGCATCCCCTGGAACTGGGGTTGTCAGCTGCCTAGTGTGAGGGCTGGAAACTGAACTTGTGTTCTCTGCAAGAGTAGTATGTTACTAGGCCATCTCTCCAGCCCCCAAAGATGTTTTTTTCCCCCCCTGTGTCATAATTTGAGTGTTTGAGAATTTAAAATGTAATAATATTTGCAATATTAAATCATAATTACTATTTTAGTTTGAGACAGGGTCTCAACTTTTGAATGAGATCTTAACAAGAATAGCACTCTACATTGAATTAAGTGAACAGTTACTTGAATTTAGATTCAATAACATTTGGGAGTTGGATGTCATGGTATACACCTAGAGACTGAGGTGGGACTTGCTTATGCCACAGAGTGGGCTTTGTAGTAAGACCTCATTCCCTAAAAAGAAAGTTGGACATTACAGCCATCAGAGAAATTTTAGGGAATATTAATCTCTGTGTTTTTGGACTAGAAAAGGTCTTTGGACCCTTGATGAATACATTGTGATAACTTGCTTGTTCTATAATCAGTTTGTCCAGAGACAATGAAAAAGGCAGTGTTACTGAGATGAGCTGTTCTGAGCTCCTGTTTGGGATGAGCTGTTTTCTCCATGTTTTGTTGATTTTTTTTTTTAAATTCAGAACTTTGACTTTCAGACCTTTTCGTTGTAGCTGTAAGATTCTTTTGTTCAAATGTAAGCTGCCAGATATAAAACGTAGATCAAAACAGAGCTGTGATGCATGCAGACTGTAGTGAGGCCTGAGTGGCCAGGGCTCTCTGTTGGCTGCCCTTCTTTTATGTTTGAGTGTTTTTTGCCTGCCTATGTGTAAGTGCTCCCATTGGTTCAGTGCTCGCAGAGGATAGAAGAAGGTATCAGAGCCCCTGGAACTATAGTTATAGACAGTTAGTTGTTACCTGCTAACCACTGAGCCAACTCTAGTCCTTATTTGGTTTCTTAAACTACATGTTCTTTTAATGAAAGGCTCTGTTAATATTTATGCCAAGCCATTGTGATAATTTTGCATCAATTTAGGTTTCTTTGTTAATTATCTTGTGCCTTTAATGTTATATCATGTAATTTCATGGTAATTATCAGCATTCTGACTTTTTGAAGAGCGGTAACGTTAAGACCTGGAAATTGCCAATAGCCAGATAGTATCTCTTTTTGCTTTTTCACTGCTACAAAAGACCGGACAGCATACAGAGAAGAATTTGTTTGGGCTCCCAGTTTTAGAGCTCTCAGTCCATCCTGGTGAGGCAGGCCTGGTAGAGCAGAGCTGTTCACCTTCCTGGCTAGGAAGCAGAGAGAAAAAGAGAATGCTGTGTTCATGGGCTTGCTCTTCCCTTTATTTTATCAGGCCCCAGTGAGCATCCTGCCCATATTCCCCACTAGTGCTCCCTTAGTCCTTTCTCAGTGCCTTCTAGGCACAACAGATGTTTGCTCATAGGCAGTTCACGATTCAGTCAAACTGACAGTCAGGATCGACTGTCCTGATGTTGTCTCATGACATCTGGAAGATAGCCATAAAGATAGTAGAGTTTCTCACTAGTGTAATTTTGAGCATAAACTATGAAATAGATTTTTAAGACTTTACAGGAAAATACTTTGTCCTTCCAGATCCTTAACTATAGTCCAGAAAAGGAAAAGGCAGTACAATGAAAGTGACTGGTTTTTATTTCTGTAGACGTTTCATATGTAAGTTCTTGTGTGCTTACACAGAGCATGGGCCTCCAGGAGCTGACGGTGAAATTTGATCTCTTCAGCTTTAAGTTACTCATTTATTAAGATTAAATAGTAATATGGACTCTTTGTTGTTGTTGTTGTTGTTTATCTTTTGTCTTTTTGGGATAAGGTCTCTGGTAACCCCAGCTAGTCTAGAACTCACTATATAGACCAGGCTGGCCTCCATCTAATAGAGATTTGCCTGCCTCTGCCTCCTGAGTGCTGAGACTGGGTGCATGTGCCACTACACCCAGCTAAATTCTTTTGTATAAATATTTTATTTATTTTTATTTTATGTGTGTGAGTGTACTGCCTGCATGCCAAGTGCACCTGTGTCCTGCAATGTCCATGGAGGTCAGAAGAGGGCATTGGATCCCCTGGAGCTGGAATAACAGACAGTTGTTAGTCGCTATGTGGGTGTGGGTCCTCTGGCAGAGCGCAGCCAGTGCCTATAACTGCTGAGCCGTCTCTACAGCGCTATAATATAATTTTAGCAGTGGCAGTCCAAACCTGTAAGAGCAGTTACTTATGGTGGGTATAGTTGAGAGTCGCTTCTCTCTATTTTGTTTTTCCTGTATGGGTTTACTGATCTTTCACCATGTTCTAAACACAAATTATCTGTATTCTTTAACACTGTCACATTCTAAAATACAGGATAGATAAACTTTACCAGAATCAATTAAATGCATCTGTGGTTTTCAATTTAAAGCGTACATTTAATTTTTAAAACTTTTATTCATAGCAAAATTAAACAGTGTTGCTTTAACATTTACTAGGCAAAGTGCTCACAGGAGAAGAAGAAGCCTTGGAAGATGACTCAGAATCAAGGTCAGATGTCAGCAGCTCAGCCTTTGCAGGTAATTGGCATCCATCAGCCTCCAGGGTCAGCCTTCCTTTACTGTCCACCATTTTTGCCCCCTTTCTGTACCTCGGCCTACAGATGGCATGGGGGGCTGGGGCAGCCTGCTCAGAGTGGGCACTTCAACTATTTTTATAATGTTCGTTTTGAAATGTGACTCTATTTTCTTTGTTTTAGGCTCTTTTAAAGTTGGTTTACTGGGGGTTTAGCTCCATGGTAGAGGGGCTCTTGGTTTGGTCCCTAACTCCAGGGAAAAACTAAAGAAAGACAAAAAAAAAATTGTTTTGTCATCCTTGAGCATGTCTTTTTGGGTAGGGGATGGTAGGTAGAAGTATCTTCTCATGAATTAGATGGGTCATGATGAGGAGAATGTGTTGAAAAACTGTCTATGGGTAATTTAACTTGAAAGAATGTACTTATGCTTACAGGTAGTTATTTAAGATTATTTGTGTTTTTATAAAACACTTGTATTAACTCACTAAATAGCTAGGTAAATGCCAGTAGCTTTGGCTATGTAATCCTGTCTAAAAGAACATTTTTAGGTAAAAGAAAGCAAGGCCAAGGTATCTGGAAGAAAAACTTGAATAATGCCAGTTGAATTTATTTTTAAAAATCAAAATAGCTTTTTCTTCCCTACTAACAAAATGAAATAGTTAACACAAAAAGTTGGGCATTTTTACAGTAGTGTAAAGCTCAAGTACCTATTTACCCACTTACCTCCAGCTGGAGCTAGTCCTGGAAGCTTGGTGTTCTCTTTTTTGTTGTTTATTTATTTATTTTTGTTTTTTGAGGCCAGGTCTCCCTGTAATTCCAGATGGCCTGGAACTCACTATGTAAATCAGGCTAGCCTTGGTCTCACAGAGATCTGTCTGCCTCTGCCTCCTGAATGCTGGGATTAAAGGTTTGCATCCTCATACCTGTTTGTCTTATATAGTGTTTGTCTTTTAAGTGGGAATTTCAAAACTAAACTAGGAATATGGGGTGTGTATTTATCATGTAGGAGAATCGGACTAGATTAGAGAACTGGCGTTGGGAGAAGGCAGGTCCACCCGAAAGAGATGGTGGTTTATGCTCTTTTTGTCATTGCTTGTTTAGCACTCCTGGGAATTCTCTTGTGTCCTTGCCTAGACTGCCCCTTGGTTGTACTCATCCTATGTGTTGCTCTAGAGTTGCTTAGGAACTTTAACTTGGGTTTTTGTAATGGAACACCTTTTGAGAATATTCATAGCCCTAGAGAGTCTGCTTGGTACAGCAAGCTCTGTTTCCGGCTGGCTCATATTTTCACTGTACACCAGGCTGCTCTGCAGTTAAAACATTCAATACAGTGAACTTTTTTTTTGTCATTTTGCACACTTTTGATTCTCTAGCCATTGTTTCCTCTGGCCATTTGACAAGTTACTTTTTTTGTGTCTTTAGCCTCTGTGAAGAGTGAAATCGGTGGAGAGCTGGCTGCTTCTTCGGGTGTCTCCACTCCTGGGTCTATAGGTCACGACATCATCACTGAGCAGCCTCGGTCCCAGCACACACTTCAGGCGGACTCTGTAGATCTGTCTGGCTGTGACTTGACCAGTGCTGCCACTGATGGGGATGAAGAGGACATCTTGAGCCATAGCTCCAGCCAGATCAGTGCTGTCCCATCTGACCCTGCCATGGACCTGAATGATGGGACCCAAGCATCCTCACCCATCAGTGATAGCTCTCAAACCACTACTGAAGGGCCTGATTCAGCTGTGACTCCTTCTGACAGTTCTGAAATTGTAAGTGGGGAGAAGGTGCCCCCCCCTTTTTTTTTCAGACTCTCCTGAGCTCATTCCTGGAGGCTCAGACTTGGTCCCTTCTGTTTTTACCTCTGCCTTCTTCCACCAGTAACAGATCAGAGGTCACCAGCTCAGATCATTAACAGAGAACTTGGCTTGTCTTAGACCTTCTTGAAGAAAATGGTCTAGTATCTTTTTTTTTTGGTCTTTTTGAGACAGGGTTTCCCTGTAGCCTCAGCTGTCCTAGAACTCACTATGTAGACCAGACTGGCCTTGAACTCACAGAGATCCACCTCTGCCTCTCAAGTGCTGGAATTAAAGGCGTGCTCCACACACCTGACTTGACAAAAATAGCTTGGTATCTTTTATATTGAACCATAGAGGTCAAAGTCATATTCATTGTGTGTAGAGTACATCTGCCATTCTTTAACACTTAGTTGGGCCTACTTAGACAATAATCACTTTAGGGGTTGGAGAAATGGCTCAGTGGTTAAGAGTACTGACTGTCCTTGCAGAGGACCTGGGTTCGATTCCTAGCACCCACATTGCAGCTGACTACCATCTATAACTCCAGTTCTAGGGAGTTCTAACATTCTCTTCTGGCCTCTGCTGACATTGCATAATGCATGTATGCTTATATACATGCAGGCAGTACACACACTAAATAAAATATTTCAAAAAACAAAAACATCAAACATTTTCTGGAAACTTCTTAATTGTACACATCTGGGGTTTTAATGAAATGTGACTACTAACATTAATATTGCACGCTATTTTAGCACTTTCTGACCTTTCAAAGTGCTTATATCATACCCCATTTTATAATGGCTCATATTTCTGCCCCTCTGATGTCTTAATTATAGGCAAGAGATACCTCAAAGTGTATGGAATCAAAGATAAAAAATTTGGTGTAAGTGTATGTGGAGTTGTGGAGTTTTCATGCTTACTTTTATGTTTTTGTTTTGTATTTTTAAGATGGGGTCCCAACTCAGACAGACCTCAAATTTGTGATCTGCCTGCACCAGCCTCTGACTGTTGAGGTTGGGGTATGAACCACACCTCACATGTATTAATTTATTCATCACCATTTCTTCTTCTTCTCTCACTTTCTCCTACTCTTCTACAACAAATTTTATCACTTTATCAGTGGCATTAAATACTTTGAAATAACGTGATAAGAGTCATCACTGTCTATCTGCATTGCCCTCTTGAAACCACTCTTCCATTTTCTTGTCAAATACAAGCTTGACCACTATTGGTTCCTCATGCAAGTGAGATCATGTTGTGTTTGTTCTTTGGTGACCAGCCTGTTTCACCTAACATGGACCCTAAGGCCCATCCTTACAGCACGTGGGAGAATTTCCTCACTTCTTAGGACTGAATAGCATTCCATCCTATAGATGGACCACGTTTTGCTTATCTGTACACCTGTCAGCCAACATCTGGGTAGTTTGCATATTTTAATGATTATGAATAGTGGCACTTGAGAACTTGGATGTACAGATGTCTCTGAGACAGATGTTTCAGTTCTTTTGAGTATACACATAACTAGAATAGTTTTTACACCCCAGTTTTAATTTTAAGAAGTTTAAACAATTAAATGTTTGGCTACTTTGAATATATTTTATGAAGAACATTGCAAGTTTTGTGTGTATGTGTTTAAACTTGCTTTAAATTTTAAGTTGTATGCAGCATTTCTAAAATATGGATGAGATATTTGAATGGACATAAAACAATGACTTGCAAGTCAGAAATAGAGCATCTGTTGTGATGCGGCCATTGGGGCAGGAGAGATGACTCAGTCAGTTTAGCTTTCATGCAAGCCTGATAACTGGAGTTCAGATCCTCAGTACCCATGTAAAAAGCTGAGCATTGTGCTGGGAAGGCAGAGACAGGAGGATCGTTTGGGTCTGCTAGCCAGCCTGCCTATTCTAAACTGGTGAGCTCCAAGTTCAATGCGAGACCCTGTCTCAAAAAATAAGATTGAGAACTACCAAGGAAGACCCCTGTGTCTACCTCTGTCCTCTACTTGTGTTCTCATGTGTGTACACCTAGACACACGCAACTTGATTGCATATCTCTGGCCTGAGTATGCCCCCCTAGGTGGTCACTAGTTTTTTTTCATGATAATAAAAACCCTCACCTCACCATTGAGCCACTAAGCTATTTTCAGAGATGGCAGGTGAATGCTCTTAAAGGAAAGGGTCACAGGAAATTGATTTCTTGGCTGTCGTTGATTATGTAGATTAAACTTTGTGTCTAAGTTTTTAAAAATTTTAATTAATTAGTTTGATTGTTTTTGAGATAGGGTCTTCCTGTAGCCCCAGGTGGCCTAGCAACTCTATGTAGACCATGTTGGCTTTGATCTCACAGAGATCCACCTCTCTGCCTCCTGAGTACTGGGATTAATGTTTTTAAAGTATTTTCCTGCATGTAAGTACAGCATGTGAGTGCTCTGCCTGCAAGCCAGATGTCTCTGGAACTGGAGTTATAGATGGTTGTGAGGTGCTGTGTGGATGCTGGGAACCAGCCTGGGTCTACTGCAAGAGCAGCCAGTGCTCTTAATTGCTGAATCGTCTTGTCAGCCCCCTTGAGAATTACTTTTAATGAGGAATTTGGAGTATGTTTTTCATGATACAGAAGAATTACTTGTATGTGTTTATGTGTGTGTGGTGAATACATACATAGAGTCCAGAGCACGATGTCTGCTGTCTTCTGTGTTTTCTTTTCATCTTATTGCCTTAAGACAGGATTTCCTAGGAAACTGGAAGCTCACTATTTGACCAGACTAGCTAGCTAGCCAGGGAGCTCTTGGGACACACCAATCTCTGCTGCCCACTCCCTATGTTAGGGTTACAGGCGTGCGAAGCCTTGTTCCGCTTTGTGGGCAGATGTTGGGCTTTCAAACTCAAATCCTTGTGTTTGCATAGCAATCATTCTTAGCACTGAGTCATCTCCCCAGCCCCAGTGTACCTTATTTTTTGAGACAGGATTTCTTACTGAACCCTTTGGCTATACTGGCTGGCTGGCAGGCAGATCCCTGAGATCCAGCTATCTCCATTAGAGCTGGAGCGACAGATGTATACTGTTAACCTCCATTTACTTGGGTACTAGGAATTTGAGCCCAGGTCCTCATGCCTGCAGAACAAGTACTTTATCTACTGAGCCATTTCCCTAACCCCCATTCTTCAGTTTTCCAGGTAAATTATATAAAAGGTTTTTACTGGATGTGAAACATTTTCTAATATGGAATTAACTGACAT
The DNA here is from genome assembly GCA_035773235.1 of Eospalax fontanierii. Classification (NCBI taxonomy): domain Eukaryota; kingdom Metazoa; phylum Chordata; class Mammalia; order Rodentia; family Spalacidae; genus Eospalax; species Eospalax fontanierii. Next base: position 83,953,446 of record CM069533.1, on the reverse strand, counting down.
AATTCACAACTTTCACCTCAGTGGGGATAAGAGAGAGTTTATTCTGGAGCCAAATATGAGTAGCCATGGCCCAGGAACACAGATTTAGGGTATTCTAAATTCCATGTTCCAGTGTTCCAATAGTTTAAGTTTTATGATATATAGGAAAACCATAAACCAAGGCACTTTCATCTGTATTGACAGGTACATTGATCACATAAAGCGGGGCAATCTCAGTTACAGGTCTCAGATGCTTTCTGGTGACTTTTAACTTTTTAATTGATGGAAACTATAATTCTGTTTGTACATTCTAAAGGTTTAACTTAATGATTACAAATATATGAGCTCTCTTACAGAGGAAGACATTGAGTAGCTTTAAGGGGCTAAAGATGCCCCAAGATGATTTGACTCTAGATTTATAACACTCTCCATTCCACATCATTGCTCTTGTAATCAGGTAGTCAGCTTTTCAGGGATTCAGTTTAAGGTGCTGTTCTTTCCAGGAACTTTGATTCACAGGATCATGAGCCAAGCTTACAGCTAGACATGTGAAACATTATGTCCGGAATTTAGTCATGATACTATCATTAGGTTTTTTTCTAAATGCCTGTCTTTATTTCCAGCTTTATTGTACAATTTGTGAAGATAAAAATTTTTTAAATACAGTTTTACTTTTTGAGAATTTCATGCGTGCATACAATGTATTTTGATAATATTCCCACTCCTCCGGCTCCTCCTATCTCTTGCCACATCTTTTCATATCAGGTGGTGGCAGTGTTGGCTGTAGCAATGCTGCTGTCCCCACCCCCTTCCTCCTCCTCCCCCTCCTCCTCCTCCTCCTCCTCCTCCTCCTCTTCCTCCTCCTCCTCCTCCTCCTCCTCCTCCTCTGCTCCCTCCCTCCCTTCCTCCCTCCCTCCCCCTCCATCATCATCATCAAAAAGGGAAGTTTCCAGACTGAAATTTCTTAGAATTCTTAGACCTATAAAAGCTTTTTCTATGAACTTTTCCTGGAGAGAACAAATAGATGTCTACCCACCCCAAATAGGACACCAGCAACAGACTGAAGTAATGATTCCTCCCATGTTTGGCTTAATGAGCCACTTAGTTTCTGGGGTTGCTTACAGACTGTGGGTAAAGGGTTACCTACAAGAGCATGGGCAGCTTGTCTCTACTACTGAAGAAAATGTCTCCCCCAACAGTCATTAACCACTCACACCTCAGGGAGGAGCAGGGCCTCATGAGCCTGCTCCCATGACAGCATTAATGGCCTATCTTATGCAGGCCCTGTGTCTTTTCATAACATAGTAGCGACAAGTGATCAGTAAGCTCTTGCTTGTTTCTCTTACACGTGCAAATTCATGCACCTTGTGTTATATACATGTGCCGCTGAAGCAACATGGTCTTTGTAGGCTGTGTATCTGATATGCTCAGCTCAGTTTGTGGCTTTTCCTTCCCATGTTGTAGGACTTTTCCCTGCTGATCACACTCATGAACGTTCACAGTCCCCCTTCATCTATGCAGGTGTTAGATGGTGCCGACAGCCAGTATTTGGGCATGCAGATTGGACAGCCACAGGATGATGAGGAGGAGACCGAAAGTATTCTTCCTGGTGAAGTCTCAGATGCCTTCAGAAACCCTTCTCTGGGTCAGTTCACTTTATATTATAGGTGTGATTTAGCCCTAGTGATCTTTATTTTACCTTCGCTTCTAAGAAGAAACCTTTTGGTGTCTTATCTTTTCAGTTGTGAATAGCAGGTCAAAATGACAATTTAGTTGTGACCAGACTTTTACTTGATCTAAATACTGTACTTTCATGTTATCTTTGTGTAAATACATACTTTAATTGGACACTTGTCACTTAATCTTGATTTCTGTTTTTAAAGCCCTTCAACAGGCACACTTACTGGAAAGAATGGGTCATAGCCGGCAGCCTTCTGACAGCAGTATAGATAAGTTTGCATGTAGAGATGAAGTTGCTGAAACAGGTGATCCAGAAAACAAGGTGAGCTATGTAGGCAGAACATGGCTTGTGTGTGAGGCTGGAGGGTAACCCTGGCTTCTGTCACCGTCCTTTGTTCTGTTCCAGCTCTGAACTTACTTCTTTCTGCTAGAAACACTCAGCATTCCCTGGCCTGCCCTCCTTTTTTACCTCCAGAATGTCCATATTCTTAACAGTTGCCTCAGTTCTGCCTCCCCTGACAGTTGTGCCTCGCCCAGCGTCCTGGATCCTGTGAGGCTTGTGCACAGCCTTGCATCAGTTGTTGGTTCTGTTTTTTGCAGCTCTTCTCTGGGTGTTGTTTGCATGCCAGTACTGTCTTCACAGTTAAATTTAAATTCCTGGAGGTCAAGAAATGTATTTTGTGGTTAGATTAATCTCACCCGTCAGAATGGCACTATCTGGCAGGCCTTCCAGGGGCCTTGGTATTCCTCTAACCTTTGGGCTTCTCTGGCCTTTTCTTTGCCTGAGGGTCTTCTGCTTTTCTGGTAGAAGAGCTCTTGTGGTTTTCAACCCTTCCTGGATTCTTGTTTTTAGCTTCTTCCTGACCAGGGCACCTTTTCCACACTGTGCTCATCTTCTGCCACAGCTCTGTGAGCCAGTGTCCTAGGGTCTGCTCAGCTGTAGAACACAGCTTAGAGGTCAGGCCTCTGTTCCTGGCACTCTCTGCTCGTCATTCTGTTCACTGAACTGGTGAAAAGAAGCATGTCTGCTCTTTGTTGCAGCCTTCCCGAGTCAGAGGTGACATAGGACAGCCTACTGATGACGATTCTGCTCCTCTGGTCCACTGTGTCCGCCTTTTATCCGCTTCATTTTTGCTAACTGGTGAAAAGAAAGGTCAGTTCAGTTTGGTGGTCTTTTGTCACCTTGTTATTGGGCTAAGCTTTGCTTTCCACTGATCTGAGACAGATGGGAGGAAATGAGAGGGGGAGATTTGTTTACTGGAAATGACTAAAGGGGACATGGGTGATTTCTTTTCAGCTCTGGTTCCAGATAGGGATGTGAGGGTCAGTGTGAAGGCCCTGGCCATCAGCTGTGTTGGAGCAGCTGTGGCCCTTCATCCAGAATCCTTCTTCAGCAAACTTTATAAAGTACCTCTTGATGTCTCGAAATGCCCTGGTATGTTGGAAACTTGCCTCTTTCCCTCAGGTATGATTGTCACTTAAGCTGCTGTGCACAGTCTTGATTGTTTGAATTTATAGTAGACAAATGTACATTATTTTCAAATCAAATTTTGGAAGTCTGACTATTTGACAAGGTGGAAACATAATCTGGAAGGTCTGTTGTATTGAGAGACGAACAGTGTGATGAATTAAGAATCCATAAATTCCCAAACTTCTTTTACTATGTAGGGTATTATAGTCAAGACATTTGTAGCTATGGAGTGCCTCTCTTTTTTTCCTTTTCTGAAAATAAGACTGTGTGAGGTATAAAGATAATGGTGGAGAAGATACAACTGAGCCGTTTGTATTAACAGAGGAACAGTATGTCTCAGATGTCTTGAACTATATTGATCATGGAGACCCTCAAGTCAGAGGAGCTACTGCCATTCTCTGTGGGACCCTGATCTCCTCCATCCTCAGCAGGTCCCGGCTCCGTGTGGGTGACTGGTTGAGCACCATCAGAACCCTAACAGGTAATGGCACTTTGTCTATGGTGTGTTTTCTGAGTATTGCTCCCACGTTCATGTTTCCATGGAGATCTTTATACCTCATTCTTCTGTTTAGGAAATACATTTTCTCTTGTGGACTGCATTCCTCCACTGCAGAAAACTTTGAAGGACGAATCTTCTGTTACTTGCAAGTTGGCTTGTACAGCTGTTAGGGTGAGTATAATCTTTTACATAAAGTATTCCTTGGATTTATGGGCTTGAGTTAAATTTGGAGCTTAGTAGGACATGTTTCCACACATTCTAAACAATAAATTCCATGGTTCCACCACTCAGATTTTGAAAAATATTGCCATAATATTAAACCTTAATAAACTTTTAAGTCTCAGACTATTTATTTGAAACATGCTTTCTCTTAAAGGAAATGTTTAGGAATAAACCTTGCTATTATCAAATAAAATCCACTTAAATAAAAAATGCTATCTTGGAACTGGAGACAGCTCAGCAGTTAAGCCACCTGGTGGCTAACAACATAACTCCAGTTCCAGGGAATCTGACACCCTCTACTGACCTCTCTGGACATTACAGGGCATGGGGGCACTTACATACATGCAGTCAATACACTCATACATGTAAAATAAAAATAAACATAATAAAATATCTTTTAAAATATACTGTCTTTGAACTGTAAATATTGAGTGGCAGTTTTTGTGTCTTTTGTTAAAAGGGTCTTATTTTAATTGGACACTTTTCACTTAATCTTGATTTATATTTTTAAAGCCCTTCAACAGGCACCTTTACTGGAAAGAATGGGTTATAGCTGGCAGCCTTCTGACAGCAGTATAGATAAGTTTGCATCTAGAGACAAAGCTGTTGAAGCAACTTGAGAGTAGATGGAACATTTTCCTGTCAGCTGACTCATAAGTTACAGTTGGCCATTCAGCAACTGAAATTTCATTTCAGCAACAGAAAATTTTAACCAGAGAAAAAAATCAAAACAAATACAATAGTGATCAAGTCTATGGAATAGATTTTTTTTAATGTAATGGCTTAAAAGTAATGTTTTTTTTAGCTTTTTTTGTGTGTCGTGTTCCCCCCACCCCCATGTCAGTCAGTTGCCTTTTCTCAGGCGAAAGAGGTTTATTGATAGCACAGGTGTATTGCTGGTCAATAGTCAGCATGTGTCAGCCAGGTGTAGTGTTGTCCCCTCAGGCTCAGATGGCCAGGGAAACAGTGGTGCTTTACCTACTTCATTCCTTTGTGTACCAAAAGAGCCCTGGAACACCCACTGCTACTCCTAGGTCTGAGATTTCTTTTCCTGTATTGGTAGGACTATGTTATATCATTTCCCATGTCAATTGATGAGCCATGTTCTTGAAATTGCTGCCTGGAAGTCAAGGTCACAAAAGGGGCAGTTACAGGAGGCAGAAAGAAACAAAGCTATGTTATTTGCAAGGGACACATTGACCTTTAAACTCTAATTTACTGAGATAAAGTTTATATCTTGAGTTCTTCTGGGAGCTGTAGCATCCCTTTTGCTCTTTCACACACCCCCATGCACCCCCAGGGGCATGTCTTAAGATCCTGACTGCTCCTCCTCCGTGCCTGCTGTTTTTCAGCACTGTGTCCCGAGTCTCTGCAGCAGCAGCCATAGTGACCTGGGACTACAGCTGCTCATTGACCTACTGCCCCTGAAGAATAGTTCCTACTGGCTGGTAAGGACGGAGCTGCTGGAAACTCTTGCAGAGATTGACTTCAGGTAAGCGAACCAAGTTCAGATTCAGAAGTTCAAATTTAGAATCACAGATCCTACAATCCCTGATACATTTAAGTGACTGTTATGTACCCTGTCCATCAGAACCGTCTGAGACTTAGAGAACATGTTCTCTTTCATAGTGGTGTTTTGTTGGATTTTGCCTTGCACTTGAAAATTTCAAATATAGATAATGGAATAGATTTTTCTGATCATCTCAGTTATATTTTCTAGATAGAATTAAACCCGATTTTAGCTAGGCATGGTGGCATATTGCCTTTAATCCTTACACTCGGGAGGTAGAGGCAGATGGATCTCTCTGAGATCAAGGCCAGCATGGTCTACATAGCAAGTTCCATTTGGGTTCACAAGGAGACTCTATCTAAAAAAAAAAAAAAAAAAATTAAAAACCCTGATTTTTTTTTTGTATTTTTTTTTTACTGTTTGTGTTAAACTTGAAAAAAACTGGTATAAATTATCTTTATTGAAAAAAAAGTACTTATTGTTATACTATTTTATGTCTATTTTGGCAATTTATATATTTTAAGAGAGACAGATGAATGCTATTTTGTTGCAATTAAAAAATAACTCTAGTTCGTTGGTAATACGCTTGTTGTACAAACTCGACCTGAGCTAACCCTCACACCTGTTTTAAAAGATGTTTTATTTTATTCCATCCTCAGAATGTTTCTGGCTATTTTATCATTTTATTTTGTTTTGAGACAGGGTCTTCATGTAGCCCCAATTGGCCTAGAACTCTCTAGGTAGAGCAGGCTGGTCTACCTTCTGACTCTGCCTCCCAAGTTTTGGGATTAAAGGCGTGTATCACCACACCCAGCCCTCAGAGCATCTCTGAATCAAGGATTATTCTCATTGTCACCCCACAGTTAAGATTGTGGGATGGTTGATGGTAGGCTGGGAGGTTCACAGTGTATCCACCATCTGCCATGTGTCTGGCCTCTGCCGTGTGCCCCTTCTCTATGGTCACAGTACAGTGTGCCCGCCCTGTCTGTTGGTATATGAACTGATTTATGGAGCTCTTACTGTCTTGAAGGTGGGTTTACATTCTGATGAGTTAGTCTATTTAAGCATATTTGTTTTTCTTCCATTTCAAGGAAGGACTGGCTCTGGGAACCTAGGGCACTCGGGTGAGCTGCTAGAGAGCTGCAGGTCAGCACGGAGTGTTTGCTGGGGGAATGACTTCACTATTGAATTTGTTCTTTCTTTAGGCTAGTGAGTTTTTTGGAGACAAAAGCAGAAGGTTTACACCGAGGGGCTCATCATTATACAGGGGTAAGCTGTTCATTTTGTGAGACCGTGGGCTTATCTTCTGGGAACTGTGTATTAGCAAGACCTCCCTAGTGGTGTGAAGTTTGGCTGAATGCCTTGTCTTATGTTAAATCTTTCAGAGTTTATGTGATGAAGATTGTTGCTTTATAATATTAATTTAAAATTAATTATCTTGAGTTCTATCTCAGTAGCTTTCCAAAATGCCTTTTCTTACCAGGCATGGGGGTACATCCTTTAATCTCAGAACTTGGGAGGCAGTGGATCGCTGAGTTAGGGACTAGTCTGGTCTTCATAGTGAAGTTCAGGCCAGCTAGACCTACATAGTGAGACCCCCACATAAAAAAAAGGCCAAACTATCTTATCTAAAATTTGGTCAAGTGTAGAAATTAAAATTATTTCTATTTTCTATCTCTAAAGCTTTTAAAGCTGCAGGACCGTGTGCTCAATAGTGTGGTCATATGTTTGCTTGGGGACGAAGACCCCAGGGTACGGCATGTTGCTGCAGCATCATTAATAAGGTATTTAACAATATTTCTCTTTCCATTCTCCAAGAATGGGAAGTGCATATGGAATCAAAAAATTGTAGGGAAATATGCCTGAGTGTTTGGGGCTAAATTTCAGCCCTTTTAACAATAGAAAAGGGTGTTTACCACCAAATAGGTCTAAAATGATAATTTGAAAAAGCAGAGCACCAGCTTTCCATTGTATAAGTCATATGGTTTCATTGTGAAAGTCCTGGAGTCTAGAGAATGCACTAAGAGAGAAAAGAACTCCTGGACGGGACCACCGTCCACAGCTATGGTTGCCATTATGGACAGTGGTTTGGATTGACCATCTGGGGCAAGTAGTGGTGGTGGGTGAATTTCATATGCCTTAGGAGTAAATCAGCTTTACTTTTACCTTAGGCTTGTCCCAAAGCTGTTTTATAACTGTGACCAAGGACAGGCTGACCCAGTGGTGGCTATGGCGAGAGATCAAAGCAATGTTTACTTGAAGCTACTCATGCATGAGACCCAGCCACCGTCCCACTTCTCTGTCAGCACCATAACCAGGTACGCTGCTCAAAGCATCCTGACCTGTCAACAGTGTAGGCCTTGACTAATGCTTGCCTTGCAGTTCTCTTTTCTAAAAACCAAACACTTTAGAAGAAGAAATTTGAGTAAGTCATCTTCCATTGACAGGATACTTGTCATCTCGATTTGATATTCCCCCTGTGGTTCAGCTCTGCCATAGTCACACAACACTGATATCCTCTGTCTTGGAATGAGTTCATTACTTTCCTCATACATACTATGTTTACATGTTTGTCTATGACTTTCATGTATCATCTGAAAACTTGTTCATGGGAAATTCTCATACTATGTGTCCCTGCTAATGCATGGGTAGGCTGGTGCCAAGGCTCAGCAAGACACAGGCTTTGAGATCTCACCTTCTAAATGCTGTTTCTAAACCTGGATGATGTGATATTAAGATTAGCGATCCCACCTTCTTTTGCTGATTTAAAAAAACAGAAAAACCTGGCTGGGCATGGGCAGAGGCAGGTGGATTTCTGTGAGATAAAGGCCCAACCAGGTCTACATAGTGAGTTCCAAGTTCCAGACCAACTGGTACTACAGGGAGACCCTGTCTCCAACAAACAAAAACCAAAACAAACAAACAACAAAAAAACTTAAACTACCTCTAACCTTACATCATAATTTGATACTTTTTACTGAATTTGGAATTCAGCTTGTCAAATCTTAAAATATTTTATTTGTTTATTTTTATTTTGTAGATGAGTGTATTACATGCATGCATATAAGTGCACCCGTGTTATGCAGTGCCCATGGAGGTCAGAAGAGGGTCTTGGATCCCCTGGAACTGGAGTTACAGATGGTTTTTAGCTGCTGTTTGGGGTGCTAGGAACTGAAGCCTGGTCCTCTTCAAGAGCAGCCAGTGCTCTCAACCACTGAGCCATCTCTCCAGCCCAGCTTGTCAAACCTTTCTCAAGGAAAAACCAGTTTATAACAAACATCTGGAAATAAATTTCTAGATTTTCTTAGTATCTCCTCTATGATAATGTCCTTTGTGTAATTACGGTACTGATGCTTTCTTTTCTTTTTCTTTCCCTTTTTTTCCTCAAAAGATTCATTATACACATTCCTTTAAGATAAACAGAAGCCTGGGGGTTGGAGAGATGATGGCTCAGCAGTTAAGAAAAATCACTGTTCTTGCAGAGGACCTGAGTTTGACTCCCAGCACCTACATGGTGGCTAATAACCATCTGTAACTCCAGGTCCTGGGAATCTGAGACCCTCTTCTAATTTCTGTGGGCACTGTATACACGTGGTGTACTTGCATGCATATAGGGAAAACATACACATAAGTAAAATATTTTAAAAGATAAACGGAAACTGTATAAGAGTGTTTTATTATCAGGAATTTGGCAAAGTTTGGTTTAAATTGTTCTTTCTGAATTCTGTTTAGAATATTAATATTTAGATGCAAAGAGATGAGTCTAATATTCCATTAAGTTGGTGCTTTCTGCTACATTGAAAATTCTTCCAGTTTTGAGTTTCACCTGGTGTCTTCACCATCAGCTGTGCTTACTTGGTTCCTGCGTAGCAGGCACTTACTGCTCTGCTCCACTTCCTCTTAACTACCTACTCTGTTAGAGATGTGTGGGAGGATGAGTCAGTCTCCATAGTTTTGTTGCCAGTGGCTCTGTGGACAAGCTGATGCACAAAACTCCACATGGGCTTCATTGAAACAGTTGAGACAGATGACTTTAAAGAAATTTTTTCATGGATGAGTGTTTTGCTGCATGTATTTAAGTACATCGTGTGCATGCACTGCCCTTGGAGGCCAGAAGAGGACATCGGATCCCCTGGAATTACAGTTAGATGGTTGTGGGGTCACCGTGTGGGTGCTAGGATCTGAATCAGTGTCCTCTGCAAAAACAGCAACCACTCTTAACCTCTGAGCCATCTCTCTTGCCCCCAGTTGGAGAATTAAAATTTATAACAGTAGAAGTGGATTCCTGGCATTAGAGGAGTGTGGAAATAGTGCCTGGGGAGCTCAGTAGTGCAAGAAAGATTTTTTTCCTGTTGGAATAAGTATGACTTTGATATTCCCAGTATAAAGGAATTGTAGGGATGCAGTCACTGTAAAAAAGTGAGGCTCCTGTGCTATAGCTGAAGTGTGAGGCCCCTCATGAAGTATCAGACTTTTTTTCAAATGATGAACAAATTTATTCCCAGTCTTTTTTGGGGGGTATGCTGGGGATAGAGCCCAGGACCTTTTGTATGCTTAGCAAGTGTTCTACTGCTGAGTTATATCCCCAGTCTTATTCCTAGTTTCTTTAAAGGTTAATACTACTTCAAGATTTCAATCATAAACTTTTAATTCCTAGTTGATCTTGAAAAATGTACCCTTTAAAAGGTGTTAAATCTCTGCATTTCTCTTTCTAGGGTCTATAGAGGCTATAGTCTACTGCCAAGTGTAATAGATGTCACCATGGAAAACAATCTCTCAAGAGTTATTGCTGCAGTTTCTCATGAACTGATCAGATCAACTACACGGGCACTCACAGTAAGTCTCCCCACTTTGGCTTAGGGAGGTTGCCTTGTACTACGTGTGTGGTCACAGTCAAGAGGTGCTAGATGAGGATCCCTTCTCTTGAGCAACTTGCTTAGGAAATGTGCTTCTGTCAACAGAATCTAAAGTAATATATATTCCTGGTAAACTAATTCATCCAAATTAGGAAGTTATCAAATAAAAATGCTCAAACAAGCTGGCAAGATGGGGTAGTGGGTAAAGGCATATGGCACAGAGCCTGATCACCTGAGTGTGGTTCTCCTGGACTCACACCAATGGAAGGAAAGAACTGAATCCTGAAAATTGTCTTCTGTCCTCTCCATATGTGTGTGGCACACAAGTGCATTCCTCTCCCCAAAAGAATAAATGTACATGTAAAAATTTTAATAACTCCATAGTCTGAATTGGTAATCTACCAGAAATGTAAACCATCTCTACTGTAAATGATTCAGTAACTAGTATACACTGAGGGAGTGGATCAGAAATGCCAGCAGAGATTTGTTTTATGATACTGAAACTAGAAAGGTTCTAAATTCCACCAATCCAAGACTAATTAAATTCCAGTTATGATAAAATTCTCTGCATATATTAATGGTTGTACACATATTGGCACACTCCTTTGGAGAATTTTTAATGACAATGCCAAGGTATAATCTGAATTTTAATGTTGAAGGAGAGAGTAGAGTACAAATCTGTAGGGGCATCATTTGATACCAGGTTAGAAAGTGATGTTTGTATATCCTTTTTTTTTAATTTAAAAATTTTTTAATTTTATGTGTATGAGTGTATTGCCTGCATATATGTAAATGCACCTGTGTTGTGCAGTGCAAAAGGACAGAAGAAGCTGTCAGATCCCCTGAAACTGAATTGACGATTAGCCACCATGTGGGTGCTGGGATTCAAACCAGGTCTTCTGCAAGAGCAGTTAGTGCTCTCAACCACTGAGTCATCTCTCCAGTCCCCATAAGTCCATTTTTTACAAACTCAGAAAAATGACAGGACAAATAATTACCCCAATGGTTTTTTCTTTTTAGGATTGTGATTTTCATTTTCTTATATGTTTGTCAATTATTTCTAAAATGAGCAAGTGTAACTTATATAATCAGAAAAAGAAATATACAAAGGTGTTGTAAATCTTGTGGTTCCCAGGATAGACCTCAACCTGTATGTGATAGAAGGAGTGTGTGCACATTGTCAGCAGCTTACAGTTAAGACTCAGCTGTCACACTGACTGAATAACTGCCTTTCAAATCTAAATTTTTCAAGATTTCATAGATTTATTATTTTTACTGTGTGGTACATGCATTACACACTTTTATGAAATCTGACCTGAAGGTTGACATTAGTCAGCATGAGCTAAAGTCTTTAGGGAGGAAGGGAGAGACTTCCAGGGAAATGGGTGCACGGCAGTTAGAGTTCCAGGCAGTAACTGATGACTGCTCTTCACTAAGATATGATGACTTGCCAACAGGCAGTCCACTTTTCCAGCTCAATTTTTTAGTATCAATGTCCCAAGGTAGGGCAGACACCTTGTGGTTATTCACAGATCTCAGTTTTCCTTGCGTTTTGTTTTTCAGTAAGCCTTGGTGGTATTTGAGTGTGATTTTTTTTTTTTTTTCCTCCCCCCATTTCTTTCTCTGCAGTTTGGATGTTGTGAAGCCTTGTGTCTTCTTTCAGCAGCCTTTCCAGTTTGCACTTGGAGTTTAGGTTGGCATTGTGGGTATGTCTATTTCTCAGCCTATGGTTAACCAACTCCATAGCACAAGCAGCCTGCTGGGGTCCCTTCTTTCCTCTTTCATGTCGACTATGTGGGTTTTTAAAAATATCTGATGGGTATTTGTTTCTCTTTTGTGAGCTCTCTGAACATTAGTGAGAGGAACTCTTTTGAAATACTGAAGATCTTGGAACTCTAATGAGTGCCAGGTGCTCATTTTTGGGGTTTGAGGGTATTATCTATGGGTTCAGTTAAGGAATGTTCATATACTGGCAATAGAGTTTTCTAACTGGTTTAATTCTTTCTCAGACTACTAGGTAATAGAAATGATGTATGACCTAGTGTCCAAAACTGTGATGAATTAGGAGGAGGTGTAATCTAGGAGCTGCTGCACTACTGCTAGGGTTCATTCAAATAATCTTTCTCTAGTAGATGGCCTACTACATCTGGGAGCAGTTCAAATAGCAAACCTTCACTTGTGTCCTGATTCCTGAGGAACTCTGCTTGTTCACATCACATTTGGAAAGAAACCTGCAGATTGATTCTGTGTGTCTGTATGTGGCCAACTAACAATTCCTTGAAGTAGATTGTATCCTTGATCTAGACAGACTGCTATCCCTCTTTTCATGAAGACCGATTGAGTAGTTAGTTTCTGCTCATAGGTGCTGCCCTGGACTTAACTTCTGAACAGCTTTGGCATTGGAGTAAAATCTGTGCAATCAAAAAGGGGAGAAAGTTAAAAATTGATCAGAATAAATATGCTAGTTCTCGTAATCTACTCTACTGCATTGTTTCATTTCTCAAATGACGTCTGAGGAGCTCTGTACAGTAAGACTGTTAGTTGGTTAGCAGTTTTAAAATGCTAGTAGCTCACACCATAATCATAACACTTGAGAGGCTGAGGTAGGAGGATTGACACACATTTAAGGACCACCTAGGCAGCATAACCACCTCTAGGCCAGCTAGGCTACAGAGTGAGACCCTGAATCAGAACACCCAAACCACATCAATAAACTATAGTAAAACGAACATCTCATGACATGTCTTCCTCCTGGGATCATAAGAGGACAAGACTGTATATTGTCTTGAACCTGTCCCGTGTTTGACTTTGGAAATGTCCACTTCCAGAGTGCCGCCCCTGAGTGCCTCAGATGAGTCGAGGAAGAGCTGTACTGTTGGGATGGCCAGCATGATTCTTACCCTGCTCTCGTCAGCGTGGTTTCCATTGGATCTCTCAGCCCATCAGGATGCTTTAATTTTGGCTGGAAACTTGCTTGCAGGTATTGATACCAAGTGGAGACAGGGCCTGTAGGACTTAGCTCTGATTTGCTTATGGAGGGTTTGTAGGTAATGAGCACACCAGAGAGATTTAGTCATTTTTGGGACAGCTAGTTCCTTTAGTCCAAATTTCAGATGCTGCCTGTTTGCTTGAATGTATTTATGTTATTCTGTGCTAAGTAATTTTAGGGCAGGCTTTTCCCAGACTAGTGCCTCAGGTTAACTATGGACATGCTTATCTGAATTTGATTTTACTGAGTCATGTGCCAGGCAGTGTCTTGAGCTCTGGAACCATAATAAAGCAGAACATAAGGGTGACATTCTCCAAGTTGTTTTAGGTTGGCAGGGAACACATGCAGACATGCTCAGCGACAGAAGAATGCCTGTAAAGGCTTTTGGGGGCAGATTTATGGTTTTGAAGTATTTCACATGTGAATGTGTAGAGATCTGAAACTGTGTAATATTGAAGTCACTGGACGTCAAATGAGGACAGGGATGAGAGGGGAGAGTGTGGCCAGTCAGAATGGAGTCCACTGAATCTGTTGGGGACAGGGTACTATTCCCTTATTAAAGACTCTCAACCTGATTCCTGTTGTAGAAACATCTTTCAGTTGTCTGAGGTTGGGCTGGAAGGTGTAGGGAGGCTCAGGATGTTAATGTTGAACAGACACTGAACCACACTTGGGGCTTGGGGAGTAGAGAGAATAATTTGGCAGCATCTCCAGGTCTGCTCTCCAGCTGTGCCTCAACTGTGAGGATTGTATTCTCACCTAGAGGATAGTAATGACTTCTGTAGAAATTGAGGAACATAGGTCTGAAGGCAGATACCTCTTTGTGGGTTTGAGACATCTGTTCAGATGCAGAATTCCAGCAGTGTGTCAGCACAGATGAATGTGAGAAACATGCCATGCTGGAGGTGGGAGGTAATGTGTATGCCTGTGTCACAGCCAGTGCTCCCAAGTCTCTGAGAAGTTCATGGGCCACTGAAGAAGAAGCCAATTCAGCAGCCCCCAGACAGGAAGAGGCCTGGCCCGCTTTAGGGGACCGCACCCTAGTGCCCATGGTGGAGCAGCTTTTCTCCCACCTGCTGAAGGTGCTCAATATCTGTGCTCATGTCTTGGATGATGTGACTCCTGGACCAGCAATCAAGGTAACTTCTTATTTGGGGGCAGCCACGATCATCTGCATAATGACTGGGCTTCCAGAGCATCTTTGCTAATAGTTTGGTCCTTCTAGACTCTGTTGCTGTAAGTACAGAAAATTGCTCATATCTAGAAACCATATTTAACATAAAAACATAGTTGTGTACTTTGTGATCTTTTTGTGGGTGTCAGCCACGAAGCTCAGAATTGATACTCTCCCCTGATCTCCCAGTCTCTCCAGCTGCCACCTCTTCCCCTTGCTCAGGGATGGAGCTTTGTGGTGAGAGATCTTTGGCCTTGTGCGACTGGACTGTGTCTTCCTACTTATGCTGTCCATTCTTTAACTCCATTCTGTCTGATTTCTGAGGTGACTTCCTGCCACGTTCCTCTTTCAGTTCATAGGCACCTTGCCAACCCTGCCTTCTGTTCCCCATGGCCTTTTGTGTTCCCTCCAACCCACTCAACTGTCTGGTTTAGTTTTCCTGCCACGTTAAAGGTGCTGTCCTGTCCATTGTCTGCTTTTCTTTTACTCTCTGGGCCAGCACTTTGTGCCACAGTACGATTGTTCTGTATCAGTACCAGCCAGGACAGTAGTCACTAGCCACATGTGGCTCTGGAACTCTTGAAACATTGCTAGTATAACTTGGGAACTGAATTGTGTTAAATTTTCATTCATTTGAATGTACAGAACTCCCTGGGAATAGTGGTTCTAGTTCTGGTCAGGCAGGTGGAGAATTAGGGTGGTTCCAGTGCTGCGTAGGCAGATGGAATCAGGGTGCCAATATGCCCAGTGTCCCCCTAGGAACTCAGCTCTGCTGAGCTGCAGTTTGGTGTGGCCATTGCCCGCATGATGCTTCTGTCTACTCCTAGATGTGTTCAAAACCAAGGCCGCATGCCGGCCTTCTCGTCCTCTCCCCTCCTGCTGTGCTCTTTCCTCACTTTGTGTTTTGTTCCACTAGAAACAAGAGCCTTCACAACTTTGCTTTTTGTCACTCTGCCTTTTTCCTTGTTTAATACCTTTCTATAGCAGGTATAATACATGTACATGTACACAAACACCCCATGCACAGGCATGTGCACATCCCTTAGTGTACACTGTTTTTTCTCTGAGTTCTCTGCCACTGTTCCGGTACACACCTTTGTATCTTACTTGAACCACCATACTGGCCTGTTTTAGGAAATTGCATTATTGAAATAACTCACATGCCATAAAATTGAAGCGTTTGATTCAGTTTTTATTTTTGAGCCTGGTTCTTACTCTGTAGGCCAGACTGGCCCAGGACTTAGAGTGAACCTCTCCTTTCAGCCTCCTGCATGCCAACACTATAGGTGTGAGTCACTACTCCAGGTCACATTTCTTTGTAAAGAATGCCATAGGGTTGTGTAGCCAGCACAGTGACCCTAGAACCCAGAAGGGAGCCCTGTATCCTGAATCTGTGAACCGCAAATCCTTCCATGTCCTCAGTGGCTCTGGGCAATCATTAGTCTGCTTTCTGTCTGTGGGTTTGCTTCTTCTGTACAGTCCTGATGGTTCATGCACCTAGTGTCCTTTTAACAGCTTCCTTTCATGCACTGCCCAATTGTAGCCATTACTCCGGTATGCTGCAGTCTTTACAGATGAGACTCAGAGGCGCAGGATGATTGTCATAGTTTGGGCCACCATCATAACGGATTGAGTGACCTTTTATTGATGAGGCCTGGCCTTCTCGTGGTGGTTAAGGGAGCTTCTGGGATCTTTATAAGATCACTGATCCCATTTATGGGGATCTTTCCTATGGCCATGACCTCATCTCCCAGTAAGCCTCTCCCCCTGTTATTGCAGTAGGTGAATGGGTAGGGGCATAGACATGGAGCAGTCCCTTTGCTAAGGCCCAGAAAGGAGGAGCACAGGGAAGACTTGATGCTCCCATCTCTGTCACATTGTCTGTATTCTCCTATGCCACCCTTCTCTTGTGTGTGAGCCTGGAGAACCTATATTCCCTTGGGGTTGCATGTTGGAAAGAATATGGGTTATACCTCTGGGTTTGTTGACTTGTAGCTCTGCTATGTTTTAGCTGTGACAGTGAATGAGTAGAATGAGTGACTTCTTCTGGAACCCTGTTTTCTCACTTGAAAAATGAAGTTTAAAATATTGTATTGTGTCTCATGCTCATGTCATGGCTCATGTAAGATGTCCTGATTGCCTGCTATTAACAGGATAGGTCTGACAGTACCAGTGACCTCAGGTCCTTTTAACTTCCTGAGGGCCCTCCTTTCTCTAACCCATTCACTGTGCTGCTATGAGAACGTTCTGAACCACATCTAGCATATTCCCTTGTCCTGTGGGTGAAAGTAGATTTATCTCCATAGTATCTGAGCTTTGCAAATAACAGCTCCGAGACCATGAGGTGCCTGGGTGTCTTCAGTACATGGTAAAGCTGTATCATTTTCAGTTTGGGGTTTCTTTACTGAATGTGCTTGCATTATGTTTTGGTTTCTATCTTAGGCAGCCTTGCCTTCTCTGACAAACCCCCCATCTCTAAGTCCTATTCGACGGAAAGGGAAGGAGAAAGAACAAGGAGAACAAGCGTCAGCTCCTATGAGTCCCAAGAAAGGAGGCGATGCCAGTGCAGGTGGGAAGAAGCGTCTGTGCTGCCTGTATCCAGAGTATAGGGCTTATGCTCACTCTTGTGTGAGACTGACAGGACAGCTTGGCACTTTACAGAAAACTTGTCCACAAGCAGTCAAGTCAGGGAAAGAGTATCTGTGCGGCTTCAGATAATGAAAACTACTGGATGTCTGTACACCACATCAAGGTCTTAAGTGTCTTATGTGCCACTTGCTGATCAACCATCACCTAACTCTAGGGCATTGCTGTAACAAGGGGCCTGCTTTCCTGTGTGTCCTTCCTTCTCCCTTTTTTGCAGGGAGGTCTCCTGACTTTCAGTAGTGGGTGGGTGAAGGTAGCTAGGAATAGATGGGGTTGGGGGTTGGTAAAGAACTTGTGACATGGGAAGAACTCTGACAAAGGAAATGGAGGTATCATATTTGAGAGAGGTAATGAGTCAGCAGGAGCCAGCTGTGCTTATCAGTGCCTTCAGCCCTGGCCCCCATGAACCTGAGGCTGGAGGACTAAGAGGCTGGAGGACTAAGAGGCTGGAGGACTGAGTTTGAGGCCAGCTTGAGCTGTGTAGGGGAACCTTATCTAAAACAGGAAAGGAGGCAAAGACAGACTGAGAGAAACCCAGTGTAGTCACCATGAGTTGGAGGGGGCTACAAAGTACATGATTGTTCAGAGGGACTTCTGAGCCTCAGGGCGTCCGAGCAGAAGGGCTAGAATTTCAGTGTGGCAGCAGCAGTAGAGTCCGTGCCTGCTCCTGGTGGGATTGGGATGAGAAACATGTAT
Source organism: Eospalax fontanierii (assembly GCA_035773235.1). Classification (NCBI taxonomy): domain Eukaryota; kingdom Metazoa; phylum Chordata; class Mammalia; order Rodentia; family Spalacidae; genus Eospalax; species Eospalax fontanierii. Next base: position 83,935,724 of record CM069533.1, on the reverse strand, counting down.
GAACACTGTCCTGTGGGACACCAGCATGTACACACCCTCCCATAGCGTTTTGCCTGGCCGTCTTTGTGTACATGCTGTGAAGTATGTATATGTTGAGGAAAGCCTAGTACATGCCTTAGTTCACGTACTAGTGAGACTGTTTTAAAACCTCCCAGGTAGTTTTTGAGTATGTGATACATGGTTAATTTTATCTCCATTTTGTACAGCAGTAGCTCTCTAAATTTACTTACTCTGTAAATGTTTTGTGTCCTTTGACTGAAATAAAGATTTGTAGATGATGTTCTAAGGATTGATTGTAGTAGTACAGGAAGATTGACCAATTTAAAAGCAGTAGACTTTACAAATATGACCGATCATCTCTCTGATGAATTCACTGAACTACACTCCACGTCACAAGTCCTTGAGGCTTGCATGACCTATTGTACATGACTGGGCTCTGAGTATTTAGTGTCACTTTAGTGATAGTGTTTGTGCCCTCACAGTTTTCAGAACATGTCCACATTGCCCGGCTAATTGATTTATGAGCCCGTTACTGAGTTATCTGGGTTAGCCCCATGTGCTTGAGGAGCCTTATTTAGGCTAAGAAAGCTTCTGGGCTTAGCTGCAGCCGTCAGTCAGCAAGCAAGCAGCCCAGACCACAGAGAACTGCATCACCCTGCCATGCTCTTCTGGTTTTATTCCATTTTATGCTTTCGACCTCAGGTTCTACCTTAGACTTGCTAGTCAGTTTCTCATTACTTCCCTGTGTTTATACCTGAAAGACAGGGGCAAGGTTGAAATTAGTTTATCCTAGAATACTTGTAGTAGTCACTGTTAGACTTGGAAAATTTCTTCCTTGGATCCAAAAGTTTATTTTTTGCTTTTTTGTTTGTTTATTTATTGTCTTTCTTAAAGTCTCTCGACAATCAGATACCCCAGGACCTGTCACAGCAAGTAAATCATCCTCACTGGGGAGTTTCTATCACCTCCCTTCCTACGTGAAGCTGCATGACGTCCTCAAAGCCACCCATGCCAACTATAAGGTACTGCCTTCTGCTTGTTCTGAACATACGTTTCTAATGGGTTGCTTTTCTTATGATATGAAGGATGCATGTTCATGTATACATATGCACATATGTTTGTATAGAAGGAAGCCCTTTGAGATGGGATCTAAAATTAGCTTTTCAGGTTTGCCTTTCAGCTTGGTTTATAGTAGCTTCATAGATATTTTGGAATCTCATATTAGAGAAATCATCTGTGGTCTGTGGGTGTTTGCTTCCTTATTTCTTTCCCAAGACCACCTTGGGGTTCAGAGACGTGCCCTAAGGACTCCTTAGAGCTCAGTGCTTTGTTGTAGCTACAACTGAGGTTCATTGCCTCCATGTCCTGAACACACATAGCCAAGTAAGTCAGACTTCATGTGAGGCTCATCCTACAGTGTTCAGGTCTGTCCAACATTAACCAAGCTTCCAAACTCAAGGAACAGGAGAGGTGTGTTTCTCACAAACCTGTGGTTGAAGTGATGATCCGTGCGTTGAGTCCCTTTTATCAGCTAGGGAGTTCTCTGTCAGTGTGTGAATTCCTCTGCCAGACAACCCCTGAGCCCACATTCAACAGCCTCGGGACTACAGGGTCTGCCAGGAGGCCTCCTTTCCTTAGGGGTATGTCAAGTTTTCTCATTTGATTTTTTTTTTTTTTTTTCTGATTGTGTGTCTGATTGTAGTTTGTTGTGACAAGTATGGATTTAACTTCTTTTTCTTTTTTTCTTAATTGCCTAACCAGTTATTTCCAGCATTAGTGAGCAGTCCATTTATCTGCCCTGATTGCTTTGCAGTCCGATTTCTCTCAAATGTTAAATTCTCATGATTGTGTAGTTTCATTTATATCTGTCCATTCATTTGTTAGAAGCACTGTTCTTTTTGTTGGGTTTGTTTTTTTGGGGGGGTGGGGGGAGGGATGGGGCTCACCGTGTTGCCTTGGCTATCCTGGAATTCACAAAGATCCACCTGTCTCTGACAAGTGCTGGGATAGAAGGTGTGCACCACCACACCCATCCCTAGAAGCATGTTTTTAAAATTATTGTGGTTTCCTGATATAATTCTCGTTTTTCTTTAGGTTTTCTTGCTGTTCTTGTTTCTACATGTGTACATTAGGAATAACTTTATCTAATTCTAAAACTGGAGATTATTTCTTGTGGGATTATATTAGGTATGTAGGCTCACATAGGTAGAAGTGGTTTTTGCAGGGGGGATGCTTTTCTCTTTGTTGAAGCTTCTTTTGTTATTTCAGAATTTGTGAAAGTTTGAGGAATTTTTAGAGGAACTTTAAAGATCATCTCGCATAGCTCTGGTGTGTTTCTTCACAGTTCATTAGTCTTCCAGAGATGAGGTTAACGGTTTGGCACTTCTCCTTTACCGTGGAAAACTATTTAAGCCTATGTAGCTTCTTTTCTGATGGATAGCAATAAACTTGAAAGAAACTTTAACCATACCTTACAGAGCCTCTGTCTACATGTTCTAATGTGAGCCCACAGGAGAAGAGGGGCCACTTAAAATGCATATGAGGGAGAGTTTCTGCTTACATCACCTGTCGTTAGGGGACCCCCTTCTTTTTTTCTTAAAAACTTGGATTATAGGGTGTTTGATATCTTAGATTTCTGCTTCCTTCATTGTATTTCCATGTCTCAGCTCCTCAGTTTATGTGTTTTGAGGAGCTGGTCTGCCCTGCTGTGTTTCCTTTCCTTCAGTCTTTGTTGTTGTTTTGACAGGGTCTCCTTAGTCCCAGCCCACCTGCAAGTTACTGTGTAGACCAGGCTGGTTTCTACCTGCCTGCCTTTGCATCCCAAAGGCTGGGATTAAAGTCATGCCCACCCCTTCCAGCACCTTTCCTTCATTCTTAACACAGAGTTTCTTCCTTTCCTCCTCTCCCTCTTCTAGACCTGCTTCTTTTCCTCCTGTTTCTCCTCCTACTTTTCCATTCTCTTCTTTCATTCCTCCCTTCCCGTTCCCCCTTCCCTGTTGTCTGGGGGAGGAAGGCACACTGCTGATTGGAGTATAGCCCTTCCTCCCCAGGCTCTTGATCCCACATGACTTCCTTGCATTGTTCTTGGCCTTGTGTCCTCGGTGGTCTCACTGCTGGTGTCCTTCCCTGTCTCTGGCATACTTGGGTTGATCCCGTTGTACCCCCAGGTTAGACCCATTCTTATTCATGTTCCATGCCTGTTTCCAGTTTCCCTTTTCCTCAAAGGAAGCTAGATTTAAATTTGGTGGGCAGACTCTTTTCTGTTTTAATGGATTTGTAGTGGTTCTTTTCCTAAGTGATCCTCCCTTTTATCTTTGTCCCTGACCCACTTCCTGAATCTATAAAAACAGGAATAGTAATGTACTTTAATTGTGCTGAATCCTTTAGATTCTTAATAATAATCCTATGGCTGATTTGACTATATCTGAAAGTGACAGTAACCAGATGCCCCTGGGGTGGTAAGAGCCAAGGGCAGCACTGCAGAGCATCTCTCCGCAGCGGATGGCATTTGTGTCTTTGTTGTAGATAACCAGACTGCGGTGGTGCCAGTAACCGTGTGCTCTCTCCTTCCACCTTGCCAAGGTCACCTTGGATCTACAGAACAGCAGTGAAAAGTTTGGGGGGTTCCTGCGCTCTGCCTTGGACGTCCTCTCTCAGATTCTAGAGCTGGCAACCCTGCAAGATATTGGGAAGGTTTGTATCTCATTTCTTTAACTTGAACCTGCTGATAAGCACCACTGGGTAAGGTTACTTCAGCGACACCCGGTGCTCCAGGCACATGTATAACCACAATAGTATGAAAAGACTGTGTTCCGTGTCTTAAGCACTGCAATGTGTGGGCCCTGTGCTGGGCCCTGTGGTCACTGTCGTAGGTTGTTGCCACATCTGTTCATTTAAGGGCTATTTAACCCTAGTTTAGTCTAGAAAATGTCAGAACTTAGACGCTTCTTTTCCTTGCAGCATGTATGATACACATTTTCCTGTAAATACTTACTGCTCTGTGCTTTATTTTCTCTGCCTTCTCACTTCATATTTGTTTTGAGTGGCTTAATTATGATATACCTTAATGTGATTTTCTTTTCAACTCTGTTTCTTGTATCTGAATTTGTTGTTTTCTTGATTTTTTTTTTTTTTTTTTTTTTTTACATATTTTCTACTCTTCCCCCACTCATCTGTTAGACGTCTCTTGATTCCTTGCATATTTCATTTTGTCAAGGTGCCCTCACTTATTGTGCTCTTGTAAGGTTTTTTTTTTCTCCCTTGGATTTATTTTCCTATGTTTAATTATGAGTATATCTTTGTGTGAGTGTGTACACATGTGCTGTTGTATGCAGAGTCTAGAATAGGAAGCTCCTGGAGCTTAAGGTACAGGCCATAGTGAGCTGCCTGATATGGATGCTGGGACCCAAACTCAGGTCCTCTGTAAGAGCAATACCTGGTGTTAAGCTGTCTCTCCAGCCGCTTTTTTCTGGTCTTTGATTACTTTCTCTCTTTTTTGTTAAGTGGTTTTTGTTTCTGTCTTTATTATACAATCCCATCCAGTATATCTTTTATCATTAGCACTGTAGTTTTTATCTCTTCAAGTTTGATTTATATCTCATATTTAACTTAAACATTTGTGTGTGTGTATGTGTGTGTGTGTTTACCTGTCTTTGTTCATATGTGGGAAGTGACTGCATCTGTATGTCCACATGAAATCCTAAAGAGTGTGCTGCGTGTCCTCTTCCATCACTCTCTGCCTATTTCTTTGAGGCAGGGTCTCTTTCTGACCTGTCACTCACATTTTCTTGGCTAGGCTAGAAGCCGGCAAGCCCCACAGAGTTTCCTGTCTCTGTCCCCCTTGGAGTCAGAGTCCGAGATGTACACAGGTTGCCCAGCTTGTTCCATAGTACTAGGATCCAAACTCCGGTTCTCATGATTGTACAGCAAATGCTGCAACCAGCCACTGAACCCCTATTTAACTTTTTTTGGGTGGTGGATCTTTTAAGACATGGTCTCCCTATAGCACTAGCTGGCCTAGATCTTGTGGTATGGACCAGGCTGTCCTTGATCTCACAAAGATCTATCTGCCTCTGCCTCCCAAATGGGGTTAAAGGTATGCACCACACCTGGCTATATAACTTTAAATACAGTTTTAACAACTAATTTAGTGGACTTTGCTAACTCTTGAAATCTTGTCAATTCTAATTTTTTGGCTAATTGATTATTTTACTTAGTATTGATTGAATTTTTCTGTCTGGCATGCTTGCTAGTCTTTGATTTGATGCCTGAGATTGTGAACTTTCTTGTTGAGTGCTAGGTGTTTTTGTCTTCTAGTAAGTTGCCTTTAGATTTCTTTTGGGATCTCTTCATGTTACCTGGAACTGGGATTGGTTATTCCACTTACTGGAGGAGATCAGACCTTGAATGCTCTACCCAGTGCCTTGTAAAAAATGGTTTTCCTGTCTAGCCAGTTAGAGGAGGGCTGTTCCTAGCCTCTGTAAATGCCCAGCTCTGCTCCCTCCAGTTCTTCCCAATGATTCTGTTAACAGACCTTGCTCTTGGACTGCTTCCTCACTGAAGCAGTGGAGTTGTCTTTGGAATACTAAAGGGTTGGCCCCTGCAAACGTGTAGGAATTTCTGCATTGCCCAGTCTTCCTCTTACAGTCTCTTAAGAACCATGGTAGTTCTGTTCTTCTTGGACTCACTGCTCCTCAGCCTGGCCTCTGAAGCTTTGCCTCCAACCTCTTATGCCTCAGCCTGGGAATGCTTTTAAGAAGACATTGAGCTGGGCCCCCAGCGCTTGCCTCACCTGTGTCTCCTCGCTCAGTGTCACTGCTGCTTGTTGCCTTATGTCCTGGGTCTCAAGAACTGTGGTGTAAAAGCATGAGTTTTTTAAAAAAAAATCTTATTTGTTTCAGGCAGCAGGGTAAATGTGAAGTGGAAGTCTCTGTGTTACACTCTATATTAGTGTCTCTGATAGAGTCCTACTTCCTTATCACTCTTGAGCCCTCAGAAGGCCAGGAATAGCATTCTGTCTCCATGTTTGTAGTGCCCAGTATCATTTCTGCTGCACATTGTGTGTTTGTTAGAGACAATTGTGGTTAGAGTTAATAATGATGAGACCATTTGTTCTCAGCTATGAAAAACAAAACATAGCATCTAACAAATTCTCCCCTGAAAAGCACAACTTTGGATGTTGAGAATCTAATTTGAACAAATCAGAACTTAAAGAATATTTGGCCCTTAGAAACCAGCAGAAATCAATCGCATTTTAGTATGGAAATTGCGTTTCACAGAGGAATAGAAGTGTTTTCAACCTACCAGGTACTGTTTTCAGCAATTGGTACAAACAGTGACATCTGATTAGGTGGCATGAAGGACTGCATTCTTGCTGCTTTAGGCCTGGGATGATGATGTGTTCTGTGTTGTTTCACTTGTTCTTCTTGAGGAGGTCGTTGAGTGCTTGGACCTGACTTTGATGATGGTGAGGTAGGGCATGAAAATAGTAATATGGACACAGCCAGTCTACAGACTGCTGTGTGGTGCTTCCAGGGCTCATGGGCAGTGGGCATCACAGAGCCTTAGACCTAAGTTCTGTTGAACTGATCATACTCAGGGGCTCCACAAATGCAGAGCTTTTGACTCCTTTGCACACTTCTTGGGACTTGCCCTAAAAATAGGGCTGGATGCATAGTAGACAGTAGATACTTGATTATCTATTTCCTGGATGATTGAGAGAATAGATGTATAGAAGCACAAGGGAGTGGTTTTCATATAGCTCTGTGAATTTGTAGACTTTTTACTGACTCTGTTAGGATGATGGATTGAAAACATCCTCTGATTTTTCTATGACATTTGCACAATTTACATGGAAATTCTCTTGTCTTCGATTTACAACAGTAATGGGTCACCAGAGAGAGTCATTTAATGTCTCACTGTTCCCACAGTGTGTTGAAGAGATTCTTGGATACCTGAAATCTTGCTTTAGTCGAGAACCAATGATGGCGACTGTTTGTGTCCAACAGGTAAGAGTGTCGTTTCCTGTCCTTATGGCTAAGCCCTTTGGGTCAAGCATATTAGAAAGGGTTGGGCAGCCGTAGTTGTCACTCTTGATTGCTCTGTGATTGGGACAAGAGGGATCCTTTCTCTCACAGAGGATATGGTTCACCACTGTGAGGGGCAGAGGACATCAGAGGCTGCACTAGACCCTCACTGCTTACCTTTGCTTTCCTGACCCTGTAGATCTATGTTCAGAAGGCCAGCCTCCCCTAGAACAACAGGAACCCCCAACTCCCTATCTTAAGCACAGTAGCGCTACCTATGGGATCTCCTGAGACACTGACTGAGAGGGGTTCACAACAAAAACTTGTGATCACTTTGCTGGATTTGCTATTAGGGAAAGAGAGAGAGAGTTTTATCTTTTTTTTTGAACCTAGGGCCTTGTGCATGTCAGGAAGATGCTGAGCTATAATCTAGGCCTTTTTTCATTGTTGAATTTTTATACATGATATAAGTTTCTCAGGCTCAGCTGAAACCTGCAACTTGCCTGCTCAGCTCTCAACTAGCACCAGTTGGAACTAGCCCAGTGGACAGTGCTATTCATTTATAGCCGGTGAAGTATTGATGCTTCAGTTCTTTCATTCTAGCTTTTGAAGACGCTCTTTGGGACAAACTTGGCCTCCCAGTTTGACGGCTTGTCCTCCAACCCCAGCAAGTCTCAAGGACGAGCTCAGCGCCTTGGCTCTTCCAGCGTGAGGCCAGGCTTGTATCACTACTGCTTCATGGCACCGTACACCCACTTCACACAGGCCCTAGCTGATGCCAGCCTAAGGAACATGGTGCAGACGGAGCAGGAACACGATACCTCAGGGTAATGGCTGTGCTCGGGATCTGTCACTGGGGAAAAGTGAAGGAGTAAATAGGAGGGACTTTTTAAAATAAGTTAGCAGCACCTGGTAGGAGATGAGCCACATAGAGTCCCGCCCTTCAAAACCAGAGGCCAAGCTTGGCAGTGCTGAGCTGTCCCGAGGTGGTAGGGTGGAGATGAGGTGTGAGCCGCTTGCCGGTGGAGCACCAGCTCTTCAAAATCATGCCCAGGCTGGAAATGGAGCACACAGTGTCCTCACATGTGCGAAGCACACACTACTTGCTAGTGCTGGTGAGCAACATTTTCCTCTATAGTAAGAGGGTATGTGTTAGTAGCACTTTTGGTCTGTGAGGGAAAAGGCCACCACCACAATGGTGCCAGTGTTTAGAAGTGTTTGAAGGGTGCAAAAAAGTCTGGGATTTATTACTTTGCACTTTCACTTGAATTGATGTTTGTCTGTTTTTTTAATGCCAGGAGTATAGAAGTCCTGGCCTCCCACTTCCCTTCCAGAGCCTCATGCATGCTAGGAAAGCACTTTACCTCTCAGTTTATTATAGCCCTTGAAGTTGTTTCAGCTATTGGCAGGATCTGAGCTACAATTCTTAGTATGATGGTAACAGAATCGTCATTTTCCCTTTCATGTCTAGAGTGGTCCAACAGCACGGGAAACAAGGAGAGGACCCTGTTCTGGGGTCTCTTGTGGTGTGCTTATGTATATGCCATAGCACCTGTGTTCCTGTCTTCTCTCCATGCTCCCTAGACTGATCTCCAACTTGTCGACTCCATTGGTCTTCCCACCTCAGTCTCTTAAGGGTTTTGCCTCAAGAAAGCCACATGATACCACCTAAATTACCTGTCTTCCAATGGACTGTCACCCCTCTCTCCAGCTCTCTTTGGAGACTGGACAGGGAGTGAGTTCCCTATGGCAGCAAAGCGTAGGCTACACAACTTCTACACGTGGCAGAACTGGTGCCACACCAGCTGCTCATTCAGTTGAGTTCTGTGTCGCAAAGTGCCTGCCACAGCTGCAACAAATGACCTTCCTGATTCTCCTGTTTCTGCTTTTTCCGGTTTGGCAGGTGGTTTGATGTACTCCAGAAAGTGTCTACCCAACTGAAGACGAACCTCTCAAGTGTCACAAAAAGCCGTGCAGATAAGGTGAGTGATACTGCACCCAGAGGTGGTCTGTGGACCATGTCCCGGGAGCATGCATGCTCCGGGCCAGAAATGAAAACCGAGCTCAGTGCATTCTAGACGAGTTGCCGGAAGCTTCTGATTGAAATTTGTGGTTTCTTTTTCTTCTATAGAATGCTATTCACAATCACATTCGCTTATTTGAGCCCCTTGTCATAAAGGCGTTGAAGCAGTATACCACAACGACCTCTGTGCAGCTGCAGAAGCAGGTTTTGGATCTGCTGGCACAGCTAGTTCAGCTTCGGGTCAATTACTGTCTGCTGGATTCAGATCAGGTTTGTCATCCCACCTCATATTTACTATGCCTGTTCCTAACCGATAAAAGTCGCCTTGAGAAGACACTGCCCCAAGTCTGCCTCAGGCTTTTTTCCCATCTGTCTACCTACACCTGATCCCCAAACAAGCTTGGGTTTCAATTATAAGATGAAATTTAAGATTTATTATTGGGGATTAATGTAAAATTCAGACTTCTTAAAGACAGGTTATCACCTTGATCAAAGAAGTTTCTTTTTGCAGACACACGCAACTGGCCATATAAGTGACTATTGGGTGCTGAACCCTAAGTGGGACATATATGTCTAGCTCCCCTCTATGAGGAACATCACAGAAGGGAATGAAAAGAAAGGCAGAGCCAGAGGATGAGGAGGAGATGCTGTCTTCTGGACATGATATGGCTATTGCAATCAGGAACTCACAACAGCTGTGGTTACCTGCATCAGACCAAGCCAGTCAACATTCCAGCATAGGCGGGCAAGGGGTTCATGAGGTCACCCCTGACTGAGGAGCTACTGGTAGTTTATGGCTGCTGGAGGAGGCATAGATATGCCAGGTGGATTGACTGACTTAGTGGGCAGTTCATAGAGTCATTTCCATTCTGTCTAGAGCCTCTCCTCTCACAGAATAGTAATCTTTAATTCCTATCCCTTTTATCTTCCTAAAACCACTACTGGATATTTAACGTTGGGTGCACAGTTCCAGATTCTGGTGTGTTGTGCCCATGTCTGACTTTAGCCTAGTGAGTGCTCCATTTACTCTGGGCCATTCAGCCTCATACCAGCAACACTGTCCCACCCTCCCGACTTGGTGGAGGTCTGGTTCCTAACCCCGAGCAAGCACTCTGCTCTCCTTTTTGTTCCAGTGAGTTCCATCAGTGGATTCCTTTTCCCCAATTTAAGACGCACTATAGATACAAAAGCAGAAGACTGAGGCAGACAAGCTCCGTTCAGATATTGACACACTGAGGATCTCTTGAATGTCTATGTTACACTGTAGCTCTCAGAAGCAGTGGGTATAAGCTCTGGGGTTCATCTGTGGGAGCGTCTGTCAGGGTGACAAAAAGCACAAATGGTTACATAGAAATTGAGAGTGACACAGATTGGCTCTCCAGCCCTGGAGTTATCTCTGCTCCTAGAGTTGGCCCTTTTCACCGGACTCTCCTGAGTGTCAGGGACAAAAATCTAGGTATTGCTTGCTATAGAAACAAGCTTCCTGGATAGAGGTTTCCAGGTATGATTACAAAAGATAACCTCTGTATTTAGTCACTTTGTGTTTTGAGAGTCTTACCATGTAGTCCAGCCTGGCCTCCACCTTTTCCATCTGCCTGCCTCAGCCTCCCTGGTGTTGCTTTTATAGGCCTACACCAACATGTCTGCCTTAGTGTGTTACTGAAGAGATGTCTAGAAGTACTTTGCAGTCACCTGACTTTTGAGTAGATTTTAAAACTTGATTATAAATCTGCAGTGTAGGAACATTGTGAAAATTTACACAAATAAGCAGAAAGAAAATAAACCTGGCTTTTACAGTTTAATCTTGTTCCTGATGTGCAGCTTTTCCTGCTCATAGGTATTCATCGGATTTGTGCTGAAGCAGTTTGAGTACATTGAAGTAGGCCAGTTCAGGTAATAGCATTTGGTTACTTTGGAGTTCTTACCTTGATATGTATTTACGTGTAATTTCAGGTTAAGATGACTCGTGTTTCAGAGTGCTGTTGAACATCTCGCCTGTCTTTCTTTTTTCCTTCATGGAAATCAGATTAACCTGCTGTGCTTTTTTATTTCTCTTAACAATTGATGAACAACTTTCTCAATACTTGCTTTGAAACAGTTGTACCTCTAGTAATCAGTGTGTTTTCATTACAGCCTTCAGAGTGTCTAGTGATAGGGACAAATAATTGAGTGACATTTCACTGGGTAGTGCACTGCTTTCTAATTTTAGAGGAAACATTTTTAGGTCAGGTCTAGGAAAGGGAGTAATAATTGAGTACTTTGGGGGTAGTAATTGAGTACTTTATGTTAACTGCAGATTTTTCTTGCTGGACATTCAAGCTTTAATAATTTTGAAGTACATATAACAGGTTTTTTGAAAATGAAATGTTTAAATAAGTGATTTATGAAACATCATAGGAGAATGGGGGGGTATGGTAACAGCCCCACCCTCTGGAACCAGGTTTTACTCTTACGGGACAGTGTGACTCTGTGGTTTCTCCTTGCAATCTGAATTTCTAAGTGGGGGGGCGGGATATGACTATGAATACAAAGAAAAATGGAGAGCTGGAAAGATTTTACCTACTGATACCCAGTGCTATCAGCTGCTCCCTCATCCCCTAACCATTAAGCTCTCCACAGGCGGTAAACCCGCTGATGGGATGGGATTAAATGAGGTTGCAGAGTCTGCTTTACCTTAGTACTCAAACTTTCTGTTGAGGTTGACTCTTGACTTAATATGTTGTGTATATAGAGAGATCTTGTATCCTGATTTTTAAAAGGAAATGTCTAAATGGACATTTTATTTCCAGGGAATCTGAGGCAATTATTCCAAACGTCTTTTTCTTCCTGGTATTGCTGTCTTATGAGCGCTATCATTCAAAACAGATCATCGGAATTCCTAAAATCATTCAGCTGTGTGATGGCATCATGGCCAGTGGAAGGAAGGCCGTGACTCATGGTAATGGCATGCCTTTTCCTGTTCTCAGTGTCACGATGTGCCTGCCCTATTGTCTTCTTCCATCCACTCTCAGCAGTGGACACCAGCTCTGCACTGTATGTGATGTTGGGGGCAGTGCTTGGGGACAGGCCTACAGGTTAGAGGGTTGAAAGGGGAAAAGCACATTACTTTCTCACAAAAATCTGGAAGCTGCTTACAGAGGGAAAGAACATAAGAGCTAGTGACATCATGGAGGTGCAGACAGACTGAGTATATTTGCCTGTTAGGAAGCAAATGTCTTATTTTTAATATTCTTTTTATTTTATGTGTATGAGTGTATTGCCTGCATGTGTATAAGTGCCCACAGAGTCACAAGAGGGCATTGGATCCCTGGAACTGGAGTTATGGATGGTTTTTAGCTGCCATATGGTTGCTAGGACCTGAACCTGGGTCTTCTGCAAGAGCAGCCAGTGCTCTTAACCACTGAGCCATCGCTTTAGCCCCCAGAATGTTTTATAGGATCAAATTCAAGGCCTCACATTTGCTAGGCAGTGTGAGCTATACCCCTAGACTAACAAAAAAAATTTCAAAGCTAGCTTGCCATAAGTCAAACTTTGAATTGTGTGTGTGTGTGTGTGTGTGTGTGTGTGTGTGTGTGTGTGTGTGAGAGAGAGAGAGAGAGAGATAGGAGGTCCCCTATACCCCAGTCTGGCCTTGAATGCCTCATCCTTCTGCTTCTACTTCCTGAGTGTTGGAATTGTGGGGTTTGCGTTACCACACCCTGTTTATGTGACACTGGGATTGAACCCAGGGCTTTGTGCATGCTACTTGAAGCACAGTACAACTGAGCTGCATCCTCAGCCCAGATTTTGATTTCTTTTCCAATAGTTTTGGAGTGCATAGTTGAACCTTTACTCTGGATTGTCTGTATTTTGGGAGGGAAGCTATAAAATGGTAAATAAACCACTTTTAAATTCTGTATCCACCTATGTTCTGCAAACAAATATGCTATACTTAAGTAAAAAGGCTAACAGATTAAAACTAGGGGAAACTAAAGTTCTCTTTGCACACTGGCACAGCACTCTAACACTTCTTCGGATTGTTGCCATGGCTTCCAGATTAGTTTAGGGAAGTTTAAGTAAGAACACAGCAAACGACTAGCTACTTAGTCCTCTTGAGCCTTAGGAAGTGTGTCTGTTTTAAGAGTGTACTGTAGCTGGACATGTTGCTAGATGCCTGTAATAAAAGCATTTGTGAGTTGAAGGTCAGCCTGGGCTCTGTAGGGAGATCCTAACTTATATAGCAACAAGAAGGCAAATGTGTAGTGAGTCTTTCTTTGAATTTGGAACTGCTCCTGTTTGGAATTTGGAATTTGCTCCTGTGTCAAGAATTTGAAGGCTTTTGACCTTTGGTAGGTATGGACCCTGAGACCTTTCCACCCCCCACAGGCAAGAAGGGCCTGCCACAGAGATCTCCCACCTACTGTATCCACAGGGGACCATAGACTTTGCAGTGCTGAGAGACAGTACTAGACTGCCCTCCTGATCTTTACTAGATAAGCTGTTAGTTTTACCTTAGTTCATGTTTCAGCTAAAGCACAGATCAGATGTGTAACAGTTGAGTCACTGGATCGAGTTGAAAATATCAGTGTCAGATAGAGGAACCTTGGGTTTCCTGGGCTTGTAAGATCTTTGGGCCGGGAATAGTGGTAGTCAACCTTTTACTTTCAGCTAGGATGCTTTGTCATCTAGAGATAAGTCAGCAAGCATACCCAAATGTGCATAGCTTTAGGGGTCAGATCAAGTGTGTGTATCACTGAGGATAAGAGTATATGTTCCTTCTTATCACATAGCATCAGTGTGTGTACCTGTCATTGAGAGTCAGGGTTTGTGGAGGAGAGTTTCATCCAGGGTCAGAATGTGTGTATGTGCATATATGTATACATGTGTATCTATGTCACCAAGGGTCAGGGGGTGTGCGGGTGTTCATGTCACTGAGAGTCAGAATGTATATGTGTATATCAGTATCAGTGTGCTGTGTACCAGATAAAGCCATTTATAGTTTCTTTCTTTGTGATGTTGTTAAACCAGTTAATTTAGTTTGACTTCTATTTTAGACAAAAATGAGACTTGGAGAAAACCTTTATCTCCCATGAATCACTTTTTTTTACTTAAAGCAGATTAGTAATCTAATACTGTGACTCAAATGTATTATATATATAGAATATTGTCTTTTTAAGTAAATCAAGTAGATTATGCATTGGCTTAGGGTCTTTGGAATATCTTGTTTTCAAATAGATTTTCATTTCAGTCGCTCTTTGTCAGCAGTGACGCTGCATTTGTTACTGGAACTCTAGTCTTCTTTTTGTGAGAAGCTTCTCAACACTGTCAGTCAGTGTTGAGAGGGCTAACTTTGGTCTTCTACAGTGGTGTGATGGTAGTTTCAAAATACTCCATATAATCCTGATTTATCTCTCACCATAAGCAAGGCACAGACTAGGATTTTCTTTATTTCCTGAAAATGTTTTGGAAGTGTTTGGTAGCTGTCTCCCAGATGTCATTCTTATATGAAACCTTGCTTCCTCACCCTTTGTGCCTACAGCCATACCAGCCCTGCAGCCCATAGTCCATGATCTTTTTGTGTTAAGAGGGACAAATAAAGCTGATGCAGGGAAAGAACTTGAAACCCAGAAGGAAGTGGTGGTGTCAATGCTGTTGAGACTCATCCAGTACCATCAGGTAAGAGGAAGGTACAGCGACAGTCACATCATCAGCATGGAAATTTCCAGGAGGCCCTGTGTGAGACACAGTTGTTGTCACTTTTGACCACTATCAGGCCCTCTTGGGCCTGTGGAGATGGTACTTAAAGGAGGAAGTACAGCAGGATTGTCTTGAAAACTGGAATAGGAGCCACCTGTCACATGACTGCCAGTTATAAAGCCATTTAGGATACTAAATCTGATAGGTTGTTTTGCTAAAATCAATTAATTGACAGTGTTGGTCAAAATCAAATCATTGATTTATTACAAAATGATAGAAGTTTCAAATCTGAAATAGTGTATTATTCTTTTAGCTTCACATGGTCAAATTCTTTGTATTTGTGTTGATTTTTAGTTTTATTTTCCTTAAACTGGAGCAAGAATTTAAAGATAGTGTTGAGTTAGCCCAAGTGCAGAAATCTAGTTTTCTTAATATTTTTCCTTTTTAAACTGGTATTGCTGCCCTCACTTATTTTACTAGTTCTTGTTAGCTGTCTATGTCTGAATTTTTATAAAACCATAAGCCTTTCTCATAACGATAACGCTTCTTTCCCCATCTGTGTTTTGGTCGATCTGTTTAATAGTTAAATATTCAGTGCTTAATTCACATGATTACAATAAAAAAAATAAAAGCATAAAGTAGTTCAGAGTAAGCACGTGATCTTGGCAAGCATGGTGGGGCTGGTAGAGCCCTGGAGAAGGATGTACTACTGCTTCATGTTTAGTACAATCTCAGTGTGCATCATGGAGAGCCTCAGACATCCACGATGTCTAGATGAGAAGCAGTTCTTATGTGATACAAGCACTGCATGTGGACCTTGAAGAGAGAAGCTGCTGTGGGGATGGAGTAGTTGGGTTAAACCTCACAGTAAGTAGTATGTGTACTTTCTAGCAGTAGTGTTCTATAGACTAGGTGTTAGCAGACTTCCATAAACCACCAGGTAATAAGTACTGGAAGCTTTGCAGGCTTCATGTTCCGTCATAGGATTAAAGTAGGTACTGTCAGTGTACACACAGGTGCCATTACTCTGCTCCAGGTAGAGTCTATCCACAAAGTCAGACAGTGGGCCAGCTGCCCCGTTATAACAAGGTGTATGATTAGAATCACCAAAATGACCACTAATAAACTTGTGCTCAGTCCTGTAGGAGTATTGAAGTGAATCTACCACTTTATAGTAGATTACCTCTACAAAAAGCACAGGAGTAAATTTAATATACATGGAGTGGTAAAGTATCCAAAGCAGTTCATTTAGACAAGGTTGTGTTCAAGTTCTGCTGAAGATTAATGTAAGTGTGTTTTTCATTTTGTGCCTTTTTTTTGGTCATGAAATCTTATAATTCCATAGAAGTAGTACTGACCAGGTAGTCATCCTAAGCACAGCATGGCTCACACATCCTTGGAGCTTGCTTCATCTCTTCACGTATGTTCTTGTTTACATCATGGAGATAAAGATTATGGGGCTTCCTCAGTCCTTACTAGGGATCACATCTGTTTGAACCCAAGAGCTGACGAGCCCTTAACTGGGACCGGTGTGGGCTGTGGCCACATGGCAGGTTGGAAGAGCTGGGATGTGTCCTGATCCTGCCCAAACACTCTTGCAGGTGCTGGAGATGTTCATCCTCGTCCTGCAGCAGTGCCACAAGGAAAACGAGGACAAGTGGAAACGGCTGTCTCGGCAGGTTGCAGATGTTATCCTGCCCATGTTAGCCAAGCAGCAGGTTTGTCACTGTTACCCTGGTTTGCTGTCATGTAGTAGTGTGGATACATTTCAGGGTGCTGAAAACCTGGTAAATGGTGCATCCTACCAAGTTCATGC
Source organism: Eospalax fontanierii (assembly GCA_035773235.1). Lineage (NCBI taxonomy): Eukaryota > Metazoa > Chordata > Mammalia > Rodentia > Spalacidae > Eospalax > Eospalax fontanierii. Next base: position 83,919,184 of record CM069533.1, on the reverse strand, counting down.
CTTGAAAGTTTTTCCTAATACTGGTCATGGAACAAGTGGCTCCCATGACCCTCTGAGGTTGAAATTGTCTTCTCACTTTACAAGCGAGGAAATAGAGGTCAGAAGGTTTCTTGACATCTAGCCTCATACAGCTTGAGAATGCTGGAACTGGAATGGGTTGGCTCAATTCTAACCCCAATCTCCTTCATTCTAGTGAGCTAGCTGTTTTATTTGATCTTTAGCTCTCTGGAGTTTTGTTGCGGGGGGACCTCTCCTTCCTATCATTTACAAAGTAACCCAGTAGTAGTTTTTCATCACTTAATCAGAATTTCTATATTAGAATGACACTATTGGCCAGGTATAGTGGTGCGTGCCCTTAATCCTAGCACATGGGAGGGAGAGGCAAGTGGATCTCTCTTTGAGATGGAGGCCAGCTTGGTCTACATATGAAGTTCCAGGCCAGCTGGGGGGTACAGGGAGATCCTGTCTCAAAAACAACAACACACAAGAAAAATGACACCACTGGTTACTGTAGAAACTGCAGTGGTCTGGCTATGCCATATCTTTGGAGCTAAACAGCCCTGAGTACTGGAACATGTGGACCCCAGAGCACAGAGGCCTGTATACCCCCTACCACAGCCTCATTACAAAGGAAGATGTAGTGGGGACTCACAGTAGGACAGCCCTGCCAAAAAGCATAGCTGACTACTTGGTGCAGCTCTAGGCCATGTTTGGATAAAACTCTACAGAATGACAGGGTGCTGATCTGCATTATACTCTGCTCATAGATCACCCGTGTGGTAGCTTCCCATCTTGCAACAAGTGCACAAAGTGGTCATGGTCCCCCCCGAGCATTTCGTAAAAACATATAGGCATACCCTGTAGGTGATTTCAGTCTTCATAGTTTCACTCCCTCTCGGATTTCCTCATAATTGGTTATCTTGAGACCCCTTGGGCAATAGGAGGGAGTCCTGGCCTCTAGTAAAATGTCCAGAGGTTTGGAGTGGCCAGGAACCCTAGGCTCTGGGCCGATATTTTCTGAGTGGCCCTGGAAGGTTGGTCCTGCTCTCTCACTTCCATGTGCACAGTTAAGGTTAGATGGAAGTTAAAGGCTAAGTGTATGGGAAGTGCTCCACTCAGTTTGTGAACCTTGTGTGGTAAATGTGTAAAAATCTTAGTGTGGTCCCTAACACACAGCTCAACACAGGGTAGAGCTCTGTGTAGAAGCCCTGGGCAGTTCTGCAGGCACTCATCATTAATGCTTCACTCAGCAGAGTGTATTGCAAAGCAGTACTCTTAGAGGGAAAGTTTCATTGAGACAGTGAATAATAAAGCAAGTAACAAACAAATGATTGAAGTGTAAAATACAAGATGGGAATAAACCAGGGGAGTAATATTGGGGTAGAATAGTTGTGGCTCCGTTGATGACAAGAAAAAGCCCTGCCCCGGAGAGGACATTTGAGTAAACACAAAGGAAGGAAGAGGGTGTGTCTAGCAGATCCTGGAAGAGAGTGCTTGGAGTCCCTGAGGTGGCAGCATGCCTTTTGGATGTAAGAAGCCAACCTGGTAGAGCAGTCCTAAGAGAAGGAAGGATGGGGTCCAGAATGGAAAGGTAGGGAACCTTTCAGGGGACTTGGCACAGAGGAGTGATATGGTATGATTTGAACTCTTTCTCTTGAGCTGGGCGTAGGCTCTAGAGGGAGGTAATAGCAGAGAAGAAAGGTCCAGAGTAGGATGCTCCATAATGGAGTTGTGGACATCGACATCACTTGACATAGTGCAAAAGTAGGAGTGCTGGTGGCCAGCTGTGGATAGACAGGAAAGAGGCATCTTGGGTGTTCAGGGTGGTGATGGAGCTGCTGTGGATGTGATGTGGACGATGGTGCATAGACTTACATCAGTGTTGCTTCATTCTACAGATGCATATTGACTCTCACGAAGCACTTGGAGTGTTGAATACTTTGTTTGAAATTTTGGCTCCTTCCTCCCTCCGTCCTGTGGACATGCTTTTGCGAAGTATGTTCATCACTCCACGCACAATGGTGAGTCTTACCAGACACTCACTTCTGGAACCCTGGAGTGCATGTTCCAGCCCAGTCCTGCCACAGCTGGTGAGGTGGAAATGGAATTTGAGGGTTTGCTTTTCTACCTCTTTAGCTGACCCTGCGATTGCACTTGGAACCAGCACTGTAGGGCCTTACTGCGAGAGTGGTAAATTGAGGTGGTTTTCTTCTGTGGAATTGGCAGCCTGGGGAAATTTAATCACTTTTCTTTCATGGACTTTATCGTGTGTGTGTGTGTGTGTGTGTGTGTGTGTGTGTGTGTGTGTATATATATATTTGTTTTTTTTTTTTTAAAGGCATCTGTAAGCACTGTTCAGCTGTGGATATCTGGAATCCTGGCCATACTGAGGGTTCTGATTTCCCAGTCAACTGAAGACATTGTTCTTTCTCGTATCCAAGAACTCTCCTTCTCTCCATACTTAATCTCCTGTCCAGTAATTAACAAGTTAAGAGATGGAGACAGTAATTCAACACAGGGGGAATGCAGTGAAGGGAGACAGATGAAGAATTTGCCAGAAGACACATTTTCTAGGTATGCTTTATCTTGGAACCTATACTTTACCCATATCTCTTGGGAAATACGTGGTGTCTCATCATCTATCAGTCTGGAATAATTGCTGGCCTCCTGCACTCTGATAACTCACCCAGCTTTTAATACCACCTACTTCACCTGTGGCCCTCACTTCATGCTTTCTTATGGTTCGGTCATGTTCTAGTGATGTCTTTGTGACTCACCAGGATCAGACAGTAAAGGAAGAGTAGTTAAACCTGGGTCTGCTGCACTGAAAGTCAGCCTTAGGCTTACTTTCTCCCTGTGTTGCGGTAAAGACCCTTTCCTTGCCAGTGTAAGTATTGCCTACTTCGTATCTGCAGGATCAACTCAGGTCTGTCCTCCCATGGTATTGAGCTCCTCAACAGCATTGGTCATCGTTCAGGCACTTGTCCCTGCCCTGCCAGGATGAGGATCTGTCCTCCTTTAGAGCATTCACTAAGTTAGAGCTATGCTGTGGATATGCCCCTTTGGGCCTCCCATGTCTTCAGGTAGAGACACCTGTGATGCCTCGGAACCTGCATGCTGCCTTTCAGTTGTAGGGTCTGTGGTCTGTGTCTGCTCCTACTGTGAAGCAGGTACAAAAACTGGTGCTGCGTTGACCTCTGCAGTGGCGTCAGCTTGTGTCTGTGCAAAGCTTTTATGGCCTGTGAGGCTTTTTGTGTTTGGTCTTTTTTGAGACATGATCTCCCTGTAGCCCTAGCTAGCCTGGAACTCACTGTGTAGATCAGGCTGGCCTGGAACTCATTATGTAGACCAGGCTGGCCGGGAACTCACAGAGATCCCCTTGCCTCTGCCTTCCGAGTGCTGCGATTAAAGCAGTGGGCCACTATGGCCAGTCAGCCCACAAGGCTTTAAAAATATCCCACTGGTCATTTTGTTGCAGTAGGTCTGTGAAGGTGGTGTGATGGCCATTTCATATTTGAGGAATATAACTCACAGAGAAATAAAGTGACAGTCCAGAGTGATGGTCTGGAACATTGACTTCACTTTTCACTTTGTTCAGTGTATCTTGCCTATATTTTTACTTTACAAAAACTGTTTTTATTTCATTCATGTGTAAGAGCTCAGCAATAGCAACCTAATATGCTGCCGTTCCATCCCTTTCTTGAAGGTTTCTGTTACAGCTTGTTGGCATTCTTTTAGAGGACATTGTCATAAAGCAATTGAAAGTGGAGATGAGTGAACAGCAACATACGTTCTACTGCCAGGAGCTCGGCACTCTGCTCATGTGTCTGATCCACATCTTCAAGTCTGGTGAGTGACTCCGTTTCACACTCCCTGTTTTGCACAGTAACTTCTTGGAATGTAGAGACAGTACTTCCCACTAGTGGGCTGGGCCCTCCCACATCACTCATCAATCAATAAAATACCCCACAGACATGGCCACAGGACAGTCCAATGGAGAAAGTTTCTCAATTGAGGCTCCCTCAACCCAGGTGTGTCAGGTTGACACCAAAGCTGTTCAGCACAACCACCCATGTAGGTAACTATCAGCCCTGGGTGCTTTGGCCAGCCTGGACCAGTTGAGAGGTTGCACAGCCTTCCTTTGAGAGTAGCGGTAGAATAACTGACAGTTTACTACCAATGGAAACTACACTAGTTAGAACTTTGGCAGCCACTTCCAGAAGAACCAAAACCAGGAGTGACAAGAAGTGGAGAGGGATGTGGCAGAGCATGTTCCTAGTGGGAATCTGCTATCTGTGGTTGAATCTGTGCGTGTTTTATGTACATAACATTAGAGGGGAAAGCTGTTACTATTTTTATCCTTTATACAACAAGGTTTACATTCTACCCTGCCACTGTGCTGGGCTCTGGTGTGCTGGGGTCAAACAAGCAGATGCAGTCCCTACCTTAGTACGTCTGTACAGCCAGGTGGGTATTTCCCAGGATGGTATGAGCAGTACAGCAGTAAACAGACAGGAGGGGAATTGGGTGGGCTTCTGAGGGAGCTGGCAAGCGCAGCTGAAGTGGGCAGCAGAACCAGCCTTTGGAGTGTGAAGGGAAGACCACAAAAATGTGGGGTTGAACATGGTGGGGAGGAAAGAAGGATGCCCAGTGGAGCCATGGAGCAAGAAGTATTATATGGATCAATTCCTTATTTTTTTTGCCAAGGGCAGTAGCAACATGCCAGGATCTAATTTTGATAGAAAAACTGTAGCTATTTTTCTAATATTGGTAGGGTTTTTTTCCTTTTTAAAACTTCTAAGGAGGTTGTTTGTTGTTTTCAAGATCGTTTATTTACATTGTGCGTGTGTGGATGAGAGCTTGAGCATGCCACCATATGTGTGCAGAGGTCAGAGGACAGCCTCTTTTCTCTTCACAAGGTCTCTGTTTCTGTTGCTGCACTGAACATGAGAACTTCTAGCTGATTATCCCATCAATGCCTCCTGTCTTGCCACACAAATGCCAGGATTACAGATGTACACCCCCACATCTGATGTCTTTACATGGGTTTCGGGAGCCATCTATCTGTCTGGTCCTTAAAAAGCTTCTGATTTGTGCATCACTGACCACTGTACTAAGCTGATAGGAAGACAAGTCTTGTTTGTGAATAATAAGTTGCTTTAATAGTTTTCCATTGATTATTTTGGATATGATACTGAAAGAGATTACTCTTGCCTTTGGAGGACAGCTCTGTGCAGTGTTCTGTTCATCCAGTAGACTTCCTGGTGTGGCTTCAGATGCTCACTCAACAGTAGCTCTTAACTTCCTCTGCTTCCTTTCTTCAAAAACCTGAAGGGAATGTTTTTACTCTGCCTTGTGTGGCAGTGTCAAACAGAAAACTTATAGCAAAGTTGGGATATGTTACACACATGCTAATTTAGTGGCTTAGCCACATGTGTAATTGGGTAACTGAAGTGCAAGTAGTGTGCTTGGGGCACTTTAATTTTGTTTCATTTTGGTTAACTAAATTAGCTCCGTGTGTGGCTGTTGACTCCCTTTGACAGAGCAGGTATGCTGAAAGTGACATATCCTGGAAGAGCATGGTGTGGTTTCGCCTTTGAGCACTTGCACACAGGTTGTATCTATATGTCTCTTGTTTAGTGTGCCACTGGGTAGAACAACTCCGGCCTGTATTAGGTTGGTCTGAAGATAGAGTTGAAATAAAGCATCTGTACTTAAGGTTTATTTAGCTTTCTTGACAATTGTCTCTTTGCCCTTGTAGCCTCTTGTGTTTTGTCCTTCCATTCTCAGCAAGCTAAAGAGCAATCATTTGTGAGGTGCTGTTATGTCTATTGGCTGTGGCTTAGTTCTGTGATTCCACACTGTGGCCTACAACCACTAACCTGTGCCCTTATGTTGCCCGACTCCTGTGCACCCAGGTCTAGGCTTCCACAGCGCCTGTCTCAGCATCTTGCAGAATGTGGCCAGGCTGATCAGCAGAATGGTGACAGGACTGACCAGTTAAAGAAATTAAATGTCTTGTCTCTGCTTAGAAAAGTCAGTGTTTGGGGCTGGGAATATGGCTCAGAAAGTGCTTGTGGTTGCAAGTATTAGGACCTGAATTTGGACCCTCAGAACCCACTTAAAGTGCCAAGGGTGGTGCTCTGCTCCTACAGGCCTGGCATTAGGAGGTGACGGCAGGAAAATCTCCGGCTCTGGTCAGCACATTGCCCAGGTGCTGAGCTCCAGGCTCAATGAAAAGCCTCATCTTAAAAATACAGTGGAGAAGCAATCCACCTTATTGATCCAAGATCAACCTCTGACCTCCACATGCACTTGCACCCATGTGCACATGTGTACCCATACATACACAGGGGCACACACATAAGTCAGAATTCTCTCTAAGTGTCAAGTACTTTGAACACATAGGTATGGGAAAGGCACTGCCCATAATCAGTTGCATTTTGTTTGGTTCTAGGAATGTTCCGGAGAATCACAGCAGCTGCTACAAGACTCTTCACCAGCGATGGCTGTGAGGGCAGCTTCTACACCCTGGAGAGCCTGAATGCACGGGTGCGCTCCATGGTGCCCACACACCCAGCCCTGGTACTGCTGTGGTGTCAGATCCTGCTGCTAGTCAACCACACAGATCACCGTTGGTGGGCCGAGGTGCAACAGACACCCAAGTAGGTGCCCTGCTCCCCAGGCCCAAGCATCAGCCCAGCTTGTCCTGAGGCTTGGCTGCTCCGAAGGCATTTTTATTTTCCACTCTTTATGAGGCTTTGTAAAATTCTGGCTTCATATTAATCTTTCTTTCATGGGCACTGTTTTGTAGGGGAAGTGTGGTCTGGCTGCAGGCATTCAAACTAGTCAGCTGCTTTTTCAATGTGATTTTCTTTGACAAGCTCTTTGACACTGTTTTATCTTGTGGGCTGTGCTCATTAGACTCTGTCCCTCCCACTATGTTCTAGGGCTGAAATTGGTTCCACTGCCAGGCATGTTGCAATATCTTAACTTCATTATGTGTTAAATGTGGTTATGATTATTCTTAGATAATGAAGTAATTATTTAACAAATTTCGAAACATTGTATTTCTGGTTTTGGGTGATCCTCTTTTTTTTGTAAAGAATTTTCAGGCTTAAGCCTGAGTCTCCAGGTATGCAGTCACTCAGGTATCTGAGCATGGAAGCTGTGATCCCTGCTAAGTCAGACCTTAGTGAGTGGTTTCTGGATAGCTTACCAGCCCTTGCTGGGAAATGTCCACCCCCTTGAGAGCCCTTGGGGGGAGAGATTCCCAGAGGAACAGAATGCAGGTATGGTTAGCTCTTCAGCTTGGTGCTAGGGACTCCCATCCAGAACTCCATTTGCAAATCCCTGTTGGGGGCATTATTGCTCATCTACTAAGTATTCTGTGTAACAGGATGTGCAAAGGAAATAGAAATGCCACTTTCTGCTCCTACATGGGACACTTGGGAACACACCCATGACATCATTTGGAACTCATAGGTTTGCCACAGTAATTGAGCATTCTGAGTGCAGGCAGATAGGAAATCAGTGTCCTAGATCTGTGCTACTTATATGTAGATGCAAATCATCCTTAAAGCTGCTTCGAAAAAAATTGGAGCCAGAAACTTGTTAGGGCTTAGGATTATTCTAAGCCTCTGCTGGTGCCAATGTTGCTGCTCTACAGAACATGCTCTGAGTGGCAGGGCTACCTCAGTACCACCATTGCTTTTTCAAGCCCCAGTACAGGACCAGATGACTTCTGGCTATAGAATTGGGGGTCTGACCTTTGCAAAGATGGCTTGGGTGGTTGCCACCAAGCCTGATGACTGTGTAACTCTGTTACACATGTACACTGTGGCACACATGTACATGTAATTAGGTAGGTAGATAGATATAATTTTTAACAAAAAGAAAGAGGAAAGGAAAGGAGAAAAGAAGTCAGGACCCTGAGAACTTGTATGTGATAGGTTCCCACAGGATCCAGTGAACAGCTAAAATTGAATTGTCTTGGAAAAGACACAAGATGTAGGACCTGAGTTAACTATGGCTGAAGCAGGAGGAAGGTGAGAAGAACCACTGCTCAGCAAGCTCTGAGCCACAGTCTGTCCCTTCCCCATTGGTCAGTGTTGGTGATGAGGGCATAAACCATACTCTGGTTTTTATAAAGAACTGGAGTCTGACCCCAGCTGATGGAGGAGGCCATCCTCTACCAGGATGTTCACTGGATTTGCTGAAACCTCAGTGTCTTAAAAAGACAGAATTATTACATTTATCAAAGAAAACAGTCAGGACAAGTGAATTTACTTATAGAGTCCTTAATTGGGTTCTGGATCTGGTATATGAGACTGCCAGAATGATCATTATTAGATAGTCAGAAATTTGAGTCTGCACATGGTGTGAATGGTGCCTAGGAGGCATGTTCAGGAGGTACCTGTTGAAGTATTTACAGTGCAATGTTAGGTCTATAAATTACTCCCCTGTAGTGCAGCTAAAGAATGTGTCTGTGTAATATGTAGTGTGTGTGCAAGTATACCGACTACATAGTGTAGTATGGGCAAATGTTTAGTGTGTGCCCATGTAAGTATGTAGTGTGTGTCAAGTTTGCCTGAATAATGTGTGTACATGGGCTCAAAGTTGGCAAATAATTAGTAGTTAAATGTAGGCAAAAGTTCTTTGAATTATTCTTTCAGCTTTTTTATTGATTTGGCCTTTTCAAAGCAAAAATTCAGGAGGAAAGACAGAAGATTCATCAACTTTAGAGCATCTTTAGGAGGAGGCTTGCTATAGGGGAACCAAGAGCCATGAGGAACTGGGTCACAGAGGCTTTCCTTCATAAAATTTTTTATTTTTATATATATGCGTGTATTGCCTGCATGTATGTAAGGGCACCCATGTCATGTAGTGCTCACAGAGGTCAGACGAGGACATTCCATCCCCTGGAATTGGGAGTTAACACTTAATTAGCCACCATGTGGGTGCTAGGAACCGAACCTGGATCCTCTGCAAAAGCAGCCAGTGCTCTAACTGCCCAGCCATCCTAGAGAGTGAGTCTGGAATCTGGGCACAGATGTGTGTTGTATTGCAGTCGGTTACTGCTGGTCTTTCAGAATTGAAATTACAGTTTTTTAATTCTCCCTAGTATATTAAGATTGGAAGACCACCAGTTCTTGGCTCTTAGTGCAGCGTTCCTCAGAAGAACCTTTCCTGGCTTCTCTTGGGTTATCTGGCCTTTATCCCTCCTCAGTGCCAAGTGTCAAGACCATAATTGAGCATTATTTGTGAGATGGTTTGATTAATATCTGCCTCCTCTTGTTATACTTCCCATGGGGATCATTTCACATTCATACCTTAACAGTGTCTCCTGCTAATATCTGGGTTGCAGATACCGCCCACTGTCCTTTCAGAGAAGCTCTTCCCTATAGGGATGTGAACAGAGTTTCAAAAGGCCAATTGAGAAAGCACAGGTGTTCAGTGTGACAGACAGCTTCTTGATATGAGATAAATGGTAAAATGTCTTTTGTACCAGCCGTAGTCAGGTGCAAACAGTACCATTGTTTTAGGCAGTTCTCTCTGGTCTCTTTGTTGCCATCTCTTCCCCATTCCTCATAACCACCTCCCCGCCCCCCTTGTCTTTTGAGATATGGTCCAAGGTCTCTGTATAGCCCCAGCTGACCTGGAACTCCCTAAGTAGACCAGGCTGGCCTTGAACTGTGCCTCACAAGTGCTGGGATTAAAGGAGTGTACTAGCATACTTGACTGGTAACCTCCATTTTTTACATACCCTGTGCCCTGTGTGTAATTCCATAGAAATGGAGTCTTTTATAGTGCAGCCTTTCTGAGTCTGGGCTGCATGTTTAAAGTTCACTCCTGTGGTACTGGGTATTTGTGATCTGTCCTTTCAATTTCTGAGTAGGATTCCACTGTGTACATGTATAGTTTCTTCATCCATTCCTCAGTTGGGAAGCAGAAATGTGTGGCAGCTCAGATAGAACTTAAACCTGTAGATTTGATTCATTGTCTTTTAGGACTGAAGGATTACAAGATTGTCCAACATATTTCAAAAAGTACTTGCTTTCATGTGATGTCCCTGCTGGACTTGAACAGAGCTGAACAGGGCAGGGTGAGAATGTGTTAGCCATTGTACTTTAAATATTGACTAGAATCAAGAGTCTCAACATTTATATTTAGAAAGCAGCATGCAGTGAAGACCGAGTAGGAAGTGAGTAGCTCCTGGGTGGAGGAGAACCCTTAAACATCAGTTCCCCTGTACCGTGCACAGTGGGCAGGCTCAGTAATGAAGTGTTTGAAAGTGAGTAGGGAAGTTTGGAAGAGAGGTTTCTCTCTAGCAGTTGACAGTGTTCATGGCACATGAGGGAATTTCAGAACCTACTGCTATTATCAAACACAGCCAGTTATGCTGGTTGGATGTGCACTTTATGATGGATTTTGCTTCTCAGTCATGCACTTTAATTTACTGCCTGCTAAGGTGTTCTTAGTTTTTTTCTAGGAACAGAAGAGAGTGTGCATACACATCATTCTGATGTAATGGCATTTAGAATTACTTGGGTGTTTAAGTAGGAAAATCAGGCAGAGCCACACTCTGTATTTGTGCGAGCCGCTGCTGCCCCAGATGTGCCTCACTGCTTCTGCCTCTCATTGTAGGAGACACAGTCTGTCCTGTACAAAGTCACTTAGCCCCCAGGTGTCCAGCGAGGAGGAGGATTCTGACTCAACAGCTCAACTTGGAATGTGCAACAGAGAAATAGTGCGAAGAGGGGCCCTCATTCTCTTCTGTGATTATGTTGTAAGTGTGGAAAATGCCCATAAGGTGTGCAGAGGGAGCCTGAAGACCACATAGATGCTATTGTGTGCACCTAGTTGGGCAGCCAGATTGTTCATCATCCCATAGTTACATCAGTGCTGAGGGGGGTGATGATGTTTACTCTGGTGCATGCTTATGCCAGTCTTGGCCCTCCCAAACTAAATTTCTAAACTGATCTTCAAAAGCTTTCATTTAGCCATCACTGATTTATCACATACCCAGGAGCTTAATGCCTGGCATAAAACTGGGCATTTTTGTCTCATTGTGTAGTCCTACCTCAGACTCTCTATGGAGCCCCAGTTGGCCTCATTCTTACAGAGATCCACCTGCCTCTGCCTCCAAAGTGCACCGCCATGCCTGGCAAATAACATGATTTTAATCAGCTAGCTTCACTAACTGTTGGAGAATATTCATTTTTTTTCAGTTAATTCGTAGAAAAAGTTTAAATGTTCATTCGTTGTTGGATTTTAAAATATATTTGCTTTTTTAAAATTGCGTTTCATATAATACATCTTAATTAAATTTAGACCTCTTCCCTAGCCCCAGAGGCACCCCCTCCCCACCAGATTTCAGGTCTAATATGTCAAGTTCTATCTGGTCAAACATTTGTATCCAGATGTCTCTCGGTGTAAATTCAACCACTGAAGTAGAGTTAGCCTATCTAGAGTCATTCCCTCAAAGACGTAAGGTCTATTCTCCCTCACCCAAGAGTCATCACTTATCTTTCCATTCCCTCTTCTGAAATGGTTTCTGTATCATGGGGTGGGTAAGATTTAGTGTAGGAATCTAGCATCTCCTTGTAGCCTCGATTGGTCTGGAACTCGCTATGAGATCCATCTGCCTCTGCCTTCTGAGCTCTGGGATTAAAGGTATGTCCCACTGTGCTGGCTAAATACCATTCATTTTTTGTTTTTAAATCACTTTGTAGAACTTTTAGCTAGAAAACTGGCATCACCTATTTATAAAAACAAGTAAAAGCAGCAGAAGTTCTTAGTGGCATTGATCTGGGACAGGTGGCTGCTACCCTTCTGGTCTGGGCTTGATGCTATTAATGCCTGTATAAAACATGCAGTATCCTTTGTTACAAAGCCTGGTGCTGCATACTCATTGCTGTCCTAGAGCAGAATAATTTTAACCAGTCTTTGGCCTCGTCCAGCTGTGAGCATGATGAGTTTTCATGGTGTTAGCAATTTGTAAGATGGCTGCACCAGCTCTCCAGCCCTTCCTTGTCTTTGAGACAGGGCCCCAGTAGGTAGCTCAGACTGGCCTTGATTGCACTATGTAGCCCAGGCTGTGTACTCGTAAACCCCTCCCTACAACCTCTTGAGTGATGGGATTGTGTACTGTGTGCCACAGATGCCCAGTTTAACAGTCACTTTTTTGCTTGCCATTCCTACTATTGAAGTAATTTTTCCAATTTGTTCCACTTTTAAGAAATAATATAACTATATAATGCAGTTCTCACAAAAGTGTAAGAAAATACTGTCCAGTGCTTCCAAGTGGAAATGTTAGATTAGCTAGATATCAAGGAAAATCGATCAGTTTTTGGTTTCTGTCTAGAAGGATTATGAATTGAGAGAAAAGGCCTACCTGTGTTTTGAATTTTAGTTTTATGTGTATGAATGCATTGCCTGCATGCATGTAAGTGCACCCATGCCATTACAGTGCCCACAGAGTTCAGAAGAGGGCTTTGGATCCCCTGGAACTGGAGTTAACGATAGTTGTTAGATGCTATGTGAGGGCTGAGAACCAAACCTGGGTCCTCTGCAAGAGCAGCCAGTGCTTTTACTGCTGAGCCATCTCACAAGCCCACTCCCTGTGTTTTTAACTATGGTTATTATTTACTTATAATCCTTAAGTGAAATTTTTTTCAGTGTACTGGGGAGATCCATCTTTTGGATTCCGGACTTATGTCAAATCTGTGGCAGTTATAATGGTATTTCTCCCACTTACCTATTCCAAAACTGGAGACAGAGTAAGTAGAGAATAGCTTTCCCTCACCTGGCTGGTGGGGAGGTCCCCTTGTCTCCTGTGTCCAAGCTCCAGACCAGTCCCTTGTGAGTGTTACACAGGTTGCTCACCTTCCACACGCCACCCCTTGACCTGTCCACAGAAAGCTGGTACTCCTTTTATCTGTTCTCTGGTGTGAGCCATTTGCTAGTGTCGTTGGGAGCTGGTCATTCCCATTGGGGTTTGACTTTCTGCCACAACAGAATCCTCCTCCTCGTTGGACATCTTGGGGTTTGATCAGAGGGTGAGATGCTCTGTAATTGAGTTGCTTCCTTCTCAGTTACTTGCATCCAGACACTGTTTTCATTGAGGCAGTTTGTCTTTGGAATTTGTCTCCTTCCTGCCCTTTCTTACCTTTTCTATGGTATTATCTGCCACCTTCTTGTCTACTTGAAAATCTGCCTTTTGTTATTTATTTCTTGCCAGTGTCAGAATCTTCATGACTCGGAGCACTTGACGTGGCTCATCGTGAATCATATTCAAGATCTGATCAACCTTTCTCATGAGCCTCCAGTGCAGGACTTTATTAGCGCTGTTCATCGGAATTCTGCGGCAAGTGGCCTTTTTATCCAGGCAATTCAGTCTCGTTGTGAAAATCTTTCAACTGTAAGTCTTTAGCCTGCCAGTTAACTTTCTCTGCCTTAAAAAATGGAGTAAAGGAATTTTCTAAGTCCCTGTTTGCAGTTGGTGAAATAGATTCTTGTTTCTTTTCAACATAAGCCAACCACTCTGAAGAAAACGCTTCAGTGTTTGGAAGGCATCCATCTCAGCCAGTCAGGCGCTGTGCTCACACTATATGTGGACAGACTCCTGAGCACCCCCTTCCGTGCCCTGGCTCACATGGTCGACACCCTGGCCTGTCGTCGGGTAGAAATGCTTTTGGCTGCAAATTTACAGGTACTGAAAAAAAAGACACTAATGATTTATATCAAAATTTAGTGAGTCAAACAAGCCATTTGACTAGGTTATCTTCTTACGGGTTCAGTCTTCATATGGTCACTGATAGTATGTATTCCATGTTCTGTCATTCATGTGTCTGACGAACTGTGCATACTCTAGTGTACTCTAACTGTGGTAAGCTGTGCATACCTACTTATCCTTTTTAAGTGGGCGTGAGGCTCTGTGTCACAAAATTCCTGATGTGTTTTTGTCTGTGTAGAGTAGCATGGCCCAGTTGCCAGTGGAAGAACTGAACAGAATCCAGGAGCACCTCCAGAGTAGTGGGCTTGCACAGAGGTAAGAATGCAACATGGGGTGCTACATTGGGTAATTTGGAGTATAAAAACTTAAGACATGTGCTGGAACACATTTGCAGGCAAAGGAATTGATGTTCTATTTAATGAGATTATTGTAGCAGCATCACAGCAGAAAGGCTTCCTGAATGTCATGCAGTAGGATCTCAGATTACTAAAAGTAAAGCAGGTGACATTCAAGCCTCTGCTGCACATGTGGGGGCTCCTAAACCTGCTGGCTATTGAGGGGTCATAGGTACTTTTGTTGACCTGTTCCTGATCTTTGATGCATGGGAATATGAATTGCCAGTTTTATTTTTATAAGGTCAAAATTGAAGCACAGACCCTAATTGCTAGGTAAGAGTTAGTGAATCTCAGAGCACTCCCTGAATCTTAGAATACACAGCTTCTATCTGTGTTTCATTAAGTCCATCTCTTCTTAGCTTCTCAGTCACCTAATTGTTAAACAGTCTTTTAGAAACCTTTATTAGAAACACTTGTATCTGTAATGGGAGCCTAGTTCCATGACTACAAAATAAATTAAAAGCTTTCACCTCTCCTCTGCTAAGATGGGGAGAGCACACATGTGCCCATTAGAGAGTGATTGTGCCATAATTTTGGTCCACAAGGTTTTTCTGATGGTGTTTCTTAATGAGACAGTCTGGGATGGTTTTTCAATCTGCAGAGCCAAGTGGTATTGTGATTTGCTGTATGAAGTCAAATGGTAAGAGAGCAAGTTGACATTCTGTTTTGATGCTAGACTTAGTTCATGGGCTCAGATGAGGGTGATTATAACAGATCATAAATACCTTGGGCCAGCTGAAATGATTCTTTGTGAAATGGTCATTCCTAATAGAATAAATTGTGTCTTTATGGAGGATTAAATAGAGTTTATGCACTTGGATCTTAGAAGAATTTATGTGTTTGGCATATATTAAGAATGCACTTGCCGAATGTACAAAAGCCCCTGGGTTGAGTCTCCAATATTGGGAGGAATAAGAGAGAGGAAGGAAGAAAGAGGAAATAGAATGCCTTCATTAGCTGTTATACGCTGTTGGATATTCTCCACATTTCTGTAGAATATCAGTGAAGTATTAGCTGTGGTAATTAAAAGTGTCTATGACCTGAGTTTGCTTCATGATTTTGCTAGAATGTTGAAAGTCCTAACAAGTTGCACCTTGCTCTAAGGAGCCACTTCTTCTGCTTGTCCATCATGTTACATGTTTCTAGAACCCCAGCTTTGCAAAATTGAGACTCAAGACTGAAGGACAAGCTACGACATGGTTTCATTTGTGTTTCAGACACCAGAGACTCTATTCCCTGCTGGACAGGTTCCGACTCTCTACCGTGCAGGACTCACTTAGCCCTCTGCCCCCAGTCACTTCCCACCCACTGGACGGGGATGGTCACATGTCCCTGGAAACAGTGAGTCCAGACAAAGTAAGTGTCCAGAATGTCTGAGTGTCATGCCAGGGCACACACGAAGACACTGACAGTCTCTGTCCAGAAGGGGGTAGGGATCGGGATCATTATACACAAGGCTCCTGACACTCAGCCCAGATCATTAGCAGCTCTGCTTGGGAGTTGGAATGGACCCTGAGGTCCTAATGAGAAAGCCGTGCTGATGCAGGACTCATATGGCAGGACTGTGGGTGGGGTAAGGATGGCTAGAGGGCAAAACAGGAGAATTTGGCTGTGTGACCCAAGGTCCATGTCTACACACATTTTCAGTGAATGCTGATACACTTTGTCCACCTCCTTCACTGAGCTTTCCACTTCTGGGAATTGATGGACGTGTTGCTACTCACTCTGATGTGTTGTCACCTTGACCTTCATACCTCAGAGTTATGGATCACTGGGGCTTTGGGAGAGAGAAAACAAGATTTTAGAACCCCACCCCCCACAATGTGGAAGAAAGCATAGCCCATACTTGCTCCCAGGCTCTGGTTATCAGGCACCTCTCAGCCTTGGCTGCTGAGGGAGATAAGGGAGACAAACACTCCAGTGGAGTGCAGATGGTACAGCGTCCAGGGAACAAGTCGAAGGTGGGTTGCTAACCCTCAGAACTTTGCAGAGTTGGGAAGGACTGCTAGAAGTTCCATAGGTGGAAGAAAGAAGAGGGCATTTGGGCAGGGGACAGCTGGAAGAATACATGCAGTTCTGTGAGCTATAAGCCCAGGGTGTATCTGCTGCCTGCCTGGCCAGCCACGATCCCAGTCTTACCTTGCTGCAGTCACAGCCCAGGGAAGAAACCTGAGTGCTTACGCAGTCATATCCCCTTTTCTTTTTCTTCCTCCTAGGACTGGTATCTTCGGCTTGTCAGATCCCAGTGTTGGACCAGATCAGATTCTGCACTGCTGGAAGGTGCAGAACTGGTGAATCACATCCCTGCTGAAGATATGAGTGACTTCATGATGAGCTCGGTAGGGAGGAGCAGGAAGCCCAAGAACCCTTACCTCTGCTTATCACTTCTGAGTTGGATTTGTCTCATCTTCATTTGTCTAACTTACAGTAGCATGTGGGTGACTTGAGTCTAGATCGGGACAGCATTAGACACAGCACATGGGGGTCTCTTATCCAGCAAGAACATCACAAAGAGCAGCATGTGAAGAAGGATTGTAATCTAGAACTGACAGCACATAGGATGTGAATAGGGTGCTGTTATTAAATTAGAATCCCAACAAAAGGCAAATTGTTTTTTAACTCTACTTTTCTTTCATTTAAAGAAAATGTGAGTGGCCATAGGTGGTAGTTAATCCTTCATCGTTCATTTCATGGGGACAGGGAGGTGTATTGTGTGTTCGTGGTATTGTGAAGATTGATGTTTAGCACCTTCCTGTGATGGTTGTTTCACTGCTGTGATAAAATGCACTGACAAAGGCAATTCAAGGGAAGAAGGGTCAATTCTGGCTTACAGCGTAGGGGTACAGTTCATTCTGACAGGAAAAGCATGGTGGCAAGAACTTGAGGCATCTGGTCAGCACATTACCCACAGGCAGGAATTAGAGAGTGATGAATGCTGGTTCTCAGCTTGCTTTCTCCTTGGTATTCAGTCCAGGGTGATGCTGCCCACAATTAAGGTGGGTCTTCCCATCTCAAACATAATCAAGATAATCCCCCATGGACATGCCCAGAAACTTGTCTCTTAAGTGATTCTAGATCCTCTTAAGTTGACAGTCAGTATTAACTATCACACACCCATGTAGTGAGGTGCTCCCCCCAACCTCGTCTCCTCTAGATGGCAGGAGATTCTCCCCACCCATCCCTAAGGTGTCAGAAAGCACACTGCAGAGTTGGCCAAGGCCTTGAAAGCACTGGTTCCCTGTGTTTGGCTCCCCTGCCAGGCATCCTTTAATCATAGCCTTCATGGTGTTCTCTGTTGCACCAATGAGGATAATGACCTCACTAGCCCATGATACATACCAAATGGGAATGGAGAAGTGGGAACTGGGGGTGCTAATGGGAGCCAGGCAAGGAGGGGATGGGGTAGCACAAAGGAAGAGAACCAGATGGCAGGGCCAGGTGTTAAGAGGGACAGACCTCAAGTAGAGCAGCACCAGACACTGTTGGCAGGCTGGGAAATGAGAGCTGCACTGAAGAGGACATAGGAAAATGAGCCCAAGTCAGATTACGAAGCTCAGTGTATCTTAAGGTCCATGCTTGGAAGCTGATTTACTGAATGTTAAATTGCTAAAGACCAGTTTATTAGGTTTTCCTCATTTGCTAAGTGGGGTTTTACAGCTTTAAAAGTTCCATATATAACTACAGGAATGTTTGATATAGTACACCAAGGATGATATATAATTTCTGAATATTATAAGTTGATGTTTTATTTGGAAAATTGCCCACCCCCACCTCCTAATCTTTACATAGCTAAAAAGTTGACAAGAAACACAACAAAAATTGCCATCTGAAGGCCAGGCCTTTAATCCCAGCATTCAGGAGGCAGGGGCAGGCGGATCTCTCAGAGTTGAAAGCCAGCCTTGTCTGCATAATGGGTTCCAGGCCTTCTGGGGCTACAGGGAGACCCTGCCTCAAAAAGACCAAGAAAAAAAGAAAAAGAAAAAAATTGCCATCCAGGGCTGGATGTGGTGGTACACACCTTTTATCCCAGTAGGGCAAAGGCAAATGAATCTCTGAGTTCAAAGTGAGGTCTCCAGAATGAGTTCCAGATCAGCCAGGGCAACACAGTGAGAACTAAACCTGTCTCAGAAATAGATAAATAGGACCTAGATGTGATGGTGCACACCTTTAATCTTAGCACTCAAGAGGCAGAGGCCGGCCTGGTCTACATAGTGAGTTCCAGGCTAGCTGGGGTTGTAGGGAGACCCTCTCTCAAGCAAACGAGCAAACACACACCAGAAAGGAGGAGTGCTTTATTATGAGGCATATGGTTTCTGCCCCTATTTCAATTTTTTTTTAATTAAATAAAATAAATAATTGATGAACTGTTCTTTTCTCAAGCAGAGTTTTGGCCCCTGTGGACCCACCCTTGCTCCACATGCTTTGCATGCTTCTCATGACATCTTAGAATTATTTCAGGGGACTGGAAAGATGTCTCAGCGGTTAAAAGAGCACTGGCTGTTCTTGGAGAGGACCATGGTTAGATTCCCAGCATCCACATGGTGGCCAATAATCGCCTATAACCCTAGTTCCAGGGGAAATTGATGCCCTCTTCTGACCTCCGAGGGCATTGCATGACACTTACATGCACACAGGCAATAGTCATATATATAAAATAATAATAATAAATAAATAAATTTTAATGAAATATTTCAAACAAATCTAAAAAAATAAATCATAAAAAAATAATAACATTAAATTTAAGTGTCCCAAAGAGACAGAAATGTACTTTACTGGGAAAATGTTAAATGGAATTGTTTATACATTTATAATAAATATAAGAATATCTCCTTTAAATAGAGAAGCCAGCTTAGTTTCGTCTGTCTTTTGCTGTCTCTGTACTCTAATGGAAGGTTTCTAGAGTCTGATTTGTCAACCACTTTTATTACTATAACAAATACCTTGAGACTGCAACTTCATAAGGAGGGAGGCTAATGTTCGCTTACACAGTTCTGCAGGTACCAGGTCTAAGAGTTTATCTGATGATGGCCTTCTTCCTACCAGAGTTCCAGTGTGGTACACATAGCATCATAGGACCAAAGATAAGGAGCTTGAGTGTCTATCTCGAGAATATTCTTTCAAAGCACTCCATTATAGTACTGTAATCTGGATTATCTCAGAAACAAGTGCTTGTGTTAGCTTTGTATATTTCCAGCCTGAAGGAAGCTTACCATCTTTGCCATTGTCTATCTGGCTTATAATGCTCTGATCTCAGGAGTTCAACCCAAGCCTGTTGGCTCCATGCTTAAGCCTCGGCATGAGTGAAATTGCTACTGGCCAGAAGAGTGCCCTCTTTGAAGCAGCTCGTAGGGCAACCCTGGACCGTGTGACCGCTATTGTTCAGCAGCTGCCAGCTGTCCATCATGTCTTCCAGCCCTTCCTG
The DNA here is from genome assembly GCA_035773235.1 of Eospalax fontanierii. NCBI lineage: Eukaryota > Metazoa > Chordata > Mammalia > Rodentia > Spalacidae > Eospalax > Eospalax fontanierii. Next base: position 83,899,629 of record CM069533.1, on the reverse strand, counting down.
CCTGCAGAGCCTACAGCCTACTGGAGCAAGCTCAATGATCTTTTTGGTAATTTAGATAAGATTCTCTTAGTTGTTCTTTAGGAACTCATACACGAGTAGAAACTAGAAGTTGACTTCAGGATCTTCCTTTGTTGCACTATCTTATTTTTTCAAACAGGATCTCTCACTGAACCTAGTAGAGCTTGCCATTTCTGTTAGATTGGCTAACCAGCAAGCCTCTGGAATCCTGTCTTTGCCCCAAGTGCTGTTACGGGCATGCACCGCCACTCCCAGATTTTATGTGGGTGCTAGGATTCCAAGCTCATGTCAACGTATTTGCACAACAAGCACTTTTCCCACTGAGCAGCCCAAGCTCTCTTAGTTTTAAAAAGCATTGCTGGGCCAGTACATATCTTCTGCACTGTTGATCTAAACACGAAATATTGACAAAGGTAACTTGAGACAACACCAAGTTTTTAGCTCTAACTTTATTTGCTGCTTAGCCACTCCTGGACATAGATAATCAGAGTTGCAAGCCCTTTAGGAAGGCTGGCTTAGATTCAGTGCAAACCAGGTCTAGGCCTCACATAGAACATAGAGGTGGTCGTGTACAAATGTGCTCTCTGAGGCAGAGCCTCTCCAGTGTCCTCAAATTCATATAGCATGTGACAGTTTCTGAAGGGGATTTATGCTCAGGGTTGCAGTCTTTCATGCCTGTGTCATGTTTCAGGGGATGCCACATCTTACCAGTCCCTGACCACACTTGCCCGGGCCCTGGCACAATACCTGGTGGTAGTCTCCAAAGTGCCTCCCCATTTGCACCTTCCTCCTGAGAAGGAGATTGACACAGTGAAGTTTGTGGTGATGAGTCTTGAGGTAAGACCAGCTCTGGAATGCAATGTCCCCATGAGGCCAGGACATATGACTATTAATAAGAGTGAAGTAGTTCTATTTGAAAACCAACAGCTAACTCAGTATGCTGTTGTATTACTGTAATCCCAGTATTGGGAAGGCAGAGGCAGGAGGATTATGAGTTCTGGAATTGTAAAGTTGTGCCTGAGTACATAGAAAGTGAATTCCTGTTGTTCACTGGACTTCCCCTTATGCCTTCCCTCGCCCTGCAGCACTGCCATAGGCAGCCAGGGTGGTCTGCACTGCTCTCATCCTGCACCCAACCTGATATGGGTCCTAACTTAATAATCTAGGCAGTGTCATGTTTTAAGTTGGCTGTAAACCTGGGCATTTCAGCCAGGGAAAATTAAGCACTTGGCCCCAACAAGTATATACACACACTGTAATTGCACAGCTGCTGCAAAAGAGCCCAGCCTGATCTCCCTGAAGACCAGAGCTGTGCTTCTCCTGAGCAAGGGCTTACTCTTTACACCAAGGAAAAGAGTTTCCTGAGGGTGTGAAATGGAGCAGCGCCACATTGACCAGGCTGGGTTAGGTGGTCTGTGAGCCTGTCTTTAAGATCTTAGCCTGGTAAGGAAGACTGGGAAGCTTAAGTATGCTTTACAGTGCCGAGTGGCAGTTTCCAGTCATATCCTGGGGTATGCAGGCAGTGTCATAGAACTTGATTTTCAACAGTAACTCTCCATTTCACATGTAGGGAAAGCAAGGCTTTGAGGGGTTCATGGGCTTGCTAGGAAGTCGCTGACCATAACCCACACCTCTGAACTTAGCCTTGTGGCTGTGCTAGAGAAGCCCCTGAGAAAAGCCTCTGAGGGCCATGTGGCTCAGAACACATTTCTCTAGGTACCTGTGGTACCCCAAGAACAAGGCAGCTGGGGTGATTGGGTATTCTGGTAAAGGGGAGCCTGGGACTTTGGGACACAGGTGGATCAGTACTGGATATTAAGGAAATTGGGGGTGGCAGCTTAGAAACTTGGGTCAGAGCTTCTAGAAGGACATGCTTGTCTGAGGTTCCGACCTCTCCATCTTTGCATGGTCCCCTGTAGCTAATAGTGGTAGTGTAGCTAACTGCTTCCCTGAAGACCCCTGTTAGAGTGCTAAGTGGCATTCTGAAATGCTGCTTCCTCGTAGGCCCTGTCGTGGTATTTGATCCATGAGCAGATCCCACTGAGTCTGGACCTCCAGGCTGGGCTGAACTGCTGCTGCCTGGCTCTACAGGTACCTGGCCTCTGGGGAGTGCTCTCCTCCCCAGAGTATGTGACTCATGCCTGCTCCCTCATCCACTGCGTGCGGTTCATCCTGGAAGCCAGTAAGTCTGTCAGTGGGTTTCTTTTCTTCATTTGATTGACCTGGTAATTGATTAAAAAAAAATAACATTTTTACTTCTTGCCTCCTGTTTGCCAAGAACCAAGTACGGACATGAGGTGAAGTGGAGGGATTTGTAGGTGCCGCCTTCAGAAGGCCCCATCTGTGTGCTTCCAGACCTTGACATTACACTAACACTTTAACTTGAGTTTGCTTTTCTATTTTGTTTAGAATTTGGAGTTCCAGCTTTTAAAAACTACTTTTTAAAGTTTTATGTCCCTTTGATCTCTAGTCCTAGTCGACTGTTCCATGTTTTTAGCCTTGAATGATTGTAAGATTAATAAGATTACATTCAATTGATGTTAGAGTCGAAGTGTGTATGCTCCCATACTGCATTGTAATACTAATATGTTATAAAGTAAGAGCAACTCATTCTTTTCAAGAACAGTGTCCTCAACAAGGGTCATTAGCCACAATATTTTTAAATTGGACATTATAGTTTACATGTTAGGATGTTTTGAAGTTTTATATTTTCAAATTAAACATTATAGAGTGGTGTTTTGATCTTTCATTGTTTAAATGGTTTTCATCTGTACATTTGTAGTCTACTTGAAAATGAAGACCAAAGAATTAATGTTTAAAAGCTAGGCTTCTTAGTCACAGTGATCTTTCAGAAGTAATGAATTGTGAGCATTCTGATAAAAGCTTTCACGGTAGAGACAGCAAGCAATAGATTTAAAAGTCAGAATGCCAAAACATGAGTCCTTATACATTTGTGATTAGCCAGAAGACTGGTCCCTGTATCTTGTATTGTCTAGTATGTTCAGTTTGACTAAAATGGGTTCTAGGATATCTAAACCTCAGGTGGCATAGAATATCACCATAAATTTTCACGAGGCTGCAGAGGGTGAAGAGTTAAATAGAAAGAAGGGTAAGGGGCTTGTTCTGTTGCGATTTCAGTTGCAGTGCAGCCTGGGGACCAGCTTCTTGGTCCAGAAAGCAGGACAGACACTCGAAGGACTGTCAGGGAGGAGGAAGCAGACCCAGACATCCAAAGTAAGTCTCAGGACCCATTTTTCCTACCTGTTTCTTTGAGGCCTTCACATTCATTCACGAGAAGAAACTCGTGAAAGGTGTGGAGGTAGGGAATTGTGGTTCGTCCAGAATTTAAGGTTGCATGTTCATTCTTCTTTTTGCCTTAAACTAGCTCTTTTCCTCTGGTGAAGACATCCCCTCCCCTAGCCAGTTGGGCTAGCATGTTCCACATCCATCTCCACAACCTGGACTTGTATGTCCCTTCTGGGAAGCCCCATCTTAGTACTCACCACTTAGTACATGACTACAGTCCCTTTGAGCTGTTTTAGGTCGAGGAGTATGTCTTCCATGTCTGTGCTCCCAGAATTACAGTGTGGCCTGTTAGAAGTGATAAATGTTTATTGAGTGCTGGGTAAAAAAATAGAAATAGGAAATAATACCCACATGGTGTACTGCAACCTGAGTGACTCTTTGACACACAGTGTTTGCCTGCCTTCCTGCCTCCCTCCCTGTTTGTTTGAGCTGATAGTAGCCCAGGCTAGCAATGAACTCATGATCCTCTGGCCTCAACCCCCTGAGTGGTGGGTACTAATCATGCCTGGCTTTTAAAGGAGTTTTAAAAGAAAATTCTTCCTCTTCCTATAGGAAAAAAATTACCAAAATCACCATCACTTAAAGTTGTTCAAGACTCAGACACATATGGTGGCCTTTTCTCTTCTTGCATCTTGGATCTAGATATTTGCCTTAGTGTGGCAATCATGGCAAGGCAAAGTCACACTCTACTGAAGTGACTTCTTGTTCTCCCAGCCTCCAGGCTTCTGGCTCCTTCTGAACTCCTTGACCTTGGGACCCTAGATGCTGCAGTTGTCTCTCACAGGTGTGCAGAGTGCATCTCAGGGTGTTTGTCTTCTGCTGGACTAATCTTTCTTGGGTATCGGGAGCCTTATCCATGTTCTACAGCTCCAAAACTCATAGTTATAGAAATGCCCAGTACCAGCATCATGGTACAGTCCTGTGATTCCAGCACTCAAGAGACTAAGGCAGGGGCGTTATGAATTTAAGTCTAGTCTAGCTAGCTACATAGTGAGAAAACGGTCTCAGAAAGAAAAAAGCAAAAAAAGAAAGATTAGTTATTTTTCTACTGCTGTGATAAAACACCATGGCCAAGGCAGTATACAGAAGGAGTTTATCTGGACTTAGGGTTCCAGATGGATAAGAGTCCCTCCTGGCTGCAGAGGCAGCCAGAACAGAAAGCTAGGCACTGACACCTTCAAGAGGCACAGGAAGCAAAGAGAAGGACACTGAAAATGGGACCAGGCTATGATCTCTCAAAGCCCACCCCAGTGATGTGCTTCCTCTGGATAGGCCGCATCTCCTACAGGTTCTATGGCCTTCCCCAAATAGCACCATAAACTGACCAAATGTTCAAATACTTGTGGAGGACAGTTCTCATTTAAACCACAAGAGAAATGTCTCATTATAGCCCTGGCCCAAGGTTTTATGGCTTTTGTGGCTGCATAGTCACCCTTAAGCAACACTCTCAGTCCCCTGCCAAGCTCTTCTCTTGTGTCTTCTGAGCCCCAACAGTGCCTGCAGTTCATGGTTCCTGTTAGTCAAAGGGTTCTTTATAGCTGAGCAGCAACTCAGGTTATTCTGTGCTTCTGCTATGAGGACAGGTGAGGACAGGTGGATCAGGCAGTGGAAAGCTCTGGAGCAAAAGCCCACCATTCAAACAGGCAGGCCCAGTAGCAGGAGCTCATCCTCTCCAACCCTCTTTCAGCTGGTAAATTTAATTCTGTCCAACAGAAGAAGCCCAGGTTTTGGTTTTGTTTCTAATTGTCTTCATAGGCTGGTACTTCTTTTTTCAAATTAGTCAATTTATTTTTATTTTATGTATGTGAGCATTGTACCTGCACACATGTAAGTGTACCATGTGCGTGCAGTGCCTGCAGAAGACAGAAGAGGGTAAGAACTGGAGTTACAGAAGGTTGTTGGCTGTCCTGTTGATCCTGGGAACCAAACTCCAGTCCTCTGCAAGAGCAACCAGTGCTGTTAACCTCTGAACCATCTCCCCAGCCACTGAATTGTTCTTTCTTAAAGATAATCTGATAGACATTATTTCTCTTAGCTTGGAGCTTGATTACCTAAGTTCAGTAGGGATCCCTTTTCTATAGGAGGTTGGCAGCAGTGTTGAATCTCATAGACAAGGGGTACTGTTCATCTATTTCAACATTTACCACTTGAACAAGTGATTTATTTTAGCTCTGTGCTATTATGAACACCCTCAAGACCTTGACAGGGAAGGGTGGTTGTTCTGGAGTTTTCTTCATCATTTGGCCTCAGGAGTTTCTAGGTTTTTTAATATTTTTATTTTATTTTATGTGTATGAGTGCGTTGCCTGCATGTATATGTGTGCACCCATGTTGTGCAGTGCCCGTGGAGGTCAGAAAAGGACATTGCATTGAATCCTCTGGAGATCACCTGGAACTGGAGTACTGATGGTTGTTAGCTGCCATGTGGGTGCTGGGAACTGAACCACAGTCTTCTGTAAGAGGACCACTGAACTATCTCTCTAACTCCAGGAGTTTTTTTTTAATTTATTCATTTTTATTTTATGTGTATGGGTGCATTGCCTACATGTATGTAAGTGCACCCTTGCATACAGTGCCCACTGATGCCAGAAGAGGGTGTTGGACCCCCTGGAACTGGAGTTAAAGATAGTTGTTAGCTGCCATGTGGGTGTTGGGAACTGAACCCCAGTCCTCTGCAAGAGCAGCCAGTGCTTTAACCACTGAGCCATCTCTCTAACACCTCAGGAGTTTCTGTCTGAGGCTGAAACTCAGTTTCAAGACCATTGCTGTAGTCCTTGCAGAAATGGGGAGAATTGCGGCCTTCGGATGCAGATTAAGGAAATAAAACCTCAGGCTGTAAGTGATCAGCCCAACGTCTAGGTAGATTGGTCAGCTAACTGTGACCCCTCCACGGCGCGTGCAGAGGAAGGTAGGATTGCACTATGTTTTGACAAATACTGCATTCTTGACCACAGTTGCTTGTGTAGATCCCAGTTACATCACGGCGGCCTGTGAGATGGTGGCAGAGATGGTGGAATCCCTGCAGTCGGTGCTGTCCTTGGGCCACGAGAGGAACAGCAACATGCCCTCATTTCTAACAGCAGTGCTCAAGAACATCGTAGTCAGTCTGGCCCGCCTCCCCCTAGTCAACAGTTACACGCGTGTGCCCCCACTGGTAAGCCAGCTTGCTCCTTTGCTGACATGAGATAAGCAGTGTGTAGAGGCAGCACTAGGGCTGAGGTGACACACAGGGTGAAACAGTCCTTCTCAGGGTGATTCAGAGCTCAGAGAGTGACAGAGTACTGGGGACCTTGATGGGAGGCAAGCGTTTTGTCACTGAGGTACATTCCCAGCCCTTGGGTTTTTTTGAAAAAGGATCTTGCTCTGTGTGCCTCAGGATAGTGTTCAGCTTGGTATGTAGCCGGGGCTGGTCTCAAACTTGTGATTGTCTTCGCCACCTCCCTAATGCTGAAATTAATTACAGGTGTACATGCCCAGCTTACTGCAGAGTCTTGATTGCTGTGAGGTTCCCTGGGATAATTTTGGTGTCTTACTGCTTGTGATTAATGACACCTGTGTTGTGCCCCAGGCATTTTGTTTAGAGTGGTTCTTAGTTTTAAAAAAAAAAAAAAAAATATATATATATATATATATATATACTGGGCTTTCTAAAATGAACTGAAGCATTAAATTTTATCACCACTGATATATTCTTGTTGGATGGAACTCTAAATTAATTAGATTTAATAGAAAGCCAAAAGTTACACCCCTCAAGTATTTTCTTTCAAAAGGGTCATTTTGGGGGAGATTGCTGCCTTTGGGTACAACCACTGTTAGGGATTTTCTCTTGAAATTGTCTCCAGAATCAGTTTAAAACAAGCATGATTGAGCAGGGTTCTTGTTCCAGACTGCAGAAAGAATGTGGCATGGGAGAATGTTGACAGTAGCTAGGCTGACCTCTTCAGTAAGAGTGCATCACTTTCCCACACCTGCTGAATAGCAGGCCAGACATTACCTTGGCTACAAAGTCCTCAGGCAAGAAAGGCAGGCTGGTCCACAGCAGTCTTGTGCCAGGAACAGGCCAGGGCCCAAGGAGGATGCTTCTTTCTATGTCATATGCCTGCTGCTGGGTCACATACATGCTGCATGTATGTCTGCATGTGAGGTCCTGGGGAAGGTCAGAGAGTGCTGGAAGTGCTGAGGGAGGAGGGAAATGTGGGAGCTGGAAGAGAGCAGTGCAGGACTAGGGTGTCAGCTAGAGCTGTGAGGCAGAGCTCAACCCTGGGCAGGAGCAGTCGTTACCAGTTCTGTGGTGTGTGGCTCAGAGAACTTGGTGAGGTTTGGGAGAACTGCAAGAAAGCACAGTCTGGAGGTCATGGGTCTGGAAGGTTGTTGGGAATCCACATACACGGGCTGTATGCTTAATCTATTCCTTGGAGTCCCCTGGGCCAGAAGGCAACTGTGACAAGCACTGTAATACAACTCCTGGACGTGCTTCATAGAATTCTGTGGGTGGCATCAGAGATTATAGAGCACTGTCCCCTGGTCAAAGAGCTCGGCTACAGGAATCTGGGGAAGCTCCCTTAAGTTCACATGGCTTCACTGAGGCGCATAGCTGAGCTGGCTAGATGATCTGGCTGCTGGAGCAGCATAGGGTCTGCCTCCAGGATCACTATATGCATGGTGCCTGTCCAGTTACCTAATGGCAGAACTGGACTTCTCAGAACTGACAAAAATCAACAGTGGGTTTGACTCTGTGCCTGCTTTTCCATGTACATTTATTTATATACTGACAACTCCTTTAGCATTTGTGGTTTTTGTTTTTTGGGGTTTTTTTTCTTACACTCATTTGATATCGTGAATGCTAACATCTCCCACAAGGAATCCAGCTTGTGCACAGCCAGCCCAAGGAGTGTGTGGGCAGTGTATCAGGAAGGTAGAGGGTTGGCCTGGGGGTGGAGGCAGGGCAGAGTGGTGGGAGATGAGCTTGGCAGTAAAGGTCCTTGGCAAAGGGATGGGAGCCTCCTCTGGGTAGGTAGTATCTCTGGGAAAGTCTATTTGAGTGGGGAAGGACAGCTGGCTCGGTTAAGAATGCTAAATGAGAGAAAGAGTTGTTCCTTGGTTTCTCATGGCAGTTCATCAGGTAATGCTCCTCCTTTTTATCTTTTTAGGTATGGAAACTTGGGTGGTCACCCAAACCTGGAGGGGATTTTGGCACAGTGTTCCCTGAGATTCCTGTGGAGTTCCTCCAGGAGAAAGAGATCTTCAAGGAGTTCATCTACCGCATCAACACCCTAGGTACCCCACAACCCTCCCCAGGACCCTGACACCACTGCAGGAGACCTGAAGCTGCAGGTCAGGGCCATTTCACTTGGCAGCTAGAAAGGTTCTAGGGTTGACAATGACATAAATCTCCAATGCATTTTGCAATATATATAAACCTTATACACTGAGAAACTCGATCTGCATGCACATGCATGGGTGTAATGCTGAGGGTGGTGGGGAGAGTTGCATTCTACTCTTGTTTGAAGAGAGGGCTAGCACATTTATAATTGTTTGCAGGAAGCTAGATCTTGTCTTCATAGTATGCACGTAGACCAAATAGTAGCCGTGGTCTGGGAATGCAGCTTGGTAGGACAGTGCTTGCCTGTTCTGCCTGAGGCTCTGGGTTTACTCCCCAGGGCTACAGCAACAACACAGTCTCTAAGTAGTAGAAGTGATTTTCTCATGTTTTCTTGTGTTTGCAACTTTGACCTTGTGTTCTCACTTGGGTAATTTTCCTCATGCTTGGAATGAACTTAGGGAAAGTAGCAAGCTAAGTGTCATAGACCTGCCCTTTCTGAGAGCCGGGTAATAGAAGAGAAGATAGAGTTGGTCAGGCAGCCCTGCATACCCTCTGCACAGTGTGCGATGGGTCCTCTTAACCTCAAGACCCTTGGTGCTGTGGTTCATAAGATGGGGCTTGTGTCCATCTCATGTCCAAATGAGAACTAGAGGCCATGCTGCTGTAAGCCACAGCGCTAGTTCTCTCAGGTCCCTGTTTTCGAAGCACAACTAAAGAGGCTCCTTTTGCCAGTTTTCTGGCTGGAGCTATGATCTGGTAGTGTGATTATAATTAGGGAATCCTATTATTGTCATCCCCAAAGGTCAGCCAGTTCATTGTCTTGTCCTGAGGAGTATGGAATAAGGAATCAGGCAGATCTCATGAGAACCTTCTCTTGTACCTTGTCGATACAGCCTCCCTGACTCCTTGCCTGATTACTTACTTTTCATCTTTCTTGGGTAACCTGCCCTGAGTTGTTAGTTGGCCTTATAGATAGATCAGTTCTGCTATCTCCCTGGAATCTTTGCTCCTGCCTATTCATGTCTTCCTTGGATGATGATCACTTTTTGTCTTCCTGAATCTGAGTCACATCCAGTGTACCAAGAAGTTATGTCATTTGTTGTTCTTTCCTTGTTCTCTTTCCTAAATTCTGACCTCACTGTGAGTGCTGTATGTCTCCTCGAGTCATGACAGGAACACTAAACAACAGCCATTCCATGTACTCTACTTTTGAGTGTAGCTCTTCATTGTGAGCTTTCAATGTGAGCCTGGAGAACAACCTCTTGGATGGCCTTTGCTGCATGCAGTGTGCCCAGCTCAATTGCATGCTTTTCTGACCCATCTAGGTGGCTGTCACTGCATTCATTCATTCGTTTATGGAGGTGGTCTCGCGCACATGCCAGGTTTTCTCCTCCCACCATGTACGTCCAAGTGATTCCACTCAGGTTGTCAGGATTGATGGCAGGCACCTTTCCCCACCAAGCCATCTTGCTTTCAATGTTTAATCTCACTAGCTTTTTGGAGACAAAATTTTCATGTATATAGTTCTGTGGTCTGGCATGCCACAGTCTCATGGTTGGCTTTAAGGAGAGACTTTTAAATGTCTGGTGGTCAGAAATGACCTGGCCTGCTTGAATGAAGCCTGTGTGGATATCCTTGTCACTGTGCTACACAATTGAGGATCAAAGGGTGACCTGAACAGAATTCAGCCTGTGACCCTTGACCTCGGCAGCATAGCTCATGTCCATGTGCTTTCGTTTCCTTGATGGTAAAATATGGAGATTAGCATTCCTTATGCTATGTGAAGACGGTGCCCTGGAAGCAGTCCTAAGAGAGTTACTGTAGCATCAGTATCTATACTCACGGGTTTAGGAAGTCAGAAGGACTGTCTAATATAATGCTTGATTTCCAGGGTGGACTAATCGTACCCAGTTTGAAGAAACTTGGGCCACCCTTCTTGGTGTCCTGGTGACCCAGCCCCTGGTGATGGAGCAGGAGGAGAGCCCACCAGAGGTGAGGCTTCAATGACTAGGTGGTGGCTAACTGGGAACCAGTAGCTATGACTGCTTGTGGCTTGATGTTGGCAATATGATACTGTTCCAGCTGATGGTCCAGAGCAAAGACAAACCTGACAGGTCTGGAGACCGAAGCTACCATGGCTGGAGCACATCTCTTATTATGGTACAGTCCATATTAATGGTCAGGAAGATTGTACCTTTTTGTAAAAATACCTTTGAGAGCAAGGCATGGCTCGTGCCTTTAACCTTGACACTCAGAATGTAGAGAAAGGCAGTTCAAGACCAGCTTGGTCTACATAATGAGACCATCTCAAAACAGAAAATAAACTGAAGGAATGTAAGTCATTACCTTTCAGGGGTTTTGGTCTGCTTATTGTTAATACACATTGTGCTTTTATGGCATGAATAGGAGCCATGTTCTGGTAAAATGGTCTGTGGGAAGCCATGGCACCTCGGGGTCTGATTCCTCCTTCTGAAGCCATGTGGCCTATAGGCACTGTATGAAGTGGAGGCAGGATGGGTGGTTGGTGTCTGGTTATCATGTTGTCAATGTGTGGACTGTTCGTCTAGGAAGACACGGAAAGGACCCAGATCCATGTCCTAGCTGTGCAGGCCATCACCTCCCTGGTGCTCAGTGCAATGACGGTGCCTGTGGCTGGCAATCCAGCTGTAAGCTGCTTGGAGCAGCAGCCCCGGAACAAGCCCCTGAAAGCTCTCGATACCAGGTTTGCCTGAGTAGGCCCACATCCTAGTACAGGGGATGGGGAGGTGATCCAACCTGTTGCAGCTTCCTCTGACCTTTTCCTTTATTAGAATTCAGATAACATTGCTTGTGGCCCTACCATGGGGTGCAGATCCAAAAGTGATTTTTGTGGCCAGCGACGAGCTGGAAATTCAGCCTGAAATGGTCTGAGGTTCACTGGGTGTTTGGGAACAGACTGGTGGGTTGGGGATGAGCATCTGCTAAAGGGTTTGTTTGCTCTGACACCAGCTTCTTGCAGGCAGGTGAGAAAAGTCCAGGTGGCTTTCACTTTTGTGATTTTTGAAGGAAGAAAAATGTTCTTTACCTTTGTTCTGACTTTTAGGTTTGGGAGAAAGTTGAGCGTGATCAGAGGGATTGTAGAACAAGAGATTCAAGAAATGGTTTCTAAGAGAGAGAGTATTGCCACTCACCACTCTTACCAGGCATGGGATCCGGTCCCTTCTCTGCTGCCAGCTGCTACAGGTATGGGGAGGGCTCTTGAGCTTGGGCTGGAACAAGACTGTGACTGGTGGTGTTCTTGCTGTGGGTGAGGCAGGAGGCTAAGTGTACTGTCCATTCACAAGTCTCACACTGCACCTGGGTCTGCCCAGTGAGCTCTGGGCTGCATTACCTGGCTTGAAGGCAGGTATGGTGCGGGTTCTCTTTCTTTTCATTATACACTTTGACTGCATAATAACTATGTTGCATGAAGACATTTTCATACAAGTGCACAGTGTATGTTGAGCATACTCTCTTCCAAACCTTCCCTTTACTTTGCCCCAGTTTTTTTCTTTAAATCCACCCATTCTTTGTTATTATTGAACAAACTGCTTTGATCATATGAGCTTCTCATTTAAAAAAAATTATTATTTTCATTTTATGTGTATGAATGTATTGCCTACATGTATGTAAGTGCACCCATGTCACGCAGTGTCTGTGGAGGTCAAAAGAGGGTATCTGATCCCCTGGAACTGGAGTTGCAGGCAGTTGTTAGCCACCATATGGATGCTGAGAATCTAACCTAGGTCCTCTGCAAGAGCAGCCAGTGCTCTTAATTGCTGAGCTCTCTCTCTAGGCCTGACTTGCTTCTTCTTTTTTGGGGGGTCGGGGGAGTTGGGTTTTGGGACAGGGTCTCCCTGTAGTCTCAGCTGGCCTAGAACTCACAGAGATCCACTTGCCTCTGCCCCTCAAGTGCTTGAATTAAAGGCATGCACTGCCACTCCTGGCTATTTTTTATGAGGGTTTTTTTTTTTTTTCTGTAAATTTAAACACCTTAAAGGCTTTTTTCAGAAAATTTCCTATATGGAAATTCAGGGTGTCATATCCCAGTGTTTTTTGGGAATTGCATTAAACCACGCACTGTGAACTTGGCTGACCATGGACTTACATCTGGAGGAGCCTCTGGGCCAGTATGGATAAGAAATGGCATACTTCTAGAAGGCAGAAGAGAGGGAGTCTTGAGAGAGGTGTGGACAAGGGGCTACAGGAGCTTAGAGTAGGGCATGTGCTCTAAGGAGGGCAACCGAGCACAGGTGACAGGAGGTCTGGCATGGAGCAGTCCCATTTGTTACATAGAGAAGCAGTAGTTTACCAGGTTTGCCTGCTCAGCACATTGCAAAGTAGCAAAACTCCAAGAGCATATGGGTCTTTGCACAGCTGAACTGTCCTGCCACATGCAAAGACAACCAAATGGGGCAGGCATCTGTCTAGACAGGAGCAGGATCTCATGCAGCCCTGTGTCTCAACACCTCTGTGCCCTGCTCCACCTGGCAGTATGTGTGCAGAGCAGTGCTCAGTATTGATGTTTTGCAGGTGCCCTCATCAGCCATGACAAGCTACTGCTGCAGATCAACCCAGAGCGGGAGCTGGGCAACATGAGCTATAAGCTGGGCCAGGTCAGTCAGCCACCCATGCCTGGAGTCGTAACCCTGTCCTGTCTGACCTCAGGCTTGGGCCACATGCCACATCCAGGAGAACGGGTTTTATTTATATTCTTTATTCTAGGTTTTTAATATATTTTACAGGTAGGCATACAGATATGTATAAAACATAGTGGAGTGGTATGTGACAGGAGAGCTACAAAGCATGGAAGATTAGTATAAGTTACTTTTCTGTTGCTGTGATAAGACACCATGACCAGGGGAACTTATGAAAGGAAGAATTTATTTTTTATTTGGTTTACGATTTCAGAGGGATCAGAGTCCATAATGGCCGAGGTAGCAGAGTAGAAAACTGAGTGGTCACATTTTCGAGCAGGCACAGGAAGCAGAAAGTGACCAGTAATCTGGCAAGGCTTAAGAACTCTCACATCCCACCCCCAGTGACGTTCTCCCTCCAGCAAGGCCACACTTTCTATCTAAGACCTCCCAAAACCACACCACTAACTGGGGACAAAATGCTTGAGCTTATGGGGGACATTCTCATTCAGACCACAATCGTCATGGAAGACAGAATGGAGTCAGGTGAGAGCTACTCAGGCGGACACGCCCCCCAAAAAGTATCCTCGCCCCCAGCTCAGAGGGCAGCTGAGGGTACATCTCAGCAGGCCGCTCACCAAGCAGCTGATGGGTTGCTTTGAATTACTTTTCAGTAGGGACAGTTGACACCTGCTGGCTGTAGGAGGCAGCAAGTTATGGTACCACCTGCTTTTCTAAACAAGCTCTTATTTCCTTCACCTTTGCAGAGCAGGTCCTGTCCTAAGACAAATGACAGTGATTGTTAAGATGTAATGTGCTTTTTATGGATTGTGTTTCTGAAGGTTAGGTGATGAACATGATGCCTAGGGTGTCTGGGTACATGGCCATGTTCTGGGTCTGTGTCTTTGACTCTGTGGCCACAGTGTTCCATGGCACTCATTTAACTATATCCATTCCCTTCAATGCTTGAGTCCAAGTCCAGTGTCTGCAAGCTGAATATAGTGGAATTTTGTGGAACCAACATATAGTTCAATCTTGCCTTGCCTTAGATACCTGTCAGCTGTCAAATGCCACTGGACTGAGCTGCCAATCATTTTGGAAGCAGGGAGTGTTGGCACTGAAATGTGCATTCACAGTTCCTGCCTGGCCTCGCTGCAGATATCTGAGGGGAAAGTGACAGAGGGTTTGTTGAGGGGCAGTCAGAAGGGCGGTCGCCATGATGAGAACGTGAGAGCCACTTAGTTTGGAACTGGGTTTCGGGGTGTGGGACTCTTGGCTGCCCCTTACATCTTCCTAAGATAGTCACAGCTGCTTCTGCATCCTTGGAGACGTCTTTAAGCAAGCAGCCCAGAAAATGGGGTCTACCACCAGAAAGTCTGAATAGGTTTTCAAAATCTATGTGTGGGGCCCTCTTTCTACAGATCTGTTCATCCATTACTTAGGAGCTGCAGTGTCACTCTTTAGAACCCTTTTCTTTCACACCCTCCCCATTCATTCATTCAGCCCTTGAACCTAAGGTCAAAGCTTTCTAGTTGCAATCTAGCACTTGCCTACCTACTAGGCCAGGGGTTCCTCTGACCAGTAGCATAGTAGTCCTGAATGGGATGGACTAGACTGGTTTAGAAGCTACTTGTGCTCAGTCCTGGCCCAGATCGTACCTACCCACCAAGAACCTGAAGCCTTTCCCCCAACTCTGGTACTTCTTTCTGCAACAGGTGTCCATACACTCTGTGTGGCTGGGGAACAACATCACACCCCTGAGAGAGGAGGAATGGGACGAGGAGGAGGAAGAAGAGACCGATGTGCCTGCACCAATGTCTCCACCTATGTCTCCAGTCAATTCCAGGTTTACATCAGCCTTTTGTTTTGAAAGTAATTTAGTCATTTGACTCGTTTGGGGTGAATCTGTCATCTGTTATAGAGAAAATATCTGTGTTGCACACTCTGCAGGAAACACCGTGCTGGAGTTGATATTCACTCCTGTTCGCAGTTTCTACTTGAATTGTATAGCCGCTGGATCCTGCCATCCAGTTCGGCCAGGAGGACCCCAGTCATCCTGATCAGTGAAGTGGTTCGATCTGTAAGTTTACCTTCCCCAGTTCCTTGTCCCCTGCCCATACATGTACTAGATACCTATCTCGTAAACACCACAGTACATATATGCATTAAATAGACCCTATGTACATTAAAGCACACATACTACACACACATGTTCCACACACAAAAAATCATAGATTATAGCTTATAACCTAAAAAGGAACTCTTGCCGCCTCCCTGATACTGAATGATAGAGGTGAGGCGGATATTTTTTTTCACTTGGTAAGGAACAGACTTTTATAATTTCAAATGCAGAGCAGGTAGTACCGGTGGTGCGTTCCAGGTAGTACCGGTGGTGCATTCCAGGTAGTACCGGTGGTGCGTTCCAGGTAGTACCGGTGGTGCGTTCCAGGTAGTACCGGTGGTGCGTTCCAGGTAGTACCGGTGGTGCGTTCCAGGTAGTACCGGTGGTGCGTTCCAGGTAGTACCGGTGGTGCGTTCCAGGTAGTACCGGTGGTGCGTTCCAGGTAGTACCGGTGGTGCGTTCCAGGTAGTACCGGTGGTGCGTTCCAGGTAGTACCGGTGGTGCGTTCCAGGTAGTACCGGTGGTGCGTTCCAGGTAGTACCGGTGGTGCGTTCCAGGTAGTACCGGTGGTGCGTTCCAGGTAGTACCGGTGGTGCGTTCCAGGTAGTACCGGTGGTGCGTTCCAGGTAGTACCGGTGGTGCGTTCCAGGTAGTACCGGTGGTGCGTTCCAGGTAGTACCGGTGGTGCGTTCCAGGTAGTACCGGTGGTGCGTTCCAGGTAGTACCGGTGGTGCGTTCCAGGTAGTACCGGTGGTGCATTCCAGTGCTCTCCCAGGTCCAAAGGCTTAGCTACCTTGCTTGTCTGCTTCTTCAAGGGCTCTGACAAATAGATCTGCATCCCTGAACCCCACTTCTAAAAAGCATTGGTTCAAAATAGTTGTCTCAGGTGAGTAGTCTGATAGCACTTCAGTGCTCTTCAGCTCCTGAGAGCTTTGAATGAGGGAGCTTGCTTCTGTGGGTGGCACCTGTCAATATTCACAGAGCTGCAAATAAAAATCCAGAAGCTTTTAGAAATAGTTATTTGTGGACTGGAGAGATGACTCAGTGGTTAAGAGCACTTGCTACTCATGCAGAGGACCTGGGCTTGCCTTCCACACCCACAGGGCTCCTCATAACCATCTGCAAATCCATTCCAAGGGATCCATCACCCTCTTCTGACTTCTATGGGCATGGCACACATGTGATGCC
Source organism: Eospalax fontanierii (assembly GCA_035773235.1). NCBI lineage: Eukaryota > Metazoa > Chordata > Mammalia > Rodentia > Spalacidae > Eospalax > Eospalax fontanierii. The sequence goes on along the minus strand of CM069533.1, from coordinate 83,883,018 downwards.
CATAAATACAGATGGGCAAAACACATAAAATAAATTGGTTCTTGCTCTATTTAAAAATGATAGTAGGTCTGGTAAGAGAGCTCAGCAGGTGAAAGACCTTACCATACAAACCTGATGATTTAAGTTTGATCCTCAGAACCAACTCCTGGAATTGCCCCCTGACCTCCATACACACTTCATCATGTGCACGCAACCTAGGCTCCCACACATTCATCACACACACACACACACAATAATATAAATAGATAAATAAAATTAAGTAAAAATGATAGTAATAGCTGGGGTGGTGCCTCACACCTGGAGTCTCAGCATTTAGGAGGCCAGGCCAGAAGATAAATGAATCTGAGGCCAGCCAGAGACTACTATAACTCAAAATTTATAAAAAGTAATATTTTGCTTAGCAAAATAGTTTTATTTTATATTTTTCCAAGTGTTAGATTTGTTGGAAAGCAGGTCTTATGCCTGTTCTTCACTCAGTATCATGCAACCACTGGGCAGTTCCATTGTAGACTTGAGAGAGTGGGGGTAAAAAGGCAGGTAACATGTTAGCGTTTCTGTGGCAGTAGCTTTGACTCACAAACCCTCAGGAAGGTCCCAACTACCTAGGCATCATTAATCCTTTGCACAAGCTAGTTTAGATGACTCAATAACCTGACCCCTGACTGTGCCACCAGGGTAGGGCCAGCGCAGGCTGTGGGCACACTGCCAGTCAGGACTTTGGCACATGACTAAGATCTGTAGTTTAGATGTGTCATGAAGAACTCGTGTTAAAGACGGGAGTCCTGGCAAAACAGAGTCTCCAGGACATTTCTTTCTCAAATAAATGGTAGCCTACTTCTCTCTGCCAGATGTTTTGAGGACCTGCCCTGTGTTCATGGAGGTCACCTGTAGATGAGCGTCCCTGTGCAAGGGACACCTGAGACCCACACTTTTCTCTCTGCAGTGTTGGTGCAAAATATTTTTGACAAGATACCCAGTGTCTGCTTTGTCTGCCTTTTCAATCTGTACTTTAAGTCTCTCCACTTGAGTTAATTTTTCTCTCAGTCCGTATTTTATTATCCCATGACGTTAGAACAGCCTTGCTACCTGTGATTTGGGCTGCATTGCCTGCACTCCTCGGGGTACAGCTCTCCCTCTTCTTGTCTTGCTCTTCCGTGTCTCCAGCTTCTCGTGGTGTCAGACTTGTTCACTGAACGCACCCAGTTTGAGATGCTGTATCTGACGCTGACAGAACTACGGAGGGTGCACCCTTCAGAAGACGAGATCCTTGTTCAGTACCTGGTGCCTGCCATCTGTAAGGCAGCTGCTGTCCTCGGAATGGTAAGTGAGAGGTGGTGCAAAGGTAGCCCACATTGAAGCACTTGGGCCTGCTCTATCTTGGCATCTAGTGTTGGTCAAATGTGGTATGTGCATCTAGATACTACAAAGCCTTATCCCAAGCCAAGCTTCCTGGCGTATGTGAACCTTGGCACTGGTCAGCAGTTCGGTTTCTATTGGTACTATCCCCACAGGGTACCATGATGAATGTTGTAGTGAGCACAGTTGGAATGCCTCTACCCCTTGGCCTTTTATATTATCAAAGCAGTATCCCTGCATGTCAAAAGGTGTGGTCACAGAGGGACAGCACAGATGGTGGAGATGTGCTTGGCTTCTTCAGCTTGTCTGCACCTTGGCAGCTCCACTCCATGTCTTTGATAGGGTCTGGTTCTCACTGTGCTGCTCAGCTTAAACAATCTTCCCCCTGTAACCTTTTGTCACAATACCCTTGTGTTTCCACGCCCAAAGTCTGAATACTTTAGTCTGTTCTTAGCATCATGGTCTATTTCTGCTGCTGTCACAAAACACCTTAGATGGTAATTTATAGACAGCAGAAATGTGCTGCCCCTGGTTCTTGGGGCTGAAAGTCCAAGATCAAAGTGCTCTGGAGAGGGCTGCTGTATGCTTCATATCCGACATCTCACACATCCTCATGGCAAAGGGGGCTAGCAAGAGGTCTTGGGCCTTCCCACTCTTCAGCATTCTTCAGCATTCTTCCTTATTCTGCTGCCAGTTTATCAGAATTCAGCCAATGCAGTTTGGTTGCCTATACTGTATACCTATCATTAGCTGGTACTCAGAGAACACACATCAGATACACAAATGGAAATGATTACCTGTGACTCCCATCTCTTGGTGGAGCATATTGGAGGGAGGGCATCAGCAGTACCAGTAGGGAGAATGACTCTGTAGACTGTCAATGTAGGCACCTGTTTGTGCTGCCAGATGTTAAACCACAATTGTCATGTTTTATCCATTTTTATGACAGCCAGAGAAACGTGCTTGTTCATGGGCTGGAGCAATGGTTCAGTGGTGAAGAGCACTTGCTGCTCTTGCAGAGGACTAAAGTTCTGTTCCTAATACCCACACTGGCTCACTCACACCCTCCTGTAACTCTAGCTCCCGGGGATCCGATGCCCTCTTCTGGCCTTCATAGGCATCTGCATGCACATACACATGCTTATATGCAGACACACATACATAGTTCTTTTTTTAACAATAAACTTACTTGCCCAGTGGACACGTGAGTAGCTGCTCTATATGAGGTACTGAGCTGCTTGCAGGAGGGGCACAGAGGGGCCTCTTCGGGTCTGACTCCCACGCCATATGTCGTCCTGCCCGTCAACAGTAACAGTGCTGCCGTCACTACCTCCGCAACCACCAGCACCTACTGGCCTCTCCTTTCACATACCTGTTCAGCCCTTGCAGACAAAGCCAGGATGTGTGAGTTATGAGAGAACACAGCTCTCCCTCCCCTCACTGCTCCTCCTTAGACTCTGCTGTCACTGAGCCCAGAGGCTAGAGCAGGTATCCAGCATGGGTGGCCATAGCCTGGGCCATGCTGGTGACTTAGCGCCATCCAGGGAGTAGGAACAATGAGCATATTAGCCCCCTTGTGTGAACACTGTTCAAAGTGGGCACACTCTGGGTGCTCTCAGGACTGTCCTTGTGGGAGGTCTATTTTCTTCCAAGGGGGCATCAGCTGCCAGCTTGGCTTTCATTGTAACTGTGGTTTTGTGCTCAGGCCCAGGACCACAGGCAAAATGTAAATCAAATACATCGGGTACATAATAATGACTTTTAAAGAACGACCCCAAGGCAGGATGGCACATGGCCTCAGTTCTCAGCTCTGTACACAAGGCAGTTGTCTTCTGAGAGGCTTTCATCCCGACCTCTCTGTTGCACTACTGTGTTACTTTTTCTGGGAGAACATGAAACATGACTGTTTTCCTCAGACAGGTCACTGGTGACAGGCCAAAGCAACAGTTGTATCCATGTCCACCTTGGTGAACCCATGAGTTTATTAGGTTTACTCATAGGAATATGAGTGAGGGCTTACTACTGGAGCCTGAGTGACCCCCAAACAGCTACATCACTGAAAAGTTCTATCCCAGTATGGGCAACATCCCCAAAGCTGCCTCAACAGAGACATACCACACCCTTCCCTTAACTTTCCATCTCCTATGTACTCCTATGCCTCCCAAGACCAGGCTCAGCTGGGGCAGGGTTATGTGTGCCTGGCATGCCTATTCTGCCGGGAGGGGATATTTATAGGTCTGTGCTGGTGAGGGAGGGTCTTGTATGAGTGCAAATAATCATAGCTGCTCAGATTTTGAAGTGGCATGACCATGTCATGTCCAGAGGACAGTGTTCCACAGCATGCGCCCAAGCTTCTTTGTCCCCTGTTGTCAACTCTGCAGCCTTCAAAAGCACATTCTGGCATTGTACTTGCAGAAGTGAAGATGGAGGCCTAGGTACACACTGTCCTTGGGAAGGTCCCACACACCTCAATGGGAACATCTTGGGAAGTGGATGAGAAGGAATTAACAGGCCAAGAAGAGTAACCTTCTTTAGCCCAAGACCGTCAGACTCCCATGTAGGACTAGATAGCCCAATGATGGCCTCTTGTTTCATGATACTAAGTGAGTCCTCAGCCAGCCTTTCCTGGGGCAGAGAGCAGTCAGACACTGAAGTCCATCTCTGAACTGTATCCCACAAAGGTTGTCTACACTGCTATAGGAGTCCTGAGTCAGGGTGTGTGCTGGGTATCTATGTATAGATTCAGACTGTCATGGTTAGTACAAGTTAGCTCAAATTGATATCAGGCACTCCAGTAACTACCACCAGGTTTTTGCTAGAAGGAGCCAGAATTAAGATTTATTATAGTGAAGAAACTCAAGACAAAGTCAGCTGAGGGAGAAGGCACATGAGTCAAGCCCAGAAGAATAGGTGTAAAGTGCTGTCCCAGTGGATACAGAACACAATTCCCCAGACAAGAAGACAAGACCACACATGTGAGATGTTCCAACAGGAGCCAGCAGAACTCAGAGTCTAGGGATGTCAGTGGGAGCTAGTTACATGGCCATCCTCTGCCCAGCATGTATCACAACTCCAGAAGAAAAGCAGGTGTGGGCACAAGCCACGTTTCCTACACAAGTGTCCTGTTTAAGCTTTAGTTGTCAACTTGACACACCTGGGGAGAACCTTAGCTTAGGTATTTCCTTTATTGAATCCGCCTGTGGCCATGTCTCAGGGGCATTTTCTTGATTGTTGAATGATATGGGAGAGCCCAGCCCACAGCAGGTAGTGCCACCCTGGGCCAGTGGGTCCGGTTTATATAAAAGAAAGCATGGCCCACAGAGACTAGCCGTTAAGCAGCCTTCCTTCTTGGTCTGTGCTTCAGATCCTGTCTTCAGGCTTCTACTTTGAGTTCCTGACCTGGCTTTCCTTGGTGATGAACTTGTGATCTGGGAAATGAGAGGAAATAAACCCTTTCCTCCCCGAAGTGGTTTTGGCTATGGTGCTTCTCACAGCAAAAGAAGTAACTAGAACAGCAAAGTATTCTTCCCTCCCCCAATTCAGGTTTCTAGATACTACGAAGGGTCAACACTGTATGCCGGCCTCTCCTGGATGGGTCCCAGACTGCTGTGTGCTGGCCTCCACTGTAGCCAAGGCGACAGGCCTTTCAGTTTCAGGGAAGCAGGCCAGTGGAACATCAGCTGTCAGTCCACCTCCAGCAGCCCTTGTCTGTGCTTGTGTCCAGGACAAGACTGTAGCAGAGCCAGTCAGCCGCCTGCTGGAGAGCACACTCAGAAGCAGCCACCTGCCCAGCCAGATCGGCGCCCTGCACGGCATCCTCTACATATTGGAGTGCGACCTCTTGGATGACACTGCAAAGCAGCTCATCCCAGTTGTTAGTGACTATCTGCTGTCCAACCTCAAAGGAATAGCCCAGTGAGTGGGGCCTGAATGGGGCAGGCTACAGGCTTTGATGTCGGCTAAAAAAAGAGCCCTGTTTGGCTTAAAGTATAAACCAGAACTGGCATGGTGGCCCATGGTTGTAATCTGAGTACTTGAGTGGCTGAGGCAGGAAAATTGCCGCAGATTTGAGGCTAGATCCCTGGCCAGGTGACAGACAGGGAACCCAGTTGGGACCCTTTTTAGGAAACCATAGCAGTGAGACCCCAGGACACAAATGTTTATTGGATGTCCACAGCAAGACTAAGAGTCCTGCCTCTCTGTCACTCTCCTTTGGCACTGCCTCATCCTCTGCCTGGCTTAGCCACCTCTCAGTAGAAGTTCTTGCCCAACTCCATGCTCCCTGTGAGCCCTTTGTCCCTGCTCCGATTTTCACCTCCCCTTGAAAATACCCTACACGTGGCTGTGCACAGATGTGTTGCTGGTCCCTTTGAAGCAAGTTGAACCCATCATAGCTCAGTCTTGTAAGTGGAAAGAGGTGCTGTGACACACTGGCTTTACCTGTACACCTGTACATGTGGGAACTGGAACAGAACTGGGCAGTTGAGTTGAGGGTATGAGTTGGGAGCAAAGATGAGAAGGAGGCTGAGAGGAAAGCCTGGGGCTCTGGGATAGGAGGATATGTTGAGAGATAGTTAAACAGAAGATTTGGAGATGGTGATGTCTTGGGCTAACAGACATGGCTGCTGTGAGGAGGTAGGCATGAGAAGGGCATTTTAAGGGCCAGCAGACATTGGTAGAGAGTCCCAGGTCACATGCAAAACAATGGCACAAGTCTGAGTGACAGTGTCTCTTGAGCACATCTGCAAAGGTAGAGGTAGCGTGTGGCTCCTTTATTTATGGAGGGCTTGGTTGCATCATAAGCCAGCTGGATCTCTACTGTTGCCACAGGGCAGTTAGGTGCCAGTGGGAAATGTTACAGTATTACAAGTTGGCACATGCCACACAGAGAACACACAGGCATTCTGAGGAAGCACCCCGAACACGAGGAATCCGTAGGTGTCACTGAGTTGGGAGTGTGAAATTGCCTATACAGAGGTGCATAGTCAGGGCTGGCATGCTGGGCTGAGACCAGGAAGCTCTGGAGGTAGTATGGTCCACAAGCCAGCCAGGTATGTAAGTCTGGAGAAGCTAGCGCAGTCCTGGGCTCTGTACTTATGAATGTGGACGGACCTGCTATGAAACTGTCCCTACTGAGATGGGCCTAACTGCTGTTTTCCATTCTCAGCTGTGTGAACATTCACAGCCAGCAGCATGTGCTGGTGATGTGTGCTACTGCATTCTACCTGATCGAAAACTATCCTCTGGATGTGGGGCCAGAATTTTCAGCATCAGTGATACAGGTGAGAGGATTCTGGCAGGGTTCCCTGGACTTGGGGGCAAGCTTTTTGTATGACTGTAGTGGTGGGTCAGTTTGGATTTGCAGGGAGGAATGAGAACAAGTCTTTTTTTTTTTGTCTAGATGTGTGGAGTGATGCTATCCGGAAGTGAGGAGTCCACCCCCTCCATCATTTACCACTGTGCTCTCCGAGGTCTGGAGCGTCTCCTGCTGTCTGAGCAGCTCTCTCGGCTAGATACAGAATCTTTGGTCAAGCTAAGCGTGGACAGAGTGAATGTACACAGCCCTCATCGGGCCATGGCAGCCCTGGGCCTGATGCTCACCTGCATGTACACAGGTGAGTGAATTGTGAGAGTTAGAGGCTCATCCTAGGAGTTCTGAGCATAATTGGGCACAGGCCCAACCTTTAGTGTGGCAGCCTTAGTGTGGCCCTCTACCAGCCCTATTTACTTTTGAGAGATTCTAGGGCCTAAGGCAAGGGAACTGCTGACATGACACCACCATGTGTAAGTATCAGAGCTTCAGAGCTGCCTGTAGCCCCTGAGGCTGAGAGTTGGGAGTTGAGCTGGATCCTGTCTCCCGTTAGAGACTCCTAACTGATTTGGAGTATCTCTGCTTACTTGTTAGAGTCCTGTGTAAAGCCAGGTGTGGTGGTATACACCTTTAATCCCAGAACTTCGGTGGCAGAGACAGATAGACTCTGTGAGTGCAAGGTTAGCCTGGTCTCGATAATGAGTCCCGGGTCAGTCAAAGCTGCATAGTCAGACCCTGTAGAGAGGAGGAGCAGAGGGTAAGGAGGTGAAAAAGAACCATGTGCTGGTTTCAAACCTCGCAGGTTTCAGTAACGTAACCCGCTTCTCTTTCAGGAAAAGAAAAGGCCAGTCCAGGCAGAGCCTCTGACCCCAGCCCTGCAACACCTGACAGCGAGTCTGTGATTGTTGCTATGGAGCGAGTATCTGTTCTCTTTGATAGGTAAGAAATGCTGCAACACACTCCTCCCCAGGTCCCCTTAGCCATTAACTCATGGAGCCAAAGCCAGATTGGGTGTATTAGCTAATCCTCCTGGATTTTAAGATGCATCTCTTAAAGGCATTCTTCCAGTGCATGTGTGTTCACAGAGCACCACCCCATGGTCAGACTCAGGGATAGCTGGGCCCATGCAGGCACACAACCAACCCACTGCCTCATGGAACTCAACAGTCCAGCGCTGGAGAAATAAGCACTTCAGGGAGTGTGCCCGGGGTGTTGGTGTCTGCAGGGGGCACCCTTGCCCGAGCAGATACCCAGCCCAGTCTCTGAGGCACTTCTGTACTTCTCAGCTCTGTGTCCTTTAGTCAGATAGTCATGGGTTGGCTGACTTCCAACATTAAAAGGGATGTTGCTATGAGGCAAGGGTTAGAATCCCTTGAGAGCAGAATCAACCAGAGCAGAGATGGGTCCAGGTTTAAAGAGAACTGATCGACAGCAGTGCTGTAGGCATTGGGACATGTAATAGTGAAGACTTTGTGCAGTGTGGAGAGTTTCTTCTCTAATGCCACCACCCCAAACTTTCTGCTGTCCTTTAAGGGGCTTTCCCACCCTCTTTGCATCATGTCCTTTTGGTGGAGAGCCTCAGCTCATGCCCAGTTCAGTCAGAACAGCAAAGGAAAAGCCAGGCTTTCAGACCTTTTCTCAGAGCTCATGCTCTCGCTGGGTGCGGTGGCACATGGCCTTTAATCTCAGTCCGAAGAGGTAGGTAGATCTCTGTGAGATTGAGGTCGGCCTGCTCTACATAATGAGTTCCAGGTCAGTTGGAGCTACAGGAAGTTCCTGGCTCAAAACACAAAAGCAAAGCTCATACACAACCAGGTTGGCTCTAGGGGGCAGGGCTGAGGGGCTGGAAGCCAAGGTGAAAATCTGATCAGCTCCCCTGCTTCCAGGATTCGAAAGGGGTTTCCCTGTGAAGCCAGGGTTGTGGCAAGGATCCTGCCTCAGTTCCTGGATGACTTCTTCCCACCTCAAGATGTCATGAACAAAGTCATTGGAGAGTTTCTCTCCAACCAGCAGCCATACCCTCAGTTCATGGCTACCGTGGTGTATAAGGTAAGGGTGTCTGTCGGGTAGAGCAGGAAGAACCCATGCGGAGTCAGCTGCAGACTGCCAGCAGATTTTCCCAGGCTCCCCTCCCACAGCCCCGCCTTGCGCTCAGGTTATCTGTGTCTCCTTACCAGGTATTTCAGACCCTGCACAGTGCTGGACAGTCGTCCATGGTCCGAGACTGGGTCATGCTGTCCCTGTCCAACTTCACTCAGAGAACCCCCGTTGCCATGGCCACGTGGAGCCTTTCCTGCTTCTTTGTCAGCGCATCTACCAGCCCATGGGTTTCAGCGACGTATCCTTCCCTGGGTCCTGTGAGCAAGTTCCGTCTCCCACCAGTGCTCTCCCGCTGTCTCAGCATCAGGTTAAGCTTCCAGTAAATGTCTGGAAACCTCCCCTCTGGCATAACCTCAACAGGAGCACAGCAAAGGTCCATGAATATGCCAACCAGGGCTGCCTGAGGGTGTGTGTGGCAGGAGTGCTGCTGCTGAGGAGGGGAGCAAAAGGGGAGGCAGGGCAGCTCAGGCAAGTGGCCAGCCTTGAGGCTGCCATCCGCTACATGTTCTGTCCCTCTGGGGTTTTCCCAGGGCTGCTTCTTATTAGCCCTCGTCATTATGTGATGGTCACCCTCCTGGGGAAAGTTGTGAGTAAAGTTCCAGCTCCCCGCCTCAGCAGTGCTGTCAGGAGTTCCTCTTTTGGCAGCCTCCCCCACAACAGACCACGAGAGCCTCTGAACAGCACAGTTGTCCTGGTGCTGACAGCACAACCTCACCCCAAGTGCTGGGAGGGCCCAACAGGCAGGACCTTAGCTCTGCCCTTCCTGTACCGGAGCAGGAACGCCGGCCACTAGCGCTGTGTGGGAAACCTGGCCCAGGTAAGTGCTGCTGCACAGAGCACCAGGAGGCAGCACCCTGCTTCCACTTCCTGGGCCTCTCTACCTTCCCACCCTTCTCCTCCTGGGCAGATAGCCAGCTACAGCTGGGAGGGGGTTGTAGACAGCTCCTGATGCTGATGGGATATCAGCTCTCCTCTGCTTTGGTTGTCTTCTAACCTCCCTAGACCCATTTCTGGTCCTGGTCAGAAAAGGAACTCCCTTCAGGAGTCAGTCTCCTCTACCTTTGCTGTCATTTTCCCTTGACTCCTCTGTCAGCCTTCCACACATCATCAGCAGGATGGGCAAGCTGGAGCAGGTCGATGTGAACCTTTTCTGCCTGGTTGCCACAGACTTCTACAGACACCAGATAGAGGAAGAATTTGATCGTAGGGCTTTCCAGTCTGTGTTTGAGGTGGTGGCAGCACCAGGAAGCCCATACCACCGCCTGCTCACTTGTTTGCGAGACATCCACAAGGTCACTACCTGCTGAGTACTTGTGGCACAAGAGCCACGAGGAGGCAGCTGTTGGGGCCAGAGCCTTGAGGAACCTGCGCCAAGCATCTTCTGGAGCTGCCTTGGTCACTGCAGGCTCCACCTTGCTTCAAGTGGGCAGCCAGCCAGTGACAAGAGTGTCTTATAGTGAGGGTCCATGCGGGGAACATGCACTATGTTGGGGTTGAGCCTGAGTCCTGGGTCCTGGCCTCACTGCAGCTAGTGGCAGTGCTGGCTGACCAGGTATTTGTCTTTTTTCCTAGTGTCCTCTGGCCATGGTCACTGGGCTATAGCTGCCCTGGCATGTGGAGCAGAAGTCCTGGCGCTTGCTGGGCAGTCCTGAACCCTCCTGTCCCACTGGGCTGGAGAGTTACCACCCACATCTCCCCAGCAGGGCACGCCTACCACACCAGTGTCTGGACATAGAGCACAGCTGTGTGCACAGGCTGGGGACTGGGGGGTGTCAGGTGCCTAGCGCCATTCTCCCTTTCTCTGTTTTCTTCTCAGGACTTAAAATTTAATTATATCAGTAAAGAGATTAATTTTAATGTAACTCTTCCTATACCCGTGTAAAGTGTGCTGCATGTGACAAAGTCTGTGGAGGTGGATGGGCCTTTTGGCCACCACTTCCTCTCCCGTAGCTACTCAGTTTGGTTGGGCAGGTCCCGCGTGTCCATCCCAGCACCTGATGGCACTTCCACCTCACACATGTCACCTTTGTACGCATCAGTTTAATCAGAACATAGAGAGGTGTTGGTGTCAGGCGCCTAAAGCAGGAGTCCTCCCTGCAGTCCAGCTGAGGACTGAGGACAGATTTTCTTTGCTGTTAGGGGCACAAGAGGCCTGTCCTTATTGCAGCACACCTCCTCGGGCATGACTGTCAAACTCTCTGCCCGACAGTGAGTGACACAACCTCCCTGTCAAGTCAGCCCATCTGGCCATGAGCAGCCTCTGTTGTACTCAGAAAGGTTATTGCCAATACCCACAATCCTGGACCTGGCTACAGCCTGCCCAGGAGCCGGCTGGCCACTGTAGAAGCTGTCACCTTGCATCTTCTGCATGGTTGGTGGCCAGATGGGTGCTGGCCTTGCAATGCCAAAGGTGTCTCTGAGCTGTGGTTTGCGCTCTTCTGATGAAGGGTACATCTGGTGTCCTAGCGGCTGTTGAGGGTGGGCTGTTGAGGGTGGGCTGTTGAGGGTGGGCTGTGAGGGTGGGCTGTGAGGGTGGGCTGCAGCACCTCTTTTGTCCCTTCCCATTTGCTTCGTGTCAGCCCAGGAGAGAATAGACTTGTGTCTCTCAGAGCCCAGGGAGGGCTTAGCCTCAACAGGATGAGACGCAAGAGGAAAGATTTAGTAACAGGTCAGCCTGTGGCCCTGGTTCAGCCCCACATACTTATCAGAACTGCCACCTCTTCCCAAGGCTCCAGGTCCAGAGTAGCCAAGTCATATTAATGACAGAGGGCTGCCCTGATTTCCTGGCTTGGATTCCTGGAGTTCTGCTTGCTGTTTGGCTGTGTAGCAGGGCAGGTTCTCTGCTTCCCAGCTCCCCGAGAGGCAAGCCTGGCAAATTGACTGCTGTGCTGGCCAACTAGCCAGGTCATGATGATATTTCTCAGGTGTAGAATGGGGGAGGCAGAGGCTGCACAGGAGCAAAGGGCTTTCAATCCTTCAGATTAATTAGCTGTATTTGAGTTGGTAGAGTGTTGCCTTGAAACCCTCAGATTCCTTTCTGTCTTCCCATTGTGGTAGTTTAGAGTCAGCTGGGATGCAGAGTTCCCCATAGAGTCTCCTTGCACAACAGCCTCATACCTGATGTGTTGATTCTTCCTCAGCCTTGGCAGAGATCCCCACTCCCACATCCAAGCCAGCCCCGCCCATTGTGGGGTCATGATAGCGTGAACAGTGGATGTGGATCCAGACAAGGACCTTAAGGGTATAACTCAGTTTAAATGAAAGTCACCAACTCCCCCTTGCTAATGTAGGGCTCCCACTGAAGGTGCTTTTGGACCATGCTCAGAAGTGTGACAGCCCTACCCCAGAGGTGGTCATATTGCAGACCTGGTGTTGTTCGTGGCTAGATGTTTCAGTTTTTGAGAAATAACACAGTGAATGTAAAATCTGAAGCTATTCCCCTTGGAATTCATACCACTAGGCTCAACCTAGAGTGATCTGAAGCAGTTCCTAGCATGGGGGCTGGTACCAGAAGATGGAGATGCGCTTTTAAGTAAGGTTACCCAGGCACAGATGTGTGTGTGTTTGTGTGTACATGTACCCAGAGTGTATTTATGTACACACATGCACACACGCATGCATTCACGCACCTCAAGACATGCAGGGCCTCTAGGAATGCCTGTCAGTCTTCCTGGAAGTTGACTCTTCTTAGACCTGCCACATGCATTCAGCTGGCTGTGAGTCCAGCATCTACACGTGTAGCCCTCGCTCACTGGAATCCCACTGCAGACCATGCTCTACTGTACTAGCTGCAGACCAGGACCAAGACTTTGATACCAAGTTTCTCAAAATCTGTGGATTTCCAAATTTGTCAAAAGTATTATTTTGATTGTAAAGTTTGGGGGCAAGAGGCAGGGTAGTGATTTTGGTTTTCTGCTGGTAGTGTCAGGAAAGGTTTTAATGAAACCAGGGTAGAATTATTTGGCAATGCACTTAAGCATGTTTCTTCTCCAAAATGTGCCTCCCTCCCACCGTTGGCCCTGCTGACACATGTCGGGTGGAAAGGTGACTTTCCAACTGCCAAGTGCCCTTTATTCTCTCCTTTTTTCTTGTATGGGTACTCCTAGGAGGGGAGCATAGAGCAGAGCCACCTCCAACCCTACAAGACATAGTGTCAGAGAAGGCTCCACTCCTACATTGCCCCTTCCCTGGCAGGGAGCGCCATCTTTTGGACGAAGCAGCTCTGCCCTCAGCCCAGCTGCGATGGGTCTCGCACAGCAATAACTTGGCTCACAGGGGGAACCTGCCTCCACGTTGCGGGTCTGGGATGTACTTGGTTCTGTGAGGGTGCAGAATTAGGCTCCCCTTGCTGCCTGTGAGTACCCTTCCCCACACAGTCTCCCTCCCTCAGCACTGAGCACCAGGACGGAAACTGCTGCCAACGGAGACCTGGAGCTGTCTTCCAGGGGTTGGTGTATGGGAGTAGGAAGACACAGCTGCTGAGGCTGGGTGGACAGCTTGGGATGGCACGGGTTGTAAGAGAACTGTCCCTTACTGGACCTGGAGCCTCCAGGAATGAAGGACCCACTCAGAGCTGTGTGACAACTGAAGGTGGTCTGAAGGTTCAGGGCTACCCTCCATGTGTGCCCGTCACACTTTAGTGTCATCAGAGGAGCCTCTCCCCTCAAGTGTATCTGGAAGCAGAGCTTCTGCCACAAGCTTGGCATATGGTGATAGGTGGCAGGGACTTATCTGCAAAGATTTGGCTGTGTTCTAGGGGCCTTCTGTCCAGACCTTGCTTCTGCGTGCCACCGGCTCCACTGGGAACCAGCAGGGCTGTGATGGGTGCATCCTGGAGCCCAGCCCAGACCTGACTGGCCACTTCCAAGAGGAAGGACTGACATGAGATGTATATTTAAATTTTTTAAACTGCAGATACTGTACATCCAAATTAAAGGAGCAATTAAACCAGCCGTTGTTGCTATTTGAGGTTTACTTACTTCACTGATGAAAACCTACTTTCCAGTATTTGAGGAGGGCCTCCTGCTCTTCTCCAGTTGGCAAGTCTACCCACTAGCAGCCGTCTTAACGCTGTAGGGGTCGGGCAGCATGACAGGTATGGCCAGGAGTCTAGATGTCCTGGGTGGGGCCCAGGCCTATGGCATTCACAAGCCCTATTGAGCCAATCTCCCTGCGCAGCATATGTGGTCTGATGAGCTGTGGTGGTTATTGGCATTTTAAGCTCATTGTGCAAGACTGTGGGATGTGGGCCCTTTGTTTTAGCTTCTACACATGGCTCCAGGGCAGTAGAGGGATGGTAAGGCTCTCTTCTCACATGGGGCCTCTAACTTAGCTTTGGAGTCTTCACATAGCTTCCACTGACCCTTATGCCTCTCTGGCCATTGTCATCTTGTGCTTCTGGCCCAGATGAATCCTGCTGTCCCCCAGCACAGCTGTCTGTCCAGCTGTGGCCTAGCCTTTCTGCTGTGTGCCAGTGCCCACTGTGTCCTTTGTAGCTTTTTAGTCCTCCCACCTAAGACATCCGTGGCCCACCCCACCAGATAGCCTTCTTAGCTGGGATGACCCTCAAGGTGCGGGTACTCTCTTCTCCAACTTGGAAAAATAATGCTGGGCTGTGTCTCCCTCTGCGGGGTTCCAGCTAAGAGGTGGAATTTTTCTACCTGGTCCCTCGGGGCAGCCGATCCTGAGGTCAGTGCCAGAGGGCTGATTGGCCGAGGCAACCATATTGTTCCTGCAGCCTTCACAAGTTCTGCCAGTGAATGCCACCAGCCCTTCTAGGGCACATGGTGATGAGCCCTCGTCGGGAAGGAAGGACTGGATACCCCGCCAGATACAGTCTGCTCAGAGGCTTTTAAGCATTTGATGAGGCATGGAAGTCACTCCAGGGAAATGAAGCATCCCTGTCCGCCCACGGACAGGCGGGCCTTGGCACAACTGGCACGGGTGGTGTTTCCAGAAAGGGACATGGCCCAGGCTGGATGGAAAGATCAGGTTGAACCCTGGGGATGCCTGCAGCTCACTCCAGCCACCACAGCAAAACACCCTAACCCACCAGAGCCTTCCTGTCTGGAGAGTTCAGGAACAAAAGACGGGGTTCCTCCTTTGCCCTTTGCTGTGGTGTTTCCGACTGTGTTCCAGAAGGCATCCTGAAGGAGCTTCTCGAAGGAGTCTAACATGAAATAACGTAGTGTTGGAAGAGGGAAACCAGGTGAGTATGTGGGGCTTTATGTAAGCCAGGCTCCAGGTTTCCTAGGACCTATCACAGGGACAAGTATGGGTCCTACCTCCACGTGAGGTGACAGCTCAGCCAGATTGGGTAGAGCCTCATCTGCAGCCCATGAACACAACCAGTAGTCCAGGAGCCCATGAAGGAGGTGGACCGAGCACTGGGGAGTCACTGGGACCTATCCGGAATCCGCGTCTGTAGTCCCTGTAGCTCTTCTGGCCCCAAGCCTGATCCTCATCTACTCCCAGAGCATGTTCCTCCTCCTCTTCACTTCAAGGGTAGACATTTGAGCCTACCATGGTTGGGATCGGGAGAGTTATCCACCAAGGCAGAAGGTCAAAGGGTAAGGTCCGGGCTCCACATTGACAATCAGTGGCAACGTCCTGCAGTGCAAACTAGGCACACTGGCCTCTACTCCAGGTTAGACAATGAGGCCCAGGGAACTGCTGGGATAGACCAGACCTAAGATGGCTCATGACCCTTCCTACCACCCTCCACCAAGATGGGTCACCCATCCCTTACCTCATAGATCAGTCGAAGCTGCGTAGTGACTCAAGGCCCCCTAGGCTCAGGCTCTGCTGTGCTCTGGTCTGACCACACACGAGCACATACAGCACAATGTGCTTCCAGGCTTTGGTCAAGTCCTTCAACCTCCACATTCTGTCTACCAGCATGGGCTCTATTCACAGCCCCCTGTCCTCAAAAGGTTCCTGGCATCCCTCCATAGCTGCCCACTTCCTTCTCTGTGCTTCATGTGGGCTGAGCCTAGCTACCATCATCCTGGTCAGGCCTGGTTTCCTGTAGCCTGAACAGGCTCCATAAATGCCAAATGCATAGGAATATCAGGCTGGACTCAGACTTGTTATTTAGAGGAGAAACAGACCCAGAGAACGTGGGTCTCACCTGCTCAAAACAGGACCAGTGTTGTCCCAGCCTCCAAGGGACCCTTGCTAAAGCTGACCAACCCCTTCCCCATTTCCCTGCAGGTGCTGCTGGGGTGCCCAGTCCTCGGCCCTCTGCCTCCCAATCCTGTGGCAACTGAGGGTCCCGGCAGGCCATGCAGCTGTGCCAAGGTATGGAGCCCACCTCTCAAGGAAGAAACAGCGCCCTCCACATGGGGGGAGTTGGGGCTTGGCCAGCCAGGTTTATTCTTGCTCCTGGAGGCCAGTCCAGGGCTGTACTCTGGGAAGCACCTAGGGGACACCTGTCCTAGGGTTTGATGCTAGCAAGCCCTAAAAGAGGAGGCCAGAGCCCATCTCACCCCTGATGGTGCCACCCAGCACATAGTGTGACTCTGAGGGAGCTACTACCAGAGTGACTGCAGTCTTGTGCCCACTGGAACTTGGACAAGCAGGTGGTATTGTTGCTTCCTCTGGATCCATTTGGCTGTACAGCCTTGAGTAACAACAGCAATATCCATTGGCCAGCAGCTGTCCCCTGGCCAAGCCTTGCACTCTGTAGTAGCTCCAAGAGGACTGGTAGAATAGGTCAGAAGATAGCAGGTGAGGACTCCATGACCCCCCAGCACCCTGAAGGGGTTGTGCCTCCTTGGTCAGCATTTTGCTGGACCATTTATAATCAGCCAGCCAGTTACTCTTCTGGTACAATACTGAGGTTGGGATCAGGTACTAAAGTCACAACAGAGTCAGCTGAATTCACAAGCTAACAGCTTGAAGCTGGGCCTAGTGACACACAACTTTAATCCTAGTACTCAGCAGGCAGAGGAAGGTGCTCGGTGAGTTTGAGGCTAGCCTGGTCTACATAGCAAGTTCAGGCCAGCTGGGGCCACAGGGAGGCCCTGTCTCAAAAAGACAAAAACAAAACAAACAGAAAACAGTAGCTTGAGCCCCATGCCATGCTTGCCCATCTTTCTGTGTTTGCTGGGGAGTGCTGCCCATGTAGTCCTGGCCATGGGGCATGGTCCTAGCTTGAAGAACAGAGGCCTTTGGAGGAGGGGCTTTCTAGGCACCCTATGCTGCTGAGAGCTCCTGAGAGCCAGACCCAGATCCCATGCTCAGTACTAAGGGGCAGCATTGAACCAGCAGTGTGTCTGACCTGAACAATATTTGACCCTACCAGTGAAGGGAGGCCCTGGGCCTCCTTCTGAGTGCCCTTGCAGGAGGAATGCAACCATCATGAGATACCCCAGAGGTATCTGCAAAGCTGGCAGGAGTGATGACTCTGGGTTCCCTTGGCAACTTCCAGGATCCAGAGAAGAAAGGGTCCAACCAGAACCTAGGAGCTGATAGCAAGGCCAACCTTGACCCTTGACCTATGAAGTAGAACAGCAAGACCTCCAGGGCTACCTCTGCTGACCTCCCAGGGCTTCTCATTTGGACTAGAGCTCAGGCTGCTCTCCCTCTACTCACAAAGCCTTATCTGAGGACACAGAGCCCAGAGGCACTGCTCCTCCTGTCCCTGTTCAGGCAAGGGGCAGACCTAGATGTCCGCTGGCCTCCTGCTGACCAGATAGACGACCAAAAGGGTGCACTGGTCCCAGAGATCCTGGAAGCAGGCTGGACAGCGTGCCCAGCACAGCCTGCCCAGCACAGAGGCCTGAGTCTTGTTTGGTTTTTACATTCATCTGGGAGCCCAGATGTTAGTGGTGCTGCTCTGTGGGGGCTCTTGTCTTCTGCAGACCACATTCTATGCTCACTCCTGCTCTTCTGCCCCTGGTGACCCTGCCCAGTCCTATGAGCATTTTAGCCCTGCGGCCTGCCTTTTGCCCTGCCTCCCACCCCAGCATCTCAGTGCAGCTTGTTGCTTCCATCAGTGCTGGGCATCTGTGCCCACCTGTGATGAATGTCAGCGTCCGTGCCCCACTGGCCTGCCTGGCTGGCCAAGGAATGGCTCTGACCAGCTTGGGTTCCCAGCACCCACACTGCCTGAGGCCCGGGATTGTTGCATGAGTGGAGCAAGAGGAGGCGGCGGCAGGGAGACCCAGAACCCGGCCCGGTGAAACCTAACAGCCTCCGAGAGAGGGTAGTCCATTAGCCAAGGACCCGAGCACTAGCAGTTACTGAATCAGGGCAGTGCAGGGGCCTCCATCTCCCTTCTGACCTGGACCTTGGGTTGTAACCCACTGTCCGTCTTTGACTCTTTTATGTACTGGGTGGGGTTGCATTGAGGGTGCCACCTGAGTCCCCCATGGAGAAACCCATCTGGTGCGGCTGAAGCAGGCTTCTCCAGTGGCGTCAAGGCCTGGTGGACTGGCCAGGTGGGAGGAGGGCTTAGAGCCATGGTGGGTTTGGGCACAGCCGCTCGCTGCAATATTGATGGCCCGTCAGTGCGGCCCTGATTCCTGTGCTTTCAGTTAAAAGGTTTCTGTTGTTGTAGCTTATGCAGTTGCTCTGTTGCTATGGAAACGTGACATCAAAATGACGTTTCCCGTTTAAAAGCTTTTAACTAAATTCCTGCCTGTCAGATGTAGGCCCCATTTTGAGCGTGGAGCTGCCTCGAGCGAGCGAGCGAACCGCGCACCGCCTCTTGCCCATGGTGCGCTGGCTGGGTCCGGGGCCCTGCCTGAGTGCCGTCCTTAACCCCGCAGGTGCCTCCAGCATGGCTGCAGCCGAAGTGCCCGGCTACCTTGCGTCTCCTCAGTCGGAGAAGCACCGGCGAGCCCGCAACTGGACGGATGCCGAGATGCGCGGCCTCATGCTGGTCTGGGAGGAGTTCTTCGACGAGCTCAAACAGACCAAGCGCAACGCCAGGGTGTACGAGAAGATGGCCAGCAAGCTCCTTGAGACGACTGGGGAACGCCGGCTAGGCGAGGAGATCAAGATCAAAATTACCAACATGACCTTCCAGTACAGGTGGGCACTTGGGAAGCGGGCAGGAGGGCCCAGGTGATCGCTCTGCTCCTGGCCTCCTCGTCCGGAGAGGCAGGGAGGGTACGTGTGGCCCACCTGTGGTTCAGAGCCCTATGGGTTAGGTGGCCTCTGGAAACTTTGTGCAGCCTCTCTGAGAAGATAGGGAAACTGAGGCCCACAAGCAGAACACTGGTCAGGAGCTCTCAGGGCGACAGGGCTGGGAGTGTAGATGGCTTCCTGGGGCTGGGGCTAGGTCTGCACCACGCCAGACCTGCCTCTTGCTCCCTACGATGATCAGAGTTGAGCACCACAGGGACAGAATTCACCTGAGCCATAGCCCCCTCTTTCTGAGCTGGGTCTACAGGCCATCAGCCGGTCTTGGTTCTGCCTGTCCTACCACAACTCTCAAGTTCACAGAGTATGGGGGTTCCCTGTTAAACATAGGGAAACTGAGGCTAGAGTGAAAAAGAGGTTTGACTCTCAGACCTGGTTGGTCTTGATGCTCTGAGACTTCGAGTCCCAAGCAAGTTCCAGCCTCAGAGTTGGCAGGAGGAATTTCTGGGGATCTGCCCCACTGCAGCCCGGTTTGAATGTCCCCAGCCTGCAGCTAGAGGAAAGCCTGAGAGAGCTTGTAGGAAGGCCAGTGGGACATCCGAGAGCGAGAGCCATGGAGGGCCTGACCTGTCTGGAAGGGGTCACAGGCAAGGCAGGAGTCATAGATGGGTGGAGGCTGTGGGTGTTGTGGACTTGGGGGCAAGGAGAGAGGAAGGTCACAGTATAAAGTGAAGGTCATGTGCATGAGGTGGGTTTTGGGAAGGACCCGGGTCATGATAGGAATTGGATCTTGGTGGGGGGGCACAGTAGCTAACAGCACCCAATAGGAAGACTGGACAGACTGGCCTAGGGCTGCCCAGGAGCCTACCCAGGGCCAGAACGGGAGGACTGTCCCAAGGAGCTCACAGAAGTGCTGGTGGTTGGTCAGGTGAGTTGGGCAGATGGGAACTGGGTGCAGACTTTCCCTGCAGGCACCTGAGCCACACTGCATGGGAGAGAGATCTCATGCCCTAACTGGTGAGGAAATGCCCCCAGGAAGACATGAGGGGAGTCACACTGGCCATTGGATTCCGCACCCTTGGGATCCATGCAGGCCCATCGAGACCTAGTGCAGGCCATGAGGCCCCGAGGCTCCGTTTTCAACTATGTTGATTTGAATGTCGTGGCTGGGGAGCCGGGGGTGGGGGTGGGGAGCCTGTCTGCAGCCTGTTTCTGACCCTCATCATTGGCCCCAGCCAGGCTCAGGAGCCAGAACCCACAGCTCCAGCAGCTGCTCAGGGTTGCTGGCACAGGAGTCACTTAGTGTAACTGATGTTAGCCGAGCCTCTGTCTCGTGGCAGGAGGATTGAGAGGCAGTTCGGCGCCTGTAGGGCGGACATGGACACATGGCTTGGCCGCCCTGGCTTCCCTGGGCCTCACTCTAGTGCCTGGTGAGGAAGACACTCCTGAGGGAGCTCAGAGGCACCCCTGGCTTTCTCCTCAGCTTCTCCCGGACTTGTTGGCTCACAGTGTCTACCTGGTTTTTCGTTATTTATCCTGAAAGCCTTCCCCAGCATCTCAGGGGAAGCGTTCTGTCTCCACTCCTGGAGGTGGCCCAGGAGAGGAGAGTGCACAGGGAGGGGCAGCACTGCAGTCTGGGGGTGGGAGGCACGTCACAGTTTATGAAGCTCATACAGACCATGGCTCCTCAGAGCTGCTGGCATCAACCCTTCTTCAGCAGGGGAGCTGAGGCCTAGAGAGGGTCCTGCCGTACATTCCTTAATAAGGAAGCTTTGACCTATTCTTTATCCACCCCTCCACCCCTAAACACACTGAAGAGTCTTTTCTTAGTTTTTCACAAGAACTCTTTACATGTTAAGGGTTTCTGGCTTAATGGAGATCCAAATGAGTAGCTGGGTTCTATGGAGCATGGTTTGTTGGTCTACACTAGGCCCCTGCAGTGGAGACAGGCTTCTCCCTTCTCTCCAGAGTAGACTCACTTGAGTGGAGCAGAGAGAACTGGGGAGGGGGCAGGGCGGGGCAGTCTCTAGAAGGTCTGGGGAAGAGCCTGGGTAGAAGGCTGATGTGGCTTCAGTTGATGGTGAGCCTCCCCTTCCCTGTGCCCCCACGGTAGCTCGATGGTGCCCCTGATGCCCAAGGAGAGCAGCCTGTGCCCTGCCCTATGTGACCATGGCTGCTTTCTGCTGAAGTCACCCCACGCGCTGGGCCCTGGGCCCCAGGCCCCGGATGCTGCTCCCCAAGGCCAGCCCTCTGCTGTAGCTCCCCATGGCCAGGCCCAGGCAGCAGCTCCTCATCACCAGCTGTGCCTGTGTTGGCTCATTCGGCCAACTCTCCATCTTCAGGGACCAGTGAGACCAGAGCCCCCCGACTGAGAGCCTGAGGTCCCAGACCCCTGCTTACCCCACCTGTGACCTCTCACCTGCTGGCCAGAGCTGCCCGCCAGCATGTGCTCCGTCTTCCCAAAAATGGCAGAGGACAGGGGTGACGGCCTCTCAGAGAGACAGGACCCATCTGTGGCAGAGTGCAGGAGGGCCTTGGCCCCAGTGAAGAGGGGGTGCCAGGCAACGTGAGAAGGTGCCCACCACCCAGCCCCACCGTCTCTGGGCAGGCTGTGGGACTGAGAGCCGGGCTGGGCTCTCTGTTCAGGGATGGACAGGAGACAGCAGCTTCTGGTCAGCTTCCACTGCGGACAACACTGGAACCTGGCCTGCTGTTCACCAGGCACAGGCATTGTCTTATTGACTCTTCCCCTTAGCCTTGGGGACGGAGTTACTCTTTCATCCCCATTTTACTGATGCAAAAAGGAAGACTCAGAGAGGTTAATGAACCTGCCCCAGGTCGCACAGCAAGCTAGTGAGGAGAGATAGAGGCTCAGAGCTGTGGGCGTTTTGTCTTGTGGCCCTATTGTCTCCTCTCTGGAGGTGTCTGTAGACACCACAACCACTGTTGTAGCTTCTCACCATGTTTGTACGTATGCAGGGTCACTGTTGAGGTTTAAGGGTACTCAGCAATATGTGCTCATTGTGGGGAGCTGAGAACCCACAGGAGGCCAGAGAGCCGCGCAGAGCCAGTCCCAAGCCCCTCACACCTGTGGGTTCCCTTGCTCGTGTTTGGGCTTCCTTTCCGACACCACAGGCTCTGCAGGTCCCCAAGCCTCTCTTCTGTCCAGGATTCCCGGGGCCCGAGAGCCTGGCTGATTTTGCTGGGGAGGTCTGTGCTGGCAGAATGGCTCCTGCCTGTGCCGGCATGGCTCTCTGGGAACCCAGGCCCCTGGGTACCACTCTGCCCAAGCCCAGGCAGGGCGGTCTGCACCAGTTGTTTCTCACCTTGGCTCTTGTGTCTCTCGTTTCAGGAAATTAAAATGCATGACAGATAGCGAGTCCGTCCCGCCGGACTGGCCCTATTACCTAGCCATTGATAGGATTCTGGCCAAGGTCCCCGAGTCCTGTGAGGGCAAACTGCCAGATGGCCAGCAACCGGGGCCCTCCACATCCCAGACTGAGGCGTCTCTGTCGCCGTCCGCTAAGTCTACCCCTCTGTACTTACCGTATACTCAGTGCTCCTACGAAGGCCGCTTCGAGGACGACCGCTCCGACAGCTCCTCCAGCTTACTGTCCCTTAAGTTCAGGTAGTGTGTGCTCACTCTTCCTCTCCTGACCCAGCACTACCGTGGCACCCCATCCCTGACCCATCCCCTGGACGGGGCCGGACTCCAGTGCTCAGGGCGAGGGCCCAGCAGTGGTGCTGTGGAGTCCTCTGCTCTGACTGGCTGCAAAGGCTGCAGGTGTGTGCCTGGTTCAGGGCCAGGTCAGCCTCAAAGCAACAAAGGCTCTAGTGCTGATGGACAGATGGTGTCTGCCCGTGGTTCCCGTCACCTCCTAGCTGCAGGGAAGGTTCCTTGACCTCTCTGATCTCCGTCTCCCTCCTGTAAAATGGGGATAAATCAGTACTTCCTCAGAGGGTGGCTGGGGCATCAAAGAGAAAAGAAATGGGGCCTAGCCCAAGCATACCCTTTGTTCCTGCCTGCCCTGTACCCAATATGGACCTTGTCCAGGGATTCTCACTTCTCTCCCAGGAACAGATCCTCTCAGCACAGAGAGAATGTTAGGCTGATCCTCCTGAGCAGTGAATGGCCTGTTCATCTCCTCTTGTCGTCACACTCCAGGCCTGCCCTGGCCATATGCCCATGCCTGCAAGATACTCAGCAGAGCCTCTGGAAGTCAGGGGCAAGCAGGAGATGCCCTGTGGTTGTGGGCCAGGGAGCCCCGAGCAGGCACTTCTGAGGATGAAGCATTTGGGATAGGATTGGCCAGTTGAAGAAATTAGGAGGAATGTGGCTTTGAGTTATGCCCGGATCCTTGGTCTTCAAGTCTGTCAGACAGGAGGTAGGGTAAGGGAGGTCTCGGAACTTAGCATCTTGGGGGCTTAGAGCCTCTGCTTAATCCACTCAGCACCCTTTCCCAGAGGAGATCTCCCATTAAAGGACCCAGACAAAATCTGTCTTCACTGAAGCCAGAAGGAGCTAGCAGGGAGGCCTGAGATTTATGGCCAATTGTTCCCATGGATTACTAAGCCCAGTTCTCGGGCACAGTTGCCTAGGGCTCTGCTAGGCTGGAACAGTGCCCCACTCTCTTGTCCCCAAGACTGGCTGGTCACCCACTCTGCTCAGAACTCAGAACATAATCCAGGAACTAGCCAGCACCAGGATCACAGAGCAGAGGCTGAGCACTGGCCAGCAGGCATGCATCCGGATAAGCTTTTGGGTCTAGAAGGCTTAGACAGCTTCTGGCTATCTATTGAGGGCTTTGAGACTAACAGAGCACCCAGGGCGTAGCCCCTGGAGCGGAGCTGTCAGGTCCATCTTCCTGTCTCTCTACCCCAAGGCATTCTGGGAGACAGAGGACTCTCGGACAAGTTGTCGTTCTGGAATTATTTTTCTTTCACAGGCCAGCAGGGTTCACAGTCTCCGTTCCCCTTAGGAATACTGAGTACCACACACTGTCCAGAACCCTCTGTTCCAGCTTCGTCTCTCACTGGGTGGGCTCTCCACCACAGAGCCACCCACGCCCCAGCTCAGTGGACTTGGGATGCTATCTGCTCCATTTGCTTCTCTACAACCTAGGCTCTGGGGCAGCGCCCCCCACGAGCCAGCAGTGTCAGTGACCCGATGTTGTGCGCGCTCTCTCTCTCTCTCTCTCTCTCTCTCTCTCTCTCTCTCTCTCTCTCTCTCTCTCAAGTCCTGTTCATGGTGTAGAGTTGGGAGGGTCAGGTAGCCCCAGGCCCAGGCCCTGTGACCAGCTCGTCCCTTTCCCACAGGTCAGAGGAGCGGCCTGTGAAGAAGCGCAAGGTTCAGAGCTGTCACCTGCAGAAGAAGAAGCTGCGGCTGCTGGAGGCCATGCTGGAGGAGCAGCGCCGGCTGAGCCGTGCCATGGAGGAGACGTGCCGTGAGGTGCGCCGTGTGCTGGACCAGCAGAACATCCTGCAGGTGCAGAGCCTGCAGCTTCAGGAGCGCATGATGAGCCTGCTGGAAAAGATCATTGCCAAGTCCAATGTTTAGGCCTGTCTGGGGGCCCACCTGGGCTCGGGCCCGCCTACCCAGGCAGGGTTCCAGAGAGGGCATGGGCTTCATTCAGCCTGGCCTCCATGGGCTTTTCTAAAGGGCTCTCCAGGACCCCAGTGGTCTCGGGAGACTGTGGGACCCCCATCTCCAGCATTAACAGCCTTCCTTGGACACAGACCAGGGACTGCAGGGTCCCTCCCAGGGCGAGGGCCCCAGAGTCCACTCTCCAATATAGTCACTATCACGGTACTTGAACTGACTTTTGATATTAAATGTGTACTTTCCATTACTGCTTGGCAGTAGCGCTCGCTTTCTCTCTGGTGTGAAGGGGAACCACTGGGGTGACCCCCACACACACATACACTCTCCTCCTGCAAACAAAGACAGACGGCACAGGTCAGTTACAGGTTAGTGCCTCGGTGAAAGGGGAGCCCCAGGTCCTCCCTCCACAGGGTGGGAGCCCCGGGTCCTCCCTCCACAGGGTGGGAGCCGCGGGTCCTCCCTCCACAGGGTGGGAGCCCCGGGTCCTCCCTCCACAGGGTGGGCCATGGCTGCCCCAATATACCCAATTACTCCAGTGCCCCTGTTGCCAGGTCACCCTTTAGTCATCTGTTTGGAGCTTCACACCAGCTCAGGGAGCCATGCCCGCTCACCCAGGGCCTGCCGGTCTGGGCCTTAGCGGTAGCAGAGTGCAGAGTGAGCCACAGGCCCCGGCCCTGGAGGAGCTTCAGCTCAGTCAGAAGAGAATCGGCGGCTCCTGGCAGTAAGTGCTGGAGGAAGAGTCGGGCCTGCGGCAGGAAGAGCGCCTGCATGTGAGCAGCCAGCGCAGATATCCAGGGCCTGTGAGCAGTGGCTAGGTCACCCAAGGGCATGCCCCTGAGGGGAAGTGGTTGGGTTTTCCTTAAGCTCCTTGGAAGTATATTGGCTGACATAGAAGGTGCACTGGCCAGCTTACCGCCGTCATTTCACAGAAGCCCCTTGGCTGAATCACCATGGTGTTGACATTGACCAGGCCTTGGCATTTGTCTGTGGCCACAGGGAACGCATGGGACAGGGCCAATTGCAGCACAGGAGGAGCAGGTTTGGTGGAAGAGGGTTAGCCATCTATGTGCAGCAGCCTTAAGGGCTGGAGAACTGGTCACTTGCTGAGCACACTGCTGGGGCCGGTGTGATCGCAGGCCCCTCCAGACAGCTGCCACTGTCATCCTGGTGTGAGACCCTCCGATGGTCCTTAGGGTCGGCCGGACGTGAGAGAGGAGCTGGGACAGTGTGTCCCCTCGGTGGTAGGGAGGCCCACCCCAGGCCACTCTGTGCAGCTGAGGCAGAATGACAGGCAGCTTCCGCCTTGTGATGGCCTCTGAGCTCTCCCTTCCTTAGCCCCTCACAGTCCCTGAGTCTGTGTCCCGTGGCCTCTGCGCCTTGCAGGCAGCCACAGGCAGTAGGGAACATTCACACTTGTGCAGACAGCACTCACCAGCGCCTCTGGTGTACACACACCAGAGCACAGTGCCAGCTGCCCATGTGATGTCACCATGTGTCTGATGGGGCAGAGATTGCGTAGTTGGCACTTGGGGGCCAGCACAAGTATCACAGCTCTCTTCTGAAAAGCAGTTGGGTAGCCCCAGGAAGATGGAGGACTCAGCCAGGGAGCCTGCTCTGGCTAGCACCCAGGTCAGGCAAGTTCTGTGTCCTAGACAAGGCACTACTGCCAGAGGCAGTCCTGGGGACTCCGCCATGACCTTCACCTGCCTGTCCCCAACTCGTGCCACTGAGGCTGGGTGGCCATAAGCTTCCCAAAGGATGGGGGTCTCCCAGGAATGGTAGCGTTGCCCCAGAGGCTGCTGGGGGCAAGCCCGGCTACCTGTGGCTTAGCGCACTGTAGGAGGAGACAGGAAGTTCGGGTGCAGGTGGTGTTTTCACGTTTAGACCTCGCTCCAGAACCTCGGGGGTGGCATGCTGGTGCGTCAGTGCCCTTGTGTTGGTCACCTTGTGCTCAGGTTCAGAAACAGCATCTCTGCTTCCTCCGCCATCTGGGCAGTCGTGGGCAGATTCCTAGGTTAGGTGGGGCTCAGCTGTAGACCACCTGGGGTTGATGCCATCTACAGTGTGGGCATGAAGACTTTCTGATTTCTCCCTTAGTTATTGTGTCATTTAAGGAATAAAATGACTATTGGTAAATGCTAAAATACCTAATAAGGCTCGGCAAAACAGCGTGAAGCGTGGAAACGAAGCCCAGGAGCAGGAAGCAGGCCTGCTTTCACCGAGGCGGCTGGTGTTTTCCTGGCTCTGGTGACTACGCTAATAGAGTGGGTGGGGAGGGGAGGATCAACTTTACATTTTCATAGTTGTTTTTAAGACAAGACCTCATTATGTAGCTGGCCTGGAGCTCACTAGGTAGACCAGGTTGGCCTCAGACTCACAGAGGCACCTGCTTCTGCCTCCTGAGTGCTGGGATTAAAGGCACGCACCACCATGTTTGGCTATCAGATATTTTTGCTGACCCAGAGTGCAGAGCAATACCCAAGTGTGGGTACAGAGTGTACTCTGAAAAGCAGGGAAAGCCTTGTCATCTCACTCCCAGGACGCTTCCAGCAACGTGCCAGGTTGTGAAGTGACAAGATTATGTTTAAATTCATACGCAAAAAGAATGGGGTCAAAGGTGGGCAGATGTGCTCAGCCTCCTGCGCAGGTTGGAGCGGCACAGAAGAGCCTGCTGGTCGTCCCTCACACACGGGGCCTGGCCTGGACTCTGATGGATTCAGAGACTGGGAAGAGCTCAGGGAACAGGAACTCAAGCAGGCTGCGGAGACTGCCACAGTCACTTCAGGTTCCCATCTGAGGAAGTGGGCCTTTGCCTCGTCATAGTTCCACAGCCACCAGAGCATGTCAGAGCTCAAACCGTGGTCTCAGACCCTGACCGCTTGAGAAAGCGATCAAGGACTCCAGAGGAATTTTGAAGGGTTTCAATATCATTACCTATAGAATACCTCATTAAAATTAAGTTTTAGATGTTCAAAAAAATGTTTATTCATTTCAGAACAATAAACTCATTACATGTGAACATCAGTAACAATTGTGCGGAAAATGTATTTTCCAAAACAAGGTTTCTACAAGAACAGTGGCATTGTTTCACGTTGGTACAAATCTCTGGCTTCAGGGGGCCCAGCCGGGGTCTCTCGGCGCTGTGCTCCCTGCAGCAGGCAGTTTTGGGTGGTAAAGTGTGGGATTCGGGCCAGAAGGTCCAGCCTGACAGAGTTAGCTACCTGGAGAAAAAAGACATTTTACAAGCAAATCGCTGGGCTGAGTCCCAGACTCGGGGCATGCGTGGCTGGGCTCTGGGAGTTGTTCTTTGTTTTCTACAGTGATTTGGACGCAGGGCCACTCATCATGACCAGGTGTGTCAGCCACATTTGCCCAGTCGGGTCGGTCTCAGCAGAGTCTTCAAGGACATTCCCGCACTCAGGCTGGTGGGAGAAAGTTTTTGAAAAGTCTGACTTTTGCAGGAAAATTTGGCTTTTATCACTGGTAACAAACATGCCAGTTTCTCTTCCGTGACAGGCTGCTTTATCCATTCTGCAGAATACATCTGTTAGACATGGTGAATCTCTGTGAGAGCGAAGCCACCTTGCTTCACATCATGACTTCCAGGCAGACTGTGATTAGGGAGACCCTGTCAAAAAAAAAAAAAAAAAAAAATCAGGAAATCCCTATAAATCAGTGTTGGATTATAGGGAGCACACATGTGCCTTCCCTTGATCAACCTAACACTCAGGCATGAACAAAACCCCTTCGTGTGCACTCTCTGTTTGGTCTCGGGATGCTTTCTCAAGGTAAAGACATAAGGCAGTCAGTCATCTTTACTGCCTCACCAGGGTCATTCATGGGCAGAAGTGGTGGCTCATACCTGTAATCCCAGTACTCAGGAGGCTTAGGCAGAAAGCTCACCATGAGTTCAGGGCCGGCTAGGGTGGCTGATCAAGAAGCTATCTCTAAAACGGAAAATAAATAAATAAATAAACCCACCTGCATTCAACTCACAGAAGAAAGAAAAGAATGAGGAAAAAAAGGAAAGTTCTAAATAGAATATTAACAAATGCTAGACACCATCCCAAGTAGGGCTTTCTTTAGGAGCTGAGGCCCTGGCTGTCTGCGGCCCTGGCTTTCACCTTCGCTCCCTGAGGTCCCTCTTGCCAGCAGGACTCACTGATTGAGGAGAGTCAGGGAAGAGACAGGACCCAAGCATGGCACTTTGTACCACAGTACATGGGGAGATACTGTAAAACGAGATGATCATCTATAGTTTCCCAGGACTTAGCTAGAAGACCAAAAACCTGAAAGAAAGATGTTTAATACTTGGAATTAATAAGGGGCAAATGTATAAAATATGTAGAATTCTCACTTTTTCTGTATTAGTAGGAACCAGAGAAATGGGGGGGAGGGGGCATGTATAATAATAACAGCAAAAAGCTACGAAGTCCCTATGAATAAAGGAGCTGAGAAAGAACCAGAACATATGGTGGTGACGTGCCAGAGGAGAACCCAGCTGGAAAGGAAGTCGGGAAGGGAGTCCAGACTGGATTCCACCCAGGGCTGAAAGCCTGGAGAAAGTCCTATCAAAGGCGGGGGCGACATCAATAGGTTGCCCTCCAGGGTAGAGGGAGAAAGAGGCCCAGCTTGCAGCCCTGTCCACAGTCCCCACGAGTGGCACAGGTGACCCTGACACCTAGTGATGAATGATGGCTCTGGTGCGAATGGCAAGGAACCGGGCTGAGCTGCCTACAACCTTAAACAGAGTTGTGGGTGAATTAAAGATATAAATGTTAGAAATGGAGACTTCTGGAAGAAATCTTAGAATGATGTAGAACCTCAGGACCTAAGAGATTTCTGAGCAAGGCAACTTGGGAAACAGTTGATAAAATTCAAAAATTCAGTTATGACAGAGTTTCAAGCATCTAGGCAACACATAGGCTGGACCAGTGGGACTGGGGAACAGTCTACCCTGAGCCCACTGAGGCTGTGCTCCTGACATTCTTCCTTGTCTGGCTTCTCCTTCTGGGGACCTCCACTTCCCCTGAGCATTCCCAGTGGATTTTTTTTTTCTGTTCTGGGCGTTTAAGGGACACGGTGTGTGTTCATATGCTGGGAACTACATTTCCCAGAATCCCTACTCTGTATATTCTAGGGTCAAAGGTGAGGTCATGAGGGACTTGGGAGGCAGTGGGTGAGGAGGTTGCTGGTCAGGGCAGCAGGAGATAGACAGATATCCAGCTTCCTCCATTGGTACCTTATTATAAACTCATAGATCGTGTGATGCCTCACCTAGACACCCAGATAGCTCAGAGACTGCCGGCAGGACGTGCCTGGTGTCCAGCTGTCCTGGAGGCTTCATCGAGGCCTGCTTCAGGCCTTTTCCTGGCCCTGCAGGGGCGTGACCCTCTGGTCCTCACCTCCCAAGCTTGTCTCATGGAGTCGTGATACTTCCTTGTTCAGTCTCCCAGTGGCCTGTTCACCTGTGCTCTGTCCGCCTAGGTCTGCCCAGGTGCTCCCTGACATCAGGGTGGCCTGCAGAGCCTCCTGACACCAGCAGAGCCTAGTCTTTCTTTTTTGAGCAGCAATGTTCCTAGCTAAGTCTAATCAGCGGTCCCTCAAAGTTCATCGTGACAGGCAAGGTATCTGAGGAAGCTGGTGTGGAGTTCAGGGAGCGGCCTTTTAGGAGGAGGAGGAAGGTAGGTACTTTTTTTTTTGCTGGTTTTTTCCATATTCTTTTAAAAAAATTTAAGATTTAAAATCTTATTTTATGTATATGAGTGTTTTGCCTGCATATGTGTCAGTGAACCATGTGCATGCCTGATACCTGTGGAGGCCAGAAGAGGGCACTGGATCCCCTAGAACCAGAGTTACGGATGGGTATTAGGTACCTTGCAGGTGCTGGGAATTGAACCTGGGTCTCCTGGAAGAGCAGCCAGTGTTCTTAACTACTGAGCCCTTTCTCCAGCCTCTCCATATTCCTTTTTAAAACTGTGTCTATTTATTTGTGTGTGTGTGTGTGTGTGCCTGTGCCACACCACGCATGTAAATGTCTGAGGATAACTCGCGCAGGACTCAGTTCTCTTCTACTGGGGGGGATCCGGGGAGTGATTCCGGTCATCGGGCTTCATAGCAAGTGCTTTTCCCTGCTCAGCCCTCCGGTCAGCCCCTATTTCCTCTGTCTTTCATTTCCTGACCAGAAGAGTATGATGGCAGTGTCTGGCTCTCCACAGTCCCTCCAGCTCTGTGAGGCGCCCTGGAAGGGGACAATGCAGCACCACGGGGCTGGTATATGTGCTTGATACCTTTTATTGAGGGAGTAACAAGATTCCAAACCGTGACATTCTCACAGCCAGCTCATCCTTCCAGGAGGGACGTGCAGCTCCCACCCTGAGATGTGTGCTCCTTCCGAAGGACGTAGGACAGAAGACACTTACAGTCAAAGACAATTCTTTTTTAAAAATACTTTTTGAGACAGGGTCTCTCTGTAGCCCCAGCTGGCCTGGAATTCACCATGTAGACCACGCTGGCCTTGAAGTCAAAGAGATCTTCCTGCCTCTGCCTCCCAAGTGCTGGGATTAAAGGTGTGCACCATCATGCCCAGCCCTAAAGACAATTTTTAACATGAAGCTTAGTACCAGAAAGTGAAGGTACTTTTAAAAACGGCAGTTTCAGCTACCTCTTCAGACAGGGTTCACCACAGCCCACTGATGCTAGAAACTTAGACTCCAGCTGTGTGCCTGGCCCTCCCGGTCCCCAGCTCCTCTTTTCCAATTCAAAGAACTTTCCAGAGACTTTCCAAGTTCTGCTAAGGAACAGGGCAGCTCCCTGGGGCACCAGCTGGCATCTTGCACAATTATCATTAAATTACAGGGACAATTTTAATTTCACAATAATTAGAAATATCAGCTGCAGCGCCAGCCATCGAAACTAATGGAATTTTAATGGGCAGATGCTTAGGTTACAACCAAGAATAGTAACGCTCAGTTTCCGCAGGGCAGCTGGAGCCCGGGCCCTCGGCAGGAGACCTGCACATGGACAAGCAGGGGGAGCTGAGTACTTGGGAGGTACTTGGGGTGGCCACAGGAGGCAGCCCCAGCTGACCGTCCGCAGCCACCCTTCAAAGAGGGAAAGAAGCCTCCAGTAGCAGTATGGGTTTGCCCGGTAAAGGAGACCTACTTCTGGGGCTTTAGACCCTCATGCATGATCCCCTTGAAGCTGTAGTCCCCAGCCAGGCCCCACAGCCTCAGTGTTGGATCCAAGCCCTTGACCCCAGATGGTGCCCTCTGGGCAGCCCACACCACAGGCAGGGCTCAGCAGCCTGAACTGGCTGTGGCCAGGCTGGGCTCCAGGCACAGCCAAGACCTCAGCAGACCCCTCCGCTGCCTCTTGTGTCATCAGGGAATCACCAAGCAGTGGGTGAGAACAACTGAGCCTGGACTCTGTGACTCCATCCTAACAGGAAGTGGGAACAAGCACCGTGTCTTGTTGGACAGATTTTGCTGTTGATAAAATCAGAATGACCTCATTTGTTTTTCTTTCATGGTAAAAGCTCCCTGTGTCCCAAGTCATCTTCACTGAGGTCATGGAGCTATCTTCCCACATCCCGTCCTAGCAGCTGCAACTGTTCAGATCTCTGCCCCACCTCACATAGTCAGGTGTGGTGAGCTGGGTAGTAAGGGTCTTTTTTTTCATAGGGTTATCCTGTTCTAGAATGATTTGCTTAATAGTGTTCCCTTTCTCCAGTGGCTTTGTCAAAAACCAACCCTCACAACAAGCGTGAGTGAATGTTAGGTCCAGGTCTGCGCCGCTGTCTGCCAGGGCACAGGACCTTGACGCTGCAGCTCCCCAGAGAGACCTAAGGCCACACTGAA
The DNA here is from genome assembly GCA_035773235.1 of Eospalax fontanierii. NCBI lineage: Eukaryota > Metazoa > Chordata > Mammalia > Rodentia > Spalacidae > Eospalax > Eospalax fontanierii. The sequence continues at coordinate 83,850,701 of CM069533.1, read as the reverse complement.
AATCTTCAACCTCACTCTTCTTGTCAAACTTTGTTCTGGCTCTTCATGGCTTCTGCTTTTACATCGCTTTGTCAGTATCTACCCCAGGAAACCTGCTGAAAGTTTCGCCGAGACATCCTTGAATCCATAGAGCCACTTGGTGAGAACAGACATGTTGGAAAATGCTGGGCCTCACGAGTTACACACACACAGAGTGTCCTCCCTTCGGAAGTGACCTGGGCAGCTTTCGTGAAAGTTACTCCTCGGTGTACTAATTTTCCAACTGTCTGTCAGTCGTGTCTAGGAATAGTCTTGATATTTGCATCTGTCGCCTGCAGTCTTGCTAAAATTGCTTATTAGTCTTAACACATTTTTGTGGTTGTGTGGTTATGCCTTAGGATTCTCTGGTTGTGGTCACATGTTCAGCTGGGCTTGGTGGCACACACCTGTAACCCCAGCACTTAGGAGGACTAGGCAGGAGAATCAACACAAATTTGAGGCCAGTTTGATTTTTAAATGAGTTCCAGGACAGCCAGGGCTACATAGGAAGACCATGTTTCAGAAAAACAAAACCCACCCACCAATTAAAGAAACCCGCAAGCAGTCACATGTTCTGTGAATAAGGATTGTCCGTCCCTCCCTCCCTGTTTTTTGATTTCTTTTCCTTGCTTATTCCGCTGGCTAGGAGCTCCAGCTTAGCTTTGAGAACTGGAGGGGGCATCGGCACCTTATTCTCAATCGCGGGGGCCATCCCAGCCCTCACTGATTGTGACTTTAGATGTAGGTTTTCGTCAGACACTCTTCACCAAATCAAGGAATTTCCCTTATATGTTTTAGTGTTGAAATTTGCCAGATGCTGCCTCTGCGTGGTATTTAAGACGTTGTTGCTTTCTTTGGTTAATGGGGTGAATTACAATAATTTCTTTTCAGTGGTTAAACCAAACTGGCATTCTCAGGCTAAACTGCTTTTTCATCGTGTGTTAACTTACTAATGTTCTGCTCAAGATTTTTGTGTCTGTGTTCATGAGGAATGTGGGTCTGTGTCAAGGTTGTCTTCAGAGATCAACTTGACACACTGGAGAAGAGGAACCTCAGCTGGGAATTTCCTCTATTGGACTGGCCTGTGGCCATGTCTGTGAAGCAGTTCCTTGATGGTGAGTGATGGGAGGACCCGGCCTGCTGAGGCCCCTGGGCAGGTGGTCCTGGTTTGTATAAAGAAGCAGGCTGAGCATGGGCCAGATGGACTGTCGCTGAATGTCAGACGCAATCAACCCTTTAACCCTCTCCTCCCTGCGTTGTTTTTGGTCAGTGTTTTATCGCAGCGATCGAGAAGCAAACTGAAGCAGTCCACAGTGTCCTTTTCTCGTGTTTCAGAGTTACACAGGCCCTGGAAAGTGGGTTCGAGAGCACCCCGTCTATCTCTATTTTCTGGAAGAACTGTAATTATTTCTTTCTTAAATGTTCAAGTTACTCCAGCTTGTGGAGTTTGGGGGAGGGTAAGTTTCTTTATGGAAAACACTGGCTTTTCCAAGGTTTTTATTATGAAGAATTCCACCACTCTGAGGATAAACTGTGTAGTGGATAACCACTGTCATCCCTAGACTAGCAGTTTACGGACCTCGGCATGTATCACGCCTGTCCATTTCTCCATCTTGTCTTTGAGAGATAACTAAGTAAGTTGTAGGCTTCCACATACTTGTCTAGAGGTCCTGTAGCATGGTGTCCGAGAGTCCAGTAGTGACCTGGTAGAACTGTCCAGAGGCCCAGAGTCTCTCCTTGACACAAGCAAAGAATTGACTATCTAGGAAAGAAAGATCAAAACGGAGAGAAAGATATAGCAGAAGTTCCTTTACTTGGCACAAGCCAAACAACTCTGTTTGGGTGGGACTGGGTGTTCCACAACTGGGGGTCCCGTGACTGTGCTTAGACTCGCCCGTCTGGTCCCGGGCGACACCTCGGACCCTCCCTGCATGTTTGGACTTGTCCCCTTAAAGAGAGGGTGCTGGTAAGCATCCTGCCCCTTTTAGCTAAGAGGCCCAGAGCTACAGGCTGAGCCTCTCTCTGCAGGTCAGTTGAAGGCACTTAACTTTCTGCCAGAGTCAAGGATGAACTCTACCAAGCTGTCTTATTTGCTTTGTTTTGTTTTGTTGAGACACGGTTTCCCTGTAGTTCCAGGTGGCCTGGAACTCACTATGTAGACCAGCCTGACCTCAATCTTACAGAGATCTGCCTGCCTCTGCCTCCCAAGTGCTGGGATTAAAGGTGTGCAGCACCAGGCTCAGCAGCACTGACCAAGCTGTAGCCTGTCTCCTTGTCCTCTCTGCAGCCTCTGTCCCTGTTCCTGGTCAGTGTTTCTCTCTTTTCCTTCCTGTCCCACAGTCCTTAACTCAATTTCTTTAACCTGCACAGTTGCAGTTCCTCTACTTTTCTCTTTTTGTCCCTCTCTGCCGTCTGTCCTTCCCCTCCCTGCTCCTTCTCTCTCCCTCTCTCTTCTCCTCTCCTCCAGGGTCTTGTAGCTCAGCCTGAGCTCAGGTTTATGATCCTCTTGTCTCAGTTTCCCGGGTGTTAAATGTTTAAAGGCCGCGGTAAACTTGCTTGTACTAGTCTCTGACTGTACTTCAGCATCCTCGGACTCCGTGGCAATCTTGTTTTGGTAATCTGTGTTCTTCCTCCTCCTCCTGTTCTTCCTCCTCCTCCTCCTGTTCTTCCTCCTCCTCCTCCTGTTCTTCCTCTTCCTCCTCCTGTTCTTCCTCCTCCTCCTCCTGCTCTTCCTCCTCCTCCTCCTGTTCTTCCTCTTCCTCCTCCTGTTCTTCCTCCTCCTCCTCTTCTTCCTCCTCCTCCTCCTGTTCCTCCTCCTCCTCCTCCTCCTCCTCCTCCTCCTCCTCCTCCTCAATTTTTCCTTATCCTCCTGCTTCAAATATTTGAGTCAGGGACTCAGTGTGACCCAGTCTGGTCTGGAACCTTTAGAGACCCTCCAGCCTCAGCCTCTGATTGCTGGGGTTATAGGTGGAGGACTCCACACATATTTCCCAGCTTCTTAATGTAGAAGTTTATACCATTCATTTCAAACTATCTTTGCTCATAGAAGCAGTTTCTCAAATTATGTTATCTATGTAAGGACTATGATTGTGTATACTAAATTTGAATTTTTTTTACTCGTTAAGATAAAGTTCTAATTTCTCCTTTGTCTTATGAATTATTTCAAAGTATGTTACTTTTCTGAGTGCTTTTCTGGGTGTTGTTATTGATTTCTAATGCCAAAGAACATAGGCTTCATGACTTTGGTCTTAATGAATACAACTGATTTTACGTCCTGGAACATGGTCTCTCTCTGAAATGTTTTATGTGCACTGAAAAGAATACACATTTTCAGTCAGGTGTAGTGATACATGCTTATAACCAAAAGCCTGGGAGGCTGAGGCAGGAGGATTACCATGGGTTTGAGGCCAGCCTGGCCTCAGTATGTAGGCTACACAGTGAGACCTGGTCTCAAAAAAGAAAAAATTGGCCTCCTGGAGTTGGTTGGTATAATTGTCTGTCCTGTTAAATGATAGGGTTGTCCAAACATTTTATATTCTTCCTGATTATTTTGTTCTCCATTCTCAACAATTTATGACCCAGTGAGGTCAACGTTCGGCTATAAACGTGGTTTGGTCTGTGTCATTTTTCCTCTTGGTCCTCATGAGCTTAGTTAGGCTCACGTTGTGGATGCAGCCGCTCCGAGTGTCTCAGCACTTCCCGCGGTTTGGTTTTCATTTGGTCTTTACTTCTAGTCAAGTGTGGTTTTTCGTCTACACTATGTGTCTGTTAAACAAGCGAAGCGGTTTCTGTCTCTTGTAGCTGACAACTGACATGCTTAGGCCTCGTATATTTGGTGATGTGCTTCTAGTGTCTGTTTCTCTTGTTTGGGGCGCATTCCTTTTCCCATCATTCTTTTGGAGTAACTGAGTTAAAATCTTTAAAATTTATCATCTCCACTGGGTTTTTAACTCTGATATTCTGTTGTTTTTAGAGGTTCTTTGAAATTATCCCATTTGATTTAACTCAAAGGCCTTTCAACACGTAACTACATTTCTGTCTGTCCTTTGTGTATTGTTGCTTATAATTTACATGTGTTCATTTATTTTTAATATTTTATCATTTTTATTTTATGTGCATGAGTATATTGCCTGCATGTAGATAGATGCACCTGTATGTGCAATGCCCATGGAGGTCAGTAGAGGGTGTTGAATTCTCCTGGAAATGGAGTTATGGATGGTTTTTAGCTGCCACATGGGTGTTGGGAACCAAACCCAGGTCTCCTGCAGCAGCCACCAGTGAGTGCTCTTAGCTACTGAGCCGTCTCTCTAGCCCGCAAGATGTATTTATTTTATAAACCCCATAATGCATGACTACTTTGACTTGAGTTCCTCCTTTCTCCTTGAGGAAACCAGAGAGGGAGAGAGTGTTCTGCACACTGCTGACCATCCCTCGTGCTTCCCACGCCCTCCGGCTGCCCGCTGAGCCCAGAGCATGGCTCTCCACAGGCACACACCAGAAATGAACTCGCTTGGCTTCTGCCTGTGAAAATGTCTTCACTCTAGACTGAGAATGTAGCTCGGCGGGAGGGTGCTTGCCTGGTGTGCAGGAAGCCCTGGATTCAAAACCCAGAACTGCAGAACAGAAAAAAGCAGAGAAGGAAAGTGTCCTCCTTCTCCTGTCCTCCTTCTGGGAGGTCTGCACTCTGCCTGGAGCTGGAGGTTTCTCTCTTGGGTCTTTGGTGGTTTCTTTGGTCTCCTGAGCATCCTTGTTTCTGTGTGTGTAATGTGTTTTCTGAGATTTTAGCTTTTCCTTCAGTGACTTATGTGGGACGCGTTTTCTTCACACGTATCCTGCTTGGACTTCACTGAGCTTTGGGGATCTATGGATTGAGTTTTTAAGTCCAATTTGAGGAGCGTTGGTTATAACTCCTCTAGTACTGCCCCTGTTTTCTTTGCTCTCTTCTGGGACTCCAGTTACACGGGCAGGTGTCGCCCACTCTGTGCTGTCATCCGGGCCCAGGTGCGCTACGCGTGTGGTATTACTCATTACTTTTAAAAACAATTCCTCGGTGGTTTAGTTTGGATTGTTTCTATTGACTTGACATAAAACTTGCGATATTTTCCTTTGCAATGCCCTCGGAAGTCAGAAGAAGGCATCAGATATTCTGGAACTGGAGTCACAGATGGTTGTTAGCTACCATATGGGTGATGGGAATCAAACCCAGGTCCATTGCAAGAGCAGTCAGTGCTCATAACCACTGAGAGCCATCTCTCTGGCCTCTTAAGTTACAATTTTGTGTGGGGGGGTGCTCTTTTTGAGACAGGGTCTCCCTGTAGCCCCAGGGGGCCTGGAACTCACTATGTACACCCAGCTGTCCTTGGCCTCTGTCTCCTGAGTGTTGGGATTAAAGGCGTGCACCACCATGCCTAAACCTTAAGTTATAATTCTTAAAAATATCTGACACAAGGGCTCACTTTGTATCTCATACTTCTCTCACCACCATGCCTAAACCTTAAGTTATAATTCTTAAAAATATCTGACACAAGGGCTCACTTTGTATCTCATACTTCTCTTGAACTTGAGATCTGCTTGGCTCAGTGCTGATATTACAGAAGGTGGACCACCGGCTGCCAACACATTTAAAAAGTCAGCTGTTGTGACATAGTTGTCTGGTCTCAAATGCCCGGTTGCTGTCGAGTTTCCATAATCGTGTATCTTCTTGCAGTCCCCATCTCTCTGTTGTAATCATCTTTATTTGGAAATTCTTTTACATAGTCATATTTTTTAACTGATTTGCATTCCTGGATCATGTGGAGTCCATACTGCTGATAAAACTCAATTATAGTTGATAGATTTGACATTTGCCCAGAGATGAAGCAATGGATTCACCATGTATCACATTTGACCTTATCTCCCCATAATAACAGGAAGAATGTCTACTGCGTGCCGGTGAAGCAGCTGGACCCGATTTAGACAATAGCCAAGATGTCTCAGAAGGAGCGAAGCAGCAGAGTATTCCCGTAAAGAATGCTGATTACAGGTCAGTGTCTCTTCTCTGTACACCTTAAACTTTAACTCCGTGCTAGATGCAGATGTGAATGAACCGCCACATCCTGCTGGGTGTTGGTTTTGTCTAGAATGAGCTCCACAGAACCAAGGCCCTTCCTTGAGGGCTTCCAGTGGCTAGGACCTTGCCAAGGTTTAGCTGAGGCCCAGGGCTGCTGTGTTTGCTCCACTTCGGACTTGCCTTGCCCTGGGATCCCAGCCTGGGGAGAAAGTGGAGGTTTGTCACACACACACACACACACACACACACACACACGCACGCACGCACACACGCACACACACGCGCGCACGCTCTCCAGCCTGGGCCAGCCGGGCCCTCCCACACCCTGCTGCCTTATTCTTCTGCCCAAGCCCAGGTGGGAATCCAGGCACCCTGGGAACATTTGCTTCTGTCCCCCCGAGGCTTCTTGCAGTCCAGCTCCCCGGCTTCTGCTCCTTAGGCCCTCGGGGAAGGAGAGAAGAGGAAGGAGAGAAGAGGAGGAGAGAAGAGGAGAAGAGAAGAGGGAGGAGAGAAGAGGAGAGGCTGTTGCTGGTCCACGTGTGGTTGTCCCAGAGTGCTGCATTGGGCTGGTTGGGCAGCAGAGAGATGCCACAGACCCAGACCACATAAGCTCAGAGTCATTTTACTCAGAATTCAGTTAAGTTGTAGACGCTGGATAAACAAAGCAATCTTAGCTTTCTTTTTCAGTTGTTGTTTGTTTCGTATTTTTTTGAGACAAAGTCTCCCTCCGCAAAGCCCCAGCTGACCTGGAACTCTTTGTGTAGACCAGACTGACCTTGGTTTCAAGAGATCGGCCTGCCTTTGTCTCTTGGGTGCTGGGATTAAAGGCGTGTGCCACCATGCCTGGCTCCTTAGCTTTCTTTAAATACTTTAAAAGACTGTCAAGAGAAGCTGTGGGGCTGGAGGGATGACTCAGTGGTTAAGAGTACTGGCTGCTCTTGCAGAGAACCCAGGTTCAGTTCCCAGCACCTACATGGTGGTTCATGGCACACACAGTTGCACTCGGAAACACAATTTTATGTTTATGAACACATAAAATTAAATTTAAAAAATTAAAAGAAAATGTATCTGGTGCCATGACTTTGGGTGAAAAGAAAAGGCTAGAATTAGGCTGGAATCTCAACACCTTTTTTTATGCCATGTCCTGTTCAGAGTTTGAATTTGTTATGTGGAGATTCAGCTTGGAGGATGCCGAGAGTGACCATGCGTCATAGATTAATTTACTGAGGACAGTGGTGGGCTCTACAAGTGCCCAAAGATAGAGCCTTGTCTTTAATCTCAGCCCTCCGGGAGGCAGAGCAAGCGGATCTCTGTGAGGTCAAAGCCAGCCTGCCTGGTCCACATAGTGACTTCCAGATGGACTGGAGCTAGGGAGACCCTGCGCAAAAAAGGAAAAAGTTAGAACACCTCCATTCAACACACATCTTCTTCGACTCTCTAATCTCCCTCAGAACCACAGAAGCACCTCCAGCTGGTCACCATTAAAGCAGTTAGACTAAGGCTCCCAGCATTCAAGATGCCCAGAAGGAGGAGGAAGCACTAAGCCAGTCAAATCCTGGCTCTGAGGAAAGTGAAATCCCGCTTCCTGCGCTGTCCAGTCAGTGGGTATGCTGACTACTACTGGTAACACCAGCGAGAGCTTCCCCACAGAAAAAAACAAGGGTGACCATTTCAAGGGTTACAAATTCAAAACATCTTAATTGGGGAGAGAATAGCTTTCCTCTATGGAAAAAGCGTCCTTCACATGACACAGGTGCCAAAGGAGCACTCCAGTGAAATCTAAAGAACTGAAAATATTTGCATGCGTGCAAGAGATATGATTCACACAAAAACCATCTTAAGTGCTTCTGTCAGGACCATTTTCTGCCGCTTTAAATGATGGCAGACTTTCAGCTGGAAAGACTTGAATAAAATCAGTAATATTCTATCTAGTGTCTTAATAATATTTCAGTAGGGTATGGTGCACATGCCTTTAATCCCAGCCCTCAGGAGGCAGAGGCAGGCAGATCTCTGTGAGATGGAGGCAGCCTAGTCTATATACTGACTTCCTAGGGAGACCCTGTCAAAAAAAAAAAAAACCCCGTATATTTCAAAGGCTGGGTATGGCAGCACATGCCTGTCATCCCAGCACTCAGGAAGATTAGGAGTTCAAGGTCATCCTCAGATACGTAGCAAGTCTGAGGTCAGCCTGGGCTACCTGGGACCCTGTCTTTAACATGAAAAGAAATGGGAAACAAAACAAAATTTCACACCAACAAGTTTGAAAGCAAGACTTTAGATATGCTATTCGAATCCCAGCATTCTTAAGTGAATGTGAATGATCTTCCTACAAGTCATGGTGATTCTTGTGAGAACATTTGTAGCTTGTAATATTTTCTGTGATAATAGATCATTAACAACCCATGACAATGCCTGACCATGATACAAAAAATGTATGGCTCTCTCCCAGCTATAAACATTTGCTTGAACAATTTAATTGATGGTATGGTTGCTTCCGCCTCGGCTGGGACAAAGCTTCTCAAAATGGAAAATGGGGCAATTACACAGAAACCCTGGACTCAAACAGCATAATTACCAGGTTTGCTGAAATGAATGAGGGAAAAGTTATTTTGGGAAGCAAGGTTCAGTCACTGCTGAGCTGGTGGGTCCTGCTGTCACTCACCCAGCCCGCTGACCTTGGGCCTATCCCCAGATGCAAACAGTTAAGACGTGTGTTCTGATGTTTTGCTGCTGTTGTTAGGATAAGCATCACTTTCAGCTGGTTTTCCAGTTTGTTGAGGTGGGAAAGTGAAGGGCACTTTGTGCTAGTCCGTCTCTGTGGTGAAACACCTGAGAAAACAACCTAGAAGAGACTAAAGAGAGGGGAAGCCGGGGCTGGGGGAGATGTGGCCTTCAGCCTGACCCCATGTCCTTCAGCTGCACACTCATCAATGGAGAAACAGAACATGTATGGCTACGGAGTCACCACAGAGCATCTCCTGGGTGCTAACAAGCAAGAGGCTTGACAGACTCCTTGAGGGGATGGAACACTGTTCAGGCCGACTGACCCTCTACCGCGGCTGCAGGGCAGCGTGAGGGTGTGTGGCAGTGAGAGGCTCTGCGGCACGGCAGGCCCCACTTGATGACTAGATCTGCCCAGGACGCAGGTGGAGGAAGGTCCTAGTGCAGAAAGAGATGAATTTTGAACCCTCAAATCCCTGTCAAGGAAGCAACCCTTGCTTCTCTTTAAATTCCTCATCGGCCTGTCACCTAGCCTCAGGAAGGAGCTTCCCAATTCCTCTGCTCCCTCCAGGCTTGTTGTGGATCCAGTACTATCCCATCCTAGATAAAGGGGCAGAGACTGCTCTAGGAGGAACTTCCAAGTCCTGCAAGCCGGGGGCCTGGGTGTGAGGGTCCCAAGGGCGTGAAGCCAAGCTGACGTGTAGCCTTGGTCTAGGCTCTGAGGAGGCAGGTTAGGGAGAGCTATTTTCTGGCCTGGGTGGAAACTTGACATTCTAAGCTACCTAAAGCATAAAAGAGTTAATCCAGTTGGGTGAGTCAATCACTTACCCAAGGGACCACCACTCAGGAAGGCAGATTCACCTTAAGCCATATGAAGCTGGTCATGCTGCTGTGCCCCCTTTAAAAAGTCTCAGCACTCGGAGTTCAAGGTCAGCTTGGTCTATGTAGCAAGTTCTAGGCTAGTCAGGGCTGCATAGTGAGACACTGTCTCAAAAATACATAAATAAATAAAGGTAACAATTATTCCTTAAGGAGATAATATACCTTTTCTAAAATCTTCAACTCATACAGTCCAGGGGTGCTTTGTTACCGCTCTGTAAGACAAAAGAAGCTCATCCCTGACCTTCCATATCTACCTGTTCCCTCCAGAGTTCTCTGGAGACCCCTTGTCTTTCTGCCTCTGTCTGTAAAGGGAAAGAGGTATGTCAGACCAGTCGCTCAGAAGCAGACCTGAGTTCGCAGCCTCCTTCCTCATCAGTCTCCGTTAGGGAGGAGAGCTTGCTGGACTATTTACTCTTACCAAAGTGACTCTAATACCTGTGACCTTGATGAATTCTTTCTGCATTTTGCCTGGTTAATTTTAGTCTGCTTGTGTATGACCCACCATCCAAAAAAATAATAATAAAAGCCTCTGGTGTAAATGTTGACTCTTATGTATCAGGGAAGCCAGACAATTCTTATGGTTCTGTAAGTCAGGGAGAGTCTTGGCTCCCTTGTGGACTAAACCTTTAATATGTTCCTTAAATGTTTCCTTTGATTGTTTTCTCAAATTCCTAATCTGTGACCATATCTTTTTTTTCTCAATCTAGATAGAAAGCAATCATGATAGTGCCCCAGGTGAACCCCTTTTGAAAAAGGACTTATCCAGAGGGCTGCCTTGATCAGGACAGCCATATCACATATAACTTGGATTTAAATCCCCATAGCCTACAGAACATGGAACACAGAAAAGAACGTGGAATGACATGGTATCCAGCTGTCTGTGTCACAGCAACTGGAGAGTGAAACAAACACCAGCGTTCTCAGGGTGCCATGGGGGAGAAACGGAAGCAGACAAGTGTGGTGTCAAGGCGTCTCAAGGGAGGAAAGAATATTCTATCTTAGCTAGACAAAAACAGGCCTGGAGATGCTGGGCAGAAAGAGCTTTGAGACCTGGCAGAGCCCATGTCTCCAGCCTCCCACCAAGGCGGCTGAGCCCAGCTTGGCTGCCTCAGGTGCTGGCAATCTAGCATTTGGGTCTTGATTGGGATCTGTGCTTTCCCAAACCTCTGTCTTGGGCTGCTGAGAATTCCCGAGAGCTTCGCAGAGTCATCAGCTCCCCGTGGCAGTCAGCGTTGGAGCCACATGGCCAGAGAAACTCTTACGTCCTCTTGATAAATAAATCTTGTAAAATTCTGTGTCAAAATCCAAATAACCCACCATGGAGGTCTAGTACTACCTTCAGATAGCAAAGAAATAGGGAGGGAGTCATGATCTCAACCGAAGGAAGTGGGGAGTGTATGTTGTTAGACTTACAAGAGCAGAAAAACAGGTGTAGTTTAAAACGCTAGGACTAGGAGTCAGAGCCAGGCTGGGTGTTGCGGTATACACCCTTAGACCCAGCACTTGGGAGACAGGAGCAGGCAGATCTCTGTAAGTTCCAGGCCAGCTGGGGCTACAGGGAGACCCTGCCTAAAAGAGAGAGAGAGAGAGAGAGAGAGAGAGAGAGAGAGAGAGAGAGAGAGAGAGAAAGAGAGAGAGTCAGAGCCAGACTTGCCGCAAGCAAGGAATGTGTCCTTTATTCCAGGCATCACAAGAAGGACGGAAGCCTTTGTGGGATAAGGCATTTGCATCTAAGGAAAGGGGCTTTGAGTTTTTATATGAACGCTACTAGCCACAGCTGCAGGAGCTTACTCTGTGCCAGGGTCTGCTGTGATTCAAGGTCCTTCCTTTCAAGATTACTTTCTCCAGCAGGGCAGGTGAGCTATCTTAGGCACTAAAGGATACAGGTCAGCTCCACAGTCAGTCTCCTTCAGTCCTGGAAATGACCAGTTGATAAGGCTTGAGCAAGACCAGCCTGAAATATAGGGCCAGTTGTCCACTTCAAGGGAATCATAGCTTTATTGCTTCCTGATGGAGCTTATGGCTCTCCTGTGACTGACACATTCCGTTACATGCTCCTCCCCACCACTTGTAACTAGTGTCCTCTGGATCTTGTTTTGATCGCCTTTCAGCTCCCAGGTACAAGCTGTTGCTAGGAAAGGAATCCATGAAAGCATCAGAGGAATGGGGAGGTGTGACCAGAGACCTTGGTGCTGATAATCTGAGCGCACAAGGAGCCTGGGAAGGAGCTGCTCACACCCATGGTGCTGTCTTGCCCCAACAGAGCATGGCATGGGCTGAGATCAGACAGGTCTGTGACCCTGTGTGTGGACAAGAAGTGAATGAAGTCCCTTGGCCCAATTTAAAGTTTCAGCAGCCTGTGTGGTGCTTCCACACAGCTAGAAAAGAAATGCTGGGAGGCACGAGGCCAGAAGCAGCACAGATTAAGCCCTTCCTTCTGGCCAGGAGCTGAACCACGCCGACCACTCTCTGCTTTTCCCTACCCCAGACCTGATCTGCAGCTACCTAGTTCTCCAAGATTCCCTAGGTAGAAAAAGAAGGGGAACCCAGAGGCCAGCGAGGGAAGAAAATTAGTTAAACTCAGCACTGTTTATGTCACACCACAAGGCCTTCAGCCACACGCACAAACAGAAAAGAGCCCAAGAAAGAAGGCATTGCACTGTTCACTCTGTATATGACATCATCACCAGGAAGTACCCTACAGGCCTCCTGTAAAAAGCTTGTGTTGTGAGCCATGAGCTAGAGAAAACAGCCAGCTTGTAGTTTGAGTTCATCTCAGAGAAATCAGCTCTAGGGAAATTCTACCCCCCTGTGACCACCTGTAGGTAAACTCAGTCTTTAATCTTTGTAACTAAGTTTCACAGGAATGTCCTGGGGTCTGATAAAAGGACTCACCTTCTTCTCACCGGAGCTGAGCTAAAAAGGAAGCTCTGACTGCGCCAGGGTTCTAGCACTCCCCTGGTTCAAAGCCCCTGCCTCCTCTCTTAGTGCCACCTTCCTGGTATGCATACAACTTCCTGGTGGGCTTTGAAGGTTAGAGATAGTGTCTCTCTGTTAATTACCACATTTCTGTATGGGTGTATCTGTATTCCTGACTCCCCAAAACTATAAATACCCCCTGAAACAATAAAGCACGTGGCCTGAAGAGCCCAGGTCGTCTATCCTCGTGTATTTGTCTTGTGTGTGTTTGTCTGTCTTCACTGTCCTGCATGTTCCGTCTGTTTGCCCCCACTCATTTCAGGTCCCTAGAGTCTCAAGCTCACTGCTGTTCCGCTGGCGGGACAAGCTTGGACTAGTATGAGGCTAAGTGACTAGAAACTGCAGACTTTAGGACCCCGCAGAGCCAGCATTTTAGGCCGGTATGCTGGTCCTGCCGCATCCACCTTCCTAGTGCTCAGCAATTTGCCATTGGGTCCCTGTGAATCTGTGTGGATTCTTCTCTGAGTTCTGCTTCTCCTGGCATCAGGCACAAGCTCAGTGTTTACAGAGCTCACATTGTGCCTCCTGGCCTCAGGAGAGGCTGAAAGGGGACACAGCATATCGAGGTTTAATCTGGTCTCCTAAAGAAATCTACCTGTGTAGTTTCAATGTGCCTGGTTCCCAAGCAAAGGCTGGGTTCAAAGACGAAAGGGGTGGGGAGAGAAGGAGAGAGAGATCGATCAGGGTAGGGCAGATCATGCCTCCTGCCTGTGGCTGAGGAGGAAATTGAATCCAAGCAAGAAAAATAGAATATCGGTTTGTGACACCTCTCGGCCAACACACCAGAAATGCTATGGAAATATTGGGGTGTCTTTGAGAATGACTGAGTCTTTCTTGGGGAGCTAAGATCCTAGAAACTCAATGGCCACCAAAGCCACCTTGAGTCAGTGACTTTGGGTTCTCATCTTGCCAATTAGAGAATGAAATTCACAGACCACAGAGAATGAGTTTTAGAAAGAAGTTTATTGTAGATTCATAGGTGGGAACTGGAGAGCGAGTGAGCGAGCAAGTGAGAGAGAGAGAGAATCAGGTTGCTTGAGCTAGGCATAAAGCTCAGCCATGTGGCAGGCAGGCAGCTGTGTGGCAAAAGAGGCGGGGGGAGTCTTCAGGGAAAGATCAAGGAAGCCCAGAGCCCCAGAAAACTAGACTGTGGCCAGAATCCAAAAGAAATAGATAAAAAAGGGAGGCAGAAAAGCAGGCAGATGAGCAGTGGCTTTCACAGTCTGCTGGACTGGCATACTGGCTGGCTGGAGCCCAGGCTGAGCCAGAACTCCAAGGAGCAGGACAGACAGCATGTGGTGAGGCAGACGGCACACCGGGCAGGCCTGTGCTGGGCAGGCCGTTGAGCCTTGCCTTATGCTAGTCCTGCTGCAGTCTGCCCCTGTGTCTAGTGAGACAGCAATGCTCTGGATGCTCTTGGCTCCTTTATCTGCCTGGGAAGGAAGGTGAAGCCTAGCTTCTGATATGATGATCAATGCTTGATATCCATCTGGCGTGGCCCTGGTACCCAGTGCCAGTCTAGACATTGCTGGTATTTGAAAACTAATCATAATTGTTAAAGCAGTAGTCCTTGAGTGAGGCGAGTGCTTAGGGATGTGGACAATCACAATTTCCTCAAGCAGCTGTGAGTGTTCCAGACCCTTCTGCAAGGGCTTGGTTTTAGGCATAAAACGCACATGTTTGGCCAACCCAAATTGTCCACATTCAATAATGTTTAATTGAATTCGATCAATCGTGGAGTACTGTTATGTCTCTTCCCTTGAATTACAAGGGAGGACTTATCTATAAATTATTTGGATCTCTGATGAAAGAGGGTCTCTGTCTCTCTGTCTCTGTCTCTGTTTCTCTCAAGTTGGGATAGACCTCAGTTTGGTAGTCAATCAAATTTTAACAATAATGTTCTTTGGGCACAGAAGGATTCCCTTCACTTAGGAATAGCCTCGTACATCTGGATGCTAGAGTTTGTTAACCATCTCTCAGCCTTCTACCATGGGGTTGTTCTTACTTGGTGGGAAGTGCTCACAATTAGCACGGAAGGCTAACTCTCACCTCTCCTCAGCCAGGAGGGCCATGGCTGCTACTGACTGAATGCATCCAGCCTTGTGAAACTGTCTCTGTTTTGACAAGTAGGCTATTGGCTGCTGTTTCCCCGTGGTCCTTAGTGAGCATCCCAAGAATGGTACTTTCGTCCATGCTTGGAAAGATGAAAGCGTATGTCTAGAGAAGGTGTGGCCAGTACTGGCGGGAGCTATTAATTCTGTTTTAAGACTTCTACAGCTTTAATTTCTTCTGCTTCCCACAGGAGAGGATAAGGTCTCAGTTCTCTGTCAGTCTGGGAGAGAAGAGGGTTAATTTTTCTGGGCTCAGTTTTCAGCTTCCCTCACTAATCAGATGGTCTTAAGTACGTTGCCTCTGCTTTGCAAGTCATAACTTCTTTTTAGAGACTCTGAGTCCTTTATCTCCCAGGAATTAGAGCAAGGCTCTTGTTGAGTCCGTCATTTCTTTCATTCTCCTGACACTCGTAAACTATCCACATATTGAAGGAGTTTAACTCCAGAGAGGATGGGAAATTTTTCTAATATTCTTTCTAAAATTTGACCAAACAAATTAGGGGCTTCTGAGACTCCCCAAGGAAGGACAGACATCTGCACTGAAGATCTCAGGCTGTGGATCTTCCATTCAAAAGGGAATAGATTCCTCTTTCTTCTGCAAAGGACAGACCCAGAAGGCCTTGTGGTCAATCACACTGGACCATTTGTGTTCATAAGGAACCTTTGATAAAATGGTGAAAGGATTTGCGATTGCCATATACCTGCTCTGGATAATCTGGTTTATGGCCCTCAAGTCTTGGACCAGTTCCATCTGGTTTCCTTACATGGAGTACTGGGATATCGTAGGAGGACATGCAGGATTTGAGGAGTCATCCTCAAGAAGATCTTTGATTATTGGGGTCAACCCTTTTCTTCCTTCCTAAGGATTAAGACACTGCTACTATTTGACTCTGTCCTGCTTTAAGACTGAGCTGAACAGGGTAACCTGTAACCCTTAGTCCTCCCCTGCTTCCCTCTTTACTCAGATCTCAGGGATTGGTTTGTTTTCTGCGACAGTAGTGAGGACTTGTAAAGAAACACAAAGCTCATCTTTATCTCCCCTCAGCTCTGGTGTCAGCTGAGTCATTAAGTCTCTTCCCCAGAGCTTTGTCCCTGCCTACAGACCCAGAAGCAACTGGTCACAGGTATCTCTGTCTTTACATCTAACCACAGTACTTTCTAATAGAGAGACTCTAAAACCTTCACCCTTGACTCCTGTAACTTGTGTTGTCCAGAAAGTGGGATGAGGGATACACAGAGAAGAGCGACTTGCCCAAGAAGCTACTCCAAAGGGCATTTCCTGTACCAGTTGTCCTACCTCTATCTAAATTTACCAGGAGCTCTTCCAAATAATAGAGGGACCGAGCCCCTCAACTTCTTGAAGAGTCAAGAGGGATAATATCTTCCGTTCCCTCTTCAAGGGAGCCAATCCCTCTTGAAATGTCTCTTCTCCCACATTTGAGCCTCACTTTCTCCCTTCTCTCTTCAGTCCCCTTACCGTTGTCATCTCTTGCAGGGTCCTCTACCTGATGGTCTGGACCGTAAGTTCTTGGGTCCTGATCTATTCCCTTGGCTTGGTTCATAGTCACTGTGATGGTTTGAATGAGAACGTCCCATCATAGGCTCTAAAACTTAGGACATCTTGTCCCCCATGGGTGGCACTGGTTTGGGAGTGTGGAAAGTGTGGCCACGCTGGGGGAAGCACGGCCATCACTGGGGGCGGCATAGAGAAGCCTTAAGCCTTCGGTATCTCCACTGTGTTTCCTGTGCCTGCTGGAAGATGTGAGCCCTTAGCTTCTGCATCTACTCTAGACACCTCTGCCGCCGTGCCTCCCCGCCATGATGGGCTCTTGCCCCTTTGGAACCATAAGCTAAGTAAACTTCCTTTTATATGTTCCCTTGGTCAGTGTTTCTATCACAGCAACAGAAAACAAATTAACACAGAAGCCAACATTAACTTTGTGTTTTGATTTTGTTCCATAAACCTTATGGACTTCCCTCAATGATTCCTCTAAGCTTCTGTCCTTCCAGTCCTTAAACTTTTCTAACTTTTTCACCATGTCTGGCCACAAAATGCAGTTTTAACATTCCTTGCCACAAAAGTTCTTCTGTATCTAACCTCAAGTATTTTCTCATTTGGTCTTTTGATTAAAGGGATTCTACAGACCTCTCTTCTTTTCCATGCTGGACATTGAAAGCTTTGTGAGTGCTGAGACCGGAGAACTGAGCCTCTTAGGAGCTCCTCTGTGGGCCTCATTGCCACTACCCCATGCAGGTTTTAGGTAGGTCCCTTCTCATCTGGTCTCATTGCATCTTGTGTAGGCAGATGTCCTCTTTCCCTGGTGGTTATGGCAGCCTTCTGTCATGAGAATACTCAGTATGGACATCAGCTTGCTGGCTCCCTTGGCTGCTCTTCCTATGCAGTCCAAGCCCTCCCACCTAGGGATGACGCCACCACGTGTGCCCATCCATGTGTGCAATACATCCATGTGTGCAATGCCCATGGAACCCAAAGAGGGCATCAGCCCCCCTCACAGACAAGCCCTTGTAGACAGGCTTACAGGTCAGTCTGATCTAGGAAAGTTCTCAGTTGAGGGTCTCTCTTCCCAGGTGACTCTAGGTTGTACCAAGTTGACTATAAACACCAACCAGCATGATTTCTAAGTGGAAGCATCAACTGAGGTGGGAGGGATAAATAAAAGCCAGGGCCTCACAGGCAGGAGGGAGAGGGTGATGCTCACAAAGACAAAGGCGACAGGATAAATCAGAGGAGGGGCTGGTGGTTCAGGTCCTGGGGCTCCAAGTACAAGAGGAGGTGGGCAGGGTCAAGGGGATCTCTTCTTGTTTATTTTGTTGCTGTTGTTTCAAAGGAAAGAGGATAACAGGTCCCTTCTTCCAGCAAAGAGCATGGTCTGTCTCCTCTGGACTCGCAAGGCTTTTATCATTAGCATATCCCAATTTATTTTTATTTTATGTGTATGAGTGTTTTGCCTATGTGTATGTAAATGCACCCATGTGTGCTATGCTCATGGAAGCCAGAAGAGGGCATCAGACCCCCTGAAACTGGACTTACAAACAGTTATTAGCCATCATGTGGGTGCCGGGAACTGAACCTAGGTCCTTAGGCAGAGCAGCCACCTCTCCAGCCCCATCATTAACACATTCTATGAGAAGCTGACACACCTAATCTTCATATGACCCAAATTTTGGCCAAAAGATGGCTAGATCTGGAATGGCCTCATAGGACCAAGTACCCAGGCAACAGTATCTAGTCATCTGCTATTTCTTCTTTCCTTCTGTTTTGGGGACTATCTCCCCAATACTGAAGCATGTGCCCAGAAGACTGTCTGGGGAAATCAAATTCTTAATGATTTTGGATCTTACCCGAAGAGGAGGCCTGATTTCCCATCTCTGACTTATGTTTGTGAGGCTCTGCTAAGAGGCTGAATCTTCCTCCCTCTTCTGTACCCTCCTCCACCTCCACTCCCATTTCCTTGGCTACTGGTGGGTTGGACAGAGTCTCTGAGGCACACGTGATGCCGCATGAAGGGACCCTCCAGATCAGGACAGAGTCTCTGCGGTACACGTGATGCCATATGAAGGACCTCCAGATCAGGCCCCTGGTTTCCGGGCAGGTTTCTTGCTCTCTGCCTGAGTCATGTCCTCCATGCCCGACTAGGTCCTTGCAGAAGACTGGAGCAGTGGGTTAGAGTTGGCATTTGCTGCATCTCAGTGACACAAGACCTCTGGGGAGTCCAACCACCAAGGCAGTACTGGAACTGTAAGCTTTAAAAAAATATTTTATTTTTATTTGTATATGTATGAGTGTGTTGCCCGCATGTATGTAAGTGCGCCCAGGTCGCACAGTGTCTATGGAGGTCAGAAGAGGGTATTGGATGCCCTGGAACTGGAGTTACAGTTGGTAGCCAGCGTGTGGCGCTGGGAACTGAATGTGGGTTCTCTACAGGAGTAGCCAGTGCTCCTAACCGCTGAGTCATCTCTCCAGCCCCAGAACTTCAAGTTTTTCACCACCTTGGTTCCTGTGCGGTTGCAAGTTTGCTGTGGTGCTTCTTAAGCTCTTTCCTTGCACTGCCAATCTGCTTTTGACTTGGATTTCCGCTAGTTCTGTTTTAGGAGAGTGTTTCTACCCCAAGGGTCATGGCAACAAGGCAGTGGGGTACACCTCCCAGGGTGGGGATCAATCCCTAAGATGCTCTTGGCCACAGAAAAATCCCATATGAGCCCATAAGCTGTTAGAATTGGATCTGGAGTCCCAAGAAAATGATCACACAATCCAAAGTATTTCAGTAAAGCAAAAAGTTTTATCTCTACAGAAGGTTGCACAGCCATGAAGAAAGGCAGGTAAACCAGCCCCCAGGAGGAAGCCCACTGGGTCCTCACACATAATGCAAGACGACCTGTGCCTCCCTCATGAGTCTTAGTTTGGTTCATGAGACCCAGCAGAAATGGACGAGAGACTCCTCAGGAGAGTTAACTGGACCGATTTATTAATAAGGGCACGGGGCTAGCTTCCCCAGATCCCTAGATCAGGAAATGAGGAAAATTAATTAGCCTGGGCTAGCTGGGGCTAGCCTCCCCAGGTCTTGGGAAATGAGGAGGCTAGCTAAGCCTAGCTGCCCAGTAGGCCTTTTTATGGGGAGGGATCCCCATAACATCTGACTGATGTTCAGAGGAGATAGTCAACACCTGGTATCAGGAAGTTTATCTTGTCAGGAAGCTGCAAGCCAGTCCCTTTTCACAGACGCTTGTGAAATCTGGAAGTTTAGCTGGAGTCTCCAAGGTGTCTGTCAGTCCTGAGTCCTGGAACTGCCGGGTCCCTTCAGTCACCTTACAATCATCATTTTGGTCTACTCTATATCAAAATGCCAGACATTGGGTAACTTATAGATATGTTCATGTGGCTCACATTTCTAGAAGGTCTGAAGTGGAGGAGCAGCATCTGTGAGGGGCTCGTAGGAAAGGTAAATGGACTGAAAGCAAGACGGAGTGAGGGGCCCAACTTGCTGCTTTAAACAAGCCTGCTTTTAGCAGTCACCTTGATCCTCTCAGAAGAGCGAGCCCTTGGGACCGTCTGAGGCTCACTGGGTCCCATCTCCTCACTCCTGCATTGGTGCTAACTAAGCTCCTACCTGTGAACTTTGAAGCCATTTAAGCCATAACATTCTACGCCCCCCGAAACTCATGTCCCACAAGGCAAATAGTTGCCACTCCATCCAGTAGCCCCCAGAACCTTAATTCAGTCCCACACCAAATAAAAGGCCCAGAGTCTCAGCTAAATGGGACCTAGGTGGGGCACAAGGCAAGATTCAGGCCAAGGCAGATTCCGCGAGCCTGTGAATTAACAAATTATATGCTTGTAAGACCCAGGGTGGCTGAGGAACTATGGACAGTTGATGGCTTCTGGTGGAGGGAGAGTCAGTTTCTTTAAGGGTGTGGACCCTGGTAGATGGTGGATGGTCCTAGATCCAGGAATATGTAGGCAGCACAAGGTGGACTTGGTGGGTTATTTCAGAAAAAGGAAGACATGAAGTTGGGAGAGGTGAGCGTCGATCTGGGAGGAGTTAGGGAATATGATCCAAATGTACTGTATACATGTGTGAAATTCTCAAAGATTACTATGTGTTAAAAGAAAAACCCAGGGAGGGGCATTCTGATTCCTAAAGGACTTAGGTGCACAGGCCCCACATCCGAGGGGCCTCAGAGACTGACATGTAAATGATCTCTCAGTGTTGTCACTTGCTTGTTTCTGGCTGCTTTCTGATTATGTCGCCTTACTTCTTCACACAGGCCAAGCTGACTTGAACTCCTGACCCTCCTGCCTCTGCCTCCAGAGCTCTGGGATTACAGTCGTGTGCCACCATGCCTGACTGTACTACTGTCCTGCAGAGGAAGATGCTCTCTGAGGTCCTTTCCCTCCGTGCTGGCATTTTCCCGGTGTGAGTGCGTCAGTGACAGCATGCGTGAGTTATGTGTCAAAAAAGTAGGGTTTGCACAGGATGCTGCTGTCCCTCGAATGGGTGCATCCACCTGTGCAGCAAGGCCCTTTTCTGCTTTGTGGAACTGCCCCAGGCCCATAGGTGCAGGAGTTCCCTGTCCCACACCTACCCCTCACCCTGAGTAATCCTCCTTGCGGCTTAGGAAAAATGAAGGAAGCAATAAATCTATGTTCCATTCGGTAACAATATGGTCTATTAATTGATATCATCTATTTGGTAACAATCTCCTTAATTAACACAGGCTCAACTTAGTAACAGTCTGTCCTATTTAACTCCTTTAGTGTGTTCTAGTTAAAAACATGCTTCATCTAATATATTTCATCTGTTTGTGCCTCATGAATTCTATAACCCAGGGTGCGGCTGAAGGGAGACACAGACTCTGGAGGAGGGGTGCTCTCCACTGAAGCCACAGAGGGCTTCCCAGAGGGAGGCACCCAAGCTTGGAGCAGAGCAAGTAGGGGCAGGCATTTCAGGTGGGGGAAGTGTGGGAAAGGGTCAGGGGTTCAACCAGCTATATGGGGGACCTCTGTCAGGGGCTAGGGAGTGTACCTGGTAGAGATTTGAGTTCTCAGCTGCTGTATCTAACTGCGTCATGTTCCTATCTACCCTCAAATACGAGTGCCACAGCAGTCCTTGCCCCTTGGCTCTCTTTCAGGGGGTGGCCTCTGTACCTCCCTAACCTGCTCCCCAGTTTAGTGCTAAGGTCCCTTTTCTGTGGTTCTTCCCTCCCCAGTAAGGCTCTGCCAGGATCCCGAGGGGCTGCCTGTAGCTACTAGAGCCTTGTGCTTGTCTGCTTTGGATAGTGTCCCCAAGGCCTGGCTTGGTCCAGTACTTATGAGTGTTTAAGAGCATTCGATAGATCAGGTGTGTTTGGAGTGTGTCTTTGTAGGACAGCATTGCACAGAACCCTTTTCCATGTGACCTCCAGTGACAGGCACACTGTGTGGGGCACCCGGGAGGGCTAAGGGTAGAGCAAAGATGAGGACTGGTTCCAGAGGGTGACCCCAAGGCTGTATAGGTGAGGTTGAGGTAGCTGACAAGTGAGGGTGTGGCAGACAGGTGGGGGTATCCCCAGCAAAGAGAGGAAAGGGGGACCTGGAAGAGGGGCATTGAAGAGTGAGCAGAGCAGGGGCTGAGCATCTCTCAAGCAGCACAGCCTCACCTCTGGGCATCCCAGCCTTGGTCACCGGGAAGAGTGGAGCTCTCACACTGAACAGCATCTCCATCAGTCCGAAGACTGGTCTTGGGGACTCCCCTTGAGCTCTCCCTCTTGCTCCCACCCCAAGTCTATAAGGCACCAGGAGGCTGGCCCAGTGTGGAGGACACAAGGCAAAGAAGACCCTGTGCTGGGTCCCCGTCCTTCACAGCCTCTGAGGCAGCTGCTCCACCCTTCCCTGGAGTCTGAGGAGGCTGCACTCTGCTTCCTTCTGGCCTGCTTGTGCTCCATGGGCCATACCTTGGGGGCAGCTCTTTCATTTTAGGTCTTAGGTCTTGTATTGTTGGTTTAGGTTCTAGCAGGAGAATGAGCAGGAGGAGCACAAGGGGAACAAGTGACAGTAGAGAGAGCACTGAACACACAGGCAGAATGGCCACGGAATGGGGGACAGGTGACCCATTCAAGAGGACAAGGCCTGTGCTGACTGTAGGCTGGAGAGGACCAAAAGGAGGAGAAAGAAGGCAGGAAAGGAGGAGGCAGAGCAAACAAAGGCAGAGAGGCAGAATTAGGTAGACAAATGAGATTGTGGATGAGGTTGAAGGAGCTGTGCTAAGAGGCAGGCAATATGGCAATCAGGAAGAGGCTGTGTCCCTCACCAGCCGGGGCACAGACTAGGCTGCTTCAGTCGGCTCCAGGGGCACAGGGCTTCCTACTCAGCCAGGAACTCTTCAGGCCACCATATCCACCAGTGTAGCTCAAGGCTTGCACACACTGATCAGCGAGCGAAGCAGGTGTTTGAAGAGGGGACCTTTGCTGTCCTGGATGCACCGGGGGACTAGAGTCAGGTCTTACATGCCCTGATTTTGAACGGCAGGCAAGTGGGTGTTGGTTATTGCTGTGGGCTTTGCATGATGATTTAATCTGCAGTTCAAGAAGCCGAGCCAGGTGGGAGTGTTGTCTGAGAAAGACAGGACTCAGGCAGTGGACTCCTGGACTTGCCTTTTCCTACATTTAGAGCTTTCAGTAAAATGCCCATTGGCCTGCTTTCTGAAAATACTTTCGCAGTCACTGTCCAACGGGGAATGGAACTTCCAAAGAAGCTGTGATTGGAAGGAAGAAGGGGAACCTTGCCCACAGCCTTTCCTAGAAGGTCTCCTGGGGGTAGACGGGGACCCGTTCTGGACGGGTCAGGGGAAGGGGCTACCAAACCAGTGGATGCCACTACTGCACGACAGCCCCGCGGTACTGCAAGCGGGCAGGTGCACCCTCCAGGCTCCCGCCCTGGCACGTGCATCGCTATGCACCGCAAGTGCACATCCCACCACGGCAGGTGGGCGACTCCCCTCCCCTTCGGGATCTTCCGCAGGTGCCCCTGGAAGAGGACGCAGCGATCCCCACTCTCCTACACAGGAGAGACCACGCTTTCCATCCTCCGTCCCTTCTCAAAACGAGCATCCTCGTAGAGGAAGGTGCTGGGCAGCTGGGACTTAGCGGCCCTTGCACCGAGCGGAAGTTCCGCCCCGGCCTGAAGGCCCCGCCCCTCCTCTTCCTATTCCCTTTTCGCGCGGAGGTCTGACTCCAGGGCCCTCGTTCTGTCCCGGTCATCTGTCCAGCCTCTGCCTAGCCACGGCTCTCCGCCTCAGCACCGCCCTACTTCCTGAGGCCCTCCGGCCCTTCCCAAACCTCAGAACCTGAGCCCTAGGGTCCAGCAGCCGTGTCCGCCCCTTGTAGCCTCGCCCATCACAGAGCACAGCCCATCACAGAGCCCAGTTCATCATAGAACCCCGCCCCCAGGTGCCTGATCCCGCCCCACAGAGCTCCGCTGTCCATCAGCCAGATCCTGCCCCCGCGAAGCTCCGCCCACAGATCACCGCCTATCAGAGCCCCGCCCACCACAGAGCCCTTCAGTTCAACAACTGGACCCCGCCCCCTCAAGAATCCCGCTCCCATAGCCCCGCTCATCAAGTAGCCCCAACCCCAGATGTCGGGCCCCGCCCCTCAGGGCCTCACTGTCCAAAAGCCGGACACACCCCTAGAAGCCCCGTCCCCCTCTACGCTGAGTCCCTGAGCCGGGCCCCGCCCTCCTCGGAGCTCCGCCCCTCTCGACACGCCCGGGTCCCCGGTCCCACCCGCGGAGCCCCGCCCCCTCGGAGCCCCGCCCCCAGCCCGGTGGCGTCGGGGACCGTTGGCGTTTTCGGCGGGCGCCCGGCGGGAGCGAGCGGCCGTCTGGTAGGTGAGCGTGGCCGCCGCGCCGTCCGGCGCGTCCTCCCTCGGCGCGCGCTCCCACCCCTCCCCGTCCCGTCCCGTCCGCCCCGCGGCCTCGGCCGGAGCCTCGGGCACCGCCCGCGCCTCCTTTGTTCGCGGCCGCAGTCTGCGGACGAGCCTGGCGGCGTCCGGGCCGGGCCTGGTGGGATCGCGGGGACGGTCCCGGGCTTCCGTTCCCACTGGCTGCGGCCGACCCGGGCCTGGGCGGAATGCGACCCTGTCAGGAAGCCGGCCGGCTGGGATGGGGTCTGTCCGCGAGGACGGGTTGTTCGCCGCATTGTTTGGACAAAGACCGTTTCCTAGGACCGAACCTAGGAAGAGCGCTCAGCAGCCACCGGCCTGGAGTGCAGAATGTAGACGGGGCGTCAGCCCGGTGGCATGCACATGGGGGGTCAGCCCGGTGGAGTGTAGGTGGAGAGGGCTCAGACCTGTAGAGTGTAGTTAAAGGGGACTCAGACGCGTGGAGTGTAGACGGAAGGGGTTCAGACCCGTGGAGTATAGATGGTGGGGACCTCAGACTTGTGGAATGTAGACGAGTGACTCAGATCTGCAGAGTGTAGATGGGGGCCTCTGACCTGTGAAGTGTAGATGGAGGGAACTCAGACCTGTGGAGTGTGTGTGGGGGGCTCAGATCTGTGGAGTGTAGACAGGGGCTCAGACCCATGGAGTGTAGATGGGGGACTCTGACCTGTGGAGTGTAGATGGAAGGGACTCAGACCCGTGGAGTGTAGATAGGGGCTCAGATTGGACTACTCGGCTCTCCCTGGCCATTTGTTTGGGCAGGTGACTTCGTGTGCCTAGTTTGCTGAGCTGTCCGTGGGCTGCCCGACCTGTGTGTGGTGCCCCTGTGGTCCTCTGGTGGCTTTTGCCAGCTTGCTGTGCTGTCCTGAAGCTGTGGGGCCTGCAGCACAGAGAGGCTGGCATGGTGGGTGCAGCCTAGAGCCCTGCCCGTTTACAGGAGCTCACACAGGAGGGGCTGGTGTGGCTCGGGGCACCTGGGGGCCAGGAGGAGGCAGCTGGTGGCCAGGAGGCCCCTGTGGGTGTGGAGTCTTGACTGTTCAGTAAGCACCTGGAGAGGCAGAGGGAGGCCAAGCCAATTTTGAATCAGAGACTGTGCTTAAGTTCAGGAAGTCTCCACAGGAAACAGTTGTGGAGTGAAGTTTCTTCCCCAGAAGGTTAGACTAGAAAAGGACAGCTTTCCCTGTGATTTGGGGGCTGGACCACAGGTATTGAGTACTCAGGCCAGGCCCACAAGAGCTCAGCTCCTGATGCTGTTGAGACAGAGACGGGCACATAGGCAGCTGAGCACAGTTTAGGTAGACAAGGCTCTGAGGGAGGAAAGCCAAGTGTTGTCTGTCTCCTGAGGGCAGAGAGCAGGGGTCTGGGTGTTTTTCTTTAAAAGATGCAAGGCCATTTCTGGGAAGTGTCTTGGAACCTTCCCTCAGGTAGCTGAGGAGGGGGAGGTCGCCTCTGACAGGGAAGAGGACAGGTGGGAAAGCTGGCAAACCAGGTCAGCTAGGGCCAGAACAGAGTGCGGAAAGACCCTCAGACTTGGGGTAGCACATGTCATGCTAACCTTCGCCAGGGTCAGGAGAAGGCAAGGGCCAGTGCTGACGGGACGAAATTGCAGTGCATATGGGAGGACCAGCATGTGACAGGGCGCACACGGTGGTCCTGTGTGGTACCCAGCATCAAGGTCTGATTCACTTTTTGCTTTATGTTTAAACAAAGGCCTCAGAGAGCCAGGCCGAGGACAGTGGAACAGGGTGGTCGCAGAGGTGGCACAGAGTATGCTGGCTGCTGCCCTAATAAGGGACCTTTGAGGGGCCCTGAGGTGGAGGGGGCAGGAGGTTGAAACTGCTACCCAGTTCTTGATGATGGAGGGAGCTGTGCCTTGGGCTACCTCCAGCAGAAGGCTGAGGCCTGCCTTTCTGATCCTGTAGTCCCTTGACATCTATCTATCTGAGACAAGCCAGCACACCAGTCCTGCTGAGGGGGAGGGAAGGGGAAAGGGAAAGGGCTGGAGGAGGAGGGAGGAGGAGGAAGAGGGGGTGTTAGGTGTGAGCTCTGTGCTGCTCTGGTAGCAGGTGTACAGTGTAGCTGTGCCCTTGAAGGTTCCTTGTGAAGTTGGTGGAGATCCTGCGACATTTACTTACGAGTCAGCACAGCTTTAGTGCTGTGTGGTGCCTGCTGTCGAGCTACAGCAAAGTACTTCAGATGTTTACAGCAGCGGAATTTTACCCTTCCACCAGTGAGTACTGCTGGCCGCATGCCTTCAGGGCTCAGGGAGCACCCCCTTTTCCTGTCAGTGCCACACAACTCTCTTCTCTCTTAGGCACTCCTGCCTTGTTCTGTGAGACACTGGGATTGCATTTAGGGTTGTCAGCTTGCTTCTGAACAGCCCTTGGTGTCAGATGGTGCAATCCCAGGGCTTGGACCCCACCCTGGGGCTCCTGGCTTTGTTTTGGGAATTTCTGTTTTTCCCCTGCCGTGTGTATCTTCTGGGTGCATACCCAGCGGTAAGGCTGCAGTCCTGTGCTCTTGAGGAAGGTGGTTCCAGCTGCTTTGGGCAGTCCAGTGACAATGAATGTTTCCCTTTGGAAATATATTTAGCTACTGTGCATCTGTAGTCCTAGCACTCAGGAGGTTGGTTAGGGTGTGAGCTTGATTCCGGCCTGGGCTACATAGTGAGACCTTGTCTCTCAAAAGAAAACCAAGACCTCAAGCCCCACACAGAGGAAGCAGACAAACTCAAATATGCACATGCCCAGGGACTTAGCAGGGGTTTTCAGGGGCCTCCCCCATAGAGCCTTCACAGGCTCCAGGCAGGAACCCTGTATCAGGGGCCCCACCCCGTGTCCTTGCAAGTTCAGGGTGAGATGAGAAGAGGCTCACGAAGGTCGTCCTTTCTGGCTTGTTTTTTCTTCCCTCACTGTCCCTTACATGGTAGTCAAGGAATCCTGATGTGCTACCTTCCCAAGCTTTCTCCTTGTTCACAGTCACACGTATGTGTGCTATGTGCATGAATGTTACCCATCTTCCATGTATCTGAGCAGGGGCCATCCTAGGCGTCCTATTTTCTCGGATCCTATGTGGACCTCTTAATATCTACTTGAGACATTTTCTTTCGATTCCTATCAAAGGGGGTGGAGTCTTTAGGTCTCTGCCCACCTGCCTCTCCAAGTCCCATCTTAATCATGTGACCTCTTGGTTACCAAGCCAGCGGCCATCACTGAGCTGAGCAGGGTCTCGGAGTACAGCTCCTATCACATAGCTGTGGGTTGAGCTTGCTGCCACCTGTGGATCAGAATTGGCTCTCATTTTATCCCCATGTTAGTCCACTTTCATGGCTGGTGGTGTTGGGAGACCCTTCCCCATCCAGTCTGTACTGGAGTCCCCAGATCTGCCCAGAGCTGTCATCTGTGATAGCTTATACATCTTTGTGTTGCCCCTGTATGCTAGTTCCCCCTTTGTCTTGACTTACTTCTTGTTAAGGTTCTATTCTTTTGGTGCCTGAGAAACAACACAGACCTTTCCCTTGATTTTGAATGAAGCTTCCGTCTACTCTCTAGTTCCCTGTTAGCTTAGCTGGGTTTAGAATTCGTTATTGTCCTGACCTTTGTGCACTTGGTGCATGGGGAGCAAGTGTGAGGGAATTGGGGTGAGGTTCTTAGAGGTAGCAGGGGAGGAAGGGGAGCTCCTTGGGTGGGGACTGTGGGTATAAGAGCACAGCCTTGTCTGTTTATAGTTGGACTTGCCGGCTGAAATATTGGTGTGCAGTGTTTGGGAGGTAGGAACAGCAAAATGCTGTTTTGTCTTTTATATGGAATCTAATGAAATGGGTCTCAGGTTTGTGAAATTAGTCAGCTGTCCAAAGCCTCACTGCACAGGTTTAAAGACCACAAGCATAAATGTATCAAATAGAGATAAAAAGGGGAAATACGGGCTGGAGAGCTCCCTCGGCGGGTAGAACTGACTGCTCGTGAAGAGGACCTGGGTTTGGTTTCCAGCCCCCACACGGGAACCCTCTGTAACAACCTCTGTAACTCTAGTTCCAGGGGATCTAATATCCTATTCTGGTCTTTGCAGATATTACATGTATGGGTGCACTTATGTACATGCAGGCAAAGCACTCATACACATAAAAATAAAAGGGGAAATAAAACATTGAAAAATTGGGGTGGTTTATTCAGTATTTAAAAAAATTGGAACCAGTGTTCTAGACAAATCTGGACTCTGAATCATCACTGCAGAGCCATCGACTGGTAGATTCATGTCCCTTCACTTCCCTAAACTTAGCAACTGCCAGGTGGCTAGAGTGAGATGGGTGGGGCTGGCAGGTGGGCTCTACCTGACAAACTGTGACTGGGGGTGGTGTCCATCTCTGGAGCCAGCCCTGGCCTCAGCTGGCCATGGGGTCTGGGTAAGGCAGCCGTGGGGTATGACTGCAGCCCTTTGCTGGCTTCCTGGGTCAGTGTGCTGCTTTGTGTTTGGAGGCCTTTAACTTCTGGGAGGTGAACCCTGCATGATCAGTCCTTCTTGGCTCCTATGGCCCATGGCTCCCTTCCCTGCCTAGAGAAGTCGGTCCTCCACCTGCATTGGCACTACGGGGTCCTGCTGTGTTATAGCAGAGTCCCAGGAGGCCAGGGACAGTGCCCATCCCCATGTCCCTCACCCCTGCATTGGACACATCCCTGTGTCTTGCTACAGTGACCCCAGTCCTTTGTCCCTCCACTCCTTTAGTGGCCCTTTTCTCTCCCTCACTTCCGCTGTGATCCCATCTCAGGCAGCTACTATGCAGTGAGTGTACAAATTTGAGTCTGTAAACATATGCTGGTTTTCAGCATGTGTCTGCCTGTCTGCTGATCCTGCCAAGGATCGGAACTGTCCTCCATGCAGTGGCTGGACCCAGCTACATGAAACTGCATTTTCCGGTCATTAATGGTCTCACACTTTTCCTTGCTTTAGATTGGGGAGCTTGTGTGTGTTTGTGTCTGTGACTAATTCAGTCTTTGGCTTTTGCTAGATGCAAATTCACATTGTGAAAGACTATAGCTGCTCAAAACCTGGAAAAATGAACCCTTGCATCTGAGGCAGTGTCTTTTCTGAATATGGGCTTCTCTAGAAACCTCTTAGAAAAGGAGAAGCACAGGTTGCACTTTCCCTGGAGGAGGGGTTCCTTGAGCCTAAGGTTCCCAACTCTGGACACCCTGTGTCCCCGTCCTGGGTTCCCTGGGCATGCAACAAGTCTTGGCTCTACTTTGCATAGAAGCCCCTTTCTGGGTCTTGGCAGCTTGACTTGCTCTTAGGAGAGGTGTGACAGGGAACTGAGCTGAGCACTTTCACCTGGGACCTGTGGGGAAAGCCACCCATGATCCTGATGCCTGTCTCCTCAGGCCAGACAAGTTCAGCAAGTGTTTGAAGCTTGCTTCATGTGACAACTGTGAAATTCGCTGTACTGCTCAGCTGTGGTAATAGTGTGTGCTTTCTGGTGTGTTCAAAGAAGCGAAGCTGGCTTTAGATAGCTTACTTTCTCCTCTATCATGTCTATTTACTGTCGGAGGTAATTCTTAATGTTTAATTTCTGTGCTGCTGCTTAGCAGAGAATCAAATCTTTGGTGTTGAGGTGGACTGGAGTAAGGAGAAAGGGCACTTGCCGTGCGAGACCAGAGCTGAGGCATCTGTCTGTTCTTGATGTTTGCCCTCTAGTTTCTTTGGGCCTGAAATGTTGAAATCTGAAGGCCTGGCCTTTGCAGAGATCCCAGAGGAACTCTGCATGATGGGTATGATGAGACCAGAGCGCTGCTGTGCTCTGGGTTAGCCTGCTGCATGGCTCAGTCCCTGGGCCACCAGCAGGGCAGTGGCTGTTGAGCGCTCCCCACAAGCTGTCAGTAATTCACACTGCGGGGATGAGCCACCACGGGTTTTGGACAGATTGAGAGCCAGCTAAGTCTGAGCAGAGGCTGTGGCCCACGCTGCCCTCAGTCTGGATCCGGGATGTGGTGCCTGAGCTTGCCCTCTCCTTTGTTAGGTGCTATAAGCAGTGCCACTGGAGAGACTGTGCAACTCGGTGACTGTCCAGTGGCTGTCACTCCTAGCCAGTCATGCTCCCTCCAGTTGTGCCTGCCTGGTGCATGCAGCATGGCTTCCCTGCCTCCTGTCACAGACTCAGTCTCATAGAACACTTTGGACAACACCTACCCACGCCTGGCTACCTAGAAATAAGACATGTGTTTATCCGTGTTTATAGTGAAGCAGTGGCAGATTGGACAGTAACTTTCTTGTGTGCTCTCTGGGGCCTTGGTCACCCAGTGTGCCCAGCAAGCCACCCCACACAGCAGCATTCACAGCATGCTTCCGTGGTCCCAGCTGTATGAGGCCTGGCTGGCCCCCTCGCCAGGGTCTCACACAGGTTGGGATCCAGCTGTCAGCTGCTGCGCTGGGAGGAACTGCCTCTACATGTCTCACATGGCTGTTGGGGGCTGCAGAAGATCTTCCAAGGTTGGTCAGCTTTCAAGACTCCTTGCCATGTGGGTGTCTAGTTAGGGAAGCTCACATCCTGACAACTCCCTTGGAGTAGAGAGAGAGGGGGAGGGCAAGACAAAAGCCACAGGCCTTTTCTCACCCAGCCTTGTAGGTGGCATCTTGTCACCATGCCATATTCCCAGTTGTTTAGATCAATTCAGTAGGTGAAGTCCACACCCAAGGTGAGGGAACTGCCAAGGGCAGGAAGAACAGGAGGATTGATCATGGGCCGGAGCATCTCTGAGGTCACCTCTCACAGTCAGTTGCTGCTCCCAGTGGTTCTCATCCCTCCCACAGATGCACCTTCTACATGGCCCTCCCATGGCAGTAGCAGGACACCATGAAGAATCTCAGAACCTTAGTCGGTTCTGGTGTGAACTGAGGGATAAGCTGTCAGCCTGTACCCAAGGTGTAGGTACAGTAGACACAGAGAGTCCCTGTTGTCTGTCCTGTTCAGTGTAAGATAAAAAGGGAGGCAAGAAGGAGTAGAGATTTGGCCATCCTAAAAATCTAGGCTGGTGTGTGTTGGAAGCTCCTTGGTAGGTCTCAAGATCTGGGGACAGTGGTTTCCTGTCTTGTGAGTCCTGAGCCACCTTTCTCTCCTCCTGGAAGGCAGCTCCTATTACAACTGAGCCGCTTCCCACCTGTTCCCTGCCAGGAGTGTTTCCAGGATGCAGTATCCACTGTCCTTAGTGGCCACCTCGGACCCTTTAGCTGTAGTTGACATTGTTTCTGATGACTTCCTTTTTTCAAAAACCTCATGGGTGTTCTTGGCCTTACTCCATCTGACCTGAGCCCTGTCCTTTGAGAGATGCCCTCATCACACTGCTCCTACATGGTGAGGGATAATGCCTGTCAGTCTTCTGGAAGCCTCTTTTTCCCAAGAGAGGTTGGCAAGGCATACCTATGATCCCTTTAAAGGGACACTGGGTGTCCCATTAGATTTTCACTTTACAGGACAGCTTCAGCAGCTGGCACTCACAAGAGAGGCCTCTGGAGCATTAAGGGGCCATCAGTGGTGGCTGCTTAGAGTAGGGCATTTACAGGAGGGTGTGGGTGGGGGAGACAAGTGCAAGTGGATGTCTTAGGGGAGCGGTAGACACAGTGTGTTGCACAGGGGAAGACTAGAATTGCTCTCCTGTGTCCTTTAGATTCCTATTTTATAACTGGGTTTTAACTGGGCCATCTTATCCTGCCTTGCTGAAAAGCCTGTGACATCACATGTGTACCTCCAAAAGTTACTGACCTGTCTGGGGATGTGGCCAGTGGCAGAGGAATCTCTGCTTTGCTGAATCTTGGGACCCCTGTGAATAGCAACAGAGGCAGTGCTGCCTCCATGTGTCCATCACACAGGGTGAACCGTGCAGGTGGTCCCGAAGAGCTGTCTGACTCCAGCCTCTTACCACGATGCTTGTGTCTGGGCTAGGTGTGCTTCAGATGTCTCTGGGTTATCCTGATAGCACTTGTGGGAGTGTTAGGTTGGGCTGGACCCAGGGTGACTAGTGTCAAGTTGGGGGAGTTGGGGGTGCAGCGGGCCTAGGTCCCTTTTCTGGAGGGTGAAAGTCCCCGCCACTGTGGGCAGCTGGGAGATGTGCTAGGGTGTTCTGGAGTTTGGTTTCCTTCTACCCTTCTCTGCGTTCTGGCTTTGTGCTCATCAAGGTTGCAGGTGACTGCTAGGAGGACATGGGGCAAGCCCCACACCATCCTTCCCCGTCAGGCCCAGGTGCTCCTGTGGTGGTCATGTCGCCTCCCCAGCTACTTTCTGAAAGGAAGAGGTGGCTTTTGCTGAGGTGTCTTGCTCCGGGCAGAGCTTCCTGGATATGGGCTTGCTTGAGGTGGGGCCTGACCTGTGGTGGTAGGAGAGATGCACACTGTGTGACCTCCCTGAGCCAGCCACATGACAGGGTCGGTGTGCGTCTGAAGAGACAGGGTCTCCTTATAGCCCTAGTTGGCCTGGAACTCCCTCTGTAGACCAGGCTGGTCATGAACTCACAGAGATCCACCTGCCTCTACCTCCTGAGTACTGGGATTAAAGGCGTGCACCACCACGCTCGGCGAAATAACACTTGGAATTAGGTATTTAATTCATAAGTGTGATGACCTACATATAAAATCTCCTCCGTTCTCTTATTACAAAAGTGTATGTGTTATTCTTAGGAAATATGATGCTCTGCTTAGTTGTCAGTCACTGTGACAAAATACCTGCAAATATTCAAGGAAGAAAGGCTTATTTTGCTCCTAGTTTTGGTGATTGACTTCATTGTTTGGAGCCTGTGTGACAGTACATAATGACAGGGAGCGGGGCCGGAGAGATGGCTGCTCTTGCAGAAGAACTGGGTTTGGATCCCAGCACCCACATGGCAGCTAATAACCATCTGTAGCCCCAGTTCCAGGGACTCCTGCACCCCCCTCTGACCTCCATGGGCATCTCATGACACGGGTGCACTTACACACTTGAGAAAACAGACATAATGGCCAGGAGCAGAGCTGCTTACCGCATGGCACCCAGGAAGTAAAGAGAGACAGAGGAAGGAGCTGGCTTCCCAGGGTCCCCTCAAGGGTGTACCCTGGGCACATCTGGTATCTGTTACTTTTCTTGCTGTGACAGAGTACCTGATGGAAGCAGCTGGGGAGAAGTTGACCAGCGCTCACAGGGAGTCATGGTGTGGAGGGCAAGGCGGCCAGGGCTTCACAGGTGGTGGGCTGCAGGGTGGCTTGTCACTCTGGATAGATCAGGAATAGACAGCTCAGGTTGGAACTGCACCAGGCTGAAACTCGTAGGGTCTCCTTGGCTATGGCCTACTTCCTCCAACCAGGCCTCACCTCTTAAAGGTTTTACTGCTTCCCAAAACAGCACCACCAGCTGGAGGCCAAGCATTCTAACATATATGACCGTTGCTAACATTTCACACTCACACCTTAGTTTCTCGTAATGATGTAACTTCCTTTAGTTGGCCCCACTCCTAAAGGTTCCTCTACCTCCTAGTAGCATCACGGGCTAACGACCAGCCCTTCAGCACATGAGTCTGTGGCGGACGTTCAGGATCCAACACAACCCACAGGCAAAAGCAAGTAAGTGCTCTTGGGAACACCAAGAGCTCATTCTGGGGTCTTCCCTTCATTCTCTGGCAGCAGTGCTGGCAGCGCGCCTGCTCTGAACCTAGTGTGCTTGATCCTCTGTATCATGCGGCACTCTGCGGGGGGTTGGGGTGGGTGAGATGGGCCTGGGGAGGCTGCCATAGTCCTTTTTCTGTCACTATAACAAAAATACTCTGGGCTGGGTACTAGATAAATTTGTAAAGAACTTTGAGTGACTATGACTAGTCTCTGGTCAGAGTCTTCTGGCTGCAGCATGATGTGGCATCACGGAGTGGGAACATGCTAGTCTCCAAGAACATGAGGAAATGAGTAGATAGGCCAGGCACACGCTAACCACCTGCTCTGGTGGGAAGTAACCACTCCCATGAGACCAGTATTAATACATTTCACAGATGGCATGACCCATTCACCCCCCGCAAGCTCTACCTCTTAAAATACTGTTACATTGGGGTAAGCCTTAATATGAAATTTTTTTTTTTTTAACTTTTTTTCTTATTGAAACTTTGTGAATTTCATATGGTATGCACATGCCTATGGAGTCAGGTCTGTGTCCCCAAAGGCCTTTTGGTGTAGGTTCATCCACTGGAGCCTGGTCACTACCAAAAATCTCACCCATAACAGGCTGACTCTCCTGCCCCAGCAGCCATCATTGCTAGTACTTCCTCAGGGAGGGTTGAGGCTTCTTACCCACTAAACCACATCTGTGGTGAGATTTTGTCTGGTTTGAGCTTGCATGGGACTTGTGCACGCTGTCACCATCGCTGTGAGTTCATATGTGTAACTGACCTGCTGTCTGGAACACTGTTTCCTTGTGGTCATCTACCACCTCTGCTCTGACAATCTTCCTGTGTCCTCTTCTACAGTGATCCCTGAGACTTGGGAGGGAGAAGTTCGATATAAGTGTCCTATTCAGGGGTAAGCAGTCTGCAGCCTCTTGTTCTCGGTACATTGGCCAGTTGTGGTTTTCTGTTTAATGTGAGTTTTGACGGGCATTCAAGACCTCTAGAATCCCACTGGAACCACACAGTCCTTTGTAAATGCACCAGTGTAGGAAGTGAGCCCGCATGATTTGAGCTTGTGACGGAGGCCCTGGGAGTGGGTAGTTGGAAGAATCTCCCACAAGGGTGTAGGTGAGGCAGGTAGGTGATGGTAGGGGTGGGAGGTCTCAGATTTGTGCCTTCTTGTTGTCCACACTTGCCCTATGGCTCCCCAGGTGTATCCTGCTGTCCTTGTTGTTTCTTTCCTGTCTAGAACTTCTCTGGCATGGAGAAGGCTCTCATGTTAATGTGGGGCAGATGTGGGCACAGTAGCTGCCCCTCTTTTAAGTGTAACTGTTTTAGGTTCTTTGGGAATCGCAGACAGGGTATGCTGTCCAACAAGACGCCCTGCAGAAGGGGAACGGGAAGTCTTCAAAGAGCCAGATTCGGGTACTTGACTTTGCTGGGGCATTTGGGCCTAGCCCTACCCCACTAGGATTCTGAGGGCATCTAGGTAGATGACACTTACCAGGGCTTGTTGAGCTTTATGGGTGTCTACTGGGCTTTTGGAATTCACATCCTGAACCGAGCTGCCTCAAGTTGAGCTGTCCTGAGTTTGTCTGTCCAGTGTTTCTAAGGAGTGGCCATAAGTTGGCTGAGGAATCTGCCTGCCTCTCTGTTAATGCCTGTATGAGGGCTTTGGGATAGGCTCCCTCACTGTGGTCCATCCGTCCTCTGCCACCAGGGCTGATGCAATGCAGATGTATAGAAGCTGCATCGAGAGCCCTGATTCCCGGACACATGGTGCAGCCCCAGTTGGTTATCGCGGTAATCTGAGCAGGACAGATGCAGACATGACTCTCATTTGGGCATCTGCACATCTAACAGCATGAAATGGAAGTGCTGCCTTCTCTGGTCGCCCTTGCCACAGGTTTGCAGTTTCAGGGATGGTGGAGACACACACACGCACACATGTGCACACGCACGCACGTGAACACACACACACACACACACACACACAGCGCCTGGCGTGAGGAGCAGCCAGCCAGCCAGCCAGCCATGCTTTGGGACAGCCTTGCTGAAGCTCCCTGTGCGAGTCCTGCAACAGTGTTGTAAGTGTGGACACTTTACTCTTGCGGCTCAGCACTTTGGATGCACGACTCCTCAACTGTCTGTCTCTGGGAAATGGCTCACTATCTTTTGGATCAGCTAGCCTACCACTGGGCCAACACTGACCATCATTAATGAGGTCAGCTAGGCCTGCCATCCCCCAGGAGCCAGGTCACCAGCTGCTCATTCAGAGCCTGGCTAGAACTGTGGAGGCCCCTGCTGTCCTAATGCAGTAGCCCTGGTTCCTTAGGTTGTCCGGTGGGTGGGGAGCCTCCCTTTGTTTGGTCACTGCAAGATCCCTCCATATTTCTCTGGGGTTCTTTCTCTCAACCCCTCCCCCTTCCTTAAAAAGTCAAACAAGGTAAACATCCTAAGAAGTGGGAACACCTGGCTTCAATTTCAGCTGCTGCCAGGGTTCACCAAAGAGAAATCTCTGTTCACACATACCCTACAATTGAAGTTAGACCACCTGAAACAGACTCTCCATTGTCCGGGCCCTCTTGTCCGATTGCAGGCAAACCCAGCCGATTTCCTTCTGGAAAGCTCCTGAGTGAGAGGTCCCCTCTGGCTCCCCTTACTGCCTGCACTGTGGATGGTCACCTTCCAGCCTAGTGTTTGGGCTTAAATTCTTTACCGTCCTGCCCACCCTTGTCTGGATGGCCTTTTCTTGAGGTAGCTTCTTCTGGCATCTGCATGTCCTGTCTCTCTTAGGACCACCCGTGGGTTGGCTGCCTTTCTCTGACATTTGGGGAGCTGGCACTGTCCCTACAGGGCGCCTTTGGGGAGGAGGGTGTTTGAACTCTGCTGAGACTGGTGTCGGGTGTGCTTGCAGGAGATGGGTGTGTGGAAGATGTGGCGAGGCTGGGTGGATGAGACCCTGGGGGTGAGGAGGCAGCTGGGCCACGGGCTTAGAGGCTGAGCAGAGGAGGAGTGCAGTGAGAGAGGAGGCGGGCAGGAGAGGGAGACAGGCAGTGAGCTAGAGCTGGAAGGAAAGGGTGTGCCTGGGAGTGCTGCATTTGGAGGTCTGGGAAGGATTAGGGGCACCGTGAGGGGACCAGAGGAACATGGAAGGGCTGGGGGCTGACGGCAGGGATTTCAGAGGGGTCCAGGGTCCAGTAGTGGGATACTTGGCAGCAGAGGCTGTCAGAAAGCCTGTGACTATGTGGAGACGACATGGTGGGGCCTTAAGATGGAATTTTTCCTACCAAGGCTGCTGCATTTGTGGGGGAGGGGAGGGGAGAGGAAAGGGAGGAAGACGGGAGAGAAAGGAAAGGGGAGAAGGCTTTGCCTATAAACCCTGTGGCTTTGAGTTGACTGCAAGTTCTTAAGGGAGAGTTCAGGATGGGGCTTGGAGCACAGAAAGGAGTTGGGTCCTTAAAGGGAGAAGGAAAAGAGAAGGTTCCTTAGTCGCTGGAGGATTCCTGGGCTGAGGGTGGCTGGGGAGGGGTATCAGGCTGCTGTAGTAGTTGGGTGGTCAGGAACCGTCAGAGAGAGAATGTGGGTGTTGTTCCAGTGGGACAGCCATTGATCTTTAGGGTGGTATGTATGTACCTGATGTAGACTTTGAGGTGGGCGGTGCGCTTGCTATTGGGGAGGGCACCAGGTAGATGGGTATCTGCTAGGGTGGGTCCCTGCTGGATAATGTAGCTAGGTGGCATCTGTGCTGATGTGGCCATGCTCTGGGGAGGGCTTGTCTCAGTGGCATCTTGTCTAGAAGAGCAAGAGGTCTCCTGTCCCTGGAGAAAGCAAACAGGGCTGCGCTGACCTCTGGTCCCAGAGCAGCTTGTGGTGATAACTGACCCTTGCTGTGACACCGTGGTCAGCGGTGGTCAACGTGCTACATCAGACATTGTTCTAGTATGTTAAAGATAAACTGTCATATGTGTGTGCCCCTCCCCACCCCAGGACTGTTGCTAAAACAAGAACAGGCTGTGAGCAGTCCTGGGGTCTGCATACTAGTTCTAGTCAGAGTGACCTAGCCAAGGTCATGGTATCACAGGGCTGGGTTTTTCTGGAGGCGCTGGCACCTCTGTTCCATGGCTCAGGTCCTGTCCTTGGGTCCTCCAGGCTCACATGGCTGTCTCTGCTGTCTTACCCCCTATATCCCCTTTACTGGGCCCTAGGATCCCATGAAGCACCCCCAAATGATCAGGACCATCTGTCTCCCATCTCAAGATTCTTCACTTAAGCACAGGTGCAGAGTGGCTATGGCTGTGGGAGGGATGTGCATGAGTTCTGGCAGTAGAGTGCTACATGTTAGGAGACAGAATTCTGCACTTCACACCCTGGAG
Organism: Eospalax fontanierii; assembly: GCA_035773235.1. Taxonomy (NCBI): domain Eukaryota; kingdom Metazoa; phylum Chordata; class Mammalia; order Rodentia; family Spalacidae; genus Eospalax; species Eospalax fontanierii. The sequence goes on along the minus strand of CM069533.1, from coordinate 83,812,522 downwards.
ATCCAACAAAAATACACTTTTTGGTTCTGTTCAGTGCAGGATGGAACCCAGGGCCTCTCACAAGCTAAACATTCCCTGCATTACCTCAGCTGTATTGTGTACATTTCACTGATGAATAATAACGTGTAAAATTATGAATTTAGAACCCCTTAGATGTTAAATAGTATTTTATAAATTATTCTTTCTTTACTCATGTCTCAAAAAATAATTCTTGTCAGACATGCATCCCGTGTACCCACATCCTCCCTGTTCCTGGGCCATGCTTGCAGTCGCTGCTCTTCCCGTTGCCTCTAGCTGGTTAGCCTTTGCGTGTCTGTAGAGCATTTGAATCTGTTCCTGATTTTATTACTGGAAACTTTATTCCAAGATACAGGTACTATCTTTAGGTGGGATTTAGCAGCACCTAAGCTTCAGACTTGTCCTGTAGTGTGATCTTCACAACCCACCTCTTACTGTGGCCTTTTTCTTTGTTTGTTTTTTTGGCACAGAGTCTCATACTGTAGCTCATGCTATTCTCAAGCTTACAGAAATCCTCTTGCCTCAGCCTCCCATGTACTTGGATTATGGATGTGAGTGTATGGATATTTACTATTTGGTGTGTGCTGTGTATGTATGTGTAAATGTTTATATATGTGTATCTACAGGTACATATGCATCTGTGCATGTGCTCATAGAGGCCAGAGGCCGACACTGGGTGTCTTCCTTAGTCACTCTCCACTTTATTTTGTGGCAGGGTCTCTCACTGAATCTAAAGCTTGCTTATTAGGCTGTACAACCTGACCATCAAGCCCAGGTATCAGCTTCTCTAGAGCTGGGGCTCCAGGCACACGCTGCCATGCCTAGTTTCTGTGTAGGTTCTGGGGATTGGACTGAGATTCTTGTGCTTGTGCAGGAATTCTTTTACGAACTGAACCGTCTCCCTATCTCCTGTATAATGCTTTTTAAAGTGATCTTGAAAGAATCTTGAGTGGAGAGTTTTTGCAGCAGTGGCCGTCCAGTAGAGGCCCACTTGCAGGAGATGGTGCCTGTCTTCAATGGTGGGAAAGGTTCCCCGTGGCCTTCCCTGACTGTGTACACACTGTGGTTTATACCCATACTTGCTTTCCTTTTGGAAGTCTGGAGTTGGGTATGTGCTGCACGGAGAGTGCCAGTGTCCCCACAGCCTTGGACAAACCTGGTTTCCTAGACATCCGTCCCTCATGCATCTTCCTGTCTGCTGCTTCTGCTTGAGTTCCTTCCTTGGGGACTGTTTTCTTGTGACTACCAATACCTTATAAAGTCATGCACCCCCCCCCCCCAGAGCATTCTGGGAGACGCTTCCACTTTGACAGCAGGGTTCTTAGCCCAGCACTAGAGCCACTGTTTAGACCCTGTTTTCCCTGACCTTGGCATTTATGTGGTGACTAGAGACACTTGCAGTGATTGGTCATGAATTATCTGATAGGCTCAGGTAATACCAGGAAGAGATGGAGATATGGGATTTTCAGTAACAAGCTGTTTGCTTTTCCTTCTCAGGGTGTCATTTCAAGAAAAAAAGTTCAGTAGCATCGAGCATTCCTTGAAACATGGATCCCCTGGAATAATGCGACATGCTCTCTGCCTTGACATTGCACCAGGATGTATAGGGCCGGGGAGCCAGGGAAGTGGCCTGGTCCTGCGCCCCGTGTGCGAAGTGTAGAAGTGGCCCGGGGAAGAGCTGGCTATGGCTTTACCCTGTCTGGGCAGGCACCCTGTGTGCTCAGCTGCGTCATGAGGGGCAGCCCTGCAGATTTTGTGGGCCTTCGGGCTGGAGACCAGATACTTGCCATCAATGAAATCAATGTAAAGAAAGCTTCTCATGAGGATGTGGTGAAACTAATTGGCAAATGCTCTGGGGTCCTGCACATGATCATCGGTGAGGGCATTGGCCGTGTGGAGTCCTATTCCAGCGATGAAGAGGGTGGCCTTTATGAAGGGAAAGGCTGGCTGAGGCCCAAACTGGATTCTAAAGCACTGGGTATTAACAGGGCAGAGAGGGTTGTGGAAGAGGTGCAGTCTGGAGGGATTTTCAACATGATTTTTGAAAGTCCAAGTCTTTGTGCAAGTGGCCCTGAGCCCCCAAAACTGAAACAGAGGTCACTATCAGAGTCAGCTGCTATGCAACTTGATATCGGTCAGGACAATCTGTGTGCTCCGCATCTCAGCATGCTCTCTAAGGAGGAACCATTAAAAGTTACCAACGATGATTCAGTGTTCACTGTGGGACTGGACAGTCACAAAGACTTTGGGTTAGATGCGAGTATCTTAAATGTTGCCATGGTTGTGGGCTATTTGGGCTCCATTGAGCTCCCTTCTACGAGTTCCAACCTGGAGCAGGACAGTTTACAGGCCATCCGTGGTTGCATGCGTCGTCTGAGGGCTGAGCAGAAGATCCACTCACTGGTGACCATGAAGGTCATGCATGACTGTGTGCAGCTGGTGACTGACAGGGCCTGTGTGGTGGCCGAGTATCCTGCTGAAAAGCTGGCATTCAGCGCACTGTGTCCAGATGACAGACGGTTCTTTGGACTGGTGACCATGCAGACCAATGCTGATGGAGCCCTGGCACAGGAGGATGAAGGTGCCCTGAGGACGTCCTGCCATGTGTTCATGGTGGACCCAGACTTATTTCATCACAAGATCCACCAAGGAATTGCACGGCGGTTTGGTTTTGCGTGCACAGCCGACCCAGACACCAGCGGCTGTTTGGAATTCCCGGCATCCTCACTTCCTGTGCTTCAGTTCATCTCTGTCCTGTACCGAGACATGGGTGAGCTGATTGAGGGTGTGCGGGCCCGTGCATTCCTGGACGGGGATGCTGACGCCCACCAGAACAACAGCACCAGCAGCAACAGTGACAGTGGCATAGGGAATTTCAACCAGGAAGAGAAGAGCAACAGGGTGCTTGTGGTTGACTTGGGTGGGGGCTCCAGCCGGCATGGCCAGGGTGGCAGTCCAGGGTGGGAAGGCGCGGGTGGGAGGGGCTCACAGCTCTGGGGTGCCCCCTGGAATGGGGCCTTCTGCCATGACCCAGAAGTGGGCTCCCCATTCGAGACAAGCCCCCAAACGGACAGGTTCTGGGACTTAACGAAGCATTCAGGACTGGCCTCCCACATGGAGGTCTCCCCAGCCTCCTTGCGCAGTTCTGTACCCCCTTCCAAGAGAGGAACCACAGGCTCCAGCTGTGCTTCCAACCAGCGGTGGCTCCCAGTCCACGTGCTGCAAGAGTGGCAATGTGGGCATGCCAGTGACCAAGAGTCTTACACAGACTCCACTGATGGGTGGTCCAGTGTCAACTGTGGCACACTGCCCCCTCCCATGAGCAAGATTCCTGCAGATCGCTATCGGGTAGAAGGCAGCTTTGCACAGGCCCCACTGAGCACCCAGAAGAGGGACTGGTCCAGGAAGGCTTTCGGAATGCAGAACATTTTTGGGCCCCATCGAAATGTTAGAAAGTCCAAAGAAGACAAGAAGGTAAGCTGGAGGGGGTTCAGGAGGAGAGGCTTTGCCATAACTCGATCAGCTGCACTCATAGCCCTTGTTTCTTCCTGATGGGCCTGTGGCCTCTGCCAGCTGTCGTACCAAATCTTCTGTGCCCTGTGCTGCAGCCTCAGCCTTGCCTTGAGCCCTGGCCCTAGGCTATTCTTTGAACTGGTTCTGTCAGGACATCTGTGCCAGGCAGTAAGGTGACCTCTCATAGCCTGAGTAGGGCCTCCCTCCTTCTCTCCCATTCCTGGCCATGGTAGTGGCTGGATCGTTCCTTTCCTGCAGCCCCTTTGAAGCCCATTGTATTTCTGACTCCAGAGCTTCCAACCTAGTGTCTGAGGTGAGAGGTTTGAAAAGCATATTGGACCGGCTCACTTTGGAGACATCTTTGGTCAATCCCTGAGCTGGCTCAGACTCCTGCCTGAAGCAGATGGGGTGCTCGCCAAGTAGCACTGCCCCAGAGAACCTGACCTGTCGGTAGTCAATATCCTTGGGACCTTTGCCTTCCTATGGGAGCTAAGTTTGGAGCATGAGAGGAAAACATGAGTCCCTGTCCTCTAAGATTGTTCAGCACAATGCCAGCCACAGTGAGGGTCAATCAGGATTTCCCTCCTTGTTTCTGTTGAAGCTGTTGTCAGATGCCTGTGGTTAAAGTGCCTGTGTGTGTGTGTGTGTGTATTTCAGTACTTGATAGTGACCATGTCCCACCCAAACCCTGCAGAGGCTGTTGAGTAGTCAGGAAGAGGGTGGGGCAGAGGTTGTGGATGCCACATTGGTAAGGATTTATTGGTATGTTCTCCCAGACTTAGTGCTTTTTCTTCATGACCCTCATAAGAGACAGAAGGGTAGATGTCCTGAGGCTACCTCCCCATGGCCATAGATAACACCGACACTGCAGAATGTAGATTTAAAACAAACAGCAAATGAAGTCAACCTATGGATTTGTAAAAGTAATGTATCATTTTTATTTTATGTGTGTGAGTGTATTGCCTCCGTGTAGGTAGGTGCACCTGTGTTGGGCAGTGTCCAGGGAGGTCAGAAGAGGATGTTGGATCCTTTGGAACTGGAGTTACAGACCATTGTTATCTGCCATGTGGGTGCTGGGATTCTAAGCTGAGTCCTCTTCAAGAGCAGCCAGTGTTCTTAACTGCTGAGCCATCTCCCCAGCCCCTAAGCCCATGGATTTTTTCAACCTAGTTTTGTTTTGTTTTGAAACAGGGTCCCAACTGGCATAGGATACACTATGTAGACCTGCCTTTGCCTCCTGAGTGCTGGGATTAAAGGTTTGTGCCACTGTCCAACTAACCTAGAAAAACAAAGTCTTAGTAGCTCGTTGTAGCAGAAGGTTTTGTAACCTAATGTAGTAGATTCACATGTTGGTGTATGAAAAGCCAAAACAAGCAACGCCAGGACAGGAGTGGAGTTACCACCTGCAGCATGCAGGGGGAGTGCAGGGTCATTTCCAAAGCCATGCTCTCCCTCAGCAAAGGAAGCCTGGGATTTGATTCAGGGAGTTTAGACTTACTCATATGGTTTTTCACATGGGGGTTGGCCCATTCCTGAGCATGCTCAGTTAAGGAGTTCATTCCTCAGTGTGTTCAGTTTAAGGTCATAGAGCACATGCTTAAAAGATGAATGTCTCTGGGCATGCTCAGCTTGCACCCTAAAGTTTTAGATGAAAACAGTGTGAAGGTGCAGAGACGCAGGAGTCTGCTTGTGAAGGTGGCTCCTGACTATTGTTAACAGTTTCATCTGTGTGTCCTGTCCTGTGTGTGTGTGTGTGTGTGTGTGTGTGTGTGTGTGTGTGTCCTGTGTTTTGAAGTTCCCTTTCTGCCTTCTCTATGGAGCCATTTTCTGGAGTGTTAGGAGCCCTGCTGGGTGCTGGTTTGTGGGGCATTGGCCTTGTTGGGTGAGAGGTAGGGTAAGGGGTCCTGGAAAGTGGCTTATCTGTTACTTGAAATCAGGAAGTTCCCCATGTCTTTGAATGATATTTATGAGGTACCCTACATTGGTGCTGGTAAGTGGTATGAAGCCACAGTGCCTGGCTCTGGAAGACTCACCTTTTGCACACATCCCCATGAAGCTAAAGTGGCTTATGTACTGTGGAGCATCTGGAGACAGACAGTATCATGTGCTTGTTTACAAGTGCATTGACTGGTCCTCAAGCGGCTGTTGCCTTGTGGAGGGTTAAATGGGTGCGGATGAGCAGGGCTGTGAGCTGAGCTTGGGTATCTAAACTCTCAGCTGAACAGACACTGAGTATGAGGGTGTTAGTGGCTGTAGCTTGTACTGAACCAATAGGAGAATGACACGCTTCTGCAGAATGGCAGCATCTGCACTGCTGGGTGCAGTGGCCTCACATTTGCGGCTTTGTGGACTGTGGTCTATTGACGTTCAGATACTTTGAGCAGGTGGTGGGTGGGTGTTGGCATTTGGGCTGTCTAGGACTCCATGTGACCTCTAAGGAGACTACTCTTTCTTTTCGGTCTTTTTGAGACAGGGTCTCCCTGTAGCCTCAGCTGGCCTGGAACTCACTATGTAGACCAGGCTGACCTTGAACTCACAGAGATCTGCTTGCCTTCGTTTCCCCGAGTGCTGGGATTAAAGGCATGTGCCATCACACCTGGCTGAGACTGGCTGAGACTGGTCTTATAAAGTGATATGAATGGTGTCTCTCATGGCAGGTGATAGTAAGCAGCTTGTGTCCTCAGGTACCGCTGTCTTTCTACGTCTCTGCTGTTGCCTACTTTGCTAACTAGGTTTGCTTCTGTGTGTGTGTAGTGCCATCCTGCAACTTCTCAGGTGGGTTGCAGAAGCTCCAGGGCCATGAGGTAGGTCGTCACATACCTGCCGGCCAGTATGGTGGACCATCAAGGCAGCAGTGATTGACCCATTGCCATCCTGTGCTGGGCCTATGTGAGCAGAGGAAAGGCCAGGGCGCCGAATTATCTGGGAGATGAGGGGAGTGGGAAGTGAAAATGGAGGGAGTGATACTAGAGGCTCACATCCTTCCAGATCCCTGTCCTGGAAACAGCAGCCTCTGTGCATCATCGGGCTTGAAGGCAGCTGGTCCAGTGATGGGGATGCAGAATAGATGGTAGTGATGTAGGAGTCAGGAAAGACCATCACCTTTAGAAGAAGAGGTGGGAAGTGTGGAAAAGGGTGGGGTTGGAAGTGCATGGAAGAGACCTGACTGGGTGAGACTGAGTCCCCTGACAGGACCAGGTATGGATGGATACCTTAAGAAAGGAATGCTGGGATAGTGAAGAGACTTGGAGGGGAGTAGCTGCCGAACGGTGGTGGCTGTCAGAAAATGTCAGGGTCATTGTGTGACCAGTCATCCCTACCTCCTGGAAGAAGTAACTTCAACCTGGACACCCCTCCCCACCCCCCAGCTTTGTGTGGTGCTGAAAGTCAAGCCTGCGGGTGGGGACAGAGTGCTCTGAAAGGCCCAAGTGCTGAAGAAGGGGTGAGTCGGGAAGAGTGGATGACCCCTGCCTGGATACAGTGTTCTTGTGTACCCTTGATACATGTCGACCTTCTGAGTGCGCCAGGCGTATCCCACCTTTGTGGAGAAGGCACTCTCCCCTCCAGAATGGTTATTGTTTTCGATTTGGTTTGTTAACAGACTTCTTTGAGGAGATTCTGTGAAGTATTTTTTATTCACGGACACAAAGTGTCTTCTTGGCTGGCTTTATTAGACAGAGGTTTCAAATCTTAGATGCCTGGCACAGTCGGTTTCCCCAGCCTTGACCGAGGGCTTTGTGTGCTGGACTTGTTTTCTCTTCCTTCCCAAGGTCAGCCAGAGGAGAGAACTTTGGGCTTCTCAGGTCTTTCCTGAGCTTGTTCCCAGCCCTCCAGATTCCCAGGAATATATCGGAGCTCTCCACAGCCCTCTCACCCTGCCTCCCACTGGGGCTCTCATTCCCTAGCTTTCTTTTTGAGAAAGTCTTGACTAGATGTCCCTTTGATGGGGTTTCCTGGGACTGGGCAGTCCTGAAAGCCAAAAGTGGATGCAAGTGCACCTTAGCCAGCAGAGTCAATGCAGACTCTCCTGTTTCCAACCTGGTTCTTGTCCCTCCCTCCTCCAAGAATGGAGTAGGCAGACGGCCAGAAGTACAGATGGGAGGTACTTTATCATCAGATCTGTATTAACAGCATTAAACAGGATAAAATAGCTTAGAAAAGATTGCCACTTAGCGTTTAAACGAAGCAGGTTTGAATGCTAGGAAGTGGTGAGTTGCCGACACAGTTCTGAGCACACTGAGGCTCCAAGCTCCCAGTGGCCTAGGATGCCGACCCAGAGCTGCCCCTTGCAGAACAAGTCTGTGCATCAAGAGGTGCCTCAGCTCTGGAAGGCTTTCAGAGCAGCAGGTCTCTGAAGTGGTGGGTGGTCTCAGCAGCTAGAAGGGACACCTGGCTGTAGCCGAAGTCTGGCTTCCCAGAAGCTGAGGCAGGAAGAAGGCCCGCAGACTGCAGTCACTGCTCAAACCCCTGAGGCCCACCTGAACGTGCTCCCTGCCTGTGACAGAAACCTCTGGAGCTGGCAGCCTCTGTCTCTGGTGCATCTGTCCCCAGGGAGTCTCGAAGACACTCATCTCTTCCTACACCTTGGAATTCTACTGCACCCTGTGCTCTGAGGCCCAGATCTATGGTGTTGGCTGGGCCTGGATTGAGTACAGGCATGCAAATGTGATGAAGACCAGGACCAGTCAGGGAAGAGCAGTCAAGCCTGGTGGAGAAGAAAGAAACCCTGTGTCACCAAAAGTCGTTAAAAGTTCAGTCAGGCCTTGGCTTTGTGTAGCATATACTCATTAAAGCGTTTCTGTCAATTCCTGTGGCCACCTCCCTGCTTCATTTAGAAAGGGTTTTTCTTGTCCTTTTGGCTACTGATGCCACATCAACAATTAAACTGTCAGCTTTTGGGGTTTAAGCCTGTCGGCTGTTAGAAGGCTGCCATAAAGCTCAGTATCAAGGCCCCATGTACCCTAACACAGCACAGCTTCAGCCAAGGCCTGGAGAGGGGTTTGAGCCAGGATGTGCTCCTTCACCTTCCTCACTCAGTGAGCAGCCGAGGGCTCTGCAAGGGCGGAGGATGGAGAGCACCCAAGAATGGAGTCCTCCTGCCCTTCACTTGCTGGGAACCTTAGGTGGAGGGACGAGCAGGTGGAAGGACCTTGCAGCCAAGACAGCTTGGCCTCGGTGGTGGCCAAGCAACCTGCCTTCCCCATGGTGCTGTGGGTAGAAAAGCATTTTCACTGGTGTCTGCAGAGCCTGGGGAGGCTGCCCTGGTCCATGAGAAGATGTCTGAAAGTCTCCTTGGGACCCAAAGGAACATAGCAATGTGGATGTATAGGGCTCATGCCAGGACTGCGTAGGCTCAGGGCAAGCTGTGGAGGCATGTTCTCCCATAGGCCTGGGTGGGCAGGCTGGCTCCTCAGGAAGCCTGTTTCCTTGAGTGGAGACAGTGTCTTCTCCCTGTATCCTCACAGAGTTGTCCTGATCTCTGTATAAGGACACCTGTAGCACTGACTTAGAGCTCCCCTGGGGAGCTCCTTTTGCTTGGTTACTTCTTTAAGGCCCTGGCTCCAGGTGTAGGTACCTGCTGAAGTTCTGGGTTAAGAATTTAACACAGGGGTATTAGGGAGATCAGCTTGTGATAGTGTCCCCTTGGAAGTGATTAAGGCCTGACCTGCCTTTTAAAGTGGGCACTGCCAGAGTTGTGAAGGATAGTACTGCACATGCCCAGTGACCTATTCGAGAGTGATGCCAGGAGAGTGAGATCAGTACCAGACCAAGACAGCTAATGACTGAGGTGGTGCCCTCACTCTGCGATGAGGTCATGCTTGTGGCAGGAGCCCTTGCTCTGTGGTGTTCAAGCAGCAGTTGCACAAATTCCCCCTCCAATTCACCAAAGCTCGAGGGAAAGTCAGTGAAAGACACCAGAGAGGCACTTAAACATGAAGTGGTAAGTTATTACAGGTCAGACTGAAAATCGGCTGATTTGACTGTATAATTACAAATGGATTAAATTTGCATTAGATATCATTTGGGCTTAGGAATCAAAATGAATCAAATGCAGACCCATTTTCAAGTTAAAGATCTTGCTCATCAGAGTCCATAAATGGACCTCACAGTGTGTCGTATTAGTTGGAGACTGAAAAAGAGCTTGAGCCGCTGTCTGGAAAGGAGGGGTTTTCAGAAGCTGTAGGCAGCAGCCTCGTGAGGAGGGCAGTATATTATGACTGACAGGAGACACTGTTTATGCACAGTGAAAACAGCAGGTCCCAGAAACGCATGTGCCTGGCACAATCCCTTTCTTGTACGAAAATTCTAAGGCCCTTAAAGCCATTTTAAAGTGCGTACTTTTTTTTAACTTTAAAAATTATTGTGTGGGCGTGGGCATGCCTTGGAAGTCAGAGGCTAGCTTTCAAGAGTTTGTTCTTTCCTTTCATCATGGGTTCTAGGATCAAACTCCAGTTGTCAAGTTGGTGCAGCACGAGCTTTTGTCTGCTGAGCTGTCTTGCAGGCCCAACTGAGTACATGCTTAATGCAACAGATTGAAGACTGCAAAGGGAGCTGGTCCTATGGTCCCAGTTACTTGGGAGGCTGAAGCAAGAGGAATCCAAGTTCAAGGTCTGCTTGGGCTACAGAGTGAGTTCAGTCAAGTTCAGCCTGAGCATTATAGTGAGTTTATCTAAAAAAAAAAAAAAAGTCAGGTGGTGGTGCATGCCTTTAGTCCCAGCACTCAGGAGGCAGAGGCAGGAGGATCTCAGTGCGATCAAGGCCAGTCTGGTCTACATAGCTTATTGCAGGCCAGCTGGGGCTACCAGGAGATCTGTCTCAAAAAACAAAACATCAAAAGTAAAAAGAGGGCTGGAGATGTAGCTTTGTGGAAGAGTACCTACTTTGAATGTATGATGCCCTGGATTCAGTTTCCACTACTGCACAACCCCCAAACCAACCAAACAAAAAATTCCAGCAGACTGATAATGGGGTTACCCCAATGGGTCAGTGAGACTGGGGAGATCACGGAACACATTGATCTTGGAGTATGTCTTCTTTTATGATGGGATTGTGAGCTTAGTTACTGAAAATTTCTCTGAGGGTCTGGAGAGATAACTCAGTGGTTAAAAGCACTAACTGCATGTGGTACACTTACATACATGTAGGTAAAACACTCAAACGCATAAAATAAAAATAAATAAAAATTGTAAAGGTAAGCTTCTCCTTTCCTGGATGGGTAAAACCCTCAGTATTTAAATTCTTTAAAAATGTTATTTATTATTATTATGTTATGTATATTGTGAATGTGGGCACATGTATGCCATGACATGTGTTTGGAGGGGAGAGGACAACTTTTGGGAGTTGGTTCTTCTCTTCTACTGTGTGTATAGGGGCTGATACATAAAGCCCAGGTCATCAGGCCTGTGTGGCAAGCACTTTACACTGTTAAGCCATCTTCTTGGCCCCTAAAGATCTTTTTTTTTTTTGTCATTTTTTTGAGACAGGGACTTCCTGTAGCCCCAACTAACCTGGAACTTGCTAAATAGATCAGTCTGGCCTCAGTCACACAGATCCCCTGCTGGGTCAAAAGCATGTGCACTTGAACAAAGCCAGCTATAATCTAGCACTTGGGAAGTAGAGGCAGTAAGATCTAGAGTTCAAGATCATTCTTCTATACATAATGAGTTTAAGGAACAGGCTATGTGAAAACCTGTCTAAAATAAATCTAAACAGGGGACTAGGAGAGACGGCTCAGCAGTTAAGTGCACTGGCTGCTCTTGTAGATGACCTGGGTTCAGTTCCCAGCATCATATGGTGGCTAGCAATTGTCTGTAAGTACAGTTCCAGGGGATTCAACACCCTCTTCTGACAAACAAAACCAAACCAAACCCAACCAACCAAACAAAACCAAAGCCATGAAATGCGGTGTTTGAAATTTGCTGTCCTACTTTATGGGGCCCAGCAATGAAAGACTCATCATAGACCAGGCCCAGAGACTTCTGCATTCAGGAATTTTTGTGTAGTTGCTTTTCCTGGTGTGAGAGGAAGCTTCTAAACAGATACGGAATAAATATTTTCTTCTGGTGCTTTCTACAAAGAATATACCTAAATAAGGCCTCATTCTCCTTGAATGGTATATCTGTGACCCCCCCCCACCCCCACCCCATATCCATCCCAAGATTCAGATGTGCTTGGAGACCAGTGTCCCCATGTAAAGGGTTGATGTCTGAACTGGGCTTGGAGATGCAGTGTTCTGTGTAGTTCCCACCATGGCCAATGCCTCAGGGGGTCTGTAGCACTGGGCCAGGTATTCATCCAGAACACAGGCATGGAGTGCTGTCCATGGGATCCCAGCCGGCCTCCAGGATGGTGTCTGGCCTGTGGTTCGTGCTGCTGGGAGGGCTGCAACCCTTTGCTGTCCTGGAATGCCCTAGGATCTGGGATTGCACGGGGCCCTGGAAGTAGAAGGACAGGCAGGCGTGCCTGCTGCTCTCTCCTTTGTCTGGTTTCCAGGAAGGAAGGCTATTCAGAGTCCTGCTGCAACAACAGAGCCTGAACTCGACTCCGCAAACAACACGGACGTTTGCTGCTCTTCCGCTGTGTGCGGATGCCTTCTAAGGAGTTGACTTGATTTCCAGTCACCCAGTAGGATTCTGACGCTTGCCTGGTGTTACGTGTAGTTGCAGTTATCCCGTCTTCCTCTGTGTGATGTCTCACTGTGTGACTATGCCAGCACAGTTACTGTTAGTGCTGTGTGTGTTCGTGTCCGTCTCCATGTGCGGTGGGTGGGCCTCCTGACTGTGTTACTAGCAGTTGTAACTATGGCTTAGATTTTCATTCCCTCGGTTACAAGAGGTTGGTGCCCTCCTGAGTCCACAGGACTGTTTGTCCCGTGCTGGTGGGCGGTTCGCAGTGCCGCTGCCAGCCTGCAGCTTGCTTTTTCACTCCCTTCATATATTTTTGGAGGCCTAGATGTTCCTAGATCTAATTTAGCCAAATGTGTAATCTTGTGTCTTAACTAATAAATTTCCCATTACTTTGATGTCAGATTTTCTTCTCCTCCATTAAGTTTTTCAGTTAACTTTTTAAACGTTTGTGTGTGTGTGTGTGTGTGTGTGTACATACATTGTAGAGGACAGAAGTTGACTTTGGGATGTTTTTATAAATTGCTTCTCTACTTTATGTTTTTGGGGTTTTTCTTTGTTTTTATTTAAAATAGAGTATTTTTTAATTAATCAATTAATTTTTGTCTTAAGACAGGGTCTTCCTGTAGCTGGCCTGGAACTCTATGTAGACCAGGCTGGCCTTGAACTCACAGAGATCTATCTGCCTCTGTCTCCCAAGTGCTGGGATTAAAGATGTGCCACCTTGCTCAGCTCAATTTCTTTATTTACCTTTTATTTTATGTGTATGAGTGTATTGTCTGCATGAGTAGAAATGCACGTGTGTCACTCGGTGCCTGCGGAGGTAGAAGAGGGCGTCTCCTGGGACTGGAGTTAGTTAAGGATGATTATTAGCCACCATGTGAGTGCTAGGAATCAAACCTGGGTCCTCTGCAAGAGCAATCAGTGCTCTTAACTACTGAGCTATCTCTCCAGCCCCTTGTTTGTTTGTTTGTTTTTTGAGACAGGGTCTCCCTGTGGCTCCAGTTGGCCTGGAACTGGCTATGTAGACCAGGCTGGCCTTGATCTCATAGAGATCCTCCTGCTTCTTCCTCCTGGGTTTTGAGATTAAAGGCATGTGATGCCACACCCAGCTTTACCTTATGGTTTTGAGACTGAGTTTCTTACTTGCTGTTTCAGCTGGCCAGTGAGTTCTAGAATCCTCCTGTCTTTGCTCAAGTTACAGGCACCTGCTATCACACCTAGCTTTTTATGTGGGTGTCAGGGATTCAAATTTAGGTCCTGATGTTTGCACAGCAAGCATTTTACCCACTAAGCCATCTTACCAGCCCCAGACTAACTTTTGTGAATAGGATCTGGTAGGATGAAGCCTCCCCTGTCCCCTCAACTCTGGACATTGTTCTACTACAAACTTTCTCCATTCACCCACCTCAGCAATGCCCTGTCAGAGAACACATGCTCCTGTGTGTGGGGGTCTGTTCCTCAGCAATCTGTTCTTCCATAGTCAGATTATTATAGCTCCATAATGTCTCTGTGTTTGATAGGTAAGTCCCTTACCTCTTATTGACTATGCTTGGGCCTTGGTCTTTTAATAACAAAAATGTTTAAATTAATTTTCATGTTTATGAGTGTCTTGCTGGTATTATGTAGGTACATCACATGTGTGCAGTGCTGGTGGAGGCCAGAAGAGGGTGTCGGGTCCCCTGGAACTGGAGTTAGACAGTTGTTAGCTGCCATGTGAGTCCTGGGAACTGAACCTAGGTCCTCTGCAAGAGCAGCCAGTGCTCTTAACCACAGATTCATCTCTCCAGCCCCAGGCCTTGCTCTTTTATATAGATGTATAAATCCCCCCAAACACTATCAACTTTTTCATGACAATTGCATTTTAATGTGTAGATTAATTTGGAAGAATTGACAGGTTAAGTGTTTCAAGCTTTCCTGTCTATGAAAATAGTGTTTCTCCATGTTTCAGATTTCCCTGTCTTCTTAAGGAAACTATTCATTTCTTTATTTGTATGTGATGGCTAGTTTTCATGGAGAACTTGACACAGTGCAGGTTACTAGGACTGCAGATCAGTGAGGGACTTTCTAGATCAGGCTGGCCTGACGGCGTGCCTGGGGGGGGGGGGGGTTGTCCTCATTATGTTAATTGATGGAAGAAGACCCAGCCTAAGAGTAGGCAGTATCATTCCCTGGGTTTAGGTCCAGTGCATACAAAAGGGAAGTGTGAACTGAGCACTCACATGTAGGCACTCACTCTCTGGGCTCTCCACTGTGGGTGTGACCAGCTACCTCAAGTTCCTTAACTTCCCTAAATGACGACTGAGACCCAGAATTGTGAGCTAAAGTAAACCCTTCTTCCCCTAAGTTGGCGTTTGTCAGGATATTTTATCACAACTGGAAAGGAGACAGAAATTGGCCCCAAGCGTGGGAGAACTGTGATAAACTTGTCCGTGTGGGAAGAACGGGGAGGAGTTTGGAGCCCTGGGCCGAACAAGCCACTGAGTGCTTTAAGTAGAGCTTCTCAGGCTGTTCTGGTGGGGCTCAGAAGACAGAGCTACAGGAATGTGGACGGACAGTAGGTGCCCAGCTCATATGGTTTCATGGGGAAACAAAGACTTTGGGACTGAGTGGGAGGTCATTCCAGTGATATTGGCTACATTCTGTCTCTGTTGTGAGAGTTTGAGTGGGGGTACATTTCAAGGTAATGGGCTGATTGTTTGGCAGAAGAAATTTCAGGCAGAATGGCATTCATGATGGTGGTGAAGAAACAGCTGTAATTGATTACGAGAGTAACACCATTGCTGTGAAACCTCTGCCACACTGGGACAACAGGAAGATGTCCTGAGGGACATCCCACCTCCCAGAGGCTCTGAACTCAGAAATAAAGCCTAAGCCCTGTTCCTCCCAAGCAACTGTTAGGAATCTCTGTCCTCAGGTCAGCACACAGCGGTGGTCGAGGAGAGCTGGGTGCATCCTGAGCTGCAGCAGAACTCGGCAATGTCATAAGTGGTGTCCACATAGTTCTGATTTTGAAGATGAAGGTGCAAGATTGAAAGGTCGTGGAGATCAGCTGAGGCCAGGCCCCCTGGGGCTCGGCTAGCATTCTTGAGGAGAGGTGATGAGAGGCCATTTTGTGTAGCTGTGAAGGTGAAGTCCCGCTCGCAGTGAAGACTCCAGGACATAGGACATTGGAGATGCCAGGACCATGGTATGTCCACCAAGGAGAGTTGCAGGTGTAGAGTGGACCCAGCCTAAGCCTAAGAGAGACACTGTGTGTGCTGCAGGTGGGACAGCTGGAGGGACTGCTACCCAACTCTTTAGAGCCTGGAAGATTATGCTACAAGCCCTAGATGCTTGACATGAAGTTGCAGGATTTGGTATTTTCCCTGGCAGATTTGGGTTGTTTTGTTGTGGTTGTTTTCTTCCCTGGTTCTTCCCTTTTGGAGTAAGAATTAGATAGGAGCTCATAGTTAAAAGCTTTCGGACTTTTAAAATATTGGAATTTTTTTGTTTGTTTGTTTGTTTTGAGACAGATCTCTCTATAGCCTCAGATAGCTTGGAACTCACTATGTAGACCAGGCTGACCTTGAGCTCACAGAGATCCACCTGCCTCAGACTCCTGAGTACTGGGATTAAAGGCGTGTGCCACCACATCCTGCCACTGTTGGAATTTTTAAAGACCATAGGAACTTTTAAACTTGGACTGTGTTTTATATTATGATGTAAACCGAGACTTTGGGGGCAAGGGATGGAAACAAGACTGCATGTATGTACATGTATATATATGTATATGTATTTGTATGTATGGGGTACACATGCCACAGCACTTTCAGGAAAGTTGGTTCTCCTATCATGTAAAGTAGGTTCTGGGACTGGAACTCTGGCTGGTTGCTGTCTGGCTTGAGGGCAGTACCCTTTCTACACTGAGCCATCTCTCTGGCCTTGTTTCTGTATTTTCTTTCAAAAGATTTTGACAGTTTCCTTCACGTGTGTTTTTAATCAGGTTTGTTGTTTAGAGTCATTCCTAGGTATTTTATGTAACTTTGTTACTCTTACAAATGACAAATGCTAAAACTGGTGTACATGAAAGTACAGCTGATCTTCTGCATGCAGCTGTCTAATGAAAATCAAGCCAGGCCTCTCTTCTTTTGCTAATAGAGTTCTTGGGTGGTTCTGCTTCAGCCCTGCTTTCTGATTGTTTTGCAAGTACTGACTTGTGGGCTCCCTCCTCTTCATGTGTATGCCAACGCCAATGGTAGATTTTCAAATGCTAGCGCACATCTGTGTGCTTGAGATGCCCCCGCTCAGCACAATAGTCTTTTTCATTTGCTAGTGGATTTGGTTTGCTAATATTTTCGTAGAATTTAAAATATCTGTGTTTATGAGATTCTTTTGTAATTTTCCTTTCTCATTATATTTGGTTTGCTATCAATGTTTTAGTCTCATAAAATTATAAAATTAATTATAATATTTTATAAACTTAATGGTGGAATTTGTCTCCCTCTCTCCCCTTCTTTTTCTTTTCTTCTCCTTTTTCTAGTATATGAAATCCCCCCCACCCCCCAATCCCTGCCACATTGCAATGCTAGAAATTAAACCGAGGCATTGCAGATGCTAGGTGAGCATTCTATCACTTAGAGCATTCCCAGCCCTGAATTGTTTTACTAAACAGCAGAGCAGTCAAGCCTGACTGGGGATGAGACTTTTTCTTTTGTTTTGTTGTTGTTCTTTTTGAGACAGGATCTCCTAACTCCAGCTGGCCTGAACTCACTATTATGTAGACCAGGTTGGTCTTGAACTCACAGAGATCTGCCTGCCCTTGCCTCCCAAGTGCTGGGATTAAAGGTGTGCACCACGCCAGGCTGACTTTCTTTGTTACTGATATATCTACACCAGCTTTCCCCTGAGTCTGTCATTTTTTAGTGTTATAGAAAGTGGTAGAGAGTTGGAGGGTTTTCCTACTCCACTTTGCAATTCTGGTAGCCCAGTGATAAGCTCAGAGTCAGCCTAGGAAAGGAAGGATAGGTGAGGGGTGGGCAGGTGCACGAGGACAGGTCAGTCCTGGCTCTGGCGACGATACTCCACCCCCACTGGTGCTCCTGGAATGCAGGACCTCCCACCCCGCCCTCCTATTCTTCTGCCTTTTGTTTTGTTTTCAAGGCTGTTTGATTCCTTTCCTTAGTCTGGTCCCTTCCTTCCTTGGTGTGGCGGTTACTGATTTGTTTTTGTCTTCTGGAGTCCTTGTCCTTGCTTGACACAGATATTTGCTAACTGATGCAATTCTCTGCCGCACATTTGAATGTGCTCTCATGTGTCAGAGTCCTTTCCTTGTCTTTTCTCCGTCCTTTCTCCCATGATTCATGGTGACCATGAATCATTTCTTCAGCAGCACACACATGAAACACATTACAGGCACAAACCGTACCAACTTGGTGATATTCCAGGCTGGTATGACTCCCTGTTCCAAACAAAAAGCAAAAGATGGATGAGGAGTGACACTGAAAGCTGGCCTCTCACCTCCACATACATGCACACACATGTGCACACCTGCACCTGCACACACACACGCACATCCATGTATACAGACTGCACTGCAGCTATAATTGCCTGGCCAGCTTTGTGTTTGACATGGAATTTTGATGACTTTGGTGCTGTTTTAATTTTTATTTTATGTGCCTGAATGTGTATAAGTGTACCTGTGTTGTGCAATGCCCAAGGAGGCCAGAAGAGAGCATCAGATCCCCTGGAGCTAGAGTTATAGATGGTTGTTGGCCACCATGTGGGTGCTGGCAACTAAGCTCTGGTCCTCTCTGCCAGAGCAGCCAGTCCACTGAACCATCTCTGTAGGCCCTCTAAAGTGTTTTGATCTTCTTGTTTAGTTTTGTTGCAACACACCTGGTACACCAGGTCTCAGCTGCCTCCTCAGGCCCAAAACACCTTCTGTGGCCTGGGAGTGAGATTTCCACCCCTTCCTGCACCTCCTCAGTGTGTGCCTGTCGGCTCTGCCTCCAGGGGGCGTTAGAGTGAACCAGCAGGGCAGAAATGTCACCATGGCAACAGTTGTTTATTCCTAGGGACTGTTCCTTCCCTCTGCGTCTAGCTGGGGGAGGGGTGTCCTTAGCTCACTCCACCTACTGTTTTTCCTCAGAGATGCCAGGTGGACGCTGAGGTCCGAGTCCCAACCCAGTGGCCCCTCCTAGGAGCTGGTCATTGTGGGCAGTCCCTCCCACCCCTAGTATATCCTGAGGCCTCCTTGCCTGCCCAGCCCTCCTGGACCAAGTCAGCTCTCTCCACACAGTTCTGTCTGTGAACATACCCTGTGGGGACCCTGACTGGTGACCGTGGGAGAAGCAAACCTGTCAACTCCAGATCCTTCAGAGTTCTCTCACCTCTGGAAGAACCTTCTGACGGCATGGGGTGCCGAGATGGTGGTGATGCTGAGTTTGTTCAAGTATACAGCTTGCTCTCAGGCACTAGGGGAGGAGCACTTTAGCCCTGAGAAGCAAGCAAATGCCGAGGTTTCTCCAGTGAGTGACGTGTCAGTTGCGTCCCTACTGAGCCAGCGTAATTATTGGTAAGAACTGTTTACTGTATTTTCCTTTTCCTTTAAAAGTGTCCAAACCTCCAGCACATCTGTGTGGAAGTCAGGCTTCCTGCTGCAAGGCAGTCTCCTGGGACACAGCCAGGCTGCCGCATGCAGTTCCTGTGCAGCCACCCGAGCTTTAGGAATTAGCTTTGCTAACACACAGCGTGCATTCATGACGTGTTCTGCAAGTGCAGATGAGCAAACACTTAGCCTGTGGAAAGCAGAATCACCTGTGCCTGTTTGTGGCCTACTGTGCTCAGCACCAGCCACAGAGGGCTTCCACGCTGTCACTTCTGCTGTAGCAGAGCTGTGTGAGGTGTGGCTCCTCCCACTTAGGCGGCCTGCCCTTAACGGTCATTGAGCAGCCAGTTCCCTGCTTGGCTCCGTGTGCACCACTCAGCCATGTCTTGGGTGCTGGATGCTGTGCTGGGCAGGAATTTTCAAGGAGAAATGATAGAAACAAAGAAACCTTCTGTTCTCATAGGTATGATGATGGACAGGTAGCCTATGGGAGGGAGGTGACATGTAGTCTGGGCCTGAGGGAAAAGAAAGGCAAGCTGATAGAGAAGACCTGGAGGAATTTCATCTAGATTGGGGCTTGAAGGTCCAGACCTGTGAGGCTGTGAAGCAGCCAGGGGGCCAGGTGGCAGGACAGAATCTGCAGCCCTGGCCTGGCAGCAGCAGGGAGTGGGGAGCCCCTGAGGTGTGAGCGAGGCCAGGAAGGCGGAGATGGTGAGAGGGCAGAACACTGAGGATAGCCCCAAGATGTTCCTGGACTCCTGGGTTCTAGACACATTTTAGGCTACACTCATTTGGGGACATATATTTTTTTTGGAAAAACGAGAGAATTTGTCTTATTCATTACTTACTGACAAGGAAGGCAGCAAGGTGAGAGGGGTGAGAGTGTGGACAGGTGTAGACCCAGATGACAATGTTACATATGTATAGTTGGTTCCTAGGTTGTTACAGCAAAACTCTTTGTGGTCAGTGGCCTTAAGGGTACACATGAGGAAGATACTCTGCCTGGACTGGACCCTCGGCCTCTAGGCTCAGAGGTCTCATGGACTTATCAGTTGGAGGCAGGCATTCCTGCAGACCTGCATCTGCTGGTGGGAGACCTGCCCAGAGGTGCACTGTCAAGAACTGGGTTGCCTACTCCTGTCTCAACCTGATCTTGAGCAAGGCTGTGCAGCAACTTGGCCAAGTGGGTGGCCTGACCCACTGCACCAGCCTGGCTTACTTTCCCGATGCTCTTAGAGGTCTGCGGTGGCTTTCTGGAAGACAGTGTGCCCTGCCTATGCCATGGCTGTGGCATAGGGGCAACACCTTCTCTGTGCACTCTCACTACCCTGGCAGCTGGCAGCTTGCAGTCCAGGGCACTGGGCCTCTTACCTGCCCAGAGGATGGGACTACAGTCCGTTTGCCCTCAGGCCCAGACCTGTATCTAAGCTCTGTCTTGCATCTTTGAGTTCTTAGGGTGCCTCAGTGCCGTGTGACACCTGCATGGGAGATAGGGGTAAGCTGGCTGGCTCCTCCCGGCATTTCCTGGGTCAGTGAGCTTACAATGGGCTCGGAGCAGGCTTGTTCTGGGTGTTGAGGAGTGACCAGCAGGGGAAGGGGAGCAGCTTCATTGGAACTCTTGCTCGGGATCAGGATCTGAGTAAATACTGGAGGTTCCCCTGTTCTCCAGCTGACTCCACCTGCTAAAGGCTCCTTAACCTCCCCAAACAGCACCAAACAGGGGACCATGTGTTCAAATGCCGGAGCCTGGCAGGGCCACTGCTCATTCAGACCACACACAGGTCTAAGTTTTGTCAGCCTTCTAGTCTTCTGAGACTTCCTCCTCCTTCCAAGAGGTGATGTTTGAATCTGGAGGAAATATGACAAAATACCATCGTTTCCTAGAGGAAGAACCTCAAAAGACCATGCTGGATCCATCTTCAGACCCTGGCCAGGGAGTCCGTAGCTTTCTAAAGCAGTGACAGGATGACCTGAAGGCATGAACTTGCTCAAGACCAGGGTGCTCGTCAAGCATGGCTGCAAAGCAGGTGGTAGTGACAGCCCCTAAAGCAGATTGCTCTGGTAGGCTTGAGGAGGAGTGGCTCACTCCATGACACCTGGGGTGTCCAGTTAACTACCAGCAGACACCTAAAGATGCTAGGATGACTCTCTTTTTTCAGTTTTGTGTGTTTCATTGTGAATATTTTAAGTAAAATAAACCCAGCGACGAAGTGAGGTTCTGCTCTAACCTCTATCCCACAGGGCCTTCGACCCGGCTCTCCTTTCCATGATGCACAAAGGACAAAACTGGTAGTCTCTTCTCATGAGGGTAACCTGACACATCTTTTTCATTTTTGTTTAGAGCTCAAAATTTGGACGGGGAGTTGGTCTGGCACAGACATCTCAGCGGACTTCAGCACGACGATCGTCTGGAAGGCCCAAGAGATTCAGTGTCACGCGCTCCCTTGATGACCTTGAGGTAGGTTGGTTGGCCCTGCAGCCCACTGAAGTGGGCTTCACTACTCTACCCTTTATTTCTGAAGATGGGCTGAGCCTGCCTGTCTGCCCTTCTAGGAGTTCCTGGGCCTCCTCCATCAGCGGGAGCCTCCAGAGCACATGGCTGAACCTTTCCTACCTCTCAAAGTACCTTGAGTGACCTGGTCCTCACACTGGGGGGCCCTGTTCAAACAGGAGTGTGTTTAATCCCATGTGACAGTCCATTGCTGCCCCTTTGTAAAGATCCAGTTGGCCCAGATCAAGGCTTAATTTAAGAATAGATTGCATTTTTCAGGGCAGTTTTAGGTTTATATAAAACTTGAGCAGAAGGAAAGTCCAGTCTCCATATCCCACAATGACAGCACACCGGTTGCCACTGTGTGAAGGTGGAGCACTTGTTACAGCAAGTGGGCACTCTGGCTGCATTGCTGTTAATGACAGTGCAATAATTACAGGAGGGTCGTCCTCTGTGTTTGGACACATGTGCCATGACATGCTCCCCTCCAAGCAGCATACAGTGCAGTGACACCTCTGTGAAGACCCTGTTTGTCTGCTCTCCCTGCCACTCTCCCACAGCCCTTGGCAACATCTACTGATAGTGTCCTTGGTTTTGTCTGTTTCTAACTCTGATAGACTCAATTGTACCCATGCCTTATTCTGCCACTTTTAAAACACAGTGTCTATTTCAAGGTTTGCTTTGTGGTTGAGGGCAGTCACTTTCCTCGTGTCTGGCATGCTGTTACAAGCCGATGACATTTGACCCCTCTGTCTTGATGGACACTCTCGGAAAGATAAAGTGTCTACTCTGAGGAGCAGTGTGAACGTTCTTGTACCTGTCTTCTCCCGAACATATGTGCTACTTGGGGTGGAATGTTTATAGTAATGGAAGGCTAGGTGGCAGGTGTGGCCAAATGCCTGTCCGTGCTGGCTGTCCAACATTTGGCTTGAATTTGGTGATGGTAAGAATCAGCTACACGACTGCTTGGTGGCGTGGAGGAGAAAAGGTGTATGCAGTGGCACCTGGTGTCAGGTTGAGGGGCTGTGAGGCAAGGCCCGTCTGTGGTGGGGCCCCTCATAGCAGTGCTCAACTGGAAGGTGAATTATTGCCAGCCTATTCCACTGGGGGTAGGGTGCTGCATCTGAGTTTGTCTGAGAGGACCTCAGAGGATCTGAGATCCAAGCCTGTTGGCAGCTTTGCGGTGGAGGCTTGGGAAACCTCGGAAGCACTTTGGGCGACGTTTTCCTCCACTTCTGGGCACAGGCAGGTGAGCTGGTGTCCGTGCCTCTTCCTCTGGGTTCAGAGCAGCCCAGCAAGGAGATGGTCATCATGGCCACTGGCTGGCCTTGAGCTCCCAGTCCTGCAGCCTCGGCCCCCTAAGAGCTGGGATCACAGGCCTGTGCCCCTGTGGCTGACAGATAAGAAACCCAGTTGCAGATAGGCTCTGAAAACACTTCCTGGGCCACAATGAGGTGAAGCTATGGAAGGATAATACCATGACATTCTGGGGGAAGCTGGTGAGCTTGTCCATCTGTGCTCCACTGGATTGCTCTTGATAGGATGATAAGAGCTTCCCAGACATCCAGAAGCTTCCTCCCGGTCTTCACATCCGTGGACTCCACAACCCTTGGGTGTAGCTGGCCCTGGTGACTCATGTCAAACAGAGGAACACAGCAGAATGCTGGGAGGTCACCCTGATAGCTAGATGGTGGAAAGCTCTCCGAAAGCTCCATGGTCCCTAGCTGTCTATGGTTGGCAAGTAGCCGACTGCACTGGGAATCATTGTAGTGCTGCTGCGGCCATGTGGCTGCCCTGTTCCCGTTTTCTCTGGGCTATGTCTGGAGCTAGAGGCAGGCTCTGGCCTTCTAAAGGTGATCTAGAGACTTTTTATGGCAGGTGCAGTCATGTGGGGCAAGGTGTCCATACCATGTTCACTCCTGCTTCTCCGAGGCCTCCATGGCTCTCCCTTTCTAGCCTCCTTCTGCTGCTGGTACTCAACAAGGTCACGTGCCCTGCTCAACGGCCTTTGGACTATCTTTTCTTTTCTTTTTTTTTGGTCTTTTTGAGACAGGGTCTCCCTGTAGCCCCAGCTGGCTTGGAACACACTATGTAGACCAGGCTGGCCTTGAACTCACAGAGATTCATTCTAAGAGGGAAGTCAAGGCCTCGGTTGCTTGAAGCATCTGCCTGACTACATCCGCAGTCAAAAGCAGAGAGTAAAAAAATGTATGTTAATGCTCAGCTCGCCCTCTCCGCTTTATACAGTCTAGGATCCTTTGCTCAGGGAATGTCTCAACCACAGTCAAGATAGATCTTCCCACATCAGTTAACACAATCAAGATCATCCTCCATAGGTTGCTCAGAGCCCATCTCCCAGGTGATTCTAGATTCTGTCAAGTTGACAGTTACCACTGACCATCGCAGTGACCATGAGGCCCTATAGGGGAAGACAGGAATTACTACTGATGACCCTTGCCTTGGGGTCACAAGGATCTTCTAGTTTTGAGAAGCGGCTCAAGTTTGCAGATTGTGTTGTGCGTCTGTTGGAGTGGCTGCCCTTGGCTTTCCGGTCATTCACTCTTGATCTCTTTTTATTGTGTTGTGGTTGCCTGGCCAGCTTGTCTCTGGTGCACCTTGCTCTACCCTTTATGGGGGAAGTCTGCTGGAGCCAAGAACTCTATCTCCTACCCGAGTCCCTGGTGGGGCTGTGCTTACCCGCCCTCTGGCTGCAGAGATAATGCCCTTCTTGAATCCCACTAGAGGCAGCTGCCTTCCACATCCTGCTGTTCATTGTGCTTAGTCCTCCTGGAGGTGTTGGCCGCTTTCCCTCCCTGTTGTGATGCTGTGTTGTCAGTGCCACACTCACTTGGAACAGTTAAAAGCTGACCACATGCTGCACCATAAGAGCAAGTCTCAGAATAGTGAGGTCTGCCTCAGAGTCAGTTCCTGCCTCTGTGCAGGCAGATTAGAAACGGCAGCAAAGGGCAGCTTCCAGGGACTTACTCAGTGAACTTGTCCAGAGTTCAGGACACTAGAGGGTTTCACACTGAATAGTGGTGAAAATACTCCCTGTCTAAACTTGTAGGATGTCGCTGAAACTGTTGTTATGGTTCAAATCTGAAACCCTAGGGACTTGTGTTTTGAATGTTTGGTTCTTGGCCGGTGATACCTTAGGATGTCGTGGGAGGTCCTGTCAGGCAGAAGTTGATACCTAGGGCTTTTAAAGGTTATTTTTGGCCCTGGTTCTGCTTTTGTCTCAGACTCCTGGTCTACCACCATGTGAATGGTCTCTGACACACATTCCTGCCACCATGAACTCAGCCATTCCTTCTCCACAATGATGAGTTGAAATCCTCTGGAATTGTGAGCCAAAGTATCTTCCTCCACCAAGCTGCTCTGTGAGGAGTTTTGTCATAGTGACTAAAACACTTGAAATTGGTAATAACTCAGCTTATAGGGTTTTTTCCCTTTTTGGTGTGTGTGTGTGTGTGTGTGTGTGTGTGTGTGTGTGTGTGTGTGTGTTATATGTACATGTTCCTGTGTGTGCATGTGTGCATTTGAGTGGAGGCCAGGGGTTGACATCAGCTATCTTCCTTCATCGATCCCTGCCTTATTTTGGAGTCAGGGTCTTTCACTGAACCTGGAGCTAATAGATTCTGCCAGGCTGACTGGTCATCGAGCCCTGGGGATCTGCTTCTGCTTTCCAGTACTGGAGTTGCAGATTTGTGCTGCTGTGCTTGTTTTTATGGGAATGCTAGAGACCTGAACTCAGATCCTCATGCTTCTGTGAAAGGCACTTTACACATTGGGCTGTCTCTCCAGCCCCAATAATGCACAGTTTCTAAACAAGGGAAGTATAATGCCATCTCAGTCTGGACAAGAGCTTCAGACAAGGTCACGGGAAGCAGAAGCTGAGCAGTAATCACAGTTAAAGCCACAGTTAGTGAAAGAGAACTTGAGCAGAGAGAGCTAACATGACGCGAGCAGTTACTTCCCAGCTCATTTTATGAGGCCACTAGGACCTTGGTACCAAAAAATAATTTGAGAGGAAAAACTAGGCAGGCTTGCTAATACTAGATGGGAGATCCTAAACAAAACGTGAGCCATCTGAGTGCACTGATTTCTGTTTTAGGGACACAGTATTTTTTTTTTTAATTAAAACATGATTTTTAAAATTACGTTAAAGTTTTTAAATTATATTTGTGTGTGTGTGTGTGTGTGTGTGTGTGTGTGTGTGTGTGTGTATGTGTGACTTACCACAGTAGCAGAATAAGGTAGAAAAATTACGTGCTGTCTCAACACACACATGAAAAGCATTTGTGGTGTCTACTGATGCTTTTCAACTTAAATCTTTGCTGGAAGTCCTAGTTGATGTATGTAGGAGATTAACACAGTGGCATTTCAAACGCTTGCAAAGAAGAAAATGTTATCATTCTCAGGTGACACAATTGTTACAGGAAAATCTAAAACTACAGATGAGTTACTAAGCCTCATGAGTTCTAGACACATGGCTAATATACAAAAGTCAGCTGTGAGGACATGAAGTGGCTTGCAGTCAATGTAATGCTTTCTTTTTCACATTTGCTTATTTTAAATTGACATAAAGTTGTATATATTCTCCATGTACAGAACGGTGTTTTAAAGTACTTACACATTGTGGGTGTCATGTCTATCCACAGCTATTTTTGTGGCAAGAATATTTAACATCACTCTCTCAGCACTTATCAAGAGAACAGAGTATTGCGATGTGCTGTACCCCTCATGCAGTCCAAGGACTGTCTTGGGTCAGCAGGATGGCTCAGTGAGCAAAGGCACTTACTTTCAGACCTGATGACTACAGTTTGATCCCCTGGACCCATGTGGTGGAAGGAGAGAACCAGCTCCTGTAAGTTGTCCTCTGACCTCCACATATATGCCTTGGGCATGTGCTTACATGCACATGCACACACGTGTACACACAATAAGTATAATTTTTAAACTTGAAAAAAATTAAAACTTTTCCTTGAACTTATCTTTTCCTAACTGTAATTTTGTGTTCTTTAATCAGCGTCTCTCAACACCACCCCTGCATTGCTTCTGTCTCTGGTAGCGGCCATCCTCCCATAGGCTTTGAGGAAATCAGCCTTTTTAGGCTTCAGTGTGTTCAGCAGTACTTGTCTTGCTGGGCCCAGTTTGTGTCATTTAATGGAAAACATTCCAGGCTCCTCTAAGCCTTGTGGTTCAACATAGTTTTAATCACAACCCAGCAGTTGTTTATGGAGCTTAAGAATATTATTTTATAAAACTTTCATGGAAATGCAAAGGGCCAAGAAGAGCCAAGATTTCTTTTCTCCAAAATTTTATTGTGAGGAAATTACACGTGACTAAATTTACCTTTTTAACCCTTTTTAAGTGTATAGCTCAGTGTTTGTAGGGGCGAATCTGAAATGTCCCACATAAGCTCACTCATCAAAGATTGTGTTCCTAGATGGTGGCACTGGTCGGTGTGGGGTCTTTTAGTTGGTGGGCTGAGCCGGGAGAAGTAGGTTCCTGGGGGCGGTCCTCGGGAGCTGTGCTCAGAGGTGCTTTCTTTTCTCCCTTTTGGCTTTCTTCCACACATTGGTTATTTTCTGTCCACTGAGGTAGATTTGAGGTCTTGTGTGTGGTTCATCCTGGAGAAGTGCTATGCATGCTCCATGAGGGTCTGTGAGGACGAACTTGATTTTGGGTAGAGGGTTTCTGGACGTGTGTCTTCAGGTTGACCAAGATAATCTGGTAGAAGATAAGGTAGAAAGACTTCCTCCTCCATCACTGCAGCAGTTGTGAAGGTAGAGCAACTTGGGACTGACTGTGGATGCTGGCCCACGGGCTTGGAGGAAACAATACCAATCCTGCTCTGCGGACAGGTTAGGTGTGTGTGGGCAGGGACGAGGCTTTTTCCCAGTGGCACTGACTGAAGTCAAGGTGAATATGGAAAGAGAGAAAAAGAGGTTCAGTTCTTCCCCATATCATCGAGACACAGTGCCTTCCAGCCGTGAGGCAGAGCCAACTACCCAGGGCAAGTGGGAAATTAGAGGGCGTGTATTCATGGCAGTGAGAGGGAAGAGCAAGCGGAAAGCGGGCACCACACAGGTGGAGTGGCGGCTCTGATTAAATGGGTAGGAGCCTGATTTGATCAGCACACACCATGCCTAGAGCAAAGGAGGAGAGGATACCTGCTGTGACCCACGGGCCGTCTCAAGAATGCGGCACACCTGTAAGAAGATGGCCAGTGGCCCAGAAGCAAAGTGGGCTGGAGATGCATAGGGGCATTTTACTAAAGGTGGAGAGTGAACATATGACAAGATTTCCAAGTGTATTGTCCTCACATAGCGACAGTGAAGTCCGCCTGTCACTGTGACAAGCCCCAAGTCACGTGCTTCTGTTTTGTACTCTTCTGAATTTGTGTTGTGGGTTACAGCAAAAACATGGTGCCATGGTCTGTGTCTTCGTCCCAGCCGTGTGTGAACCTGGAGGCCACATGGGATACAGCTGGGATTGGGACTTTACAGGTGTGCCTGAGGAGATGGAAGGACGAGGGAAGGAGTGGTCTGGGCAGAGCAATCTCAGTTCTCGGGAAGAAGAGAGCGAGAGAGCTGGCGGGAAGGAAGCAGGGCCTGCAAGGGGTCTGAGCAGAGGACACGGGGTGGGGTGGGGCTCTGCTTGGCACAGGGCAGACAAGAGGAGGTCTGCAGACCTCCTGGGAGCTGCAGGTAGGGACAGTTCTTTTTCTCCTCTGTCCTGACTAGTGTGTGAACATTTCCATAAGGGAATTTGGAAGTAATGGCTCTCCGTCTTCTTGCCCCAGCCTAAGTCCCAGTATTTGTGAAGTTCAGCACTCTGCAAGCTACACTATGTTAAGATGTAAAGAGCGAACATCTGTCATTGTCATTTCCTGCCCTTTTCCTCACCAAAGAGATCCAGCTGTTTTGAAGAGAAACAACAAAAATAACTCCAGGCCTCTGAACGTGGTCAGTGATGGAGGGGGTGCCTGGTGTGCACAAGTCCCTGGATTCCATCCTCAGCACATGTACAAAAGACTTTTCAGTTTAAGATCAGCATCCCATGTATGTTCCAGTCCTTGTGTCTGATGTGCATGTGGAGGCCACAGGACACCTTCAGGTATTGTTCTTCTGGTATCATCTGACTTCTTTTTCAGACAGGGTCTCTCACTGACCCAGATCTTGTCCAGTAGGCTCGGCTGGCTAGTCAGCAAATTCCAGGAATTTGCCTGCCTCTGCCTCCCCAGAGCTGGGACCACAAGTATGCCACGATGCCCAGCAGTTTGTTTTTTTTGTTTTTTTAAATATGGGTTCTGGGGATAGAACTCAGGTCCTTGTACTTTGCAAGGCAGGAAGTTTATCAACTGAGCATTCCCCCCAACCTGGTGGTCACTTGAACCCCGCTTTGTTGCTCAGCTCATGTCTTGCCTTGCTTGGCTTGCAGGTCAATGCCTGAGGCTAGATGGCGGTTCGCTGATCAGTTTGAAATGGGGCAGTGAGACTTTGAGGGGACAAGCCACCTGGGAAAACATCAGGTCTCCTCACTGTGTCTGACTGCTGCAGGATCCCCAACTTTGACTTTAGTTGTATCTGGGGCCAGGAAGTAGAGGTGCAGGTGGGTGTGACAGTGCTTCTTGAGGATGCTTGAGACACATCAGGTACCACCAAGGTGCAAAGATGCCTTGTTCAGGTGTCTCTCCCACTTTCCACAGAATGGCAGATCCTAGGATGTAGGTAAAGGAAGGCAAACCCATTGAGCTGTACAGGAAGGAGAGACCACTGGCATGAGAGTTCGCCTGTCAGCCCATGAAGAAAAGAAGCCAACATTGGCTGCAGTCTGTGCATCCTGGACCCTTGTGGTTGGAGTAGGCTTGTCCTGTAGACTGACAGTGTCTGAGGGAGCTGAATGCTATGTGTCAGCTCAGGTGAAGGGAGGTGCCCAGGCCAGTCCCGTGAAGAAAGCTGTGCTGAAGCCCCATGTTCTAGTCTGCCTTCCATTGCTGTGAGAAACCACTCTGACCAGTACCAACTTGGGGAAGAAGGGTTTATTTGACTCACATCTCCCAGATCAATTCATCTTTGAGGGAGCCCAAGGTAGGAACTCAGGGCAAGAACCTGGAGTCAGGAGCTGAAGCATAGGCCATGGAGGAACGCTGCTAACTGGCTTGCTCCCCTGGCCCATGCTCAGCCTGCTTTCTTATACAACAGACAACCACCTGCCCGGGGTGGCACCACCCACAGTGGGCTGGACCTCCCACAACACTCAACAATTAACAAAATACCCCACAGACATGGCCACAGGCTTGTCCAATGAAGGAAATTCCTCAGTTGAGGCTCTCCACCCAGGTCTGTCAAGTTGACAATAAAGCATCCAGCGCACCCCAGCAGAGCCTGAAGCTCAGGGAAGGCGTGAAGCCTGAGAGCAGCTGGAGAAGAGGCTCAGGCCTCCCAGGAGAAGCCTCTGTCCCATAGAGCTGCAGGTACTTGGGCATCTCTGACTCCCCTTTACCATATCATCCAAGATTTTAAATGTGATGCTCTCAGGTGCTGTCAAGAGGTGGACAGGAAGCCCCTTCCATTGAAAACCATCGTTCTGTGTTCACTGGAGAAGAGGCACTGCTCACACCCAGTTTAATATTGTAGGTGTTGTGGAGCTGTTGTGCGAGCATGCCATCCTCCCAGGCCTGGCTTTGACTGCACTGTCTGACATCGGTTTTCACAGCAGTCACCACCCCTTGGGTCTTATGGCTGTTTGTAGCCCTGGTGACGGTGGTGCTTGCCCTGGGGACAGCTCAGGTGTCCCTGCACAGCTTGCTGGTACTGTGGGTGTGGGTGTTCTTACTGCAGCTTATAGCTGCCCACATGGAGGTGACTGTGGTTGGCTGAGATCACATGGCTACAGCAGGCAGGGTTTCGGTCCACCCTCTGTAGACATGGCAAAATAGGGGCCAGGTGCCAGGAGAGCATTATGTTCATGGCCATGACGCGTGTGAGGACTGCAACCAGGACATTGTCCCAGGCAGGCAGTTCCTGAGCACACTGGCCTGCTTCCCCTACTGGACACCATAGCTGCTGTCTTGTCATCTGTCCTCCAGCCTCCTGTCATCCCATATGTGAATGGCAGTGATGGGTGTGGATGGGATCTTGTCCCCAGGAAACTTGCTGCCCATGTGCAAGAGATGAATGAACAGGCAGAGTGGTGGAGTGGGACGAGAAGCCAGCTGCCGCAAGGGACAGGGAGACACTGTCCCCCAACTGCTGTGAGGGACAGGGAAACACCATCCCTCTGAGGAGGGGCTTATACCACACCTGCACTGAGAGGGAGCCAACCACGAGGAACCACCGCCCAGAGCACAGAGCATCCGAGGGACAGGCTGAGAGCTTGAATCTCATTCTCAGGGTGAAGAGCTTTGGGTAAGTTTGTAGCAGGGAGCTGAGGGAGACCAGCTGCCCTGGGCTTGGTGTGGAAGACCCAGGACTCTTGCCCGTAACTCAGCTGGCCTTGCCTATGAGAACTGAGGTGTGCTCACCCTCAGGAAGCTTAGTGTGGCTGTGTTTGGAAGGGTTTTTAGGCAGCAGTAGCAGCTGAGGAGGAGCCTGGGAACCAGCGTGGAGGACAGTACAAGAGGGATGCACTCAAAGGCTTCACACGCAGCTTGAATCCAGGTGGCACTGTCCTGGGCCAGAGTCCTCAGAACGCAGTCTAGAAGACGCGGTCACGTTGCCACATGACAGGAGAAGCCTCAGAGGGGGATCCGAGAACAAGAGGAAGGTGCTTTGCCGGGCTCTGGGAGCTGAGGATGGTGCCCTGGGCCAGAGCCCATTTAACAGCCATGGCCATGTCACCCCATGTCTGACTGTCAACTGTCTTTGTACCATACTGCTGTTGAGAGCTTCAGGCAGTGTTGGGGTAGTTTGCAAAACCGAGTGTGTGTCCTCTTGGCCCTTCACAGAGAAGGCCAGTTCTATCCTGCTCGGAGCTCCCGGTGCTCCTGTAGGAGATGCAGCCCACGAGACTGCAGCAGGGTGGCCCCTGCCTGCCTGCTTGTCCCGTCTGGATTGTTCAGTTGCCTGCTGAATTAATTTGTGTGTGTGTGTGTGTGTGTGTGTGTGTGTGTGTGTGTGTGCGCACATACAGGCATGTGGAAGTCAGAGGATGGCTTGTGAGTTCTCTCCTATTCTGTGACTTTCAGGGACTGAACTCAGTTCATTAGACTTAGTGCCAAGACCCTTTACCTGCTGAGCCAGCCATCTTGCTGAATCTTATTTTATTTTATTTTTTTAAGACAGGATGACTTTGAATTTACTCTGTAGACTAGGCTAGCGTTGAACTGGTGGTGATTCCCCTGCTTCGGCCCCTAGAGTGGGAGGACTTCAGGTGTTTACCACCACTTCTGCCTCAGCATTGATCTTACTTTGACTTGAGATACCTCACGCGGAGCAGGTCTGTCTGTCCTCTAGGCCCTGGTCTTTGTCTCTGTCTAAATTCCATGTTCTAGCCCTGCATCCTTCTGGAACCTTCCAGCACTTGAGGAGTCTGTCATGGATTCTGACAGACTGATCCCTACGGAGTGTTATGCTGGGGGCAGATTTGACTTCTCACCAGAGCTGAGTGGTGGCTACATGAGCACAGCTGGAACACTGGATGCTGTTTGTACAGACTGGCAGTGGCAGGTGCAGGGCAGCAGGGGGCGCCCACGTCACACTCTTGCCTCCATCAGAAGTAGTCCTGTGCCCCAGGTGGGGAGTCGTCACATGGTAGGGGGAGGTGGGTATTCTATGTGGGTATTTTGATACTCTGTACGGACCCAGCCCACTGGCATTGCTCATTGGAGCCACAATCCCTAGCCAAGTGTGCAGAAACTCCAAGAAAGATCCAAGACAGGACAGGAGGGAAATTCCCTTCCTCACATTTGGTGGATCTGGTTCCTTCCACCCATCTCCTCTGACCTGAGACTCAGTGGTTGAGGACTCTCCACCTTCTTTAGGGAAGATCTGTGCAGAAGTTCAAGATAAATGCTTCCTCCTTATTTCTTAAATTCATTTGTCTTAAAGACGTTTTCTTAAAGTCACTTATCTATTTCCAGGAGAATTTAGATTAGAGAACTTTTTCTTGGCTCTCTCTAAGGTCCTGTTCACTCAGGTACACACAGTAGGGATTCTCTTTGCCTTGAGTATTTCCTCATTCAGTGACTGCTACTGGCACAGAGCTCAGGCTTGTGTCTCTTCAGATGTGAACTTGAATCAGGGGTGAAGAAAGAGTGGGAGGCTGGGAGGCTTCTGTCCACACTAGAACTTTCCTGGACATGCCTCGCGTTGGTTCTTACTTCTGTCCCAGCTCACTCCCCTCCCACTTGTAATGCTGCTGTTTCCTCTCATCCCTGAGGTTCTGGCTAGACCCTTCACCCACATCCTTGTGTGTCTCCAAGTGCTGGCTCTGGGGCAAGGGTGGTGGGGAGAAAGAGCCTTCTGGGCCCCTGTGGGTATTAAGTGGGTACCTCTTCCTGTCTGACAGGTGGTGATGCTCTGTGTGCTCTGGACTGAGCATTCCACTGGGCACCATGGCTGGTACCAGGCCCACATGTGCTGGCTGACCCACTGTATGGTGCTTTCCCTCTGTGCTGGGCTCCAGGTAGCTGGTGTGGGAGGTAGCAGGCCTCAGCCAAGGCGGAGAGCAACCACGCTTTCTGAGCTGGTGCCTGGTGCTTTCTGCTCACTTCTTGCCTCCACTGCTGTTTTCCTATCTTCTTGTGCCTGGACTGGCCAGGAGCTTGTGTCTGTGAGAGCTGTGCTGGGCCTGGGGAGTCCAGACTTGAACCTCATGCCCCTCTCCCCCAGCACTAGGCATGGTAAGAAGGCAGGCCTCCTCACTGTTATCAGTCGCCCCTGGGTCCTGAGCTTTCAGAGAGCTAATCATTCCTTGCTCCTTGCACACATCAGGAGACCAGCAGTATAGCACAGGGCCCTGGGCATTGTCCTCACTGTCCTCCAGGCCTGTCTTCCACCAGCAGAGGAAGAGGCCAGTCCCAGCCTTAGCAATGACCTCATCAGCTACAGAGGCCAGACCAAACAGCAGGGATCAGAGAAGAGGAATCTGACCATGAGACCCCCAAGGCTTCTTGTGGCTCACACAGAGAAGATCTCACTGTGGTTTTCCCTCTCTTCTGACTGAACACACTTGGGTGCAGGTGTTTCTGTCTGAGATGATGAAAGCAAAACTAGAACTTTCTGTATAAGGTGCTTAAGTGATTATATGGCCGGGCGCCCTCCCAGGGTCCCAGCAGGTTCCTCTGTGCACATTAGCCATGCCCTGTATGTCTGTGCCTTGGTCACTTGTGGCCGTTGCCAGGGCTAGGAGGGCCTGCTAGCTAGGATGCTCTGTCCTCTGCTGTCTCCTCCAAAACTCTGTGGATTAGTGCCAGATCCTCAGGCCACTGTCACCCTGACTGCTGTATGCCACTTAGACCTTCTGGTGTGGAGGCAGGGGTCAACACCCCGTGCCCAGCTGTCACTGGACTCACAGGGCTGACCACACCTCCAGACTGCTGACAGCAGAGCTGGCGGCCCCTAGCCGTGGGAGCTGCTCTCCTTGCTTCCTTCTCCCCGTGACACCTATGGGGACTGGGAGGGGAAAGGTGAAGGGTGGTGCGAATGAGCCCCACTCCTTGCTACTCTTGCTGGCTTGATTGCTTTGATCATGACTGCTTCTCTCCGGAGATCAACGGTTCTCCTCCCGGCCAGTCACTGCAGCTTCAGCATGGAAAAGCAAATCCTGTTCTATGAATTTCTCTGCCTCATGTTGACCTTGTCATCACACATTTTTCTCAGGGAAAAGCAAGGATGAAACTGGTCCTGGACATTCTCAACTGATTACCTGAAGACCTGTTCTCCCTGAGGGACAGAAGCATTACACTTTTGATTCCTGGGGCTGCTCCACCTAACACAGTGGTCTGGTGTCAGGGCAGAGGGCCATAGAGCCTGCTCTCACCAAACTCCTGGTACCAGGAGGCTCTTGGGTGAGCAGCTCTCTGAGGCTGCTGGGGGTTGGGGGATGGTAATTCTGCAGTGGCACCCAGATCCTAGCAGCAGTTTCTTTTCCCTCTTTCTTTCTTAAGCCAGTATCCATCTGGTTTGAGCACTCTTGGGTTGTTGAAATACTTGGGAGGCAAACAGCAGATTAAGGATCACAGATACTGCATGAAAGTGGAGGGTGTTCAGGAATATACTAGGTCTGCTGGCTGCCACTGAGGAAGCTCGTGCATATGGAGCAGGCTTATAATAGAATCAGTGGCAACTGTAATTAAGGTTGCAAACCATGCCGATCTGTTAAAAAACAAATTCTCCGCAGCTGTTGTGCTGACTGAGAAATTACCCCTATCAGCCAAAGTGTTGCTTTTCAGATTTGGTAGAGGAAATACTTTAAAAATGATCTCACAGCGTGATTTATATAAATGGCTCTTCTGTGTACAAGACGATCAAGATAGAGTCTGAGTCCCTGGCAGACCACAGCTTCCTCAGTGTCCTGTTGCCATGGGTTACGAAGAGAGCGCAAGGGAGCGCATGGAACTTCAGCTGAAATGTGTTTGAACTTTCCTGACACGCACAGGCATGCTGCTGTTGTTCGATGGTGTGCTCTAGATCCAGGTACCTGGCACATTACAGAAGTTTTCTTGTCTTAAGATGAATTTGGAGAAGGGATTATCAGATGATTCGGACATTTTTGCTGACCAGCAGGTAAGTCATTGCAGCTGCTTCTTGCTGAGTACACCGAGTGGCTATGAGATGCTTGGCACCCGCTCACTGTTTTGTTTCTGGCTTGTTCCGGGGATGGTGGCTGAGGAATTTCCAGGTGCTTTTAGGTATAAACTTTGAAGCTTCTTTTCTTGGGTCTGCTTCTTGAAGCTTGGCATAAGAGCCACGGAGTGAGTGTTGTACTGAGGACCACAGCAGGACTATGATGCGTAGCTGAAACAGAGTGCTTTCTACCGGGTGAGTGTAGGACTCTGACCACGGCCCTAGTTCAGGGCTGCTCTAAGTGACTGGCTAGGCTTACTGGTTCCCTCAGCACCTCAGAAGCCCGCACTCTCAGCCCTCCAGAAAGCTTCAAATAGTTTTCTTTTCTTTACCCATAGTAATTCTTAACAGATCTTAAAGATATGACTGAATTAATTTTGTTGAAATACTGAGGCTCAATTGGATAAACATTTAAATTCTCTCTCCTTTTTAAATTGCTAGTTTATATTTTAAAATGTAACAAATTGGCTCTGCTGCATGAACATACTACTAGAATCATGTTTAATGTTGGATTATTAGATGAGTATATAAAATTGAAAGTTTGAGAGTAAGCAAGAAGACAAAAAGAATATTTTTATTTTTAGGGCTTTTTATTGCATATTGATATGAAGATAAAAGAAATTTGATTTGTATACAGAA
The DNA here is from genome assembly GCA_035773235.1 of Eospalax fontanierii. Taxonomy (NCBI): domain Eukaryota; kingdom Metazoa; phylum Chordata; class Mammalia; order Rodentia; family Spalacidae; genus Eospalax; species Eospalax fontanierii. The sequence continues at coordinate 83,776,852 of CM069533.1, read as the reverse complement.
GATTGTCGCTAATTCCTGGGTACCAATTTCACCCCTGCAGAGACCTGCAGGGGAAACTGCCGGAGTAGCAGTGCTCAGTGTGGATGTCAGGCATGCAGGATGGCCACAGCCTTCCTTTTGTGTCAGGACCAGGGCCAGGTTTCCATGTCTGTGACAGCACTGTGCCTCTAAGCATGTGGCCAGGGAGGAGCAGCTCTGGCTGGGCTCAGTGCACAGGGCTAGGCCTCGGGCAGGAACATGTTCCTGTGACTCCTTTGCAGACCTGTGTGGGAAACAGAGACCTGGCACTGTAATGTCCTCAGTGGGCCACTCATTGGGCCACAGCTTGGACCCGTGTCAGCAGCTTTGGCTTCAATTGCTCATCAAGCAGCCTTAAATATGTCTGTGGGTATTTGGCTGAATAAGGGTCTTGGACTGCCTTTCCAAATTGCTATAAGAGGCAAGTAAGTTGTTGAAATGAACATGTTGAATCTTGTTAGACATGGTTGTGTTTTAAACAGTGATAGTGCCCGGCTTTGTATCCTTTTCTTTTCCCCCAGGCAGCTGACCAGCTTCACTCTGCTGGCTCGGGGGCTGAGACAGCTGATCCCTAACTTACTTGTGCTGGATATGGGGTAGGGGAGGAGTTCCTAAAAGCTAGAGTTTCAGGTGAATCTTTCTTTCCTCTGAGCCTCAGATTGCTCTTTTTTAAAGTGGGTGTCACAAAAATCCTGAGATTCTGTGCACGGTGCACATGCTTAGTGCAGCCTCCCACAGTGTGCGGGCGCCTGTGCTTCCTTCACTCCAAGGCAAGGAGCTTTCCAGTTTCGCTAGGAGCTGTCACAGCATCCATCAGGGAACAGACAGCTGATAGGATTTTGACCTAGAGATACATGGCTTACTGGTCAGAACCACTAACCATGACTTCCCCGGCTTTCGCAGACCGGGAACCAATGTTCCCCTTTACAGTACGTGTGCTAGACTGTGCCTCCATTGGATGCTTTGGTCCTGGATGTTGGTAAGAATTCCTTGAGGGGAGAGTAAAACCCATACTCCAAAAGAAATAGGAATTGTCACGGAAAACTTGCTTTTCTAATCTGTCAACCTACCACCCTTTCAGTGTCCCCCTTCTGGGTGGTCTGCGGTGGCTAGGCCATTTGGGCATGGTGGTAAAGGCCAGGAGAGTCGGAGAGTGTGGACTGAGGTGACAACCAACACAGCCACAAGTGAAGTGTTGTCCTCCTTGCCTCTTCTGCTCTTGCTCGGACCTGCTCCTCAGGTCTCATTCATGTCAGGGCCGGCACCCGGGGGATATATGGTCACCACCATGGGAAGGTGGCCACTCAGTTGTATTGGGTTCTATTTAATGTTTGAAAATAAAAACTGGTTCTACTGTAAGAAAAGAAACTGTTCTTTCTGGGTCACACGGGGCCCCACTGTCTCCTTGGGTTGGTGAGCAGGACTTTATTGGGTAACCTGTGCAGGCTTGTACAAGTTCCTGCCATGAGCTGGGTTAGCTGGCCCCCGGGGTGCTGCAGATGTGCCTATGGCAAAGCAAATATCCTGTAGAGTTTGGGGAGGGCAGAGCCTTGGACATTAGAAGGTACTGCCCACCCTTGTTGGGGCTGGGGACAGTGAGAGAAAAATGGGCAGGTTGGAAGAGGGGTAAAGGGGACTTGGTCTGTGTGTGACATGAGGGATGGCTCAGACTGCAATGTCCAACTTGTCTTCTGCCTTCTGCTCATGCCTGGAGCCTTCTGTCTTTTTCTACTGCTTGTCCTATGTAAGAAGAGGCCAGGGTTCGTGCGGGGCTGCAGACAACAGTGACAGAGCTGGAGGTGTGGACACCCACAGTGACCATGGTGACAGTGCAGCTTTGGCTGGTGGCAGCCGTGGGATGAGAGAGAAGCAGGCAGGTGCTCTTCTGGGGATGTGTTTGAGGTGGTCCCTACCTGACTCTCACTGATCGTTTATGGGCTAAGCTTGATCAAGGAATCTTTCTTTTTCATTTAACTGCGTTAAAAAAATTGTATGTATTTTTTTATTCTATGTGTATGAGCGTATTGCCTGCATGTGTATAAGTGCACCCCCGTTGTACAATTCCCGCAGACTCGGAAGAAGGTGTCGGATTCTTCTGGAACTGGAGTTACAGATGGTTGTTAGCCACCATGTGGGTGCTGGCAATCGAATCCAGATCCTCTGCAAGAGCAGCTGATGCTTTAGCCACTAGCTACCTCTCCAGCCCCTGAGTTTCTTTTTAGCCAAATTAAATTCTCCCGCAGGTCTGCCATGTACTGTCTGTTGTCTCTCCCACATCAAGTTGTTGTAGGGTCCTGAAATGATAGCCTCACTGGGCTGAGCCACACTGGAGAATCCAGAGTGTTCTGAGATGCACAGTGGGATGAAATTGGTCAGCTACCTGGAGAGAAAGAAAAGGCTAGGAGGAAGGGAACTGTCACTGCTTAAAACACAACCATGTTACCCAAAGAGACTTCAACACATTCATCTGAACAACTTATTTGCCACTTATAGAAAGTTGGAAAGGTAGTTCAAGGCATTTATGCATTCAAAAATCCGTGGACATATTTTCCTAGCCGTAAAAAAACGACACAGTGAAAAGCTGCCTTGATGTGCAGTTGAGGCCAAAGCTGCTGACACGGGACCAAGCTGTGGCCTGACGAGTGGTCCACTGAGGACATTACAGTGCCAAGTCTTCGTTTCCCACACAGGGTCTGCCAGAGAGTCGCAGGAACATGTTCCTGCCTGAGATATATCCCCTCCTGGTCCTGCAGTCCAGCTCCCTTTCTCCTTCCCCCATGTAAGGTGTCCCCCTATCTCTTCCTGTCTTTGTGAGCACAGGCTTTGTCCTAGACCTTGAAACAGTCTGCCCCCCAGCCCCTACAGCCCTGTTGTCTCTCTGGCCGCAGAACCCCCACATACTCATGTCTCCCTCTGGGTATCTGGGAGCCCCATCAGACTTGGTTCCTTTTCCACTTCTCTATCTGCTCCCCTAGCTCAGAAAAGAAACAGCCCTGGTCAGTTGGCTTACTATACATCAGCAGCTGCAGGCTTGACCTTGGAACTCCCAGCCAGGCTCACGTGTTCTCACCTCCCTTTTCTCCTGCCTTGCTCTGAGTGCTGATCTCACATTTGGAGTCCATGGGCCCTGGACAGTAGTACTGCCCTTCTCCAGCTCTGTGGACATGGATGCCCCTGTTGGACTGTACGGGTTGGATTTGTGTGTCCAGTTTCTTGAGGGCCTGTCCTGACTGTCCTGGCACCTTGGTGCTCCGTGATATTTATGTAGAAGTGGGAGCTCTTGGCATGGTTTCTCTGTGCAGTGCACATCCTGGTCACAGACGGCCCTGGGCCTGTGCCCCAACTGCAGACACAGGGTGGTGCCTGGACACTAAGGGCTGCTGGGAAATGGACAGAGACCTGCTTGATGGGTATGAGGCATTAGGATGAAGGATGGGGACGCTTGCTCCCACCCAGCATTACTGCAGGCATATGTTTCAAGGAGACATGACGTTGAACACAGTGTTCACGTGGTGACTGCTGTGCACCACCTTGTCCCAGTGCTTGTCTGGACTGAGAGCATCTCAGAGTCATCTTGGCTTCCCAGGGCTGAGTGGAGACTTCATGAGAGGTGCTCTGAGGGTTTCCTGGCTCTGTCTTCTGGTCATATTGAAGATGGTAAAGCTCTGGCATTACCCCCGATCACATCTAAGTACCCTCCTCATCTCCATATTCCACACCTCTTCTGAGGTCCTGATTGCCACATGGCTCTAAGCAGAAGTTCTTGCAGTGTTCCCATGCCACCGCCTCAGCATCTACTTGGCTCTTGGGTTACAAAAGTTCCTTCTCATCAACTTCTGCTGTGACCTGATGTGTGCCTCCTCCTTATCTAGGTGGACCCATCTTCCTCCTGTGCACTGTGCTGTATGTGAGCAGAAAGAAAGCTGCTGGGCTGAGGTCTGTGGCTGTAAGTGCCATGTAGCGCCAAGTTGGTGCCACTTCCCTCAGCTGGTGTTATCTGGAGGCCTGTGGGGCTGCTCTTCTGATTCCACAGCCAAAGAACCCCAGAGCAGGTAGGGCCTGGCCAGGGCCTGGCTAATCTGGTGGTAAACATGAGGCCAGCATAAAAATAACTGGAATACCAATCTCTCTGAGGCAGGGAGCAAAAGGGCTGCCCAAAGGAAATGCCAGTGTGCTTGAACTCAGGTAAGGGGGCTTGCCAGGTTAGGCGACTGTGTGAACTGGGGCAGAGCTCCCAGAGTGGGCCAGAGAATTGCCAGCAGGGAAGGATTGGCTCCTTAGCAGCAGCCAGTGAACATGCAACATGCATATGCATATATGCTCACATACATATGTGCACTGTTCCAGTTTGATCTTTGTTACTGTGATAAGAACACTGACCAAAAGCAACCTAGGGAGGAGAGGACTTCTTTGGCTTACATGTGCAGATCACAGTCCATCATTGAGAGAAGTCAAGGCAAGAACCAAGGCAGGAACTTGAAGCAGAAACCACAGAGGAGCACTGCTGGCTCACAGGCTGGCCTGCTCAGGCTTGTGCTCAGCTTGCTTTCTTACCAGGACCACTTGCCCAGGGCGTGCTACGACCTGCAGTGGGCTGGGCCCTTCTATGTCAATAACAATCAAGATACTCCCTCACAGACATGCCCATAGGCCAATCTCACAAAGACAGTTACTCAACTGAGACTAGAAAAATATTTTTATTTTATGTGTGTGTTTTGCCTGCATGTATGTAAGTGCTCCTGTGTCATGCAATGCCCACAGAGGTCAGAAGAGGGTGTCAGATCCCCTAGGACTGGAGTTATAAATGGTTGATAGCTGCCATGTGGGTGCTGGGAATTGAACCTTGGTCCTCTGTAAAAGCAGCCAGTGCTCTTGACTGCTGAGCCATCTCTCCCACCCCACCAGCAGAGCCTTTTTCAGGTGATTCTAGACTGTCAAGTTGAGGGTTAATACTAGCTAGTACATGCGCAGGTGCTTACCTGGATGCACACAGGGACACGTTGCTTCCGTACACGTGCATGCACACATATGCACAGTGTGGAAATAGGTTCCAGGAACAGATCAGATCCTGAGGTGCACTTCATGTTTTCCTTTCATGATGGTCTTTCCCATCTTCTTTCTTTTCACAGTTCCTGGGCATGACCCAGTGGGTTGATTTACCAGTTCTTAGAAGGTTGTGACTGGCACTGATGACTCTGTGCTCACCAAGCTGAGAGCAGGCAGTAGGAGGGGGGACAACTGAGTCTGAGTGTCATTTCCTGTGCAGCCATAGATATAGGCAGCATCCCACCTGGCTTAGCTGTGCCCCAGTCCAGTCCCCATCGTGCTTGAGAGGTCCTCACTGTCCCATGTAAACCCTGTTTCCTTTACTCTAAATAATAAACTCTCAAGGCAAAAGAAGTATGTATTAAGTGCAAGTCTTTAAGGGTTCTCTCCAGATTGTTTTTGTTTTGTTTTCATTTTTGTTGTTGTTGATTGGTTGGTTTTGAGATAAGAGTCTTGCTGTGTAGCCTGGGCTAGCCTGGAACTTGAGAAAGTCCTTCAGCTTCAGCCTTTTGAGTGCTGGAACCACTGGCATATGCCACCATACCCACCCAAGCCCCTTGTTTAGATTATATTTTTCTCTCTGTGTTCAGAGTACACATTGCATCTGGCAACTTGCGGGCCTTTGACCTTTTTAAAAGAATATTGTGTGGTTATTTAGAATTTTTTTATGTCCACGGTATCTTAAAATGAAAAGTTTGTTTTATTGTATTTTACTATACATCTGTAATGGTTATTTAGATGTACCTCCGAACATGTCTGTAGGAGTGATTCCAGAAAGGTTTAACTGAGAGGGATGATCCTCCCAAATGTGGGCAGCGCTATTCTGTGAACTCTGAGGAGCGGAGCTTGTTGAGCTTAGATTGTGTACATCTGGGATAGCCTGTGAGTTTCTCTATGTGTTGGAAACACAACTTTCTCCTTTTCCTGTTCTCACACCAGTTAACCAAGAAAACTGCAATGGCGCAAGGGTGAGTTCTGCAGAGTCACCAGTGAGGTGTCCCAGACCTGCCTCAGCCACACTGTGTCCTGGAGGCATCACTATGTCCCACAGGTTCAGGGCTTGGTCCCCAAAGACTGTCCCCACCTTAGATGCCACTCATATGCTCCAGGTTATAGCCTGTGCTTCTGGCTTACCAGCTATAAGTCGGGATTCCCCAGGTCCCCTCCTTGGATTTAATTAATTCATATCAATGACTCATAGAATCCAGGAAGCACATTTATTGACTTTTCACTTTTCCTTTTTGTTTTACTTGATGTTTTGAGCTGAAGGTTGAACTTGGAGCCTCCTGCATGCTCAGCATATGGGCTTCTTAGATTCCCGTTGAGGATGTGAACTGGAGAAGTCTGAGGCATGGACATCAGCTTCCATCCTTCTCTGGCTTGTCACCCTGTAGCTACTAGAAGCTCCCTGCACCCAGTCCTAGTGGAGTTTTATGCAGACTTCACTGCAGAGCTGATGCTCATATACCAGACAGGAATGTCAAGGCCCATCTGCTCAGATTCCTCTAGGCCTCCCTGTGCCACGTGTCTTCCTCCAGGGCATGGGGCAGTACTACTCTGGAACGAGGTGGTTCTCATGATCTAACGTTGGACAAGGTTGGTAGAAGTTTCCTGTTGCCAGATCAAGGTGGAGGAGACTAGAGTTTCTATGCATGCCTTTGGGAGGAAGGCAGCAGGAACCACAGATTAAAACATACCAGAGGAAGCACATTTACATTAGTGTAAATTCCAGCGTTAAAGCATGTTGTAGTCCTTAGAGCTCTGTAACTACGGCTTGTATTTGAATTGTGGAGAAACACAGTTCACTGGGATCTTTTCACCTTTGTTTCTGTGGTTTTACTTTTTTTGTAAGTAAAATATGGAAATTTGGGAAAGGATTCAAGAAGTAGACTAATAGTAACAAATTCGGAGTACCAGTCTTCATGGGTATCAGAGTAACAAGGGATGTCATGTGTTGACTCATAGAAGTGTTTGTAGTGAGGCAGTATGCCAAGAAAATTGGAAATACTTAGCTTTTAACATCATGTTGAGAAATTAGATCCTTATCCCGCACCATAGCAGAAACCAAGTCAGAATGGGGTGCAGTTACACCTGTGACCACAAGCTGCTCAGAGACACAGGCAGCTCTGTGAAGCCATGGCTGCTCTTGTGGATATCATACCATAGGCACAGGCAGCCCAGGGTCCCAGTGAGCCAGAGAAACTCCTTATAGCAAAGGCAGCCTGCAGATGGGAGAAAACCCCAACCACAGACCATTTAATAAGGGTGAATATCCAAAATATGTAAGAAACTCATACAACTCAATAGCAACAAGAAAGGACAAAGTAAAACAAAATCCTGCTTACAAAGTAACAGCAGAGCTGAGGAGCTGATTTTCTGAATAACACATGCAGCTGGCATCACATGTGCCCCTTGTCAGGGAAGTGCAAGCAAGGTGTGATGCCACTTTATGTCTGAGCTGACAGTGTTAAAGGGCAAAGATATAGGCAAGGGTGTGGAGGAAAAAGGCACCCTGTCTCTGTTGGCGGGGTGTGAACCAATGCAGCCAGCATGGAAACAGCATGGAGTTTCCTTAAATTCAGACAGAGCCATGTGCGATCCAGCAGTCCCACTGGTAGGTTCATAGCCAAAGGAACTGAAGCCAGTGTCTTTGGGACACTGTTGCACTCAGTGTCTGCACCCTCAGCGCAGCATTAGTCACGATAACGAGAATACCCAAGTGTCTGTTGATGGGCCCAGTGAATAAAGAAAATGCATGTATGTATAATGGCTGGCTGTTCTGCCTTTAAAAAGATAATAATGCCATTTGTGACAGCACAGATGACCCAGACACTATAGAATGAAATAAGTTGGGCACAAAAAGGTGGAGCTTCGATGTGGCATGTGGAATCTAAAAGGGCCCAGGTTCTGAAATGGAGTAGAGGAGGGGCTGCCAGGAATTGGGAAGGGGGGATGAGGAGGTGTTAGTGGAAGGCACACACTTTTAACAATCAGGTCAATAAAGTGCTAGAGACCTGGGGATTTGCGGTACCTATAGTGACATCAGCTCCACACTTAGGTGTGCTGAGAGTAGAAGATCTCCACATAGTGTGGGGGATGATAGACATGCTATTATCTTGATTATGGCAATCATACTGCAGTGAGTTTGTAAAACAAAATAGCACCCTATACATCATAGACATGCATGATCTTTTCAGGCATTTGATGTCAGTCCTTTGTGAAAAGCTTGTCTTTTCAGTGATTGAAAATGGGTTCTTCTCCCATGTATTTTACAATTAAGAATGACATATTTGTGGGACTGGAGAGAAGGCCCAGCAGCTAGGAGCACTGGCTTCTCTGGCAGAGAACCCAGGTTCAGTTTTCAGCACCTACATGGCAGCTAACAACCATGCATAACTCCAGTTCCAGGGGATCCAACACCCTATTCTGATCTCCAAGGGCACTACATGATATGGGTGCACTTACATGCAGGTAATATACTCACACACATGAAATAAAAATAATAAAATATTAAAAGGATGACATTGTGATAGTGCTGTAGAAACCCCTTTGTGTTATCTCCAGTCTCATGATGACATAACATTTACAATTTCTCACTAGAGATGACTGTACCTCTTGAGGTTAAAAGGACCCAAGATGTCTTCCCCATGCCTTCAGGTATGTGAGTACACCTCTAGTTATTCTGGTTCCTCCTGCTCTCTCTGTGAGAGAAGTCAGGCCAACCCAGTCTGAACTTTGAAAAGTGGGCTGAGTCTGTACTCCCCATGTGGGAATGCTTTACTCCACGACTGTCCCATGTTAGGAAGATCACTGTAAAAAGTCACTTTGAAATACAGGAGTCTGGGTTGCCACTGCAGTGACATCCTTTTGAACCTGTCATTAATCCCAAGGAAAACAGGAATGAGTTTGAGGTTCCTGCTGCTTCCCTATTCCCTGTGCCTCCTCATCCCTCCTTTATATCCAGCACCCCAGCTCCCCTGGACACAGTGGCCTGTCTTACACAGACCTCCTCTTCAGCCCATCTGTCTTCTCTGAGGCTCAGGCCCCTCCTGCCTGCCCAGTCACCCACAGAATAATTATTTTACCTGACTTAATTCTTCCTCCTGTTCAGGTGTTATCCCCTTCTAATGCTTCCCCAGTGCTCCATAAGCAGGGAACTGGATTATTAGTTTAGGTGGCACGGGGCCTGCCACTCCCAGCCTATTAGACATTGAACAAAAGCAGTCGGGCTAAAGAGAATTAGGAGCAATTGTTTTGCAAATCAGCTTCTTTCTTATTTTTAAATTTTTGTATGTGTATGACTGTTTTGGCTGCCTGTATGCAGGTGCATCCGTGTTGCGCAGGTCAGAAGATGGCCTCCAATCCCCTGGAACTGGAGTTATGGACAGTTGGTGGCCAGTAGGTGCTGGGAACTGAACTCCAGTCTTCTGCAAGAGCAGTCAATGCTCTCTCCAGCCCCTGAAAGTCAACTTCTTTAGGAAAAGTTGTTATCTGTTTTTTTTGAAACCTTGAAGGTACTGGGGTTTCTATTGAGGTGATTTGCAGTGTATCCTGACTAGTCTTTGTTTTCAGTGGAATGCTTCTAAGATGTACACAGTGGCCAAGGTAAGAAGAGCAGGGAGGATGGTGGCTGTGAGGAGAGGGCCAGCCAACTCCTGTCCTTTACTGTGTCCAGTCTCCGCCTGCAGCAGTGTGCACTCCACAGCTCTCCCTCGCCATTGCCCGACAGTCTCTGAGCCTTCTGGCCCCTGATGGGCTTGTTGGGTCTTCGGCATCTGTGATTTTCATCCTCAAGTTTTCTGCAGTTACATGTAGCCCTGCTGCCTTTCTTCCCCCTTTTGAACCCCACCACTTATTTCTCTGTTGTTTCATGGCTATTTGACATAAAGAGATTTTTCTAGTGTGAGACTTTTCTATTCTTTCTACCAACTCTTACTGGTATAAGCAGCCATCGATCTTGCTGCTTCTTCACAGAGTGCTTTGTCCTGCGTGTCTGTCCCAGAGCAGTGTCCTGGAGAAAGTCCCAGATGAGATGGCCAGACCTACCCTGGCGAACCTGCTAGTGGCTATGGCTTTTATGCTCTGCTCCCAGTTCCCTGACTGTCTCTTTTTCTCAAGGACCCTCTTGCCTTTTGGATCAATAATGCATTAAAAAACACACTACTGCCCTTGTTTTCTGTACATTTAAAGCCATTTAAAAAAATAAATTTTCCTTTACACAAAGTGTCTCAGGAACTTTCCTAGCATATTGTTGGGCAAGCTCTGTCCCCATCCCAGCTTTCTTCTTCCTCCTTGTGTACCATCTGCTTGGAGGCCACCTTCTCCCAGCCTGTCCTGGCTTCCAGGCCCCTTCTCCTAGGTCTCTAGGCTGCCGTCACTGTGGGGTTCTGCCTTGTGTGGAAGTTCCCTGGTGTTTCTGTCCAGTGTACCAGGGTCTGAGGACATGAGGTGACATCTTCATTATAGTTGAGGTTCATACTTGAAGATTGGTAGGATCTCTGAATGTGCACTGCCTTGTGGGCTTTCTTGTCACAATCCCAGGGAAGAGCTGGCCTTGGTGCCCTTCAGTCTTATATTGGTTGTAGATGACTTGCCACAGCATGGAGAGACTGGCCTGTGAGGGAAGCCAGCACACAGAATGGCCATGTCCTGCTTGTGGGGCATCTGACAGGGTGATAGAAGTGGAATGCTGTGTTGGGTTCCCTGGACCCAGGTGTTTATGGGTCCAGGCCCCATGATGGGTTGGAGCAGTCACAATCAGAAGTGGCTTCCCTCCACAGGCTAGGACAACCTCTCAGTCAGGGGAGGAGGCCAGCCACCAAGGTGGACCTTCTGAGCCTTGCAGCATGGGTCACAGCAGGAGCAGGAAAGTTGTAGGGACTCCTCAGAAGCAGGCCCCATGAATAGAGAGGCATGGCTGGCTGCCAGGTAGGCCTCGGGTGGAGTTTAGAGTAAAGCAGGAAGTATAAAAATCTAGTCGCCTCAGTGGAGTGTGTGGATTGTGTATTCTGTGTCCTTTGGCTTTCTTGGGGAGAGTGGATGGTGCCTCATGGCCATGGGCTCTGGGAGCTCCTGTTCTGTTGACTCCCTATGCTTGGTTACCTCCCACTGGGGTGTCTATTGAACCCCACCTGGTTAGATTTTGGTCAGAGGGATCTTAAAACCTGTCTAGGGGAGACCTAGACTTGATGAGCCAGGCTCTGCCTGGCTGCTGCCCCCTGGCTGCTTGCACCTTGGTGGGCAGCTCTGAGGACCCCCTTCAAGGGCCATGCTGGCTCCTCCATGCTCCACCTCCCTCTCACCAGGACCCCCTACTGCCTCCTTCTGACCTTTTTCCTGGGCCACTGACCATCTGCTTGACTGACAGCAAGTGCTACTCAAATAGGCCCTGGAGACACTCCCTTAGAGAGCTACTGGCAACTTCTGATTTGTAACAGGCCAGCCTTCCTGCCCAACACGTCTCAGTCTCTCAGTCCTCCAGCCTCTAGCTCTTAACAGACCCTCTCCTGGAGCCTGGGCAGCTACTCTCCCACCCCAGGTGGGGATGGGGGATTCCCATGCCCTGCCTTCAGTGGGTGGTTCTGCACTTCCAGGGCTCACCCTGAGGTAGAGGGGACGCTCAGTGGGCACATGGACCAACAGTGTCTGGTGCTGACCAGCTCTGCCCTAACCGGTGCTTCACTGAAGTGTCCTTCCAGAGCTGACTATCTTGGTCAAGCTGTTATCACTGAGGCTGTTAATGAGTTTGTGATGTCAGACTTGCTGGGATTTGTTCTTTTCTAGTGAAAATGACCGCACTTCCTCTTGCAGGGAGTCACCAGCTGGGGCGGAGTTGGAGCCACAAGGCTTGACTCACTCACTGTCTGCTTCCCTCGGCACCTACCTGGGTAGCTGGGAGGCTCCCAGGACCTTGGGTTGTGTTCTCAGATGGACTGGATGAAACAAAGTGCTGTTCCCTGAATCTTGTCATGAGGCGTAATTAACTCATGTCTCTCTCTCTTTTTTTTCAGTCTGCAACTGTGTCTGATGGTGGTAAGTCGTAATTTCTTATATATTTTTTATGATTTTTAAGGCCATTTTCAGGTTGTGACACTGTTTGCCATTGGTATACTCAGGAAAGGTGTTCTCCTTGCTTTCTCATGTGGGAGGGTCTATTGGAGATGATCTGGGGGAGCTTCTTGGTGGCCCGGCACAGGCAGTGTGCTAGACTACAGTGCACGCTCCCGCACGTCTGTGAGCGACAAGCGAGAACATGCTTGCTGATCCCTTGTACAACCAGCTCCAGACAAGCAGGTTAGGGTTTCAAAGGTCTTGTTGAATTTGAGCAATTCTGGAAGTTTCTTTCTTAAGGAAAACGTAGTAGGAGAACTGAGAGGGGGAGGGAGGGTAGAAAATTTTCTTCGGTCTTTAAATAACTTTGTGTACAAAGGTCCTTTTGACGGGACTGATGACGGGAAAGCACAGCAATGCTCTATTCCATTTCTTTGATGCACTCTCTGGTTTTTCATTCAGTGATTTTTAAAAATCTCTCTACAACTGTTGGGGGAGTTTTATCTAGATAATCCTCATTGCTTGCAGTGTTCTTACTATAAGTTATAGAGAATTTGGTGGTGTTTTCCGGAACCTTCCGTTCTTGTCTTTCATCACAATTGCCTACCTCAGTTCTTGGCCATTGAAAAGGCTGGTGCCTGTCTCCGCAGGTAGTGCCTGGAGTTAGGGGGAATGGAGGCCCAGGTGGCTCTGCTGGAGTCACTCCGTGGGAATGGAGGGGAGGTACATCTTGAATTACATGTACTTAAGCCAGAACGAAGACCACAGGGAACGTGGAATGCAAGTGTTCCAGGCATAGATTTTAGAATAAAAGGAATTATATTTCCTATGTTATGTATAATGAGATTGTGTCATCTAATCAGTCTAAAGCTGGGAACGGGAAAACTTCCTCAATGCAAAAAAAGGAATAGGACACGTAGCCAAGCGAGGCTAAAAATAAAGGCTTACAGTCTTGCTTCTGACTTCTCTTTTCTGGTAGAGGACATTTATTCTTGTGGGAAATTTATAAACTTGGGAGGTTACTGAATTCATCAGTTTAATCATATATAATGATTTTTATCTACCCCTGCAAAGTTCTTCTCTGTTGTCAGGAGCTGGAGACAAGCCCTGGGAATCTGGTCAAGTGTGCCACTGTAGGTTTCAGATGGCTCCCAGAGGCTCTAAGGGTGGGAAGCCCTTGGCTCACAGCCCCAGTGGTGCCTTTCTGAGGAAGTGGTGTCCTGCCAGGTGATTCCCCTCCCCCGGGGGCTTTCCGCCTCCTGCCCCCTCCTCCTTCACCTCAGACCCCAGGGCCACAGGGCTGGGCCAGTTCCCGCGTGGAGGAGGGTCTGCTACTGTGGGGATTCCAGTACCCACACTGACAGCTGGCTGTATTTTATGTAGTTACTTCTCACACATTTATAATTTTTCTACTTTATTTTCTTTTTCAGATTATAAGATTAAAGCAAAAGGCTATTTGGTTCAATCTGTGTGTTAATTCCAGGTGTTCAGTATTATCTGCCATTGTTACAGGTGGGAATACTGAGGCAGTGTGAGTTGAGGCCCAGTCAAAGCATCAGTCAAGGCCTCTGTAGCCCAGGCCTAGAGGAAGGCCTCCGCCCCTCACCCTGCTGTCCAGGCCCTGACCAAGGCCCTCCGTCTCCTCCAGGCGCCAGGGCTCTTCCTTGGTCTCCCATGATGAGGACCTGTGGAGAGGGTTAGGGAGAGTCTTGAATGTCTCCTCGTGGAGATATTTTTATAGTCTTAGTCAATAGTAGGCAGGCTCGCATAGAGGACCTGGGAAACCACAGCACCCCACAACTTCTGTGGGAAAAATGTGCTTCAAGTGCAGGCAGGGATGAGAGACCAGCTTTGGACAGCCCTGTGTCCAGTCAGGTGATGGCTGCCTCCTCATCCAGTGCTCGGAGTGATTATTAATTAGTAAATCTCACATTCAGAAGTTTTCTGCATCCAGCTGTCCAGTTCCTCGAAATAACTGGGCTTTTTAGCTGTTTTGTTCCAGGACACATGTGACACATTGATTGTGTTCTCAACATGCAGTTCCGTGGCTGTTTTACAGAGGCTGGACAGTGCTGTTTGTGATCTTGGTTAGGATTGTGCTTTTCACTTAAAAGTAGAGGGCTGAAGGCCACCACTGTGTCACAGCCTGCCTGTTGGCCTTTGTGAATGGCAAAGTGGCCCTGGGACAGCAGATGCTGCTTAGAGAAGGAGTACCCTAGCATTCACAGGCTTCCCAGTGACCTGTCTTCAGGGAGATTGTCCCTATAGAAGCCTGAGGTCCACCTGGGAGGTTAAAGGAGTACAAATGCTGGGATTATAGCTGAGGGCCCTTACCTAGCATGCATGTGCCCAGGGTTCTATCCCAGCCCCAAAGAGGGAGGAGGCAGAAAGAGGGGGGGGGGGAGGGAATGCAAATGTGAGATTTCCACAGAAAGGAATCTTCCACCTTTGTTGCTGGCTTGACTTTCACACTGTGAGGCTGTGATGCCCCATCCCCGTGTCCCTGAGGTACTCCACCCTGCTGAGCTCAAGTCCTGTCCTGCCAGCACTGACATTGGCTGACCCTAGAACTGTTTGCTGAGTGAATGATAGGCTCTTTGTGGTCTCCACTGATGCTGGCCCAAGCACTGGAAGACTTCGGTTAGGACATGGCTTTCAGAGTGTTTCCAGTAGTGAATGCTCTTAAATACCAACCTAGCAAAGGGTAGTCTCCCATCCTTGAGCCCAGATGGAGAAATGCCTGGCTGGATAGAAGGTGGGTGACTCTGTCTGGAGCGCCCTCTCCTGGTCCAACCCCAAAGGGCACCAGATTCTGTCTTCACTTTCCTCAGGCGTTTGCTGTCTCAGGTTGGGCTGCGTAGAACCTGCTTTTTTCCTCTCTGAAGTGTAGCATGAGTATGTTCTCTGCTTCCAGCCTGTGTTCCATGTGCAGTGTGGACAGGAGAATCACTGTCGCCCTGGACTGTGTAGCCATTGTGTAGAGGTCTGTTAGGTGGACTTCGTGATGGGGTTTACAGTAGAATGTGAGGGAGGAGAGTAGGGACCCAGGGCTGCCCTTAGCCTGCTGCACTAGGCACTGCACTGGACGCCGGGCATGGGGTTGTGCTCTAGGCTGTGGGCTGGGCTGGGCTGTGGGCAGGGTGCTGAACTGGATACTAGGCTACTCCTCAGGCTTTGCTCTGAAGACTTGAGCAAACCTGACAAAGACTACCATGCCCTCTGAGAATGCCTGGGCCCTTTGGTTCCTTCCTTTTGTCCCTTGTAACCTCTCCTGAGTCCTTGTGGGCTTGGCCTGGTCTGCTGCTCAACGTCCCTGTGTGTGTGTGTGTGTGTGTGTGTGTGTGTGTGTGTGTGTGTATTGGCTGCATGTTGTATATGTAGTGCCTGTGGAGGCCAGAAGAAGGTGTCAGCTCCCTGGAACTGGAGTTACAGTTATTAGCCATCATGTGGGTACTGGGAACAGAACCCAGGCCCTTTGCAAGTGGAGCTACTGCTCTTAACCACTGAGCATCTCCAGCATCCATGCTCTGAAGCCAAATCCTCTTGGGACCTGGGCTCTCTCAGCACACCTTTCTCCTTGTTAAGCTTTGGTTTCTGTAATTTATAGTTCTGAGATCCGGAGGCCTTCCCCCAACCTCTCTTCAAACAGCTAGATCCTTACATTTGTATATTCTCAGAAGGACCAGGTCCTTCTGGTCCCTTCCTCCTCACTCTCCAAAACCTCCTAACTGTTCAGCCTCACCCTGGGGTCTGTCCAGAGCTACACTGAGGCCAGCCATCTCTACTTCCTGTCTGGAGATAGGTCTTTGCTCCAGTCTCACAGCCTCCTCTCAGTTGTCCTACAGGGTGACTACAGCAGTCCCCGTCACGGGCCTGGTGAATTGGCATGGGTGAAGAGATGTCGCCACAGGGATTTGGAGTTAGGGGTGCTCACCTTTAACGCACAGAGCATTAGAACTGTGAAGATTCTTGGCAGATGAATCTGTAGTTTGTAATTTAGAAAAGACAGGGGAGTGTGAGGCCCCCAGCAGAGCTCCATGGGGGCCCGGCTACGATTTTTCATTACTTGGCACCATCACATTTTCCTTAGCCTCACTGGGCACTTTTCAAAACAATCTGCTAACTAGCAGAAGCACAGAGTTACTCTGTAGCACACTGGGTGGGAGCTGGTGTTTGAACCAGAACCTTTTACTTGGCTTGACTGTTCACATTTTTTATGGCTGACTTGCTTTTGGACTTAAAACTCAAATGCCAGTCATACTGTAGAGTGTGGAGGAAGTAGGCAGACTTGGTTTCTGCCAAGACATCTCTCAACACACTCATTTCTTTCTGGTTTACAAGACATTTGGAGGGAGTTTTTATTAGTAACTATGCTGTGAATTTTTTTAAAGCAAAGTTCAAAAGTAATAAAGTCAGTGACTCCCTCCCTCCCTCTCTCCCTCCCTCTTTTTCTCCCTCAACCTTAGGTGTGTTGCTTTAGAACTTGATTCTAGTGACCTGGAGTGGCGATGAGGTCCCCTTGGTCCCCTTCTTTTGTCTTCAGAGGTCCCACCTGAGACAGCTATAGCTCCAGGCTATCCTCTGTCACCTCCTGGGGCCTCTCTCAGATCCTGCACAGCCTAGAGTCCGGGAGTTCGCTCTCCACCAGCTGTCTGCGGCACCACACACCCTAGTCCCTTGAACTTCCCCAGTCAGATCTGTCTCTGCAACTCAATGAACTGCCACCTGTGGGGATCCTTCTCGGCTGTAGTTCCCAAGGTGCCTCCTGACAGATGGAGCGATCCTAGGCCATACCCCCCACCTTGATAACCTCCCTATCAAGAGTGACAGTCCTATGGTGACTAGTGGTCCAGCTTCCAAGGATTGCTATCACACATGTTTTGTTTGGTTTCCTAGTGCTGTGGCAGCAGGGTTCTGGCCTAGCCATCCCATCATGACCAAGCACTCATAGTACAAAGCTTTTCCACCCTGACTGTGGGAGGTGACGTGGGAAAGCTCAGATTGAAATCTGAGTTCAGTACAAAGAACTTTCCAGATTTCTCACTGCCACAGGGTGAAGACTGCCCTTGAAACCAGAAGTGTTGGGTCTTACGCCTGGTGTGCCTGGAGCACCCTGGATGCTCCTCATATTTCTAGTGTGGGAGGCAGTGAGCTCCCTCTTCGTTCAGTACTGGCACCTCATTCTGGAATCCAGCAAGCCCTGCCACCTGCCCACCCATTTTCTTTATTTTCTTACTAAAATCAGTGGGTCATGAGAAGTCAGAACATAGCACTAAAGCCTGGACACTCCGACCTGTCTTCTGAGATGTCCCTGTCCCAGTGACACTCTGCCTGCCAGCGATGGGGGCGTCCCACCCATCGTCCGAGGAAACAATACGAGGCTCCTCCTGCAACTGCCCTTCTGTCCACTCCAGGAAATTTGGGGTGGCTTACCTCCTTGGGGGGCTCTGGGCCTGTTGATCACTATATGACATGATGTTTAGGGGTGTCCTTAGACAGGGGAGAGGCTGTACACACCATAGACAGTGCAGATGCTTCTGCATAGCTCTTAGCTCTGGCACAGCAACACTTGGCACACAGGTTCCCGTGTCCATAGCCTAACCACAGCCCAGTAGCACCATGGGTGCTGTGTGGCCCCTCTCTGCAGGGGACCCAGACACTGGGGGCAGGGGCCCATGAGGCCTCAAGGCTGGTCAGAAGGACCCACTGTGCTGGGGGATAGTGGGAGTCAGCAGCACTGGTCAAGAGGCACAGGTTTGTGGTTGAGTCTTTAGCAGAAGGGAGTGGGACCTGCCCATGAAGGCCGCTTACAAAACAGCAGATCCCTGGAACCATTTGCCACATCCTGTGGGAAGGAAGGCCTTTATATGCATTTTTAAACAAGTTATCAAATCTGGGATGCCTGACCTAATTTATGGCTTTCCTGCCTTTAAAAATGCATCCTTTCAGGTTAGTTGACGTTAATGGGACTACAGTGGCTGACGCCAATAATCTTT
This sequence comes from Eospalax fontanierii, assembly GCA_035773235.1. Classification (NCBI taxonomy): domain Eukaryota; kingdom Metazoa; phylum Chordata; class Mammalia; order Rodentia; family Spalacidae; genus Eospalax; species Eospalax fontanierii. The sequence continues at coordinate 83,758,742 of CM069533.1, read as the reverse complement.
ACAACACACTGCATTGCTGGTGCGGGGGAGGAAGGCGCTGTTCTCACAGGCACCATCCACTGAGGTTCTGTCCCCAGAACCTGCTGCCTCTGCCTCCTTCACTCTGGTTGGTGTCTCCACCCTCTGCCTGGCCGCACACAGGCCATTTGTGCCCAACAGAGAACATCCTCCTTTTCTTTTGGAGGCAAATCTGCCCTTCCCCAAACTGAATCTTGGCCTGTTTGAGTCATCAGACTTAATGTATTAGTAACATCTGGGAAGGATTGCCCACAGCAAATACCCAGTTGGAGCAGTTACTCCACTAGACACAGTGTGTGTCCTGGGGGCTCCTCTAAAGGCGCTTCTCACATTTCATGACATGACTTGTTACAGACAGCTGGGGGAGTGTTTGTCAAGTAATGAAACTTTTACTGAAGAATAACTTAACACTGAATAGCACACACACCATCAGTGAATACTAGGTGGACATTCTTGCTCTACCAATAGCCAGATGAGTGAGACGGTTATTGGGGCCTGCTGCTGACTCTTGGGTTCTGTGCCCCCTGGATTGATGCAGTGGTGTGGGCTCTCACGTCCCTGCCCCCTTCCACTGAACATGCCCTTGTGTGTCTTGTGTCAGTTGCCATTCGCTCTGGTCCCATGTCCTGCTCTGTTGCTTGCTAAATGATCACTGTCTTGCCCTTGCCCCTGGTGAGAGCTTCTGAGCTAGTTTGGACTACAAAGGTACTGCAAGACATGCCTGCGCAGATCTGTGAATACACAACTCCATGCATTTTGCTGTGATAGGCTGGCCATGGGCATGTGTGATAAGTACTGCCAGCTTTCCAGAATGGTTCACCCAACAGTGTGAGGAGTCACTTCCGAGCACTTGTTCTGTTAGTTGCAGGAGCTCAGGTGTGCATGAGCATGGGGTGTATGGGAATGCTGGGTTCTGCTGTGGGTTCGCAGTCTTCTGATGACGAGTGACTTGAGCATGCTTGCAGGTGGTTTTCACCATTGGAATGTTGTTTGGAGAATATTCAGTCAAGATTTCTGCTTGGACAGGGGTGTAGCTCAGTGAGAGCACTTGCCAGGCAACCTTGAGGCCCTGGCTTCCATCCCAGGGACGCTGAAAATAGAAAGAAGCTTGTGTTGTTTTTCTTGATGTTATTTGCCTTTCCTTATTGATTGATTAGTAGAAAATTGAAAAATAGAAATTCTGGAAAGGATTCTTGGGCTGAATGAGTGTATTTTAATAAGCTTGTATTTGAATTTTATTCATGTTGCATTTCTGTAGGTAATTAAATGAGAGAAGGAGCTAGCAGGCAGGCTCTGTGAGAGTGTGCAGGTGAGTCCCGAGCTTACCTGTTTGTTCTGAGCCCTGTTTTCTTTTTAATACTTTATTATTTTTATTTTATGTGTGTGAGTGTATTGCCTCCATGTATGTAAGGGCACCCATGTTATACAATGCCTGCAGAGGTCAGAAGAGGGCATCGGATCCCTGGAACTAGAGCCACAGATGGTTGTTATCTGCCATGTAGGTGTTGGAACTTTAACCCAGGTTCTCTGCAAGAACAGCTAGTGTTCCTGACCACTGAGCCGTCTCTGCAGCTCTGAGTGCTGTCCTGTGATGACCGGCTCTTACAAGAATCCCTGTGACACTCTCCTCTCAAGCCTTTGTCTGACTCTTCAGCTTTTTTTTTTTTTTCTGCCCTTTCTGAGACCATAAAGGTAAAACTATTGCTGTTTTATTGTACATGTTTAAACTCTGGACTGGATCTGGCTTTTTTTGTGTGGCTTTGAGGGAGGGAAGGCAGTCGTTTTTCCCATGGTCTCTGGTTATCCTGGCTCCTTTACTACGTTCACCTTTCCTCACTGTTACGTAGCGGCCCTGGCACAGGTACCTGCAGCTGTGGGTCTGTTCTACCTGGGTGCCCACTTTGTTAAACCCCTGTCTGTTGCTGGGTCAGGCTCCACTCTGGTGCGCCAGGCTGTCTTTCTGGCCTCGTCTACTTCAGGATCACTTGGGTTTTCTCAGTGCTGAGTTTCCTTCACATCGTGGAGCCAGGTTTGAAGTCGCCGGCACCTTTCTAGAATTGCCTGTGACAGCTGGAATCTGTGCATGGAGTGTTACTACAAGTCACAAACAGCCAGTGGCACCAGGCAGGTGACTTTTCTAAAATTGGTGATTATGTCTTTGTGACCTTTACATGTAGCCACTTTTATCTTGGTGCTACAAGTCCTGAAGCCAGTCCTCCAGAGCTAAGTCCTAAAGCTGGTTGAGGAAGGGGAGGGAGAGGGGGAGAGGAAAAAGGAGAGGAGGAGGAGGAGGAGGAGGAGAGTGAGGGTAGGGGGAGGGAGCTGGTGGTGGTGGCTGCGACCAGTGGCAGCCCAGAGGGACGGAGGGTGTGGGCAGCAGGAGTGAGGTCAGAGGCTCAACCAGCCCTGAGAGATGGAGCTGAGGATGGAGAAAGGAAAGAGTTCTCCCAGGGACTTGTCTCCTTTGACTTTTTTTTTGAGGCTCAGGTGGAGGCCTGGAGACCTGTCTTCAGGGCTGGAAGTGCTGGCCAGTGCAGGAAGTGTCCCTGACGGCCAGTGCAGGAAGTGTCCCTGACGGCCAGTGCAGAAAGTGTCCCTGACGGCCAGTGCAGGAAGTGTCCCTGACGGCCAGTGCAGGAAGTGTCCCTGACGGCCATCAGAATACCACAAAGTAGAGTGCCTTGTAAACTTGAAGAATTAGCCTACAGAAAGAGTGGGTCTCAGTCCTAGGAGACTAGTATGAGCTGGAGGTAGCGTGTTGACCTAGCGCACACAGAGCCCTGGGTTGATCTTCTGTATCAAGAGTAAAGGGGTGAGGACAGGAAACCAGAAGATTGCCAGAAATTCAGATTTGAGAGGTAAAAGGACTGAGGGACCAGACTGTGTGGTTTAAGTCAGAGCTCTGTAGCCTGTTAGCCATCTGAGTTCCCAGATCTCTCAACCAGCTCTGAAAGATACACCTCATAGCATTTCGAGACTCAGCTGTGCTGCCACGCGTAGATGCTGAGAACGGTTCCTGGTTCTGACCAGGCATGGTGTGGGCAGCTGGCGTCACTGAAGCACTGTTGTTGTCTCATTTCCATTTGCAAAGTCATTGACCCCTGGACACAGAAAAAATTGCCTAGAGGAACTGGGTGAGAAGAGAGTTAAGTCAGGACTAAAGGAGGTGGCACGTTTGGCAGGACAGATCAAAGACATGGGTGCTGATTGTCAGAATCCAGTTTTACAGCAAAGCAAAGTAAGAAGCCTGGAGATGTTAAATGAAAGAAGATAACAGGCAGGTATGAAAAAAGAAACCGAAGCAATGTTCAAGGCACTCAACATGAATGGTAAACAGCACAATGGACAAAGAACACTGAGATGAGCACCAGCTGCACACAGCACACATGAGTGAGCGAGATGCAGGCTTCATACAGGTGTCACAGGTGTCAGCACATGTGTGAGTGAGCGAGATAAAGGCTTCACACAGGTGTCAGCATATGTGTGAGTGAGCGAGATGCAGGCTTCACACAGGTGTCAGCATATGCGTGAGTGAGCGAGATGCAGGCTTCACACAGGTGTCACAGGTGCCAGCACACATGTGAGTGAGCAGGATGCAGGCTTCACACAGGTGTCACAGGTGTCAGCACATGCATGAGTGAGCAGGATGCAGGCTTCACACAGGGACTTTTTCAGAAACTGAGTGATGAAGTAGATGAAAATAGTAGGTGACCCATACCTTTAGTCGCAGCCCTCAGGAGCCGGAGGCAGGCGGGTTTTTATGAGGTTGAGGCCAACCTGGTTTATATAGAGAGTTCCAGGTCAACTAGGGCAACAGGGAGACCTTGTCTCAAAAAAAAAGTGATTTCTAGTACATTTCAGTGACAAATGCAAAACTGACATCTGACAGATGTGGAGCACTTTAAACCCAGGGTCCATTGGGTAACTTCTAGGAAAATACAGATAATCAAAGTTGGCTAGCAAGAAGTAGAAACTAATTAAGCTCAAATGATTTGAAAGTCAAAGATCCATCCCCCATGAGGCCATGTCCAAGCTAGTTTACAAGTATGTGAGCCAGTGAAGGCTGAGTAAGGCCTCCATAACAAACAAGCTGCAGGCCCCGTGGCTTTAAAACAGAGCAAAAGTTCGTTTCTTACATTTCTTACAGTTTCTTACACTGCAACTGATTTTATCTTTGTTCTCAGTGTTTTCCCTCCAGAACTGTTGCAGTTCTGTGTGGAACACTGCACGCTGTGGGGTGTCGTGGCTGAATCACGGTTCTGCAGGGGCACATGGCAACACCATGGCTGGGCTTGATCAGGCCAAAAGGCATGAGTAATCTTCCCACATGGAGGGCAGAGGGTATTTTGAGCTTAACCTATTTGCCACATGGGGAGCGAAGCCATTCAACTCATCTGGATAAACTGACAGGAACAGCACAAGAAAATGATTGGTGGCTTCACCCTGGGACAAAGATGGAACATGCCAGAATGCTGTCACAGTGGATTTACCGGCCAGGGGTGTGCTTCACCTGAGGAACACAAAAGTGGCTCAGCCTTAGGAAACCTTCCTTCCAAGTCTCTGTTCATATTTGCTTGAGCCTCTGCTTTGTTCTACAAACATATAGGTACTGGGGTAGGTACACTGTGAACAGGCCAAGTCTCTGTTTTCCCAGAGCTTAGCTCTCAGGACAAAAGATTATACAAGCAGTTCGTGAGTTAGTAAAAGGGCCAAGCCAAAGGACTCTCACCAACACAGCAGCTGGTAAAGTCAGTGCTTTCTTGGTTTGTCTTCAAGTCATACTCAATAGTTAGGCATTGGAGGTGTTTCTCTTGAGCCAGAGGTAAGAAGGATGTCCACACCCAGCAACTACTGAGTGTTGCATTGCAGTCTAGAAAGACTAAAAGATGAGAAAGAGAAATGTTAGAACAGGAAAGGAAGAAACTGAATCATTGCTCACAGTTGCTATCGTCTACCTACAAACCCAAAATGGAGCACCTGGGCAGGCCTGACCTTCAGAACTGATGGGATTCATCAGAAAGAAAGCAGGGACTTTCCTCAATGACCTGCGCTTCTGTGGGGGTCAGGGTGGGACCAGGATTTTAGATAATGACCAGTAAAGGTTTTAGATTTAGGTTTAAAATTTTAGGAGAAAAATATTGTATCGGGATTGTGCCAGATACACAATTGGAGTTGTGTGCCCTTTAACATGGAGTTCAGGACTAACACGACCCACAGTTGATGTTACTGAGTACCTACTGTGTTCTTGGCACTGTTTTCCAGTTTCCTATGAAGCCAGCACATAGTTATTACCACGTTTTATAGGAAGGCGAGTGGCTCAGTCGTAAGGAGTGGAGATCTCAGTGTACTTTTCATTCCACTCGGCTCTCCAGAAGCCAGGCCAACCAGCACACCCTCTTTACCATCCTTTTACCGAAGACAGAGTGCCCTGCCCGCCAGCGTGGGCAGCCCACGGACTGCCACCTGGGCCTGTGACTCCGACCAGCACTGTGTCTGCCCTGCTGGCAAGGGATTTGAACTGAAGAGGGAGCATCTAGAGCAGAGCTGCCTGCGAAGGTGCATGAGAGCCAGGGTTAGCACCACCCCTCCCACCTCCGCACACACCACTGTCCCTCCCACCTCCGCACACACCACTGTCCCTCTCACCTCCGCACACCACTGTCCCTCTCACCTCCGCACACACCACTGTCCCTCTCACCTCCGCACACACCACTGTCCCTCCCACCTCCACACACACCACCGTCCCTCTCACCTCTGCATACACCACTGTCTCCTTACACTTTTACATCCAGTTTTAGGAGAAGCTGAATGGAAAGCCTGGTCTCTTTAGCGAGACCCTGTCTCACCTGCTACGTCATCCATCTGAGAGGCTGAGGCCTTGTAGAGCCTTACATGGGGCCCCAAGGAGAGAAGGAATAGCTCTCAAGGGGCGTCCTGCTGGGGATATGTCAGACTCTAGGTGAGGGCTGCCTGAGTCCCTGGGACAGGAGACACAGCTGCAGCAGCTGACTAGAATCTAGAATCCTAGTTTAGGACAAATGACTTAAATTTTAATTGGTACTGATAGTCATCGAAAAGGCATAACTACTATACTGTGTTTAGTTTTGTACATTGCTTTTATTATTACAGTTCTGTGAAGCTATAACTATCCCAGAAAATCAGGCTGTTTGGTTGCCCCAGCTGAAAATGTCACAGTATGTGCGGAAGTCTTCCTTGGTCTCATTATTTCCGCTTTACTGGGCTGCCTCTGAAGGAGGTCCTTGCTGCCAGAGCCCATCCCATGCATCCTTTGTAACTGCATGTCCCTGGATGCCCTGCTCTGCTGGGGAAGCACCCTGTTCTTGTCTCTGCCCATTCTGCACAATGGCCAGAGCAAGCACAGGCTCTCCATTTCTGGCCTTGGCCTTACATTGGCTTTGGAAAGGGCTGGGGGCACTTTTAAACCTTCTTCCTAAGCCCGGCCTTCTAATCTCTGGGCTTCTGTGCTAGGCTGTCCTCTTGTTGGGCTAGGTCCTGCTGCCAGGTCTCCACTTCATGTGGTCGTTGGCAAAGAAGAGTGTCTCCATAAAGTTCTCCAAATGAAGTAAGTCTGTTTCACAGAGGGATTAGCCAGTCACTGAATCATTTAAACCTTTGGTTCCAGCATGTGCATCTGATCAAAGCTTGTACTGGAAAGAGACTCCCCTTTCTGGGGAGTCCTGGGGCCCCTTGTATTCTGGTGCCACATGTTACTGTGGTCAATGGTATCTGCCACTGCTGGCTGTGGGGCTTGCTCAGGTGAGGAGCCAGGTGGCCACTCCCAGGCTATGCTGGCTGTTGGAGCCAGTCCTCTACTTTGCCCTCCTCTGCCCTAGTGAGCTTTCCCCTTTGGGGAATAGGCCTCATTACAAGTATGGAAAGTGTCACCTAAACAGCACTGGGAGTGAAGGGTGCTCTTAATCTCAAAAGGCAGCTGTGGAATAAGGTAGCGGAATTACGAGATGGGCAGCAGGTGGGATGGCTGTGGCTGTGGCTGTGGCTGTGGCTGTGGGCCAACCTCACCACACCAGCTTTCCACACAGGACTTGCATCCAAATATGACTATCCCAGTAGTGTGAAGGCTGAGAGGTAGACAGGTCTTAATGGTGAGTGAGCTCCTCGGGGAAGTTCAGTACGTGCTGTGTGGCCTGAGACCCTTGCCCTGTGCTGTCAGCTTCGCCAAGCAGGTGACAGCACTTCACAGCTCAGTCAGGTGCATGCCTGGCACTCTGTTCCACTGCACAAGAATTTCATCTGGAAAGGAACTGTAAGCAAATGTACAGCCCCAGAGATCTGGAGCGGGCTGGGGGCTCTTAGTTGCTTTCTGTATGAGGGCAGGAATAAAGACATCAGGGTGAGGGAGGTTCCCCACTTCCAGAGAGGGAATGACATACCCAAGGGAGATGAAAATACACTTGGGATGTCAGGTTGGAGTTCTGGTATTAGTGAGATTATGACCCTTAGTAGGCGGAAGATGTGAGGCAGATAAAGACATGTGTGCCCACACTTCCAAACTCTCCTCTGGGGGAGCCTGGTACTGAGGGGCCCTGGGAGGTGTTGATGCCCAGGAAAGTTTTCCATAAATGGAACCAGAACCTTGGAGCAAAGACAGAGCAGGAAGAATACACAGTGGGCCTGCAGATGTGTGTCTGTTTCCCATCAACACCCAGTGCACAGAAGGACATGAGGCCCACCTGAGGGGAGGGTTGAGTAGAGAAGAAAGGTATCATACCATGGAGTGCAAGCTATTGACTTAAGTGGAATGAGCAGGGACATGTGAGGGAATCTGGGGCCGAGGCAGACCCTGGTATAGGCTGGATGATAAAGCTGGATGCTGGCCGTCTTGGTGCGAGAGGCCACAGGGCTTTATCCAAAATACCTGGTACTGGAGTGCTTTAGATTTCTAAATTTCCCTTGGATTTTAGAATACTTAGGTATACATAATGAACTGTCAGGACAGGACCCAGGTCTAAGAAGAAGCTTCGTATGCATTCTTCACACATGCAGCGCCTGAAGGTTTTACTTAGTACTTTGGTGTGTCTGCATGTGACTGATCTGTTGTTATATGAGGCCAGGTGTAGTATTGTCCACTTTTTTCAGCAAAACTTTGGGTTGTGGAGCATGCTGGATTTAAGATCTGGAGATTAAGAACATTGAGATGGTATTCCAAGGAGAAGCCTGGTGCCCTGACCACAGGATCAGACCTCAGACTGGCACCACACACCAATGAGAGGTTCCTGCAAGACCAACTTCCCTCCTGGATCTTCCTGCCAGGTCAAGAGGCTGCTTTCAAACTCCCTGGCTCACCAAAGTCTCAGTGCAGAGATGCCGGGGGGGGAATCCCCAGAAGCCCTGAACTCAGTCCTAGACCGAGGCGGTGTCACTGTGAAGGACAGGGTAGGTAAAATTGGAGCACAGCCCGTGTTGAGTGTCCTGGCTTTCATCCCTGTGCTTAAGAAAGCCTGGCAGGGACTATACCCTGGTGGCTAGAGGTGAGGGGTGTTGTTTGATGCTTCACCTCAAATAACTTGGGGAAAATTGTGTGTGGGGTCCAGAGAGGAGTGACTATTAAAAAGAGACCTGAAGGGGACATGGAAAGATGCAGCAGGTGGTCCAGGGGCCGGGGTGGGGCGCGGGGAAGCCTGCCATCATGTCACAGACGTTCGCCACCCGCACCCCCTGAGCTTTCTATGGAGGTGTCTTCTGCTGCTTCAGTGTTGACGGCGAAGGAGTGTGCCAAGGGAAGGGCGGCACGGGAGGCCTCCATTCACCCTGTCCCGGGTTTGCATCTGTGGAGGATGTGGAGATCACTTTGATACTTTTTGACCAGAGCTGCCAGATCCTGAGTGTGGAGTGGGGAGTCAAGCTACGGCTGACCCAGCTTTGGAAATAAAAGCTCTGGCCTAGTCATGCCCTCTCCTTAGCCATCGCCAAGACCACATTTGGAACTGCTGGGGATTGGCCAGAAAGCTGAGACAGCCTCTGTCTCAGAGTAAGTAAGATTTAGACCCATTTAACTACTGCAAGCACCTTACCTGTGCTGCCAAGGCCAAGCCCCGACTCCAGAGACCTCAGAGAACCCACAAGGGCCTGCTCTGCCTGTCCCCCAGCTTTGCCTGACCCCTGCTCTGCCGTCCTCCTACTCCGCCTACCCCCTCTCTCTACCTGTTCCCTGGTTCCACTGGCACAACCCCCCTCCCCAGCTCTGCCTATCTCCCTAGCCCTGCCCGTCCCTTGGCTCTGCCCATCCCCTGCCTCTGCCTGGCCCCCTCCTCTTCCTGGCCTGCCCCTACCTGTCCCCTGGCTTTGCATATCTCCTGACTATACTTGTCTCAGGGTTTCTGGGTGCATGAGAACAAAAGAGAAGCTTTATTTTCCAAAGCTGGCATGATCTGGCTTCAGCCCAACCTCCATCCCCCAACTCCCAACTCTCTCAGGCTTATCAGTAGTGTGTTTCTGATGCCTTAGAAGAAGAGGATTTAGTCTGGTTGCTTCTTAAGTGCACACCTCTGAGACCTGTGGCTTTGGGTGATTCTTCTTCACTGAGAATGTATATGAGACTTAAATCTTAAATTTGAGATGCATGTGGAAGTAAGATTTAGACCCATTTAACTATTGCAAGGAGCCATGTGCACTGCCTTTTTCCCTGCTGCCATTCAGCGAAGAACTACTGAGTGGCTCATCCTAGCCCTGGGGGAGCAGTGCCTCTGTCCCTATGAATAATTCAGGCCTTTGATGCAGGGCCACTCTGACTGTGCATTATGCATGAGTCTCTGAGGCTTTGTGAGGCACTGTGGCCACTCCAACAACTAGTGCAGGAAGGCCAGGGCCGCCTTTGTCAGGGTCCCTGAGGAGCTGTAGTAAGGAGCTGCAGTAACCTACCCTCCTCCCCGAGCTAGAGCCAAGGAGCCATGTCCCCACCTGTGGCCGGAGCCTCTGCCCCTGGCTGCCCAGGCTGAGCCTGGTATGGACTCAGAGGGGTGGTTTACGGTGAATGTTTGGAAGTATTTGGTTAGATGGCACCACAGTGGCTCTTATCGGCTCTACTCAGGTAAAGTCCTGCGTCCGGCTATCACCTTGTCATGGGTGTCAGGGCAGGCTGACTTGTGCAGTCCTCAGGTATGCTTGATGCTCTGGGGACAAGTGCGTCCCTAAGAAGGCTGTGTGGGGATTGACTGTCACCCAACGTAGAGTTGAGATTTGAACATTTGGTGTGCTTGGGTTATGATGTGGGTGGGATGCTCCAGGGAGCTAACAGCAGGGTTAGGACCATGCGTTCTGGAACTGACTGCACACTATGTCTCAAAGAACGACTGAAATTCATAACAGGTAACTTATGTGTCTAACCAATCACTGCAACTCTGCTGGTGGCTGTTCCAGTTCAGCAAATGAGCCATAGACGTTAGACACGTCTCAGTAGGTCTACATCTGACAGGAGCTGGTCAACTGAAAGAAGAGACCACAGCAAGAACAAAACCCAGCAAATTCACTGAAGTGGCGGCTCAGGCAGGTGGTGTCGTGGCTCTTAGTCCTCAGCTCAGCCTGTGTCACCCAAGTGCTTAACGTTGGAGGATCAGGAAGGCAGGCCAGTGAGTCTCAGACCTAGCATTTGCTCCCTGCCTGGCCTGGCTTTGAATGGAGGTATTTGCAAGGAATTCCATGGCAGCCAAGTGCTGCCTGCTGTCCCAGGTCGGGCCTGCCCCAAATGTGACCAGCCACTCTGGAACATGGTACAGGTTCTGAGACTTAGAAATGGATGGCATGGAGGAGAGACTTCCTGTGTGTGTGGTGTCAGGAGAATGGAACTAAGATTCTACCCAGAGGAGCGGCTTCTGCCCGACCTTCTGAGGGAACTCTGCCTTCACTACTCTGCTCCTCTGCAGTCTCCTGTACTCATTTGATCCAAATGGAATCTCAGGAACTCCACCGGGGGCCCTCTGCTTTAAAAGAGTTCTGTGTGGATATTCTTATGGGCTCAGAATTACCTCTGCTTCACTTTGAAGTGTGTGTGTGTGTGTGTGTGAGAGAGAGAGAGAGAGAGAGAGAGAGAGAGAGAGAGAGAGAGAGAGATCCCAGAGCTCTGTCACAGCATGCAGTAGCTGCATGTCACCTTGGCCATTTGTGCTGTCTCCATCAAGATCCCTGTGCTGTTCTATGCCAGGCTGGAAGTCAAATCCATGTCCCATAGCCTCAGGGAGGGTACCCAGCATTCTTCCTCATTTCCCAGGCCCCTTGCCTGAGTGGTCTCAAGCCCAGTTGCCAGGAGAGGACTCCTGCTTCCCCTGTGCTCTCTGACTGTTCTCTACTGTTGTCACGCCCACTCAAGCTGTGCCTTCCCAGGTACTGTCCTGCCCCCTCTGTGCCCAGTGTATATGCCTGAGAGACTGCGGGGGGGCGCAGCCTGACCCACACCTAGGAGTCCTGGCAGATTGTACAGTGTGAGGCACTTGGTGACACAGTGGAGCCTAGCACGACAGTCGGTTTATTCAAAAACGCAATTTCCTTCTTGGTTAGCCTTTCAGAGCGTCCATATTGACTTGTGAGTCTTAGAAAGTCTGTGCCAGGCTGTAGGGATGAGTTTAGTCAGTCTGCAGGTCGCCTTGACTTTAGACCCAGCATCCATGCCCCGTTGGTCCCAGAAGCACAGTGCCACCGCACCACTGGGGACTCACGGGCCCAGGTGAATGAGGGGTGGGCAAGAGCATTGCTGTGCGACGGCAGGCAGGGCAGGGCAGGCTGAGAGAGCCGGTTAGAAGGGCTGCAGGCCGGCCTGAGGGATCGGCCCGACTTCTCCAGCACCTGGGTGCCCTGGCCGTAGAGGAAGTGGATGTTTTGCACACTGCTTGTTGCTGGAATTCCAAGCGCCTTGGAATTCAGAAACACAGGCTTCCGTCTGCTCATCTGGCCTGTGTACAGTTTAGCTGTTCAGCCCCTCCTTTCCTCTCCAGCCTTCCTGTCCCCCAGGCCACCCTCCACAGGAGGAAGGGAAACCTGTGAGGAGCACAGGGGCCTTCTGCCAGCGTGGGTGAAATCCACACTGTCCCTGTAATTTAGCTGAGCCAAGTTTCTTGTGCCACAGGGCCTTTGCGTGTGCACATCCTGGTGTGGAAGGCTCTTCCTTGTTCCCTGAGTGAACTTCTGTTCCTTCAGTTCTTAGTGTGAACCTTATGGCCTCAGGGAAAAAAGCTGGAGGGAAAAGCTACAGTCCTCACTCTGCAGGCTGAGTCCTTCACTTGGTGAGGGTGGTGAGGGTCACCTCATCTCAAGGCCCAGTGAATGGCAACATTGTTACCCTTGCTTTCCGAGGTACCAGGGCTGCCAAAAGCCTTCACTGAGCAAAACATGAGTTCTTGTCCTTTCTGTCTAGCCTTCCTGGCCTGGTGTTCACAGGGCCCAGCAGAGCCCAGCCCACACTGGCCTGAGCTTAGAGGGGGTGTGGATGGCAGCCCAGCTTCTGCATGAGGCATGGCCCCTCTGCAGTGTGTCAGTGTTGGTTCTGTCCCTGGGGTGGCATCCAGGCCACTAACCCTCCAGCATCCCTATGCACCCAGAGTGCTGGGCACCTTTGTTGATGTGCAGGCCTGGGCTGTCACCCAGCCTGTACAAAATCCATGACTTTGGCCACTGTGTGCAGTAAAGTGCTGTGGAGCCTATGCCCACCTCCCGCCGAGCAGGTGAACCGTGCTCATTGAGGAGCCTCGTGTCTGACCAACTTCCTTCTGGCCAATTAGTCTCTCCTTCCACGTGGATGTCTTGGTGTGGAAGGAACCAGCCCTCAATCTGTGTGTGTGGCATGTCCTCCTCAGCTTCTACCGTGTGACCACTCGAGCCCACGCATTTCACATAGAGATTCAGACCTCTGATGTGCCCTGCAGTGCGGTGTTTTTCTTCCAGGCCTTTCCTTACCCAGGTTCTCCAGTTTTTCTCCAATTTCATTTGTTTCTAAGTCACTGTGCCCTGAGGGAAGTTCCGTGAGCTCTGGAGAGTAGGGACCAGGCTTTCTTTTTTCAAATGTGGTTCAGTCCTCACCTGCACTGCCTTCATCTCCGTCTGTTCCCGGACTTATTTTCTCTCCTAGGCCTGGGTCTGGGTGGCCCTAGAACCATGCCCCCGTCCGAGTGGTGTCATGGCAGGTGGTGTATGGTGGGACTAGGTGGGGACAGCCCTGCCTCTGTGCTTCTTGCTCAGCTTCTCTGCTGGGACTGTCACACTCAGCTTGTCTGGCTCTGGGGAACTCTCTACTGGGACACACTTTAGACTTAGATGTGTATTCAGTGAGAATCAGTGTCTGTGTTCTGGTTATTGGGTACAGGTCAACTGCAGAGAGCCGGGCTATGGGACCCCAGCCCCACTGACAGTGTGCAAGGTCCTCACGTGAGCGTGTTTCTAGTGGCCCAGCTACCGAGTAAGGTGGTGCCCTTCCAAGAAGAGCAGGTCCGAGGTCCTGTGCTCTCACTTCTTTTGACATGAACATCTACAGTGGTGTCAGCACGTGCTCCCCTGGCAGCAGGTGCTCCCCTGGCAGCAGGTGCTCCTCTGGCAGCAGGTGCTCCTCTGGCTTTCCCCCATCTCTTCTGACCTAAATACCACCAGGCTTTGAGTGCTGCTCAGCCCCCTATCTAGTGCTGTGTTGACCTGAGGAAGGTACACCAGGAAGCTGTGGTCATGTCCCTGGCTTGGCTCCTGGCCCTCGAGGTCACTTTCCTCATGGTGTCTGCACTGGGCCTCCTCAAGGCTCTCTGCATTCTGGGTCACATGCCATTAGCATGTCATTCTGGGCTGCAGGTTCATTGGCAGCTCTGAGAACCTGTGGACTGGGTGTGATCCGAAGAGTTTAGTGTTAATGCTGCTCTCAGTCCCTTCACTCCCCGCCCCTCACCTTCCCTGCTAGGAAGGGCACTTCAGCAAGTGGCCTGTTAGACAGTCCCCAGGTCATCTGTCCTGTAAGTCTGGTGGCAGGATGGTCCGTCCTGGGCCTGTCCATTAAGGTACTCAGAACAGATGATGGAGCCCAGTAGGAACATGAGATGTAGCAACATTTCATAGTCCATGAAGCAATCCAGAAAGGCACTGCATGTCAGCTCTGCAGAGCCTGGGGCCTCCTGACGCCAAGCAAAGTTGGGTACCTGCCGTGCCTCTCTGTGGTGGACCAGCTGCGGCTCGGGGCTAGGGCCACCCTCATTTAGGAAAGCTGCATGTGCCCTGCTCACACAGGCTCAGAGCTCCCACTCACACTGGCCGGTGCCCCTCCTCTCAGGCCTGGGCTGCCTGCACAGGAACTGGGCACCTAGGCTGCTTCACCAGGTGAGCAAGAGCAGCAGATAGAGTCTTTTTGGATATCTCTCTTTGGGGGTTGTAATATATTTCTGCATTGTAATCACCAGCAGATGAGTGTGCTGGATGCCACACAGTTAATACTCCTTTGGGACGTCATGCCTGAATGCTTTTCACTGAGAAGGAGCCTGTGCACAGAAACATGTACCAACCCCTGCTGTGGGTTTCACATTACAGGGGACAGCATCGTGCTGGCCAGTCTCTGCTCACACACACCCCTGGGGTGGTAAGCTAACCGTAGTCCACCTGGGACTTCACTCTGGAACCACACTCACATCATGTCTGGGGCTTTTGATCCAGCATGCACTTGCAAGATGCCTCTCTGCCATGTGCCGAATATCTGTCTTACTGCTCTGCCTGTGCCGGCACACCTTTGCTAAGAGCTTCTCTGGTTTATCCTCATGGTCAGAGCTTGTTGTTCAGGTGTATCAGTGTGCATGAAAGTGTGTGTTTTTGTCTCTGGTTGAGACAGATCTGTTCTGTTCCCCTCTGTTTGACATCAGGAAAGCACTGGCTAGGTTGTAGGTGCTGTAGATGTTGCTGACTGAATAGACATAGAGAACAGAGCTGGATGTAGGCACCTGTGGCTTCCTGTGGGGCAGGCACCGAAAGGCAAGGGATGCAGGTGCATCTGTGTTGATCCTGCAGAGTTGACGGGTGCTGACCTGAAGGACTGCGTCAGCAACAACAGCCTGAGCAGCAATGCCAGTCTCCCCAGTGTGCAGAGCTGCCGGCGCTTACGAGAGAGGAGGGTAGCGAGCTGGGCTGTGTCGTTCGAGCGTCTGCTGCAGGACCCTGTTGGTGTTCGCTACTTCTCGGTAAGAGGGGAGTGACTCTGGGACAAAACCAGACCCATGCCTGAGACAGAAGACAAAGTCCAAGTACAGATGGGGGCAAGGGCAGTGTAGGTGGAGATTGAAGCACTTCTGATAAAAGGCAAGCTGCTTGAGCTCATTGGGTCATCTTGGGGACTGCGCATCACCTTGTAGAGCTGTCCTCACCCCAGTACCTGCTCCAAGCTCTCATTGCTCAGCGAGGGGTGCACTTACAGCAGGAACCTCCTTTCAGTCGTCCCTTCCTGACCTGCCTCTCACCCTACAGTCCTCCCGGAGCACTCTTTCCTCTCTCTGGGGTGTCTGTGCTGCAGGAGACATCAGAGTTGCTCAGCTCTGTGTGTTGGCTTGTTTTGAGATAGGGTGTCACTATTCCAGGCTGGCCTGGAATTCATGGTCCTCCTGCCTCAGCCTCCCGAGAGTGCTGGGATTACAAGTGTGCATCATCATGTGTAGCTGAGCTTCTTCTAAATTCTTGGAAGCCAAATCATGCTAACAAGTTCTTAAGAATGGGGCTGCGGGCAGCAAGAGGGGGGGGTAAGTAGGACACAGTGTAACAAGTGTAACATATTCTTTTGTATGCTAGCTAAAAGTATAACTTTTAAATAAAAAGATGATTAAGTCTTAAAAACATAGCTGTGAAGGCCAGAGTGGTGGACCTCAAAGGCACTGAGTAGCTTCTGCATTTACCTTCCAAGGCCCTCCTCAGAGGCGCCTGTTCTGCTGTGCTGTGTAGAAAGGTCAAGATCAGGAGCGGGGCAGCGGCGTGGAAGACTTGCGGAGTGACAGCCACTCTCCTTCCCATGTTTCCCTCAGGACTTCCTAAGGAAGGAATTCAGTGAAGAGAATATTTTATTCTGGCAGGCCTGTGAATATTTCAATCATGTTCCTGCACATGACAAAAAAGAGGTAAATTGCTCTGTGGCGGAGGAGGTTGTGTGAGGGCCAGGCGGCGCAAGGCTGCATCTAGTGTCACTTGAGCAGCTGACACGGGTTGCTTCCATGTGACTTGAAAAATGTCATTTCTACTTCAGAATTAAAAGTTAAATGGGTGACATTTAATTCTGCCTAAACATAGTCTGCATAACTGTCCTACCACAGGTCCTAGCAGCAGAGGTGTTGTTGGCATAGGGGGCGGAATAGTGCTCTGGGGGACTTGACAGCTCCTCACGAGCTGCCCCAGAGTCACCCTGAGCCTGTCCTTGCGTCACTTCCCCAAGGTGGTGGTTGCCTCAGAGTGGCCTTGTGTCTACTTCTTAGCTGAGCACTGTGCACTCCTGTGCTCCCCTGTGACTGACCCCTTGCTGGTGGATTCTATGCTCCAGCTTGGGAGGCCTCTCCCAGTTAGCACCTCTTAAGTTTTGAAGACCTTAAAGGAGCCATTTAGAAACTTAGGACCCGGCTCGGCAGAGTTTCTCCCTCACTTGTCCTTTTACATTTAATTATGTAAGCCTGGCTCTCAGAGCTGCGTGCTGTAGTGATACAGGTTGGAAGCCTGTGCCCAGGGGAGGCATGTTTTCATGCCTGTTCAGACCTTTCTGCCTGTCAGCTCTCTTTCAGGGCCCGGGAGATCTTCAGTAAATTCCTGTGCAGCAAAGCCACCACTCCTGTCAACATTGACAGCCAGGCCCAACTGGCAGATGACATTCTCAACGCTCCCCACCCCGACATGTTCAAGGAGCAGCAGCTCCAGGTGACTCCACATGCAGTTTCTGCTAGGGCTTCCACCAGGGCTTGGGCTGCAGTACTCAGCTGCGGACACAACTGCTGCTGGTCTGGGGATGGCGAGAAACTACCTGCCCACTAAGGTTTTGGTCTCGGAAGGACTCCACAGAACTGGAAGAGGAAGAAACCCCGTGCTTTGTACCCTGCTGTATCTGTGTGTGTGCACATGCATGAGTGTGCATTTGAGAGAAATCGTGCATTCCCAAGCTCCTTTGAACAGATGTCCTTTTCCACTTACAATGGGGTGGTAGTCATGAACCATGCTAAGAGAAAGTATCCGTCAGTAAGGGTCTGCAAGATGGCTCAGCCAGTAAAGGTGACCTGAGTTTGATCCCTGCGACCCACATAGTAGAAGGAGAGAACTGACTCCGCTCCCACAAGGTGTACTCTGACCTCCATACATAGACCGTGACTGGTGTACGAAAAAAATTAAGTGCATTGGACACACCTGACCTACAGAACATTACAGTTGGCCACGCTGTAGTGTCGGTGGTTTCATTGTGACTTCAGGGCTGACCCAGAGCCACAGCATGGTATTTCTAGTATCTCAGAGAGGGAGAACTGCATTGCACTACCCAGAGAATAATCAAGATTCAGAGTTTGCAAACTGGGTATGGTGGCACACACTTTTAATCCCAGCACTCAAGAAGGAGAGACAGGCGGATCTCTGTGAGCTTGAGGCCAGCCTGGTCTACATAACAAGTTCTAGGCCAGCCAGGGCCTACAGGGAGACTCTGTCTGAGAAAAACAAACAGAAAATTTGCCGTATTGTTTCTATGAGCATGCACTGCTTCCACACCACCCTAAACTCAGTGTCACGTGTCCTACCATCACAGCTCCAGGTTTGTCTATACATTTGTGGTGTGGGCTTTTACCTGCGTTATTTGAGACAGGGTCTCTCTGTGTGGCTCACCGTGGCTGACCTGGAACTCAGCATGCTCTTGCCTTAGCCTCCTGAGTGCTGGGATCACCCTGCTCGTATGTGTGCATGCCTTTAATTTTAGAAGAGCACGTGATCCAACCCAGCGAAGCCTGTCCAGAGTGCATGCTCGCATGGCCCTGTCAGAGGTGCTGCCTCTGGGTTGCAGGAATAACAACAGAAAAGAAGAGGGTCTTCTCCAGGCAGCTGTCTCTTATGAGATCCCCAACTGCTTTACAGCTTCTTAATTAATTGAAGACCCACTGAGGTTGCAACCAGCAGTTCTGCATCTGCCCGCGCTGCTGGACGTACATAACTCCTGGGACTCTGCTCACTCCTAAGGTTGTAAAGGAGAGGTTGCCTATTAATAAAGAGGTCCGAGGGAGCCTTAGAGAACACCAGCAGTACACCTGGCTGGAATGCTGCCTTCCAAAATAGAACTGGTTTATGAGTATAGACCTTCTGCACTGCCTGGGCCTTCACAGGCATTCCAGTTCCTTCTGTAACTGTTGTATGATATTCATTCCCCAGATTTTCAACCTGATGAAGTTTGATAGCTACACCCGCTTTCTGAAATCCCAGCTGTATCAAGAATGTGTCCTGGCAGAGGTGGAAGGCCGTGCCCTCCCTGACTCCCAGCAGGTCCCTAGCAGCCCCGCCTCCAAGCACAGCGTCAGTTCAGACCACTCCAATGTGTCCACACCAAAAAAGGTGACGGGGCAGCCCTTGGCAGGGAGGGGGAGAGGAAGGCTGCATCAGGTCATTCTTCACTGGTGGGGAATATGCAGGACACGGACCCTACTCTTTCTGGTCCTCCAACCCCTGGCTATCCCAGTGGTGAAAGGGAAGGAGGGTCAGGACTGTGTCCTTGACCCTTCAAAGGATCTAGATCATTCCACAGAGGCCTTATGCATGCAGCTTGGTCATCATCTCCTTTGGTGTTTCATGTAATATTAAAGTAACTTCAGTGTTTTAACCGAGGCTTGTAATTGCTGACAGTTAAGTGGAAAATCAAAATCAGGACGATCCCTGAATGAGGATGCTGGGGACGAGGACAGCGAGAAGAAACGCAAAGGGGCCTTTTTCTCTTGGTCAAGGAGCAGGAGCACAGGGCGGTCCCAGAAGAAGAAGGACCATAGCGACCACGCCCATGGTGTGTGGATGCAGACCGTGCTGCTGGTGGGGAGGGCTTGATGTCCATGATGCTGAGGGGGGCCACAGTGGGCCAGCAGAAAGTGTTACAGAATTGTCTGAGGAATGAGGACTGTCACAGAGCCTGGAAGTGCAGCAGGGATGGGGATAGGCCAGCCATGAAACAGGTCAGCTCCAGAACCTTCTGGAGACTTTAACACAGGGTGGCTGACTGTCTGAACTTCTTTCTCTCCTTCCTGCTATGGAAGTAGCAGGTGCTTGGTAGAAAACTGGTGAATAGATAAAAAGAAGCGAGCACAGACGCTGCCTTTGTGGCTAGGCCCAGCATGCTGCCTGTCAGTAAAAGTGGGGCAGCTGTTGTACTCTGGGGCGGGAACGGGGAGTGTGTCCCTCATGCAGTCCGCTCACACCTGGCAGGCCTGTGGATCCATCTGGAAAGGGCTTTTACATATGGTGGCAGATACCTGCCAGAGTTCAGACAATCTGGCACAGGACCTGCAGGAGCCTCAGAAGCTACTCATTTGGGGCGGGTCACTGGGACGTGACTTAGGCTAGGACCATGTTTAGGCCCCTTCATGGTGCTTGGGCAAGCCTAAGAATAATACACTTAGAGCAAGTTAGTGAGATTGACTATTAGCCACTGTTGGGACTTGTGAGGAAGGTAAACAGCCAGCAGGTCACAGGGACAGGGTCACAGGGACTGTCTCATGTAGATCCGGAACAGTGCTTTGGCAGAGAAATCATGGATCGAATAAAGGGAAGGCAGGCCCCTACGGGGACACAAGCCTGGGGTGTACATACTGCTCTCTGCTATCTTCAGGTGCCTGGAGTCCCAGGGGCCTCCCAGCACAGGAGACCTTAGCTCTGACTTTGGCCTCTGCTATTGGGGAGCTCTGTTTCACCCACCACCTTCCCCCACCCTCCACTCCCCTTCCCGTGAGGCCAGGTGGATCCTGGAAGGGCCTCTGATGTCCTGCTCTCCCTCTGCCCTCACTCTGTGTCCTTTCAGTCTTGGGTGGGATGGGGCATCCACACAGAGTGAGGGCGCATGAAGCTGTGGCTTGTGATTCACCCCCGTCTCTTTCCCTGCCAAGATGCCCTTCATGCCAACGGAGGCCTGTGCCGCCGGGAGTCCCAGGGTTCTGTGTCCTCTGCAGGCAGCCTGGACCTGGTGAGTGGCTACCTCCCTTTGTCAAAGGGTTACAGGCTATCCCTACCTGCTGGTGGATGAAGCCTGGCTCATGAAAACCCAGCGTTTGTTATAAACAGGGTACCAGGCTTGGACACTGGCCTTGCATACCCCAGGGCCCAGTGTCTCCCAACCCAGAGATCCTGAGGCAGCTTGGAAAACTGTTTGGCAGGCGGGGGAGGGGTACTGTGTGAGCACTAAAATTAACCTTGGGTTTATTTCTTAAATTCTTTTGTTCTAATTTAGTTAATACATTTGAACTTCCCTTAAGAGCACACAGGATGCTTTGAAGCAGGGTTTTGTCTTGAGCTAGAGACTTGGACCTCCTGTTGGCTCCAGCATTCCAGTGTTTGCTCTGCCTGGGGGGTCCTGGGAGCTAGCTTCCTGCCTCTTCCCAGCCAGGCACAGCTGTGCATCTTTCCCAGCTCCCTGCCTGCCCTGCCCTTTGCAAGTCTGCTCTGGGGGGAGTGAGGTGGGGCCTGCTCTTCTAACTCTGATCCAGTGAGAACTTGGGGAAATCATAGATGCCTGTTCTTCCATTACTGCGAATACTCTGTAAGGGCGAGTCAGTTATTTGTTGCTGCCCTATATCCTAAACTCAGTGTTGTAGAACACAATGCATCTGCTCTGGCTCTGCCCATGGGTTGCCGGGCGGTCCTATGCCCCCCAGGGTGGCTCCCAGGGAATGCTCTCCGTGTCTCTGGTCCGATAGCCTGGCAGCTCACAGGTAGCTATAGTTATGGCTATGGGCCAGGGCACTGGGGCCAGTTGGATGGTGTTTCTGTCACCATCCAGTGGCCAACCCAGGCTCCTAACCCAAGGTGATCTCAGCCCAGCAGAGCGAGGCCTCAGGAGGCCTGAACTGGAAACTGGCTTCTGCTGGATTCTTCCAACCCAGGTTCCAAGGCCAGGGAGAAGCCATGAAGATTTAGGGGCCAAGTCTGTTAGGGTTATTTCTATAGCCAGTCTCTTGCTTCCCAGCCAGTTTTCTGAAGCAATAGACAGAGATTTGTCAGGCAGTGGAGAAGCAGTTTTGATAATGAGATGACAGTGAAGACAGGCTCCACAGCAGGTCTGTGCCCTGCTCACAAGCATCTCTCTGTCAGTGGGGCTCTGAGGACAGTGTGCAGACCTGTGAGCAGCTCCTGTTCACAGCCTTGGGACTTGCCTGCTTCTAGTTCCAGAGGTGAGCTGTGCTCAAGCCCAGCAGCACAGAGGATGTTCTATCTGACAGGACAGCAACCACTCTTTACCTGAGCCATACAGCACAGTAACCATAGGTGAGAGAGATGGTTGCCTTTCCTAGCCACAGCCTCCAGACCCCACCACACCAGAGAAGACTCTGGTCGATCCTGACTTTTTTTGTGCGTGGTTGCATGGGAAGCAGGGGCTTGTTGGGTATATGAGTCCGGGCTGGCTGAGTCTTCCTCGAGAGGTACCACTCCAGCCCTTAACATTGTGACACTTGTCTCCCTGTCCTACAGTCAGAAGCTTGTAGGACCTCAGCACTTGAGAGGGACAAGGCTGCCAAGCACTGCTGTGTCCACCTCCCAGATGGGACATCCTGTGTGGTGGCTGTCAAGTCGGGGTTCTCCATCAAAGAGATCCTGACTGGCCTCTGTGAGCGGCACGGCATCAATGGGGCTGCTGTGGACCTCTTCCTGGTGGGCGGGGACAAGGTACTGTGCTAGGCAGGAGTGCCTTCAGTCATACCCTCTCCCTCCTCTGGCCCTGCTGGTGCCCCACCCTGCCACCACCCTCCTGCTAAGCAGTGCAGCTGAAGGTGAAGGCTCCCACGGGTTGGTGGGAGTGTGCCAATGTAGGCAGGCGTCTGGAGTACCTCAGGCTGATTTGAAGCTGTTCTTTTGTCCCTGCAGCTGTGCTGCTCCACACTGTTCTGCACGTCAGGCCCACACGCTCCCACGCTAATGCTGCTTTCTTTCTTTTGTAGCCCCTGGTGCTGCATCAGGACAGCAGCATCCTGGCCACCAGGGACCTGCGCCTGGAAAAGCGTACTTTGTTTCGGTAAGAGAACAGCACACAAATGTTTAAAGGCTCCAGTGTCTCTGTGCTTTGCATGTCAGGACTTCTCCCATTCCTAGCCCCGACTGGCCAATTTTACCCAGTAAGCATGCACTTGTCCCATGACAGACCATGAAAGAATGTCATGTCCATGTCATATGTAGTAGCAGGTGCCACACATAGGCTACTTGGCCCTAAAACCATAGTGGGGAAAGAGGCTACCTCCACCCAGTGGGTACTTGGCAATGGCCAGACTATACAGTCTTTCATCATGAAGGGTGAGAGCCACACACCTCCCTTGTCCCAGTTGTGTATTTCAGAAAGGCCTTATGGACTTGCTTCCACATGCAGGAAGTGCTACTTCTGTGGTCTGGGCTACGTAGTCAGGGTCCCCAAGCCATGGCGTCCTGTCTATTGGAGAGAACCCTGAGATCTGGCATAGACAGAACTGAATGTTTTGTGCATGTTTCCATGCCCTGCTTCCAGGCTGGATCTTGTTCCAATTAACCGGTCAGTGGGACTCAAGGCCAAGCCCACCAAGCCTGTCACAGAGGTGTTGCGGCCAGTGGTAGCCAAGTATGGCCTGGATCTGGGTAGCCTTCTGGTGAGGCTGGTAAGTGTCACCCAAGGTCTGAGCACCGCCACTGGGGCCACACCCCACCTTGCCTTTGATGCATTTGTGTCCTGCACAAGTGAGTCCGTAGAGAGGAGCCATGTTTTTACTGCATGGTGCTTGCTCTCCGCGCCACTGATTTCACTCTTGTCATTTATTTATGACATTATTTCATTCATTCTGAAAAGCATTGTTTTTTGCTTTGGGTGAACCAAAAAGAAGGAACACCCTGAAACATCTCCTCTCTGAAACCTTGACCAGAAAACCACTCGGCCAGCCCCTCACGGTGTGTTTTCCTGGGGCTTGGGTGCACTGTCCCTGTCACCTTCACCAATAGTTGAGCA
This sequence comes from Eospalax fontanierii, assembly GCA_035773235.1. Lineage (NCBI taxonomy): Eukaryota > Metazoa > Chordata > Mammalia > Rodentia > Spalacidae > Eospalax > Eospalax fontanierii. The sequence continues at coordinate 83,735,575 of CM069533.1, read as the reverse complement.
TTTCTACCCACATTTGCACGCTGGGCCACTTCCCCTTTATTGTGAGAATGGGTATATTGTGGGGACAAGGTTAGGAAGAGGACAGAGTCCCTCCCTGCCCCTGTCCCATCTCTGAGGCCTTGTGGACCAGCAGCTAGGAAGGGGCCTGGCCACATGGCGGTGTTGACTCAGTGTAGTGTTGGGAATGCCGTGTCAGCCAGGCCTTCTCCTTCATCAGCATTACTCAACCTGAGATTTCAAGGGATTTGTGTTTGCTTGTTTTGATACTTAAAAAAAATATTTTTATTCTGTGTGTATGAATGTCTTTCCTGCCTGTATGTTAAGTGCACTCACGCCATGCAGTGCCCACAGAGGTCAGAAGAGGGTGTTGGATCCCCTGGAACTGGAGTTATAGACGATTGTTAGTTGCCATGTGGATACTGGGAACTGAACCTAGGTCCTGTGTAAGAGCAGCCAGTGCTCTTAACTGCTGAGCCATCTCTCCAGCCCCTTGTTTTGATATTTTTGGGAGTGGGTCTTGTGTGACCCAGGCCGGCCTTGAACTCTTAATCCCTTTCCTCCATCTTCCAAGTGCTGGGATTACAGGCACACCACCATACTGGGCTGTGAGTTTTTAAGTATTTTTAAGTTTTTCATTTTCCCTGAAACTTTCTTCAATTTTAAGAGTTTGAGGCGAGCAAGAAGAACCTACTCAGTTATTCATGGACTCCAGCTCCAAGGATAACTTGATGCCGCGTCCCTACTGTGGGCTCCTACCCAGAGCCCAGAAATCTGCTACAGAGACTAATCTAGCAGACTAGTCTAGAAGACTAATGGCTTCCAAGGTAGCTCTCCCTTTACAGGGAGCCTATGCAGTCTCTTAGCCCTTCTGCCTCAGTTTCCCTGTTTATAAAATGAGACGTGAAAGGGCTGGATAGTGGCTAGAGATTATTCTTTGGGAACGGCTACCTGGGAGAAGACCCTCCTCAGTGCACCTGCAGTCCTCCACAGCATAATAAGCAGTCTTGTCCTGCCTTCACAGGCCAGGCCCTAGCCTGAGCTCTGGGATCATACTGACCACCTTGACCCCTCCAGAGCAAATACCCTCGCATTTGATCTCTGCCAGTGACAGGAGTTCAAGTTTAAGCCTCCTTTTTTAAAAGGAGTGGTCCTGGGACCAAAATAGCAAGATATATTTGTAAAAGGGAAGAGCATCCTGAGCAGAGATGCAAGCGCGTGTTCATTCCCATCTTCCAAGATGCCAGAATTGCTGCTCTTCGAGTCTTAGAAGGCCCACGGAGGTACCTTCCTTTAGTGTCCCCTCAGAAGTCAGCAGGGCAGTTTTAGGTCAGCCATGCTGGAGGCTGTGAGCAGCATTGGGACAAAGGCTAGTGAAGCCACTGAGTGTGACATTCATGAGTCTGCTGAGCTAGGCCCAGGAGCTCTCAGTCTGCACCAGGGTTATTCTGGCTCCCTTCTGGTGACCGTGGAGAGACCTGCCCTGCTGGTTCCTCAAGGTTCCACACTCCCACAGGTCAGCCAAAGTAGATGACCTGACCCCAGGGATAGCTAGCTTGAGGTGCCATTAAGCCTGGGTTAGTCTTTCTGCCAGTGACTGGATTACAGTCAACTGTTCCAGACCATTCCAATCCAGGTAAATGATTCAGTGCATCATCTTTGCCTCTAGAGTGGGGAGAAGGAGCCTCTGGACCTTGGTGCCCCTATATCAAGTCTGGATGGACAGCGAGTCATCCTGGAGGAGAAGGATCCTAGCAGAGGGAAAGGTGAGGTCCTGTGTCCTCTAGCCACCAGCACCCCAGCCTGTCATTCAGCTGTTGAGTGGTTGTCTCATAACCATACCGTGCACACCCTGAGCTGTCCTCCCTGCCAGGGCCTAGTGACCCCTCACATGGCACTTTATCCCTTATGAAATCAACCCAGTCCCTTCCCCCAACACACATGGAGAGGAAACAGCAGGACTGGAGCAGCAGGACCCCGACCCTGTGCACATCTTCTTGGCTCTAGGAAAGGACACTTCTTGTCAGAAAACACTAGAAGGTTCTTTTCCTTTGTCACTAAAAAGCAGGGATCCAAGAACCTTACATCCTGTTCTGGCCTCCTTTTTAAGAAATTGATTTTTAATTATTGGGTAAAGGGGTTGCATCTGAGTCTAAGAGCCTACAGAGGCCAGGGGAGGGCATTGGACCCTCTGGAGGTGGAGTTATAGGCCATTGTGAGCTGTTTGGTGTAGATGCTGGGAATTAAGCTCACTTTCTCTGAAGGTCAGTACCTATTCTCAGCCACTGAGCCATCTCTCAAGCCCTGGGCTTCCTGTTTTTAATCCAGTCCTGGGATCTGTCTCTCTGGATTAAATGCAGTAAGGACAATGGCTGACATGGTCCTGTCTAACAGGTGCTGACACTAGGCTCAGTCTTGGACTGCTGTGTTACTCCCTGTGTGTGGGGTCAAATCACTCAAAGAGCTCTTTTCCACCCAGCACCAAACAGTGACAGTCCTGTGGGAGAGGAATTTGGTCTTGTAGCCCAAAGGACTGTCTAGGTGGTGGGAGAACTTTCTAGAAGCCACCAAGAAAGGCGTGATTGAGGCGATCTCTTGTGTCTCCTGTGGGGTGTCACTTCAGTAACTTCAGGCTTCCCCTTCCCTGCCAGGGCTCACGCCCAGATGACTCCCGAGGGCTCCATTGAAGTAGGTCCTCGGAGCCTGGTGTGGGGCATAGGTCCCCATCCCACAGTAGGGTGTGAGTCTATGGCCTGGGCTGGGGCGCTCCAGTCCTGTGTGCTCCACCTCCTTACAGAGGAGAGACCTTTCCCTCTTAGCCACCTTCCACTCTATAGGATGTGCGTTCTGGCCTTGGTGGTGGGTGGGCCGAGCCTGCCTGGGGCTCCTGCAGAAGAGGCAGGGCAAGCAGGCAGCATGGCCCGGTACTTCTCAGTAGCCCCTTCTGGGGTTGGTGAAGGTGGTCTGTGTGCAGGTGAGTTCTTGCACAGGGTGCTCGTGCAGCCGGTTCAGACAGGACTAGGAACCTCTAATTGGCTGGGCAGTGGTCTTCAGCCTGCCCCCTGACAGGGGCAAACACTGCACTTAGAAAGATGTCAAGTTCTAAAGGAACATGCATGGCATATTGCATATGGCATGAGTTGTTCAACATTAGCCTCCCAGGGTCCCACCCCACCCCCAAGCCTCTGCTCCCCCTCACCCAGCTGCAATAGGCAGGCAGAGGCCTTTGTCTGACTGTGCCCTGTGCAACGGCAGCTCAGGCTTTGACTTGTGCATGCATATTACACAAGGGATGGTGAGAGCCTTTACTGACAGGTTGTATGCATTGTGTAGAGGGTACTGTGAGCCTGTGATCATAAAGCTTATCTCCTCTGTTTGGCATCCGCAGACAAGCAGAAAGGTGTACCTGTCAAACAAAACTCAGCTCTCAACTCCAGCCCCAGAAACCACTCCGCTATGGTAATTTTGCTCATACTTTTCCTGTACTGTCCCTGCTCCTCTCTCTGGGCCCCTGTGCCTACTGTCACCCATTTGACTGGCTAAGGCTCTGCTCAGGGTGGTACACCTCCTGTGAGTGTTTTTCCTCAAGTCCCTCCTGGGGGTCCCGCCTCCACTTTGCTGTGAGCTGCCAGCCTTTAGCTTTTGTGTCCTGTGGTGGGTGGTTGGGTCATGGATGCTGCTCCTGTGAACCCATTATTGTGACTGAGTCCTGAAGTGCACACTGATTCCCCATGAATCCCTCTGAGCCTCTCTGAGCCTTTTTATCTGTGTTGATGAATGATGTGTTGTGTACTGACATGCAAGTGGAACTTTGACTTTCCTTCTAATGCAGGGAGAGGAAAGAACACTAGGCAAGTCTAATTCTATTAAAATAAAAGGAGAAAATGGAAAAAATGCTAGGGATCCCCGGCTTTCAAAGAGAGAAGAATCTATTGCAAAGATTGGGAAAAAAAAATATCAGAAAATTAATTTGGACGAAGCAGAGGGTATGTGTACTTTTTAAAACTTCATGTTTTCTAGTAAATGCACAGTTCTTAAACCCACTCTGCCCTGTCCATAGCATGGTCCCTGTCCCACTGAACCTTATTGGTGTAACTTGATGAAAGCCCCCATTATCAACTGAGAGCTGGAGGCTCCACCAGAGACCAGCAGCCCTGGCTGTGCTTTCAACCCACCCCTTTGCTCCCCACAGCCCAACCCCTGACATGAGCTGGGACCCAGCTTGGGTGGAGGCAGGCGCCAGGCAGCAGGACAAAGTCCTATGCTTGGGAGGGCTAAGGGTTTGCTGACCTGCCTTGGTCATGGAAGCTTGAAAAATACCTGCTCTGCCCCGGCCAGCATTGCAGCGGGGGCCCTTGGGACTCAGGGGGAATTTCTTTTTCTCCCAAAAGTTTGAAGCAAGAGAAGTCCTGAATGTGAATCAAAGCTGACAGCCATGACTGCCGTCTAGGGTGTCCTCACTGCTTACCCTGGCTAGGCCCAGCATGCCACGAATCCCGGCCTCAGAATAGAACCATAAAACAGCCCTTTATGACTGCCAAGCAGATGTAAGACACATATGCTTTGAGTGTGTGCGTTTCTGAAAACTGCTGAAGATGTTAGACTCCTTGTGGTTTATAGACTCAGTGTCATTAAAATATAGAGAAAGTTCAGAAACATTGTGGTTTGAATGGTGAACTTGAGTTACAGTAAGAACACAGCCCACTGGAGAGAAAGGACTCTGGAGCAGGCAGTGAAGAGCCGGGCAAGTACAAGCCCTCCACGGTAGCTGGGCAGGTGCCAAACCCCAGGGCATCCAGCCATCCTTGCCTGAGGACTGAGGAGCCTCAGGTGGGTCAGGAAGGCATGAAATACCTCCTCTCCTTCAGCCCTGGAGCACCATCCCTCTTCCCAGAGGCAGTGAACCTGGGAGTCAGGTAGATCTGAGGGCCCTCTGCTCCATCCAGCTAGAGTCTTCTCCTAGCCTTCCACAAGCTGGCCGTCCACTCCCAAAAGGGGAGTCCACAGTGCAATTGGGCCCTGGTTCTGTCATGCCCTACTCTGGCCATTGCTTCTACCTCAGAATCATCTGTGCTCAGACATAGAGGCCCCCAGGTGGGGGCAGAGCATGGCCAGAATGTTAGCAGCATTCCCCTGAGCGCCAGCAGGGTGTCACCTACCGCGTGGAGGGGGTGTTTTGGGCCTAGACCTTAGAGTGCAATTTTTAGGGGAACCTATAGCTAGCTGCGTCAGAGAACAGTCGGGGTCAGGAGCCAGGCATTGGCCTCAGCTCTGTGGGTAAAGTCCTGTGGCTGACCTCATGTCCCTGTTGGCTGTCAGCGACAGCTTAGAGCAGCAGATACCCCTGGTGAGAGTGAGTGCTTGGCTGTGTCATATAACTATGAGTATCTCAAACATGGTCACTGTGGGTTTTCTTCCAATAGAGTTTTTTGAGCTCATTTCCAAAGCTCAGAGCAACAGAGCCGATGACCAGCGTGGGCTGCTAAGGAAGGAAGACCTGGTGCTGCCCGAGTTTCTCCGCTTACCTTCTGGTTCCTCAGAACTTGCCCTGTCCAGCCCAGCCCCTGCCAAGGGCTTTAGCAAGAGAGCTGTTGCAAGCCACGGCAAGGAAGGAGCAGCCCAGATTGAGGAGAGCTGCAGTGACAGTCCAGCGACCAGTCCCAGCTCGGCCCACAGCCCCGGCTCGACCCACAGCGCCCCCGGGCCTCATGGGACTACCCAACCTGGGCAGAAGCCTACAGGGCCCTCTTGCATCCCCACCATGCAGGAGGGTACCACACAGGTCTGGAGGAGGCTGTCGCCAGAAGTGGAGGCTGGGGGCATCCAGACTGTGGAGGATGAACAGGTGGCCGACTTGACCTTGATGGGGGAGGGGGACATCAGCAGCCCCAACAGCACGCTGCTGCCACCACCCCCCAGTCCCCAGGACACATCGGGACCTCCAAGACCAGGTACCTCGAGGTTCTGACCCTGCACCCTTGATCTGTCTTGCTCACTGTCTGTGGCCTGCTCCACTCCGTGTTTAACGAAGGGAACAATGAAGCAGGCGGCCCCGAGCCGTTGCTTCTGCAAAGTGAGATACTCTGAGGGATGGCTGCCTCCTCTGTGGTATTTATGGGGCCTTTGCCTTTTCTGAGAGGAGAGCTAGTGGCAGCCCGGGTCCAGGTTCTGGGGCGGAGGTGGTCACCATAGCTCCTGCACACATACCATGTTGAGCTGCTCCTGTGAAGGTGCTGTGGGAATGGGACTCCATGTCCAGTGACACCCTGTGCAGGGTCAGGGCTCTGAGAGTGTGTGTAACTTGGAAGCCTGCATTGCTGCCAGTTTAGGGTTTTAGGCTCAAAATGGAAAAATAGTATTTGTCTTGAGCAAACCGTCAAGGGCTCTGTGTTGACAAGGACCAGGGTTCTTGATGTCAGCCCCTCTGTGGCCAGCCAGGGCTTTGCTGACCACCCTCTGCAGGCCAGCCAGTGGGCAGCACTGCTGCCTCCGTGGTGTTCGCAGGCTCACCTCAGTTGTGTCCGTGCATTTCTCTGGGCGGAAACATTGAGTGCAGTGTGTGTGTGGAGGGGTCGCAGCATGGTCCGGGGCAGGCATGCTACCCCACTCCACACGCCTGATCCTGCACTGCATGATGAGGGCCTTCCAGGAGCCCCAGTGTGCAGTCCCCAAGTTGGCGGCAAAGAGCCTTCGGGTGCATGTTTCCAAATGTTCCCATCTAATTCCTCGGCAGTGATCTGCCACCTGTCAACACGTGTGCCCATCTAGGCCCAAGAAGGGCCAGAGTGCCTGAGGATAGGGTCTTTTCAGACCTCAATGCATGTTCCATGTACCTGCACACATCCCAAGGGGCACTTGGGAGGGTCCTGCACTGTGGGGTGGGTTCCATAGCCCCTGCTTGGCAGGGATACGATGGGTGGGGAAGCGCCAAAGCCATAGTTCGTCTGAGTGCATGCTCGGGCCCTCCGTCGTGCCGTGCCCTCCTCTCTGCTCTTCTGTAGCTGCCTGTTTGCAGTTCCTACTTGTGTTCCGACTCTGTTCTTCCGAGAGTAATAAACTCTAGAGCTCATCACCTGACTGGCTCAAAATTCCTTTCTTCCTCATCTGAAACATGTTTCTACTTTAGGAAGATTTAGATGCATTGATTTCTAGGGAAATACTGTACATTTTGAGGAAATTAAATGTATTTACCTTGATGTACTGATTTCTAGATAGAGATTGTTCATGCCATGAAGTCCTTGAGTCCCTCCTACATGCCTGCCACACCCAGCTGCAGGACAGGTCCCTGGGGGAGCAGGTTTGAAAGTAGGGGCAGAACTGCCTCCCCTACCCCATTCTGCTCACTAGCAAGGTCTTCCCCACCACAAACCTGAGGTCACTGCAGCTGCCTCCAGTGCCCATCGTCTGGGTTCCTCCATGATGAAGAGCAGAGTAGTAGAGTGGAGGTCCTGGGGTTGTTCCTCAAGCCTGGAGCCAGCCTGCTGCCCTCTGGATCCACTGAGGAGCCTCTTTGCCTCTGCTCAAACTAGTCACGGCTCTGATGTTGGAGCTGGCTCTGTGCTGCATCTGGGGTGGGAGTCAGTGCTGTAGAAAACCAGGCTGGATGATTTACCCACAGGGGCCATGAGTATATCACCCAGTGTGGTACCTGGTTTGATGGTCTTTGCTGGCATGCCCTGGGTGTGCTCATGGGGGAAAGACGGGGTGGTACCAGACACTGTAGAAGGCCGGTCCCTGGTGCCCAAGGGGGTAGGGACCCAGGACCCTTGGGCTCTGTCCTGGAAGCGACGACCGTAGGGGAGGGACAGAGGCTTCGGCTCTAGCCCACTGGTCTGTGGCTCCCACCAGCCTGTCCCCAGTGTCATAGACAATGATGGGTGCTGGTGACTGGCCTCGTCTTCTGGAAGCAGTGGCCCGGTGTGCTGGGGAAGGCCTCAGCTGATGTCCTACTGTGCAGCTTGGCTTCCAAGCACCCCAGTTTGTGTCCCTGGACCAGGCTGTTCCAGAGCTTCTCTCTATGGGAGAATACCTTATGCCATGAGGTTGCCCCAGGTGATGGAGGCTGTCTGTAGGGGCTCCCTCAGGCATACAGCAGGACCTCTGACTCACTGAGCAGGGGTGAGCCTGCTGACCACTGCTTGCTGCTCAGCTTTGAAGGCTCTGCTTCCACCCAACTACTCTCATCGATTCTGACAACCGCTGTGAAATTTCTAGGGATATGATGACTGCTCCAGCCCCACCATGCAATGAGAAAGACTTGGAGGTGTTGCCAAAGGTCTCTCTGCCCCACCCCATAGCCACTCTGCGTATCTGTGGGCCCTGCAGAGACTCAGGAACCGTCAGTTGCCAGGTGACCCAGGCTAGCCCTTCTCCTTTCTGGGCTTTCTCCTGACATGTGAGATGGCGGTGGCTAACAAAAGAGGTATCTGAACCCTCCTGACACTCCAGGCACTTGGGTAGGTGTGTGTGTGTGCACATGCTTGCTGTGTGTCTGCAGTGTGTGGCTCTTGTGTGCTTGGCATATATCTAGAGTGTGTGCGTGCTCATGGGAATGAATGTGTCTTTATGCATTATTTTGTGTGTATTTGTGTCTTGACACAGAAAACTCCCAAATGCCCAAGTCCCTTTACAATGGTGCCCCTGGAAGACTCTTCCTTTACTGCCCCCTTAGGCAGAATATACTGTTCTTGATTTTACAAAGGGATTGCAAAGGACGCAGGGCTTCCCAGACAGGGTGCTCCTGCAGGCAACTCTGAAAATGTTTCCTCATGACTGTGGAAGGTGAAGGGTTTTTTTGAGGGGGGGGCCTGGGATTGTTTGGTTTTTTGAGACAGGCTCTCACTATGTACCTCTAGCTGGCCTGGAACTCGCTGTATAGACCAGGCTGGCCTTGGTCTCTCAGAGATCCACCAGCCTCTGCCTCCCAAGTGCTGGGACCGAAGTTGCGCGTCTCCATGCCCCACTGCGAGTTGTTTCGAGTCATTCCTGCCCACCCTCTGAGCTTTGTCCATTTGGTGGCCAGTCAACACACTGGGAGCCGGAGGGGGTGTATGGATAGAATGTCAGCACGGGTCAGCAGCTCTAGTCCTGCTGCAACATCTCTGCACATCTGGGAGAGTGTGGGGTTCTGCCCTAAGAGAGGCCTTGCCTCAAGAAGGAAGGAAGTTTTGCAGAAGTGTTGGTGGCAATGGAGTCTGAGATTAGAACCGCAGAGCAGTCTCCTGCTCTGATCGTGATGAGAGCCCCCAACCCCACTCAGCGCACTTGGGATGTACAGAGCCAACAGTAATATGGGAATGCAGGGTAGCTGTGGAGCGTAGGAGGGGCCATCTAGGTCCCTCTGCGGGCACTTCCCTCCTCAGTTGCCCCTCTCTTCATCAATGGCTGGGTTCAGGTGCTACTGCCCCACCTGCTGTCCTGAGGTTCCTGCCTCTGCCCTGCCTTATCTTCCTCCTCTGCAGGCCCCACCCACTGTGGCTACTTGGCAGCACAGCCACAGCAGGCCAGGCTCAGGGTCTTGGCTGAGAATTAGAGCTGTGAACCCTCCCAGCCCATTATCAGAAGGCCTGATTCCTGGTTGCACTTAGCCAGGCTGAGCTCCCTGCTCGACCTCAACTGCGGACTCCCCATGTCCCCCACCACCAAGAAACACGAGTGTCAGGGCTACTGAAGGGCTGACCATGAGCCCTTATGGGAGGGGCCCTCACACAGCCATCTAGGGGCTGGGTTCCTAACCTGGCAGCCTTGGCTATCAGAAACCCCAAAGGGCCTTGTTAGGTCACACAGTGGCTCAATGGGAACCTGTGGCTCATTTCTACATGGGACTCTCCACACTCCTGTTCACCACAGCAGGGGTAGCTGAGGCTGTGGGCAAGGTTTTAAGACTTAGCTTCTCTCCCTAGAAGTGGAGACATGAGGACTGCTGCTCCCATAATGGCCAGAGTCCCCAGAGCCCGTGCCAGGCTGACCTTCCCACCCAGCCTGAGTGCTTCTCCTTGCCCTGACGGTGTTACACTTTCTGAGGTCAGGGTGAGAGCACACAGCTTGTCTGGCTCCGGTATTCAGACTGCCAGTGGAAGACATCTCCTCCTTTGTAAGTCCAATCCAGTTATATCCAGAAGGGCCCCAGGGTCCCTCCCATGTCTGCAAGGAGATGTGGCAGGCAGAAGTCCAGTCTTCACCAGGCACAGATGCAGCTCAGACCTCCTCACCCCCAGGGCCGACACTCAAGCTTGCCAAAGCGCCAAGGAGCCATCTGCTAAGGGCACATCCTGGCACCAGGCCTTGCACAGTGGTTGGTGTCAAGTGGACTTCAGAACTTTGCCCCTGCCCTGAGACCCTGCAACCTGTTGCTTGACCCCAGATCCCAGGCTTGGGTTGCAACAGCCTCATCCTCCAGCTGTTCCCACCTCAGTTCCTCGTGCTCAACCTGCCCCACCCCACCCCTCTAGCACAGGCCTTACTCTGTCCCTCCTGGCCACTGCATCCTCTTGGGGGACCCTCCCGAAGGTCCTCCAGCATGCCAGCCTTGCCAAGTGTGATTCTTGACTTCCCCATTCCCTGTGCACCCATGAGTGGCCTGCTGGGTGCATATCCATAGCCCCAAAGCCCAGGAGGTGTTTGCTGAGTGAGGAGCTTCAATCCAACCCAGTTTATCACAGTCCTGATCCTGGCCTGGGGTCTTTGCGGAAGCAGGAAGTCACCAGCCAGAAGCAGGGCTGAGTAGTTCTCTCCCAGTGGGAACCAGGAACTGTCAGGCCCCTGTGGCTTGGCCAAGGGTAGAGCTTTCATCTGGTTCTCTCTTTGCCCCCTTCTTCCAGGTTTTCCTGCATGAGCAGTTCAGTTGTGACCGGGTCTATGTCCCCTCAAGCTTCCAGGAGCACCTGGGGGTTTGGCAGGGGACACAGGACCAGGCAGAGCAGATAAGTTTGAGCAAACATGGGGGCAGAGAGCAGTATCCCTGCTCTGTGGAGACAGGAAGGGCAGAGAGATAGGCAGCTGAGACTAGACCCTGAGGGAAGGCCTGGGGAGCCACTGAGGGTCGAGCCCCCAACCTCATCTAGCCTTGGGTCATAGAACCTTGAGGATGGGGAAGGGGCAGACAGCCCTGAGCAAGTAGCAGTAGCCAGGACAGAGAATGTCCCCAGGTGAACGAAGAGGAAGCCCGAGGGGTGCCTGATGCTACTGGTGCTGACCAAAGAGCAAACAAAGGAAGTCTTCCAGGCTCCCAAGGAGGAACCCAGGTGGCTCTCAGTCTCATACTCCAGTGGAGACCCCGTCCCAGGGGTCCCAGAAGTCCTGCAGGACAGGTTAGCCAAAGAGGTGTTGGTGTGGCCTTGGGCTGGGTGCTTGAGATAGCAGGCAGAGGGCCCGAGGGAGTGTGATACCAAGAGGCCAGGCCTCTTGAGATGTGTGGGCTTTTTGGGGCATGTCCAGTGGCTCCTGGAGCCCAGTGGAGTCTTCTGAGTTCCTGCCAGCATAGGGAGCTCTGCGGAGCCTCGGAAGTGACTGGCCCTGGCGCACCAGCCTCTGACTGAGTCACTGGCTAGGGCTGCCACATTCCCAGAGCAAGTATGGGCTGAACAGGCAGGAAGTGCCATACTAATGCCCTCCTGTGCACGTACTTCTTTGGTCCCTGGAAAAGCTGCCCTGTACTCTGTTGGAGATTGGAGGAACCTGTCTTCCCAAGTGTCCATGCAGGGCTACCAAGGAGAGCCGACCTCCTGTGCCCGTTTATGGGAGGTCACCTTTCAGAGCCTAATGGCATTCTATGTGAATGCCCCAATGGTGCCCAGTGGTTGGGGACTGGCCTCTCTACATACAGCCATCTTGCTGCTCTTCGGCCTGGTGTTTGGAGTACCTGGTAGGAAGAGAGGATGGGTGAGGGGAGGCCGGATCCCAGCAGGCATTAGCAGAATGTTTGCTGGGTGAAGGGACCATTGGGAGAAACTTCTAGTCTTGGCCACTTCCTGTGCTGGGCACCCCGGTGCTGACCCTCACCCGGTGAGCCTCTGTGTACCTCCCCGACTTGTCAAGGGTGGCAAGCTGGGTATCTCTGTGCACAGGCTTGGACTTGCTCTGTGAGGCCTAGTGGAAGCCACTGCTAGAAGCTTGGGGCTAAGGGTGAGCTGAGATGTAAAGGATCTAGAGGCTTTAGAGGCCATAGAATACCCAGGCTGGCACATGCCAGAAGCCTTGGGACCATGGGGAGGAGGGAGCAAAGTTTTCAACTTCAGTGGCAAATCTTCTCTGTTATTGTCGAGGAAAGTGAGTCGGGGTAGGTGGTGTAGTGTGACTCCATGTCCTGGGTTCTCATGGTTTGGGAGTGAAACTGTTCCTCTAAGTCTGTCCACTGTGGCTCTGGCAGGAATGGCCCTCCCTTGCTCGTGGGCTCCTGAAGGTGTGGGGAGAGGAGGCAAAGCAGAACTCCACCCCTACAAAATGTAGCCCACAGTCCCCTGATCTGTTTACAGAGGGGACGTGGTGTTCCCTGGGAGCTCCCCGTCTTAACCCTAGTGGCCCTGCCCCCCTCCCCCAGCTAGGTGCTCAGAGCTACATGCAGGAAACTTTGGCCTGTCCCAAATGGAGCCATTCATGAACCCCAACTGACTGGTACTGGGCTCTGGGGATCCCTCCCTCCAGAGTGAACGTGTGTGCAAGGGCTGTGCACGGCCATTCAGACAAAGCAGGTCTGTTCTGGGGTGAGAACTTCTAGACCCATCTTCATGTCTAGAAGCTTCCAAGGCAGTTTTGAGGTAATGGCGGGTGGGGGCGGTAAAGAGTGCCATCATGAGGATGATGGGAGCAGTAACCAGGCAAGAGAGGAGGCGTAGGTGTCGGTGACATGTGGGAAAGTCGGGGCAGTATGGGCCCAGAGGGATTTATGAGAATGAAGATGACCCCAGCCACTAGGTAGAGGAGGGGACCAGGGCAGCTGGGAGGCCTATTGGGGGGTGACTTCCCACTCAGGGTCCCCAGGCTCTGAGAGACAACGGACAGTCCTCTGGAGGACTAGGGTATCGCATTGGATATAGGTGAAGGTAAGTGATCAAGAGACTTTACAGCTGACCTGGCGTGGCTTCCGGGGGCAAGAAAGGTGCTGCAGGAGGGTCGGGTAGGAATTCTCAGAGACAGTCCCCTACCCTGCCCTCTAGAAGGCTGTCAGGACCCCGGGTACATCCACCTCTGTGTTGTCCTGGAGCCCTCTCTGCCGCCCTAGCCCAGCACTGGACACCCCCTCCCTGCCTGGAGCCCTGACCAGGAGACAGTTGACATCCTCATCAAGAGCATGGCAGGGGAAGTGTCTAGTTGTCACCTCGGAGGATGAGAAAGGCTAGCGAGGAGGGCTAGGATAGATGTAGCACATCAAGGGACCAGCATGGGCCAGGAGTACCCCAGGTGGGTAGGCAGAAGGGGCTGGTTAGATGCTTTCTAGTGGGTGAGACCCTGAGTGGGTCTGCTGGAAAGCCCCGTGACAAGAGGGACTAGGGTTGAGGACTGCTTAGGGCTCCCCGGTCCCTCCTCTTGGGTCCCTCGCTGGTTCTTCCAGAGCAGATTCATGACCCACCCTCCCAGCTGGGGCTCTGTGGAGCTGCCTGCCGTCGTGGCACCCACCATGCAGTGGCTCGTTAGTAGAGGCTTCCTTAGAGGCTGCTGGTTAGGAGAGACTTCTGCAGAGACTGAGTAGGCAGTATCTCTGACCACCCTGAAGGTGTGAACAGTTGAGCAACCTTTGATCTGCCTGGGCCTCTTGCCCACTCCCAGTCACCTCCCTATAGTAGATTTGGAGTATTTTAGCATCTGTGTAGGGGTACTCGGGTGGATTCTGGAAGCCCAAGACTGGGCCAGGCAGGTGACCGCCTTTCTTCTCCCTGTGACAGAGGACAGGGCCCAAGGCAGCCGAAGCCTCCCGGTCAACAGGATCATCGATGTGGACCTCGTTGCTGGAATGGCACCAGGGTTGGGAGGCAGCATCCTGGGGGTGCAGCTGGGCCCCAGGAGAGTGAGGGCCAGTGGGCCCCTGATGTCAAGTAACCCTGGCCTGAGACCCCTTCCAGGTGAGCCCACAAAGCCCAAGGCCAGACATCACGCCACCTTTGTCTGAAGCTGTCCGCCTGCCCCCGACCCTGTGGCTCCAGCCAGGCCTGGCTTCCATGTCCACACTGACACTACAGAGGAGGCTCATGACCTTTTGGGGCTGCAGAGACCTGGCTTTCAATGAGTCCTTGGGAGCCTGGAGGAGCCACCTTGGCCACCACACCAGGAGCTTTGGGACAACCTTGTCATAGGGATTGGCTTTAGACCTCCCCACAGCAGCCCCCAAATACCTCTGGCATTCACACTTTGCTCAATAAAGTGTTTTTTTTTTTGAGGACCTGCCACGTGTTGCCTCATACTGAGTGCTGGTATCACACACAGCCTTCTGGAAGCTGGCCCGAGGAGAGGAAAGAGACTTGGGGAGAAAATGGCACCTGGCTATGATGTCAGGGGCAGCCTTGAGGGGAGAATGGCTTGGTTCCTGGGAGCTGAAGGTTGGAATCCCCTTCCATCATCAGATTATTGCTCTAGGCCCAGTCCTCTGATGACCAGGATAAGCCTCTGGCCTGCCCACTTATGTTGTCCCTTGCAGATGACCTTGGGTCCCTTGTCCCATCCCCTGTCTCATCCATAGTGGCCACTGATGAGGGCACGGCTTGCTTTCAGAGGTAACTTGGCTAGTCACCATGGTCTTGTCCTGTGCACTGTCCTGTAGCACGATGGGGCCTCCTGACACTGTCTCTGCCCCTGTATTCTGGTTCCATTCTGGGGGACGTCTTCAAGAGAAGCCATCAGAGCTGGTACCTGACCACAGACAAGGCCCAGGAAGAGGGCCAAGCACTTGTTAATACCATGAGGCTGGAGTGGATCTGGCTATAGAACGGCAAGAAAGAGACCAGTGAGGAGGGGAAGGCGTGGGGCATGGGCGGCATTGGACTGATTCTGAAAAGCAGTGCGTGGGCCCACCATGCATCAGTGGAGGCCACAGCACTGTGCATCCGGGTCCTGATGGGCCCATCCTCCTTTTCTCCCTGGAGTTGGTGTTGGAGTGACTGTCAGCAGGTTTCTCAGAGAGCAACCTAGGTACCTGACCACACTCACATCCCCAGCACCATGTCCCCAAACCACCATGTCCCCACACCACCAGGTCCCCACACCACCATCCCCTCAGTACCATAGTGTCCCAGCATACACTAAGCCCCTAGCACCCACCATAGCTCCCTAGAACCTGCTGTGCCCAGCATCACTACGTCCCCAGCAGCACTGTGTTCTCAGTACCCACCACGCCCCCACTATGCTTCCAGCACCCACTGTACCAAGCTGCGTGCTGCTTGGTGTCTGCTCAGGAGCTTCAGAGAAGGTTCCCAAGGCAGCTGTGCCATAGTTGGAGCCACAGGTGTGGGGCAGCCACTCCAGCTTGTCCGTGGCCTGCACTACCTGGTGAGGGCCACAGGGCTATGCTGGGGCTCAGGGTGCTCAGTATCACCTGCCCAGCTGGATGCAAGCAGGCTGTGCCCACAGGCAGCCAGGGCTTGGGAGGTGCCCAAGCTGTCTTGTGGGGGCACACTTGTAGGGGTCCTGGGTACCCCAGACTTAGGACAAGCAGACGCACAGACCAGCGGAGGGTTCCTGTCCTGGGGTTACTATTCATACAGGCAGCCCAGGGAGAAACCCCCTTCTCTCTGTGCCTGGTATTTAACAGCTGTGTGGCTACTGGGGGTGATGGGGGGACACCACCCTGTGTGGACATTTATGGAATGGAGACAAAGCTATCTCCAGCTCTAGTCAGTGGCGGGCTGAGGAGACCTGGGGTCATCAGGGCTCCACTGCAGCAGTTCGTGCGAAGGACTTCCATCAGGAGTGGCCGGCTCTGGGGAGGCCCAGCCCTGACCTGCGCAGGTCACCCTGAAAGACTTCCTGGAAGAGGCTTCTAGGCTGAGACTGGACGGTGGCGTTGGGCCCAGGGGCAACGGGTGCCCTGCAGGGAGCAGCAAGATGGAGCAAAGGCCGTGGGAGATCCTGGGGGGGTGCACTTGGGAGGCAGGGTTAATCATTTCCATGTAGCCTTGACCCCACCTGCCCTGGCCACTTGCCCTGGCCACTCTGCTCAAGCTGCCCCTCACGCCAGCTCAGGAGGAGCCATGGGACAACGGGCCTGGGTCCCAGGCCACTGCCCCCAACCCAGACTGTGTTCCATCCTGCTGCCGCTGCTGCTGCTGCTGCTGCTGCTGCTGCCTCTGGGGGCCCAGCCCCAGGCTGGCAGGGTGAGCACTGACTCTCCCCCTCACAGGGTGGCCAAGGGCTCTCTGGGCCTACTCCGGGTTCCTGGGATCTCCAGAGAGGTCCCCAGGGCAGGGGTGTGGAGTGGACTAGGGGCCTGGAATAGCGGCCTAGGGGCCTGGAATAGCGGCCTAGGGGCCTGGAATAGCAGCCTAGGGGGGTGAAAGCTGGCTTTCATAGAAAAAGATGGGGTGCTGTGCTATTCTGGGGAGGCTGAGGGTCCAAGTTTATTGGGACACTTTGTTGGTCCCTGTGGGGCCTCGACCTTGGTGGGTTTGGGGCCCCTAGGGCCTCTGCTGGGTCTCAGCGTTTGAGATGGGGCATGGGAGGCTGCTAGGAGCCTCTAGTTTCTCCTGCCCACCCCAGCACTGACTGCAGGGCTGAACCCCAAGGGACCAGAGTGACTTGGCGGGCTATGACCGGGGTTAGCCTGTTGAACCATCCTGGCTCAGGCCAGAAGAGGTCGTAGGGCCCCAAGACACAAAGACCCAAATGTGGAAACTGAGGCTCAGGGCTGTGACCTAGCTGCCTGGTGGAGCCGAGTGTGAAGGGCCTTCCCACCCTGACACCATACTGCCCTTTGGACTCTTAGAACTACCCGGAAACCCCAGAATCTAATGCCACAGCCATTTCTGTGACACCCATGATCCCTGTGACCTCTGTGAACCCCAACACCTCAGCAGCAAGTGCTCTGGAGAAGGAGGCAGAGACTGAGGGACCCCAAGATACGGGGTTGCCTCCTCTACCCAGGACCATGCCCTCTAGCAGCCCCCCTGGGGGCCAAGGTAGGTCAGCCTGTTACAGGAGAAAACAGCATTAGAGCTGGACGGCTACTAAAGAGAGGCACTGGCCTGCTGGAGTGGGGTGTGGGGTGGAGGTGTGCTGTCTGGTAGGAGCCCCTGACCCCTGCCACCTCCTCTCCACAGTACTCACCGAGTCAGGGCGGCCATGCCGGTTCCCCTTCCGCTATGGTGGCCGCATGCTGCATTCCTGCACCTCAGAGGGAAGCGCCTACCGAAAGTGGTGAGTCCTGGTGTGTCGCAGGGGTCCCACTGTGAATGCTGCCCAGGCCCTGCGGGCAGTGGGTCTCAGTACCCAAAGGGGGGGTCTGAAAACGAGTGTTTGTCTGAAAACACTCCAGAGTGTTCCGGCAGGGATGGGTGGACCTCTGTGTGGGGAAACTCCATGTCACCCTCAGAAGTTCACCCTTCCCCTCAGGTGTGCTACAACACACAACTACGACCGGGACAGGTCATGGGGCTACTGTGCAGAGGCCACCTTGACTGTGGAAGGCCCAGGTGGGTATGTGAAAGGGTCATCCTGAGCACCCCACAGCACCAACTAGGAGAGGACTGGGATGTGGGACCCAGTAAGTGGACTGGGGACGCAGAGGTCAGAGTGCCAGATGGCAGTGATCGGGAGACAGGGGTCCTGCGTGGGGCGGAGGCAGGGCTGTGAATCTGATCCCATGAGCCTGAGGGTAGCTAAAGACAAAGAGCCACCAGCCCAGAGGACTGCACAGGGTGTCTGGCCATGGCCTGGCTTTCTGGACCCTGGATGGCTCTGGGCAGTTATTGGTGGGATCAGGGCTCCCTCTTGTGGTAAGGCTTCTCCTTGTGCCCCATGTCTTCACTGGACAGGCCCTAGGGTGGGGCCGTGAGACCAAGACAGCAAGCCATAAAACCTGTTGGGTCTGTTGTCCCAGGGGCACAGGAGGGGACCCTGCTGTCTGACGGAGCAGGGATAGACACCTGCTCAGATGTCAGGTGGGGGAGGGGAACTTGCTCCCTATCAGGAACCCAGAGAGAGCATCCTAAACATCCACTAGAGGCCCTTGGCAGCCAGGGGGCATGGAGGAACCCCAAAGAAACCCCCTATCCATCATGGCCCCTTTTACATGTCCCCAGCTGTCCTTGATCCCTGTGCTTCTGGACCATGCCTCAACGGGGGCACATGCTCCAGTACCCAGGACCCCGTGTCCTACCACTGCACCTGCCCTCTGGCTTTCACGGGCAAGGACTGCGGCACAGGTGAGGGGACCGCAAGGTCCATGGGTGGAGCTGTCCTGGGAGAATAGGCGAGTAGCCCATACGGGGTCGTCGGTGCACCCGTGCGGGGTGGTCGGTGTCTGCCTGAGGGAGGTGGCCTGTGTACGGTCTGTGGGCATACAGGAAGTGGTAGTTCACTGTGTGACTCCCAGAGAAATGCTTTGACGAGACCCGCTATGAGTATCTGGAGGTGGGCGACCACTGGGCCCGCGTGCAGGAGGGCCGTGTGGAGCAGTGTGACTGCGTGGAGGGCCAGGCCTGGTGCGAAGGCACCCGCCACACAGGTATGTCCGGGCCATCTTCGGGGAGGCCTAGGCACCATGGTGCTGGTGGAGGAGTGAGCCATGTGCCTGAGTCATCCTACAGGTAGGTGACACTTTCCCACACAAGCTGGGGCCTTGCCCAAGATTACCCAGTGACAAAGGCACAGGGAAAGATCTGGGCTCTGACCCCTCCGCGCCCCCAGGTCCCTTGCCATGAGGCTTAGCTTCTGAACCCTTTCCTAGTTTGCCTGAGCAGTCCATGCCTGAATGGGGGCACTTGCCACCTGATTGTGGGCACAGGGACCAGCATCTGTGCCTGCCCACCAGGCTATGCCGGACGGCTCTGCAACATCGGTGAGCCACTGACTTCCCAGTCTCAGGGGGCAACCTTGGAAGACAGTGTCAGGGGGCTTCTCGTGGCATGGCCTCACTGCTCCACTGTGTCCACAGTTCCCACAGAGCGCTGCTTCCTGGGGAACGGCACTGAATACCGGGGCGTGGCCAGCACCGCTGTCTCCGGCCTCAGCTGCCTGGCTTGGAACTCTGACCTGCTCTACCAGGAGCTGCACGTGGACTCAGTGGGTGCTGCTGCCTTGCTGGGCCTAGGCCCTCACGCTTACTGCCGGTCAGCATCTGGTGGCTGCCACAACTCATTCACGGTGGGCAGGGAATTGCACAAAGCGTTCCCCAGACCAGTGTTGCCAAAATGGCTATCAGCCTCTGCCCCCCTCAGAGGGCGAGGCCTAGTGAGCCCACCGAGGTCTGCAGACTGGTGTTGGTGTGGGTGCCCAACCCGCTGGGTACTAGGATGGTCCTCTTTCCACCCCAAGTGTGACTCCCCCATCTGCCTCCAGGAACCCGGACAAGGATGAAAGGCCCTGGTGCTACGTGGTGAAGGACAACGCACTATCCTGGGAGTACTGCCGCCTGGCGGCCTGCGGTGGGCGTCCCTGATGGGGCAGAGTGGTGCTGGTATTACCTGAGGGCCCTGAGACAGGATGTCAGGTAGAGGGGACCCTGTGGCATCCTGTAGTGAGACCCTGGTCAGGCAGCTCCCAGAAGGATGTACCCCCAAAGCTCCCAGGTGGGTGGTGGGATCCCAGACTGCAGGAGAGACTGGGCTGTCTCTGTGCCAGGCGCTCTGGCCCTCACAAAGCCTGTGGCCTCCATCCTGTTCTCCCCACCTTAACGGTAGGGGACAGAGGCTTTCAGGGTGACTGTGTGCTCAGAGCAGGGTTAGGCCTGAGTTGCTGGACTAGGGGTCCAGGCAGGACCCCTCTGGCTCTTCCCTGTTTCCAGGGAACCTCAGGGGTATGATTTGGTGACCTCTGCTCCCAGAATCCCTGGTCAGAGTCCACCACCAACCCCCGGAGGTTCTGGTGACACTTGCCGAGTCACCCCCAGCCTCAGCCTCACGTCCAACTTGTGGCAAGAGGCACAAGAAGAGAACGTTCTTGAGGCCACGCATCATTGGTGGCTCGTCCTCTTTGCCTGGCTCGCATCCCTGGCTGGCCGCCATCTACATTGGGAACAGTTTCTGTGCAGGGAGTCTTGTCCACACCTGCTGGGTGGTGTCTGCAGCCCACTGCTTCTCCAACAGGTGGGTGCTCTGGCCCAAACCCCGGCAACCACATCCAGCCATCCTTCTAACCCTAACCCATGCCCACCCTTCCATTTTGCCTGTGCCTCCCCCTCCCCATCTGTCCCACAAGCTCCTAGCAGTAGCCCACCCTTGTCCTCACCTAAGGAGGCTGCAGCTCGGAGACACTACAAATGACTGGATTGGGTATCAAAGCCCTTGCCATTCCTCCTAGCCCCTCGGTTCTAAAGCAAATGGTTGCACTGGGGTCTCCACAGACCAGGCCAGGCGGGGACAGGGACTTCAGGCAGATCAAATCTCCACCTGCACAGCCCATTCTCAGAGCAGACCTCACCTGGAGGCCCCACTGGCTTATGAACAGAGTAGTCCTTGGAGACAGGGCTCTGGGTCCAGAGTCACTGTGGCCCCAGCACCCACTCCTCACTGGTCTGACTGCTGTCGCCACGGGTTAGCAGTACCTATGCAGGTCTCTCCCAAGGCCGTGACCACCAAGTTCAGGCCAGGGTAGGGGAGGTGTTGAGGAGAGGGTTGGGTCTCCGCTCCCGCAAGTCTCCTGTGCAGCCCCTCCAGGGACAGCGTCACAGTGGTCCTGGGCCAGCACTTCTTCAACCGCACGACAGATGTGACGCAGACGTTTGGCATTGAGAAGTATGTGCCCTATGCTCTGTACTCGGTGTTCAACCCCAGTGACCATGACCTTGGTGAGCTTGGGGCCTCAGCAGGGCGGGGATGTGCCTTGTGTACAAAGCCCGAGCTCAGAGAGGGCCAGGGGCCAGGCAGACCCTAGGATAAGGAGGCAGTCGGAGGTCAGGAGTGCTGGAGGAAGCTGGGCCCTCCCATCAGCCCCACACCCCCTTCCTCAGGGCCATCTGCCTTGTGTGATTCTATCCACTGTGGGCTTCATTGCCCAGGCTGACCTCTGGCTTCTCTCCTGCCCAGTGTTGATCCGGCTGAAGAGAAAGGGGGACCGCTGTGCCGTGCGTTCCCAGTTTGTTCAGCCCATCTGTCTGCCTGAGGCAGGCAACTCCTTCCCTACTGGACACAAGTGTCAGATTGCAGGCTGGGGCCATGTGAACGAGAGTGAGTGGGAGACAGCCCTAGAGCCGCCCTGGGGGGTGGTGGGCAGGGCAGTGAGCCCTGAAAGTGTGGTGTCCCACAGATGTGAGTGGCTACTCCAGCTCCCTGAGGGAGGCCCTGGTCCCCCTTGTTGCTGACCACAAATGCAGCAGCCCTGAGGTGTATGGGGCTGACATCAGCCCCAACATGCTCTGTGCCGGCTACTTCGACTGCAAGTCTGATGCCTGCCAGGTGGGTCGCTGCCGGGTCCCTCTTGGGACCACACAGATGGGGTCTCCAGGGCCAGCAGAGAGTCCTGGACAGAAAGTGCACCTGCTGTGGGCCACCTGGCACTCACAGTAAGGGGAAAACCTCCCAAGCAGTTGGGGAAACTGAGTCAAAGACAGGGCCAGCATCACACAGAGACCAGATGAAGCCCAGCTGTCCAGGCAACATTAAGGCTAGCTACGTGATATCAAGCACCAAAGGTCCAGATTCCCTTTGCATACTCATCAATCAATCAATCAATCAATTGATCAATAGCTAATGTTTGTTGAGGACTCCAAAGGCCTGGTTATGAGCAGGCTGCATGTCAACCTGCTTCAATATGGAGGGATGCCTTATGCCTTTTATTTGGACAGGTAAACTGAAGCTCAGAAAAGTCATATCCCTCTCCTGAGGTGGCACAGATGAGATGTGGCAGAGTGGGTGAGGCTTGTGGCTGGGAAAATCAAGGAGGACTTTTTGGTGGAGGAAGTGTTGCACTTGTCCTAAGAGATGCAGAGATGTTTGCCAGGCTGGGAGGATCCATTTCAAGCAGTGGAACCAGCACGCTGGGACAAAGAAGCCATATGTTTGTTCCTCATGGGAGGCAGGATAAGGAGCCAGGGGAAGGGGTGTGCTATGCGTTGTGCGGGTGAGAAAGCTCTTTCCCCAAGAGCCTGGGAATGAGATACATATCCTCTTGACTGATGGATCAGGGAGAGAGGCTCTGCTTCTGCTCCTAAATGCCTGTCATTTATGCCCAGGTCTTGGTCAGTCTGCCTTGAGGACCCAGCCCCTGGGAGCACCTGAGACTCTTGCCAATTTTCATTCCACCAGAGCATTTGCAGGGTTGCAGGTCTAGGTGCTCCTGAGCAGGACCCCTGGCTGCTGGTGGGTGGCTGAGCCAAGTCTCTATTCCAGGGGGACTCGGGAGGGCCCCTGGTCTGCGAGAAGAATGGTGTGGCTTACCTATACGGGATCATCAGCTGGGGTGACGGCTGTGGGAGGCACAACAAGCCAGGCGTCTACACCCGAGTGGCCAATTATGTGGACTGGATCAGTGACCGCATCTGGCCACCCAAGCGTCCTGCAGCTCCCTCCTGAGACCCCTGAGTTCTTCCGGTCTCCTCACAATTCCCTGCCCTACTACGGTAATAAAAGTGTTTCCACGACCTGATCTCACAACTGTCCTGCCTCCAGCCTGGATGGCTGTCTCTGCCCAGCCTCCCCTAGGTTATGACCTGGACCCTCAGTGTAGATGGTGTGGTCTTGGGGTGGGACCAGTGAAGGTCAGTGATGCTCCGGAGTGTGGATGGGAGCCTGCGGATGGCTCCAGTATGGGGCATCAAATCCAGACCTTGGGGACCTACCTTAGACAGATATCTGGCAGGGCACAGGCACCATGAGCATCCCAGGACAGGGCAGGGAAACCAAGTGTAGGCCTCCAGGCTGTGGACAAGAACCTTCAGCAGAGTGCTGACGAAGACAGCAGGCTTCAGGGTGCTGATGACGGCCTGTCCTCAGTGCCCTGTCAGCTGTTGCAGCTCTGAAGGGGGCCCAAGGAGTGGGGCTCACCTCTGGGTCACAGTGGTGGCTTATGGCTCATACCCAATACACAGGAGCAGGCCTGCCTCCAGTCAGGCAGGATACTTAGTCAGAGACAGTGGGCGGGGCAGCGGGGGAGCAGAGGACAGATGCCCTGGGCCTGTGAGCTGTGGGAGGACCTGGGTGTGTCCAGAGTCCCAACGTCTCTGTTGTAGAAACTCATCACTGGTGGGGACAGGGCACAGAGGTGCTGTGACTTGACTTGGGACACCGTTCACCAGCATGGTGTGGAAACAGGCCAGGGTGGGGCAGAGGCCAGGAAGACCCATTGTTCCTGACCCAAAGCCTGTGCCGTAAAACGACAGCAGAGGACACCATGCTCGGCGTGTTCTCCTGGGGTTGGGCTTTCCAGTGTCTGTCCTCCCGAAGTGCCCCGGTGTGCCTCTTGCTCTCTATCAGCAGCGTTGCCCACTGTGGTCTGCTCTTTCCATGACATCAGGGTCTCCCCATGACTCACCTGCCCTGCCCTACAAGAACCTGTTCTGGTCTTGGTGATACCTCCACCCCAGGCTACCCACCGGTACTCAGCCCCAAGCACCTGTCACTGGCAGGTGCTTCACCGACTTCTGTTGTCACCCAGAGTGTCAGAAGGCTCGCTCTGAAAGGGCCTTGTCTCCTCATCCCACCCTAGTGGCATCCTGTGAGACTTCGAGGGGACTTGGTCCAACAGGGCCTTCCCTTGTTCCACTCTGTCTAGTGCAAGGGCCTGGGCTGTCAGGACCTCAGCTCTGTGTCCTGACGGCTCAGATCTGCATCCAGAAATATGACTGGTGTAGTCAGACCAGACAGACCGCTGGAAGCCCGGGGACCAGTTGACATTGCTGGTCCTATCTGCTCCTTCCATGGGGAAGCAAGAGTTCTAGTACCCATACTGAGCAGGTTGGCATGAGGCCCTCACTTGCTGGAGGAGGCACTAGGCCACAGAAGAGGTGAGAGGGTGGGGACCAGACTCTGCATCAAGGGGCTACGCACTCGCTGCCCCAAGCAGGTCCTAGGATGGCAGTGACTGGCAAGCCCGGCCCCTCACCGTGACCAGAAATGCTGCACATGGGGCGAGGGAATCAGAGCCTGCTAGAGTCCACTTCAGAAGGCTCCTCCTGCTGTGTTTTAGTCACCGTGGCAACGGGAGGCAGCCTAAGCAGTAAGGAGGTTGGGGGCGGGACCTCCAACAGCTGTTTTGGCCTCAGAGACCTATGTGATATCAGTTGCACCAAAACTGTCTGATGGAACTCTCTAGAAACTTCTCCTTAGAGGGTGTTTTCACGTGATTTCTCTGCTGATCCACATGAGGGCTTTTTCCTTGAACTTGCTAGTGCACTGACTTGTGTTTAAAGATTTGATGTCAGGTCAGCCTTGTGTTCTAGGAGGCATGGTGCTGACTTGTAAGTGCCATTCCCTGTCTCCAGACAGCTGACCTTGGTCCACCATGGGCCTCTTGTTGGACCATTGGCAACCCCAGCAAGAGAGGAGAGGAGGCATGGGGTGAGCCTGGGGGGCAGGGAAGTGCCTCCTCGTTTGGGGTCACTTCAGTTATGGTTTGAATTGAGACCTCTTTTTAAAATTTTTTAAAAATTATTTTATGCATATGAGTGTATTGCTTGCATGTGGGTAGGCACCCCTGTGTTGTACAATACCCATGGAGGCCAGAAGGGGGTGTAGGATCCCCTGGAACTAGAGTTATGGATGGTTGTTAGCCGCCTGCCATGTGGGTGCTGGGATTCAAACCCGGGTCTTCTGAAAGAACAGCCAGTGTTCTTCACTGCTGAGCTATTTCTCCATTCCCAAAATGTGACTTCTTAAAAGTCACGTACTAAAACCCTAACCCTTGGACCTCAGATTGTCACTGTGTTTTGAGTTTTTTGTCTTTCTTTCTTCTCTCTCCCTTCCTTCTTTTCTTCTTCTTTTTGTATCTTTCTGAGACAGGGTCTCCCTGTAATCCCACTGGCCTGGAACTCACTATGTAGACCAGGCTGGCCTGGAACTCACAGAGATCTCCCTGCCTCTGCCTCTGGAGTGTTGGGATCAAAGGCGTGCACCACCACGCCCACCCTTTTACTTTCTTAATTAATTTTTTAAAAGGCAGGGTCTCATGTACTCTGAGTTGGCCTCAGACTCACTACATAGTAGAGGATGAGTCTGAGCTTCTGATCCTCTTGCCTCCTCCATCTCCCGAATTCTGGGACTGCTCACCTGCACCACACCTGGTCTGTCCCATGCTAGGGACGGAGCCCAGAGCTTTGTGTGTCTTGGGCAAGAACTCTGCCAACTGAGCCACATCCCCAGCCCTGTGACTGCATTTGTTGACAGTCTGTGCATTATGTACCAGAGCCAGGCTCAGAACGTCAGCTTTCCTGTAGAAAAGTCAATGCTGGAGCGCTGGGGGAGGGATGCGGGTGGTTGGATCTGGCAAGAGGATAAGAACAGTGATAGACTAATGGAGCGGAGGAATAGTCGTGCCTTTTCTGGGAGTAGGTGAAGGCTCAGGTCCTCAGGCCACCTCTTCTCCCTCCTTCCCTGGCCTAGTACTCCCATCGTCCTTGCTAATAGCTCATTAGCCTTGAAGAGGGAAGACAGACTGGTCACACTTAGGTCAGTAACCCTGGATTCCGTTCTGGACGAAGCATTTCCCACCGAGGAGACGGAGGAATGCTGGTGCCCAAGTCACTTTGTCTGTTTGCTTCTTATTCAGCCCGGAGCCTCAGCCTGTGGATCTTCTTCCATTAACCCTCTCTGGAAACAGCCTCGCAGTCATGGCGCCTCCCAGATGATTCCAGATCCAGGCAAGCTGACAATAAAGATTCACCATCACACCAACCAAGATCTGGAGAAGCGAGCAGTGAACTGTCAGATTCTTTGCTTTTATTGCCACACAACGTTGTAAGTGGTTGTTTTAATACACTTTCTGTTCCTACAACTGCATGTCTGAGACGTGCTAAGTTATAAAGAACAGAGGTTTGGCTCCCAGTTCTGGAGGATGGTCGTTTGGGTGTGCTGCTAGTTCCCAAGGCCTGGTGCTGCACAGAGAACCAAGCAAGTGACTGCTGCCTCATGTCGCCCTGGCTCTTGCTGTAGGGCTGTAATGCAGCCCTACGCTCACGACTCATTTCACCTCTATTGCTTCCTAACTCCAGATATCAGAAACACTAGAGTTTATGGATCAGGTGCTAACTATGAACTTTGGGGTACTTATTTAAGCCAGGGCAATGTGGTTCTTTTATGATTTAACCTCTCTGTCAATATTTGGCAGATATCACTGGCTCTGGATTTCATCGCTGCCCTTGAGACAGCTGCATTAACTGTTTCTGTTATTTCCCCTCCAGGGCTTCTTTACTATCTGACCTTGTGATGTGTGGGGGTGAGGGCTCTGCATCCTGTGTTAGACTTCAAGTGCTTGTGGGTGTTTGCGCACATCCTTCCAAATGGTGACTGGGATTCGGGTTTCTTTTCCCCAGTGATCCCCAAGTTCCACAGGGATTGGTGTCCCCATTAACTCTGATGATTTCAGAAAGCTTTTTCTGTGCCACAAATGACCTCAACACAGCCATGTATTTAACTTACATTTCTGTGTTGGCGATTTGGACTGGGCTCCACAGAGTGGTTCTCCTGGGCTGAATTGGGCTCTCCACAGTGCAGGCTATGGAGCCATCTGTGGCTTAGGCTGTTGTGTCTGGAGAATGGATGGCTGTTGGTTGGAGTCCAGGGTGGAAGGGCCACATTTCTGGCAGGTTGGTTTGAGCTTGTTTCCGTGGTAGAGGCAGCACTCCAAAATGAAAAAGCAAGTCAGATTCAGAGGATGGGGCATACTCCACCTCTTAGTCTAAGGAAGTGCGTGCTCACATTTTGAGCTGAGGGTGTAGGGAAGGAGTTATTTGCAGGTATCTTAGGTCATTTTATGTTGCTGTAACTGAATCCCTGAGACTGGTGGTTTAGGAGGGCATTCATCCGGCTCATGGTTCTGGAGGCTGGAGATCCACAAGTATGGCCTTGCTACTTGCTTCACATCTGCTAAGACTTCGTGGTGCTGCGTAACTTGACACAGGACATCACGTGGTGAGCCAGCAGAAGCTACTGGCCGCGGTCTCTCCTCCTCTTGAAAAGCTTACATTCAGGGTCCCACCTAACCCTAATTAGCCCCCCCCCCAACTTTACCTACATCTTTTGATACCATCAACTTTTGAATTTGAGTATTAAATCTCCACTAGCTGAACTTTGTAGAAGTTCATGCTTAAACCTTAGCAAAAGCTCATGCCCTGTTCTAACTGTCATCTCCAGTGCTCATTGGCTTTGGTTGCTATGACTCAACTGCTGTCACTGTGACAGCTATCTGAACTAATCAACTAAAAAAAAGAGAAAAGACTATTGGGACTCGCCATTTTGAAGGTTTCAGTGCATAACTAGACCGGTTTGCTTTGGGCCTATGACAGATGTGTGGCAGACCAACCCACTCCCTTCAAGACTCAACACTTCCCAATAGCAGCGGGCCTGGGGACCAGGTATAGGGGCCACTCCAGGTCTGAATGATGGCAGTTGCCATAACAGGACAGAATAGAAAAGAGAAGACATTTAAGCCCATGGATCTTCTGTTATTGCTATGCCTGCTGTTCGCACTGCAAAATACTAAAAGTTTTTATCCTAAAGCAAAATAACGGACATTTGTTATTTGGAAGTCCATAAGTGAAGGGCAGGCAAATTCAGCTCCCACTCCCCGTGGTGTGTCAGCAGCTGCCTTTCTGCTGTGTCCTTCAACAGCTTTTCCTGTGTGTACAAAGAAAGAGAGAAGGCTCTGGGATCTGTCGTTTTATAAGGACTCAGATTAAGGCCCCCATGTATGACCTCATTTGCCTTAAATATCTCCTTAGAGCCTCCATGTCACGCTGGGAATGACAGCTTCGGCAGGGGGCAAAATCCAGTCCATAATATCCTTCTTCTCATCATGTGACCAGCAACAAGTGTTTGGATGAGAGCATAGTGCATCAGGTGGCTGTGCTCAGACGCAGCGGTCACTTCCGTTCACTCTCTGTTTCACCCAATGGAGATGATGATGAGCGTGAATGGGTGGAAGAGGGGTGCGGCGCCTGCCACAGTCTTCTGTCCAGCACTGTCTGCCTGGGGATGCCGGCCAGGCAGGACCACCTGACCCCATCCTCCTCTCTGTGTGCAAACAGATCATTTTGAAGGACCCTCACAGGTGCAATTTCTGCCAGCAGTGGTAACCGAGGCAGGCTGTGCAAGAAGCCAAGGTTGCATGCTGGTGAGTGGCAGGTACGGCATCTCAGAGGTCTGTATCTACAGAGCCACCAATGGAACAGCAGTGCCCAGAGCCCGTGGGGTGTGGTGGTGACAATATCCCTGGCCACGATGTCAGGCAATAGTGCTGTGGCCGTGAGCTCAGACTGGGACTTGGCTGTGACCCCAGCTGTAACTCCTCAAAGCCCTGTGGTGTCAAATGTGCAGTGGTGCCAGGCAGAGGTGCAGGACTGGGTGTCATCCTATCTCACATGTGACTGTGTTCCTGCTGCCCCGTCCCACAGCACCTCCAAGCTTTCCAGCTGTCCCCTTGGCTCTTCAAGAGGCCTGACATCTTTATGGTCAACTGCCTCAGTGGCCAGAGAATTTCACCACTTAGAACTCCAACAACTCTGATGGTAACATCTGGGGAAACTGAGGCACAGAGAGGGCGGAAATCAATCCAAAGTTGCAGAGTTCTTGACCAGACCACCTCTTCCACTTAACAGATAATTCTTCCTATCTTTCTGCAGCCTTGGCAAACACAGCAGGGTCCTCTGGGAACGTGTGGCGTCGGGAGGGCTGTCTATCCCCCTGGCGCCCGCATTTCCGGGCTAGTGCTGGAGCAGGTGCAGCTGCCAGGCGTGGCTGGAGTCTGGGCCAGGGCTTGGAATGCAGCAGGACGTAGCCCCTCCCTGCAGGGAAGAGCAAGTGCCGGGCGCCTGGCCTGGCGGATGTGACCACGGCTACAACCCCCAACTGACTCCACACCCAGCTGTCCTGAGCCAGCCCGAGGCCTGTGGTGTGTGGGGAGTATGAATGCGGCTCTGTTCTGCTGGAGGCGCTGGTGGTTACACAGGTGATGGCCGTGGTCTGCTTTATGCACTGCTGGCTGGGTATCAAACCCCAGTATCAGGAAAACATTCAAATCAGCCCTATGGCCTGCCCTCCAGATCCCCAGAAGGGGCTGTGACAAGAGCTCTAAGGGCCCGCATCGCTCTAGGGCCAGCACATGCAGCTCAGTCCTGGCCATGAGTCTCCACTTCACTCTGAGCCATGGTTTCTGTGTATGGAGCAGACAGAAGCCATCCTGAGGAGTTCTCCACAGGACAAGGACAAGATCTAGCACACATAGCGTACCACCAGAACACGATTTGACCTTTACCTCCTCTTCCACCTGCACCACAGCTCCTTGGGTTTGGGAATCAGGATGAGCACCAAGACAAGACTTTGCTGCTTGTCTGAAATCTGATTTCGTTGGGTAGGCGGTTCCCACCTGTCGCTGTTCACTGTCTCTTAAGGTGCTCCTAAATCTCAGGCTTACTGTGGTCTCACATCTGGCCAGTCTGACAAAGCACGTGGCTCCACAATAGCCTGGGATAGGTGTAGAAAGCTTGGGCCAGGGCAGGGCTAGCCTGAGCAACAGGCTGAGGAGGGGAAAGCCGGAGACCCAGAGGCCTGCTGGCTGGAACTGCCCAGCTCCTTGCTGACCATCCTGCAAGGCTGGTGCAAACCTGGGCTTCAGAAGGGCCAACGGGCGGAGAGCCCAGCCAGGGAGACCTGGAGCCATGAGGAGGCACAGTGGGTCCTGAGCTGGCCAGCCACCTGCACCTAGGTGGTTGTTGCCAGAATCTCAAGATGAACGGGAACGTGAACCCACAAGTGGTGAGAAACCTAGGCCCCCTGTGGACACACCCACCTCCTCCCCCTGCCCAAGGGCGGAGGGTGGCTCCCTCCGGGGGTGAAGGCCCAGGAATAGGGGCGCGGGGGGAGGGGGGCTGTCCTGACCCAGGGCTGCTGTAGGTAGGTCCATCCCCTGGAGGTCTGCAAGGGGTGGGAGAGAGGCAGGTGCGGAGGGTGTGGGATAGCTTCCTTCCTTTTGGAAAGACACTTCCCTGGCACAGCTTCTCCCCTAGTCTGGGCTGGTTTCGGAGGGCCTCCTCGCGGCCTCAGGTGCGGGTCTGCGCAGTGGGCAGGGCTGCCAGCGGGGTGCAGAGGCTGCCCAAGCCCACTGCCGCTTGCGGGCGGCACTCTGCAGAAGAGCCGGCCCCTAAGGAAGCCCGCGGGCCGGGGCGCCCCGCCCCGTCCACCCCGCATCGTCCAGGTCCGGGGCCGGCGAGCCCCGCCCGCCGCGCCAGGCCCGCCCTCCTGGCGCCCGCCCGGAGCTATTTTGAAAGTGACCCTGGGCTCGGGCGCCCGGGGCGCGCGGAGAGGGCGCGGCGAGCGGCGGGAACCATGACAGAAGATGACCGAGGCGGCGCTGGTGGAGGGCCAGGTCAAGCTGCGGGACGGCAAGAAGGTCGGGGCGCGGCGGGGGCGCGGGGCGGGGGCGCGCGCGGGCGGCCGCTCACGCTGTCCTTGTCCCCGCAGTGGAAGAGTAGGTGGCTGGTGCTGCGCAAGCCGTCGCCGGTAGCAGGTGAGCGGGCGGCGGGCGGCGGGCCCTGCGGCACCGGGCCGGGGAGCCAGGGCGCCCGAAATAGCCGCGCGGGAGCCGCTGCAACCCGGCCTGCGGAGTCACCGGAGAGCCGCCGCTCCGCGGGGGACTCCGGCAGCCTCTGCACCCTGCTGGCAGAACTGTCCCCGGCCTGGCAGAGCTCCCACCCGGCCCCCGGGCTCGGGGGACAGACGACCCCTTTTCCTTTTCCGGAACGGACAGAGGCGGGGGGGGGGGGCTGCAGCTCCCCGCGGAGCGCGAGGCTGACCCCGGGAAGTGACCCTCTGTTGTGCCTCTGGGACGGAGGTGTTCGGTGAAAATGCTGACCTCGGGGTCCCCAGCCGGCATCCTACGCAGCGCCACCTCGTCCTCATCCTACTCTCCCAGGTGGGGCAGAGGTGGGCTGCCAGGTGGGCAAAGTAACTGCTTCGGTGTCCCAGAATACTGGCCTCTGGGACGAGGGGCTGGTCCTATGGCCAGCGCTCCCAGAGTGGGCAAGAGCCATCAAGGAGCCGAGGCAGTTGGTCAGCTCCAGGCTGGGACCTAGGGCAGCGGGGAGGGCCGAGCCGGGGGCTGCAGCTGTTGCAGGGGACAGGTGCCTTGGAGCTGGTCCAGGACCCAGGGGTCTGTAGGGGAAGTTGGGCGGGGGCATAGGCATGGCACATATTCACAGGCAGCCAGAATGACTTCCAGGATGTTGGATGTCTGTCAGCTCCCAGGAGGGGTGGCATGGTGGGCCGGCTGTTATTGTGGACGGCCATTTCTTGCCTGGACCTTCATGTCTTCACTCAATCCTTCATGCCTGGACCCTGTGTGGCTCAGAGCCTGGGGAGGGGGAGGGGCCCTGGGCACTGCCAGGCTTGGGGGTGTCAGGTGTAGAGAGAAAGCCACAGTGAGGGTTAGAAGCTTTGGCCAGCTATGGCCAGTGCAGTGGGACCATGGTGGGCTGACCCCTGTGCAGAACCCCAGAATGGCTGGTGAAGGGTCATGGGGAAGACTCCTGAGACAGGTGCCAACCCGAAGAGCATCCTGGGGTGTGGTCACTAACTGCCAGCACCAAGAGCTTTCCATGTATCAGGCAGTGAGCAAGCCAGAGACCCCAATGATGGGACAGGCAAGGAAGCCTGGATGACAAGCGGACCCTAGAGGGGGCTCTGAAGCAGACTGGAACCACCTGGGAGGTGATGTGGGCCAGAAGTGGAAGGCGTAACCCTGCCTGTCTGGGTTGGCTGGCAATGCGGAGGGTAGCCCGGCAATGCGGAGGGTAGCCCAGTCGTGGAGGGGTGACCTTACTTCGCTGAGCCTGTTCCTCCTGAGCTGCTCCTGTCCCACTTTACCCCCAGCTGTGCGGTTTTCTTTAGCAGCCTCCCCCTGAGCTACAAACCTTAGAGCCACCTGCTGTGGTTTGCCCCCTACCTCCCCCTCAGTCCTGTCCCTTGCCCTTGTCCCTCTGAAGTCTGGGCTCTTCCCTGTCCCACCCAGGCCCTCCCTCTAGTCAGAAGCCCCAACACCTCTGTGCCTGGGAGGACCTGCTGCTTAGATTCTGTTAATCTGGTGAGGGGGTGGGGGTGGGGGACAAAGGGCTCTGCTTTCTTGTTCTAAGAAATCGAGGGGTCCTTGGCTTTTAAAATTATGGCTTCCCTTATGAAGGCTCATGAGAGGCAGTTGAGAGAGACCAGCAAGTCGGGGAGCAGAGAGGTTCTTACTAGCACGCCCCCTCTCTCATTTGTACCAATTTATTTAAGATGGGTAACTGTTCTGTAAGCTTTAGCTGGCAGAGGGAAATACTTTTGATCAGAAGTGTGCTCAGCAGTGCCCGATGTCTAGCAGGTGGCGTGTGCTCATGGAAGAAAGTGGTTAACAGAAAAATAGAAACTTATAGCCACCACCCAACATTGCTACCAGGCCACAGTGCCCACCAAAGGCCAGCTGATAGGAAGATCTTCCTGTCAGGCCTGTTTCTGCATGGGATTTTAGGGTGGTACCATGGGCCTGACTGAGGATATGTGTGTCAAGGTCTGTTCTCTGGGCCGACCTTTGAAAGACAGGTGCTCTGGGTCCTGTTCTGGTTAAGGGCTCACTGAGACTAGGACTTTGGGTCTCAGCCCATCTTTTTTCCCAGTGATGTGGTCTTCTGATGAAGGTGCTCCTGACAGCCCATGTAGTCCACAGTAGTAGTACACATACCCGGGCAGCATCCTCAGAGGGCTTCATGCAGCTCGGGAAAACCATCAGGAAGGACCTGAGTTCTGGACCTCTGAGGTCCAGAATCCCACAGACCCAGACATGGGAGTCTGGGAGGTCTCAAATTTAGACTCTCTCTAGGGCCTTGCTCTCTGTTTCTGCAGGCTGGTATTCCTCAAGCATCCAGGTGGGGTGTGAAACTGTCCCCAAGAGGTACCAAAAGCCCGCCTGTAGGAAGGAGCCCCACCCATGTGCTCATAATGACAGCAGAGGCCTTAAGTCCACACATGGGGACAGGGAGCCTTGAGGCTGGAGTCCAGTGGGTGCCCCTAACCTCACAGCTGATAGCTCTGATAATGAGGGCGGCTATAGTTTGGGAGGACTAAGGCCCAGGGGCAGTCATCTGGTCCTTTCCTGAATTGGCACCTCTGGCTTTGGGTTATCTGGGCCTCTGCCTCCTTCCCAGTATGGTGGGATAACTCATCAGCCCCAAGGCTGAGGACAGGGCGGGATGACAGTCAGTTCTCCTCTCTCCGTGTGAATGTTACAAGGAATCATAGTGCCTGGGTTCAAGGCTTGACTCAGCTTCTGTGCTATGTTACCTGGAAAGCCATGTCTTCCCTAAGCATCTTTGTCGTCAGTTGGATATTCTAGGCTGGTCCCTGCCTGGATACTCCCACAGCTACTACAAGAGTGGTCAGGGAGGACAGGGTGCGGGCCATGTCTATGAGTCTCCCCACCTCTGTGGAGCAGTGGACACAGTGTCCTCCTGACTCAGATAGAGGCCTAGGACCTTGCATTCCATCTTGTCCCCATGTGTCCCCTGGCTTGGGGTGATCCCAGGCTGTGGCTTGCTATCCACAACACTGCCTCAAGGTCATCATGACCTCCAGAGCTAGATCCATCTCCAGGCACTGCTGTGGGTGGGACTGTCCTCCACCTCCTCCCGGCTCCACTCTGCCTAGTTCTTGTGGCCTCCAGGACTGGTCCCTCAGTCTTGCCTGTGGTCTGTTCCTCCACCAGAGGCTGCAGCTCTGCCTGTCCCGCCTGCC
Source organism: Eospalax fontanierii (assembly GCA_035773235.1). Classification (NCBI taxonomy): domain Eukaryota; kingdom Metazoa; phylum Chordata; class Mammalia; order Rodentia; family Spalacidae; genus Eospalax; species Eospalax fontanierii. The sequence continues at coordinate 83,701,529 of CM069533.1, read as the reverse complement.
CTCTGCATGGCCCTGGGCCCTGGCTGTAAAGGCCTCTGTGAGCTCATGACAACTCCATGGTTATTTTTACATCTCCAGATGCCTTCCAGCAGCCTGCCTGCATGGCCGCTCTGTGTCTGATGAGCTTCTCAGCCCTGGGAAGACCCTGGTCCCAGTTGTACCCCTGGAAGCCCTCCCGAGGCACTCTTCTCCTGCCCCATTCCAGGAGCCATCGTCCATCATCCATCGTCCATTCCTCACTGCCCTCCTGCCCATCCACTACAGGCAGTCCCGTGGCTCCTGCCCTGTGCCAGGCCAGGCTCAGGAAGCTGGCACTGAGGTTCTCTCTCTCTATGCTCCCACAGTATAGGCCTGGGGTGTCCATCACTGGGACAGGATAGATACGTCCTTTCACTCTGAGTCCATGCTCCATGTAGTAGCCGAGGCCTGTCCTCGATGCCCTTGGAGCTCCTGGGCACCAAGCCTACCTGGCCCACTTGGCCCACCTGCCTGCAAATCAGACCTTTTTCTCTCCTCCCCTCTTATGCCAGTCTGGCCAGTGAGGTCCCTGACTGTCCCTTTGGGGCCACTCTCAGGAGGTTCCTGCCCACCATCCAGTTACCTGCCCCTGTTCTCTGCATATGCTGTACTGATCGCTGGCTGCTGGCTTGATAGTTGGTGTGTCCCAGCATCTCTGCCTGTGGTCCAGGTCCATGGAGACAGGACCGAGGTGATGGTGCTGGAAGCTTCTGTGCACTCAGGGCTGCCCAGTGGGAGCCCCTTTTACCCATTCATCTTGCTGCATCATGCCCAGGCTAATGGAGCCACGTGCCCGAGACTGAGGAGCTAGGGGGTGGCAGTGGTTCCCACAAGCTGGGTCGAGAGCCCCTCCTCAGCACAGAGCTCCACCCTATCCCGTTTTGATTGTGAACACAGTCATAGCCCCGCAGCCCATTTAGTGTCCTGTGGCTGCAGCGTAGGAAAATACGCACCACAAACTGGCTTTCAACACCAGGTCTAGGGGCAGAAGTGTAGGGTCAAGACATAGCAGGGCCACTCCCTGCCTCTCCTAGCTCCTAGTGGCTCCAGGTGTCCCCTGCCTGTGTCTGTGTGGCCTCTTTCTCTCTCTTCTGTTTCATATAAGGATGCATCAACATCCTCAGCATAATTGAGGAGCTCATCTTCATCTAGACCTTCATCTTAAGTCTCCCAAATATCACCCTTACAAGTCTCCAGGACTAGGAGTGGTGGCCACTCATCACCCATAGATGCAAGCAGGTACTCACTGAGCCCCAGGGCTCTGAGCCCTAGGTTGTGAGTCTGAGTCCCTAGAGATCAGATAGATGGAGGGATGCATCAGTGTACCCAGGATGAGGTTTGGGGGACAAATATGGGGTCCTGCTTGTGGCCCTCAAAACCAGTAAAATGTCAGACTCAGCAGTACTCATAGGCAAAGTCTATCCTAGGGTGGAGATGGCGCCTCCGGTCTCTGGGCCAGACATAGTCCATTGCTTGCTTCTGAGGTGTCACCAGAAGCCCACGGCCTTCACATGCTGCCGTGGGGCTTCTGAGTTGAGTGGTTGTGGTGGAGGCTGCCATCGCTCTGAAGCTGATGTGTTTACTGTCTGGTGCTCTGAGGAAAAGTTCATTGATACCTTTCTTGACTCTATCACTGGGGACACTAACTTTCTGAACAAAGGACATATCTCACCATGCCATGCTGGTCAGGCTGTCCCTGAAGAAGCAGGCTATCACCAGATGGAATGTGTGACCTTCCTTTGCGCTGGTGGAGGTAGGCCACCGTCAGATCTTAGAGCAAGGAGACAAGGACATAGACATGGCCCTGACAGCTGTGCTGCGGGATGCCGGAGTTGCTGAGGTGGAGTGGCCTGTGAGGGTGGTCTGCAGCTCAGCCGGGTGGCAGTGATGAGGCCTGGGAGGACAGGGGTGGGTATATGGATGACTGCTGGGTAAATAGGGAGAGATGATGGTACCCAGGGTCAGTCCCAACAGGCAGCAGCACAAGCAGGCCACTGGCCAAGAAGCCGCTACCCTTAGGTGGGTCCTCAGGGGAGGAAGGACCTTTGCCTTAGGCTCTGGGCCTTGCCCACCAAGGACATGAGAGGTAAAGGAGCCAGGGCAGTTTGGCCATGTTGGGCCTGGTCATTGGTGCACACTGACCAAATCCCACAAATTTGAGCAGACAGTTATAATGGACCGAGGCTTAAAGTGGTGTGGGAATGTGTGAGCCTGGGTGGAGCACCCACTGCACCTGCACCTAGCATCTTCACAGCTCCCTGACTATGGGCTTCAGGGCGTTGCTGTAGGGGCTGTGTGCAGGCGGGGGGTGGGGGGAGGTGGTGAGTCCTATAGTCCCTCTGTTACAGAGGAGAACACCGAGGGTCTCTCAGGCCATGCATCTAGAGACATCAAAAATGTTTCCACTGTGCTCCCAGGGTGTAGTGTGACCTGTGCTGACGTTCCCCCCAGTGGAAATTCCTGTGGCTGAACTTAGGGCTGGGACCTCTGGAGGCAGAGATGTCCTCTATCCCCGCACCCAGATGAGGACTACAGAGGCAATCGAGAGGGTTGTGGGCATCCTCACCTCCCTCCATGGCTCCTGTGACTGCCTAAGTGGACTCTTGAGTGATTCCCTTGAGTTCTCTTTGCTCTGAGCCCTGGTATGTTCCTGGGGAAAGTTCGGCAGGATGTGTTCTTTTTTTGCCACCTTACTGGGTTTACTTATACATTGTTGGGTCTGGTTTCTTGCTTTGTGCCTGTGAATCTGTCTGTAGCACATAGCCTCGGCTCTGCTTGGGGCAGAGTTACCTGGAAGCCCTGAGAGCAGTGGGTGGTTTCCTACCTTCCCACCCTGCTTCTTGTGGTTATAAACAATGGACAGATCCCCGTGAGGAAGTAGGCGCTCCCCATACCTTTCCAGGCTTGTTTTTGAGGTTTGGTCTCAAGTAGCTCAATCTGGTCTCAAACTTACCATGTAGCCTTGACTGTCCTCAAGCTTCTGACCCTCCAGCCTCTACCTTCCTGGTTTTGTAAAGAAAGTTTTATTGATTCACAGCTGTGCTCCTTGGGACATGCTGCCTGGCTGCTTGCCCACTACCAGGCCCAGGTACAGAGATAGAGACTGTGTGGCTCCCAGGCCCCTCCGGCCCGCGCAGAAATCTTGTTGATATTAGCCTCCACAGTCCTGGCTTTCAGGCTCTGAAACAGAAGAAAACTTGACCAGTGAGGCTCTGGGGGTCACGATTGGGATTTGGGTCGTCGCATGTGTTTCCGGAAGCTGTTCGTAGGAAGTGTCTGGTTTCCGAGGTTGGAGGCCTCGTGTACGTCTCCTGGGGCTTCTCCTCTCCTCCTCCCTTCAGTGTAGGCCGGGGTATACAATCCTTGGGGTTGACTCACATGAAAGTGTTTGGAGTTTTCCTTTGGACCCCCAAACCTACACCCTCCTCATAGATAGGGCACCCTGGGGCCCTGGTGCTGCTGCTGTGATGGCCTGGGTGCTGAGGGACCTCTGACCAAAGTTGGTGGTGGTTGTGGAGGGCAGGAAGGCATGAGCAAGGCTGGTACCAATCTACCCAACCTCTCTGGCAGACTTGCCTAAGGCCACAAGGGAACTTGGAGGTGGCACTCTGAGATACCTTTGCTCTGAAGGACCCTGGAGCCAAGACTCAGGCCTATCCACTGCAGCTGGGATATAGACTCTTTCCACACTACACAGGCTGGGCAAAAGGCATCGAGAAGATAGAAGGCTCAGAGTGGGCCCCAGGGTCCTGATGGACTCCAGGTCCTAACCATGGGTGCTGGGTCAGGTGGACTGGGCTTGCTCTGGAACGTCTTTATATACAGGGTCTGGGGTAGGTGAGTAGTTTTCTGTCCTGTGGTGCGGGGGCTCCCAGGGACAGTGCTGAGGGCAGGGCAATGGGCAGTGTGGGCAGACCCTGATGGCCTCTCTTGGCTTCTTGCATGTGTCAACAGACTGCCTGTTGATGCTGGTCTACAAGGACAAATCGGAGCGTTCTAAGGGTCTACGGGAGCGCAGCAGCCTGACCCTGGAGGACATCTGTGGCCTGGAACCCTGCCTGCCCTATGAAGGTCTGGCCTACACACTGGCCATCGTCTGCCTGTCCCAGGCCATCATGTTGGGCTTTGACAGCCATGAGGCCATGTGTGCCTGGGACACTCGCATCCGTTATGCACTGGGAGAGGGTGAGTGGCATGGGTGTGGGGTCTGAGATGAGGTCCAGGGCCCTTCACAGATGTGGGCTCTAGAGATGGATGAGACCCCAGGGAATCTCATAGAGGAGGTGGAAGTGGGTGGGTGCCTCAGATGGTAACCGGCTTTGCCCTGATCTCTGTGCTTAAGATGTAGAATACCAGAGCCAGGCAGGCTTGGGTTGAGCATCCCTGGTGATCATGCCCTCTGAGCTCCCTAAGATGACCCTTTAAGTTAAAACTGGAACCCATAGCACAAGCGGGGGCCCTTAGCCGTCTTCATGTTCCCACATGTGCCGTGCCGTCCTAGAGCCCATATGGACGGATCAGTCAGAACCACACAGATCAAACTTCAGGGGCTCAAGGTGGAAGGAGAGAACTGACTACAGAAACTTATCCTCTGACCTCCACATGTACACCATGGAATGCACGCATGTGCGCACGCTTGCATGCACATTCCCCCCCAACACACATTGTCCTCACGTGTTAAGTGTTTAGGCATCTGAGGTACCAGTTTCATTCTCATCTATTCAAGGACAAGGGAGCCGGGTGGGCCCGTTAGTCCCAGGGATGGGGTGTGGGCCACTAAGTAAAGATGCAGGGCAGATGATGTTAGGGAGGAAGCTCTTATCTTTTCAGAAAGTGCTCTGGTGGGAGTTCTAGTGTGGTTCAGTGACCGGCCTCTGTTTTTCATCTGTGTGGGGCAGGGGTCATCCCACAGAGGATGCATAGGCCTCTACAGATATCAAGAGAGAAATCTTGCTGTGGCTTGACAGACCCCCACAGAACTAAGGCTTGGCCTGCCAAGGACAGCCGAAGGCCACAGTTCAGAGAAGGAAGAGGTGGCATTGTTACTGCAACCCTCTAGCTCTGGGAATCTGGAAATGATGTGGGCAGTGGGCAGTGGGCAGTGCTATGGTCATGCTCCTGATGGCCTTCAAGGCAAAGAGCTGAGCTGAGGTTGGTGGACAAGACTGTGGGGAAGCCAGGGCAGTGCCCAGCTGCCTCTAAGCCATGCCAGGCTCAGATGCAGCTAAAACAAACTCCCACACCGACATGGGGCCTTCTGAGCCTCACTTTCCCAGTTTCTGAAATGGGACTGCACTGTCTGCTTTGGTGGGAAGGTTCTTTAAAAAGAGGGCTCAGTGCATAGGTCCTGTCCTATGAGCAGTGCTCAGTGGTCAAGTCCCCTAAGAGAACTTGCTTGCCTCCTGTATAAGAAGAGCCTGAAGGATAGGTAGAGTACAAGTGAGGCCCCATAGGTGGTCCCACCTCCATCATCAGTGCTGCTTGACCTGTGCCGTGTACTCCTGGGAGCGTGGCTGTGAAGACAGGAGCTTGGGGGGGGCCGTGGGCACTGTCTTCACCTGCCTGACCCTAGGCCGTGCGCCCCCTGCAGCCTTCCCCCGGTAATGCCCTTTTACCCACTGTCCGGTCCTCAGTGCATAGGTTCCACGTGACGGTGGCTCCCGGCACCAAGCTGGAGAGTGGCCCGGCTACCCTCCACCTCTGCAATGACATCCTGGTCCTGGCCAGGGACATCCCTCCAGCTGTCATGGGGCAGTGGAAGCTGTCTGACCTCCGGCGCTATGGAGCTGTGCCAAATGGATTCATCTTTGAAGGCGGGACCAGGTGTGGGTACTGTAAGTACGTTGGGTGTGGGAGACACTGGGCACACTTGAGCTGGCTGGCCTATTCACATTGGCTTGGCTGATACCTTGGGGACCTGACGGGAGGCAGTGAGCCATGTCTCCATGCAGCAGGCTGCAGCTGCTCTAGGAAGAAAGCTGGGCATGGCGTTCCACACTGAACCTGGACCCTGGATGGTCCTGGATTGAGAGGGATCCGGGGCAGCTCCAGAACACAGCCCGGTGTCACAGCATGACCTGTGTGTGAGGCCACAGGATCAGAGCTCCTCCTGCTCAGACAGAATGAAAACAAGTATGCGCGTGAGGACACGTGAGCTCCCGTGTAGGTGCCACATGTAGAAAAGCACATTCACGGACCAAAAATGCCTCCAGACATACAAACCACCTTGAGTGCTGTGCCACCCAGAGCTGCTCAGAGAGCCACATGGGGGAAGGGTGGGCCTGGTCCCTGGGAAGTGTGAAGGCCTCTTCCCCGAGCCCCGGCACACCTGCCATGTGGGCCTCGACTTTTGTGTGACCAGTGTGAGGTGAATGGGTGGCTGGCGTGTGATCGGCATGATGGTCTGGTGTCTGATAGCCAGGGTAGGAGCTTGATGGGTGGGTGGTGCTTGGGGAATAGCGGGGCCCTTCATGCCAGGAATTGGGGTGCTCCAGTGACCCCCACACTATTCCCTAAGGGCTCTGCATATATGGGAAACAAGCCTGAGGTGTTGCAGGAGGGAACAAAGCCCTCCTGCCCTCTCCAGAGGCCAGCTGCTTATCTATGCTATCTGCCCAAGGTGCCCGGCCTCCAGGCAACCTGGGCACTTGTGGAGCTGAGATACCCATGGTGAGGTGCTGAGTCTGGGGCATGGCATCACCACTGTCAAAAGGCCTGGGAATGAAAAAGAAGCCTCAGGCCGGGCAGCGGGACACCTGCGATCCTTCTCCACCTCTCCTTCCTTGTCCGGGCTGTAACCCAGCCTGTGCTAGGGCCGAAGAGGATGGAGCTATAAATGGTCAGGTTAGCGCCTATCTGGTATCACCATGCTCAGCACGACCAGATTAGATATGTGTCCACAGGGCCCTAGGCATGATGCCTCCTTCTTTTGGGCAGGTACAGAGATGTGTTGTGCTGGCCACTGGCTCTCTGAACCCCATAGTTCTGAGAAGAACCAAGTGGGGATGAGCCAAGCTGTTTGGGCACCATGCCCCAGTCTGTTCTGAATACTGGGAGCAGACCCAGTGGGCCTCTGGATGGGAGGCAGTCCCCTGGGGGTCTTGTAAGAGACCAGGTGTGACCTGCCATGGTGCTTAGTGAAGGGATAAATGAGATGAAGTGAGGTACAAGCTTCTCTGGAGTCACAGAAGTAGCATGATGTCATAGCTCTGAGTCACAGGAGTAGCGTGATATCATAGCTCTGAGTCACAGGAGCAGTGTGATGTCATAGCTCTGTGAGGAGACAGTCAAATCTCATAATGGCCAGAGTGGGAGAGATGTGCCATCCTGAGTCCTGTCTGCAGGATGTATGCTTAGACTCTTGGCTGGTCTTGGGAGCAAGGGATTCCAGGATGAGCTGCAGCTGGGTGGTGTGATGGCCACTTGGTCCCTTGGTCACATGCAGCCCTTCAGAGGTTCCTGGAGTTACTCTGAGTGAGCAGGGTAGGACCCTTGTTTCTGTCAGTAGAACTGTCAGGCATAGGTTAGGGCAGCTCAGATGAGCATGCCCTCCCAGCTAGGCAGGGCCTCCTAGCTGGGCTGGATGGGGGATCTATTTCCACAATGGCCTGCCCATTTTGTCTGGGGTCCAGTGGAGTAGAACCTGAGGCACATTTCTCTTCTGGGTCTTCAGCGTGCACAGCCTTGTTTCTTGGTGTGGGTGGCCTCCTTTCCGCCTGTCACCATCCTGAGAGAGCAGAAGGCTGACCTGGGATGTTGTGTTCTCCCTGGGCCTGCGGTGAACTATTCAAGGATGGCCTGGGGCTTCTGAGCAATGTCCTGAATTAGCTCCTCACTGCAGGAAGCCGCTGGAACCAGCGCACTTGGAGCCGGCGAGTCTGGGTCCTGCTTCACGGCCTGGCACAGGCACTGCTGGCAGCTCCTCTCCGTCCACCCCTGCCTAGCCCATGGGTCACCAACAGCTGTAGAACACTGGGGCAAGCAGATCCACTAGCTGGGTGTTCTGCTGGAGGGACTGGCTGGGCAGGCCCTATCCTCTGTCCCTGACAGTGCTCTGTTCATCCATGGGACAAGCTTGGCCCTGGCTTCCACTAGTCACAGAGACTGTTGTGGCCAACCAGTGGCTCCCTGACACAGCACTGGACACAAAGCACGTAAGACAGGTGAACAGAAGGGGTGGTTGGAGGGTTCTGCTTCTGCTCTACATGTGGGCAGATCTAGGAGAGGAGCCACCGTCCAGTGTGGCCCAGGGAACAGCAGACAGCTGGGGTTGTTCACAGACTGAGGCAGAGGTGTTAAAGCAACAGAAATCTGTTCCTTCACAGTCCAGCGCCAACAGTCTCCAGTGAAAGGCTGAGAAGGCTCTTACCCCAGCGGCTCCAGGCTCTTCTGACTTCCCCAGCTACTGGGCACCTAGTGCTCCTCTGTCTTTCTCATAAGGCCTGTCACAGAGGGCCACCTGGATCAGCCCTCCTGAAAAGACCCTTTCTGCTTCCCCATGTGTGAGCACATAGTCAACTGTGATGATTCCTGGGGTCATGATGAGTCTGTGGCTTAGCTGTGTCTAGCCTGGTACGCAGATGGCTAGGGGCCAGAGCATTATTGGAAGGTCCCAGAAGGTTGTGGGTGTATAGAGCTAACATTCTCTTCCTCCCATGGGGACAGGCCCCAGCCTGGCCCTGGTCCTCCAGAACCATGCCCTGTGGCCCTGCCCTCAACCATCTCCTCAGAAAGCACAGTGGGGACCCAGTCCCCAAGGCTGCTTTTAACCTACCTAAACATGTTGGTTTGGCTGGGTATCTGGGCTTGGTGGAGTAAAGCAGTGCAGGGACCACTGTCCTTGGGATAGGCTCAGTGGCAACCAGCAGAAAGGCGGCCCAGGAGAGAGCAGACCGGGAAGGGAAGGCCTAAGGGAGGAGGGATAAGTGAGCCAGGCATTAAGGATGAACAGAAGTTTCTGGAGGGGAGGGCTAATTCAGTCTCTGTTCCAACTGTTCAAGGGTTTTTCAGGACTTTCTCTAGGATATCATGTGAAGCTGGCCCTGTCCTCAGTGGGGCAGGGTCCCCCGGGGCTAAGAACTCAGCAGGTGACAGTCGCCTAGCCTGGTGTTAGAGTACGTGGTGACTGTCTCTCAGAGACCATGCCCATCCTGGCCCTCATTCAGTGGTCTCCTCAGAGTCCTCGGGAGGCCATCTCGGGAGGTCTGTAGCCTTTGGTGGAATGTTGCAAGTATAGGTTTGAGACCTGTGGTCGTGTGTGATTCTGACACACAAAATCAAAACATATTCTCAGGGTTCCCATGGAGGCATGGGGCCTTGAGGGAAATGCAAGAGAAAGGGGTGCCAAAGGACCAGAGAGCTGGCCACTGGCCAGGCCTTGGCCCCAGGGTGGCAGTGTTTGCTGGGGCACTTGGGACTGACACCAACAGGCCCCAGGGTGCAGATGGTCTGGAAGAGGCTGAGGGACCTAGAAGGTTCTGGTTTCTGTCCAGACAAGAACAGGAAGCCCAGCCACACAGCAGCTGAGGCAGGGTGGCCTGTGGTTTCCAGGAGTTCCCACCAGATGATGATGGGCGAGGGGACAGGTGGCGGTGAGAGAAGTGGCGCCCCTTGCTGAGGTGGAAGAGAGGGCGAAGACGGGGATTTTTGAACCTGTGGAGTCCCAGTGCCTTTCCAGTGCTTTGCTTATGGACAGTGTAGGACTCAGGCATCCCAGCTGGGAGACCTCTGGGACAGAGGCCCTGTTCCCTATCACTCAGGGGTAGTGGAGTGACATCGGTGACCATTTATAGGGATCTCTGTGGCCTCAAGAGCGAATTCTGAATTCAGTGGCCCAGCCTGAGTTGGATCCCTCTGGATCTGGATCTGCCTGTTGTGGGTGGGTCTCCATCTCCAGCAGGGCTGTTGTGCTCCAGCCATGCCAGAGAATGGAGGTCGATCGAACAGGGCCTCAGGAGGCTCAGAGTGCGGTGGGAGGAGGAGCTCCTGGGAGACTACGTCAGTGGGTAGTTCGGTTATTAGAGCCAATGCAGGCGTTTCTATAGGGACGCCTTTCTGACTGTTACAGAAGGTGGGAAAGTTAAAAGGTGGGGTTTTGGGGTAAAAGAGGGAAGGTTGTAGGGCTGACGTGGAAGTTCAGGAACTAGGAAACCAAACTCCAAAACCTGGTTCTGGTCTGGAGTGGGGAAAAGGAAAACTCATATCTACAGTAGCTTCCTGGGGCCAGGTTATCACACAGGCAGAGCAGATCAGACACCTGCCGTCCCTTCAAGGTATACAGGGTTGCTTGTCTTGCTCAATGCCCAGACCCCCACAGCCTGTCATGATTCTCGGGGCCGTGGTCACATCTCTGCAGTTCTTGCTGGCCTTGTTCTGGGTGGACTTCCCCTGCCTTTGTAGTCATATAGTGATATGCACACAGTGTGAGTCTGGGCCCCTCTAGTGTCCTGGGAAGCATCTGAAACCTGTGTCACAACAGGTTCAGGCTGGCCCCAGCGGGCTTCCTGGGAACTACCTCACAGGATCCTCAGTGGGACGTATCTTAGTGCTCATGTGCCCTAGCTCATAGGCTCACCCCCGGGTCTAGCTCTGTGTTGAAGATAAGGAGACTGAGACACGGGCTGCTATGAGAGGAGGCAGTGGGCAGTGGCAGAGAGGCTCCAGCCTGTGTGTTTCTCATCGAAGCAGCTGTCCCTGAGGAGGGTGGGGAGTTTGGGGGTAGAGGTGGGCAGCGCGTGTGTGGCTGTTGTTCTGTGGTCGCCATCCGTGATGTGTCAGCCATTCCTCTTCCTCTCGAGGAACAAAAGGCCCTCTTGGGCAGAGTGCATGCTAAGCTGGGAGGCATGGAGCAGGACCAGCTGCTGGGTAATTCAGACACCACCAGCTGCCAGCAGCCACCATCTGTGTCCTCTGGGGCTGGTTTGCTACAGGCTGTTCTGGGTAAAAGGGAATGGTCTGAGGGGCAGGCACAGTGTCCTCTGCCCTCCTAGAAGGGCCATGTGGCCTCTTGAGGCCATGGATATGCCCACGTCAGCTCAAGCCTTTGACTTTGAGAAACCCCACTTCCACGGGGGTGTCAGCCGTGCTGTGTGACTTGCTGTAATGCTTTGGACTACTTCTGATGGCACTGAACTTTGGTTTCCTCACCTGTGCTGAGGAATGGAGGTCAGCTCCCACTGGGCCACCTTTTCCTGCAGTGGCCCTGGATACCTGCGGTGTGACTGAGCTCTGGCTCACAGACCACCCTTCCTGGAGTCTGGGAGGGGCTCTCCATGTCTGGCCTGAACCTGGCTGCTCACTCCCTTTATGAAGACCAAGACCTCGGTGGGATCTTTGGGAAAACAGAAGAAAGAGTCAGGGCTCATTTTGACGGAGGCTGGCACCAGGGCGAGAGGAACCCCTGAGGTCCAGAGGATGGCCCAGAGGACAGAGGCACACAAAGAAAAGTGGTCCCGAAGACCTCAGACCTGCAGAATGTTCAGTGGGTGGATTAAAGTGATGTCACCGACACCCTGTGACAGGCAGATGCACCTGTAGTCTGCTCAGTACAGACGGTGGTCCCCGCTGGGGCTGTTGGGTGTGCCTGAGACATTTGGAAGCTTAAGTGTGCCTAGGGGTCATTGTGACAGTGATTGTGAGACCAGCCTCTGCCAGACCAAAAGTGTCCTGATCTCCTCTGGCTCTTCCTCTTCAGGTCCTTGTGTTGTCTGCACAGAGTCTGTTCCATTGCTTATAGTTCTGAGGGTCAGTGGTCTGGGCAGGGCTCAATGAGGTGGCTCATTTCTGCTCCGTTAGGCACAGACTGTGTCACTCAGACTGTGGTCCTGCCTGGGTGGCCACAAAGCCAAGACAATGGTGGGGTCTGCAGGTGGCAAGGAATCCACAGTTTCTGGGGGCCTCTTTGTCCAGCAGCATGGGCTTCTCCACATGGTGGCTGGTTCCAAGAGAGCATAAGTGGTTGCTGCCAGGCCCCACAGTGGCCCCGCCCAGAACTGAAAGAGCATCACCTCTGCAGCCTTATACAGTGTAGAAGAAGGCTAGCAGATACCAGGGAAGACAAAGGGACCCGACTTCACAGATGGGTGGTCATGTAGATAGGGAGGAGATGGTGGGTGGTGGCAAACTTGGGCCAGCTGCACCGTTCCTTGGAACACAAACCAGCAAGCAATGCAGAAAAGACCCCTGCAGGTGTCTGTCCCTGAGGCCTGGGGCTCTCCTCTGGCAGTAGGCACTGGGGGTTCCTGGGGGCCACTGTCGCAAGCTGTGTGACCTGAGGTCTGGTGCAGCAGACAGATAAGGGGACATGAAGTGGGTAAAAACCCCAGAGGTAAAAGCATCTTGGGGTGAGCAGCTGCCTCCTGAGATGGGGGTTGGGGTCAGCAGCAGGAAAGACTTAATAAAAGGTGACACTGTGTCTTGAGGGGAGGAGCACGGATGGGGCAGGCATGTTTAGGAAGCTCTGCGTGGTTCTAGAGCCTGGGCAGGTGCGGAGGACGCGAGAGACAGTGCGAAAGGAAAACACGTTGCCATTTCCTGAGGAGGCCTCAGCCCTAGTCTCTAAGGACCCAAGCAGACCAGCCCTTGGAGATGGGTGTACTCCAGAGCAATAGATGGGGTGGCTAGTGGGGTTGCCATGTGGGCACTTGTGGTAGCTAGTGGTTGCTGAACTCTCAGGCCCTGTCCAACTGACTGTGTCTCCTGGGGAGCGTGCCACTCCGCAGACGCCCCAGTGGAATGCAAGGCCGGCACTACTCCCTTCCGTAATGTGGTTTTTTATAGTTGAGGGACTGATTGTCCTGCAGCCTCTGCCAAGCGCCTGTAAGCTCAGGATTAGAGGCCTGGCCTTTTGTGAGAACTGGGGCCAGAATGACTGAGCCCTACACTGGGTGGGGTGGAGGATGGGGGTAGGGAGGGAGCGTGGGACGCTTCATGTGAGTTGGCCAGCAGATGAGGGCCAGCCTGATGAGTATACTGCACTCAGTGAAGGCCTGGGCACCATTCTTGGACAGCCCACCCCAAGTCATAGGATCCACCAGATCCACCAGGGCCTTTCTAAGCCAGTGAGCCTCTCATGCAGATGGGCATCTAGAGAGATGTCAGGTTCCACTCCACGCCCTACCTCTGCTTCTGGTTCATAGCAGCCCTGTGTAGAATCAGCTCTGTGGTACCCAGCAGTGTCTCAGTGGCCCCTGACCTGGGTTTGAGTCTGCCTCTTGGCTGGCACTGTGGACATTCTTGCCCTCTGTGGGTTCAGTTTGTGTATCTCTAAAGCAAGAATGTATTGCTGTGCCACCTGGTGTAAGATATTACAAGAAGCTTCAGCAGTCACAGGTGCTGTCATCTGTTTGCCTTGGCGTGGCTGCCCAGGAGCACAAGCGCCTGAAGGCTTGGGGCTGACAGGGTGACAGGGTCTCTAGACTCCACAGAATCAGTGAAGAGGAAGTGTAGACTGAAGGCAGAACTTTTAGTGCGGGGCCTTCTCTGTCGCCCCCTCTCCCCCGCCACACAGAGCCGTGCCTACGTGCTCTCCCATGAGTTGTTCTGCGTGGACCCTGCCTGCCTTCTTTGGGCAATGGCAGAGGCCTGGGGTAGGGAGAGATTCTTGTGCAGTGAGGAGGTGCTGAGTGTCCAGCCCCAGGGCCTCTGCTCAGCAGGTGGGCACAGCTAATTTGGCCTCCCATTCACGGGGAGGGATGTCATTCACCCTTGGCCTGAGGTTCGGCCCAGCACGAGGGCAGGCCCAGTGCCTGATGGCACCTGGCCTGGGGGCGCCCTCCCTGCTGACTCATTGCCCTGGGCTTCTCCATCACAGAGGCCCCGAGTGCCTGCCTAGTCACTCTGCCCAAATGACTCTGGATTGATCGCTTGTGGGTCCTTCCTTCTGTTGAGTGCGCAGCAGGGGTGGCGTCACCCTGGGATGCACACGCTATACCTCAAGAGTGTGTCTTTACCCTGTCACCTCCAGGAAGAGGAGAGGTCACTGAGTCACTGGTGGTGTGGAGGACAGAATGATAGCTGTTCATCTGTGGGGTGGGTGTACCACACTGTGCCACAATTGTCCAAACAGCCACAGGTGACTCACCACAGCCCCGAGTCAGTGATGGTCATACTGGGATGGCAGCCGGAGTTCCCTGAGACTCAAGAAACTTCCCAGAAACTCCTCAGTTGCCCTTAGCCCTTAGCATGTCCTTGGTGAGAAGCGCTGCTCCTACAGGACGGATGAGAAGCAGGAAGCCTGGAGAGCAATCAGCGGCCCAGCCTGCCTGTCTCTACAGGGGAGGTACATGCCACACAGTGGGTCGGAACCACCCTTGAAGGAGGGAAGTGGTCTCTGACAGTGCAGTCGGGACAGGGTGCTCTTATGGAATGCAGGACTGCTGTGCTGCGGCCACTCAGGGAAGAGGACCTGCTGGCATTTTGGCAGAAGTTGCCTCTCCAGTTCCCAACATTGTTAAAGGGACAATGTTCTACTCACCACTGTGGGGACACATCATCGCAGGAGGAAGAGAGTGGCTGCTTTGGCCCTGTTCTGGCAGGCCGGGGTGGTGTGTGTCTGGTGCCCTGGTTGCCTTGACAGCATACAGGGTCTCCCTGGGGTGTAGAAGAGCTGCAGGGAGTCTGGGCTCTGGCGATGTGGCTTCACTAGGCCAGGTGTGTGCTCAGGTTTCCTGCACACTACCACAGCCCCCCAGGCCCACTCAGGGGAGGGGAATCTCTCCAGTCCCTCCTGGGGCCAGCTGACTCCTGTGTCTCTCTGTCCTTCCTCTGCAGGGGCTGGAGTCTTCTTCTTGTCCTCGGCTGAAGGAGAGCACATCAGCTTCCTGTTTGACTGCATCGTCCGGGGCATCTCCCCAACCAAGGGCCCATTTGGGCTTCGGCCAGTTCTCCCAGGTGCGTGTGGGGTTGTGGCTGGGAGAGTGGTCCAGGGATCGGTAGCTCGCTTCATCAGCCCAGTGACACGGCCTGCTCTTTCCTACATGCGGTCAAGAAGCCCAGAGCCTGCCAGCCTGGAACTGTAGCACTCCAGCTACCACTTAGCCTTGACGCCCAAGGGGGTCAGTTGGCATGTCTCAGACCTAGCTTTCCCATAGATGCCCCTCCTCCATGGGCTTGGACTATTGGGACTCTGGGTCTTGAGGCCTTCTGGATGGGCCAGGTTAGCCACAGCTGCGAGAGGTCTGAGCTCCTGGAGATGGAGCAGGGAGCACCTGGTCCAGGTCACTGACACAAGGGCAGCTGGTCTGGCTCTGCTGCTGGGTGTCAGGGCTATGATGCCCGGGCCTGGCATTCAGGCTGGGAGCTGCCTGGTGAGGTTATCTGGTTTGTATGTATGGGGTCTCAGGATGCATGCTTCTCTCATCCCCACTCCCTTGCTGTGACCAGGGAACCTTGTACCAGGAGTTCTTGGCTAGACTTGCTTTTAGAACTAAGGGGCTCATGGCTTGGGCACCGAGGAGCCCAGAGCATGCTGGATTTCCTTGGATTCTGGCAGGCTCTGAGTTGGAGGCTGGTGTGGAAGATTCCCATTAAGAACAGAGCTTGTCGTCCAGGTGTGGCCATGTGTGGATGGTTCACTTACATGGTTGCCTAGCTGCGGCAGGGCAGAGAGTCGCAAATGATGAGCCAGTCCACGGGCACCAGGCCCTCCACACCTGCTGCCTACCCCTACAGCAGCCAGTGGGACAGCTGCTCCATCCAGAGCATGAGGCCTCCCCTGTGGTCAGAGCCCTTCTGCTGGACAGTGCGGCTACACCCCCTGCTGGTACCTGTCTACTTTGCAGCTGTGGTTGTAAAGGGGATACCAGTATTTGTCCTGGAGACACAGGTTTCCAGAGGTTTCTGGAGCATGATGCCCCATAACTTCACCCTGCTGTGTGAGCAGCTGCTGGGAGTAGGATCTGGGCCTTGGGGCACCCACTCTCCTGCATGCTTTAGCTGGTTCTGGGTGCAGTGGGTGCTGGACACAGCGCCGGGCAGAGGCTTGTCTTGGAAGTAGTGGTATCCTATCACAGACAGATCCGTTGGTGACAGTTGGTGGGTAGCTGGGCTGATGGGGAGTCACAGATCCACTCCACAGATGTCTTTGTCAAATCAGCTGAAAATTCGTAAGCAACGCTACCAAAGCCTGGGCCTGCAGGTGTTGCACCCCAGGTGTCCTGCCAGGTATGTGGGGTTTTCATTTACCCTGACGTGCCAACCACATGGACCCAGAGCTGGTTAGCATCCAGCTAGGGAGACTGTGCTTCAAGCATGGGCAGTGAGGCTCCGTGGGGAGGGAGGTTGCAAGCTGGTTGGAGGCTCTGTCCTCTCTGCTTAGTTCTGTGGCTTTAAAGCTGCACAGCTGTGGTGGGTTCCCAGGATGCACTGCTGTTGGGTAGTGCCTCACCCTCCAGGCTTTTTGGTGTGCTATTGTGCGGACCTTCACTGTGCCCAGACCTACTGAAGCTTCAACCCTCTACATGAGAATCCAGAGCCCAGAGGAGGCAGGAGGGAGAGGGAGGGTCCAGGATTCTGGGAGCCCTTGCTCTGAGGACAGCATGTCTATCACCGTTTTCCCTTTCTTTCTGGGTGGAGAGGGTGTTGTTGGAGGTTTAGTGGGGGCCTTTTACCACACACTCAGCTGACAAAGCCTATGGCACCCATCACAGAAGCCTCCCTCTGGGTCGATCTCCTGGGCTAACTGCTCCAAAACATTTCTGGAGGAAGGAAGGACGCTACTGTGAGCTGGAAGGGGGTGATCTGAAGTTTCTCTGTGGAATAGCTTCTCCAGATGGCAGTGGCTGTCTTCAGTGAGCACGGACAGGGCCGGGGGGCAGGTCCCCACTGCTTGTAGCCTGGAAGCCTCTCAGCCAAATGTTGACATTGCTAAGGGTTTTAGGTAGGGAGTGTGGATGTGGGTAAGGCAGACCAGCGAGGATTGCAGGTAGGATGATTGGGAGGACAGAATGGCAGGCCCCATAGAGCTTCCTGCTCTTCAGGAATACTACCAATAATGGTATGACTCAAAGAGGTAGATGCTAAGAGACCGGGAAGACTCCATCCACTCTGGGAGCTAAGGTGGCATTTTATTCAGAACAAGGGGAGCTGGGTAGGTGGGGCCAACTTCAGGGAAAGTGTCCCATGCTGGGCAGTTGTTCACAGAGACAGAGGCCTGGACTTGATACCTGGAGGGCTTAGGTATCCTGTGTTTGATGCCCAGCATCTGGGCAGAGGCATGGGGAGGGGATGGGCCTCCTAGGGGGTCACTACTGGCCTGATGCCTGTGTTGGGGCTGGCCCACATGGCTCTGAAGGTGCTGGACTCACCAGGTGTCCTGGTGGTATGGGTGTGGTCATTACTTCATTGAACGTTCTCTCTGCACAGATCCGAACCCTGGGGGGCCCTCAGCCTCTGAGGAGCGTGTGGTGCAGGAAGCGCTAGAAGCCTTGCAGCTAGAGAAACGACTCAGCCTGCTCTCACACTCTGGCCGGCCGGGCAGTGGAGGTAGGGTCAGAAGCTGGTCTGGCCTGGGCTGCAGGGACTCTCTAAGTACCAGACTTGCCACCCTGGACCAGACAGCCATCTATTGGCATGGGCTGCTGGAGTCCACTGGTGTGCTAGTGCATTCGCCATCCCCAGTCCTGTGCATGCAGCTGTCATTCCGCTATACCTTCCTCAGTCATGCCTTCTCCCTTCCATTCATTAATTCCTTTCCAATCCATCCATGTATACATCTGTGCATCCACGCATGTATCCACGCATACATCCATCCATCATCCACCCACCCACCCATCATCCATCCATCCATCATCCACCCATCATCCATCCACCTATCCATCCATCATCCATCCATCCATCATTCATCCACCCACCCACCCATCCACCCATCATCCATCTATCTATCCATCCATCCATCATCCACCCACCCACCCACCCATCCATCCATCACCCACCCATCCATCCATCATCCACCCATCCACCTATCATCCACCCCCCCATCCATCCATCCATCCATCCTCCATCCGTCTAGTCACTCCTTTGCCATTTATCTGTGCGTCTGTCCATGCGTCCATCCATCTATCCACTCATTGTTCTCCTTTGTACTCATTCACGTATCATCTCTCCATTCATTCACACACCATCCCACAACATGTGTAAAACCTGAGCAGAAGGCTCTGATGAAAAGTGAGAGCTGGGTTTGGATTCCTTCCCACCCACCAGCCATGTTGGACAAGGCCCAAGCCTCCTGCAAATTTAGTTTCACTGTCTGCTAAGACAAAATGCTCAGGAAGCAAAATGCTCAGCTCAGAGCTGGCTTCCAGGAGCAGAGACCCCTCTTCAGCCTCTGTCTTGGAGGTGTGCATGGAAAGGGCTGGAAGCCTGGTCGGGAGCAGTTGCAGCTGTGGGGTGATGGCTGACACGGCAGGTGGGCTGCGCCAGGTCTTCCCAGGCCAGAGCCGTCCTGCGGTGTTCTCTAGTGCCCGTGCCTGTCTCTGCTCCCCAGGGTGCACAGGACAGCGGCCTCCTCCCTTCCCTTCCAGGCCCTCCCTGGAAGTAGGGTGTGGCAAGCTTGCAATATGCTTTCTTATCTCCTTGTGGGCTTGCCTCTGGTGTCTGCCACCCTGTCAGGCAGGCCAGCTGAGAGGGAAAAGCAAAGATGGCAGGGCTTTCCCTCTCCGTGAGGAGAGCTGGGAGCCTGGCAGGGTAGGAGGGTGCTGGGAAGAACTTGAATCCCAGGCATGTTCTTCTCCCCGGGAGCTCATGGTCCTGTAAAGAGGGGAGGCAGTGTTTGGGTCAGAGGGTGGAGAGGGTCATGGGGCAGTCAGATGTGAGGTCATTCCTGAGTGGTGAGTGGGGCTGTGGAAGGGCACTGAAGAAGGGGCGCCCAGGTGTTGGGCCAGGAAGGGGCTAGCCTGGGGACCCTGGCTCACTGCTCCAGCCCCCAGGTGTGGTCAGCTGGGGAGAGGTGGGTTGTGATAGCATACTCATTGGAGACCACCCCTAGCCTACTTGGACCCCACAGTAGCCTCAGTTTCTGCTCTGTCTCAGGAGATGATCGCAGTCTATCCAGCTCCTCTTCTGAGGCCAGCCATTCGGACATCAGTGCCAGCAGCCGGCTCACGGCATGGCCAGAGAAGTCTTCATCCTCAGCCGGCACATCGCAGGAAGGGCCAGTGCTGGTGGCTGCCCAGGGCCCAGGGGAGGCCCTGCTGGGAGCTTCAAGGCCACCCCTTAAGCCACTGCGGCCGCGGCAGTTGCAGGAGGTCGGCCGCCAGAGCTCCTCAGACAGTGGCATCGCGACGGGCAGTCACTCCTCGTACTCGGGCAGCTTCTCGTCCTATGCTGGCAGCAGTCTGGACGTGTGGCGGACTGGAGAAGAGTTTGGTTCGCTGCTCAGCCTGCCCCCAGGGGCCAGTGGGCCCGAGCCCAGACTGTGTGCGTGTCCACCGGGCACAGCTGAGTATCAGGTGCCCACCTCATTGCGGCCCCACTATGACACTCCTCGAAGCCTACGCCAGGCCCCCAAAGACCAGAGCCCGGTCTCCCAGGGCAGTTCTGACCACGGTGCGACCACAGACTTGGGTGGCCAGATGCTCACAGGGTGTCCCTCCGGCTGGCTGGGTGCAGGACGACAGGGACAGGCGACGGAAGCCCCAGGCAGTGAGGCCACGCTGCCCAGTCCATCCCCTGGAGAGCCCTGGGAAGCAGGTGGCCCCCATACGGGGTCACCTCTGGCCTTCTTTTCATCATGTTCAGTCTGTGGCGGACTCAAGGTAAAGCCCCCTCCCTGAGACAGCAGACTGGCTGCTGCTGCCAAGGGCTGGATACTGCCCCTCCACCGGGAGAGGAGCGGCACTGGTCTCTTCGCAGAGGGGCTTCCCTATGCTGTGTTTCACGAAACCACCACACCTGTGTAGAGGGCCTCAGGGGCAGGGCAACAACCACGGGGCTGTTCTCCCCCAGGGAGGCACTGTGGATGTCAGTGGAGGAGGCTGGGCAGGTTGAAGTCAGTAGAACCCCAGACCTAGCTTTTCTGGCTGTCTCCTCACCCCATGGATAAGGCACAGGGGCTCTGTGCCCTTGGGCTCCTGCCATGCACTGCACTGATATTCCCATGGGCCGGGCAGGTTTCAGTGTCAAGCCTTGCTCTGGTCCACTGCCCTCTTCCTTGGTGACCAACTGTCTGTCATTCTTGGTCATCTGTACAGTATACAAACATATCTCCCACCCCAAATCAGATCCACTCCAGCCACTCTGGGTCCTCAGTTCTGAGAGCCAGTGGCTTTGCCAACATAGCTCTCTGGGCGTGGTCCACATGTGATCAACTTTACATGTTAACCTGCAGCACCCACAGGTGGGCTCAGTGCCCCATCACACAGGGAGGAAACTGACACTCAGGAGGCTCCATGACTTGCGGGGTCTGTGACTTGGACCCTCTTTGCCCCCTCAGACCAGCCTTCTCCTGGGCCCCTGGAGGGTTCTGGGAATAGAGCTGCCTGGCAGGGGTGAGGGGAGCCCCTAAAGGCTGAATTGGCCCAGGCTCCGGAGATTAGCCTACTGCAGGGTCTCTTGTAAAATCTTCCAGGGGCACTTCCCTGTGCCTCCCTGCTGGGACCAGGAAGCTGGTGGTCAGGACCAGGTAGAGGAAATCAGGACCTCACTGGCATTTGGAGGGTTCTGGCCCTGCCCACAGGTCACCCTGGCTGTGTACTCAGGTGTCCCTGACCCCAGGCTGTGTGCCTCCCTGCATGGAGCAGGAGCTACTCTGCTTCCCTATGTCAGAGGGTCAGTGTGGCTGTGCCCACCCCTTCTGAGTCCCACAGTTGGCGCCTGTGATATCAGTCCCACAGTTGGCACCTGTGATATCAGTCTGGCAGGCTAGCTCGCCTCTAAATGCCTCGATCTGTACCTGCACTCTCAGCCGGCACTCGTGTTTTTAAAATCTGACACTGTTTGTAATATGTTCTCAGACTGGAAATAAAGTTCTCTTTTCTAACTGCCTTGCCTTCTTCCATTTGGTCCACCTCCCTGCCAGGTCTGCGTCTGAAACCTCAGGGTCCTGACCCCCAGCCTGTGGGTCACAGATAGCAGCTTGAGGCCTGACGATTGTGCATGTAGGAGAGAGGCAAGGCTTGGGTGGCTCTGGGGCATGTGTGTATGTGTATAGTGTGTGCTATGGGTAGTGTGTGGAACCACTGCCGTCAGCAGTGGTCTCTCAGGCCCAGGCCCAGGCTGGTAATACGCAGCTGTGTGGGGTGCTTCATCTTCCCGGGCAGGACTGGCTCACACCAACCTGTTTTGTTTCCCCTGTGCACAGCCCAGCTCCAGGGAACAGCCTTTCTCTGCCTGCCTGTTTTCAGCTTTGTTGGGAGTTGGGGACCTGGCTCCTGCCAAGCTGCCATGTAGAGAAGGGCAGGCTTTGGGGGTTTGGCCACATCTACGACCCAATGACTGGGTGACCCCGCAAGTCACTGCACATCTCTGAGCCTCAGTTTCCTCCTCCATAGAGGGGTAATGGTCCTTACCTCATGGGCTGTCCTGAGGGTCTGATAAAACTATGTCGACATCTAGCAGAAGTGTATTCACAGAGGCGGCCAGGCATGGTTCCTGAAGCTTCAAGGACTAGGGATTCAGTGGGATGACCAGCCAAGGACTAGACACTGCTTTGCCCAGAGCCCCTGGTTCTGTAGTTGGCCTCTGTGCTCCTCATGAGTCCTCTCCACAGCAGTCAGAAGAGGTGCCCAGGTGGGGAGGGCCCAGGTAAGGTTGGAGCCATGCTGTGGGGCCACCTGAAGCTGGCCTGGCCCACGTTTTGGGTAGATGGGGTTTGGGCTGAGGGCAAAGGGACACCCATGGCAAACTGGGGGAGAGTGGGTCAAGGGAAAGGTCGTAGGGAAAGGCCATCCCAGGCTCTTCTCCTGTGCCTGCCCAACACTCAAGACACAATAGCCCCCAGCAGTCTGCCACATATCAATGGTCAGAGCCCCACGTGGAGCCCAGCCACAGACTCTTTCCGGATGGTGGGGTGACCAATAGGATGGGGCCTCCCTTCTGACCGGAGACCTGCAAATGGAGTGGACACTGATGTTAGTCCTCACACACAACCCACCAGTGGGCCTCATGTGGCCACGCATTCCTGTTGCCCCATTGCAGTCCACCCACACCCAGGTCTGGAGTTGATCCTGTAGTCTTGACTCTCCCTGAACATGTGCTCTTTGTGGGGGCTGCTGAGGACTTGTCCCTTTGCTTGGTGACAGCATTTGAGAGTGTCAGAGCACCCTCGGAGGGCTGTGTATGATGGAGCCTGGAGTGTCCGACTCTCATCCTGGGTATGTCTCAGCCATATACCCTGCTGGGTCCCCAAGCCTGCACAGGGCTCTGTGATAAATTGTGTGCAGGCAGACCGGCCTGGTTTGCCTAAGGCCATCTCTATCTGTAGCCTGGGCCTGTGACCAACTCCCTCAAGACTCACCTGCACCAGGCGGGTGCCGCACCCACTTTCTGCCTCCCGCCACGAGGCCCCACTGCCAAGTTGCCTCCTCAGTTTCACTGGGGTTGTGGCAGTCTTTATGGGCACCTTTTCTGTAGGGGCTTGGGATGTTTGATTCAGCCTCCACTTCTTCCCAACTCCAGGAAGGTCTGTGTAGGAGCAGTGAATGCGCCCAGCTGTGGCCCATTCCTCCCCACTTGCCACTTCCTCTTGGATTCTGCCCATACCCTAGCTAGGCTCTGCTGGGGGCGAGGTTCAGGAAGATGATATTCTGCAGTCTGCCTGCCTCACAAGAGGGCTCCGAGGAGGTCTCTGTGAGTCATGGGCAGTATGCCAGGGCCAGAGAATAAACACTGTGGTTCTCGTGGGCCACACAGGCGTGCTGCCCGGCCCTGGTGCGCTCTCACGGCCACTACTCTGATGACAGGCAACGAGTCTAGCCAAATGATAAGCAAGAATGGGGGCAGGAGCGGCCTAGGGACCCTTGTTTGCCCACTTCCACAGAACACCCCTGTCCACAGCTGTCTGAAGCTTCAGCTTTCCCCTGGACTGTCATGTGGAGCCAGCTGGGGGGTCAGGGATGTGGGGTCTAAGAACAAAGGGTCTGGAACACAAGGCACTGCTCTCCAGGCTGTAGATGGTCCACACCCCGGAATCCATGTCACTTTGGTGGTTTTTAGGGGTTGCCTGATTCCTGGGGCCTATGGGGCAGGATGAGTGCAGAGTGGGACATGCGCACTGACCCCCGTTCTCTTTGGTCTAGGTTGTAGCTGCTTCATCCTCTGGACTCACAGTGACACACCCAGGTAAGCACCTGGCTTTGAACTTCAGCGCTCACAGTGCAGGCGTGAGGGAGAAAGAGTCAGGGGACAACCCTGCTGATCAGGCAGGGTGTGAGCAATGGGGTGACAGTGGCACTTGGGGCAGTTGGAAAAGGTGAGCAGGGTAAGGCAGTGAGTTGAGGATGAGTGGCTCTGGGGTGTGGCTGGGGTGGTTTGTCTAGGAGTGGCCTGTGGACAGCAAGATCTCCATCTTGAATCACAGACTTGGGGTGGTTGGTCCCAAGTCCTAAGTGTGGACAAGAAAGAGAATGGTAAAGGGGCAATGGCCTACGTATGGGGGTCCCCAGTTTTCCAGGGGAAGCCTGTGGAAGGCTGAGGTATGGTCAGAGCTTTCAGCAAGGAGGGGAGACTGTCAATAGACAAAGGCTGGAGGATGCTGGTCCTGACGTGGGGCAGCCCTGGAGGGTTGGGAAAGGATGCAGGTCCTGAGTAGCTGGCCTTGGGTCTGGTGACTAGAGGCCGGAGGTACTCTGGGTCTTGTTTCCTTTGGAGTGAGTGCCATAGATTTCTGAACCACTTTTTCATAAGTGAGTGGTGACTTGGCCATGTAAGGGGGACAGAACCCAGAGAGACCAGGAGATGCTTGGATGTTGGGGGTAGAAGGCAGGGCTGTGGGCAGGCAGGGTCAGCACAGTGACTCACAGGAGAGCGCTGAGCCCATTCGTCACTGGGGTTTCCTGCTGGGTTGCTCAGCCCGAATGTTGGGTCTTTGTGGAGCCTGTGGTCCGGGGCCCTGAGGCTGGCCCTGACAACATGGAGTGACAGAGGCGGCCCTCCCTCTACCGCATTGCTAGACTGCCAGTATTTTACTCTGTCGTTGTAGGTGTCCCATCCCAGGAGCAGAAGGGTGAGGTTGGTGCAGGAACCCCTTGAAGGAGAAGGTGGGGTCATGTGGAAAGTGGAGCCTTGAGTCTGATAAGGGACACAAGAGTTTGCCCTGGGTCAGATTAGCAACAAAGGTGTGCTTACTATGGTCTAGTGGTGTTCAGTCTGACTGAGGCAGAGGAGGAAGGACAGGCAATAACATTTTCTTGTCATCTGCTTTGTTCCAGCAAGCACTTAGGGTTTAAAATGATGCTTGCTGACAGCTAAGATTGAATTAAAGTGCCAGGTGGACACAGAGCCCAGGGGAGCCAGCCCTTCCTGATCGGTTGCAGCTGGACACATCTTGTGAGGACAGTGAGGGTTCACCCAGAGATGAGGGAGGGGCACACATTGGAGGCAGCTCATTAAGCCTGGGAAGAGACCCTCCAGCCTTTGGCTCTGGGTGTTGAGTAGTCTAGAACCTTCCATCTGTCTCCTACATTCAGATTTCCTGTCTCTCTTGCTTCTTTTCTCCTCAACCCACGTGTCCAGACCATCTTGGAACATGTGAATCCAACCCCCAAACAATTTGGCCAGTCTCAGGGAGCATGTCCAGGCCCACTGAGGCCTAGGGCTGAGCCCCAGCTCTCTTCCTCATGCTGAGGCCTGGCCTTTCTAACCTCACTCTCAGGTCCAATCCTCTGCCCAGACCCCTGCCCTGGCTCACCCACCTACATTCCCATTCCTCCTGCCCTCTGCCACGCCCCCTCTCCAGCCTGCCAGCCCACCCTGCGAGGCCTGTGGTGCGGTCCGGCCCTTTCTTGCTGCCCAGTAAGTGGTGCAGGCGTCCCAGGGGGGTTTACTGCTTTGATGGAGTCTGCATGCTACAAATGTAGCAGAGTCACAGAAATCCCTTGCTCAGATCAGAGATTTTTATGGGGACTGAAAATGCTGAACTGGTGTTTGCTTGCCAAGGGCTAAGGACAGGACGCTCTTTGAGCTTTAGGAAAGGCCAGCTTCCCGACTCTGACGCCAGTGAATGTGTGTTCCAGTTGGTCCTGTGCTTGGACCTTGACCCTGGCCTGGTCCAAAAGTCCAGGGTACCTTGGCCAGGCTGTCTCTAGTTGGGGGACCAGCTTGCCCTGGCTTTCCTGGGACTCCTCTCATTTTAACACTGGCAGATAAGGATGTGCTCTTCTTTGTCCAGCAGAAATCCCTCCCTCTTTTTTAGACAGGGACGCCCTGTAACCCCAAGTGGCCTGAAACTTGGTGTGCAGCCCAGGCTGGCCTTGATCTTACAGACATGCACTTACCTCTGCTTCTTGAGTGTTGACATTAGAAGTGTACACCACCCCCTCGCCTAGAAGTCCCACTTCTCTTGTTGACATTAGAAGAGTACACCATCCCCTCGCCTAGAAGTCCCACTTCTCTTGCTATGCCCCAGGTCAGCTCTTCATGGGCCCCAGGGCCTTGGTAGTCATTGTACACACAGCATGGACCCCTACTCAGAGGCTTTGTCCTAGTTTCTACTTTGGGTCTCAGGGAGGGGTGTGGGGGTGTGTTAGGGGACAGTGGAGGCCAGAGTGTAGTTCTGGAGGCCAGTTACAGGCCTCCATCTGCACTCTGAGACAGAAAGGACCTGGAAGTAGGAACTGGGGTGCTCGGTGCTGCTCTGGGGAACCCTGCCTCCCGCAGGCTGGCCCAGCAGCTCTGAAGTGGTCCCCTTGTCTGAGCTGCTCTCCTACCTCTGCTTCCGAGAGCACCTGCTGGCCAGTGTGTCGGAGAGGCAGCCGAGGCAGACAGCTGGCTCATAAGCCTCAGATCTGTACTTGGTCTTAGCAAAGGGAGCCTGGTATCCTGCAAGGAGTTCAGCCCTCCAAGGACATGCGCTGCAGTAGGGGTCTTCCTCGGGGTCTCTGTGGCTGGAAGATTGGGAGAGAACTGCTTACTTGCTTCATTGAATAGTCAGGGCAGATGCCAATCACCTTAGGTCCCACCCACCCATGCTGGCTGATGGCCTCGGTGGGACTTCTCCAGTTTGGCCCTGTCTAGGCTCTCAGCCTTCGGGAACAGGATGAGGAGTGACTGCCCTTGTCCAGCCCTCTGAAATGGCGTTACACCCGTTCCCCGTATCTCACCCTGATTATACTCCCATTCTAGAGGGATCCTAGGGACAGGGCTGTGAGGGCTGCTGGAGAATGGTCTTCTGACAAATTCCCCGTGACTCGAACAACTGTGTCTGCAGGGTCCCTGGGCCTGCAGGGAAGGGTCTGGGGCCCATCCAAATAGCTTACCAACAGTGAGACCACCATAAACCCCACCTGCTGGGCATGGAGGGCCCTCTGCCCCTTTGCCCGCCTGAGCTCCACCAAATACCAGAAAACGGCAGAGACATGCGTGGACGCTCAGGAGAGGATTTAAACCGCTAGGATGCCTGGAGGAAGGGCTGCCCACTTTGCAGGAGACTCCGCTGGAGGTGCTGACTGGACTCAACAGAGGGGTCCTGGTGGGGATTACCTATGCAGAGGGCTCCCAGGAGCCTTCAGGAGGTGGAGGACCCAGGGCGGGAAAAAAGGGCCAGGTGAAGACAGCAGGATGTACTGGCCCTACAGAGTGGAGGAGCTGTGAGACGGGTGCCTGGGAGGGTGCGGGTAGAGCGACAGAGAAGAGACTTTGGGGAGGGTCATAGGGGAGCTTCCTGTCTGTACCAGGGAGGGGGCAGCACTGGGTCAAAGATGGACAGTCTGGTAAAATGGGCAAGTTGGGGAGGGGTCTCCAAGGTTCAGCAGAGGGAAGGATGGAAGGAAGGAATGGTCATGAAGCACGAGGCAGCACTTTGCTGAATGGATTTTGGGAGACTGTAGAGCTCTCAGTCACTTCCCAGAGTCTTACAGCCTTGCTGCCTACAGGATCCCCAGGCCTAATGGCTGCTGATAGTCCGGGGCCTGAAAGACCACACAGTGAGACGCCCACATATGTGAACATCCCTGTCAGCCCCTTGTCTCGACCGCAATTGCACTATATGGGCCTGGAGTTCCCAGGGCCCAGTGCTGGCGTGCGAGGTAAGTCTCCACAGGGAGGCCCCGTAGGGGAGGTGTGATCGTGGCTTCTGGCCTCAGCCCCAGGCCCATCAACCCTGGTCAGGGAGCTCTTTGTAAGTGACCTTTCCAAGCATTCAGGACCCTCAGCCCAGCCTCCCCCAGGGACCACAGGCTAGTGGTCCAGGTTCTGACAGCGTGCCCAGAGTGGGTGGGAGTGGAAGGGGGTCACAGAGGACCCATCAGTCCTGTCATCTGAGGGCATAGGCACTTTGAGGCCAGGGGCAGCTGGGTAATGCTGGGACTCTTCCTGCAGGCTTCACTCACTGTGGGCTGCTTACAGGGGCCAGTGCCTCCCACTATGTCCAGATTGACATCACGGCCACAGAGACAGCACATCGTGTGGGAGCCCGGCATGCACAGACACGAGAAGAGCGCCTGTCGGAGCTGGAGGAGGGGAGGAGAGGGGCCCCTCGGTGAGGCAGTGGTGCACGGCTGAGGCCGGCTGGACACCTGCCAGGCTGCACCATCTGATCTGGCCAGCCAGGTCATCTGTTTCTGTGGAGGACGGCCCTTGTGAGGAGGGTCCCTGGCCCGTTTCTCTCATATTCTGGTGCTCAGCGGCTGAGGCTGGCTTGGTTTCCTGCTGCCAGGGAGAGTGCGGCTATGCCTTGGAGTGAGCCATGGAAGGCTCTGGGCCCGCACTAGTTCATTCCAATGTGAGAAAGGCGTGTGGCGGCAGCTCTCTCTCACCTGGCCTCCCGCCTCATCAGTACCCAGGACGGACTCTTCTTTTGGACTGAACAAGTTCTCCAGGGCCATGGAGCACAGAGGGACCCATCTCCGGGCATTGGCAGCCTTAGTACCTACCTGACAAAACAGTCTCCCAGGTCTGGGATGCAAGCTGTGTGTGTTCCATCCTGGAGGACATGACCACAATGACTGCTGTGTCCTAGCAGAGCACTCTGGATGGAACGGTCCCCTGTGTGGCTCCCAACTACTATTCTGCTGGCTGGCCTCTGCTTCTGAGACCTCGGCTGGGAGGCTGCAGCCTTTCCTCTCCCCATGCCCCCTGCGCTGTCTCTCAGAGTTACAATATCCCTGTGCCTTGGGGGAGACCATAGTGGGAGAACCATCCCCACCTGTCTTCTGGACCCTCCCCAGCCAGTCATGTAAATAGCTCTAAATTGCTATTGTTCTATTTTTAACAATGCATATTATTTTCCAAATGCATTTTCTCATGTGCAGTCTTTGTTCTAACGGATGGGGCTGACATCTTGCTGCTGAGCCAGGGGTTCAGGGTGGGGTGGTGAACAGAGCTATGCCTTGGCAGCACCAGGCTAGAGTTTACAGATGTGCCTGTGTTCTTAGGGCGCATGTGGTATTTTGAGGACTCAGAGTTTCTGGGATGGTGGGCCTCCTGAAGAGGCTGCCAGAGACTCCTACCACAGTCTATCACATCCTTCTCTTTTTTCTTCTGCCTTTCTTCCTTGCCCCTAAGGAGTCTACCAGGGGTCCAGTGAGTTTGTGGCTGGCTGCTGTGGGGATGTGAAGCCTAGAATCTCTCCCCTGCTGACTGAGAATGTGACTCTGAGGAGGTCAGGGGTAGCCATCCCTGGGCCAGCCCAGCAGCCAGGGCAAGTGCTTTACCTAGGAATGAGCCTTGGAGTCCCTCTAGACCAGGTTCTTTGGTGACAAAGGCACTGTGTGGTGTTAGGGACGTTTCAGCCAGGACTGGTGTGCCTGCAGCCAGGCACCCCTCTGTGACGGTGTGCTTGGAGCACTTCCTAGACAACTGCTCACATGAGGAGTGAAGTGAGGCTTGGGCTGCCAGTGTGGGAAGCCAGAGTAGGAGGCCGAGTCAGGCTTACTTCACGGTTCAGGCAGGTGTGCCAAAAGTGCTACAGGAGGGCTCCCTCCCTTGAGTCCAGCCTGTGTTGAAGGGTGCCTTTGGTGGAGCTATTCTGCTGTGGCAGA
Organism: Eospalax fontanierii; assembly: GCA_035773235.1. Lineage (NCBI taxonomy): Eukaryota > Metazoa > Chordata > Mammalia > Rodentia > Spalacidae > Eospalax > Eospalax fontanierii. The sequence continues at coordinate 83,672,382 of CM069533.1, read as the reverse complement.
AGGCAACCTCTAGTCCAGGAACCCTCGGTGTCCCAGGGGCTCACCCAGCCAGGACATCCACTTGACCCTCTTCCAGAGCTGGATGTCCTGACCTACAGGCCATCTCTGCAAAGTTGTCAAAGTTGTGATCTCAGGAACCATGACCAAGCCCAGCTGTAACTGAAGCCTGGGACCAGAGGGCACTGGCCCCGGGCTGAGCAGGCGTCTCTGCTCGCTGCCTTCTCTGTGCGGTGCCCGTGGATGCCGTCTGACCCTGTCTGTCTTCAGTCAGATCAACGACCTTTGCCACGGCTCCTTTCTGGGCTATGGACGCAAGCCCAGACCTAGACTCAGGTCCAGTACTTGTTGGTGCCTGAGCCATGAGAAGAATGGAATCTTCACTTACAGATCCTGATGGAGCGGTGCACCTGCTTCCACAGAACACACAGACCTGAGTTCAGACCAGCCACGAGCAGTTCCCACAGAGACCTGCCTGTCCTCTGTGCCGTAACTGAAAACATCGGTGTCCAGTGGGATGTCTTATCTTGAAAAGCTTGAATACCCATCAACAGGGAATATGTCAAGTCTCTTCATTTATCCAGATGACAGACAGCTATAGATGAGGAAGCTCTGAGTGAGTGGACAGAAGGTCCTGGAGACAAGTGCCAAGAACACATGGTGGATGTACGGTTGCTGAGCATGGATGGTTTATGTGTGAGTGTGCGTGTGCACACCTGCAAGGGGCCTCCTGGGAGGCTCACATGAGGGACCATGAGACAGCCAGGCTGGAGAGGGTGGAAGATTTCCTCTCAGCTTTGCCATGCAGGACATCTAAGCACACAGAAGGGTGTGACGATGGGTGCCGTTGGGTACCCAGGATCCAGCTCACAGAGCAGGAGGCCCAGAGTGCTCTTCCATTCAGTTCTTCATGCACTACTAGCTCAGGTTTAGAAGTTTAGGAACTGAGTGTGGTGGTCCATGGGTAATGGCCCAAGGAATGCCAGGCATAAAGTCTCTCAGTCTCTGTCTCTGTCTCTCTCTCTCTCTCTCTCTCACACACACACACACACACACACACACACACATACATATGGGGGCCAGTTGGGGACATGGCTCCGTAGATAAAGCACTTGTTAAACATGACACTGGAGTTCAGAGCCCCAGAACCCACATAAATTCAGGTGGGTGTGTTAGCTGTCCATAATCCCAGCACTCAGAGGATCCCTGGGCTAAACAGATAGCACAGACCTGGTGAACTCTGGGTTCAGTGAGACCCTAACTTGAGAAGGTGGAGAGCAATTGAGGAAGACATCCAATGTCAACTTCAGGCCACACATGCACACACATGCCTAAACACACGTGAATATGTTCACCTCCCCTGCCCCTAAGCAGGAATCGTGTGGTCCATCTCCTGTCAATCACTGTGAGAATCCATGGACCAGTATGGTCGTGCATGATGCATGTAGACCTTAGCAGGCATTGTGGTGTGTGTAGAGGCTGAGGCGGCTTGTCCTTCTGCAGAAAGCTGTCTCCTGGCAGGTGGCTCACTTTCCTGCTGGGCAGAGGGAAGTGCTGGGCCAGGCCAGTGGCGCTCTGCCTACCTAGCTTTCTGCCAGTTTTGTTCTTCATTCGTTGTAAAAGCAGAGCATCTGGAAGATGGCGCTGATGTTCTTCTGCCATCAGGGTATGTGCCTGTGGTGTCCTAGTGTATTCCTCTCCCTCACCATCAGAGGTGCAGCAGAGTGTCAGGCACCCCAACAGCTCCCTGGCCTGAGGATGGCCCTCGCACCGCCCGCTTTCACTGTCTGGTGCCGGGCTGTTTATACTTGCTAATGTTCTCTACTGGAGAGTTTTCTTAAGATTTAAAGTCAATACTTTTTTGTTACTCTTGCAAGTTTTCCGTAGCCCAGACCAGCCTCAAATTTACTACACATGCAGCAATGCCGATCCTCCTGCCTCCACCTTCCAAGTACCAAGATTACAGGTTTGTGCCACCATGACAAGCTTACGTGGTACTAGGATCAAGCGAAGGCTGGTGTCTGCAAGGCAAGTACTCTAGCACCTGAGCCACATGCCCAACCCCTAGATCTATAAGATTTGCTACTGAAGATGGGGAATGGGGACCCCCCCGCAGCTGCCAATTGTTTTCAGACTCATGTATTTGGGTCACTATATGCACGTGCTAACGTTGTGGTCACTTGGCCTGCTAGTCCAGGCCCGGCTCATCCACTCTTCATGTGGACCGTGAGGATGGCCCGCATCCCTGCATGCCTGCACTCCTGTGCTTGCTGTTACTCTGGCCAGGCCGTTACCTATGGGAATGAAACCTCCACTGGCAGGGGAGAAGGCTGTCATCGTCTTTTCCTCCTTGCTACACTCGTCACCAGCGAGCTCTACGCAAGATCCCAGTCGGTGTCCCGGAGGTGCTTTGTCTTCCACTCAGCTTTTAGCAGTGCTGGGATTCACAGCTGTCGTCCTAGCAAGTCTGATCCTGTGTAGCACAGATGTACAAGTGATGAATCCAACCTTCCAATGCATGCTGACTGCTCTCAGCAGGGGCAGCCATGCCAGCGCGGGTTTCAGGGTGGTGCTGGAATTGAAGGAGTCTGACGTTCTGTACCTGGACTGGCAGTAGTCCCTGTACACGTGCTGTAGCCCGGGGACTCTGAACTCAGCCACTGGGGCAGGGTGCGACGGCATGTCCGACACCTGCACATGCTGACTACTTCTTCCCATGCTCTGGTTGTGGACATGGCTCTGGTGAAGGGCCTGAGCAATCCTTTAATGGCTGGACAATTCTCCACGCAGTTTAACAAATCCGTTCTTATACACACTTTGAGCATCCCATTTTCTTTTTAGTTTTGGACATAAGGTCTCATGTATCCCAGGCTGGCCTCAAACCTGCTATGTATCCAAGGATGACCTTGAACTTCTGATCTTCCTGCTTCTGTGTCCTGATGCTGGGATCACCAGCACATGCCACCATGCCCAGTTTACGTGGTGCTGGGGATTGACCCCAGTGCTTCTGGCTAAGCAGGTTAACTCCCAGCCCTGCATTTTCTGCTTTACAATTTTTGTAATGACATCTTTCTCACTGAGCTGATTTCCAGTTCTAATGAAACCCAATTAAAAGTGTTCCTTCATGATTACATTTCTCTTTTATGATTCATTTGGTCTATTTAAGGGCCCCGTCTAACCTCTTTAAAGACATTTCCTAGGCTGTCTTCTGGTTCTTATGAACATGGTTCTCACACTGGGCCATGATTCACCTTACAATATTTGTGTGGTGCAAGGTGAATTTAAGCCCCCAACAATGTGCTAAGTGGTTCTAGCTCCCTTTATTGTGAAGACACGTCTCAACCCAGAGGTCTCTCATCCTCTCATCCTCTTAGCTCCCAGGATCCTTGTCTCTCACCACAGGTAGCCAGCACTGATGCCACCCAACTACCTGTCACATGCATGGCTTCTCACTCATGAGTCTGTTGTCTACTCTGCTTTAGTTTCAACTGTGAGCTTCTTGGCATTCAAGGGAAACTGGCTTCAGGCTGGAGAACTACTAGTAATCTTCCTGGAGAGGATTCTTTAAAAAGCTTTATTTTTTGGTACACAGATTTGCAGGAATCAGTTCTCACCTTCTAGCAGTTGGGTCCTGAGGACTGAACTCAGGTCATCAGGCTCTGCAGCAAGTACCTTAACTTACCAGCCTGAGCCATCTCATCTGTAGCTCAAGGTTCCCTTACTTTGAGGGTGTTCTTAGAAAGCAGGGCTTGTGAGACACACACTGACATGGCACTTACATGGTTACGGGGATCTGAACTCTGGTCTTCAAGTTTGGCGTTCTTAGAAAGGAGGGCTAATCAGACATTTCAACTTTTGAGCTGAGATGCCTATTTGTGCCTTTCTAGGCTCAGCTGCAGCCCTGGCTGCAGTCCTGGGGTGAGGGATCAGATACTGAATCTGGACATGAAGGCCCATTAGGGTCTTTTGGGGGCTCTGGAGGAAGAAGCCAGTTGTGGCTTCTGGCTCCCCACAAGAGCTACAGGCTTTTACCTCTGCTGTCTTGGTCTCAAAAACTTCATCCCAAAGCTCTTGGCTTAAAACCAGACCAGACCATGTTCCTGGGGAGGGAGGGTGGGTGAAGGGACCTGTGTGTGTGTGGGGGGGTGCCTACGGACCAGGAGAGAATCGGGGAGCCCTGCAGGTGGCAGAGTAACAGCTATTTTCACCTACTTCAGTGTGACGACAGCTCTGGCTGAAGTGCCCCAAACCCTCGAGAGACCAGGCGAGGACCGGGTGGCTGGAAGTCCTGCCATGTATTTGTAAGGACTCTACATAACATTCCCAGTGGTGGAACTATGGATTTTGATGCAAACATCACTGCCGCAGCAATGGGGAAGGCAGACACAAGACTGGCAGCTGCACCAAGGTCCTCACCAGGATGGTGATGGCCACTCACATTTGCTTGAGAGAAAAGCAGTCTGTCAATTGCAGGCGGGACCAGATCAGCACGTGAGAGGGCCTCCCATCACTGTCCATGCAGATGACGCCTCGGGAGCCTCTGGCTGCTGGTGACTCCTGGTCCTCAGAGCTCGTTGTGCCGTGCTCTTGAGACCCTGCTGGACAGGTCCTGCAGGTGCTTCTTCACCTGTGGACAGAGACACCTGTCAGCCAGGGACAGCACGGCAGGCCTGCCACTCCATGAGACCGCAAGAAACAGATGAAAACCCATGCTACACACTCTGGCTCATCTTCCACTGCTCAACACAGAACTTGTCACAGGTAATGATAGTAGCTCATTGTGGACTGAAAATATGAAGAATACTAAAAACATACAGCCAGAAGTGTATCTTCCCCAGAGGACACTGATACCATCCCAGCTGCCTGCTGTTATTTTTCAGAGACCCTACGATGGCCATGAGGCTCGGGACTCTTCCTCATGGTGGTAGATGCCTGCAGAGGGGACCCCGCCTCTGACCTGTTAGAATCACAAGGGCATGAAAAACCTTAGTGGTTTTCCAGTGACAGGGCTTTGTGGTACCAAGTCTGTGACAGGCTTGCTCTGCAGCTTTTTTGAGTTCTCTCAAAGCCCTGGCCGCTGGCACCATCCCCTCCCACCCTGCGAGGGGTAAGTCCCTTTTTCAGGTACATCCTGTGGTCCCAGCACTTTGGCTTTGGCCCAACTCACAGGCCTCTCACATGTTGCTATAGGTCTCTTTCCTGGTGGCTGGGGGCAGCTACACTTGGATTCAGTTGGGCCCATCACAGCTGAGTCCTCAGCAAATCCTTACAGTATCTTCTGAGCAGCGGCATCGCCCACAGGGCTGCTGGCCTCCCTCTGCTCTGTGGCATGTAGGTGGAAGCCGTACTACCCTTCTCTTGGCACTTTGTGGTTTAACTTCTCCTTTTTAAAGCAGGGTCTCCCTGTAGTCCCAGCCTGGAGCTCCCTGTGTAGAACAGGCTTCCTTCCGTCTCAGAGATCGTCCTATCTTTGCCTCCCAGGTGCCGGGATTAAAGGCGTATCCCACTGCTTATTTTTGAGGTGGTAACGCTCTGTGGCTCAACTTGAGCAGACACAGAAGGGGCTCCCCATTGCCGGCCACAGCCCTGCGTCCCTCCCTCCAGAGGCAAGTTCTCAGGGCTTCAAGCTTTTGTGAGGATGTTTGCAACGCCAGCTCCTCTGCACATCCCCTTCCTTAACTAAGCCAGACAAAGCTCCCTAAAGGGCTGCTGAGGGTCCTACTGCCCCCGCAGGGCACCTCAGTGCACCCCAGAGTGGCCATCAAAGGCTGAGTAGTAGCCAGTCTGGGACCCACAGACCAGGGACGTGACCTCCACACTGACGCCTCCCCAGACGCTACTTCCCTTCTCGTGTGCTACATGTCTGTGTCACAGAAAGGAAAAGACACCGCTGGCCATACCCGTGTCTGCAGAGCTGTGCACCTGGCCACCCACTTTCCCCATGGGCCACACCTGTGTTTCCTTGAGTCCACATGTCTAGGCCCCAAGCGCATGCAAAGAAGACAGTGGAGGAGGGATGACATGGAGTCCTGTCCCAGGAGCACCACACCCACCTTGTAGCCCAGCTCCTTGGTCTTTTCCTCAAGCAGTACATATTTCTCTTTGTTGCGGCTGATATGCTCGCGGTCACCAATGCTCTCCACATGCTTTAGCTTCTGGTGGGAAATTTCCAGCTGCTTCTGGTAGTGGTTATGCTTTTCAATTTTGGCCTCGAAGTGCTTGAGCTCCTCCTACAATGTTTGGACAACTCAATTTCCTCCAACATAGGAACCTGAGGTGCTTGTCTCTGGTGTGGGGACAGTATGGTCTGATGTTGGCGGACACTAAGCTCACACCTGAGAACTGGTAGGAGCTTACTGCTAAGGGTCTCTAAACAGGGAACGTCCACCAGAACATGATGGCCCCAGGGCCCTTTGCACCCATCCCTGGCAGAGAACCTGGTGCCATTGCAGAATGGCAAAGCTGGTGGTCAACATCACAGAGGAGAGGTAGCTCCACTTCCCGGCTTCCTTACCCGAAAGGACTCCAGCTCCTTCTCAGTGAAGTTGGCGGACTGAGCCAGGTCCCACAGGTCTATCACTCGGGGCTCTTCAAACTCTGCAGGAGAGCAAGGGTCACATGTCCGGGTGGGTGGCATGGCAGCACACACTCCAGTGCTGAAGGCCCATGTGGCCTGTCAGCCTGAGGGACAGCGGTACATCTCTGAAGTACATGGGGTACCTGGTCTGATGCTCACAGGACTAGCAAAGCTGTGGCCTGACTTTACTGTCTGCAGTGAAAAGCCTGCATCTCCTGGGCCCAGAATCACCTGTCACACTTGGCCAGGATCACCATCGTCATAGGCCTGCCTGCCTCTGAGGGGGTGAGTGGGAGGGTGGGGTACATAGGGCAGGGCAGACTCTCACTGAGGTCTAGACTGGGGCTCAGCTGTTTGCCTTCTAGTTCCCATGTAAGCCAAGTAGATGGTCCCTTGATGTCTACCAAGGGTCTCCATCTCTGCCCCTCTGGCCACCTCTGAGCTGAAGTGGGAGACCCTACTCCTCCTCCCAGACGACCCTTCTTGCCTAAGACAGAAGGGAATCCTGGCTTTGTGGGGGACAGAGGGAGGGTAGGGCCATGTAGGCCGGCAGGACGAACCAAACCAGGTGGATGCAGCTTCTCAGGAGATGGTCAGTGGTCAGAGAGGACGAGATACAGCCCAGCACACTGACCATTATGGCCAGTTAACCCTGGGTTCCCATCAAGCCAGTAACAGTAAGTCCTCACAGCTGGCCTACAAGGTGGAGTGGTCTACTTCATGCAAGCAGTCCTGGGAGATGGCACTATAGCCTTCTCAGCGGCTGTGAGAGTCCAGCCCCACAGAGTACATGTGCTCATTGTGCCCACAAGACCTCACAAGTCCTGTTCTGGAAGGAAGAGGCTCTGCCTGGGCTGGTGGACAGAGAGCCAGCCATGCTGTCTACATCCGGAATCAGGACTTTGGCTCTTGGTGGCTGCTGCCTCTCTGTATTAAGGGGCAGAAGTAGGGCTGAGATGTCAGTGGACAGCAACATGCCCACCCAAGTGAGCCCCACTCAGTCTCTGTGGGCCTGGAGTCCTGGAGTCAGGGCAGAGAGACTGACCCTCCTACAGGGACCTGGAGGAGAGCAAGAAAGAAACTTTGTTCTAGGTGCTGAGGGTGGAGCTGCCACCGGGCACAAACTGGCCACCTTGCCTGCTCCAAGGGCAGGATGAACTGGAAGAGCCCAGTGGGTGCGTTGCGTTTGCTGAGGCCAAAGAGCCAGCCTGGAAGGGGCTGCCAACGGGAGCCACTCTCTACTGCCTCAGACCAGTTTGGTAAGAGGGCTAACGAGGGCCGATCTGGACACGCTTGGTTCCCCGTGTGCACTGGCCGGTCTGCCTGCCCCTAGCAGGGGCGGGCACAGAGCTTACCAGCGGTGAGGCTGTAGCCCTGGTGGCTGACCTTCCTCAGGCGGTCCAGGCCCTGGGTGATGCTGCGCAGCCTGTCCTTCAGCTCACCGTGCTTGCTGTACAGGACATCGCTCTTGACGTGGCGCATATCAGAGGGACTGAGGAGGTTCTCATAACCTTCTGTGGATCAGGAAGCAGAATGGCTGATGAAAACAACCCCTGAGGCCTGGGGCCTGTGGTCAAGACAACCCTAGGCCTGTCCACCCACAGTGTGCAAATCTTTTCTCCTTAGGTCGCCTCTGAGGTTCGCAGAGCTAGCTGCTGCACGTGCCTTTTCAAACACAGGGATGTGTACTCCAAGGACAGACAGATGCTTCAGTTCTGTACCTGAAGCTGGCCCTGGGGATCTGTGTAACTAGCACACACACCATTCCCACTCATGAATGTGGGTGGAAACCAGAGAAAAGTGTGCAGGACCCGTCCTAGGTGACTGTGCAGCCCTGTGCCCAGGTGAGGCGTCCAGCGGAAGGGAGGCATGAGGCGCACCTTCGGCTCTGTTCAGAGTATCCAGCAGCACGTTGTACTCGTGAACCTTCTCCTTGTGGTGCAGAAACTCCCGCCACAGCTTGTCCAGTTCTTCGCTGGAGAACTTCCCCGAGGTCTTTGCCTAAGAGGAAAAAGATCCTGGAGTGACCATACTTGGGGACTTGGTCCCCCATCAGCTGGCCACCCCTCCGGGCTCTGGCAGGATCCTGGAACCAGTGCAAAGCACTAGGGGCTGTTCTTGGCCTCTGCAGGCCTCATCCCTCTCCTGGGTGTGTCTGTCAGGAGAAGAAAACCCAGACTTGGAAGGAGCGGCCACCCAAGAGTCCCTTCCTGCTGAACCGGCTGGAGCAGAGGAAGGGACTGGGGAGGTGCCCACATTTGCTCAGCTCTCCTGGCTGTGTGAATGGTGAGGACAGCGGGGCTATCTCCCTGGGGAATCTGGGCCTGTCATCTGTCATCCCCCTTATCTCTGGGACTGGGTGGTGACAGATGGGTCAGCGTGACACACAGGAGGCACATTCCACAGCCATGTCTCCCTGTAGCCTTTTGGCTACCTTCCACCTACTTATCCCCTTTAACCCACACAGTGATCAGTGAGCCCAAATCAGTGTGAGCCAGACATGCTGCTTGACAAGAGAAGGAACAGGTGACTGGACCGAGAGAGTATGTGGCATGAAACCACTGCATCCCAGTGCCTACCTCACACCAGCACCCTGTGCTAGGTCTGTATCTCAAAGCAAGGTTGGGCTGGAGTCAGCACTGTTCACCCCAGTATAGTGCCAAGAACCTACCTGACAGATGCACACGGCTCTCCTTAGGACGGAGCAGAGCCAAAGCCAGAATCAAACACAAAGCACAGAATGCAGCACCTGACCTCACACCTGTGCAATTTAGCTACACTCTGGACACGCCTAACATCTGGACAGTCCTAACCACCAGAGGCCCAGTGATTCCTCTACTGAGCAAACAGATTTCTCAGGAAGGAGGAAAAGACCATTGAAGCCCAAGAGCCATCAGAAAGCCAGCAGCCTCTGAGTAAGTCCCCTACCGGGCTCCTCTGCAGAACAGCCAGCATGACTGCAGAGATGGAGCCAACAGCCCATCTCTCCACAGGTCAATACAAGTTTCAGAAAGGAAAGAAAATCTGAGGAGTACCTTATGCCACAGCTTTTCCAGCCTGGGGTCTCCCAGCTCGTCCTGGGCGTCGTCGCTCAGTGAGTTGCTATGTACCACCTGGGTGTCCTTCCTCCCGTCCAGTCCATACCTGGTCAGGATGACTAGAAAGGAGACATTTATTTTTATTGAACACTGTTTCCTTTGAGAGTCCAGAGTTGACACAGTGACATACTGTTTGAGTGGGTTTGCTGTATGTTTCCCACTTTCTGGAAGCTTCCTTTCACCCCTAATTTCCTGAGTGAACACATGATCACATATATACCAACCAAGGTGCTCTGAGTCCTCTGGTGTCTATGAGCATGGCTAGAGACTTACAGGACATCCTGGTTACATGTCCCCTACTTGAGCCCTCCTGAACCAGGAGCTCACGGGCAGGGAGGGTTCACCCGAGATAAGCCAGGAAACGTGGGATGGTTTCCATAGGCCCAGCACATGGAATTTTGAGAACATGTCTGGCTGCTCCCATTGCTGACATGCTAAATCCCAGTAAAAACAGTGCAGGATGGTCCCCTGGGTGTCAGGGAAATGGCTGGGGGCCATTGACACCCAAGATCACATGCTTACCTATAGGACTGAGTGTCAGCACCCATCCCAGTTCCTGGAGCAGCCAGGGGAGACCAGCCAGCAGGGTGCTACCGTCTAGCCTCTGGGATACCCAGGGTTTGTGTATGCCCACAGCCCCTCTACCATGGAGGACTTGTCACCAGCACCTAATAGAGAAAGCCTGACATGTACCTTAGAAAAGCAGCAAACTGAATTCGTTTCTTCCTCGTTCTAATGGTCTAGCCTCTAACTTCCAAGCCCTTTGCGCCAGCACTCGGACATGCTCTGGCTCCATGGGATGAGCCTCTGCCAGCCCGGCCACCCTGGAACTCAATACCCATCTTGGGTGTTCCTGTCCCATCCCACATGCAGCCTCCTCCACTGCTTGTTTGGGAGAAGGGTTTGCTGGACTCTTCTGAGGACAGACAGCCCCAGGCCCACTTCTTGCCAGGGACTCTCACTGACCTGAGCCCACCTTCCCTAGAAAGGAAAGTTTTCCCTTTGAGTCGAGCCACCGCATAGCCAAGTCGGTGGTCCACAGAGCCCAGCCTTAGGTCTTTGTTCCACAACCCTTACTAGGAAACTTCACTGGTGGCTCTGTGGTCTCCATGCCCTCTGGCTCAGTGGGCACAAGACCAACACGGAAGCCCCACTTGGTTCCCTCTGCTGGATTTGCTCTTGGTGCTGTGGGCCCTGCAAGTGTACCATTGCTGGGGTCTCCTGACATCTACTTGGCCTGTGCTTGGTCTTTGGGGGCTTTCCCCTCCTTCCGTGGTTCCAGGAACTACGGTCCCTCATTCTGTATGGAAGGTTAAACCCTGAGGGTCTGGACGGCGTCTGCTGAGAGGCATGCCTTCCTACTGTCCAGTTTTGTGAGCACATGGCCTTGCTCCACAGTCCAAGCCAGTCTACAGTGTTTTTAGTGAGCACAGAAACTACACCTGAAGTTGGGAGTGTGTGGGCACACTCACTGACACGCTTGTAATGCCACTGGATGTAACCTAGACCTTCAAAGCTATCAGTGTGCTGGAGGGATGGTTCAGCAGTTAAGAGCACTTGCTATTGTTCCAGAATCCTGGAGTTCAATTCCCAGCACCCATGTCAGGCGGCGCATACACACCTGTAACTCCAGCTCCTGGGGGATTCGATATGTCTGGTCTCCACAGGCACCTGCCCTCACCCGCACACAATTTAAAAAAAAGCCAGGTATGGTGCTGTACACCTTTAATCCCAGCACCCGGGAGGCAGAGGTAGGTGGATCTCAGTGAGATTGAGGCCAGCCTGGTCTACATAGAGAGATCCAGACCAGTTGTAGTTACAGAAAGACCTTTTCTCAAAAAGACTCCCCCTTCCCTCCAAAAATCTTTGGGCTGGTTCAGTGGTTAGGAGCCACTGGTTGGCCTTGCAGAGGAGCTAGGTTCAGTTCCTAGCGCCCACATGGCAGAGGCCTTAGGCACAGCTCCCAGCACCCAAAGGGCAGCTCACAAGTGCCCTCAACACCAGTTCTAGGGGATTTGATACCCTCTTCTCATGCCTACAGGCATTGTATGCATGAGTGTATTTACATACACACAGGCAAAACACTCAAGACACATAAAATGGAATCTGTTGGGTGTGGTGGCACACACCTTCAATCCCAGTACTTGGGAGGCAGAGGCAGGTGGATCTCTGTGAGATCGAGGCTAGCCTGGTGTATGTAGTGAATTCCAGACCAGCTATGGCTATAGGGAGAGCCTGTCTCAAGAAAACAAAAATAAATAATTAAAAAAAAAAAAAAAAGTGGACAGCTACTTGAGAGGCTGAGGCAGGAGAACCGCTTAGGAGTTTGGAGCCAGCCTGGGCAACATGGTCAACTCAGACACCGCCAAGTCTCAGAGCCAGTGTAGCCATGCTGCCCACCTGAGCCTGCCCACTGCTCACTAGCACCAAAAGCTGCCACTATCACCCTGAACCTGGGCAGTCCTGGCACCTGAGCGGGAGGGGCATAGGGAAGCTTCAAGAGGACACAGAGGAGAGAAGCAGCCCAGACTCTTGTCCACAGGCAAAACGCTCATGACTACTCAGTACTGGGGCTGAGGAATGTTCTGGAGCTTGGAGTGTCGGGTTCTGTGAAATGGAATCCCAAAAAGCTAAGCTGGAGGAGGCCTCAGGGTGCCCTGCAATGCCCAGGCCCAGTCTGGGAGGGTGTGACAGTGAGCATGTCTCTGAGCAGACCAGGCAGGATATGCCATTCCACAGGCCTGAGTCTTTCTATACAGGGCTCCATAAAAGAGCCAGAGGTCTAGATGAAGCAGCTCTGGTGAGACTGGGCCCTAAGGTTTGGCCCAGCCTGGGTACCCGGGGGGAAAGTGGTTATAGCTAGAGTTCCCGGCCCCTTGGGTAAGATTACCAGTGGAGCCTGATTCTCACACCCAGATTCTGGGTCTGGACACTGCACATTGACCCCTGGTGTGGGAACAGCACTGACAATGGCTTGAGGAGTGGAGGGAGAGCCCACATGGACCACACTGAGGGCAGCCAGCATAAGTGGGTACCTCATCTCCAGGAGCAAGGCTCCCCCTAGTGCTCAGGAGGGTCAGCTTCTGATGTCGGCTCTGAGTCCCATTCCTCCGGCCCCCCACAATGGATCTGCTGCGAGGTGATGACAAAGTGTGATCCTACCCAGGACTCTGACTAGCTAGAAGGCATGGGCCCCTAGCTTGCCTCCTCCTGGGCTCTGTGTTTTTCTACCCATGAGCCCCACCCCACCCCACCCTCTGTAAGAGCTGGCCACCTAGCTCCTTTGGCAAGGGCTGATGGCCCAACGGCTTCCAGTCCCTCCATGTGCACATTTCTCACAACCTCTCCCAGAGGACCAACTCCACATTCGGCGTCAGGCCGAAACCTGAAAGGGTTCTGCAGAGCAGAGCATTAGCTCAAGCATGAAAATGTCACCAGTCGGCCAATGGGTGGCAGAGCTGACAGGGCCCGACTGCACCTCTCCTGCACTGGTGTAGGGCCAGCTGCGGTCACTCCACAGGCGACATCCTGAATACCACAGCGGGCACACTCACCAGTGCTTGCCTATGTGCAGAGGGTGTGGGAAGGATGCAGAAGGAAGGAATCCCAGAAGCAGTCACAATTGTCCTCTAAGAACCTAGACCTGAGTACACACGCCAGTGTATGCTGCCCAGGGTGAATGGGTGCTCTTCAAGGACACTCAGACACGGCCTTGCCGGCACAGTCCCTTCTGAGATCAGACCTGCTTCCTCATCTGGCTGACAGCATCCAGTGTCCCTGGAGCCCCTTCCTGGTCAAGTAGCTCCAGGGCCTTTGACTACCTAAGTATCACTGTGCCAAGCCCCCAGCCCCGGCTCTCTACACAGCTTGCAAACAGCATTCAGGATAAAACACAGGGGCTGCGACCATGGCCAAGGACATATGTCCTTAGAGGTGACGCACCTCACAAGCTACACTCCATGTCCCCAGTTCTCTCGTCCTCTACTTGGCCCAGAACCAATACGTCAGAGATAAGCCAGGCTGCTGGCTGCTCCCCACACTGAAATGAAGGTCGTGTACCATTGAGGCTGTGTACCAGCTTTGCTTCCGTCTCGCCATCCTTGTCTAAGCCTTCCACCTTCAACTTCTTCCACTTGAGCTCGTCCCTTTCTTGTATCTTCAGGTCAGAATGGAGCTCGGCCAGCTTTACAGGAGACAGATGCAGCTGCCCAAGGGAACAAAGTAACAGAGTGACAGACCAAGGACAGTGGGACTGACCCAGGGGAAGGGGAACTGGATGGCTGGGTTGCTGACAACATTCAAAGTCCCAAATATGTTCAGAGACCAGCCAGCCTTATGTCAGGAGCCCGGTAGAGACAAACTGGCTGGGCTTTGCTGGGAGTCCAGTCCAAAACACAGCTAAGGCCAGGTCTAGAAATCTCAGGTCTAGCAGGAAGCTGCCAAGCTATCAGCAACTGCCCGAGGAAGGGCCTCCTGAAACAGAGTACCCACCCTGCCCAGGCTGGCACCCGGAGATAGACACCAGGTAAAAGGAGTGAGGTGGATGCAGGGGCTGGACATGGTGAAGAAACGTGTTGTGTTTTCTTTATGGTCACTATGAAAAGAAAATAAACTACCAAAAGGCATGGAAGACTGAATCTACAGAAAACTGCAAAATAAAATCTGGATTTTTGCTAGGACCGAATCCAAGGCCTTGGCATGCTATGCAAGCACTCTACCACAGAGAGACTGTCTTTTAAAAAAAAAAAAAAATCAGAACTAGAGTCTCCAGGGTCATCCAGTGTATCTACGACTACTGCAGTAGCCCCATGGGGACCTGGAGTCAGCTCTAGTCAGTCACTGGAACACAGGGCAGTTGTAAGAGGGGAAAGACCTGGGTCTCTGAGAGCCCATGACAGCCTGCAGGTGTTCCTCTCCGCCCTGCAGCTCCCCTCACTCTCAGGGAGTCTTGCATCTTGCAACATACTAGGCGTGTAACAGCACTGAGTCAGGACAGACGTGACCCAAGTCCCTAACGTATGGCTCACAGCTTGTTCTAAGCATGTCTATGAAATAGGAACTGGGTAATGCCAGAGCCAGGGCACAAGGGGCTAAAGTAGAATCAAGCCTAGTCTCGCAAGATGGAGGTGGGTTCCTTGTCTTCACAGAGCTCCCTCAACCCCAACTTTATTCCCTGAGGGACCTAAGTCTTAAGGTAGACCTCAAATCTTCTAAAAGTAGGTTGGAAAGAGGGTGATGCAAATAGCTCTGTCACATTTTTTCTTTGACCTTATATACAATACACTATGTCATTCACCATGATACAGTTTTATATAGATATAGAAAGTTTCTATCAAACAAACTGAAGGATAAAACATCCCTGGACAGTGAGGGAAGATCATCAAGAACACTGGTCACCTGGCTAGGTCTAATCCTGGGCTACAGGAGACCACAACTGAGGTACAGCCTTGGGATTACATGTACCTAAAGCAGCGGGCAGGCAGTGGGTAGCAGGATAACCCTGTCTCCTCCAAGAGTTTACATGTTTACATGAGAGATTAAAAAACCTGGGGGACCAAAGCTGGAGGGCCTCCCCTGCTGGGCTAGCAGCTGGGACACAGTTCACACCCTCCTCTGGAAGTTTCCTTGTCTGCATAGAAAAGCAGAAAGACTCAACATGTGTCCGAAGGTCCCAGGCTCTGTGGAAAAGGGTAGTAGACATAAGACCCTCACAATAGAAGCTACCCTGGAGAAGCATCCTACTCTGCTCAGTAAAAAAGGCTCACACGCACCCCCAACTGCAGAGCATCGGGCTTGAGGGCTGGAAGGACAAGCAGCCCCAGGGCTGAGAGGAGCAGCCACCCTAGCAGTGACCATGACAGTCAGGAGAGATGTGACCTGATGTGGGGTAGGGGAGGGTGCAGGGACTGTACAGAGACAGCACTGCCACAGTAGGTCTGAGACGCCACCTGGACACGCAGGTGGAGGACTTGGGGCAGGGTCCTGAAAACAAAAGGAATGCCAGGACCCAGGAGCACCGGAGAGCATTTCCCCAACACTGTCTTCCCAGTCAGTCCTCTATCCTCATCCTTGTAACACACCCATCACAGTGGGCCCTGGGAGATGGTGGTCAGCAAGGCTAGGCCTTGCACTTCAGACACTCCTGGTCACATTGAGTCCCAGCTACGCACTGCCCCTTTCTCAAGGAAGTGGCTTGCTCCAGCCCACAGTGCTGTTCCTGACCTCTGCAGGGTGGACACTGCACTGTCCCCTTCTCACAGCAGAACCTTAAAAATACTGGCTGGGTACTATGATGGGCCCAGTAGTGGCTCAGCAAGGGCTTGTGGGGCTATGTGTGGGGCACCACTCCCTCCTCCAGGGCCCTAGCAGCCCAGGACCCAACTGCCCTCCCTCCTAATCCTCCCGGGGCCAAAGTTTCTCCACTGTCTTCTTCTAAAGATCTTATTTTGCAAATTATTTACTTGGCTGAGGAATGTTCAAGCTGGAGCATTTAAGAGCAGTGTCTGTCTTCAAGTTACAGATGAAGATATAATGGCCCAGAGGGTCTGTTTATAAATACCTGTTTCCCTAAATACAAGCCCAAGTCCAACAAAGGAAAGTATTATGTTAATGAAGTTATGCCCAAAATCTCAGCCAAGAACAGCTGACCTTGGAGACACTTATTCCCTCTGGGCCTGGCTATCAGTATCTTTAAAAGGAAGAGGGGCAGATTAAGGTATCAATTAAATCTGACTTTAGCATTCATCAGGTCTTGTGTTCCACCTTACTAAATTGGCCCTCCCCGACCTCTGCATCCAAATCAACCGGCTCCGGATAGCAAAGGGACTTCTGCTGCCTCCCCTCTGTTCACCTGCCTTTCTTCTTTGTAAGCTGCAGACCTCCATGCAGCCAGCGCTTGACTACCTCTCTCTAGACAACTGGCTGGTGGTGTGCACGGCCGGGCAGGGAAGGCATCACTCATCCTTCGAGTTCTCCAGCTAACACTAAAGCACCACGGTCCCGTGGGGCCAGCAACAAGGTCTTCTCGGGCCTCTGGGTCTCTCCGGGGACAGAGGAGCTCCGACAGGCCCACCGACACCCGGGGAGGCAGTGCAAAGGGACGCAGCCTGGGCTCGGCCGCCCTCGCCCTGCGGCCCCGGCCCGCCTCCAGGTCCCGGCCCCGCTCACTTCCCCTCGCCGTTCCTCGGCCCGGGGCCCGCGCACCTCCCGGATCCCGCTCGCCCTCCCGCCCTCCCCGGCTTACCCGCCGGGCCTTTTCCCACAGCTGGTTGAGCTTCTCCATGCGGAACTCCTCGCCGGGCTCGCGCTTGGAAGACGGCTCGGGCTCGTTTTTCTCCCGCGAGTACTTGCCACCGTGGCTGGCCGCGGGCCGGGACACGAGCAGCAGCGGCAGCACCAGCAGCACGGACAGCGGGAGCCGCAGCGGTCCGGAGACCCTCTCCTTCCGCGGCGCCATCTTCCTCTGCAGCACCGGCCGCTCGCCCACCGGAGGCCCCGCCCCGACACGCCCCCACAGAGCCCCGCCCCTGCCCTCGCTAGACCCTGCCCACCCGCCGCTCCGGGCCCCGCCCACTGCCGCCTCGGCCCTGCCCGCCTGCCTACCACGCCCACCACTCAGCCTCTGGCCCCGCCCGCCCCGGCCTCTGGCCCCGCCTACCGCAATCCTCGGCCCACCTTCCGGCCTCTGGCTCCGCCTGCGCCCCGCCCACCGCCTGCGCCCCGTCCACTGCCTGCCGGGAGCTACTGCTCACCGCCTGGGCCCTGCGGCTTGCAGCACCTGCGGTGTCCCGCAGAGGCCGGTGACGGACGTAGGCTCGGTCACTGCCGGGAGCTGTGGACGGGAGAGGAGGCCAGCCGCTCTCCAGAGCTCTGTCCGCGGAAGGAGTGAAGCTGGGAAAGCCGGGCCCTGCGGGCTCCTGTGCCGTGTCATCGGGTGGGTCGCCCTGGAGGGGCGTGGAGGACAGAGAAAGGGGCCCTCAGCAGATTCGGGCTCACGTCTTCCGTGTGAAGCAGCGACCTGCATTTTCCCAGAAGGGGTGCGGGCGCTGGGCCCACTGGGTTCAGGCAAGCCCCAGGGGTCAGTCCCTGGTAGGCGGGCTTTTCCGTCTGCTGGGTGGATCATATTCAGGCGCTTACTCCGCTTCTCGGTGGGATGAGTCTTCCTCTGCCAAGCCCCAGTCTGAAGGCAGAGGCGCTCCGGGGGCGGGTGGGTGGACCCCGCCGCCTCCCGGGCCCCAGACTCGGGAGACTGCTTCCCCCTTCTCCAGAAGGAGCCCATGGTCACCTCTGCTCCAGACTCAGGGCCTGGACCCTCCGCACTGCGTCCCGGGCCGGGAGTGCTGGGTAGCAGTCCCCAAGGAGAGGGGACAGGAGAGATGTGGGACTTTTTCTTAGTCTGAAGAGAATCCACAGTGAACAGCCTCTTAAGACCCTCCCTCCTTACCGCGAGCAGCCCAGTAAGGACTCCTAAACTGAAGGGAAGCTGGGAGTGGAAAAATGGATGGGGGGGGGCTGAGGGTGGAGGTGGGAGGTGGGGGTGGCTCAGTGGGAGAGGCCTGCCTAGCTTGCCTGGTTTGATCCTCAGCACAGCAAATACAAGTGGAAAAAATGAGATAAAACGGTATTCTCACAGTGACATCGGAAGTCTCAAGACCATGGAATGCATACATGTACACAATCATGGAAATATAGTACAGAGTTAGGGTTTACATATTACAACACGTCAGAGGACAGAAGGAGTTATTGGAAAACTGACAGCAGATCGCAAAATTCAATAGCGTAATAAGAAAGAAAATGGAAGAGAACTTGAGAAAGTTGATTGAAGTTACAAGGAGATGGTCAACAGGATGGAAAAAGTTCTGTTTCCAGTCTAAGAGACCTATTATGCAATTAACAGGAGTTTCAGAAAGTACAGAGAAGCATTGGAGAAGTGGCTTAGTAAGGCCCCTTGCTCACAAGCCTAATGACCTGAGTTCAATCCCTGGGACCCACATGGTGGAAGGAGAGAACTGATTCATGCAAGTTGTCCTCTGGCCGCAGTATATGCATCCTGACGTGTGCACAAACACACACATGTATTAATAATAAAATTTTAAAAACCTGAAAAAAAGCACAAAGAAGGTGGGAACTAATAAACTACCAAAGAAATAATTTGAAGCAAATTTCCAGACACAAAAGGAACGAATAGCTCATGAGGTGCCATAACTAAAAGTCTAGTATACGGGAGGCAAAAAGATTTTACAGCCTTTTAAAAAGAGAAGAATAAGTAAATGGCATTGGTCTAAACTGCCCTTGGGTTTCTCAATAGGTCCTAACACTTGAAGTAGGAAGACGGTTGAATGGGGTCTGAGGCTGCAGCTCGGCAGGGTGCTTGCCTAGTGAGTGTGAAGCCCTGGCTTCAGTCCCCAGCACCACATAAAACTAGGAGTGGAGGTATATACTTGTGATCCTAGCACTTGGGAAATAGTGATGGAGGATCAGAAATTTAGGGTCATCATAGCAAGTTTAAGGCCAACCTGGACTACACAAGACTATCTTAAACAAAACAAACCAAAACCAGACGGTGATCAATAGCTTCAGAATTCAAAAGGAAAATAATTTCTGACTTAGAATTCCATACCCAGCCCAACTATCAAGAGAGTGTGAGTGAACTTAATGAGAGATTGTCAAGAAAGACACGTCAGATACACATACACTCCTCCTACTAAAGTAAGAACATAAACCAAAAGGCAGACAAGTGTAATACTGGACGTGGGAAGACTGGAGAGGGGTGAAAGGAGTCCCTAACAGGAGGTAATGGGAGGGTAGGTTGCTGCAGAGCAGATTCAAGGGCAGACAGATCAAATGCTGTCATTACCATTAGTCTATATTTGGAACTCAAGACAGAATGCCTTCATGTGTACTCCACTGATCCAGAAACCTAGAGACCACTCATTCCACCCCACATAATGTTCTCCTTGACTCTACTTCTGAGAGCCTCGGGAGACTGCTCCAGATTGGCCCACCCCCACAAGCAAATCACTTCACTTTCTTGGGAAGCATGGCACTCAGGACTGGCTGCTCCCTAGGTTATCCCACAAATCACACAGCTCTGTATGTCTCCTCTGATGCCTTCCCGTCCCAGCAGGCACCACAGGCCCCTTTTCTGATGACGTGTGGCTCTTTGTCACTCCCTAGTCCCTTATGCCTCCCAGTGTGCCCTCTTGAGCTTATGGCGGTCATGAGCAGCATTCCCTATGCTTCCAAACTTTCTCTTCACCTTATTCTAACTGGAAACGGGCATTATTGTATCTTTCAAAGACAAGCCAGGTATGGTAATGCACATCTGTGACCCCAGATCTTGGGAGACTGAGGTAATAGGATCATGAATTTGATGCTGGCCTGGGCTACAGAGTGAGTTTCAGACTAGCTATAGAGTTAGATCCTACCTCAAAGAAACTACAACCAAAACAAAACCAAAAAACTAACCAAACCCCAAAATATAAAAGCAAAGAGCACCATCTCTAGCATACCTGCTTTCATGATCCTTAATTTCAGTTTGCATTAGGGCGATCCCTCTAGAACCCTGACCTGCTCTCCTTTCATGATCTTGAACTTCAAGTTCCTCAACACCCTTCCATGATCATATAGTAGACTTTGTGGCCATTGTTAGACATCTTCTGCTGGGGCTTCTGACCATGTTGTCTTCCTCCTTATGTATGTGGTCTCTGAGAGCAGGGATTATGTTCCTATATCTCCGTTTCCTATGCTCAGCAGAAGGATGTGAGGAACAGACGGATGGAGAGATGAGTAGATGGACGAATGCATGGATGGACGGACAGTTGGGTGGGTGGGTAGGTAGTAGATGACTCGATGGGTGAATGCATAGATGGGTAGATGGATGAATACACCAATGCATCCGTAGGCAGATGAATAGTTGGATGAATGAGTGGATACATGGATGGATCCATGGGCAAATGGATGGACGGTTGGATGGATGGATAGTAGATGACTAGATGGATGAATGCATGGATGAATTTATGGGTGGGTAGATGAATGGGTGGATGGATGAATGAGTAGATGGGTGAATGATTAGGTATGTGGACAGGTAGATGGATGAATGGATGGATGTGTGGGTAGATGGATGATTAGGTAGGTGGATAGTTAGATAAGTAGATAGATGGAGAGATGGATGATGAATTCTTCTCTTGTTCCCAATTCTGTCATAGTGTATGTTGCCTCTTCTAAACAATTAAGTCTCCACTGGTGACAGTAGGAAGAAGACTAGACAGTGAGTGTCTCCTCCAATCTCAGAGGCAGGAAAGGCCCAGAGGACAGCAGATGAGCCCTGTTCCTGCGGAAGCAGGCTGGGGCTGAGGGGGAGGAGAGAAATCCCTTCAGGCATCCCAGAGCAGTCAGCCCACTCCTCTAGTCTTCTGCAGACACAGATATGGTGGCTCTGAAGGGACAAGGTGGGCCTGCACCCTCTACCCCTTGGTGTGTAGCTGCCCTTAAGTCCCTGCATCTTCTGCCCTGCCCAGGCCCGCCTCACCTGGGCATGGGGATCGGTGCTCAGCATCTCGCCCCTACACAGCAGTGATTATCTTGTCTGTTATGAACACCTACTTGACAATTCTGACATGAAACTCCCACCAGGCTGAAACTTGACACAGAACAGCAATTACTGAAAACATATTTTAAAAAAAGTTGACGTTTCTGTAAGAGTTCGCCCTCCTCCGTGCCCAGCCTCCCCCAAAGAGACAGATAGTTAGGTCTTCTCTGTGTGACTTTGCAAGTGCAGTTAAACTGGCTCCAGTTGGTCCCTACCAGGGCCCTGGATAGGTGGGGAGCCCAGTTGCCTGCCAGCACTCCCTTGGGAAACTTGTCCTCAGGGTCTACTGGCCCTTACCAGGTTATCTCCCCAGTCTGGGGCAGCCTGCTTCTCAAGTTTCAGCCCCAGGGGCTCAGCAAGGGAAGGACTTCTGCTCTTTGTGACACCAGTGGCCAAGGTGAGCACCACAGGCTCCTCAGATGACAAGAGTGAGAGTGTTAGCCCCAGGGTAGTCACACTACTCCCTAGGGCACAGTGGGGACTGCAGTGGGGTCTGTTGCTTGTCAGAGTTTGAGCTGTAGCTGTGCAAGGAGGCTGGGTATTTTGCTAGATAGCATCTGGTGAGAGCAGGACCACACTCCATTTTACAGATGAAAAAATTAAGGTTGAAGAAGTGAAGCCATTTGTCTAGGGTCAGGCAGGATCTGAACCTATGCCCGGCAGATCTTTCCCAGGCTGGAGGCTGGGTAGACTGTGAATTCTCTCATCTTTTTCCACACCATCCCATCTAGATCCACTTTTATTTGATAGGACCTCTATTCTGGCTGGTCTAGAATTCCCTAACTGAGGGTGACCTTGAGCTCCTGCCTCTGCCTCTGGAGTGCTAGAGTGATTGGCATGTACTGCCATACCTGGTTTAATTGTGGTGCCGGGAATGGAACCCAAAGCTTCACATGTGCTAGGCAAGTGTTCTACCACCCGAGCCACATTTCCAGCCCTAGGTCTCCATTTCTTTTATTTTTAGGTTTTTATTTACTATTATTGGGGAGATACGTAGGCCATGACATGTGTGTGGGGATCAGAGGAAACTCTGTAGAGTTGCTTCTGTCTTTCCTCCTTTGCATGGATTCCAGGACTAGAACATAGGTCAGCAGGCCTGCACTGCAAGCGCTTATCTGTTGTGCGGAGACCTCCATTTCTAAGGCCTTCTACAGTACACTGGTCTGACATTAGATGATTGTACCCAAGCATTCCTGTCAGCTGGGCAGGAACAAAGGAAGTTCCCTGCACTGGGCTTTCTCACAAGCCAAGGCAAGTGTACAGACATGTAAATGAGCTGCTAAGTGGCCGTCATTAGGCATGGACAATTATATTAATCGACAATCTGTGACCTGCTTCCCTGAGTCAGGATTCTGCACCAGGCATTGGAGGTGCTGTTCACTGGCACATTGACCGCCCTGTGGTACCTCACTCCTCACCTCTCACGTGGGGGCAGGCAGGTCCCCCAACTCTGCTCCGAGGTTACCTACAGACCATCTGTGGCCATTAATGAGGTGTGAATGTAAAAGCATCTTACATGCAGTGATGCAGGTGTGACCTGGCTACCACGTCCCCTCTTTAGCAGCGCTTGATTCTAATGTGGAGCCTTTGTGAAAGGCTCCCAGGTAAATGACAAGATAAAAGATAACAATAGAATATATTTCCAAGGTTGGTTCACAGCCTGGTACAAGAATTTAGGAACTTTAAGTGCTGAGGTGCAGTGGCCTGTGTGGTCTGTCCTGGGACATTAGTAGGATATGTGATGGGGACACTGAGTAGGTGACCTCTCAGGGATCTGCCCTGAGAATGGAAAGAAACTGCCAAGAGATCTGATTCTGTTAGCATCTGTTGCCAGACACCAGTGCTGGTAGGTTGCACCAAGGGACTCCTCAGGGGGTTACAGAGGGCCTGGGCTTGACATTCAGAGGCCCACTTCTGCATCTGATAACAGCATAGCAAGGACTGGGGTAGTTCACCCAGGGCTCTTACTGGGTTGCAGAGGTGGCTTTTGCAGAAGGACAAGTTTTACTCAAAGAATTGGCACAGAACCAGGGCCAGGAATTTCTTGTAGGGGGTGATAAAGAGTCATTTTTCCTGTCAGGGCCTCAGTCTCCATCTATCAAGAAGAAAGGGGTGGGGATACATCCTCTAGGCTCCAGACAGGCCTGTGCTAGCTCATGAGGTGATGTAGGGAATTGTAGAGATGGCTCAGCTCCTGGCCTGGAGGACTACTAGCGAATAGGCGTGTTCATGGTGTGGAAAATGTGTAGAGAAAAATCTAACCCATGAAGAAAGCATGTAACATACTGTGTATGGTTGGGTACAGAAACAACAGACAGCGTTGGCACCTTGGGGACCTTTCCTAACCAGCCTCCCTCCCTTCCTTCCTCCCTCCCTCCCTCCCTCCCTCCATCCCTCCCTCCCTCCCTCCCTCCTTCCCTCCCTCCCTCCCTCCCTCCCTTCCCCTTAGCAGTCATCACCCATCTAGTTTCGGCTGTAATCCTTGTTTCTTTGTGTCTTCACAACTTTGATTGCACCATTGGCCTGACTTGATACAGAGTACACTGCACACGTTCTTTGTGCCTTTTGTCTCCCTCTGTGCATGTCGTAGCTCTAGTTCCCATGTTCCCATGCTGGGTGGAATTCCCTAATTGGAACATGCTGCCCTCGATTAACCGTTGTACTCATGGTGAGCATTTGGCTGGTGTCTGACCTTGGGCAGTTGTCAGCAGTGCTGTGAAGCATAGGTATGCATGAGCTTGTATTCCTCTGGAGTATTTGTTGATTTGGAGGGGAACTGCTGGGTCACAAGGCTTGCATGACTTCTGCTTAGATAGCCCAGTACAGACTTCCATAGTAGAGATTATAGTTAGTTTTTTGTCAACTTGACACAAACTAGAGACACCTGGGAGAGGAACCTCAGCTGAGGAACTGCTTCCGTCAGACTGGCCTGTGACCGCATCTGTGAGGCATTTTCTTAAACTGGTCATTGAAGAGGAAAGCCCAGCTCATTGTGGTGGTGCCATACTGGGCAGGTAGGCCTGGGCTGCACACCTGAGCAAGCCAGAGGAAGTGAGTCTGTGTACCAAGCACTCCTCCACCACCTCTAGTTCAGCTCCTGCCTCCATGTGCCTGTCTTGAGTTCTCTCATTGGTGGATTATGTATGACCTTGGAGTTGTAGGTGGAAATAATTCAAGTTGGTTTGGGTCAGTGTTTGATCACAGCAACAGAAACCAAACTAGGACAAGGGAACACAGACAATCCACTATCCACCCTGGATGCTGTCAGATTGCTGCTGCCTGGACCTTGAGTCACAACTCCCTGCAAGTTTAATCTGTAATTGTTGATTTCCAAAGTGACCATTAACATATCCTAGCCCTGTTCATCTGTGTGTCAGGCCCTCTGCAAGAGAAATAAGTACTCTTAACTGTTGAGCCACCTCAAATTCTTTAATGTCTCATATTTCAATAAACACATACTTCATATACACAAGTAGATTTGACATGTAAACATATGACATGGATATGACACAAGAGTATGTGACATTCATGATATGTTACTATAGAAACTCTAAGAAAAATGCACCACTTGAGCTCCCTTTAATTTCAGAGTTGATCATTAGACATTTTCAACCAACCTGGCCTGAGGGTTCTAGCCTGATAGCATCTGGAATTCCAATTTAATCCTCCTTTCTTCCGCATGGCCTCATGCTTTGAACCTTGGAACCGGGCACTAGTCCATCCAGGAAGTCACTGAATCCTGAGAGGGGACAGTGCTTGTCAGAAAAGTGCAGGCTGCTGTCCCAGACTCCTGTCACTGTGATAGCACCCATCTAGAAGTGGTCGTCACAGAGACCCCTTTCAAAACAAAAGAAAGACCAGCTTTTCTTTCTTTCTTTCTTTCCTTCCTTCCTTCCTTCCTTTCTTCCTTCCTTCCTTCCTTCCTTCCTTCCTTCCTTCCTTCCTTCCTTCCTTCCTTCCTTCCTTCCTTCCTTCTTTCTTTGTCTTTTTGAGACAGGGTCTCCCTGAAGCCCCAGCTGGCCTGGAATTCACTATGTAGACCAGACTGTCCTTGGACTCACAGAGATCCACCCACCTTGGCCTCTTGAGTGCTGGGATTAAAGGCGTGCACCACCATGCCTGGCAACTTCTCTTTTTCTAAGAGTCTATGGGTGCCACCATCTTGTAAGGAGAATGACTCTAGAACTGTGTGTGGGGAACCTATGCATTGAACCCTCGGAACCATGAGCCCAGATGACCTTTTCTTTTGTATAAGCTGGTATTTTCAGGTATTTTGTTACCACAGTAGAAAGTTGGCTAATGCATGCATTGCCTCTAGATCCTCTTAAAAATCATTTATTAACTTTTAAATGTCGCATGTATTTGAGTGTTTTGCAAGCATGTATGAAAGTGCACCCACACATGAAGTGCTTGATGAGACCAGAAGAGGGTGTTGGATCCCCTGGAGCTGGAGTTACAGTTTTTAGCCACCATGTGGGTGCTGGGATTTGAACCCGGCAGGAACAACCAGTGCTTTTTTATCTGCAGAGCCATGTCTCCAGCACCCCAGTTCTAAATTCTTGATATATTAATGTTATTATAAAGACTTTATTTTTTGTGTATATGTGTATATTCACATGTGCATGTTCATGTGGGTATACATGTATGCTTGTGTATGTGTGTGCACGTGTGTGCAGGTTCTCTTTACTATGCTGTCATCTCGGTCTTCTGAGTTCTCCTTCAGTCCTGCCTCCTCTCCTCCTCCTCTGCCTTGGGTTTTTGGGGAATTGTAGTACTTGGCTCCATAGGCCATGCCAAGGACCAAGGTGATACAGCCCGGCGGGGGTGGGGGGTGACGGCTTGATAAGCAGTGTGACTGGAGCCTACCACCTTGCCTGTGACCTGGCCCAGGGACCTCTCCCAGCCACTCGTGGATCCCTTGGGCTCTTTTGTACTCACAGTCATATGGGCAATGAACAGGGGCATTTTGTTTCTTCCCTGCCGGCCCTCCGTTTCACTCTCTGCTTTGTGCTGCATCTGGGCTGATGTTGAACAGCGGCAGCTCGTGGGCATCTTTGTCTCCTCGCCAATCTTGCGACGAGCTTTCAGCGTTTTCTCATTAACTGTGAGTTCTGTCAGTGAGACTTTTTCAGGCGGACAGTGTGCCTTTCTCTCTTGAACAGCTAAGATGCTTTCTTAGGAACAAATTTGATTTTTATCAAATAGTCTTCTGCACCTTCTGAGGTGGCCACATGAGCTGAGTGTTGTGGGATTTCTTGTGGTTGGTTTCAGGAGCAAGGTCCCTTCCTGGGAAAGAAATGCCCAGCTTGCCTTCCTCCCGCCACCAGAACTCGCTAAGAGACTCACACTTCTCGCATGATCTAAGCCTGTGCCCGGCATTGCCCTTTCGTCTAGAACTCTCACAGCAGGCAACATTGCTTCTCTCATAGAAACAATGCTGGGGCAAGCTCTGGATGCCTGGGGATAGCCCTAAGCCTGACCTTCTTAGGCCTGAGCTGTTCTCCTCAATCATTTCTGGCTTGGGCCCTGTCCTCCCCAATCCCCCAGAGGGACCCTGGTGAGTCTCCAGGGGCCCCATGGGGCAAGCTATGTGTCTGTTTCCAGGAGGGCTGTGCAGTGAAAGCTAACGGTTTCTCTCAATAACATTGACCTGTCAATCACCTTGGTGAAGAAGACCTGGGTGCAAATGTGTCCATCAGTGTCATGACTCAGAGGCACAGGGCCGGAGCTGACAGAGGGTGCAGGCACCGATGCTGGACACTGTCGGTGGGTGGGTGGGTGGTGGACAGGGAGTGAGGTGGGTGGCCTACAAAGTCCAACGCTCCACCACACACAGTTGTAAGCTGAGGTCCCAGCTCCCAGCAACACCTGCTCAGAGGCAAACGTGTGGATGATGCAACTGCACAAGTAAGGGCCTTACTTTCTTCCTGTGTGACAGAACCTTGTAAACAGAGTTGAGCAGATCTGTTGTTCAGAGTGCAGGAATTCCTGGCTGGGCTGCAAACCACAGCTCATGCTCTGCTCAGGGTGTATTCTCCGCATTCTGACTGTGGAACAGTCAGTCCTCCATGCTGCAAGGAAGACCATTCTGTAAAGGAATTGGGGTGTAGTTCAGTGGTGGAGTGTTTGCCTAGCATGCATAAGGCCTTGGGTTCCATACCCAGCACTACAGAATGGTTGGATGGGTAGATGGATGGGTGGATGGGTGGGTGGATGGATGGATGGGTGGATAGATGGATAGATGGATGAATGAATAGATGGATAGATGGATGGATGGATGAATGGGTGGATAGATGGATGGATGGATGGAGATATAAAATTTCCAAACCATGAGATGGTTAAGAGTTGGCAGAAAAGAAATGCAGGAGTAAAACAAAAATACAACACAAAAAGCCAGGCCTGGTGGCACGCTCCTGTAATCCCAGTACAAGAAGCAGAAGCAGGCAAATCTCTGTGAGGCTGAGGCCAGTCTACATAGTGAGTTCCAGGCCAGTTGAGACTACAGGGAGATTCTGTTTTAAAACACCAAACCAAACTGACTAACCAACCAAAAACAAAACCAAAGCAGTCTGCAGGAGCATCACAGGCAGAGGTCAGGCTGCTAATCACACAGCACATTGTTCTTTGAGATGCTTGTTTGTCTGCTTTAAAAACATCTGTTCTTTGTTTTATGTGTATGAGTGTCTTGCCTGCATGTATGTAAGTGCACCCATGTTGTGTAGTGCCCACAGATTTCAGAAGAGGGTGTCAGATTCCTTAGGACTGGAGTTACAGATGGTTATTAGCCACCATGTGGTTGCTGGAAATGGAACCTGGGTCCTCTGAAAGAGCAGCCAGTGCTTTTAACCACTGAGCCATATCTCCAGTCCCCCTGTCAGCTTAAAACATTTTTTTTTTTTATTTTATGTGTATAAGTGCTGTGCCTACGTGTCTGTAAGTACATCTGTAAATGCAATGCCCAGAGGCCAGAACTCCTGAAACGAGTTAGGGATGGTTGTTAGCTGCCATGTGGGTGCTGGGAATTGAACCTGGGTCTTCTGTATGACCAACCAGTTCTTTTAACTGCTGAGCTATCTCTCCAGCTCCATTTGTCAGCTTTTTAAAAATGCAGTTTGTCTTAATTTTTTTCTCATTCTGAAAGAACACTTCCATAGCTAGCTTCATTTCTGGAGGCTTAGAATTGTTAAAGAGTGATGCTGGGCTGGAGAGATGGCTTATTAGTTAAGAGTGCTGGCTGCTTTTGCAGAGGAACTGGGTTTGATTCCCAGCACTCACTCGGTAGCTAACAACTGTCCATAACTCCAGTTCAGGGGATCTGATGCCCTCTTCTGTCCTCCGTTGGATTGCATGCATATGATGTGCTTACATTCCTGTAGGCAGAACACTCACATACATAAAACAAACAAACAAACAAACAAACAAAAATAGAGATCCTGCAAAACCCAGGTCCAATTTGCTGGCTATCCCATGCTGCCCAGATCCTGGGGGTGGATGGAGGGCAACTCTCTGGACTCTGCTCTGTGTAAAGTTGCTGATGGAGGCTTGGCTCTTTGTGGGCTGCCAATGGAGGCTGTGCAGAGATGGTGTACTCGATTAAGGTCCTGAGTTCACCCTGGACTGTCTCCTAGAATATCTGGTTCCTGTGTTCTTGGCTCTGTCCTAGTCGTCTCACCTTGCAGGGAGGGGCTGGTGGTTAGAGGTGCCTTGAGGCCATGGAGGAGGGTGGTGGCCACTCTTGCCAGCCTCACAATGATGAGGGCACCTTCAGAGCTTGAGGTCAGCCTGGAGGGAGGCATCACGGTGGTGAGCAGGCAGCAGTATAAATCAAGGCTTCTTTAGACAAAGAAGAATCCCCAACATTGGAGGAGGAGGGCTCGGCAGGAGGGATAGAGAGGAGCAGGCAGGCTGCATCATTGCCTTTTCTGGTTGCTCGTGCCTCGTTCCTCCTGGGTTGCCTCCCAGGCCACCTGCTGTCTGTCTCCTGGACGGGAGGAAGTGTTCAGCAAAGGCAGCTGGATATGGGCACCAGGCACACCTCAGGTCCCAGGGTTGGAAAGGAAACTCTGATCTGGAATCTGCCCCATCTCCCCAACTCCCATCCCTCTCCTGGTGCCTTGGGACACCAGCCAGCATTCTGTCACCAAGGATTTCCCCAGTGGCTTCTCTGGAAATGTGCTAGGGAGTTGTTGCCATCCTCAGAGGGACTCAGCATGGTGAATGACCCGGACCTCACCCCCCACCACCTTCCACTCACCCTCTGGGGTCCTGGGTAGGGGTCTAGCCTCCTATGGTATCAGAACCCTTCATCCAGAGCCCAGGACCCCATGCTCCTTCCCTGGCCTTGCTACCTGCCATCCTTGGGGAGGGAGAGTTGGCTGTAAGGCTATCCAGCTGACCTAGCAGAGCCCGTCTAGGGACAGGGATGATGCCTGCAGGGTTGTTGGGGTCTTGAGAGTGTAAGGGTTAGGGTTCTATGCAAGAGAGACTCCAGCCCCTCAGTTCCCATGGGTCCCTCGGAGCTGTGTCTGGGGCATTATACAGAGAGGAGTGGGGGTCAAGACAACTTGAGCTAAAATGGGGGGTGGGCGTGTGGTCAGGTTGGAGCTGGGGCTGTGCATGG